>JAWRVZ010000010.1:6740000-8045000 GCA_037043235.1 Rhodeus uyekii | reverse complement strand
GAAAAACTGATTAGAATACTAGAAGCAAGTACTTTAATTTGCACGCATTTTACTGCGAAACCCATTGTGTATGTAGTCTCATTCAACTGGCTGGTATTAGCACTTTAAAAGTAGGCTATGAACAAAAGGAGCCAATAAAATATTTCAGAATATATTAAACCAGCCTCAAAGACATATAGAGAGGATTTAGTTGATGTGTCCACATTCCTATAATTTTTGAGTGATTACAGAGGTAAATGTGATTACAGAGTGCAGATAACTACAAGCCACTTTATGAAAAGTAAGCTAATGGTGTTGCTTTTCATTAATCAATCACTTATAATATAATTACACAGCCGGAAATCAAAATTTGTTCAGTATCAATTCTATGCGAGAGAGGTTTAAATTGGAAAATTGAAAGTCTCAGGAATGATATTGATTGAGGAGAACTGTGGAAATGGAACTAACCTATCAACTCCTTTCTATAATCCTCAGATCTAAAATGAATGAAACAGTGGACCTCAACATTACCCTTGCAGAACATGGCAACTGGACTTTCCTCAACAGCTCCAGTGAATTCTTTTTACCTCTGAACAACATTACATATGTTGGATATTACCTGCATCAGCCATCAGTAGCAGCAGTCTTTATAGTGTCATACCTGCTCATATTCCTGGTCTGCATGGTTGGAAATGGAGTGGTGTGCTTCATTGTGTTGCGGAGCAAAAACATGCGCACTGTCACCAACCTTTTCATCCTCAACCTCGCCATCAGTGACCTTCTTGTTGGGATTTTCTGCATGCCCACAACTCTTCTTGACAACATTATTACAGGTCAGTGCAATGCCAGGAACCACATATTTAATTCTTTGTATCTTCTTTAAAAAAGTCCCTTGTTCTGGCTTAGGTTTATTGCATGCTTGAAATTTCAACTGACATTTATGAATCTCCTTAGGGCTGTCTTGACCAGAAAAGTGACCATCTACTCTAGTTGCCTGCAGGGTTCAGTTAATACAGATTTAATGTTCTGTTTGGCAGTAGAGGATGCTGTTCACCTTTAGAATGACAGATTTTCAGTTTTAAGATTGGACAACATTTAGAATTGCTGCTAGATTATAATTTTTTTTTTTTTTTGGTGCTATCAATTAGTAATAGGTAGTTACCATTAGTTTCTGAAATATAGTGACATGTTCTTGCATTTGTGTCAAATAGTGATAGCCACAAGACAAAACTGATAAAAATGATGCATGCTGAGATAAATGAGAGGTAAAAGTTTTTAACATTGATCATTTATTTCAAACAGATTGTACCATTGCTTAAACTACACTGAAATTTATATATTGTGTGTTTATGAGCTATTCTGAAACAGCACAAAGAAATATCCAGCTTTGAATCTAAAACAAAATGGCATTGCATCTTGACTATGAGATTGTTGATAGTTATGCAAGTAAAACACCATAGGAACATAAATTGTCATTTTAATAACTGAAATACAACACCCTCTCATTGTAATTTCTATTTTACATTTGGGTGAACTGCTGGCCAGTACAATGCCAAACTATAAAAAAATGTCCATGGGTCAAGACTAATGAAAAGTAAATTCATTTAAATAGTTTTAGAGCTGTTTTAATGTTGTAGGTAGAATCAGACATTGAAAGAGAAACAAACAGGACTCTAAGAAATCAGTCTTTCTTTGGAACACTCTGCTGAGTGGTAGAGGAAGTGAGTGTTTGCATAGAGACAAAGTCATTGGCAAAATTAGAGTCTCAACAATGAACACACTAAGCTGGGAGTAATGTACATTGATGAAGGAACCAATTAAAATTGGTACACAGAAATATTTAAACACAGAAGTAGATGGGTCCAACTGCTGTTAAAACGTGGTTGTTGTGGAGGCATCTTTATCATGTAATCCCTTTATCTAAATGTTCGTTAACTAGAACATTGAGGCTGTGTTTAACTCAACTTAATTCTAGTCAACTACATACATAGGCCACAACATTATTGTAACGTTACAGCAGATCACGCTTAAAGTGCCTCCCATAATCTAAAAAGCTGCAGTAGGAAAAAGGTGGGTAGAGAGACGTGTGATCTGCACTGCCGTGGCTAATGCTTATGATTGTCCTACAGCAATCTACAGCCCATTTACTCTTGATGAGGTTATTTGTTAGCGTGTGATGCATTTAAAAAAAAAAGCTTAATGTGGAAGAAAACCTTACCATCACTCAATGTACTGATATTGATGGACCAAATTCAGCATATACCTTATTGATGACCCAAGGCCTTTTGTCAATAAGTGTTGATTGTCAATAAACTTCTCCTAGACACCCCTCTTTGCCCTCTGGGATTCAGTGTCGATGCCAGCATGGTTATCCCCCATGCACATCGATGCCATCAAACTAGGCCAGTCACTCACTGTCAAACACTTCCAGAGAGTGCTGGATCTCATGGCAGCAGCTTCTAGCATCATCCCTCCCAGGTTGCTGTACATGAGAAAGCCGCTACAGTGGTGGCTCAGAACCAGAGGTTTTTCGGTAAGTGGCATCCACTGTGCACTCTCAAGGTTCGAGGCGCTGCCTACGCACCTTACGTATGTGGAAGAAACCCTGGTTCCTTTCTCTAAGACCCGTACTGGGAGCTCCGCTCAGGGTCTTACATTTATGAATCTCCTTAGAGCTGTTGTGACCAGAAACCATCTATTCTAGTAGCCTGGAGGGTTCAGTTAACACAGATTTAGCATTGTATTTGGCAGTATGCTGTTTACCTTTAGAAAGACACATGTTCAGTTTTAAGATAGGACAAGCCGGTCCAGAATTTTCATAAAATTAACATTTAGAATTGCTGCTAGATAATGGAGCAGACACCACTGATCCTAGCACATAAAACCTGCTATGGTTTGTCCGGTGCTCCAAACATTCCAGACCAGACCTCAGAGGCCATCATGTTGTCATCCGTAATCCGGCAACAAAGTGGAGGTCGCCAACTCAAATCATCAGGAGGGTCTGCTTTTGCGATCACTGTGCAAACTTGCACGACGGACCTTCCTTCAGTCCCAGGGGAGACTGCTCCTTTTGCGAGCAGTTCACATCCTGGGGACACAGAATTTGGGAGCAGACAACCTGTTGATGATCCTGGCAGGGACCGAGGCCCGGAGAATAAAGGCTTCATCCAAGTATTCCAAGCACAAATATTCCTGCTCACCCCTAAAGCATCCACAGTCCTCCGTGGTTTCTCCCTCTCTCATTAAACCTGGCTAATTACCTCGCCCCCCTTTTCATCACAGGTCCTGAAAACCTTGACGCTGCCCACCAAACCCTTACGAGTTACATCTTCCATGGTGGCTCATCCTGGCCCATTCTCAAGAGATTGCGGTGCGATATTGAGATGTCATTCTCACGCACATGGAGGAGCTCGGGCTATGACTGAACGGCAAAAAGAGTGTGCTCTTGCCGAGGCAGAGAACTACTTTCCTCTGCGTTGAATGGGACTCTGTGTCGATGTCAGCATGGCTTTCCCTCGTGCGCATAGCCTCAATCCTATCTTCAGTCAACGACATAAAGCTAGGCCAGCTGATCACTGTCAGACACTTCCAGAGAGTTATGGGTCTCATGGTGGCAGCCTCCTGTGTTATACCACTGGGCCTGCTCCACATGAGACATCTGCAGTGGTGGCTCAAGACAAAGGGGGTTTTCCCCGAGGGGAAATCCTTCCCGCCTGATCAAGGGTTCAAGACGCTGCCTGAACCCTGCGGGCCTTGCATCAGTGGAAGAGTAACTGGTTTCTTGTCCAAGGACCTGTACTGGAACCAATCTGTCACCGTGTTATGCTGTCGACAGACACCTCCCGCTCAGGTTGGGGGGCGGTATTAAGAGACCGCTCAGCTCGGGGTCTGTGGAGCGGATGTTGCCTCTCCCTGCATATAAATGCACTGGAGATGTTGACCGTCTGGAAGGCGCTTCAGGCCTATCTTCCAGACCTTTGGGGACACCACGTGGTAGTTCAATCCGACAACACGTCAGTGGTCTCCTACATAAATCACCAAGGAGGTCTCCCCTCTCATCAGCTTTGCAAGCTAGCTGGGCGGATCCTCCTCTGGGCCTGGATCAAACTCCGCTCTCTCCGAGCAGTGTACATTCCGGTATCCCAGAACACGGGAACAGACTTCCTATCGAGGCAGGGGCCGAGGCCCGGATAATGGATGCTCCACACCGAGGTGGTGGAGCAGATTTGGGAGAAGTTCGGTCTTGCTCAGGTGGATCTCTTTGCATCCTACGAGGCAACCCATTGCCCTCTGTGGTACTCCCTTCTTCCCCCAGCCCCTGGATGCGATGCAACAGGAGTAGCCGAGGCTACCCCTGTATGCCTTTCCCCCCGTAGCCAGGACAGGGTCTGTCTCACCTTAATTGCCCCTTCAGGACCTTCAGGCCCTCTCAGTGGTCCCGTCAGAGTGGACCTTCAGTCTCAGGCTCAGGGCAGGATCCTTCATCCTCGCCCGGAACTGTGGAATCTGTGGGTCTGGCCTCTGAGGGGGCCCGACTCATAGACTAAGGTCTCTCGACTGAGGTCGTTGAGACCATTCTCCACTCTAGAGCCCCATCCTCGAGGAAACTCTACGCTTGGAAGTGGAAAACCTTCACTTCCCAGTGCAGCGACAAACATTTAGACCCAGTGACCTGCCAAGTTAGTATCGTTCTGAAGTTTCTACAAGAAAGGTTTCCATGCTTAAGGCTGCCATTGCGGCTTACCACATACCCCCAAGTGGTACCCCTTTGGGTCGGGACCCCCTAGTAGTGCGTTTCAGTCATGGCATTCTGAGGCTAAGGCCTGCGGTACGCTCTCGGGTGCTGCCCTGGGACCTTTCCCTGGTGCTCCAGGTTCTATCCCAGGCATACTTTGAGCCGCTCAAGGACATCTCAGAGAAATTCCTCACCCTGAAAACAGTGTTCTTTAAGAGGGTTGGCGACCTTCAGGCCTCCTTGTCCTCCTTCCTTTCTCGATCATGACCAGGAGTCCAAGAACAAGGTCTGGTGTAAGAACACCTACATCGGCAGAGCGGCTTCATGCCGTAGGTTAGACCAACTCTTTGTATGCTTTGGGGCTCCTAAGGGAGCTCCAGCATCAAAACCAACTCTGAGCAGGTGGATAGTTGAGACTATCTCCCTGGCTTATGATATGGTGGGTCAGCAGTGTCCTCTGCATGTCCGTGCTCACTCTGCCAGGAGCATGGCTACCTCTAAAGCTTTTTTCACAAGGGCTCCCCTTGCTGACATTTGTGATGCGACACTGGTCAAGCTGCCGCTTCCGGGTCACGGCATGCTCTATATACTCCTGGCTCATGACGTCTCCCTCGGCGATGTTTCATTGCGCTTCAAGAGACAATCACGTTAAGGCGTTCCCATATGCGTTCGAAACAGTGTCTCGTTCCCTCTAAGGGAACTCGTGCGCTCACAACAAGGACGAACACACGGGTCATGAATGTCCGAACCCTGACTCAAACCAAAACTAGACAAGACCATCTGGGGATTGGACATTAAAACCCGCACACAAGACGTTACACAGACAAGCTCCGCACGGACATAACACAGGAGTGGAGAGAAGTGAACTACATAGGCAGATGATATGAGAAGTGTATGTCCACGGATGATATGAGGTGTGTCGGTGATCAGTCCCCACTCACACACACAGGCAGCAGGAGACAATGAATTCATGAACCACGTATACATTTCGCTACATGAACAATAGCGATCACAATTAATTAATGTTATCACTTCTAAAAGTATCACTGTGGTGAATGATGCAGCCAAACAGAGTAAGGCTGAGAGAATGAATGAGTTAAGGGGTGATTATGAGAGGCTGTCATTAGGATATTTCCAGTAAAAATGCGCGCGACGATACTGAGCGTTAGGACTTTCCACACAAAAATGCACGTTGGTGAGGGGAAAAATTTGCTCGCACTCCGATACAATGCTCATACACCGAGTTGACCCCCCATGCTTGTACACCGATTTGCTCGTATACCAAGTCGCTCGTAAACCGAGGTATTACTGTAAAAGGTATTTTGTAATTGACTAGTCTCAAAGTAAGAAAACCTCACAAGACAGTCAGAAATACATTTAAAAACATTAAAGATATATTAAATCTATGAATCAAATTCAAACCCCATAATGAATACCTCTAAAAAAATTAGGTCTCTATTATACAACACGCTTTTCTTCTGGAGTCAAAGCATATGTATATTTTATTTACTTGTTTAGTCAAGGCAAGTCAAGTCACCTTTATTTATATAGCGCTTTTTACAATGTAGATTGTTTCAAAGCAGCTTTACAGGAAAAACAATATAAACAAAGTTTGTTTGGCTGAACAGAAGCCCCAAAAGAGCAGCTGAATCAATACAATTGATGAATTTTAAGTGTTAAGTTTCCCCAATTGAGCAAGCCATAGGCGACAGCGGCAAGGAACCAAAACTCCGGCAGGTGACGTAACGAATGAAGAATAGAATGGAGAAAAAACCTTGGGAGAAACCAGGCTCAGTCGGGGGACCAGTTCTCCTCTGGCCAACAGCCAAACAGTGCATGATTATTATACAACAATTCAAGTCCAATATGAAGTCCAATTTGGTCCGGTTAGAGATGGGTTCATGATCGTCACAGGCGATGGTCTAGTAGAGTCACGGTCTCCACAGACACTTCAGGGCAGTGCTGTGCTCGTGTCCAGGTCCTTCATCTGATCTGGATATGGCCCGGATCCAGCTGACCACGATAACCTCGGAATAAACAGAGACCAATATCAGCGTAGATGCCATTCTTCTTCTGATGTATCGAGTACATCAGGTGTTATGGGAATGTTCCCGGTTCCGGCTTATCTAAATTATGCAGCCTAACAATCATTTCACATGATTTGGATTAAAAATGTATGTATAATGTGTTATGTGTATGCCAGGTTGAAGAAATGTGTTTTTAGTCTACATTTAAACTGACAGAGTGTGTCTGCTTCCCGAACTGTAATAGGAAGACTGTTCCAGAGTTTAGGAGCTAAATAGGAAAAGGATCGACCGCCAGCAGTTGACTTTGATATTCTAGGTATTATAAGCTGGTCAGTATTTTGGGATCGCAATAGACGTGAAGGACTATAATGTGTTAAGAGATCGTTCAAGTACTGTGGAGCTAAACCATTTAATGCTTTGTAAGTAATTAGCAAGATTTTAAAATGTATTCGGTGTTTAATAGGAAGCCAGTGCAGGTTTGACAGAACTGGGCTAATATGCTCATACTTCCTGGTTCTAGTAAGAACTCGAGCTGCTGCATTTTGGACCAGCTGGAATTTGTTTATTAAGCGTGCAGGGCAACCACCTAGTAAAGCATTACAATAATCTAGCCTTGAACTCATGAACGCATGAACTAACTTTTCCGCATTTGTCTTAGATAGCATATGTCGCAATTTAGATATATTTTTAAGATGGAAGAACGCCATTTTACAGATGCTAGAAACATGGCTTTCAAATGAAAGATTGGTATCAAAGAGCATACCCAGGTTTCTAACTGACGACGAAGACTTGACAGAGCAGCCATCGAGTGTTAGGCAGTAGTCTAGATTATTATGTGCTGAACTTTTTGGTCTAATAATTATAATCTCTGTTTTTTCAGAATTAAGCAGTAGAAAGTTATTAGTCATCCAATTTTTTATATCAGTTATGAATTCTGTTAATTTAGTGAATTTGTTCGTTTCATCAGGATGAGAAGAAATATAGAGCTGAGTATCATCAGCGTAACAATGAAAGCTAATGCCATGCTTCCTAATAACTGCACCCAAAGGAAGCATGTACAGGGTGAAAAGCAATGGTCCTAGTACTGAACCTTGAGGATCTCCATACTGAACCCGTGACCGATATGACATCTCCTTCATTTACTGCTACAAACTGATAACGGTCAGATAAGTATGACTTGAACCAGGCTAATGCAACTCCACTAATTCCAACATAATTTTCAAGTCTATTCAGAAGGATTTTGTGGTCAATTGTATCGAATGCAGCACTAAGGTCCAGTAACACTAACAGAGAGATACAACCACGATCGGATGATAAGAGCAAATCATTTGTAACTCTAATGAGAGCAGTCTCAGTACTATGATATGGTCTAAATCCTGACTGGAAATCCTCGTAGATGCTGTTTCTTTCTAGAAAGGAACATAGTTGTGAAGATATTGCCTTTTCTAGAATCTTTGACAAGAAAGGTAGATTCGATATCGGCCTGTAATTAACTAATTCTGTAGGATCAAGTTGTGGTTTTTTAATAAGCGGTGTAATTACAGCCAGCTTAAAGGTTTTTGGTACGTATCCTAATGACAAAGAAGAATTAATTATATTAAGAATAGGATCTATGATTTCTGGAAGCATCTCTTTCAGTAGCTTAGTTGGTATTGGGTCTAGCATACATGTTGTTGATTTTGATGATTTAACGAGTTTAGACAATTCTTCCTCCCCAATAGCAATGAAGGAGTGCAATTTTTCTTCAGGGACACTAAAGTTTACTGTATTTTGTGATATTGAAGTAGACGGTTGCATGGTTATAATTTTCTCTCTAATATTATGAATTTTGCAAGTAAAGAAGTCCATGAAGTCATTAGTGCTGTGTTGATTTAAAGCATCTGGGGTTGAGGCTTTATTTCTTGTTAATTTAGTCACTGTATCAAATAAATACCTAGGGTTGTATTTGTTTTCTTCTTAGAGGGTAGAAAAGTAAGTAGATCTAGCTGATCTTAAGGCCTTTCTGAATGCAATAGAGCTGTCTTTCCATGAAATGTGAAAAACCTCTAGCTTAGTTTTTTTCCAGCTGCGCTCCATTTTTCTGGCTGCTCTCTTGAGGGCCCGGGTGTGCTCGTTGTACCACTGTGTTGGACTATTTTCTTTAATCTTCTTTAAGCGTAACGGAGCAACAGTGTCTAAAGTGCTGGAAAAGAGAGAGTTTATAGTTTCTGTTGCAACATCAAGTTCTTCTAGGCTATCTGGGATGTTAAGTAGATGAAATTGATCAGGAAGATTATTTATAAAGCTATCTTTTGTGTTAGAAGTGATAGTTCTACTATATTTATAACAGGGAGTTAGTTTTTCGACTTTGGCTAAAGGTAATCTACACGCAACTAAGTAATGATCTGAGATGTCATCGCTCTGCTGAAGAATTTGAACAGTATCAACATTGATCCCATATGACAATATTAGATCTAAAGTATGATTACGGGAATGAGTGGGTCCTGATACATGTTGTGTAACTCCAATAGAGTTTAAAATGTCTCTAAATGCCAATCCCAATGCGTCTTTTTCATTATCTACATGGATATTAAAATCACTGACAATTATGACTTTATCTGAGGACATTACTAATTCTGAGAGAAAATCAGCAAATTATTTGATAAAGTCTGTATGGTGCCCTGGTGGCCTATATAGAATAGCCAGCACAAAAGTTAAACAGGAATTATTACTGGCACTAGATAATTTTACATTGAGGACCATCACTTCAAAAGAATTATATTTCAAATTAGACCTTTGAGCAGTACTGATCGTGTTACTATAAATTACAGCAACACCTCCTCCTTTACCTTTCAGACGAGGCTCATGTTTATAACCGTAATCTTGAGGGCTGGACTCATTTAAAGTGAAATAATCGTCTGGTTTTAGCCAAGTTTCTGTCAAACACAGCACATCTAGTTTATGATCTGTAATCATATCATTTACAATAAGTGCTTTTGAGGAAAGGGATCGTATATTCAGTAACCCAAGCTTTATCATTTGTTCATTTATGTTATATCCGTTCTTAGTTGTTTGTAAATCAATTAAATTTTTACTCTTAAACGGTTTTGAGAGATTTTTGTATTTGCTAATTTGGGGAACAGACACAATCTCTATAGGATGATATCTAGGTGAAAGAGTCTCTATGTGTTGGAATTTATCTGACCTCTGTGACGTGAGACAGCTAGCAGACGGTCGGTTTAGCCAATTTGTCTGCTTCCTGACCTGGACCCCAGTTAGTCAAGGTTTATCTCTAAGACTATATGCCAAATTACTAGAGAGAAGAGCGGCACCATCCCAGGTGGGATGAATACCATCTCTTTTCAACAGGTCAGGTCTGCCCCAAAAACTTTTCCAATTGTCTATGAACCCTATGTTATTCCGCGGGCACCACTTAGACATCCAGCCATTGAGTGAGGATAATCTGCTAAGCATCTCATCACTCCTGCGCATAGGAAGAGGGCCAGAGCAAAATACGGTGCCTGACATCGTACTTGCAAGTTCACACACCTCTTTAATATTAGTTTTAGTGATCTCCGACTGACGAAGTCGGACATCATTAGCGCCAACGTGAATAACAATCTTAGAATATTTACGATTAGCCTTAGCCAGCACTTTTAAATTTGCTTTGACGTCAGGCGCTCTGGCTCCCGGCAAACATGTGACTATGGTGGCTGGAGTCTCTATTTTCACATTCCGAGTAATAGAATCGCCAATCACTAGGGCACTTTCAACAGGTTTCTCAGTGGGTGCGTCACTGAGTGGGGAAAACCTGTTTGATGTTCTGATCGGAATGGAACAGTGGTTTTTTGACCAGCGATTATGCCGTCTCACAGTCACCCAGTTGCCCTGCTGCACGGGCTCTACAGCCAGAACCGAACAATGTACAGGGTTTGCTAAGCTAGTCGCATCCAAAGTAGTATCTAAAGCCCTTGCATTCTTACTATCCTCAATTAAAGTTTGGATGTGTGTCTCTAATTCTGAAATCTCTGTCAGCCTAATTATGTCCCTACATTTATGACATGTGAAGCCTTCACAGCTGACAGAGACAGACAGACTATGCATGAAGCAGGCAGTGCAAGTGACAATTTTGAGAGAAGATGACATGACTCACCGCGTGTGTTGATCCAACTTGTTGACCAGTTGTTTGATGAAGTCGGGAAAAAGGCGCGAGCGAGAAAAACGCTGTATGCACGGACAGTAAGATAGCACAATGCTAATGCGTTTAGCGACTTAGATTAAAGCTAACGATTGCAATATATTAAATAATCTAGTATTATATTTAGCAACATGAACGAACGTCAAGTTTAAAATCTAAAACAAAAACAAGTTTATACGACACAAACAAACGCAATCCACTCGAGCAAACAGGAAACAGCAGCAGTGCAGCAGTCAAAACGGTCCGTCTGAAACAATCAGCCGCACAGAAGGTTCCCCTCGAAGGTTCCCCTCGTTTAGTAAACATCTGATTATTTGTAAGTGTGAACTTGTGAAAATTGTATTAATCAAACAAACAATCTGTGTATGAAATGTCCCGGCATGTACCAGTGTGAAGTTTGCACCCCACACAATGCAAAAATAGTCTTGTTCGTTTGTGCTCCGTATGTGCTGCTAAAAGTTTAGTTTGTGCTGTTTCGGTTTTCAAAATATTACACATTGAATTATAGGTTGATGATGTCATAATACAGACATTTGATTATTCTATCAAACTCGTTAATCTTATTGCACTCGTTTGGGTCTCAGTGTCGCTCAGAGTCTCACGCTGACCAGTATGCAGATCTCACAGTCACAAACTCTCCATTCCGAACATTAGTCAGAGGTTATGGCTAAAATTATTTAACTGACCACCAATGCTTGTCATGATTTAAACTGTTCCGTTTAGCCCCCTAAAGTTGCCTATATAACAACTTAGTTAAAGTACTTGTTTTATCTGGTTCCCTATAGTGAATGCGACTGCATAATAACTTAAAGTCGAGCAGTTAATCAGGAATCTAGAATCTCAGATGATGTGCTCCAATTCTCCATCTAATCTGAGGTCTAGTATGTACTTAACCCTGGACATAGATTTGTAGTAAAAAAGGATGCAGCATAATCTGAAGTAAGGCTGAATAAAGTAAAACGTAACAATTTACAGGGTGTCCAGGGGGTTGTGAAAGGTAGTAAAAGCTAGTAAATGAAATTAGCCAAAATTAAGGCCATTAAAAAGTAGTAAAAAGTAGTAAATGTCATGAGGAGGTATTCAATTTTCCCTTTTTTTGCGATACATTTTCAATTTGTGTTAAGTGCAGGCCTTTTTCGCGTTTTATTTATATGTTGAGAGTAGGACCTGAGCGATATTCATGTGAGGTCTTGTTTGTTTGTTCATGCACGCTCCAATTATGTTGCACTGCTACACTGCAGCTGAGGTGCTGTGGTGTTTAGTAGGGATGTGCGGCGGTACAGCTGTGACTATCTAATTTAACCCGTACGATCACTCTGCTGTGATTAGAACATGTTTTCGCGCATTGGCTGGCATTGGGCTCGCGACGCACGCACTCAGTGTTTGTCATATATCACAGTTATTCAGTGCTTTCAACCACATACTTTATTTATCAGACATTTAAACACTCATAAGTACCGGTAAAACAATAGATTATAGTTTGAAAAATACACACTGATGTCTGTAAAAGAAGACATATAAATCCGTTCAATTATAAACTGACAAGGTGTTTTATTTATATCAGAGACATATTGTAACTATAAAGTCACTCCATTCTTCTCCTACTTTACTGTCATTTATTTCGGGAGAAGTGACTGAATTGACGTGTTACAAATACGACAGATCAGATTCTCTGAGTTGTGATGCAAACTATCAGGGTTCTGCCACATTCGGTCTAGTCATTTCTTGGTTTTGTGGCAGAGCTCTGACACTACCATAATGTCTTGTGTTTGGTGTGTGTGCGCACATGCTCTTAATGATGTCCGATCCACAGACTGGTCTTGTCTAGTTTCGGTTTGTGTCTGGATTCGGACATTCATGACCCGTGTGTTCGTCCTGGTTGTGAGCGCAAAGGAACAGGTGTTCGCTAGTGGTGGGCAGAGCAAAGCTTCATGAAACACTGAAACACTTGAATCATATGGGCCGTATTGTGTCAAGGCTTCGAATTTATACCGACACCCATCTCTACGGTGACACCTAGTTCTCAATTGCACATGTTGTCTAAAACAACTTTGACAACAACCCATTTAAAAAAATAACATTTCTGTGTTTTTGTTAATGTGGTGAATTTCTAACTTCCTCACTATATAACTATAATATAAAATAATAACAACTAGGTTATTTTGGTCATGAAAAATGAAAATTATTAAAACAAATCAATCCACAATGGTCTCATTTTTTTCATTGTTTTTTTACAGATTTTTATTAAAAAATATTAACTGCTCTGGTGTGGAAGGGCTTAGCCTAACTCTTTTTTTACAAATAATTTCTCCAGCCAAGGATATACAATACATGACGTACATGAATCTATATATTGATATTTGAATCTATCTGTCTAATCGGTATTAGCCTATGTGAATGTCACTATATCTATCTTTCACGGTCTCTAGTATATTAGTAAATGCTGTATATTTAATTTAAATATAGCTTAAATATGACTAACTAAATCGCACTATAAATGTCACTATATCGTAAACTATCTCAAAATCTTTCTCTGACAAAAACCCACAAGGTGAAGGTGCTTAACTCCTCTTTTAAGCTTTTTTGGAGTTGATATAGATGTCCGATTGTGTGGTTTATTCGTGCCCCTGTCAATCAAATGCAGGTTCTGCAAGCAGCCACCTGTCGAAAAACTTGTGAAACACACAGAAGTTTAGTTTAGCCATAGTCACGTGACATGGGTGTTTTTAATCACAGTTCGGAGCAGTGTTTTGAAACATCTACGCTTCGGGATCTCAACACCGTGTCGAAACGTTAGTTTTGCATCAGCCATCCCTAGTGTTTGCTTGTTCTCATGCTCTCTACATCTTGTGAGTGGGCGCGGTTTCAAGCTCTGTTTGAACCGTGAGTTCTCGGGTTTTTGTGCAGTGTTGTAAGCACGTGGTTCGTGTTTACATCAGCTGCGTGCTTTCATGTTGTGTTTTTGTGTTAGGCGCAGTTTGGTTTCTCCAGCTGCATGCTGTCTTTGTGTTTTTGTGAACAAGCAGCGACGCGCGGTTGCATTGGCTGCGTGTTTGTGTCCTGTCATTGAGAATCCCACCCCGCTTGTTCTCCTGCTTTACTTTAATTTGTCCCAGCTGTTTTCCCATCAATTCCCCTTCCTCCTGTGACTATTTAATCCCTTCGTATTGCTGTCCGGTGCTGCTTCGTTGTCTTCTCCACACATCGCCATGGAAACAACAAGGGACAAATTAAAACCTAAAAATGGAAACCTAAAAAACTCACGCTGTGGATCAGCAAAAAAAAATTGTGCAAAAGGGTCATTGACTTAATAAAACATTAACTTAAAACGTTTGAAAAAAATCTAAGCAGAAACTAAATCTTTACCGCAGATTGCATGCGTTTTGTTTCTGTCAGTTGTGGCGGGTTTAAAATATGTCTAGCGAAAGATGAGCGATGTGTGAGAGTAGTTTAAAGTAGGAGACAGAATAGTGTTATATAGAAAGTGTCATGTCAAACTTGTGTATAATATTCCCACTGGAGCCGAGCGAAACAATATTAATCACAGACACTATTTACCAGTTTATTGAACTTATTGTGTTGGGTATCACCATGGAAACACACGGCTGCATAAAGCAGGGGTTTTGAGACTCCAGAAGGAAAGCATGATGGGTAACTTATTTCAGCAACATTCATTATTATTTAACTTGATTCAACATTTTAAATGTATTATTGATGCCTTTAAATGTATTTTGACTGTCTTCTGAGGTTTTATTACTTTTAGACTTGTTGTGTAATCAGTTACAAAATGTTTGTTTAAATAACTAACGAATTAGTCGAAACGCACATCCCTAGTGTTTAGACCTAGCAACTAAACACCACTCTATCAATTCCAACAATGGCATTGGAGAGCTGTTTAGAAATATGTTTCCAGACTCCGACATAGCGAAATCCTTCGCCTTAGGCAAGGATAAGTCCGCTTGCATGATCAAATTGGGTATTGCACCATATTTTTTACGAAGAAAACTGGTGGAGACCGTAAACAAAGCAGGGCTGTTCATCCTAATGTATGACGAGAGCCTCAACCAATTATAAAAAAAAAAAAAACAGATGCACATTTATATTTGTTTTTTGGAGGATGGTTGTGTCGGTCAAGATAGTTGCAGTCGTGCTGGTATCAAAAAATGTCTTGAAGGTAGTAAAAGGTATTAAATTCAACTTAAAAAGTTATGTATATACCCTAATTTATTAACCTTCAGGTCAAAGTATTGTCCCAATTGCATAATCAAATTCAAAGATAATCAATACAAACATTGAAGGCTCAGAAATAGATTAAAATATGCATACCTGAATTTAGGAAAATACATAATGTTAAGTGTCTAATAGCCACTCAACATTACGGGCTGACCTCGGTTATAAAACGCCTAGACCAGGGGTGCTTTTTCAGCATGGGAGCTACTTTTGAAATGACCAAGTCAAAATGATCTACCCATTATATTTATTGAGAAATATATTGAGGATTCTTACAACTTATGTTGATGTATAACCACATAATGCACAACACAACATAATTATGTACATTTTTTGTACATCCCATCAACTGGGATTTTAGCTCCTTCACCTTTGTCTTTCTCAGCTCGCTTTTCGGTGGGAATTCAGTGTCGTATTTTCCATGAAGAGTCCGAAAATGCAGCTCCACATTTCCCTTCTTTGGTATTGCGACGTAGACTGGCAGACGAGACAAACGCACTTTGAAAATGTCATCGTGAAAAAAAAGTCCTCCTCCCATTCCGTATGAAATTGATACGTTTTTTTCTTCTTACTTGGTCCAGCTCCCCCACTCATTTTTATACCCTATCTTACGTTTAAGAAGTAAAAACAGAGCGAAAAATTAGGATATAACTAATGACTAGCTTAGCTTTGCAGCGCTCAGGGGCGTTGTTTGAGCACGCACAAGCGACCTAATTGTACGGAAAAAAATCAGATGTCATCTTACTGGCTGTCCTGTGTATCAATCAAGTGATGGGATGGCTGATACGTTGAAGTCTAGTTTTTATTCAAAACAACTCAACTTTATTTGTATAGCGTCAGTTCATGACAATGTCACCTCACCTTGTCATGCGATCTACCAATAGTACCTTGGAGATCGACTGGTAGATCGCGATCAACGTATTGAGCACCCCTGGCCTAGACAAATCCACAATGCAGAGCATTTGTGGGACAATCAGTGAAGTCACCTGGCCACCAAAAGAGAGAGCCATGAGCATTCTGAAACTTTCCCTTAAGTACTCAGACCAGGACAGCCAACTCTTTGACATTTAAACCCGAGTTAACAATGGACCTTTTTGGTTATTGAGAACAGACGGTAATTAGCATTGAAGACTTTGGGAGGGGAAAACCCATCCCAAATAAGCCAGACATTTCTATACTCTTTAACCTTTATCAACTTTGGTTTGCTTTTTATGGGAAACCGACCTTTGTACCAGTCACACTTAGACATTTCAAGTGATACCAAACATGTATAACATTGTATGATTATTTTTCACCATAAATGATTGGGTGAGTTTCAAACCATTTGGAGAGAAGAGATTAGGAAAAGGGGGGTTAACATAGAAAAATCAAAAATGAGGTTGTGTCTCTGGAAGATGTGTATTGAGACAATTTGTCTCAGTGTGAGGTATCTCGGGAACAGCCTCATCCGCCTTAAAGTTTGTTTGTGCTTCGTTTGTGCTGCAAATTGTTTTGTTTGTGCCACTTTGATTTTTAAAATATTTTATTAGGTGGTCATTCTAAGGTCACTCAGCCCCCCACCTGCTCCAAATTCAACAAAAATTGTCTTGTTCGGTTGTCTTGTTCGGTTCGGTTTGTGCTGTTTCAGTTTTTATAATATTAAACATTTTATTATAGATAATGATGTCACCAGCTCCCCACCTGCTTCAGATTCAACAAAAATATTCTTGTTCGTTTGTGCTCCGTTTGTGCCAGTGTTTTAATATTTAAAATTATAGGTGGGTTATAAATGCTGATATTACAATAGTAATAGAGTAAAATAGATCATTTAGCTGGTCACAAGATTATGATCCATGAGCAGTGACTATTTTATTTCAGGCTTGTCATTTATTCAATCTCTTACCAAGATATTTCATGTTAGTAAAGATGTTTTAATGAAACAGCAACTCAACTGTCCACTGTCAAGACTATTAAACAATTCAATAAACAATTATCTTTCCTTCATTGGTCTCTCCTGACTTTTTATTTCATCTACAAAGATTAAAATCTGATACACTTCACTGCCACCACTAGGCACAAGTGACACTTCTGTTCAAGATGCTCTTGTGAAAATCAGTGTAGAGAAATGTTTGAGACAAATCAAACTACAGAACTAAATCAGATTTACTAAATCAGATTTCAGGCCAATGTAAGTACAAAGTTTTAACTCTGTCAATTACAATATTATTAGTTAACTTCAAGAACAATACAACAAGCAAGAGAGCGTCTCGGGTTACGAATGTAACCCTGGTTCCCTGAGGGGAACGAGACACTGCGTCAAAGCGCTAGGGGAAATATCCTTGCTTCAGTCACGTGAAGATCTGTGCAACCAATGAGAGACGAACGCGTGTGAATGCGTCACTGCCGGCACGTGCCGGTGACGTCATGAGGAAGAGCATAAAAGCGCGCCTGAAACCCGGACGCATCAGCATGAATGTCTGAAGCGGGCACGGAGGCGCAAGGAGCTGAGGCAAAGACGCAGCGTCTCGTTCCCCTCAGGGAACCAGGGTTACATTCATAACCCGAGACGTTCCCTTTCAGGGAACTCGAGCTGCGTCAAAGCGCTAAGGGAACGCTATACCAACGCCACCTCAGCGACGCCGGTATCCGGGTGTGTCCCAGCTCACTGAGAGAGCACCCTGGTTCCTGGGGCGGCATCAAGATCCAAATGGTAAAACCTCATAAAAGTGTGCGGCGAAGACGGGCCAGCCGCAGCACAAACATCAGACAAGGGAAAGAGGAGAGCCTTGGATGCCGCCATGCTCCGAGTGGAGTGGGCCCGGACCCTCAAAAGAGAAGCATGTCCGGCCGACTCGTAAGCTAGACAGATAGCCTCGACTATCCACCTGCTTAGGGTTTGCTTAGGAGCCCCAGGAGCCCCAAAGCAAACGAACAGTTGGTCCAACCTACGCCAAGTGGCAGTCTTGGGACGTAAGCGTCCAGTGCTCGCACCGGACAGACCTTGTTCTTGCTCCTACTCATGATTGCCAATGGGGGGAGGGCAGAAGGCCTGCAGCGTGACAGACCGAGCCACATTAGTGGGAACCTTGGGGACATAGCCTGACCTCAGGTGGAGAAAGGTTTTTCCATCCCGGGCCGAACTCAAGGCATGAGGGAGCCACCGAGAGGGTCTGAAGATCCCCGACCCTCTTATGCGAGGCAATAGCCAGCAAAAGAAGGGTGTTAAGAGAGAGAAGCTGAAAGTTCCTCTAAGGTTCAAAGTGTGCCTGGGACAGGCCTTGGAGTCCACAGACCAGTCCCAGCAGGCACCCTAGTCTGTGCCGCAGGTCCCAGCCTTAGTGTGCCACGGAGGAAACGAGTGACTAGGGGGTCCCTGCCCAAGAGCACCCCATCCAGAGGTACATGGCAAGCCGCTATGGCAGCCACAAAAACCTTAAAGGTGGAGGGGGACAACCCTGCCGCAAATCTTTCATGCAGGAACTCCAGCACTTTGCCGACTCGACAGGTTACTGGGTCCCTGCCCTTCACTACACCAAGACGTGAAAAGTTTCCACCTAAGGCGTAGAGTTTCCTCGTGGAGGGAGCTCTGGACAGAAGGATGGTTTCCACAACCTCGGCTGAGAGACCGGATTCTATGAGCTGGACCCCCTCAGAGGCCAGACCCACAGCTTCACCAGAACTCCCGGGAGCAGAGAGATAGGGGGAAATAGTGTACAGGCGTAGCCTCGGTCACACCTGTACCATGGCATCCCGCCCCAGAGGCGCTGGATGTGTAAACGAAAGCCACAGAGGGCAGAGAAATTCTTACGAAGGCAAACAGGTAAACCTGTGCCCTGCCAAATCTGTCCCCAATCTGCTGCAGATAAGAAGGGGACCAAGAGTTCTAGCCCTCGGGGAGAACCCCTGGTTTTCAGCCACCACTGCAGGGGTCTCGTGCACCGACGGCCCAGTGGAGTAACGCTGGAGCCGCTGCATGAGCCCTAACACCCTTGAAAAGTGTTTACATGTGAGTGCCTGTCCCTTGATACTCTTGACGGCTGAACGAAGGCCTGAATGCGCCCGGGGAAGAGCCGAGCAGACATGGCCACTGAGTCCCAGTGACTCCCAAGAAAGTGGTTCTCTGCGTTGGAGAAAGTACACTCTTCTTGGTGTTTTGCCCTAAGCGTCGAGAGACGAGAACCAAGAGTTCTTCCATATGCTCAGGGTGCGGGGGCATCGCGAGACCTTGATTGCGAAGCGGGAGAACCCCTGGTCTTTAGCCACCACCATGAGTGGCTGGCCCAGCTTGATGCTCTTAACGGCTAAACGAACAGCCTGGATGCGCTCGGGGGAGAGCCGAGCAGACATGGCAACTGAGTCCCAAATGACTCCCAAGAAAGTGGATCTCTGCGTTGGAGAAAGTACACTCTTCTTGGTGTTTAGCCTTAACCCTAGCTCCTTTATGTGCGGGCACAGCATCTCGATGTTGTGCTGCTAACTGCGGCGACTCGGCCAGGGTAAGCCATAGTCGTCGACATAGTTTCGGACATGATAGTCCCTTGCAAGTGCAGCGGAGCTTAGAGCAGCGTCCCCTCCTAGGTGAACGTGCGGGGCGAGAGCGCCAGACCAAAAAGGAAGCAGCGATACTGGTACGCCTTCCCCCCTGAAGGCAAACCACAGGAACTTCCCACTGTGGAAGGATGGAGACGAGGGATTATACGTCTCTGGGGCTGGTCTCTGGTACTACGAACATATCCACCACTGAGCCGGGGCTGATTCCGGAAACTCGGGTGGACTGCTCTAGGACCCTCCTCAGAGGGGGTGGTTTTCCCATGGCGGGCTGACTCTGGAGCTGCTCCTGGGAGACACCACCTTGTTGCGGCTTGGCGTCAGGGCCGCTTAGTCTTGGTCTTCTTGGCATTCAGGACAACCCTCAAATCACCCCTTAGACTTGAACTTGTCGACCCGACCTTCCGGGGTCTACCGGAGGAAGGCGGGTAGCGACACTTTGTTTCTGAGCGGCCCTGTGTGAGGAGCTCTGAGACCGCGCTTGGCCGGCGGTCTCACGTGGAGGGCAGCGGGGAAGAACTTTACTGAACGCCGCCTGCTGTCGTGCAGCCTCCTGGAACTTGTCGATGACGCTTTTTACGGCATCGCCGAACAAGCCCGAAGGGGATAGTTGAGCGTTCAGCAAAAAAAAATTGTCCCTATCCTTCATAGCTGACAAATTAAGCCATAAGCCGGAGCTTTAATGGAGGATGCAGACTGGGGCACGAGGTAACTCGCAAGAGCCTCGTCCACTTTCTGCATCCCCCCATAACAATGACCTTGAGCCCCTACAAGATTGGTATACATAGCACTGTTTGGTGTATGAACCTTTTCGGAGGCTGGCTTTCTCCAAGATCTAGATAGGTCAGCATGTAAATCGGGTAGAAAGGGCATAGCTCGGCCCGGGGGAGTGACGCGAGCAGACTGGTAACGCTCATCTAAAATTCTTTTTCTAGGACGAGCGCTCCTGGTCTCCACCGGCCAGACGAGAGACCGCTCGCGCCACAACCTCAACTAACTCCTCAAACGCCGGCGAGGAGGGTGGCGAATCCTCCTCGATCGGGTCAACACTAGCTAGATCCATCTCACTTCCTGAACTCGATAAAGCTAGTTTTGGAGTCACAGCACAAACATCTCCCGGGGAGTGCTCGTGACTGGGACCCGCTTGATCTTGTGAGGGCTGAGGTAGGGGAGGACCCACCCCAGCTGCCTCAGCGAGATCCATTTGTGATCCCCAGGACTGAGAGCGCCGCAAAGCCTCGGCTGCTGCAGGTCCCGAACCGTGGGGAACACTAGCCTGAGCGGCCTCATTTCAGACCGCCAGGCGGGAGCGGGGAGCATGCAAGGAGAACTTCTCGTAGTCCTTACAGCCGGCATTCTCAAGTGCCGACCGTGCATGTTCCACTCCATGAATTGAATAACATGTGTATCCTTGCCCATTATAAAACGCGGGCAGGGATAAACACATGGTCTGGAACTCTGTTCATTCGCCACACTTTTCACACTCATATTGCCTGATTTTTAAAGTATCTTAGTCTCAAAATCACTCTCACACAGACACAGCACGCTGAAGACATTCAGAGCTGACGCGTCCGTGTTTCAGACGTGCTTTTATGCTCTTCCTCATGATGTCGCCCGCACGTGCCGGCAGTGACGCATTCACATGCGTTCGTCTCTCATTGGTTGCACAGATCTTCACGTGACTGAAGCAAGGATATTTCCCCTAGCGCTTTGACGCAGCTCGAGTTCCCTGAAAGGGAACTAAGATTGTCAACTTTTAGAAAACTCATTGATAAAACAGTGGAGTTCACTTATCTTGAGTCACAGTTAAGTCGCCAATCCTATTATGTCGACGTTTTTGAAGTAGAACTACCAATCTCAGGAGGGTATTTAATGAGAACACACATCAGGGATACCTGACAGGACTTGACAAGGTAAGTGATTAACATGACATGTGACACAAGGGCACGGGAAGAAACACAGACAGGACACGGAAGTGAAACATGTCGAGACTGTGATAACACAACGAGACTGGGACACAAAAATGCTCCATTGGGTTGAGATCTGGTGACTGTGGGGGCCATTTTAGAACAGTGAACTCAATGTCATGTTCAAGAAACCAATTTAAAATGATTCAAGCTTTGTGACATGGTGCACTATCCTGCTGGAAGTAGCCATCAGAGGATGGGTACATGGTGGATATAATGTGATGGACATTGTCAGAAACAATGCTCAGATCGGCCGTGGCATTTAAACAATGCCCAATTGGCAATAAAAGGCCTAAAGTGTGCCAGGAAAACATCCCCCACACCATTACAATATCACCACCAACCTGCACAGTGGTAACAAGGAATGATGGATCCTTGTTCTGTTATAGAAATTTTATTTCTTATGTACTTATTAATCTTTAGAAAGTATATCCACTTATTAATCCTTATTCTTAGACGTAGGCAAGCTTATCAATATAACTGAATGTTCTGTTTCTGTTGTATTGTCACGATCGGTGTGTGCGATGCAAGAGAACCACGACAACGAGAACAGGATCAGAATGAAAACTCATTTAATAGTAAACAAAACAAAAGACTTTAAATACAAACAAAACAAAAGAAGCACACATGTGCATTTAACTGAACTAAACAGGAACTGAGAACCAGACTGCGGCAGAGGAACAGGTATCACATCCACACACAACATCATACTTAATTAACAACTGACAAACACCAGGGAAATGCACAAGTGATTTATACACAAGGGGAATCAACAACACCTGTGAGACTAACGAGCAAGTGATTACAAGACAGGTGCAGGGAGTGAAACAATAAACCGATAGACAGGAAGTGAAACAAAGACAAGACTGACAGGAAGTGACAAAGAAGACCCAGACAGACAGGAACAGTTACATGCATGTTGCCAGCAAGCACAGATCCAAACTGTACCTAGTACATGAAGAATACATATTGTGTTTAGCCACTAAGCGTGACGAGCTGATCTGAGAAGAAGCAAAGTGGGGGCTTAGAAAACTGTATAAAAAGTAATGAAACTTTATGCTTTAGAAATTTATGCTTTGCCTTCACATGCTTAGACGTTGTCTATGTGTGTGAATGCCTTTCTTGCAAGAAATAAAGCTTTAAGATTGTTATACCTTTCGAGAATCTCACTTGTGCTTTATTGATAAACATTTAGGAAAATAATTTCCACCACAAACTGGCGACGAAGGATGGGATTGCAAAGCCGATGACTGCCGTGAGGAGGACAATCGATTGGCCATCCCAAGAAAAGATCTGTGGCTCTAACCCCCATTATTAAGGGAAGGAGGATTGTCTGTACCCTCACGACGGCCTAGGCAGACACAATCCTGGAAAAGATCTCACCAAGATTCAAGCACAAGATTTTGAGATTGTGAGAGATTTTGTCTTTACCAAAGTTAGAGAACAATCCAAAGAGGTCACAAAATACCTTTATTGACGAATAAAGGCAGGTGACCACGCGGATTTGAAAAAAAAAAATCATGGTTAGAAAAGAAAAGAATCATGGGTTATGAAAATTCAAAAAATGAACCAAAAGTGGACTTCTCAAAAGGGTGCTTTAAAATAATGACTGATAAGCATGGAACGTGGTGGCATTCACAAGTTGATTATTTAATGAATCAATATGGATTCATGGGACGTTTGAGTGTATCAAATTTAGAAGCTACAAAGAAAAATTGGCTCACTCATGTGGTAAAGAAAACAGAAATGGAAAACTATGCCAAAGATGGTAGGATTATTGACGTGGTTGGCTGAGGCAATTACAAGACAACAAAAACAGATATGTAAAGCAATTGCCCTTTTAGAATCAAATGAAGATAGGATCATTCTGTTTATGCCAATGTTCTTTTTTTATTGGAGGATCAAAGATGTAACATTTAACAGGAAGTAAAACAGTTCTCCAGTTTCATTTTATCTTAAACAGCTAGAACACCCCCCCCCCCCCCCAAAAAAAAAAGAAAAGAAAACAACAACAACAACAACAACAACAACAGAAATGATAATAATATTTAAAAAATAATAATATTAATACAAAAATATAAATATAAATGTAGAAAATAAAATAAAAAAATATTATTCTTAATTATAGTTAACCACATTCTGGGACACATTCTTTTCTTCCTTCCCTCCTCCATTTAGTTTGTTACATAGTTATTTCCACAATTGTGTATCATGCTACTCCGTTCCTACCCCATGAAGGTAGTTGACCACTGATTTGATAAACCCCCCTTCCCCCATTAAAAAAGAAAAGGATATAAAATAAAAATGTGTCTCATACTTCAGGCAATACTTTAGACTCTCAAAATATCACAAAGGGCTGGCATTTTAAGTAAAATTTTTGAACTGAACCTTTCAACATGAATTTAACTTTTTCTAGGTTAAGAAAAAATAAAACATCCCTTAACCATTCGGCCACCGCTAGTGGAGTAGCAGATGTCCAAACTAATAAGATTCTACAACGGGCAAGAACTGATGTAAAAGCAATGATGTCTGATTGGTCCTGGGTTAAGGTTAAGCTCTCATTTGAAATGCCAGATATTGCAATCAGCAGACAGGGGTTAATTTTAATTTTTATGACTTCGGATAAAGTTTGAAAAAGAGATGACCAGTATTGATTTAGACGGGGGCACAACCAAAAAGTGTGTTAAATCAGCTGGAGAGAGGGAGCATCTGTTACAACTCCCGTCCGTTCCTGGATATATAGCTGCTAACCTGGCCCTACTGGAATGAGCCCTATGCACTACTTTAAACTGAATGAGTCCCAAGCGTGCACAGGATGAAGATGAGTTAATCCTTTGTAGTGCATTTTCCCAGTTTCTCTCTGACAACTCAACCATCAACTCGCCTTCCCAATCGTTCTTAATTTTTGAAAGGTCATGACTTTCAAGAGACATTAGTTGAGAATATTGCCGTGATATCACTACTTTTTTCGGATGGAGAAGGGTCATTTCCTTCCATGCTGCCTCAATAGGGAGGACCGGGAAAGAAGGGAACAGTGCTTTAACACAGTGGCGTATTTGGAGATATCTAAAAAAGTTACTGTTTGAGAGATCATATTTCTGGCATATATTGTCAAAACTGTCGAATCCTTCTTTACAGTACAAGCTTTTAAAACAGGAAAGATGCTTCCTGTCCCACTGAGTGAATGTTAAGTCAAGAAAGGAGGCTGGAAATAGATGATTCTTACAAATAGGGCCTAGGGGGAGGGAAAGGTAAATTTATAATTATTTCGGAACTGGGCCAGATTTTAAGGATGGACAGTACTATGGGATTAGAGGTAAACCTAGACCACTTTGTGGGCAAGGAGGAGTACACCAAAGCAGGGAGGGACGATGAGTGACAAGAGTGCGCCTCAAGCGTACACCAGTCGGCGTCTGGCACATGGTGCCAGAATCAAATTTTCTGCAGGTTAGCTACCCAATAGTAGTGAATAAAACTGGGGAGAGCTAGTCCCCCCACATTGCGACCCCTCTGACGTAAATGTTTGTTAACTCTTGGAACTTTATTCTTCCAGATGAAAGAGGTAAAGGATGTATTAACTGATTTAAAAAAGGATTTTGTCAGGAATAACAGTAGACATTGAAAAAATATAGGTACTTTGGGAGTACGTTCATCTTCACTGATTGTACCCTCCCTGCTATAGTCAGAGGCAAACTGCTCCACCTTTGAAAGTCAGCTTTCATTAGGTTAACTAAAGGTGTAAAATTAGCGCCCAGAAGAGAGGTGAAGGAACGTGTAATGTTTATTCCAAGATATTTGAAACCAGAGTATGTTAAGTGGAAGGGGTCTGCTTCTTGTTTAATATGCCTTGCCGAATCAGTAATGGAGAAGCCTTCACTTTTTTGGTAATTAAGCTTGTAGCCAGAAAATAACCCAAAATTGTTCAGTAGTGATACAATCTCGGGGACACTGGTTTCTAAGTTGCTTATATAGCTCAAGAGATCGTCTGCATACAGATAAACGCGATGTTCCTCAGTCCCGTGCCTAATGCCCCTTGACACAGATGACGACTTTAATGCAAGCGAAAGAGGCTCAATTGCCACTGAAAATAGGAGCGGGGATAAAGGACATCCTTGACGTGTCCCACGTGACGGGGGAAAAAATTGGAAAGGGATTGATTAGTTTGAACACATGCTTGTGGGAATGAATAAAGCAGACGAATCCATGTCAGAAACATGTCCCCGAACCCAAACCTTTCCAATACGGAAAACAAGTACTTCCACTCCACCCGGTCAAAGGCTTTCTTCAGAGAGATTACAGCTTCTGCAGTCGAAGACGGACC
This sequence comes from Rhodeus uyekii, assembly GCA_037043235.1. Lineage (NCBI taxonomy): Eukaryota > Metazoa > Chordata > Actinopteri > Cypriniformes > Acheilognathidae > Rhodeus > Rhodeus uyekii. Next base: position 8,019,037 of record JAWRVZ010000010.1, on the reverse strand, counting down.
GGGGAAGTAGATCACTTTAGCAAGCCGGCAAATATTTGAAAAAGAGTGACAAACCTTTGTAAAACCAGTCTGGTCCTCAGAGATTACTTTAGGGAGAACGGACCTGGTCCTGGTGATTTCCCAGTTCGCATGCCTCCGATGGCGTCATGCAGTGATCTCTAACTTTGTAAGAGGTCGCTCTAACGCTTCCCTGTCTCCAGGATCAATAGTAGGGAATTCTAAATTATCTAAGAAACTGTTCATATTCATAACATCTTATGGGAATTCAGACGTGTAAAGTGTAGAGTAAAATGAAGCAAAAGTTTTATTGATTTCCTTTGGGTTGGTGACTATATTGGGATCTTGATCTTTCACTCGGGGTATGAGCCGTGAAGCGTCCTGACATTTCAGCTGATGAGCCAGTAATCGACTCGCTATTTCACCGTACTCGTAGTAAGTGCTCCGGGTCCTCATTAATACGTATTCAGCCTAGTTGGTAGATAGAAGATTAAGCTTAGACTGTAAAGCTATTCATTCTTTATATAATTCTGGGGAGGGGCTTTCAGAATATTTGCGGTCTAACTTAAAAATTAAACCCGTCAGGTTTTCCATTTGTTTGTGACGCTCCCTATTGATATGTGCTACGTAGGATATAATTTGTCCTCTTAAGTACGCTTTTAAGGTTTCCCAAAGTAGGGAACATGATATACCTTCCTTGTTTACTTCTAGAAAAGAATCTATATTAGTAGACCATGGGTGAAAGTTTTCCGTATTATGACGGAATTCCGTATTTTGAACCTCGCCAGGAACCGTTTTTCCAAATCGCGTAAATCCGTTTAGATTTTAGATTAGGGGGGGGTACAGGGCGACAGACCAACAGACCAATGTCCATGGCGACAGACCAACAGACCAATCGTACCTACTCGGCGATCTTCGGAGATAATGTGATTACGTAGAGAATTACCCGAGAAGTTCCGGGTGGGCGACAGACGAACCGCGCGGAGTGCAGTTGTGTCGGCGATTCTGATTGGTCAGTGAGACTCCGGCGTCCAATCGTATTTTTCAATTTACACTCGCAGTGTTAGTTTACTAGGTTTTCACTGACATGAGTAGCACTCCGAGAAAGTATGAAGACCTTTTGTTTTCAAATCACAGTATTACAGTTGTGCTTGTTTATTTTATGGGTATACTTGTTTCTGTAATTGCATGTTGTCGGGACTGTTGGCTTGGTGTGCAATTTTGTGTTCATAGTGCATATTCAATATTTCAATTCATATTACACTTCACATGTAAAACTCATGTGCTACCAATGAAAATACAATACTAAAATGCACTGTTAACAAACACCTGTATTTGTGTCTTTTTTGATGATGATGTAATGGATTGTGGTGATTAGAGAAAGTGAATTAAGTAACAAACCAAAATTAAATATAAATGTTAGTTATAGAACAACAGATGCAGAAGCAAAACCAATGACAGAGTTATAGAATACAATACTTCTGAAGGATTCTAGTAATAATTTAGAACTCCCAAAATTGGTGAATATTTTCTCAACTGCTAACTTGAAATACTTATTTCACACCCTTTTTATAGTAGCTGCAAGTTGCCAGGAGAGATCTTTTCTACACAATAATTTGCAAGGAATGCAGGAGCTTCCAGGGGGCCTCCGGCGCCATGGACCCCTGGCCAGGGCGTTGCCCTGGACCTACCGGGGGCCCTGACGGCCCCCAGGCCCCCAGCTTTAAGTTTCAGTATTTTCAGTTTTGCCAACTTTCACCCATGGTAGACACATGTTTTGCTAAATTTCTTTGAAAGCAGCAGGGAATTAAGTCTCCAGAAGGATTGTTCTCTAACATTCAAAGTGAAAGAAAGGTCTAAGATAAGTGGTGCATGATCTGAAATGATGATGGACAAATATTCAACCGATTTCACTGCAGGTATAAAACAGCTATCTATAAAAAAGTAATCTATTCTTGAGAAAGACTGGTGGACATGAGAAAACCTCCATGGTGGACATGAGATTTTGAAACCTCCATGGTTCTAGGCAGCCATTTAGTCTCATACAATCTGAGAAGACCCTTGACATTGCAGATGGTGAGGTAGATTTAGGACTTGATTTATCAAGCAATGGGTCCATTGTAAATTAGGGAGAGATGACAGAAGCTTATTGGCAAATTCAGTATCGTCCCAGTTAGGGCATACACATTTATTAAAAGAACTGGTGTTTGAAAGGAGGCCTGACACAATGACATATCGACCATTGGGGTCTGCCACTATTGCGTTTAGCGAGAATTGAATTTGTTTATCAATCAAAATTGCCACCCCTCGTGATCTACTATTGAATTTGGAATGGAAAATATGATTAACCCATGCTTTACGGCAGTGGTCTGCGGACGAAGTGGCACAGTCTATACTTCAGCATACCGGTTGTTTAGTCTCCCCATTGAAGATCGTAAAACTCTCGAAGAACCGCGTCTGTCCGTCGTGAAGGATGTGAAGCCGGGGGGATAGATAAAGCGAACCTGATGTTCTTCTTGTACAGGAGGGATTTCACTTCTTTAAAGGCGGCTTGTTTCATCCCAAGTTCCGCGCTTACATCCTCATGGAAAAATACCTTATGGCCCCTGAAAAACAGCTGCTCTTGTTTCCTCGTTATTATGCAATGTTTGTTTTGGAAGGCATGGAAGAGACCCAGGAATATTCTCGGCCGTTTCGAGCTAGCGCCGGGATCTGAGTGCTTTTATTCAGGAGGGAATCTGTTTGCTGTGCGAGGTCCGACAGAAGCACAGCAAACAGATTCCCTCCTGAAAAAAAGTACCTTGTGTACCTTAGCAAGATCAGCAGGTAACTCCGAGCTTGGCATAGCTTGTAAAACATTAGCGTTAACCATGTTGTCTTCACTTGTGGTATCTTCGTCCATTTCAGTCGTTTTTTGCCCTCATTCATGTCTTTTTGGTCTCATTTACTTGTGCAAAGTTAAGTCTTTGTGTATAAGTAATAAACTCAAGGGGTGCCAAACTTTATGCCAAAAAAAAAATTTGAGGTAGAAAATAAAAAGTTATTCGGAAGCCACTTCTCACACGTCTGCTCGTTAAAACCGGAAGTCGTTTACGTCAAATTCTGACTGGCTCTTGCAAATTGTTCCGTCTTTTTCCTATTTGTAGTGGAGTTGAGTGCTACCCGGTGGGGTCTTCTGCTGTTGTAGCCCATCTGCCAAAATTGTGCATGTTGTGTTTTCATAAATGCTTTGCTGCATACCTCAGTAGTAACGAGTGATTATTTCAGTCAAAGTTGCTCTCCTATCAGCTTGAATCAGTCAGCCCATTCTCCTCTGAACTTTAGCATCACCAAGGCATGTTTGCCCACAGGACTGCCGCATACTGGATCTATCATCTATCACAGTGGTCCCCAACCCCCGGTCCGCGGACGAAGTGGCACCGGGCCGCGGAGCGATTTCGCAGAGCAGCTGCAAACGGCTGCGGGCGGCTGTGGCGCTGTGCCTATGGAGGCGTTTGAACAGTCTCGCTTGCGCTCGCACCCCCCCCCCCCTCCCCATTCAACAATCTCGCGCGGACCCATCATCCATCTCGCTCGCATAGCCGTAACAATGATAAATCTGGCCATACATTTTTTTTCAGGGTGTTCTGACAGAGGATGAGCACTCAAATGTCCCAGTGGTGAAAATGCTGTCTGAGAGACAATGTTAACGCAGTACAAAATTGACTGACAGAACGGATATGCGCAAGTGCATCAACTCCAAAAGAGGTGGTGAGTGACTTTTCTCTGGCTTTGCTCGGAACTCTGGTCAAGGCTTTTGCTCCTCATCTTGATCTAAAGACCTACATCAATGAGTGTCTTACTTGGTAAACAGTCAACAAAAGTGCTGACTGTTGCACATTGCATCAAGATGATCTCCCAGTGGGACTGCTTGGTGAAAAAAAAACCTGCATCGCATATTTCTTTGTGAGGTCAATGGCACAGCTTCTCAATGGCGTAGCTACAGAAACTATGCAATAGTACTATTGTGGCTCTCAGTGAAACAGAGGGAAATTAAAGCTCTGGAGTGAGTCCCTAACATATCAGAAAGATACAAGAAATACCTGAAAGCTCGAATTGCAGAAGAGTGGACTATCATTACGGATATAGAGGATGAGGACCTGGAAAAAGTGGATCCATGTGAGCAAACACAGACAGACCCACGGCAGTGGGTGACAAATGAGGAGAGCAGATCACTTGACGTAGATAATGGTGATCAGGACAATATGCACTTCCTCCCTGAGATTATTCCAAGTATAATAGGGACTGGCAAATTACTTGCTACTCTGGCCAGGGGTAATGTTCCCTCACTTCTGAAGCACCAGCCTCACAGCAAGTTCTGCCAATGTTGAAGCAAAAACATCAAATGCAGTCTGTTCAAGCATGAAAACTTGCCTATACGGGTGGATCGATTTATTGCACAGCATCTGTCCTTCATTGAAGGAAACATGCGGTTTTGTTCTGCAAAACAAAAAGGTAAGGATAAAGGTGAAGAGGATATAGCTTTTGGAACAGTGATCGTCACATGAGCCAATCCACTATCCACCACAACTTACAGTGATGATGGAAAACCAGAAATGGAAGCTTCCTGTTCTGGGAAGTCTGATACTGTAACAACAATCAATCCAACAAACAAAAACGCTGTTGAAAACTGGAGAGCACTAGTGTCACAGTCTTGTCTCATCTCTCACATTCCGGGTCCTTCTGTGTCTTCTAGATTGTTCCACACCTGTCTCGTTAATCACTGCCCAAGTCCCGTCAGCTGTGTGTAGTTTCCTCATCTGTATAAATGCCCTCCTGTGTTCACATGTCTTTGTCTCTTGTTAACGTTACGATGTGCTTTGTTACGTGTGGATGTTTCCAAGGACTTCTCCTCCCGTGTTTGCACTAAGTAGTGCTGTTTAGTTTCATTTTTCATTAAAGTGTTTTTGTTTGGACTCCGTGTTCCGTGTCCTGTCTCCGCATCGCACGCCAGCTCAACACATATATACCAACTAGTGGTTCTACACAAAAAGAGGAAGATGATTCTTACCTATCTCCTTGTCCTGAATGGTTCCATGTAGATCCATCTGTGAAAGGGCAAAGATGGAAAGTGGACAAGTTGAAAAATGGAAATAATCAACAGCCTACTAACCTCAAGAAATCAAGAATATCTGTTTTGAACACATGTGCATTTGATGCTTTTTGTCAATGCTTATGTTGTGCTTTCTGCAATAGTGACACTTTTGAAAATATTGTTTGCATTGAGGATTCCATCAATCTCTTCCAGTTTGAGACGTCCATCACCACAAACGGTCTAAATGCACAGTCCTACAAAGAGGGCAGTGCTAATTAGTGGAATATTCAAAGCTATCAAATTGAAGTCTGGTGCTCTAAAAATCAGTAAACAGTGTCACACTAGTGCTGTTTAATGCTGTTCTCCCTCATCAAAGATATTAAGTTTTGACACTGAACTTTCAGAAAGGTAGATATTAAGTTTTGACACTGAACTTTCAGAAAGGTATTTGATCACAATGCAGGCATGTTGTTTATTGCATGGATAAATCAGTTCTTACCTTAATGGTTAGGCCAGGATATGTGCATCCATGGGTAACTCTCTGTGCGTCATAAGAGTTATGTGGAGGTGAATTCATACCCATTGTCTGTGGAAGACTTCGGTTTTGCTGTATCTTCCACACTTATAGACTTCCTTCACAGGTTGGAGAGTGGTCTTGAAAGGAAACCCAGCTCATAGCTGCTGGGAGGCAACCTAGATTCCAAATATGAGTCCCTCTACACAAATATGAGTCCCTCTAGATCCTATTCACAGGACGTCCCGCAACTTCCGTTTTAACTCAAAGCAGGGTATAGTTACTTTCGCCAGCCATCAAAGTGAAGGCGATAAAGTTTACACAGTCCCTTCTACATCTGCCAGACATCCATCTATGATGTACAGCAACTTTCAGACACATTTTTGCTTACAACACATTCTAAACTTGATAAAGGATACAAACCAGTACTAAAGAAGTCCATGGGTACCGTTGTGAAATGTACACTGTACAATGCATATGGCAGTAAGAGTGACTTTTCAGGATCCAGCTGAGTATCATGGCAAAGGCTTCAAACAAACTTCTTTGACGTTGTAATTTTTTGTAGAATTTTGACAACAGGAACATGGAAACAGGAAATGCAATTCAACATTACAATAAAATACTTAGGGCAACAGATTATCACAAATGTATGTTTGTGATAATCTGTTATCACAAACATACATTTGTATGTTTGTGATAAAATGTATGATGTTTATTGAACACAATATAGAGTAATTGACTGAACATATTTGGGTTCGGTGTAAACATTGCAAACATATAACAACATTGCGCATATCAAACACATTATAAACATTCCAATATGGAGCATTAACATAAGGCCATGAAGGTTATAAAAGTAATTTACTGCCACATAAATGTTTTTTAATTGATTTATTGAACAACAAGGAACACTACAATAGCATCGACAAGAAGACTGTACCATTCCTGATGGGTGGGAAACTCTTGAAAGATGGACACAGGTAAAGAGGAAAAATGAATCAAATCAGAATATGAAAATGGTTTGATCGTTAGATTGGATTAAGAGGGGGTCACTCTAAACAACTGTGCTGGAATACATAATATAAAAAGTTAAAACTTATTAGTAAAATTCAGGCAGCACAGGCTGAGAGCGATCCAAATTTTTCCTGTTGCTACAAACTAGCCTACTTTATGAGCTCTACTTTAGCCTACTTTATCCAGTTCACGCACATGTTAAAGAATTGTAAACTGGAAAAAATCATTATCAAACGAACTAAAATACAGAAACCTGTAAATACGTAAACAGTATTACTATAACCTTTACCTTTTGTGTTGTTAATTAGCCAGTTCCGGCATTCTGGCATTGACTAGGGTCCCACTCTTGGGGGTGGGTTGGTATTACAGAGGAATCACAATTGACACCTTCAGAAGTTGATTTGTGGTCTCTGAGTGGGCTATCTTCTCATATGACATATAATTGCCTGGAGGATGAGGACTGTATTTCTAGAATGTGTTCAATTGGATGACACAGGTAGTTTCGGTAGTTTCTGTTTTCAGGTTCAGAAGTTCTAGTGACTGTTCATCAGGACTGAGTTTGGCTAATACTAGTGGCTCCTTTCTGACTGCTCCTTGGGACTGCTCCTACTGGCAAGGAGGGACCTTCTGTCCAAGGCGAGAAAATCGATCATACACCCCCAACCTGAGATTTGGGAACTGTGGCTCTGACTCCTGTAGGGTACCATCTCAGAGATTCCAGTCTGTCAAATGAAGATTTTGAGACCTCCTAAATGCTAGAGCTCCCTTCATGTTGAAACCTTATTCCCTGAGCTAGTGTCTCTTGCATGGTGACTTGCTCAGCACAACTCTGTCCCAATGTCTAGAGGTGTCTTCCAGCAGGACTCTCATCTGCTACTTGTATGGTGTATATGTGTATATGTATGTATGGCCACCCATTCAGCTTGTCATGTACACACTGATTCTGTAGGAATGCCTCCCCTAGTATCTCATTTTCTGTGTGTTGACAGATGGCTAACACCGTGAGTTCCTTCTTGGATCTTGCTGTAGTCCTAGACAATTTATTGCAAACTTCGTTTTAGCCCTTGGAGTTAGCCTCAGATAAATGTATGACTTTCAAGATGTAGGAGATTTGATTTATCCTGCTTAGATTGTGCCCATAGATTGCACCCGAGGCCACGTTATGTTCTGGAGGTGCCTTCCTCGATTGTTCATCCAGTCATTCTTCAAGACTGCTCCCTTCCACCATTTGACTTGCCAGAGCAGTAGAGGCTCCACCTCCTATGGTCAGTCAGGGCACTAATGAGCCATGTTGGATACTCAGGAAGTGTGGTGTGAATCTGATCAACTGTTCTCCTGTCATCAAGCAGCACTTGTCACATTATATTATTGATATGATTTATTTTCCATAATAGGCATCTGGTGTGGTCTCGCATGTTAGAACGAAAGCCCACTCCACTAGGAGTGGCCTATTTAAATGTGCTAGCTAAGGGTATGCCAGATGTCTGTGCTGTGGCAGGCTGGTACTCTCCACAAACATTCATAAAATATGGATTCAAACCCAGGATCTATGGTCCTTTAGAGGTTAATCCTTTCTTAAGGCCATAACTTAAATGCAAAATCAACTTACTGGTTAGAAATTTCTTACTTTGATAATGAGCATTCTTCCTCAAGGAATCAAGCATACCACACAAGGAGTGTTCATCTTCCTTGGTGCCAGCTAAGGTGTGACTTTATTAGATGTTTTAGTGCTGTGGTCCTCTTTCATACAATCATATGGATTTGGCCAATAGCATTGGCATGGTTTCACATGTTCGTCAGACTCCAAGAACATGGTCCATTGGTTAAAATAAAAATGTTTATGAGAAAGCACTCAACAAATAGGCTCAGTAAGCAATATTCAAATAAGATCAGGAAAAATCATTTAAGATTATTCACCCAAGGCCCGGAGTAAGTCACCTTTATTTATATAGCACTTTTTACAATACAGATTGTTTCAAAGCAGCTTTACAGTGGTCACAGGAAAGCAATATAAACAAAGTTTGTTTTGGCTGAACAGAAGCCTTAAAAGAGTAGGTGAATTAACACAATGGATATTAAGTGTTAACTTTCCGCAACTGAGCAAGCGATAGGTGACAGTGGCAAGGAACCAAAACTCCATCAGGTGACGGAATGAATGAAGAATGGAATGGAGAAATAAATAAAAAATCCTTGGGAGAAACCAGGGTCAGTCGGGGGACCAGTTCTCCTCTGGCCAACAGTCAAACAGTGCAGTAATTTGTTGACAAAATAAGTCCAATATTAAGTCCAGTTTGGTCCGGTTGGAGATGGGTTCATGATCTTCACAGGGGAGGGTCTAGTAGCATCATGGTCTCCGCAGACACTTCAGGGCTGTGTTGTTCTTGTGTCCAGGTGCAGGTCCTTCATCTGATCTGGACACGGCCCGGATCCGGCTGACCACGGTAACCTCGGAATAAACAGAGACCAACATCAGTGTAGATGCCATTCTTCTTCTGATGTATCGAGTACATCAGATATTATGGGAATGTTCCCGGTTCCGGCTGACCTAAATTATGGAGCCTAACAAATCATTTTACATAAAAAATGTATGTATAATGTGTCATGTGTATGCCAGGTTGAAGAGATGTGTTTCTAGTCTAGATTTAAACTGACAGAGTGTTTCTGCTTCCCAAACTGTATTAGGAAGACTGTTCCAGAGTTTAGGAGCTAAATAGGAAAAGGATCGACCGCCAGCAGTTGACTTTGATATTCTAGGTATTATAAACTGGTCAGTATTTTTGGATCGCAATGTGAAGGACTATAATGCGTTAATACTATAATGTGACTATATGTGTTAAGAGATCGCTCAAGTAATGGGGAGCTAAACCATCTAATGCTTTGTAAGTAATTAGCAAGATTTTAAAATGCATTCAGTGTTTACTAGGAAGCCAGTGCAGGTTTGACAGAACTGGGCTAATATGCTCATACTTCCTGGTTATAGTAAGAACTCGAGCTGCTGCATTTTGTACCAGCTGGCATTTGTTAATTAAGCATGCAGGGCAACCACCAAGTAGAACATTACAATAATCTAGCCTTGAAAGGTTCATAAAGGATTCTTAGGGATCCTACATTTTAATCCATTTCTATTTGGAGAGGAAGTTTGGCGGGCATGTTTTTTTCTTTCTTTTTGTTTATTTATTTTTTTCACAGCCATGAACATGATTTGTTACTTGAAAGTTGCTTCCAGCCGGTTTTCGGGAAGAGACATTTTTATTCAAGTGAACATTTGATTGTACAAAAATCTGTGTAGTGCAGTTTTTCTTCTTAGTTTGTTTAGATGATGTAGAGAATCAGCTCAAGGTAGTTGGGGTAGCGGGATCTATGCACGCGTTTAATCATGTGTTATGACCAAATATGCACATAGATCCAGCGTAAAGGCAATTATGTATATTGATAATTAATCATAACTGATTATAATTAATTATTAATATAGTAGCTTGATTCAGCTTGTAGAATTGATTAATTCTAGCATTGAGTTCAAAGCAGTGGCCATATGAGTGCTCATACGAGCCGCGCGATCTTCATGGATTTTAATAAAGATCTTCTTCATCGTCATCGTTTTCTTCTTCATCAAAGAAGAAGCTTTCATTATGGGACCAAAGTACTTAGCATTGTAGCAAGATGCAAATGTTAAAGTGACTCACTCCAGAATATCACAGAGTCAATTACGTGTGATTATATATACAGTGTTTTATTAAACAAACTACGAAAACAAACGTTAAACGGGGGGGGGGATGGAAACGGCATTCTTACAGACAATTAAACCTTTGAGAAAACCAGCATGCAAATCACCTTTTAAAAGGGGTAGATAAGCTTTAAACGCATTTAGAGCTTGTTAACGATAGTTGCATTGGGTTTCTCGTGTTGCGGAGTTACCAAGCCTTGCGTTGAGAGAGTTTCTTTCGTTTGGATGCTGGTTTGTTCCTTGTGATGTCCTTTGTTGAAATCGCGGGAACTTCAAATGGCTGTTTGTCTGAAGGTGCGGTTGCGAGGCTAGGGCTCACTTGCAGGGCCTTCCAGTCCTGCAAGCTCCCGGATGTGTGTTGAGGAAGAAGCGTGATGAGAAGACAAGAAGAGAAGAGAGTGATGTCTGGATAATGCATTTCAGCATTAAACATAATGCATATTGATAAAGAGCAGGCTGAGAGAAGACAAGAGATACCAATCATTCTGGGGTGGAAAGACATAAAAAGAGTAGTCTCTTTTTAAACAAGGGTATACATACTTAAACGTAGAAATTAACTACCAAAAATAACTAAAAAGACTATAACATGGAGGGCATGCATACACATAAAAGTATATATCATAGACAAGATTGAGATGGCTGAAACTGAGGCCACATCCACACGATGCCGGTGCATTCCCTATCCAATCATTAACACGGCGTCGGCACAAGAAATATCAGCGTCCACATGAGACAACTAAAACCGACTGATAATGGTGTAGTATATATGCCAGATCAGTATGGGGCACTGTAATCCCGCCACCGATAATACATTATACACAGAGAAGAAGACTTTGAGCATGTGCATTGTTGTTGCTGTTGAGTGTTGCCAGATTGCTAGCTACCTTTTGGTCACGTCCGACCGGGAAAAATGCATTGGGCTGGTTGATAAAATTAGGGATGGTTTATGATGCATAAAATCGCTCAACATTTTTATTACTTATAAGACTACGCACTTTGGGATGGTATTTTTTTAAATGGGCGGGTTTTAAGCTGTAGTTGGGCTGGAAATCGTCAGTCCAATCTGGCAACACTGTTGCTGTTACGTGACGCAGTCGACATGTGATGTGATGACATCATCGGTTCACAAAAAATATACGGATTGGCCGTCCACACGAGACCGCAAGGGTGTCGGATTCAGATCTCTCCACTTTAGGACCCGGTATCAAAAGAGAGTGGATTTAGTCTCCCAAAATGCCGGATCCGTGTGGATGGAACGCCAATCTGATAAAAAATGTATCCGTCTCTGTGTGGACGGGCCCTTACTCTGTTAATTAAAAAGTCACAATCAGATATTTGTTTTTGATCTATCAATTTGAGCACCGTCCAGACCTTACAATGAGGAACACATTTTAAATGTGTATCTACCAAACTGAATTTTGTCTTTGATTAGTAGTTCACTAGCATCCGTTACATATTCTGAAAAGATGAGACCATGTCATTGCTCGTTTTTCCATCCAATTTAAATGCAAATGTTCATGTTCCATTTTTTTTACAAAGTTTTACTACATTTAAGCATATTGCACAAATATCTGCAAAATATACCTGGCTTCATATTAACCGTGTATTTGACAAATGGTAATGAAATATTTAAAGGTTGGGCATGCAAGCTCATTGGCTACTGACACAGCAGGTACCAATCAGCTGTGGAATATAGAAAATGATATGATTTCAACCAGGTTGAGTTAAGGACATATTAGCCTGCGCCATCTAGAGATTCATGACAGAACTTTGTGTTTCAGACTGACACAAGAACACATCTTTTGTGAACTAAGAGTTACTATAAAATGCAAATTAATTCCTTCTCCTACATGCACACTCCCCACCCCACAGCGAAATATTGTTAAGCCTTTCCCTAAGCCAGTTCACCTCCTCCAATCATAAACAAAATGCATCAAATCCCACCAGATGGTAAGTGTGATAGCAACTGACCCACATGCTGTATACCAAGGCAAATGTGAAGGCATCTTGATGTTCTTGCCCACAGCAGTGCATTGATTAAAATAATTTTTGACTGAGTATAAAGTCAGAACTGATCAAAATAAAATAAAATGATACCCAGTGTTAACCATGACTTTTTTATGCTCATAAGGTTTGTCATCAGTCATGGTTTAAGGGCAAAATGTTCATTTTTATTTTAGACAAATGCGGATTTCTAATGTCTGAAAGTTTCTGTATTGTTAAAGTGACATCAAGTCAATACTCAAAATACTCTTAAACATAAACGAAATTTAGTACAGCAGCTGCTTGGGTGACTCAATGTGTGCAAGATTCATGTCAAATGACACTCAACATGATTATCTGCATTATTGTAAACTCAATGAAAGTTCAGGAGTGCATACATTATGGGACACCATTCACAATAATCTTTAACAGACAACAATGTTGTGTGTCTGCCTGTATAATTAAATAAAGCCAGGATCATCTCTTAGTATGTGATCTCACTCTTCTCTCTAGGTTGGCCGTTTGGAAGTCTTGTCTGCAAAATGAGTGGTATGGTCCAGGGCATATCAGTCTCAGCCTCTGTTTTCACCTTGGTTGCCATAGCGGTTGACAGGTAATGTTATGGTAAAATCACCTTATCCCTCAACTCAGGCGTTAATGATGCACTGTCAGAAGATCATATGACTTAGAATGACAGTTGCTACTTCAAAAATATTTAAATAGCATTTGACCTTGAACTATTAAAGAGTGGTTTCTTAACAATTCGGGCTTGAAGACTCCTCATTATCCAACTATATATATATATATATATAAAGCTGAGATATTTCTGGCATATTATTTTTATAATAATAAAGCTTCTTGTTTCCAAATGTTTTTATGAACAAACTGAGTATTGATGCATTAAATTAAATAGCTAAAATTACTTTTGTGATTTATGATTTTATGTTTTTAAGATTGTTAAATTCTTTAGATATCTTAGTAATAATGTCATCATTTAAACACTTTAAAGGTATCCAGCTGCCCTCTTGGTGTAATATGTATGTTCTGTTTAATTTCTGTTAAACCTTCCTGAGTTTGTAGCTTGTTTCCTCATTAGTAAATTATTCTGTTGTGCATGTTTAGTTTCCTCAGTTAGTCTGTTTTTTTCAGTTCTCGTCGATGTTCAGTTGTTGTGTTATCTTAGTTTCTATGATTCTTTATCTGTTTGATTATTGGATTAAATAGCATTTGGTTTATCCACACCAGTGTTGTGCCATTTATATCTTAACTCACAGCTGTGACAGAACAACAAACTGAAAAAATGGACTTACCGGACAAATCTTGAGAACTTGACTCGGAAATTTTTCCATCGAGCAAACAGTCTATGCCAATCTTGGCTGCGCTGGTCCCGTCCATTTGTAGTTATCCTGTGTCTATGCTGATTTCTCAAAGCTCAGAATATCTTGCCTCCCTGCTAGTTTCATCCAGCTCGAAGTCTCCGAGTTTTCACTCATCCTCTCTCTCCCTCCAACCTCTTCTTATAGCCAGCCCTGTCTCTGCTGTCTCCCATCAGTCTCTCGCTTCCTCCAATCTATGGTGTGGATCCACCTCGGGCCTACCGACTTCTAGCTCCTCCTGAACAAAAGTATCCCCAAGCTCTGTGTCCAGATGTTGATCCCATCACTCCACCTTGGCCCATTGTTCAGACTCCTCTGCCTTGTCCATCTGCTCAGTCTGTGACCATCGGACTTAGTGCTCCACTGGGCTCCTGCAATCAGACATCACCTCGCCTGCACCACGGACTTCTGCTGCGCTTTGTCTCTCAATCCCCACGGCTCCATCTGTGTCCACCTGCCCTATTCTGTTTTTAAAATATTTTTTTAACTTAAACCAGTTAACTGAGATAATTTACAACAGATTTCTGAGTGATTTACACATAAATTAATTAGATTTTAAGATGAATTGGGATGTAGATAATAATTTGTGTTTCATTATGAAAGACTCACTGAATTATCCTGAAGAGTAGCACATTATAGTATAGATTGATATTTGGTAATAAGTGCCATGTGCCATAACATACTTGTTAGAGTGATGCACTGCGGGGTGAACCACTCGGAGAGCTGAATTCCCAAATAAAATAAAATGAAATGACTTTAAATAAACTGAACCAAAACACTTTAAATATACAAAGTAAACTGCACATTGGTGCACAATCTTCAGAAAAATGGAACGAATCGGAAACACATCTATACTCGGGAACATGACATTAAACAGTTTCAACAATCGACAATCACATGGGAACACAGGCGGGTATTTAACAAGAGCGCACATTAGAGACACCTTACAGGTGACAGAAGGGCACGGGAAGATACACCGACAGAACCTGGAAGTGCAACATGATGAGCCTGTGACAGTACGCCCCCCTCACGCAAGGCGTGACCTCACGCCGTAAGAGTAACACCTTGGGCAGGGAAGGGAGGGGGAACAGGAAGAGGACAACACAGACATGACATCAAAACACGAATGGGAGGGAGGGCACCCTGGAGACCGGAGTACACAGAGTCAGGGAAGTGGTGCTGGGGCTACGGAGGACCAATGTCGTGCAGGGGAAACAAGGAGCCAGGTCGGGGGCAGTGTCCAGGGCGGCGCTAGGAGCTTGGTCTCCGCAAGAGGCTCCATCTCCTTTGCCCCACCCGTCCTCAGAGCATCCTTACTACCCCCTCCAAAACAAAAAAATTCTTGAAGGGCCTCCCCGGGAAACCGTTGGGAGGCCTAGGTGGTACAAGGGCTCAGGATATAGTTCAAGGAGATCAGGCAGAAAGAGGAGCAACAGTCCACTGAGTGCGCAGGGAAACAGTCCAGTTAGCGCGCAGGGAAACAGTCCACTGGAAAATAGTTCGGGAGGCTCTGGCAGGGCGAGATGCACGGGAGGCGCTGGCAGGGTGAGGAGCACGGGGAATGCGCAGAAGGTCCTCTTCCTCCTCTTGAGTCAGCCCGGACACTTTCAGTGGCGTAGTGTGGCACCGGTCATGGGGCTTGGGAGCGCTGACTATGGACAGACGGGTCCTGCTGACTGCTCCGGGAATATGGATGATCCAGGAACTATATCATAGCATCCAGAAATGGGCTTAGCATCCAGTTTAAGCCGGACATGTCAGGGAGCTCACTGGAGAAACAATGAAAACTCTTAGGGTGGAGTCAGGCAACGGAGCTACATAAACTCCACATAAACTCAAGGGCAAATTGTCAAAATTCTTTGTGACTTTGTGCAATGAGTAGTTGCCGCTCACACTCCATCTTGAGCACAGAAAAGTCTTTAAAGGTGACGAACCTGATCGATTGTTCTGTTTGCGGGATGAACCATTCGGAGAGCTGGATTCCCAAATAGAAATGACTTTTAATAAACCGAACCAAAACACTTTAAATATACAAAGTAAACGGCACATTTGTGCATAATCTTAAGAAACACGGAACGACTCAAAACAGATCTACACTCAGGAACATGGCATTAAACAGTTTCAACAATCGACAACCACATGGGAACACATGAGTTGTTCTTTTCCTTTAGATTAGATTCTGTTCCTTTCTGTTCCTATGTCTCTAGATCCATACCCACCTGATGTCATCGTTATATCATCATGACATAGGGCCTTTGGTGGAAGCAGTGAAAAGAAAGCAATCACTGTTGGATTGGGTGTCTATTTATATGTACAGTATATGTATGTGTGTGTGTGTGTGTGTGTGTGTCTGTGTGTGTACGTGTGTGATTACTGTATTGCATCTGTTCCTTCATAATACTACCAGACTGTGAATCAGAGTGTTAAATTAAACCCTGATCTCCTCTTACATGTTTACACATTTTTGAATCATATTTAATTATATGTTAATTAGTTATTTGAGAACAGGTTTTACACTTTCAGTGTATGTTTCCTGTCTATATCATTCCTTCACTGCAGCATAGTGAGTAGTCTGTCTGTAGTTTGTAATTGCTTGTTCTGGCTATCAATATAGTATCGATATCTATTTATAAACAATAATTGATTACTTCATATTACATCACATTAACTGTAACATTAACAGAATTGACAGTAAATTGGCTTCATGTAGATTCAGATTCAGATTCTTAGTAGAGCATTAAATCAATTATACAGTCATTAAGGTAAACATTTTAGTCTGACGTCAGTTTTCAAGTTTGTTTTTATTCTGACCATTCATATGTGAACAAAATGATGCATGGATAAGTCACGGGATCCCTCAAAATAAATGTATTTCATTACCAATGTGTGTCTTATGTAAATATGAAACTGGTCAGAATTAATTTCTTTGAAGGTTCAAAAGTCAGTTATTCAAAACCAATCTGCACAATTTTGGTTTGTAATTTTTCTTTTTTTTTATCAACCAACACAACATAATGACTGCATTCCTTTTGCAATATGGGTAATACCGTATTGAAGCATATTGAAGAATATAACAAAACAAAACAGACAGGGTGGTTTTGAGCACATCTTGCAGAAATACATTTTGTATGGCATGGAAAATATATGTACACATTCTAGGTCTGCAGAGGAGTATGTATGATGAGCGGTGCATAATGTGTTTATGGAAAATAATCCCACATATCACTATAGGAGCTGAAGAGCCTGGAAGGCAGGCATTTAGGCAACTGTAAACTGTACTATGTACTTACTTTTTTGAATAACATTTGTTGTGTGGTTTGATTTATATTCTACCAAGAATTTGTTTGGACAGTTTGGGGGAAAAAAACATTTTTCACTCTTTGTTATATTGCAGCCATTTGCTAATATCATTTAAATTCATTTATGTACACATTAATGTACACACAGCACCCCAGATTAACAGAAATTGTTGACATTTTTGCAGATTTATAAAAAAAGAAAAACTGAAATATCAAATGGCCTTAAGTATTCAGACCCTTTGCTCAGTATTTAGTAGAAGCACCCTGTTGCTCTAATATAGTCATTATTTATTTTTGGGAAAGATGCAACAAGTTTCTTGGGCATCCTTTGGGCATCCTTTGGGCATTCTTTGGGCATCCTCTATCATTCCTCCTTGCAGATCTTCTTTTGTTCTGTCTGGTTGGATGGTAAACGTTGGTGGGCAGCCATTTTTAGGTCTCTCCAGAGATGCTCAATTGGGTTTAAGTCAGGGCTCTAGCTGGGCCATTCAAGAACAGTTATGGAGTTGTTGTGAAGCCACTCCGTTATTTTAGCTATATGCTTAGGGTCATTGTCTTGTTGGAAGGTAAACCTTCGGCCCAGTCTGAGGTCCTGCGCACTCTGAAGAAGGTTTTCATCCAAGATATCACTGTACTTGGCCACATTCATCTTTCCCTCAATTGCAAACAGGAATCCTGTCCCTGCAGCTGAAAAACACCCCCACAGCATGATGCTACCACCACCATGCGTCACTGTTGGAACTGTATTGGACAGGTGATGAGCGGTGCATGGTTTTCTCCACACATAACGCTTAGAATGATGGGCAAAATGTTCAATCTTGGTCTCATCAGACCAGAGAATCTTAATTCTCACCATCTTGGAGTCCTTCAGGTGTTTTTTAGCTAACTCCATGCGGGCTTTCATGTGTCTTGCACTTTGGAGAGGCTTCTGCTGGGTCACTCTGCCATAAAGCCCCAACTGGCTGTAGTGATGGTTGATTTTCTGCAACTCTCTCCCATCTCCCGACTGCATCTCTTGAGCTCAGCCACAGTGATCTTTGGGTTCTTATTTACCTCTCTCACCAAGGCTCTTCTCTCCCGATAGCTAAATTTGGTCAGACGGACAGCTCTAGGAAGGGTTCTGGTCATGCCGAACGTCTTCCATTCAAGGATTATGGAGGCAACTGTGCTCTTAGGAACCTTAATTGCAGCAGAAATTTGTTTGTAATCTTGGTCAGATCTGTGCCTTGCCACAATTCTGTTTCTGAGCTCTTCAGGCAGTTCCTTTGACCTCATGAGTCACATTTGGTCCTATGCTTGGTCAGCTGCAAAGGATTGCTCCAAAGAGGATCTAGGCTGAAGATATGCGTGCCATTTGTTTTGATCTGTTTTTGTTAGTTCCAGATTTGATTATGTTTGTTGTAAACTTGCTTTTTATTTCTTTTGATATAGATTTCATTAGTCCTATTATTATTATTATTATTATTATTGCTTTTGGCTTCAGTTATGTTGTGTAAATATCATTTGTAAATACTGAGAGAAATGGGAAGTGGACGCCATTTTCTTTTGCATCTATTATTTTTACTATGTTTTGAATTAAGGGAGTTGCTGAAGTTACATTATATTTTATTTTGGTATATTCATTTTCCATTAGGGAATTTAGAGGGTATTCAAATTGAGTTAATTTGGTTTGTTATTTTGGCCTTGTCCACTCCTCAAAGTTTCTGAGTTTCACTATATATTTTTGTTGAATAAATGTACTTATATATTCACATGATCATCAAGTGAGCAAACTTTCATCATCAAGTGAGCGAGTGTGCTTTAAATTGGCAACAAGCTTTATAAATTGTTAATCGTGACCAGCTCTGTGTTAATGCACTCAATTTGGCCGAGTTTCCAAGACCTATTCAGTCTACCAAACTTAATGACTTGACTATACATTTCCTGAATATAAATAGCCATGCATTTAACCAGACTCAAAAAGCTTCCAGTTTCTGGACTATCCCACAAAAGTGAGACAGCTGGTCACCCAATATTTATCCTATTTGAACCCAATTTTTATTTCACAGTTTGACATTATTTTATAGTTTGTATCTTTTTTTCTTAATTTTAGTTTTCTTAATTCTGAGTTCATATATTTAATATGTACACCAAAAATTATGTCTGTATCATGAAATGCATATTTTGTGCATATTTTGAAAAAAATAAGGAATGCAAATTTCCAAGAAAAAAATTAGCAATTGAGTTGACATAACAGACATTAACAAACAAAAAATATATTTTGAAAAATTGTCATAGGCCTACCATTCATCCCCAAATATACTGGAAAGAAGAAACTCTAAAATAGCCTCAGTCATTAGTATTCAATGTGAGAATAAAACAAGTTTTAAACACTTTTGTTTAAAACACAGCTGTTTCTTCAGGGCTGTTTAAATGTTTAACCTGCTGCCGATTGTTGTCTTTTGCAGATTCAGATGTATCGTGTATCCCTTCAAGCAAAAACTGACAATATCAACCTCCACCCTCATTATTGTGATAATCTGGGTTCTGGCAGTATCCATCATGTGCCCATCTGGTGTCATGCTTCAGGTAACTAAAGAACAAACCATCCGGGTGTTCCTGGGTGATGGTAACCGAACGAGCCCTTTCTACTGGTGCAGGGAAAACTGGCCCAACCAGGAAATGAGGAAGATCTATACAACCGTCCTGTTTGCCAACATTTACCTAGCTCCTCTGTCCCTCATAGTGATCATGTATGCAAGGATTGGGATCACTCTGTTTAAAACGGCTATGCCAGCAGGGGCCAAACCTGGCCACGATAACCGTCACTCTGTGTCGAAGAAAAAACAAAGAGTGATCAAAATGCTCCTCATCGTTGCCTTGCTCTTCATTTTGTCCTGGTTGCCTCTGTGGACACTGATGATGTTAACAGACTATGTTAAACTTACTGAGCATCAGTACAGGCTTATTAACATCTACATATACCCTTTTGCCCACTGGCTAGCCTTTTTCAACAGCAGTGTCAACCCAATAATTTATGGGTTCTTCAATGAGAATTTCCGCCGTGGATTTCAAGCCATCTTTAAGTTCGACCTGTGTCCTGTTGGTGTCCAGCATCGAACCTATTCTCACAGGGTGCAGGGTAATTCTGTGCAGCCAGTAAACCCACAGCCCTCCACAGAGCCCATCTCTCTTAATAGCCTGGATAACATCAGCTCGAGGAGGATAAACCACGTCAACGAGCAAGACTTAGTGATGGAAGATTTAGAGAAAGTGTCTGAATGTAGCATAGAAGGAGCTTCTCTTTAAGGGCTTTATTGAGATGAATAAAAACGGTGGAGGTTTTTAGATGACAATGATCTAGGCTACACAATGGGCTCATTACATCTTAAAATAAAGACTATTTCATAATATTTTTTAAATAACATATTGTTAAGATTATATTGTGTATAAAATAGATTTTACTCATTTCTTTTGAATGGTCATTTGCTTTTAACATGAATGTACTGGCATATCTGGCAGTTTATCAACTGTAGTCTTGTATAAACTTTGCAATTTGTAAAGATAAATTAACTAAGATTATTGTAAAATTATATTATTTGTGCATTCACTACTGTATACTGATGTAAATATCTGGGATTTTACAGTTCTGTATAAAATTTTATTTAGTTAATTTTAAAATGCAATCTGAAATTATCAGAACTCCCATTATCCAGAATCATTCATTGTTTCTGGATTACAAGCTGAGATTTTAGGCACAGTATTTACATTGTAATACTAAAATTAAACATACCTCATTTCATTTGTGACAAATTCCTTTAAATGCTGTAATGCATTTCTGTGGATGGACCGTTATACGTTTAACCTGTGCCAAAATGGTAATATAAGCCTTGATGGAAATTTATCTTATTGAACATTTAGTAACTCACACTGGTCTTTTGCCATTCATCAGTGTTGACTTTTTGTAAATTGTTTGACATAGATAGAAGTGGATATTGTATGGACAACAAGAATATTTGATGTTCATGAGTCTGGATGTACGTAGCACGACTCACTGGCCTAAAGCTAATTTATTATTCAAGCATTATTTCTCCTCATGGTTGGATGTGTCATCATTTACTTATTCATTACAATTTTCTACCCTCTCTTTTTGCATGTTCAATAACACAACTTGCTCATGGGTTTCCTTTCAGGGTTCCCTTTATCACTGTATATTCGATCGAATGATTGTATGAATGATCAATGTTGGTTGGTGACCTCATGGTCCAGGATCATAAGAGGGCACCGGAAACCAGAAGGGGCAGCTTTGAGTGTCTTCAGCAAAGCTGTGTGTCTGTTGTGTTTCTGTGAAGCTGGTTGATCTGTGTTTGTGAAACAAAAAGTATTTCTTTCCCAAACTAGTTTTAAAAGACAAGACTTCCACACCATCTTCTATGGCAAACTAACAAGATTAGAGTGTGTGCCCCGGCAGGGTTACACAGCTCTTATGTTTAGACTTGTTTGGAGCTGAGCACAAAACCTGCTCCCACCTTTTCAAAAAACACTGCGCATGCTTGCATTTTTCAGGGCTCAGTTTCTGCTGTTGCTGAGGCTCAGAGGTAATTTTATTATGTGTCCCAGGGTTCAAATAATAATAAAAACAATTGATTCTGGCAGTGGGGTTTGAGACAGGCCCTATCTGCCCTATTTCAGACCTTACCTGGCAGATCTGAGTTCCAATGCCTGGATGCGGAGGCACGCTCTAGGGCGGTTACTTCCGACCAGGCAGAGGTACTGGCACTGCAACAATCCAACTCTGAGAAGTTGGTGGTGTTAGTGTCAAAGCTGTAGAGGTTTGATTTTCAAGTTTCACCATCTTCTTCCCCGGCCTATAAGTTTGTCGAGGTTGTGAATCGCTGACTCACAGCTAAACATTGTGGTGACAGAGACCAGGGACGCTTCTTATAATAAAATCTGGATGAACGTTTCCTGCGTAATTCCACCCCAGCATCGGGGGTAAAGCCTATTAAAGCCTAGTAAAACCACGTTAATCTGGTGGGCAGAGCATATTCCGCTCCAGCCTGGCGGTGGCAGGCTTACACTCTACCAATCTACTGCGGGCCTACAAGCGGAGTTGCTCGGGGACCTCGATGAGAGTGGGGGGCTGTCTCTCTCTGGGCCACAAGAGAGATGACCTCTTTCATTGGTTGCTCCAAGAAAATGGCTTCTGGCGGCTACGGAGAGGATCCTTGGCTTTCTGAAGCCATTAAAGATAAAGACATAAGAATGTCCTCCTAGGCGCCCTTGTTCACCTCTGGGCCTTTTTTCATCATGAGTTTTAAAGAAACTGCTAGACAGCAGGTGGCATTCAGGAAGCTATTGCCCTGCGAGCCAGCGGCAGCCTCACAACTCGTCCTTTAGGGCTGCTCAAAAGAAGGGTGTCAACACCAGCTACACCCAGAAAAAAAAAAAAAAAAACGGTGGGTCAGGCGGATGCTCTCAGTATCAGCCCTCTAGTAAGAGGACTGATCTGAGGACTGTCCTCACCTCCAAGAAGGTCCAGAGCAAGACGTCCTGATGCTAAGTGTGCAAGGCCTCACAAAGGTGATCTTCCCCAGATGCCAACCCCTGAGTGGGGTTTCTGTGGGGGAGTCGCATCCTCTGGGGAAGGTCCTAGAGCACCCAGCCCAGGCTTACCCCAATTAACCGTGCCCTAGGATGGGTGTTCTTTAGATACCAGGGGCCAACCTTGAGAGGCTGGTTCCCTCAGAAAACTTTTTGGTCATGTCTAAGCACATACCAGATGTCTCCTAACGGGTCCTGCAAACAATATTCTAAGAGTTTTTTGAGGCTTTATAGCTTTTCACTACGAGAACTATGTTTTTCTGAGGCTTGGCCTCCAAGGGGGCCTAGCACATTATTTCCGGACTCTCAACTGAGGTTGCTGAGACCACTCTCTTCTCTAGATTCCCACCACGAGGAAACCAGGCACTGTGCTGTTTTCCTGTGGAACAGCTTCACTGCTGCTATCCCTACTCACCCGGTAGGTTTATGTGGCTGCCCTGGGCTTACCACGTACCTCCGGGTGGCACATCATTGGTAATAATTTCCTCCGTGACTTAGAGCATATGTCCTCTCCCCCCTTTGGTGATAATGGTCAGAACTTAAGAACAAGGTCATTCTAGTGTGAGCACTGGACCCATTTGTTCTCAAGGTCTCCCTGTGGCATTGGACTGACCAGCTGTTCTTCTGCTTGAGACCCTCAAGCAGGCCCTGACATCTAAACGTACTTTGAGCAGATGGATAGCTGAGGCAATCTCTCTTGCTTGCAAGTCGTCCGGACATCATTCTCTTATGAGGATTGGTGCCCACTCCACTAGGAGCGTGGCTGCCTCAGTGGTTTTTCATCCAGGGATCTCCCTTGCTTATGTTCATACTGCAGCAGGCTAGTCCTTGCACACATTCCAGAGGTTCTACCAGCTTGACCTCTTCTCCACTCCAGGGATGAGGGTGCTCTCGTAGTGAGCTATGACACACCTGCAGCCGGTGTCACTGACTTAGTAACATCATTCTCTTAGCATTTTGACGCAGCGTGAGTTCCCTTGAAAGGGAATGTCTCAAGTTACGTATGTAACCATAGTTACCTGAGAGGGAACGAGACGCTGCTTCTTTTGCCTCAGCTCCTTTGCGCCTCCGGGTTTGCTTCTGACACTCTCTGAGCTGCTGCTTCCGGTTTCCATCCCCCTCTTATGATTCTGGATCATGACATCACCGACCTGTGATGATCATTCACACAATCGTTTGATTTTACAGTGCAAGTTTTCCAGTATAGTTTAATTACATATAGTTTAATCTTTTGACCTGCATTATCTTACAGCAGTTTCACAAAACAATCCATAGTGAAACTGTTAAAGTCATACTGGAATCAAGGAACAAGAACAAGGAACAAGCACAAGGTTTAGGAATAATTGTTTCTGTCTGTCCTACTTTAAACTTGTTATTCACTGTGATTTAGAAGGACAGAACAAGCTGTTTTTGCAGATCAGCTTCAATAAATATTATTTTTTATTATATTGTTTCTTTTTATTCTGAAAGTTGAATTAGACTTTTTACTGTTGTATGTCTGTCATATTTACATAACCTCTCCAATTTGTGTTGACTCCTTTTTTTTCTTACTTGCACTCTGAATGAATCAAGGTCCCACATTCAATGTGTAAGTCAGCAGAAATGTCTTTCTCTCTCTCAAATAGAGCAAAACATGTCCATTTCCCCGACTATTTTCATTCAAATATTGTGACAGGAGTTTGTTGGATTACTTATTTGAACCATCAAAGACATTCAAAAAATTCCAACATACAGAGGATTTGTCATCAAGTAATTCCAGAGTCTGTTGTGGACAGTAGATTAAATTTATCAGCAGCCAGAGCTGTATTTTTGTGATTATCATAGCAGATGGGACATAAGCATGTTAATTCTGCCCTCTTCTTGACAGCAGACACTAGATATACCAATGTGATCTCAACATGATTAAAGCAGTATCACCACTGTAAAGTGAGAAAGTTAGCCGAAGGAATGTGTCATAGAAACATACAGAATACACAAAGAAAAAAATGTCTGTGATTACATGGTGACTGTCAGAGCTGTGTAGGAGGATGATGAAGACATGGAGCAAAAGGAGGAACTGAGAATTACTTTAATAATGAGCTAAAAACAAACACTTTAGAAATCCAAACAAAAAGTGCAAATCTTGTGCAAGACTAGATAAATAGTCCAACAGGAAGAGACTCTGGTAGAAACACAACTCCAAACATTAGCACTGACATACAAGCATCGACAGACAAAGACTGAAAGGGAACACAGGGTTGATAATAGACGAGGTAACAAGACAGTTGACAAGACTAACGACGTGCTTAATGATGACATAGGTGAGTGGAGAAACATTGTGAGCGCACTGGAGGAACCAGAATGTAAACTGTGACTGTCTTTATGGACTCTGCTGATTGATCACCAAGATTTGTCGAGGACAATGTTCTTGAAGAAACAATTCTCAGATAAACAATTATTTTTTTAGCTCACCGTTTATGAACAACTGAGTACTTATTGTGAAATTGTTCATTTTTGCATTTCTAATGACATATTTGCAAAATCAATGCTATAAACTGTCAATATTTAAGGCTTCATGAGTTTTGTTATTTTAGTGTTGGTAATTGTGTCAAAAGTGATTGTGAGTTACTCATTGATTTTATAAATGCACTTTTCAGCAATGAGTAAAACAATTTGTGTTTGGGTTAAGATATGGATAAGATATATGTTGGATATGAACTAAAAACAGTCTGTCCTTCAGAGTGCTGTTTGTAATGTGAAGATTATGCTTTGGTGTTGATTAATAAAGCAGTGTAACTCAATTGATCTTTTTGATTAGATTTTTTACACTGCTAAAAAAAAAAATCTGACCCCATATTTTTTCTTGTTTTAAGCATCTTGAAACTAAATCTTTGATCTAAATCTTTGTAGAGTTTATTTAGATACTTTTTCCTGCCTTTTCCATATTGAATATCTTATCTTCTGTAATTTTGTTTTTAAAGTAAATGTATCTTGATTTAAGAATGTTTAGATATTTGTACTGAAAAGTAAGGCAAGAATACTGAGAAAGAAAATAATTTTTGTACGTTATTGCACCAGATATAGCTTGAAACACGTATCTGATCAAACTGCTGTGTGGTTCATCATATATATATATATATATATATATATATATATATATATATATATATATATATATTTAACTTGAACTTTCTGCTGTCTTTTCAGCTTTAACCAATGAATGAGCAAAGATCTGTAATCAGGCATTGCCTGGCAAAGGGCCAGTGCCTCTGACGTCACTAGAAAGAGAACCATTCTGGCAATGATTCAACCTGCTGTGCTTTCAGTTCTCAATAAATGCACAGCACTGGTTCAATTTAGTGACGTCTGTAAGTACAATGTTCCATGTAACAAGATGAAAACGGTTACAAAGAGTCAAATCACAGAACATAGAGGAGACTGGGGTTGTTGATAAATTCATTCAGCTCACCGGGAAACTTGAAAAATTACTCAAATGACTCATCATATTTACGATTTTAATGTAATGTGTTAGTGATGTAGAATTGATGTGGTCACATCTCTGAGTGCCATTGAGGCAAGACAGTTTTCATGATCCGGTCACTGATCTTAACCGCAAGTGTAAACATTTATAATGTGCAAAACAATAGTAAAACATGTTGACCAAATTGATGGCACTGTTGAAAAAATCCATCATTCATACAGACCTGTT
This sequence comes from Rhodeus uyekii, assembly GCA_037043235.1. Lineage (NCBI taxonomy): Eukaryota > Metazoa > Chordata > Actinopteri > Cypriniformes > Acheilognathidae > Rhodeus > Rhodeus uyekii. The sequence goes on along the minus strand of JAWRVZ010000010.1, from coordinate 7,992,785 downwards.
ATTGTGGGAATGTTTTAAAATGAAGGGAAGTGAATAAAAGAAAAAATGACTGTACTTATATTATAGATTTGTTTCCAGTGATCGTTGTTGTTGTTTGTCAAAATGGAGTCAATTGCTTGTGAGTATCAGAATCATGTAATACAAATGTGCTCAGGGTAATAAATCAATTTGAAAGGGCTTGAATACAAGTCTATTCTTCATTTGCCTCTGTGTGCTTAGTGTCACTGATGTGATGCTCATTTTTGTCTGGATCCAATTTCCTATGTTAATAGGAACAAAAATACCATTCTTACAAACAGTACAATGGCTCATAAAAAAATACACATCTTCTATTCTGAGCATGTTAATTGTGAGTAAAAATTCTGTATTTTGGTGGTAAAAAGGTGGCTTTTAAAATGTGGTTTTAAAATCATATTGCTGGAAATTAGTCATTTCAAAAGAAAGAACATTCTTGACAAGAATAAAGTAATACATTTCACTTCAACGATTCTTTTAAAAAAAAGAATAACTTTTCTCTCAAAGTCATGATCAAGTCAATTAAATAATTTTCCGTCATGTCAAGTGATCCATCCATCCATTCTCTAAAATATTTGTCCTATGAAAAGTCATAGGGATGATGGAACCTTTCCCGAGAAAAAAAATGCTAAATAATAATTTGAGAATTAAATACCTTATTTTCAAAAACATAAAATGTTTTTGAAAATAATGATTTATGTATTCGCATGCATTAAAGGTGTAAGGAACATTTATTATTACCTTTTTTCTTTGATGTTACGTTACACCACATATGAAAATGTTTTTTTAACCGTAGTTTTAATAACTTCTAAAACTTTTAGATTTTTTTATTGCTTTTTTATCTTGATTTGTCACTGAATGCATTGACATACACATTCTTAACCCAATTATGCTTAAGCAGAGAATGCACATGATGCACATGACCCGTTTTCCACCCTTTTCACTGGTCTAGTGCAGGGTATATATAGACATACGGTGCAAACTCACTTCTTTATCAGTAGACATTCCGCATATCTACTTCTAAACACCCTCTGATGTTCATTCAGCAGTGTCCCGCATTAGCCAAAATATTTTTTCGTTTTGTTTCAAATTGAGTTCACAATTCTACCACGATTCTGAACAACACAACTAAACTAAATAGCCAGTTATTTACTAGCGGTTCAGACAAAATGTTAATTGCTACAGTCTGTTTTGTAATTTAAAAATTATGTTTTAATGAATGATTTAATGATTCACTCATCATTTTATTTAAAAAAAAATCATAATTGTCATATGCCAAAGCCCTTTGAACAATCTTGAGCAATGCTTCTCTTTTGAAGATGAGACCATGACACTTTATCCAAAGCAATTTACACTGCATTCAAGGTACACACTGCTAGTCTAATCTAGAACCCTGGAAATCAAACCCATGACTTTGGCATTGCAAGTGCAATGCTCTACTGTTTGAGCAACAGCAAATTAAATGGCCATCAAACCCTAGCATATGCCATAGTACAAGTTACATCAACAAGTTAAGCAACCGTGCAAGCAGTTTAACTTTATCTTGTGCACAGACCAATCACTGAAAGGGATGTGGGACTTACTGGAAAAATTCAAAGACCTAAGACCTAAAAAAACATTCCCTGTCAGCTCAGCAGAGCGTGAGAGGAACTTTAACGTTATGAACAGCATAATCACAGACCTACTGTCCTACTGGTGTCAGGGTTCTGTCACTTCAGTTTGGTTTTCTAGTGTGCTGGTTGACAGAGCTCTGACACTGCCCCTTTGTGTCTTGTGATTGTAAACCCCGCCCACCTTGTTACCTCATTTCCCTTGAGTGTTGTCAGCTGTTCTCAGCTCGTTACCTTCCCTCATGTGTCCCTATTTAATCCCAGTGTGTTTGCTGTCCTGTGTCGCGTCGTTGTCGCTCCATGTCTGTGCTGGTTGTGTTCCCGATTCCTTGGTCGCCGTAATGCCATTTCATCTGGTTGGTTTGTGTTTGTTTTTAGTGTCTAGTTATTGTGTTTAGTTATGTTTTCCCCCTCGTGGGTTTTTGTTTGCACTTTGTGTTCCTTTTGTTATTCTAAAATAAACCCTATATTTTCCCCTGCGCTTGAGTCCTCCCTGAATGATCCGTGACAGAACGACGCGACCAACATGAGGACTCAGCGGGGGAAGGATCCCATCAGCCCAGCCATGGCTAAGAGGGCAGTAAATCTGTTCTATGCAGTGGCCGCTGTGCGAGCTTGGAGGCTGCACAAGGCCGCCAACCAAGAGCCTGCTGCCGGCCAGGGGGCCATCGTCCCAGAGCCCGCTGCCGGCCAGGAGACCGTCCTGGAGTCTACTATTGGCCAGGAGGCCATCCTGGAAACCACCACCAGCCGGGAGGATTCCGCTGCACTGCTGGTCAGCCCTGCTAAGGCTAAGGGGGCTGTGGATCTTTTCTTTGTTGTCTCTGCCGTGAGAGCCTGGAGGACACATGGGAAGACCGTCTTCGAGGTCGTCCCAAAGCCTTCGCTGCCTGACCCGCCGGCCGAGCCCGAACTGTGTCCGCCTGACCCGCCGGCCGAGCCCGAACTGTGTCCGCCTGACCCGCCGGCCGAGCCCGAACTGTGTCCGCCTGACCCGCCGGCCGAGCCCGAACTGTGTCCGCCTGACCCGCCGGCCGAGCCCGAACTGTGTCCGCCTGACCCGCCGGCCGAGCCCGAACTGTGTCCGCCTGACCCGCCGGCCGAGCCCGAACTGTGTCCGCCTGACCCGCCGGCCGAGCCCGAACTGTGTCCGCCTGACCCGCCGGCCGAGCCCGAACTGTGTCCGCCTGACCCGCCGGCCGAGCCCGAACTGTGTCCGCCTGACCCGCCGGCCGAGCCCGAACTGTGTCCGCCTGACCCGCCGGCCGAGCCCGAACTGTGTCCGCCTGACCCGCCGGCCGAGCCCGAACTGTGTCCGCCTGACCCGCCGGCCGAGCCCGAACTGTGTCCGCCTGACCCGCCGGCCGAGCCCGAACTGTGTCCGCCTGACCCGCCGGCCGAGCCCGAACTGTGTCCGCCTGACCCGCCGGCCGAGCCCGAACTGTGTCCGCCTGACCCGCCGGCCGAGCCCGAACTGTGTCCGCCTGACCCGCCGGCCGAGCCCGAACTGTGTCCGCCTGACCCGCCGGCCGAGCCCGAACTGTGTCCGCCTGACCCGCCGGCCGAGCCCGAACTGTGTCCGCCTGACCCGCCGGCCGAGCCCGAACTGTGTCCGCCTGACCCGCCGGCCGAGCCCGAACTGTGTCCGCCTGACCCGCCGGCCGAGCCCGAACTGTGTCCGCCTGACCCGCCGGCCGAGCCGCTGGTCCTGCTGGAGCCCACCTGGCTGAACCCGCCCGATCCGCCGGACCTACCGGCCCTGCTGGAGCCACCTTGGCTCATCCCTCCTGTTCCGCCTCCCTGGACTGTTTATATCTTTTTTCTTTTCTTATTGAGGACTTTTTTCTGAGTTATTTTTTTCATGATGTTGAGGACTGTTTATTTAGTTTGATCATTCCCGGACTCTGTTATTGATTTTTTTCGTTATTTAGAAAAAAAAAAAAAAAAATCCCTAGGTTGTGGACATTTTTGCTTTTTGGTAGACTTGTTCTCCCTCCCTCCCCTGTTTCATGTGAGTTGTTGTTTCCCCTGTCCTTCATTGATTGTTATTTTTCGGTCTTGTTTCAGTTTGTCTGGTGTTTATGTAGGGACGCCAGGTGGCGTCCCTTTAGAGGGGGGGTAGTGTCAGGGTTCTGTCACTTCAGTTTGGTTTTCTAGTGTGCTGGTTGACAGAGCTCTGACACTGCCCCTTTGTGTCTTGTGATTGTAAACCCCGCCCACCTTGTTACCTCATTTCCCTTGAGTGTTGTCAGCTGTTCTCAGCTCGTTACCTTCCCTCATGTGTCCCTATTTAATCCCAGTGTGTTTGCTGTCCTGTGTCGCGTCGTTGTCGCTCCATGTCTGTGCTGGTTGTGTTCCCGATTCCTTGGTCGCCGTAATGCCATTTCATCTGGTTGGTTTGTGTTTGTTTTTAGTGTCTAGTTATTGTGTTTAGTTATGTTTTCCCCCTCGTGGGTTTTTGTTTGCACTTTGTGTTCCTTTTGTTATTCTAAAATAAACCCTATATTTTCCCCTGCGCTTGAGTCCTCCCTGAATGATCCGTGACAACTGGTCTAAAAAATATCAAATTTAGTGATGAGAAACATTAATGGACCCCCTACTTCCAAATTTGATTGTAGTAAGTAAACAAGTGCCTTTTTGAAGAGGTAATTTTATGCTGCTTCTGTACGTTCTAGATAATGCAGAGTAAAAACCCTTGCAGAGAGCAAGTCTGCCTAGAATATACCTGTGGTACAGGGTAGATAAGTTGTTGAAAACCTGAACTTTAAAAACCTGCACTGAAAATAAATCTTGTCTTAGAATCAGTTATTTAATTTGTATATAAGTATTGCACTACTACTTACATACTTAAAAGCATTTATTTAAAAACCCTACAGTTGGTTGAGAGAGTATATCACTGGGCTTTTCATGATACTGTTGTAAAATGTGTATATTTTTTGTTTGTACATTTAACTAAACATTTTTATGTTTAACAGTGTTTTGAATATATTGTTGAATTCTTTGAATGAAATGTTAATGTTTGTTAAAAAAATTAACTAATCTCTGACTGAAACACCATGCCCCTTTAACTAACAATGGTAACGTACTTTGGCCTACTGTTGCAAATAAGCTGTTCTAAAAGATAGTTTACAACAGAAACTACTGACACAGACTACTTACAAGGTGAGAGAACAGTTATCAAATGTTCATGGGCTAAGAAATAGTTCACTCAAAACTCATAGTTATGAAGTAGTTTCTTCCTGAAAACTGTTGGCCAGAATTGAGCTCCTCTGTAGCTAATATTAATTTCATAACGATGCTTACTCCATGAAGACAAGCAGCAGAAGTTAAGCAATAATGTACAAACACTACTGGCCTTTTATGGGTTGAACTAAATATGAAAGACTAGTCTTAAATGTCACTGTTTAAGACACAGTGACATTTAACAAAACACAACAGGGTGTTCATTCTTTGCTGGGCTGCTTTAAAAAAAACACCTCTACCAGCATCAGAACACCACTGTAAGATCATAAATAGTTTAACCATTAACCGATCGTCACAACTAGAATTATGCTCCTTACAGCAATTTTGTCCAGCAAATACATGCTTTATGGTAAATATTGTTTTCTGTCAGCTTATTGAAGTGTGCCTGTGTGATGTGACATGAATGCATCCTGACTGTGGATTTAGGCACATCCAGACAGAGAGCATATTAACCAGTAAGGGAAGAGATATATTTTGTGAACTTGACACAGAAGAGACACAATTACACCCAGGTTGCAATCAGGAAGCGAGGCAGAACTTAAGTGTATCTTCTTTCTTGTAAACCAATGTTACCAGATAAGTATAATCAAAACTATAAAAACAAACACAAGCAAAAACAGGGTAAATGCAACATGGTGCTAAACACAGAGCTTAAACACATACCAAACTCAAGTCCTAACAAGACTAACAAGACACACCTGAACAGAATTAATTAAATCAGTGACCATGGAAATAGAGGGGCAGAGGACAGGTGAAAACTAAACAGATAACTGATGTACAAAACACGGTGAACTAACCCGACACCAAACCAAATTGTGACACATACTCATTGTCAAATTTTTTCAGTTATGTTATCCTAGCATTTACGTCAGAGACCTTCTGACCATGTGCTCAGTCACCTTTGAAATCCGATGTTAAAGTATTTGTATGGTAAATGTTCCATTCAAATTACAATAATCTAGTACCAAGAATGAAGAAGCACTATAAGTATTACAGAAATCAAACAAACACAAATAACTTATAATGACTTGTGTTTTCATTAAGTAATTAAATTTGAATCAATTAAGAATTAAATTCAGTAAATACATATTCTATTCATTCAGAACTGATTGTACGGTTTCTTATGAACAGCAATCTGAAGGTTTTGTGCACTTGAAGCCTAAAATCTATATTATATTTTACCTCTAAAATTCCCTTTCCACAGTCTAAATCCAGCTTGAAAAGGCTTATCTCCTGCTTTTTTCCCCATTTAGTTGCAGTGTCAAAGCCTTTTTAGGATTCTGGACGTGGTAATTTGGACAACAAAGAAACCAGCGCTCTGAAATCTTGGCCATGGACTTGGACTGTTTGTTCTGCCGAATAGCTGCAGGTGTAAGTGACCATGACATCCATGAAATGTTTCCTCTGGAGGCTGTTCCACTGATTTCTCATGAGATCATTAAAACCTTGACAGAACAATTGGTTGTGGAATCAGAAGAAAAAAAGAATATAGGGCCAAACTCACCAAGAGGAACATTATTCTTGTTGAAAAAAGGCACTAGAGACAAGTTAAAGGCATAGTTCTGTCATTATTTACTCTCCCTCTTGAAGCCTTAATTATCTTCTTTCTTCCATGAAAAGAGGTTATTTATAGACAAATGTCTATGATATTCTTTTCCATACATGATCACAGCTGTCAGAAAAGATGTTAAAATAAATAATTGCACTTCAATCTGTCCTCCACTCTTTTGAAAGAAGTGAGCACGATCAGGGGCACTGTCTTTAGAGGCAGGATTTAAAGCTTAATTGACTGCACTGACTTGAAGCGGGATGTCTGAAGACCAGAAAGAACCACAGATGAGAGGAACTAAGGGTGAGGCACATCCTTAGAGGATTTTAACTCCTGGCACCTATCAGGAGCCTGGTGAGCAGGTTGTGCTTTACTAGTGACCTGGCCATCAACAAAATTAAGATTTGTTGTGATGGGGCAATGCAGACCTTCAAGGGTGGATGGGGGTAGCCTCTACTCTAAGTCATCTTGAAGGAAGAAAAGCACCTAACCAATCGGGCATTTATGTAGATCTCCCCGCTGGGAAAAACACCACTCAGTGAACAGACTTCACTTCAAAGCATAAGTGCACCTCATAGAGGGGCTTTAGTTGAAGGGGTAGTGTCTACCACCGCAGGCGGTAGGCAGCTAAAGTCCTCCACGTTCCGTCCAGAGATCACTTGTTGAGGTTCCAGAGGTCCGGACGTGCCATATGGGGCACCGTCCCTGAGAAAGCAGGTGACGCTTCACTCACAGTACTGCCCAACTTAGCGCCTTTGTTGCTATATTTAGCGCGTTTTCTGACCAAATTTTCAAAAAAGCGACTAGTGAAAAGTCTAACGACTTTATCTGGAGTTATTGGAGACTTTGGAGACTCTCTGAAGTGAAATCACATATCGTTCTTACACTTCTCAACAAGCAGCAAGTGCTACAGTGGGCCTCACCCCATCCCAAAGCATTCACAGCTGTGCGCACATAAAGCTCTGTAAAGCTTCTCTGTTTTGTTTGGTTTTCTCAAATATTTTGACAATCTTATCCTGGGGATTGCAAATGCTCCCGGGAGCTCTTGGCTGGGCAGAGTGTGGATCATGGATCTATGTCCCTCCTCGACGAACCACCGTGGGAGATTCCGATCAGAAGGGATCTCCTGTTCCAGCAGGGTGCTTAATGGCTCATCCATGCCCAAAACTGTGGAATCTTGGCTTGGCCTCTGAGAGGGCTCAGCTCATAAACTTTGGTCTCTCAGCCGAGGTTGTTAAGACCATTCTCCACTCTAGAGTCCCTTCCATAAGGAAACCGTATATCAAGAAGAGGAAACTCTTCACTTCTTGGTGCAGTGGTTAACAGCTGGATCCAGTTACCCGTCATATTTGCATTGTGCTGGAGTTCCTGTAGGAGTGATTCACTGCAGGGTATTCCCCTCTCTACCCTTCAAGTCTATGTGGCTGCCTTAGTTTCTTACCACATACCTTTGGGTGGAATGTCCTTCGGGAGAGATGCGCTAATTAACACATTTTCCTCTGTGGTACCCGAGACTGAGGCTTGCAGTACCTAGTGGGCGGCCTGGAATTTGTCCCTGGTGCTCTAGGGCCTACCCCACGCCCCCTTTGAACCTATTGAAGTGGTTCCCTTAAATTGACTTTAAAGCTATGCTCCTCCTCATCCTTAAGTACCTGTAAGCTTAGGAGACCTTCAAGCCAGCTAACGTGGCACACCCTTTGTACTGCAGGTTTTCTCTCCTCCCTACTTGACCATGACCATAAGGATGTACTGTTCCCAGTGTGAACACTGGATGCTTATGCTCACAGTAATGAGACCCTGTGGTACAAGTCTGATCAACAGTGTAGCTGCTTCAGGGCCCCCAGGGGAGCTCCAGCAACTAACAGAGTATGAGGAAATGGTTAGTTGAAGCCATCTCTCGTCTATGAGTCGGCTGGACTGTCTTCCCTTGCTAGTAAGTGACTAGGAGCATGGTGGCCTTTAAAGCTCTCTTGGCAGGAGTATCTCCTGCAGATATTTGTGATGTTGCAGGCTAGTCATTTCCGCATACCTTAATTAAGTTCTACCAGTTAGATCTAAGTTCTGCTCCAAAACCACTGGTGCTAGTGCTCTATGTTTCACTCGGCAGGCCTTCATCACTGTGGTGGCATTCTCATTCCCATAGCGTTTCAACGCAGCGTGAGTTTCCTCAAAAGGATGTAACGTTAGTATGTAACCCTAGATCCCTGAAGAGGCAATGAGATGCTATGTTATTCTGCCACACTTCCGACATGCCTGCTGGTGTCTTGCTTCTGACACTTTTGAACTACTGCTTCTGGCTTACGGCACGCCTTTGTAGCCTTCTGGTTCATGATTTCATCATTTCTCGACATTCAGACAAAGCATTCCTATAGTGTTTTGACGCAGAGTCTTGTTCTATGTTCAGGGAACTGGATACATACGTAACCTGAGATGATTTGAACAATGCCAATGTAATTCCACTAATGCCAACATAATTTGAGTCTATTCAAAAGAGTTTTGTTGTTGATAGTATAAAATGCATCACTAAGATCCAGTAACACTAACAGTCAGATACAACCGTGGTCTGATGATAAGAGCTTATTAAATATATATATATATATATATATATATATATATATATATATATATATATATATATATATATATATATATATATATATATGTGGTTTAATAATTGCCAACTTAAAGGTTTTTGGTATTTATCCTAATGACAAAGATGAAATAATGGTATTAAGAATATAATCTATAACCTCTGAAAGCATATCTTTCAGTAGCTTAGCTGGTGTCAGGTATAAGGTATCATGATGATTTAGTGAGTTTAGAGAATTCTTCCTCTCCTTCAACAATGAAAGAGTGGAATTTTTCCTCAGGGACACTATAATTTGCTGTTTTATGTGCAAATTGTAGTTATATTATAGTATAGATACAGTTGTTACAATTTTCTCTTTTATATTGTGAATCTTGCAAGTAAAGAAGTTCATAAAATAAATACTGCTGTGCTGTTTTGAAGTGTCTGGTTGGTTTAAGCTTTATTTCTCATTAATTTAGTCACTGTATAAAATAAATAACTAGGGCTCTTCTAAGAGGTTCGGAAAATAAGCAGATTACATTTTAAGGCCTTTCTGTATGGAATAGAGCTGTCTTTCCACAAAATTTGTAAAACCTCTAGCTTAGTTTTCTTCCAGATGTGCTCCATTTTCTGGCTGCTCTCTTTAGGTCCCAAGTGTGCTCATTGCACCACGGCGTAGCAGGGACTATTTTCTTATACTTCTTCAAGAGCAAAGAAGAAACTGTATCTGAAGTGCTGGAAATTAGAGAGTTAATAGTTTCCAGTTAGTAGTAATAGTTGCATCAAGTTTCGTTTCAAGATGCACACCAGTAATGTTTATTTCTTTCAAAGGCATATTTATAAAAGCTACTTAAAAATGAACTAAGGCCTAATACTGGCTTCATCAAAGACCCATCTTTGAAACCAGGCTATTATCTTTTTGCTACATTGAAACAGTTCCCTTTATTTTACATGTATCGTACACAAAGGTATGCAGTGAAAAACTGAAATGCCTCTCACATAACTGTTAAATAAAAATTTGAAGTTCATTAAATTGATTAGGCTTAAAAGCTATTGTTATGGGAAAAATGTACTGGTGTGCGATGCGGAGATCATGTGGAGACGAGGAATACAACCGAAAACACTTTAAAATGAAAACAAAATGGCACTTTTTAGTGCGAATTCGGGAAAAACTCGGAACACAGAGCGGCATCCACACACTCAGCACAATATCCAACATACGTAACGTTAACAAGAGACAAAGACATGGGAATACAGGAGGGCATTTATGGACAAACATTGGATTATGAACAGCTGACGAGACTTGGGCAGTGATATGACTGAGTACAGGCGCAGACACATGCAAACACATATACATTTAGAAAATGTGCAAACACTTTGCAATTTCAGTAAGGTTACCAACTCCCACTGTACAAGTAGATCACCTTTGCTGTAAAGCCAAAACTAACAATTTATTCACTTACACTATATATGGTCTGATCATTGAGCTGCGACTTGCCTGCTCATCTGTATTATGCGCTGACAGACCATGATGTCCTGTATCAAGAGAAATTGTACATTGCAATAATCATCAATGAAAATTAATAGCAGCTTTGATTTAAAAAAAAAAATCAAGAGCAAGTTACCTTGATCATGCATGTTTGCACTTCACAACATCAGGAGAATGCTCTTCTTGTCGGACTTCCTTCAAGTGCAATCACACCCCAATAACTGATCCAGAACTTGCGTAACTAACTGATGCAGCACTTCTGGACTTCAAAGAGCCCAAAAAGGCCCATGTCACACCTCTCTCTGCACTGGCTACCACTTGCTGCTCGCATCAAATTCAAAACATTGACACTTGTTTACAGATCTACCACAGTCTCAGTGCCCTCCTACTTTCAATCACTACTACAAATCGGCACACCTAACAGAACGTTGCAATCGGTTATTGAACGACTACTTGTGGTACCATCACAGAGAGGCACAAACTCACTCTCCAAATCATTTTTGTTCTATATTCCCTCCTGGTGGAACTATCTCCCTTTCTTCATCCAGAATACTAAATCCCCGCCAATATTCAAAACACAGATGAACTCTGATCTCTTCTCTTCACAAACTAATATTAAAGAGGTGTGTGAACTCGCAAGTACGATGTCAAGCACCGTAATTTGCTCTGGCCCTCTTCCTTTGCGCAGGAGTGATGAGATGATTAGCAGATTATCCTCACTCAATGGCTGGATGTCTAAGTGGTGCCCGCAGAATAATATAGGGTTTATAGACAATTGGAAAAGTTTTTGGGGCAGACCTGACCTGTTGAAAAGAGATGGTATTCATCCCACCTGGGATGGTGCCGCTCTTCTCTCTAGTAATTTGGCATATAGTCTTAGAGCTAAACCTTGACTAACTGGGGCCCAGGTCAGGAAGCAGACAAACTGGCTAAACCGACCGTCTGCTAGCTGTCTCACTTCACAGAGGTCAGATATATTCCAACACATAGAGACTCTTTCACCTAGATATCATCCTATAGAGATTGTGTCTGTTCCCCGAATTAACAAATGCAAAAATCTCTCAAAACCGTTTAAAAGTAAAAATTTAATTGATTTACAAACAACTAAGAATGGATATAACACAAATGAACAAATGATAAAGCTTGGGTTACTGAATATACGATCCCTTTCCTCAAAAGCACTTATTGTAAATGATATGATTACAGATCATAAACTAGATGTGCTGTGTTTGACAGAAACTTGGCTAAAACCAGACGATTACATTACTTTAAATGAGTCCACCCCTCAAGATTACGGTTATAAACATGAGCCTCGTCTGAAAGGTAAAGGAGGAGGTGTTGCTGTAATTTATAGTAACACGATCAGTACTGCTCAAAGGTCTAATTTGAAATATAATTATTTTGAAGCGATGGTCCTCAATGTAAAATTATCTAGTGCCAGTAATAATTCCTGTTTAACTTTTGTGCTGGCTATTCTATATAGGCCACCAGGGCACCATACAGACTTTATTAAATAATTTGCTGATTTTCTCTCAGAATTAGTAATGTCCTCAGATAAAGTCATAATTGTCAGTGATTTTAATATCCATGTAGATAATGAAAAAGACGCATTGGGATTGGCATTTAGAGACATTTTAAACTCTATTGGAGTTACACAACATGTATCAGGACCCACTCATTCTCGTAATCATACTTTAGATCTAATATTGTCATATGGGATCAATGTTGATACTGTTCAAATTCTGCAGCAGAGCGATGACATCTCAGATCATTACTTAGTTGCGTGTAGATTACCTTTAGCCAAAGTCGAAAAACTAACTCCCTGTTATAAATATAGTAGAACTATCACTCCTAACACAAAAGATAGCTTTATAAATAATCTTCCTGATCAGTTTCATCTACTTAACATCCCAGATAGCCTAGAAGAACTTGATGTTGCAACAGAAACTAGAAACTCTCTCTTTTCCAGCACTTTAGACACTGTTGCTCCGTTATGCTTAAAGAAGATTAAAGAAAATAGTCCAACACCGTGGTACAACGAGCACACCCGGGCCCTCAAGAGAGCAGCCAGAAAAATGGAGTGGAGCTGGAAAAAAAGTAAGCTAGAGGTTTTTCGCATTTCATGGAAAGACAGCTCTATTGCATTCAGAAAGGCCTTAAGATCAGCTAGATCTACTTACTTTTCTACCCTCTTAGAAGAAAACAAATACAACCCTAGGTATTAATTTGATACAGTGACTAAATTAACAAGAAATAAAGCCTCAACCCCAGATGCTTTAAATCAGCACAGCACTAATGACTTCATGGACTTTTTTACTTGCAAAATTCATAATATTAGAGAGAAAATTATAACCATGCAACCGTCTACTACAATATTCCAAAATACAGTACATTTTAGTGTCCCTGAAGAAAAATTCCACTCCTTCATTGCTATTGGGGAGGAAGAATTGTCTAAACTCGTTAAATCATCAAAATCAACAACATGTATGCTAGACCCAATACCAACTAAGCTACTGAAAGAGATGCTTCCAGAGATCATAGATCCTCTTCTTAATATTATTAATTCTTCTTTGTCATTAGGATACGTACCAAAAACCTTTAAGCTGGCTGTAATTAAACCGCTTATTAAAAAACCACAACTTGATCCTACAGAATTAGTTAATTACAGGCCGATATCGAATCTACCTTTCTTGTCAAAGATTCTAGAAAAGGCAATATCTTTACAACTATGTTCCTTTCTAGAAAGAAACAGCATCTACGAGGATTTCCAGTCAGGATTTAGACCATATCATAGTACTGAGACTGCTCTCATTAGAGTTACAAATGATTTGCTCTTATCATCCGATCGTGGTTGTATCTCTCTGTTAGTGTTACTGGACCTTAGTGCTGCATTTGATACAATTGACCACAAAATCCTTCTGAATAAACTTATATATATTCCTTCAACATAAACAGAGCAAAAAAGTAAACTAAAGATTAAAAACTGAACAAAATAGGGAGAATATATACACTTATATATATATACACGCACAGACAACTCTCTGAGTGTGTAGCATGGTAATCATAATGACAACGTTGATGTATTTGATCTTGGAGGAATAAATCTACTGCGCTGCTGCTGCTGTTCTTACTGCTACTGCTGAGAAAGTATAAACTAGAAACTATAAAGTAGAAACTAAGTTTGGGAGGAGCACGTTCAAGGATGAAAGCAATCAACTCATCATCAGCAATTACACCTCATCCTATCAGCATGAGAGGAAGCATGTATATGTAGCCATGTTCGACTCACCTACATCCCTTGACAGTTTACGGCATCCCTCCACCACTCCGACTCCTCACACTTAATTGTTCCTATCAAATCAGGAATACGGGGGGAGTGCTCCAGGTTCGGGCCAAATACCGAGCCCGGAGCCCTCTCCTCGGACAGCACGCCAAATACGCATACCTTTACCGCTCCTGAATCATTGGCAAGTGTGAACTCGTGAAACAACTAAGCTAAACAAGCACAGCTGAACTGAGTGATTAACTAATGAGTTATCAAAGAAGCAAACAAACTCAGTTAGACTTAACATAAACTAAACAGAGCATGCACATTACGTAAATATTAAAATTAAAATTATGATAAACACCAAGAATAAACTGATCTAAAAAGTCTAGATGTATAGGTATCTGAAGACAAATAGCTGTTGATATAAAAGCTAATCATGAATAAAAGACATGAGAACCTGCATGAGACAGTCCTTCTTTCATCAATGATAAATTACAGAGTTTATCTGAAAAACAATTATTTCACAAGAAGCCGATTCATGTTTTTTTTTTAAACAAGCAATTTTAGTGTCCCAATTCTTTCAACTGAAAGAAAAAATACCTTGAATTGTACACTTCATATGGAAAATAGATAATCCATACAGGATTTACACTGCAAACTATATAATTACCACTCTCAGATTGGCTTCACACTGAATGATTCATGCTACAAGGACAAACTTGTATTGAGTGATCTGTTTTTCTATGCTTTGACAGGTTGTTTACGATCTGTCAAAGATCAAGAGCAAAGGCCAGTGTGTCAGAGTCTCTTAAACTTTGAGATGACATTGGCTACACTAAGTTTATAAAGCACTTTAATGGTTTGGATGGTTTGTATAAACACAAGATAAATATAGTTAGGATGTTAGTTATAATGAGGTTCTTATCAAAGGTCAATTTGAAAGGGTACTTAACCACTGACAAAATGTTCTTTCAAATAAAACTTGGCTGCCTATTCAGTAGAAAGACGAAAATAAATGTTTAAAATGGTGCTTGGGAATTCACGCATAATGCGTGGGGCATGTTGCCATCCAAGGCCACTCCAACCAGTCTGCTGTATATCAGCTTACCAGAGTCAAAAAACATCTTTCTTTGATAGAAAATACTTCTTAGCAAACATATATACATTTTAGTGTCAAATTGTATTGTTCCTGGGTGCAAGAATTCAAAGAGTAAACTGTGGCAAGCAGGGAGGGACTGAGAGCCATGAAAGAACGGTGCGAGGCTGGTGGCATGATTCAAAATGAACGTTGCTTATTTTGGAATTAAAGTTTCATATTACATTTTCACCGGTTCCACAGGAGGAAGGAGGGACACGCTGTCGGAGAACCCTCATTGCTAGGAAAGATTAAGGTGGTAATGAGATGCTGAGGAACTCCTCAGCTGCCCGAGGTGGTGCTCGGTGAGAGGAGAGCTTGCTGTCGTGCTCCTGGATCGAGGTTTGGTGACTGCCGTCTGTGAGGGGATGGAGAAGTTGCTGCCGTTCTCTGGAGGAGCAGGCAGACCGAGGGAACAGGGAACTTACTGCTGGGCCACTCTAAAGCGCAGTTTAATGACTACCCTGCGGCCTGCCAGGGCTGATGGGGGTATATGGCGAGCATAAAAGGTGGAGACAACAGTGAAGGATGAGAGAGGACTAAGCCTGGACATTTAATTATGTTTAGTTTATGTGTATGATACTTTCGTTTTGTGTTTGTTTATTATGGAATTCATGTTTTGTGTTAATGTTCGCTGGTTCCTGCCTCCTCCTTTCCATAACAACATGCCTTGTTACAGAAACGTTTAGCAAGATTACTTTGTGTTTCTTAAGGATTCAGTGCATTGTAGGAAGTGGCTAAAGGCTGCAAATGTTTTAAATATGGAGAAAATTGCTGGCAGCAATGTCACCCTGTAGCCTACGACTGGTTGCTCACAAAAGCTAAGCAGGGTTGTGTGTGGTCATTTCCTGGATGGGAGACTGACTTGGTTGCTGCTGGAAGTGGTGTTAGGAGGCCAGCAGGGGGTGCTCACCCTCTGGTCTATGTGGGTCCTACCGCCCCAGTATAGTGACGGGGACACTGTACTGAAATGAGCACCGTCTTTCGGGTGAGACGATAAACTCTGTGGTCATTTAAAATCCCAGGATGTCTTTCGCAAGAGTAGGGTTGTAACCCTGGCATCCTGGCCAAATTTGTCCATCATGGCTTCCTAACCATCTATTCTCTGATTGGTTGCATCATCACTCTGTCTCCTCTCCACCAATAAAGCTAGTGTGTGGTGAGCGTTCTGGCGCAATATAGCTGCCATAGCATCATCCAGGTGGATGCTGCACTCTAGTGGCAGTTGAGCAAGAAACTACCATTCTGTCAATTCTGCCCAATGCCCCATAGCAAGACGCTGTCATGTACAGGTAAAGCTGGGCATACACTGTGCAATTTCTGTTGATTTTCAGAAAGATTACCAACTCACACTGTAAAAGTAAATCGCATTTACACAATTTATTCGCTTACACTATATGGTCTGATCGTCGAACTGCGACTTGCCTGCTTATCTGCTCTGATAGACCATGATGTCCTGTATCAAGAGAAAGTCGTCTCAGGTTACGTATGTAACGATAGTTCCCTGAGAGGGAACGAGACGCTGCGTCATCGCTATGGGAACGCCCCCGCGTCATCAACTCTTGAAGCACAATAGAAAACACCTGTGAGAATGACGCGGATGACGTCATGAGCCAGGAAACAAAAGGCACGCCGAACCCGGCACCGACAGCTTGCGAACGTCTGAAACAAGCACGGCATGCGGGAGAGCTAGGGCTGATGCTGATGACGCAGCGTCTCGTTCCCTCTCAGGGAACTATGGTTACATACGTAACCTGAGACGTTCCCTTTCAAGGGAACTCGAGCTGCGTCATCGCTATGGGAACGCTATACCAACGCCACCCTAGCGGGAAAGCATGCCCCAAAGAGCTCCAGTGGAGATGTTCTGGCACCCTCGGGAAGACCAGTCTCTCACGGCAAGATAGCCTTAGCTAGGACTTGCCCCACTGAGTGATCTGCATGGCTCGTCGGGCCTCAGCCCCGGGAGAGCCATACCCAATGCTCGCACTGGGCTGCAGACCTCCTGACCCATGACGAGAGGGAAAAACCCCCGCAGAAGGAGGAACCGCAACGCGGCCCTTGCGCTCTCCTAGCCTCAGCCAGGGAGAGTAACCTTAAATCCTGCGGGAGACCCCTCCAGTGAGGAGACCGGACTCACGACCTCAGTTGTGAACCGGAACTCCGCGGCTGCGGTAGCGGCTCTCGGCCCAGTAGCGAACCTGGGGAGTGTCTACCACAAATTGACCCCAGGACGCCCAAGGTGGTGGCCCTAAGAGAGGGCCACCGACAGACTGCACATCGCAGCGCCAGCCGAGGAGCAGCCACCCAGCCACACGACCGCCTAAAAACCCGAAGATAACAAGGCGTAGGCGAGGTGAACCCGAAATACATATGGGGACTTAAGCACTGTTGTGCTGCCCGGCACAGAACCGAAAGTAGTGAGAGTTAAACCTGACCTGAGGCACTTGCCTAGGGGTCACCTTATCGCCAAGGAGGTCCAACACGCACCGAGCTACAACCGTCAGGCCTAGGCCAGAGCACGGCCGGAGCTACTACTACGCATCGGGAAGTGGCTCCTAGTAGGAGACCGACCACAACCCAGTGACGCGTAGAACCTTCCTCAGAAGGTAGGTACGCCCAGCACCAGGGGAAAAAAGAGGCGCCCGGGGCCTCCCGGGTTAACGCTGACACCACCCTGGAGACGCTAGGGAGATGGTCCCCCGAAGGGGACCCTCCAGAAAATGCGCCAAACCCGCTGGCTAGCAGGACCATATATATATAAAGGGAGAAGAGCTTGAAGAGGGGCGGATGACCGCCCAGCTCGACTGCTGATGCCACGGGGCCAAAGGCTCCGACCGTGGCAGGACAGCGTACTCCCAGGAACCTACTACGCGCCACAACGGTGGCTCCCCCCTTAGGGAAGCTGGGAGCTCACACCATGCATAGGTCTTAAACTGAGAGGGAGGCATGGCAACAACAGGGGAAAAACAGAATGGTAACATAAACCCCCCCCCGGAGAAGCCTAGGGCAGTGGCCCCAGAGGGGTCCAGAGCGGCCTCACATGCGTCATGCCTTGCCGACTCACATTCAGGAGGAGAGCTTGAAAAAGGGCGGTTGACCGCCCAAGCTCAACTGCTGATGCCACGGGGCCAAAGGCTTCGGCCGTGGCAGGACAGCGTACTCCCAGGAACTAACTACGCGGCACAACGGTGGCTCCCCCCCTCAGGGAAGCTGGGAGCTCACACCATGCGTAGTTCTTAAACTGAGAGGGAGGCATGGCCACAACAGGGGGAAATCGGAATGATAACATAGCCCTCCTGAAGATGCCTAGGGCAATGGTCCCAGGGGGATCCAGAGCGGCCTAAACATGCGTCACGCCTTGCCGACTCACATTCAGGGAGGAGAGCTTGAAAAAGGGCGGTTGACCGCTCAAGCTCAACTGCTGATGCCACGGGGCCAAAGGCTTCGGCCATGGCAGGACAGCGTACTCCCAGGAACTTACTACGCGGCAAAACGGTGGCTCCCCCCTCAGGGAAGCTGGGAGCTCACACCATGCGTAGGAGTTAACCATGAAACTCTGTGGCTGCAGTCGCTGCCCCCGGCCCAGCAAAGCGAGCCTGGGAAGTGTAACAAACACCCCCAGGAGCCCCAAGGTGATGGCCCTCCGGGGAGGGACCACCGCACCTCAAGTGTGTCGCCATTGAAAGCCGTGGAGCCGCCACTACAGCCGGAAGACCGCCAAGACCCGAAGGTAACAAGGCGTAGGCGAGGTGAACCGAAACCCAACGGGGACTTAAGCACTACAGTGCTGCCCGGTACCAGATCCGTACGCTGTTAGAGTCGCATCTCTCTAGAGGCACTCCTGAAATGGTCTGGTTTAAGGCACCTGCCTAAGGGGTCCATCACGCATCGAGCTACAACAACCGTCAGGCCTAGGCCAGAGCACGGCTGGAGCTACTACTACGCACCGGGAAGTGGCTCCCGAGGAGATAGACCACAACCCAGTGACGCGTAGAACCTTCCTCAGAAGGCGAGTAAGCCCAGCAACAGGGAAACAGAGGCGACACCGACAACACCCTGGAGACACCTAGGGAGATGGTCCCCCGGGGGGGATCCAAAGCACCCTAGTAAATGCGTCACAACATGCTGGCTACCAGGACCTCATACAGGGAGCAGAGCTTGAAGAGGGGCGACTGACCGCCCAAGCTCGGCTGCTGACACCTGGGGCCACCTAAAGGCTTTCGCCAAGTAACACTGCAAACTCCCAAACCCACACTACGTGGAAACGTGGCTCTCCCCTCAAGGGAGCCGGAAACTCTATAGACCTTTCACTGAAAGGGAGGTATGGCAACCATCGCCCGGGACCTCCCGGGTAACAATGATAGCAACAGAACCTGCTCCACCTGTGACACCACGGGGCCAAAGAAAGCTACAGCCATGGCGAAGGAGCATATTTTCACCCAGTTTATACGCAAAACGTTGCATACTTTTGCTGTCAGTTCCTTTCTAGGAAACAAATGGTGTTGAGGCGCACGGATTTGGTGTCATTGCCAGCACTAATCAGTCTCTAAAAGACGCCTAGGGAGGTGGCCCCCCAGCGGAGGGCCTACACACCCAAATGAAAGCGTCACAACGACACTGTCTGTTCCTCAGAACCGATAAGGCTTTTACTTTCTTTCCCTTTTTGGAAGGTAGTGCGGGAAACTGATCCACACCTGGACTCAGGGCACGCGATCAGCAAATATATCTTCGTTTTGCTCAAGTCAGACGCTAATACAGCTCCTCAAAGCTGGAAAGTGCACAGAGTGGGTTTCGAACCCGGGTCTCTCGCGTGAAAGGTAAACGCAGTATATGCAGTATAACATGCGAAATTGTTACTGTTACAATATCCGCAGCCAGCGCCCTCGAGCGATACGAGCAAGACTGTGTGCCTCCTGCTTGCGTGGGTACATAGGCAGGGAGACACAGCGCTTTCCTTTTTTTTTTTTTTTTGCAGACTGAGAGAAGTCTGGCAACTGCCAGAAACTCTAAAAAAGGAATCAGCCCCTCGAGGCTCCGATATATATACACTTTCATAAATATATAGATTCATAGATATAGATCTACACACACACACACACACACACACACACACATACATATATATATATATATATATATATATATATATATATATTATATGAGAGAGAGAGAGAGAGAGACATTAATAGAATAGATAGAAATGGAGGCTCCACGTAAGAGATGCTACTTAACCTAGTTATTATTGCTATATATTATAGTTACATAGTGAGGAAAATATATAGTGTTTAAAAACTCGCCACATTAACACAAACACAACATTTTTATTTTTTTTAATGGATTGTTGTCAAAGTTGCAGACAACATGTGCAATTGACCACTAGATGTCGCCATGGAGACGGGTGTCGGTATAGAGTTTCGAAGCCTCGAAACAATACGGCACATTTGATTCAAGTGTTTCAGTGTTTCATGAAGCCTCGCTTTGCCCATCACTACCAAGAACACGGCACGAATAACATCCAGGGACCAGGCACGAGAAACATCCAGAAATGACAACGACACCACACAGGACAGCAAACACACCGGAATTAAATAGGGACACATGAGGAAGGGTAACGAGCTGAGAACAGCTGACAACACTCAAGGGAAACGAGGTAACATGAGGGCAGGGTTTCACAATCACAAGACACAAAGGGGCAGCGTCAGGGCTCTGTCAACAGACACTTGAAGAGACCATACTAGAGTGACAGAGCCGTGACAAAGCGTGCACACAATACAATGTTTCAGACATTGCTTGGAGTAACATAAGCCAGGAAAATTGATGGACTAAAGGAAAGGAAAAGCATAGAATACATTTATTTACTTTTTTGTTATGCTAGGAAGAGATGAGTGTTCTTTTGGATATTGACAGGGCATTCCAGGCATTCCAGATGAAGACATGAGCGAACAGTGAACGAAAATAGCCTTTTTTTTTACCATTTTAAGCCACAAGAGAAACCGTAAGAAAATTAATTATGAGTAGTTTTATATATGGCATTAAACTTTAAATGCCTGATTGTTTCGCCAATAATTATAAATTTCTGCCGCAATGTCTGTGAGATATTGCCACCTTGATGAATAAAAGTTAATTGCTCTCATCAGAGAAAAAAAAATCATACACTATGAAATAACTTTGGTTGTACAAACGTTTTACGTTACATGTTTTACAAATAATTAATAATAATAATAATAATAATAAAAAATTATATTGTTTGATATGAATATATTGATGAATAATAGTAACGTTAATGTCTACATTTAAAAAAAAAATGAGTGAGGGTACTGAATGACGTCTCTGGTCACTAATAAACCAAGTTATGCATTTTATTACTTAAATGGTTTTATATTTTAATATTTGTGTTCTACCAACATAAGTAGTTCCATGCAAAACATCATTAGAGTTAAGTAAAATCACATTCTTACATTCATGAATCACATTCATCTCGAGTCACGGTTAACACGCAATACTTTTGCTTTCTTTACAAACTCTAAAATCCTTTGTTGCTTTTTGCCTTTAACGGTCTGCTTGAAAACAAATGCTTCAATCAGTAACAACGTCTTTGTCGATGTTAATGTAATCTGCATACTTGCATTCTTTCTTGCGTTCTGCCTGCCTAATGTGCTTTCTCAACCAATTTGGCATCGTCCAGTCTTTTAATAACTGGGTTCTTCAATCCGCAGTGGCGCTCAGCAGAACGCACATCAAAACAGAAGCAGGTGTGTATGTTTATCTAAGCCTCATAATCATTGATTGGTAACTGCTCGTCAATCTCAAAATATTTGAGAAAACCAATCAAATCAGAGAAGGCGGGCCTTATGTGCACTCGCAGCTCGTTGAGAAGAGAAAGAACGATATGTCCTTTCACTTCAGAGAGTCTCCAATAACTCCAGATAAAGTCATTAGATTTGTCGCTAGTCGCATTTATGAAAATATGTCGCTAGAGTGGTCTGAATACTCGCTAAATATAGCGAAAAAGGCGTTAAGTTGGCAACACTGTCTACAAGGCTTTATTTTTCCACCAGTTATGTGAGTTTTTCTGCAGCTCCATGACACTGTAAGTGCAACGGGAACTCAGCGCATATGTAGTGAACTAGGGTACGATCATGGTCACGACCATGTGAAGTGGCGAATTTGTCCTTCTTTTGTACTCGAGATACAATGGTTCGGCGACATAAAAGAATCAACATAACCAATAAGAAAATGCTAAGACAAATAGGGAGTTTGGTGGTTCCACTTCAAAAACGTCGACATAATAGGGTTGGCGAGTTAACCCAGGTCGAGATAAGTGAACTCCATCGTAAATGGAATGTATACAGTATGTGCATTTTTACACATATTATATAATGTACACTACATATACTACACATATACTCCCCCTTACAATGAACTTGCGGTCAGGCATCAAAGCATTACACTGCATGTTGTACCATGTATGATCTATATATGACAAATAAACAAACAATTGAATTGAATCTTTTGACTGGTACTGTATATAATTTAAAATATAATAGGCCTATACAAATATTGTTCCATATTTTGTGCAACACAAGGACGATAACTGACAAGGACTGAAGAAATACAAAGGGGATTAAATACACAGGGGATTATTCCAAAATTGTTCCATATTTTGTGCAACACAAGGACGATAACTGACAAGGACTGAAGAAATACACAGGGGATTAAATCCACAGGGGGTTATTAGAGAACAAGACACAGCTGACAAGACTAACAAAGTGATTGATGACTGAAACAGGTGACTAAGATGATATTCGGGGAGCACATGGGGAACCATGAAGTAAGCAAAGACAGGACAGAACTCTAAGAATTATAGTACAGTGATTCCTTGTTTATTGTGCTTAATGTGGACCGAAACCCCCCACGATAGGTGAAAATCCGCAAAGAAGGATTGGCTCCCCTAGGAATTTCTGTATATGTGTGTGTAGGTACCAGAATGTTTAAAATATGTAAATTTATACTTTAAATGTATTTTAATTACATCTATTTAATTATAAAACCTTAATATTATACATTTACTCTATCTCTCTCATACGACACATATTATGGTGATCTACCCTTATTAATAACAGTAGTATCTTGAGACTTGACTCCAGTAATGACGAAGATGATGACAATGACAACGATGACAGACCTGTGCGGTTTGATGAATGTGATGATGATGATGATGGTGTTACTGCACTGGTATAATGAGGCCTTTAAATCAGTTCGGGAAGCCCCTCATCATCAGATATCAGCTCTGGATCGTCAACATGTATACTTGTATACTCATTGTCTTCTCAGGTGTATATAACTGCATTTTTCATGATCATTCACACCTACTCGTCTGTTACAGGTTAAGATCCATCTGTAGTTTATTTAGGTTAGACAGTGTCAAGGTATAAATAGGCTGAGGTCAAATCAACAGGCAGAACAGCAATGTCACTTGCAAGGCAGAGGGAATGGTCATAATAAGCAGAAGTTCAGGATAGGCAGAAAACGATTCGAGTAGAGAATCAGGACAAACAGTAAACAAGAGGCAGGCGGTACAGAATCAAACATGATGAACTAGACAGAGTCAGAACACAGGCAAGGGTAACACAGGGCCCAATAACACTCAGAAATGTAGCCAGGGCAAACAAGACTTCACAAAAATATTCTGAGAATCCAGGGTTTAAATAGTCTGTTAGAATGCATGACAGGTGTGTGGTAATCAGTCCAGAAAAGCGGTTGCATGGTAACTGTAGTCCAAATGAACTGGTACTCTGGGGTGTGGGGCCGGTGGTCGTGGTGGGAACCTCATTGGCATTTATGACATTGTCATTTTAACAAAAAGTGTCTTACAAAAATTTAATAATTTATTGTTTATATGAATGAGATGGTAGGATAATTTTCACATTGTTTTAAAGAAAAAAATTATAGTTACATACATGTTGCTCACAAATAATTTAAGCCCTGTTCATGCTGAATGAATTGTAATGACATTTTTGTCATTATGTTTATAAACAACTGAAAAAAAGCACAAATATCAGGGCATTTCAAAACTTTCTGTAAGGATGAAGCTGAAGCTGTGTTAGAATCCATGTGCAGAGTTTTATTAGGGCAATCCAGATCAGAGACAGAAACCAGGCAATGAGACGATAACCCAACAGCAGTCCAAAAGGCAAACCAGTCCAAGGGATAATCCAGAAATGGATAAACAGGCAATGGGTCAGTAACAAGTCAGTGAACAGATAAACGCTTGGTAAGGCAGTGAAACTGGCAATACTTAGGGATGGCTGATGCAAAACTAACCTTTCGACACAGTGTCGAGATCCCGAAGCGTAGATGTTTCGAAACACTAAACCGAAACTGTGATTCAAAACATCCATGGCACGTGACTAAAGCTAAACGAAGCTTCTGCACGTTTCACAAGTGTTTGGACAGGCGGTGCTTGCTGAATCTGCGTTTGATTGACCGAAACAAACCAAACAAATTGACAGGAGTTAATGCAACTTCACCTTATGGAAGCCCGTTTCCACCACAGTTGAGAAAAAAAAGATTATTTAAGTCGAAATAATGACTTAGTTTCTCGTTATTTCGAGATACTTTCTCGAAATAAAGACTTAACTTCTCGTGTTTCTCCGCATGGTCAAAGCGTGTAAATGCGAGATCACAGCAAACATGACAGGTTCTGTAAAACAGCTGTTAAAGTCAGTGTGTTAATCAATAATATAATTAAAGAACATGAATGATAAATCATCAGTATATGAGAGGGATTCCATAGTATATAGTATTTTATTAATTTGTATTTTTGTGTATGAACAAGTTGAGCACAGTGATCCATGGATTTTAAACAGAGGAATTATAGACTGATGTATTATAGTATTGTATAGTGTTGTATTGTATTATAGTGACTCTTTATGATGAACCTGCAGATCAAAGAGCATCCACGAAATTCGTGTTAATATTAACACATGTACTCATGCATTTTATGAAGACATTACACTTAAACTTAACGAATAAATCCAGCGTTACTCCGTGTAACAAGGGACTCAAAGGCAGGGATCCAATCGCTTTATCTTTATTAAGAGTAGTCGCAAAACAGCCAGGGTTCACAAAGGCGGGCAAACAGGATCAGAATCGTGATACAGGCAGTGGTCAAGACAGGCAGCTATCAATCATAAACATTAATCCAGGCACAGGTCAGGGCAGGCAGAACAGGATCAAAAACAGGCAAACGGGCAGAATCAGAACAGACGGACCGGACAGGACAGGACAGGACAGGACAGGACAGGACAGGACAGGACAGGACAGGACAGGACAGGACAGGACAGGACAGGACAGGACAGGACAGGACAGGACAGGACAGGACAGGACAGGACAGGACAGGACTAGTAAATCAAGACTTCGCCATGAGTGTGTGTGTGAAGCAGTCTTTTATAGTCCAGGTGATGATGAACAGGTGATGTGACAAACAATGATAATGGAGTCCAGCTGTGTGTGTGTAATCAGTCCAGTATGATGGTTGCTGGGAAATGTAGTGTGTAGTGAAGTGTCAGTATAAGTGAGTGAGCTCCTTCTGGTGGCCATGGAGGGGAGTGCAGAGCTCATAATCATAACACTCAGATAGCTTTGTATACTACTATAGATTGCATTTTATATATTACACTGACTTTAACTAATTCAACTGTTTTAACAGAACGTGTCATGTTTGCTGTGATCTCGCATTTACACGCTTTGACCATGCGGAGAATCACGACAAGTTAAGTCATTATTTAAAAGAAAGGTTCTCATTATTTTGAGTTACTAAGTCATTATTTGGACAGATTCTCATTATTTCGAGATACCAAGTCATTATTTTTCGACTTAATCTTTTTTTCTCAACTGTGGCAGAAAATAGAATTCCATAGGAGATAGATAGATTGATGGACAAATTCATGGATATATAGAGAGATTTGTGTGTGTATGTATATATATATATATATATATATATATATATATATATATATATATATATATATATATATATATATACATATGTATATATATAGATAGATAGATAGATAGATAGATAGATAGATAGATAGATAGATAGATAGATAGATAGATAGATAGATAGATAGATAGATAGATAGATAGATAGATAGATAGATAGATAGATAGATAGATAGATAGTCACGGTTCTGCCTCTGTTTCCATTGTTATTAGTGTTCTAGTGGACAGAACTATGACACTGCTCTCTCTCTTGTGTGTTTGTCTCGTTAGTGTCTGCCCCGCCTCCTTGTTTCCCATAATCATTCCCAGCTGTCTCTCATCACTACCTTCCCTCATGTGTCTTATAAATAGCCCTCAGTGTTTGGTATCCAGTGTCGCGTTGTTGTCGTCCATGCCTGTGTCTCCTGGTCCCTGAGCTTCCGGTTTGTTTATGTTCATTGAGACTTTCGTTATTATGTTTCAGTTACCATTTTCCCCCTCATGGGTGTTTCCTTTGTGTGTTTATGTTTATTTCTGTTATTAAAATATCCTTATGCCTGCACGTGAGTCCTCCCGTTTATGTTCCGTGACATAGATAGATAGCTTCAAATATAGATTCTTTACACAGCAGAACAATTAATAGTTTTGAATAAACATCTGTAAAAAAAAAAATAAATTGACCAAAATAACCTAGTTGTTATTATTATAGCCATATATTGAGGATGTTAAAAACTCACCATATTAACAAAAACACCCCCCCCCCCAAAATTTTAATGGATGTTGTCAAAGTTGTTTCTGATAACTTGCAATTGACCACTAGGTGTCATCGTGGAGACTGGTGTCGGTGCAGAGTTTCGAAGCCTTGAAACAATAATTTTAATTAAATTTGATTAAACTGTTTCAGTGTTTCATGAAGCCTCGCTCTGCCCACCAGTAGCAATACTTCGCAAGGCCTGTTTGGTCAAGCTATGCTTAATATGGCTACCAAACAGGAAGTAGTTGCAGAGTAAACAGATCACAATCAGAATTCAGTTGAGGGCTGCCTCTGCTGGCATGGCGTTACACTTTCCAGGCCCCAGATGTTTACTACTATGCAAGTTATTCTATTTGTGTATATGCTTTTATTATATCCTTTATTATACATTACTTTGCATATATTTTAATCTTTACTCTCTCACAGCTATTACCTTACAGTAACAACAGAATCCACAAGCACAAAGAGATTTAGAGCTCCAGGCTTAGAGCTCCAGTGTATCTCCAGATATCTTCTGATAGTGCAGCCATTTCAATCAGATGTACTGAACAGCAGGATATCCATCTTCTAAGGTGCAAAAAAAGTAATCTCTCACTTTCAGGTGAACATGTCAAACAAACAATCACAGACTTCAGGTTTTAGCCTAGGATAAGAGAAATGCTCTCAGACGGCAAAATCATGCTCAAAATTGTACAGTGTGCACCCGGATTTAATCTGAAAACTTGAGGAAAAAGGCAAGGGTTGTGGATATGATACGATATCATCTTGATGGTTTTAAGGATGGAGTTGACAGATGCTGTCATACTTCGCTATCATAGCCCCTTCTTGAGATATGCGCCATTCTGTCATGGCTTTCAGCCCTACGCTGCTTGCCACAGAGAGGTTCCAAATTATAGCTTTAAATACATTTCTGTGTGGAATAGCATAATCTCAGCACTCAAATGGTAGAATAAACAGGAAACGATGGGAATTATTCCACTAGTGATTGCAGTCATGTTCTCAAAGAGCAATTATCTCAAACGTAACGTAAGCTTTCTGAGACATTAGTAACAACATTCTCTTTCAGAATTTTCTTTTCACAAACAAGAAACCTGATTTCCTTTTCAGAAAACTCCCAAAGGTTTTCAGAACCTTTAAAAGTTGATTCTTCTCTGTCAGTTTCATTGTTGTCATTGTTTCAGATCTCCAACATTCCTTTGAAATTACATCATCATGAAGAAGAATCAGAAGTATGTTATCCTTAGCATGAACTTTAGCGAATATGCAAGAGGGACTGCAGGACATCTGGTGTCGATCTGACAAACCCCAAAGGCTTAGACAGAAAAAAAAATCACAGAATTGTAGTCATGTTTACAGGAACAAAATTCAGACTGGATATACTGTAGTATCTAAGATATACTATTAGGATAGGATATACTATTCTTATTCACAATGGTCATGACAAAACAGTACAATTTGGTTTTAAAAATAAAGTCTAAATGTTTAGGAAAAAATGCAAACACAAGGCAATAAAAATCAATACTAGTGTGGACAAAATCAGAGTTATAATTCAGTTTCAAGTGGTTGCAGGTCAAAAGCATGCTTTTTATGGGTAACCATGACAACACATGCCATCCAGGTATGACCACAGAGTGATATTGTTTTATTAAATGATAAACCCACATGTGCAATGGTTTTCATGGAAAAAAATAAGAAGTCTTCAGAAAATCAGTCTCTAGCTCTGGATACACAATAGTGTTACACTTGCAAGACAAATGACTAACTATTTTATATCAGAAAGCCCTAAAAAATATCTGTTTTGCATCTTAGATGTTCCTTATGATATGAAGAGCGAGATGCAAAATAAACGTCTTTTTTTATCTCTCAATATGTGTTGTAAATCTCTAAAACTGGTTTTGAGACTGACTCTCTGCTACAATCAGTGGATCAGGCCACATCGATCAATCTAATAGTGTAATGGAAATTTCTTCACAATCACACTGAGGCTGGAAGGGTGCCATTTACTATTCACACTAGTCAGCTTGCTTTTGCTTGACAACATGAATGACTTCTATTTGCAGTCAAAACAGATATCTTAAAAAAATGGTATTTTCATAAAATAAATAAATAAAGGTGCAAGGTTTAAGGCCATGATAGATGAAACCTAAACTTTCAATTTCAGTGGTGGCAGTTGATTCAAGTTTTTATGTGTGTTTTTTTTTTTTTGTGGAACCTGCTTTCACTTGATCACCCTTGTCTGTAAGTGCTGCCTCACAAATGAAACAGAGCTTAATGAGGCTCTCTAGACATGGTAAAATGGGGAAAAAAAGTGCTGTTGTTCTATTTCAACCTGATACAGTAATGGCCCAAATTGTTTGGCGGCACATTTATACACATTATACACATTTATTACCTTTATGTGTATTAGAACAAAACTAAAAGGAGGGAAAAAAAGCTAATTTCACACAAAACTCCAAAAATGGGCAGAACATTTTTTGTAGCACCCTTAGCTTAAAATTTGTTTGCACACCCTTTGGAAAAAATAACTGAAATCAATCGCTTTGACAATCAATAAGCTTCTTACACCTCTCACCTGGAATTTTGAACCATTCTTCCTTTGCAAAGTGCTCCAGATCTCTCATATTGGAAGGGGCACCTTCAGCAATTTTAAGATCTCTCCACAGGTGTTTAATGGGATTTAGATCTGGGCTCATTGCTGGCCACATCAGAACTCTCCAGCGCTTTGTTGCTATCCATTTCTACAAGACCAACAATCATCCAGACCTACAATCTCTGATGCAAACCTAGTTTTCTGACACTGGGCCCTTTATTGTGACCCAAAAATTATTTGGTAATCCTCGGATGTCATGATGCCTTGCACACAGTCAAGGCACCCAGTGCCAGAAGCAGCAAAAACAATCCAAAAACATCTTTGAACCTCCACCATATTTGACTGTATGTACTGTTTTTTTCGTTGTTGGTTTCATTCCATTTTCGGTAAACAGTAGAAGGATGTTTTTTTTTTTACCAAAAAGCTTTATCTTGGTCTCATCTGTCAACAAGACATTTTCCCAGAAGGATTTTGGCTTATTCAAGTACATTTTGGCAAACTGTAGTCTTACGTTTTTATGTCTTTCTGTCAGCAGTGGGGTCCTCCTGGGTCTCCTGCCATAGCGTTTAATTTCATTGTTCATAGTCATAGTTTACGCTGACACTGATGCACCCTGAGCCTGCGGTACAGCTTGAATTTGTTTGGGGCTGCTTATCCACCATCCAGACTATAAAAACAAGATTTTCATTTACATAGCAATGACATTTTGGAGGCCTGAAAATGCAAATTTGAAAATAGTGCAAAGAGTTCTCTGGTGACCTTACCTGACCAAAATGAGACACCTGCTTTATTTCTTAAAGCTTCAATATCAAAGATAGTTGTATAATTTCAGTTGTAAAGTGAACACCACTCACAGGCGTCCAGACTGTTAACCCTCAGCTATCTTCAGTGGGTCTACAGACTCAGTGTTAAAAAAAAATCGTCTGTTTTGCCACAGAAAGACTGCAGCCAGCCCCGAAAGCCTCTTCCAAGCCTCCCCCTAAATACTAAATTCCCCTAAATTTAGTTTGGAAACCAAATTGGTTGTCTATCATTAGTATAATAATTTGGCAAATAGACATTTGATTATTATATCAAACTTGTTACTCTTATTGCACTTGTTCATTTGGGTCTCAGTGTCGCTCAGAGTCTCATGCCGGCGAATCCACGTGGATATCACGATCACAAATCCACCAGTCTTGGTCACTTGACAGATGTAATTGACTAATACTGTTTAGAGGGCCGTTTCAGTGCATGAACTGTCTAAAAATACTTTATTTAGTCCCCATAGATCCAAGCTCAATTAAAATAACACTATTTCTTGTCAGAGGTCATGACCACTACTACGGATATAAGGCAACTAATATTACTTTATCTATAGTAGCTTTGGTTTAATCATGCCGTAGTTTCCCATGTACACTTAGCTAGAGTAATATTACGATAACCAGAGTGAAGGCTCACTCTATTTAGCTCGGTCATTCAACATTTCGTTGGCCTAAAGGGAAATTCTATGTATTGGCCTTTACAGTTTAAGTACACTTGTACACTTACAGTGCTTAAGTGTTTCACAGTCTTGTTGCGTCTGTTCACATCCGGGTCCCTTCTCTGTATCTGTCATTTCCTCCCTGCACCTGTCTGTGTCTAATCACTGATTTCATGTGTAGCATAAATTCCTCTCGTGTCTCCCGTGTCCTTTTTGGTAATTGTCAGTGTTACTAAGATGTTCTGTGTGTGTGTGTGTGTGTGTGTGTGCGCGTGTGTGCGTGTCCGTGTCCGTACTGTTATTTCCATGACACTTGAGTTTTGCACCATTGAGTGCTGTTTATGTTTCTATTTAAAGTGTTTTGTTTTCATTTGGTAATAAAGAGCGTTTCAGTTTCGAAACCTGTTCTCCTCCCGTGCTTCCGCATTGCACTCCACCAACACGTAACAGAATTACCGACCAGGGCTGGTCACCCTCGAGCGACTGTTTGTTACTATGGCTATTTTCAAGCATCGGGGAGCAGAGTTTAAACTGTTAACGCGGCGGCTGGAAGACTACGTGGCGGAGTTTCTGTAAGTTTTGTTTCTGGTGAGGTAGAATGACGTGGTGCTTAACACCCTGTTTGAACGAGGACTCGACATTGATACCATCCGGACCCTCGAAGGAACAAGTTTTTTTTTACTGAGTCCCGCTGCAAAGCTTGAACGGAGTCCCGCGGCCATTGATGAACTTTTTGATGAACCCAGGCCCTGCCAGACCTTCCGTGGCCCAAGCCGCCAGACCTCCTGTGGCCAGAGCCGGCCCTCCCAGTCCTGCCAGATCCGGCGCCGGCGCCTCCCGAGCACCTCGCCTTGCCGGCGCCTCCCGAGCGCCTCGCCCTGCTGGCGCCTCCGGAACTCTTGCCCCGCTCCCAAGAACCACCTAGGCCTCCCGACGATTTCCAGATTAGGGTGGTGCCCTGTTCCTCCGGTGCCACCCTGGTGTGCTGTTCCCCCGGCGCCACCCTGGACTGCTGTACCACCCTGGAGACCACCCTGGCTGTGACTCTGTGTACCCCGGTCTCCAGGGTGCCCTCCCTCCCACCCTGTTCCTTCGTCATGTTTGTCTTGTCCTCCTACTGTTCCCCCTCCCTCCCCTCCATAAGGTGTTCCTCATTTGGTGTGAGGTCATGCTTTGCGGGAGGTGGTGTACTGTCACAGTCTTGTTGCGTCTGTTCACATCCGGGTCCCTTCTCTATATCTGTCATGTCCTCATTTGTTTTCATGTGGTAATACAGAGCGTTTCAGTTTCAAAAATTTTTCTCCTCTCGTGCTTCTGCATCGCACACCACCAACACAGCGTAACAGAATTACCGATCAAAGTGTTAGTCTGAGCATTAAAACCTCAGTTGGTGGTTTCCTAAAATCCAACTCAAACCGGAGTTAAGTCCATTAACTAACCTGACTTGCTTTTTTGGTAACCTAATCTACTGCAATAGAATCTACTGAAGTGAATAATAAAACAAGCCAAATAAGGGCCACGGAGACGCGGATCACTGCATCCGCATACATTTCTTATCGGATTGGCGTTCCGTCCACACGGATCCGGCGGTTTGGGAGACTGAATCCGCTCTCTTTCGATACCGGGTCCTACAGTGGATAGATCTGAATTCGAGACCCTTGCGGTATCGTGTGGTCGGCCAATCCGTATATTTTTTGTTTATCGATGATGTCATTACATCACGTGTCGGCTGCGTCACGTAACAGCAACAGTGTTGCCAGATTGGACTGAAGATTTCCAGCCCAACTACAGCTTAAAACCCTCCCATTTATAAAAATACCAGCCCAAAGTGCGTACTCTTATAAATAATGAAAAATGTTGAGCAATTTTATGCATCAAAAACCATCCCAAAATTTTATCAACCAGCCCAATGCATTTTTTTCCGGTGACCAAAGGTAACTAGCAATCTGGCAACACTGAGCAGCAACAACAAAGCGCACGCTCAAAGTCTTCTTCTCTGTGTATAGTGTATTATCTGTGGCAGAATTACAGCGCCCCATACTGGTCTTTCAAAGATAATCAATACAAACACTGAATGCTCAGAAATAGAGTAAAAGATGCATACATGACCTTAGAAAAATATGTTAAGTGTCAAAGAGGCACTCAACATTACATTACGGGCTGACCTTGGTTATAAAACACCTAGACTTATACATAATGCAGAGCATCATTCAACATTATGAACTATGAAAGAGAGAGCTATGAACATTTTGAAACTTTCCGTTAAGTACTCAGACCAGGACTGGACTTCTTTGAAATGTAAACCTGAGTTAACAATGGACCTTTTGGTTATTGAGAACAGACGGTAATTAACATTGAATACTTTGGGAGGGGCAAACCCATGCAAAATAAGCCAGACATTTTAAAATTCTCTTAAACCTGTAACCAAACTCTTTAACCTTTAACACTTTTGGTCTGCTTCTTATGGGAATTAAGACCTTTGTACCAGTCACAATTAGACGTTTCAAATGATACCAAACATGCATTACATTGTATGATCATTTTTAACATTAAACCATACGTAGTGTTAGTGTGTTGGGTGAGTTTCAGACCATTTCACCATTTGGAGAGAAGAGACGGGGAGAAAGTGAGGCAAAAGTGAAGTTGAGGTGTTATTTGGTCAGTGGGTTGTGTCTTTGGAAGATATGTATTAAGACAATTTGTCACAGTGTGAGGTGTTACAGCCTCATCCGCCTTATAGAACTCTGCCCAGGACTCAAGCTCTCTGAACTCTACCCAGAGCTCGAGCACACGGGAACCACCAGCAGAGCCCAAACACATAGAACCACCCTCAGAGCCCTTGCAAACCAAACTGCCGAGCTCTCTGAACTTTGCACATAACCTGTACACAAAAACTACCCAAAGAGCCCAGGCACCCTGAACTCCCTGGAAAGCTGCACTGCCTGGGGACCTGAGCTTCTGGCACAACTTTGGAATGCTGCGCCACCCTGGGACCCTGTGCTCCCGGTGCTGCCTTGGAGATCCCCCTGACTTGCCCTTGTTCTATGCGTTTCTTGTTCCATGTTGGGTTTTTTTTTGTCCCCCTCCATTCCTCTTCCGGGAGGGGGGGCTATAGTTACATGTCAGTCACGTCTTTCGTGCACTTCCTGTTCCCTTCCGTGTTATTCCATGTGTTTCCTCACCTACTGAGTCTAATTCCCTCATTATCTGCTCTTATGTTTAAGCTCTCATGAGCCCTCAAAAAACAATCATATTTTAGAGAACAAAAACAATTCTACCACTGATTTTAAAAGCTTCTACACAGAAACGTCTTTCAACTCGAAGACCTTGAAAAGTATTGTTTTGTGAAATTGTAGATGTTTAGTTACAAGTTTCCAAAAAAATAAATGCTCAAGTACAGATTCTCAAAAAATGAATTTAAGTATATTTACTTTGTTACTGTCAACCTATGGAAAGCAAGATTGATGTCTTGTATCATTCATGTTCATCAAAGTGTGAATCAGTTCTATTCAAGTTCTCTGCGATAGCTACAGCTGGTGTTGAGACATGTTTTCATGTTGTTCAACACTTTGTGAGCCATCTTTCAACAAAATCAGTGTTGCATGCATTTAATCTTGTCACTGCTCACCATCCAATTGTTATCTGTTTTGACTATTATACTATTATATGATACTACTTTCACACAGCACACATTTGGGTGGAAAATAGTTTGAGGGCTATTAAGTTTTCAATATTTTTATTGACAGTATTAGCAAAGTGTTCCACAACAATATTTCTGTGTTATTACAAAATTAACTGTTTGTGAAAGCTAGATTAATTAATACCTAATCTGATGTATTTTTTCATTTCGAATTCATTTTCATTTTTTCATTTCATTTTTTCTTGTTTTGGAGCTGGAAGAGTTGTAAATCACAGTTAACCCACAGTAAAGGTTAGTGCAATATCATTATCACAGTTCGCATCAGAACCAGCATGCTCTTGAAAAGAATTCAAGCTAAGTACACTGAATGGACTGAATGCTGTTGTTCCAGGAAGAAAATAGCAGCTGTCTACCCCCTGTGCTTGCTGAAATTATTAGTCTTAGGACAGCCAATGCCATTTATACACTTCCAATCTCAGAATCTGACAGGAGCTCTGAAAGATGAACAAAATCGCATGTCATATTTAAGCTTTATTTTCTGTGACATTTTATCAATGAGTCAAAGACATGGATGAAGCAAAAGTTTGGTCCATTCTCAAGTCAACCCTCTGGAGGAATTGAACGATTTGAGCTGTATTTTCTTTGTGGTATTTTCTTTCTTTCTTTGTATTTTCTCCTAATGGAATAAATGGGGGCAGGGCTTTTCCACAACCGTTCATTTTTGCACTTCAAGGTCACAGTTAAAGAAAAGGAAACTGGATTTGATTTAAATAATAATAGTTGTAGGCGCTCTGTCAGATATAATATAGCATTTGGTTAAAAAGAGTAGCTTTGATCCTGAGTTGATGCAGATGCTGCAGTGACGGACATATCCCTCTGGGTGACAAAAGTCACTAAGCAGTCCCTGGGGTATACAATGTCCACATTAGTGGTCCAACAGCACTATTTCTGGCTGAGATTAAGGAAGTCGATGAGGTTTGCTTTGTCAAGTGACCCATCTCCCAGGCCAGACTCTTTGGTGATGTTTTAGAGACCTTTACCCAGCAGTATTCGGCAGTAAAAAAAAAAATATGGAGGCGATCAGACACATCCTGTCCTGGCAAGCACCTGTTCAAGATGCTGATGCAGAAATGACGCGATTGCAGCCTGAAAGATGCATACTTTCATGTCTTGATCCTATCTCAATACACGTTGTTTCTACATTTTGTGTTCAAGGGATTAGCCTACTTGTACAAGGTCCTTCCTTTTGGCCTTCCTTATGGCGGCTGATTGTTTCAGACGGACCGTTTTGACTGCTGCACTGCTGCTGTTTCCTGTTTCCTGTTTGCAGTGGATTGCGTTTGTACTGACATATAAACTTGATTTTTGTTTTAGATCTTAAATTCGACGTTCGTTTGTATTGCTAAATACAATATTAGATTATTTAATATATTGTAATCGTTAGCTTTAATCTAAGTCGCTAAACGCGTTAGCATTGTGCTATCTTACTGTCCGTGCACACAGCGTTTTTCTCGCTCGCGCCTTTTTTCCCGACTTCAAACAACTGGTCAACAAGTTGGATCAACACACGCGGTGAGTCATGTCATCTTCTCTCAAAATTGTCACTTGCACTGCCTGCTTCATGCACAGTCTTTCTGTCTCTGTCAGCTGTGAAGGCTTCACATGTCATAAATGTAGGGACATAATTAGGCTGACAGAGAAGGTTTCAGAATTAGAGACACGCATCCAAACTTTAATCGAGGATAGTAAGAATGTAAGGGCTTTAGATACTACTTTGGATGCGACTAGCTTAGCAAACCCTGTACATTGTTCGGTTCCGGCTGTAGAGCCCGTGCAGCAGGGCAACTGGGTGACTGTGAGACGGCATAATCGCGGGTCAAAAAACCACTGTTCCATTCCGATCAGAACATCAAACAGGTTCTCCCCACTCAGTGACGCACCCACTGAGAAACCTGTTGAAAGTGCCCTAGTGATTGGCGATTCTATTACTCGGAATGTGAAAATAGAGACTCCAGCCACCATAGTCACATGTTTGCCGGGAGCCAGAGCGCCTGACGTCAAAGCAAATTTAAAAGTGCTGGCTAAGGCTAATCGTAAATATTCTAAGATTGTTATTCACGTCGGCGCTAATGATGTCCGACTTCGTCAGTCGGAGATCACTAAAAGTAATATTAAAGAGGTGTGTGAACTCGCAAGTACGATGTCAGGCACCGTAATTTGCTCTGGCCCTCTTCCTATGCGCAGGAGTGATGAGATGCTTAGCAGATTATCCTCACTCAATGGCTGGATGTCTAAGTGGTGCCCGCGGAATAACATAGGGTTTATAGACAATTGGAAAAGTTTTTGGGGCAGACCTGACCTGTTGAAAAGAGATGGTATTCATCCCACCTGGGATGGTGCCGCTCTTCTCTCTAATAATTTGGCATATAGTCTTAGAGCTAAACCTTGACTAACTGGGGTCCAGGTCAGGAAGCAGACAAACTGGCTAAACCGACCGTCTGCTAGCTGTCTCACGTCACAGAGGTCAGATAAATTCCAACACATAGAGACTCTTTCACCTAGATATCATCCTATAGAGATTGTGTCTGTTCCCCGAATTAGCAAATACAAAAATCTCTCAAAATCGTTTAAGAGTAAAAATTTAATTCATTTACAAACAGCTAAGAACGGATATAACACAAATGAACAAATGATAAAGCTTGGGTTACTGAATATACGATCCCTTTCCTCAAAAGCACTTATTGTAAATGATATGATTACAGATCATAAACTAGATGTGCTGTGTTTGACAGAAACTTGGCTAAAACCAGACGATTATATTACTTTAAATGAGTCCACCCCTCAAAATTACTGTTATAAACATGAGCCTCGTCTGAAAGGTAAAGGAGGAGGTGTTGCTGTAATTTATAGTAACACGATCAGTACTGCTCAAAGGTCTAATTTGAAATATAATTCTTTTGAAGTGATGGTCCTCAATGTAAAATTATCTAGTGCAAGTAATAATTCCTGTTTAACTTTTGTGCTGGCTATTCTATACAGGCCACCAGGGCACCATACAGACTTTATCAAAGAATTTGCTGATTTTCTCTCAGGATTAGTAATGTCTGCAGATAAAGTCATAATCGTCGGTGATTTTAACATCCATGTAGATAATGAAAAAGACGCATTGGGATTGGCATTTAGAGACATTTTAAACTCTATTGGAGTTACACAACATGTATCAGGACCCACTCATTCTCGTAATCATACTTTAGATCTAATATTGTCATATGGGATCAATGTTGATACTGTTCAAATTCTGCAGCAGAGCGATGACATCTCAGATCATTACTTAGTTGCGTGTAGATTACCTTTAGCCAAAGTCGAAAAACTAACTCCCTGTTATAAATATAGTAGAACTATCACTCCTAACACAAAAGATAGCTTTATAAATAATCTTCCCGATCAGTTTCATCTACTTAACATCCCAGATAGCCTAGAAGAACTTGATGTTGCAACAGAAACTATAAACTCTCTCTTTTCCAGCACTTTAGACACTGTTGCTCCGTTACGCTTAAAGAAGATTAAAGAAAATAGTCCAACACCGTGGTACAACGAGCACACCCGGGCCCTCAAGAGAGCAGCCAGAAAAATGGAGCGGAGCTGGAAAAAAACTAAGCTAGAGGTTTTTCGCCTTTCATGGAAAGACAGCTCTATTGCATTCAGAAAGGCCTTAAGATCAGCTAGATCTACTTACTTTTCTACCCTCTTAGAAGAAAACAAATACAACCCTAGGTATTTATTTGATACAGTGACTAAATTAACAAGAAATAAAGCCTCAACCCCAGATGCTTTAAATCAGCACAGCACTAATGACTTCATGGACTTCTTTACTTGCAAAATTAATAATATTAGAGAGAAAATAATAAACATGCAACAATCTACTACAATATTCCAAAATACAGTACATTTTAGTGTCCCTGAAGAAAAATTCCAATCCTTCATTGCTATTGGGGAGGAAGAATTGTCTAAACTCGTTAAATCATCAAAATCAACGACATGTATGCTAGACCCAATACCGACTAAGCTACAGAAAGAGATGCTTCCAGAAATCATAGATCCTATTCTTAATATTATTAATTCTTCTTTGTCATTAGGATACGTACCAAAAACCTTTAAGCTGGCTGTAATTAAACCGCTTATTAAAAAACCACAACTTGATCCTACAGAATTAGTTAATTACAGGCCGATATCGAATCTACCTTTCTTGTCAAAGATTCTAGAATAGGCAATATCTTTACAACTATGTTCCTTTCTAGAAAGAAACAGCATCTACGAGGATTTCCAGTCAGGATTTAGACCATATCATAGTACTGAGACTGCTCTAATTAGAGTTACAAATGATTTGCTATTATCATCCGATCGTGGTTGCATCTCTCTGTTAGTGTTACTGGACCTTAGTGCTGCATTTGATACTATTGACCACAAAATCCTTCTGAATAGACTTGAAAATTATGTTGGCATTAGTGGAGTTGCATTAGCCTGGTTCAAGTCATACTTATCTGAGCGTTATCAGTTTGTAGCATTAAATGAGGAGATGTCATATCGGTCACGGGTTCAATATGGAGTTCCTCAAGGTTCAGTACTAGGACCATTGCTTTTCACCCTGTACATGCTTCCTTTGGGTGCAGTTATTAGGAAGCATGGCATTAGCTTTCATTGTTACGCTGATGATACTCAGCTCTATATTTCTTCTCATCCTGATGAAACGAACAAATTCACTGAATTAACAGAATGCATAACCGATATAAAAAATTGGATGACTAATAACTTTCTACTGCTAAATTCTGAAAAAACAGAGATTCTAGTTATCAGACCAAAAAGTTCGGCACATAATAATCTAGACTACTGCCTAACACTCGATGGCTGCTCTGTCAAGTCTTCGTCGTCAGTTAGAAACCTGGGTGTGCTCTTTGATACCAATCTTTCATTTGAAAGCCATGTTTCAAGCATCTGTAAAACGGCGTTCTTCCATCTTAAAAATATATCTAAATTGCGACATATGCTATCTAAGACAAATGCGGAAAAGTTAGTTCATGCGTTCATGAGTTCAAGGCTAGATTATTGTAATGCTTTACTAGGTGGTTGCTCTGCACGCTTAATAAACAAATTCCAACTGGTCCAAAATGCAGCAGCTCGAGTTCTTACTAGAACCAGGAAGTATGAGCATATTAGCCCAGTTCTGTCAAACCTGCACTGGCTTCCTATTAAACACCGAATACATTTTAAAATCTTGCTAATTACTTACAAAGCATTAAATGGTTTAGCTCCACAGTACTTGAGCGATCTCTTAACACATTATAGTCCCTCACGTCTATTGCGATCCCAAAATACTGACCAGCTTATAATACCTAGAATATCAAAGTCAACTGCTGGCGGGCGATCCTTTTCCTATTTAGCTCCTAAACTCTGGAACAGTCTTCCTATTACAGTTCGGGAAGCAGACACACTCTGTCAGTTTAAATGTAGACTAAAAACACATCTTTTCAACCTGGCATACACATAACACATTATACATACATTTTTAATCCAAATCATGTAAAATGATTGTTAGGCTGCATAATTTAGATAAGCCGGAACCGGGAACATTCCCATAACACCTGATGTACTCGATACATCAGAAGAAGAATGGCATCTACGCTGATATTGGTCTCTGTTTATTCCGATCCGGGCCGTATCCAGATCAGATGAAGGACCTGGACACGAGCACAGCACTGCCCTGGGGTGTCTGCGGAGACCGTGACTCTACTGGACCCTCCCCTGTGACGATCATGAACCCATCTCTAACCGGACCAAATTGGACTTCATATTGGACTTGAATTGTTGTATAATAATCATGCACGGTTTGGCTGTTGGCCAGAGGAGAACTGGTCCCCCAACTGAGCCTGGTTTCTCCCAAGGTTTTTTCTCCATTCTATTCTTCATTCGTTACGTCACCTGCCGGAGTTTTGGTTCCTTGCCGCTGTCGCCAATGGCTTGCTCAGTTGGGGAAACTTAACACTTAAAATTCATCAATTGTATTGATTCGCCTGCTCTTTTGGGGCTTCTGTTCAGCCAAACAAACTTTGTTTATATTGTTTTTCCTGTAAAGCTGCTTTGAAACAATCTACATTGTAAAAAGCGCTATATAAATAAAGGTGACTTGACTTGACTTGACTGTGTCTGTCCCCCCGCATCTTTTTGAAGATAGCTGAAGCCACCTCTGTTGAAAGAGGCAGGTATTCAACTGTTCATCAACACATCATAAACTATTTCAATGACTGGTTCATACTGGCCTAGACAAAAGATTAGTTATGCAAATGCAGAGATATACGTTGCTCATGCATCTCATTCGCTTGGGGCATTGGGTGTACTGTTAAAAAAATCATACCTCCCCATGCAGAGAATCTCTATTTTTAGTATGGAGTTGCACTTGGTCAACATGACAGCACACATCATAGATTATTGCACCCAGTCAGTGTTAAACTGCTTTAATTTGTTCAAGAGCAGGACAATGGTACAACTGAGAGAGGCTTCTGAATAGGTTTCAGAGGCTATTGAAGCAAATGGCATCCGCGGTAATGCCATTCGGATTGCTTCATATGAGAGTGTTTCAGCTCTGGCTTTATGACCAGGTCCCAAGATGAGCATGGCGCCACTCGGCACCAGATTTTCAGCCTTTGGCTGGACTATGCTTTTCTACATGTAGTGGGTCTCCCAGGCAATTAAGGGTTGGGCTTTTTCTGCGCAACATCCAATCACGTAGCTCTAGGGCAAACAAAGTTAGCAACCAAGGTATCGCTTGAACCTCCCCTTTCCCATGTCCCTTCCGCTTTGTGGGTAAGTGGTTGGGCTGAAGAGTAAATAGTAAATGCATCGGGTTCTATATTTAGTTAATATCTTTGTCTAGAACTTCTTGACCAAAATCAGAGTGTTAGGTTGGCGACTGCCAACTCCTATCAGCGCGCGTTCATAGTACCATACTGTATTGGCAGACAATGGTGTGACTTTGCGCGTGGTATTGTTATGATCCTGAGTTTTATCATCTGTCTTTGTGTACATTGTTTGTTTCTCTCTCCCTCTCTTTCTCTGAGTATGTTACAGATTGGTTTCCTCCTTCTGCTAATCACTCGAAGACTGTGATTGGTCCTGCCGAGCACCTGATCCACATATAAGGACCTCCCCAAACATCCATGCTCTGCTACATGCCATTTTGCCAATTGTCCTAGTGTTTGCATATTTGATTAATTCGCCTGTGTTTGTTTTGTTATCGTTAAGTAGAGTGTTGTATCAGAGAGATTGTTAGTGTTGATTTTGTTTATTTTGTGATTAATTGTGTGATTGTGAGTTTTGTGTTTGTTTAGTGAAACTGTGAGAGTGATTTGTTTGTTAGTTATCGTGAATCTGACAATCCTGTTTACCGACCATTGCCTGTCTGACCACGATTTGATTTCCTTTTCTGAACTGTTTGCTGAAACTTTGTATATACTTGTAAATATCATTTGATTTATCTAAAGGGAAGTAGGGGGTTTGACGCCATTTTATTTTTACTCATCTTGCACTTGTTTATGTTAAAGGGAGTTAGGGAAGTTTATTGTATTTTTTTTTCTCTTATTTTGGAGGTAATTTAGTTTCTATAAAATTAGATTGGTTTCTGTTTGTTATTTTGGCCTTGTCTGCCCCTGAAGATTTATCCCTTGGTAAATAAAACTTTCATTTTTCACTCATCTCTCTGGTATTACGACTCTCACTCCCACCTCTGTTACGGCTGACCCCTAGCGGTCGTAACAGTATCAACAATGTAAAGGTATGTAAGCCACCGCTGTTCGTGCTGGTTTTTATTACTGTGATAACATTCTTTTTAAATTGTTTTAGGAGAAATGATCGGGCTCAGGCTCATTGTTTGTCAGATTTAACTCAAAGAATTAAATCTATAGATTTAATTTTTTGTTTGTCAAAGAATAATCTACAGAGCCTGCAGGGCAATATATTGACACTGTTGTTTTCTCCATACTGTTTTCTCCGTACTGACTTTCCCGAACATTACTTGTTCCAGCGGGCATTTGTCGCGTGCTGGTTCTCCCGGAGATCCTGTTCCTTTAGTAATTAATGTGTTTGTTTTCGGTTTGTTTATCTAGTTTCATTTTTTGTTGATTTAGGTTAATCAATTAGGTTTGTCTAATTGATTGTTTGTGTCTGTCTTGAACTTGTTTGTTTGGTTTATTTCTTCTGTTGGTAATTATTTGTGAAGTGCTTTGCTTTCGTTTTGTTTATATAATTTAATTTCTTTTGGCTCTAGGGCTTTGTTGTATTGTTTGCTTGTTTTCCATTTATCTTTGGTTGTTTTGCTTTATTTAGACTTATTCCTTGCACCTGGTGGTAAGATTTCTCCATTTTGCTGAGACTTTGTGCTCACTATAACTACCTGTCATAATTAAGCCTCGTTTCCTGTTTGTTTTCTGATATTAGGCTAGTGGCCTATTCAATCCGAATTGGTTTTAGACTTTTCTATTGTCAATACAATTTTGAATTTTCTTACATCCACGTCTTGGGTCCTCTTTTGAAACCATGTACCTGTGTCCAAGCAAGATTCCCTATGACAAGGGTGGCATAGTCAGTTATAATTTAAAGTGGTATCGCTCCGATTCGAGCCCCGTTACATTCTGGTCTGCCCCCCCCCCCAGACCAGAGCCAATTAATGCCTGCCTTGTGCTTTGAATGTTTTTTTGTTATTACAGAATTCATATTTTCTCGTTTTATTTGTTTTATCTTATTAGTTTTGTGTATAGAATGAGTAAGATGTGGCTAATTATTTTTTTTATTACTGTATTTAATTTTTTATTACTGTAGCTTTAGTACATTATCCCGCGATTTGCGAATCTCAAAGTATCGCGGTACGTGAGTGGACGCTCTTCTCGTTCTGTTTTACGCGCTGAATAAACAAAATGGACATTCGTCGTTTTTTTAATAAACCCACTACTAAAATTGTCAAATGTGTCATTAGAGAAGACAGTGGACATCTACGCATCTCGGAAAAAGAGGTGTCTTCTTCTGCATTAGGTAAGATATTGTAATGTCTGACGTAGTTCTATGACAGGTCAAGGGAGGATCTGTTTATTAACTTTAATCGGAACGAAGAACACACTGTAACAAGCGCACCCGTCTAACACACTTTTTGCCGCACTTCTGAACTCCCCGTGTTAACCCTATCACTGCCGATGCAAAACAAAACAGCAACTACAAAGAGTCTGTTCTATTCGCTATTCTTTGTATAAAGCAGTGGTTCTCAAATAGTGGGGCGCACGTTACCCTGGGGTACATGCTTTTTTTTGCCGGGGTACATGCTTTTTTTTGCCGGGGAGTAGGTTTTCTTGCACTGAACAAGAGCAGAAGTTCAGATAATCA
Organism: Rhodeus uyekii; assembly: GCA_037043235.1. Lineage (NCBI taxonomy): Eukaryota > Metazoa > Chordata > Actinopteri > Cypriniformes > Acheilognathidae > Rhodeus > Rhodeus uyekii. The sequence goes on along the minus strand of JAWRVZ010000010.1, from coordinate 7,949,052 downwards.
TCCCCTCATCCTTTGACGTGTACGATTACGCCGGTGTTCATGTGTCACTTGATCAACCACTAAATTCACACGTGTTTTCACGCGATATCTGGCACTGAGCCAAAAAAAAAGACGGGGGCTCAGAGACAACAACTCAGTGTTTTCAACCACATAAGATTTCTTTTCGATTTCAACAAGTTGGTGACTATTTTGAATTATCTATTATACAACGCTTTTTGTGACTGCAGTATGTCAGGTGACAAGCATGACGCGTTACCATGGAAACAATAAGGTGAAAGTTTTTGCTGCGAAATGTTTACCTCTTCCTAGGGGGGCATGACAGAAAATAATTGAGAAGCACTGGTATAAAGTCATTGTTCTTTGTAAATGTATTTTATATGTAAAATTAATGATATATAAATATGATATAAAAAAACTGAGCTCGTGGTCTGGTGCCCCCCCAAGCACAAAAGTGAAACTCCGCCTATGAGTAACGGCGAATCCGCTAAAACAGTTTTTTCCATCAACTGTCAAGGCTCCCCTACAGCTCTATCATCTTATATCCCGGGCGATCTTAATTTTGCAGCCGACAAGATCTCAGTGAACATCAGGGAAAAGGGGGTGCAAGTCTTGATCGTCATGCATTACTGGCCCACTCAGACAGCCTTTCCCTTCTGCTGGTCTCTGTAGCAAACAAAGAGCTGTTCTGAACCTCTAAGTGCAACACAACGGCTAGATCTGCCTCATCTAAGGGTAGCACTTGCCCTTTCACCACCTGGTCTATAAAAGGAATGGTGAGATTTTGGGCACATATCCAGGTTTGGCTCGTATAGCAGGTTCTAGTTGAAGGAATATTGTCAACTAGCACTAGACGTAGGCCATTTAAGTCGTCCGTGTCCCACACATGGAGTTTCCAGAGGTCTGGACAGTGGTGCCAGATGGTTCCCCATCTGGGAAAAGGCAGGTGTTTCCTCTGCTGCCAGGTCTAGTACTTCTGTCCAGTTGGTCAGCCCCTGTACTAGACTGCCCAAATGTTGCGATTACCCATCTTAGGTGATTCCATTTTTGTATTCTTTAATGGTGTGGTTTCACTGCTTTCCCAATGTTAACCAAAAAGACTGTACAAGGAAATGGGAACTTTAGTGATGGACATTCTCTGTGCATACCCTGTCCTTCCACACTGTTACGTACGCTGAGCTACGTATGTTTCTTTTCCTTTTGGACATCTGTATGGGTATGCGGAGTCGTGTGTATGAAACTTATTTGTTGCAGGTGGGAACGCGATTGGATGATTCAACTCTGACGTAGGAGCCAATCGTCTTCCACCGCGACAGTTTAAAGTCCGCCCCAACTTCAAGCAGAGAGAGAGGAGAGAGGAAAGAGCGGACATGCACGCTTGATGAGGATGGTTCTCTCGTTCGAGAGACCAATCCGAGAGTTGCTGATGTTTTGAGTTGTAACAACTGCTGTTTGTGTGCTCGTTCGTGCTTGTTTCGTTTATCCTTATTTTTGTTAAGTACTTTGGGTGTCTTTTGTTTGTATGGTCCAGCGTTAACAACCCTGTTTACTGGTGGGAGAGGCGGAGCCAGGCAAGCAGGTCGCGACCTACATTACATCACGTAGTTTCATTTCTGTATTAGACACACTAGGTTTAGGAGGGGTGCTTATTTTGTATGTTTTGTTTATTAGTTAGGGTAGTTTATTTATGGCGTCTTTTGGACGCTGAAGATGTTTATTTTCACATCTTTTGTTGTTAGTTAGTTTATTCTGATTAAACTTAGTTATTGGTGTTTTGTTTTGTTTTATTTCGTTTATGATTTAAGCACCTTCTCTTTATTTCTCTTCCTTTCCACCAATATGAATTTATTCTATTTCTTGTTGATTGTAAATATTATATTCATTTATTCACTATTTATTTAATTGCACGGATGGACATTAAAACATTTAACGGTGAATTATTTTGCTTTGTGATCCGTTTTTCCGTTCCCTTTTTCCACACTGTTCAGACACACATACACAACTCCTTCTTTTTGTTGCGTCTTAATCCTAGACACACATAACAACTAAACGAGGGACGTAACATATTTGGGGGCTCGTCCGGGATATTTATTTAAATCGGATGATCTTGTCGGAGTTTGTATGTGTAAGTGTTCTGGCATGTTGTGGTAATTGTGCATTGTGAAGTGTGTAAAGTGTAACATTAATAATGAGTACCTTTTTGCAATCATTTATTGCTAATCCAACCTTGGATATTTTTGAGCGTTGTAGAAAAGATGAGTTGTTGGAGATAGCTGACCACTATTCCATCCCTGTGGCTAGGCAGTCTTTAAAGCGCGTTCTTAAAGACGAAGTTTTGAAGCGTTTGGCCGAATTAATTGTAATTTCAGTTCCAGATGCGGATAGAGAGAAGGCTGACATGTCGGCTGTGGAAAAACGTCGGACTAGTGTGGTGAGTTTGGAAGAGGCAAACGGTGAGAAGGCTAAGGTGGAAGCTGAGCCCAAAACGGTTTTATCACCCTTCGATCCACTTTCACCGAACCGTTTTCCGCCACTACCTTCTGTGGAGTCTGGAGGCGACGTGCGACTCAAGGTCCGGTTAGCCCGAATGCAGATGGATGCGCAGGAGCGAGTGGACGCGCGGCAGTCTGAGATGCATTTTCGCTTGGAGGTCCGTAGATTGGAAATTGAAGCTGAGACACAGGTAAAACTGCGACAGCTCGAGTTAGAGTCAGCAAATGTTGTCTCTGCCCGAACTTCGCAGTCTAATCCTATTACTACTTCTGACAATTTGACTAGTGCTGTGAGTGATGGTTCAACCATTACATTTGACGTTAGTAAGCACATCGCTTTGGTACCGCACTTTAGAGAATCCGAAGTGGATACATATTTTGCTGCTTTTGAGCGTGTGGCTGCTGTACTTCGTTGGCCTAAAGGGGTTTGGTGTCTTTTACTACAGTGTCGCTTGGTTGGAAAAGCACAAGAGGTTTGCGCTGCGCTATCGCTGGAGGAAAGCTTGCAGTACGACGCAGTAAAGAACGCTGTTCTTCGCGCATATGAATTGGTTCCTGAAGCGTATCGGCAACGTTTTAGGAGTCATAAAAAGGTAGCCAATCAAACATTTGTGGAATTTGCCCGTGAAAAGGGAATTCTTTTTGAAAAATGGTTGTCTACTAATAATGCACAAGATTTAAACTCTGTGAAAGAGTTAATGCTTTTAGAAGATTTTAAAAATTGTCTACCGGAACGAGTTGTTACTTATTTGAATGAACAGAAGGTGACATCTTTATCACAAGCTGCAATTCTTGCAGATGAGTATGCGCTAACGCACAAGAGCGTGTTTGTTGTAGCCCGATCAGAGAAAACATCGAATTCGTTTTCAAACCAAAATTTGAATACCCATACAAAAATGAGTTCACCACCAAGCAAAGAAACACGAGAATGTTTTTATTGTCACAAGGTGGGGCATCTTATTTCTGATTGTTTGGTTTTGAAACGTAAAAATCAGCCAGATCAGATAAAGCCTGTGAGTTTTGTGCAGAAAATGTCTAAAGGTGTTGAAAATGAGATTGATGAAGGGTTTAAACCATTCTTGATGAAGGGATTAATTTCCATAAATGGTAAACCTGAAGAGCAGAAAGAAGAGCAGATTTTGAGAGATACAGGAGCAATTCAATCTTTGTAATCGCTGATATACTTCCCTTGTCTGAACAAACATCTTGTGAGTCAAGTATATTAGTTCAAGGTATCGAGATGGGTGTGGTAAAAGTACCGTTACATCAGATACATTTACAATGCGACCTAGTCTCTGGTTTTGTTAAAGTCGGAATACGCTCATCTTTTCCTGTGAAAGGTGTTGCATTTATTCTCGGAAATGACTTGGCAGGAGGCAGAGTATCACCTATGCTTGAAGTTGTGGATAAACCGGTGTAACAATGTTTAACGTTCAGGGAGGAAGGAGGCGGGAACCGGCAGACATTTAAACACACTTTAATGGTGAAAATAAAACATAAACTCAAAACGAAAGTAATGGCGGCGGCCCCTCGCGGTCGACCGCCGCCCACACAAAACATAACATAAAGTCCCAGGCCTGGTCCTCTCTCATCTTCACTGTCGTCGCTCCTCCTTTTAAGCCTCCGCTCCTCCGTGAGACGAGAGACCGATGGCTCGCAGGTGTCGCTCATTATCCATCACGCCACCGGCTCTCGTGACGCTCTCACGGTCCCTCGACCCCGCCCTGCTCGCCACATACCCCCAACGCCCTTCGCAGGCCGGGGGGTACTCCCGAGACTGCGCTCTACTCCCCCCCCCCCTCCTCCGGGGGGGCCCGATCACGGCGGCCGCGGTACCTGGGGGTAAAGGAAACGGAGACAAGAGGAGCGACAGTGACGAGAGAGGGGAGAGAGGAAAAAGAAAGAAAAAAAAAATCTTGGTCCGGTTCCCAGACACGCTGACTCTCGGTCCTCGACTGACCGAGAGACTTCCTCGCGGCGCCATGCGGTGGCACCGGACGCCGATCGCTGGACGGCTTGGCGCTCCTCCGCCTCCTGGCGGCCGGCGACGACTCCTCTCGAGGGCAGCCGGCAGCGAGTCCCCCGTTTCCTGCTCCTCCCCAGCATGGCGGACGGCAGCAGGCTTTCGGCGCGCTGGCAAACGGGACGACTCCTCCACTCCCTCGCAGACGGCAGCCTCCCACCTCGTCCCAGGAGCGCGGTCTCTAGCTCGCCGTCCCAGTCGATCCTCTCTCGCTCCAGCACCACCGCCTCGGACAGACGCTCGCGGTTTTCACCCTCTCGCGCTGCCCGACCTTCGCAGCACCGCGAGTCCTCCCAGCAGCGAGGGCTCTCCGACAGCGTGTCCCTCCAACCTCCCGGGTTTCGGCACCAGTGTAACAATGTTTAACGTTCAGGGAGGAAGGAGGCGGGAACCGGCAGACATTTAAACACACTTTAATGGTGAAAATAAAACATAAACTCAAAACGAAAGTAATGGCGGCGGCCCCTCGCGGTCGACCGCCGCCCACACAAAACATAACAAAACTCCAGGCCTGGTCCTCTCTCGCTTTCACTGTCGTCGCTCCTCCTTTTAAGTCTCCGCTCCTCCGTGAGAATAGAGAGACCGATGGCTCGCAGGTGTCGCTCATTCTCAATCACGCCACCGGCTCTCGTGACGCTCTCACGGTCCCTCGACCCCGCCCTGCTCGCCACAACCGGATTGTTTTATTCATGCTGATGACATCTCCGATGATTTTCCAGATGTATTTGCTGCTAGTGTGGTTACTCGTGCTCAACACCGCCGAATTGGAGATGAGGTTGTGCTCTCTGATTCTTTTATTTCATCTGTGTTTACAGAGGAAAATTCTGAGTCCAATCACAAGAGTCCTGAAGATGTTGGACATAATAGACATTCTGTTGATTTTGCTGAGTCTGGATTGTTTGCAGAACCGATTTCTCATGAACGTATTAAAATTGTACAAAGAGAAGATGTGTCGCTCTCTAAATATTTTTCTGCTGCTGAAAGTTCAAAAGCTGGAAAAAATAATTTAGTTGAATACGTAATTGAGGATGGACTGTTGTTAAGGAAATGGCGACCAAATGCAGATGTGGAAAATGCGTGGGAGGTTGTTTGTCAGATTGTTTTGCCCGCTGTGTATCGGAAACAAGTGTTACGTTTGGCCCACGATCACGAGTTAGCCGGTCATTTAGGGGTAACAAAAACCTACAATCGTATCTTGAAACATTTTTTTTGGCCCGGCTTAAAGAAAGACGTTTCCCAGTATTGCCGCACTTGTCACGAGTGTCAGATGATGAGTAAGCCGAATCAAAAGATTCCTCCCGCTCCATTAATTCCAATCCCTGTTATTTGTGAACCGTTTGAGCATGTTCTTTTAGATTGCGTTGGTCCTTTGCCTAAATCAAAGGCTGGTAACCAATTTTTGCTCACAATTATGTGTTCTGCGACACGTTTTCCGGAAGCTGTTCCATTGAGGAAAATAACTGCACCGGTCATTATCAAAGCTTTGCTTAAATTCTTCTCTGTGTTCGGATTGCCAAAGATCGTGCAGACCGATCAGGGGACGAATTTTCTTTCTAGAGTGTTCCAACAAGTGTTGAAAACTTTGGGTATCACACATCGTGTTTCGAGCGCATATCATCCTGAAAGTCAGGGCGCTATCGAACGTTTTCATCAGACATTAAAATCGATGCTGAGAAAGTATTGTCTAAGCTCTGGTAAAGAATGGGATGAGGGAGTACCATTCGTGTTGTTTGCAGTTCGAGAAGCAACTCAAGAATCCTTGGGATTTAGTCCTGCAGACTTAGTATTTGGACATACTGTACGAGGTCCTTTGAAGGTGTTGAAAGATGGGATGCTGAATGAGTCCCAGACTAGTGAACACAACGTGCTGGATTATGTAAGCAGTTTTCGTGAACGATTGCATAATGCATGTTCATTTGCGCGACAATCTTTGTCAGTTGCTCAGGAGGGCATGAAGAAACGGTATGATAAGAAGGCTGTTGTACGTGAAATTCAACCTGGAGATGAAGTTTTGGTATTGTTACCAATTCCTGGTTCTGTATTAACTGCTCGTTTTTCTGGTCCATACAAAGTATCAAAGAGGTTGAGTGAGACTGACTTTGTGATACAAACACCTGATCGTAAACGAAAGTTTCGAGTATGTCACATTAACATGTTGAAGTCCTACTGTTCTAGAAAAGCCTCTGAGAAAGTTTTGGAGGGAAAAGAAAAGGCCGTTGCGGTTATTGACGTTTTACCTACGGATGTTCTCTCTGTTCTTGACGCCTCTACAGTGGATGAGGGAGTTCTGCCAACTACGGGTGAGTGTTACACCGATGACGGTGTTACGCTTTGTAATGATTTTTCATTGTGTGGCAGACTTTCGAATTCTGAAGTTTTGAAAAATTTGTCTGAGCATCTCGATAATTTGTTTGAGTCACAGAAACAGGATATTATGGAATTAATCCAGGAATTTCCCATGCTTTTTAATGATGTGCCAACTCTAACTCACATTTTACAGCATGATATCCAAGTGACATGTGATTCTCCTGTCAAACAACATCCTTATCGAGTGAACAGTATCAAACGTTGTGTGATGAAAACTGAGATTGATTATCTGTTGAAGAATGACTTGGCTGAACCTAGTTATAGTCCATGGAGTTCTCCTTGTTTACTTGTGCCGAAGCCTGATGGTACATTTCGGTTTTGCACAGATTACCGAAAAGTAAATTCTGTGACTGTACCAGATAGCTATCCCCTTCCACGAATGGAAGACTGCATAGATAACTTGGGTTCTGCTAAGTTCGTAACAAAGTTAGACCTGCTGAAAGGGTATTGGCAAGTGCCATTGACCGCTCGCGCTGCGGAAATTTCAGCATTTGTTACTCCAGATAATTTCTTACAGTATAAAGTGATGGCGTTTGGATTGCGAAACGCCCCAGCAACTTTTCAGCGTCTTGTTAATATTGTATTGTCAGGAGTGCAGAACTGTAACGCATATTTGGATGACTTGGTCATCTATTCTGCAAGTTGGTCTGAGCATTTGACTGTTCTTCAGACAGTATTTGAAAGGTTAGCTGACGCTTCACTGACTGTTAACTTAGCCAAATGTGAATTTGGCAAAGCAACTATTACCTATCTAGGTAAAGAAGTGGGACAAGGTCAAGTTCGTCCTGTCAGTGCCAAAGTTTCTGCTATATCTGACTTTCCTGTTCCAACGACTAGACGAGAGTTACGTAGGTTTTTAGGAATGGCTGGCTATTACAGAAGTTTTTGTCGCAATTTCTCTGTGATTGTACATCCTCTGACCAGTTTGTTAAGTCCAAAAAGTGTTTTTAAGTGGACTGAGATCTGTCAACATGCTTTTGATAGCATTAAGATGCTGTTGACCAGTGCGCCTGTTCTTGCTGCTCCAAATTTTGAGCGACCTTTTCAATTGGAGGTGGACGCTAGTGCTTTAGGCATGGGAGCTGTCCTTATTCAAGAAGACGATGACGGTTTTGAACACCCAGTTTGTTATTTCTCTCGGAAATTTAATAAGCATCAATGTAATTACTCAACCATCGAGAAGGAAGCTTTGGGTCTGATTCTGGCGCTGCAGTTTTTTGAGGTTTATATGGGTTCATCAGTTTTGCCTGTTACTGTGTATACCGATCATAACCCCTTGGTATTTTTATCCCGAATGTACAATCACAACCAGCGTCTTATGCGCTGGTCATTGATAGTGCAAAATTACAACTTGTGCATAAAGCATAAAAAGGGTTCAGAGAATATCATTGCTGATACTTTATCTAGAGCTTGAGGGGCTCTGTTAAGTTTTAAGGGGGGGAGTGTTACGTATGCTGAGCTACGTATGTTTCTTTTGTTGAAGTGTTTATTGCACGAATAATAAGTATTTTATCATAATTCATCTGTATGATTATACACCATTATTTCATCTGTATGATGATATTCAGCTGAGAAAGTGCTGAGGTCTGCAAAAGGCTGGAAGCACACCCACCTCACAGTGTTGGGGGTTGAACCCATATATGGACATAAAGTGCTGAATTCAGGCCAATTGGACAATGTATGGAGAAAAATAAACAATAACGTAACATGTTTAGAATGTCTAGGAACTAGGTAGCCTATATAATGGGGGATTTCCCTTTCTCGTGAGGAGATCTGCAGATCGACTCGGTTTTGTTTGAAAGAATAAAACCTATATTCTGGCATCAAAGACCTTTGAGAAGTGTTATTTGTCTGAAGAGAAAACTCCAACACTTGATCCACAACACTTTTCCTTTTGGACATCTGTATGGGTATGCGGTGTCATGTGTGTGAAACTTATTTGTTGCAGGTGGGAACGCGATTGGATGATTCAACTCTGACGTAGGAGCCAATCGTCTTCCACCGCGACAGTTTAAAGTCCGCCCCAACTTGGAGCGGAGCCAGGCAAGCAGGTCGCGACCTACATTACATCACGTAGTTTCATTTCTGTATTAGACACACTAGGTTTAGGAGGGGTGCTTATTTTGTATGTTTTGTTTATTAGTTAGGGTAGTTTATTTATGGCGTCTTTTGGACGCTGAAGATGTTTATTTTCACATCTTTTGTTGTTAGTTAGTTTATTCTGATTAAACTTAGTTATTGGTGTTTTGTTTTGTTTTATTTCGTTTATGATTTAAGCACCTTCTCTTTATTTCTCTTCCTTTCCACCAATATGAATTTATTCTATTTCTTGTTGATTGTAAATATTATATTCATTTATTCACTATTTATTTAATTGCACGGATGGACATTAAAACATTTAACGGTGAATTATTTTGCTTTGTGATCCGTTTTTCCGTTCCCTTTTTCCACACTGTTCAGACACACATACACACATACACAACTCCTTTTTGTTGCGTCTTAATCCTAGACACACATAACAACTAAACGAGGGACGTAACACACACAAACAGATAGCAGCAGTTGTGATGTCTTCCATAGGGATTCTAATTATTCAGTTCAGTTCTGACATGGTGTTACGATCCAGAGTGTTCGTAGCTTCTGTTTTCTCTCCACCCCTTTGTCTATCTTACTCTAACACCTTCCAGGTCCCGCGATTGAACAACTCCCCCAGTCAATCAGTGTTAATGACGAAGTCACGCCTCTTCCGAAGGAACCAATGGACTATAAAGATCCGGAAGTGACGAGTTACGGCAGCGTGTCATTTCGGCGTTGCTCTTTGCTGTATCGCTGTTAGATGTTTTGGTTATATTTATTTTTTTGATTTAGCTCTCTGCTTATTTGTCTCCTATATTCTGTTTACGTTTAATGTCCTTAAATGTTATTTTGTTATCCAATTATTTCCCTGTATGTTGTGGTGATTGTAACCTTCAATACAAAAATCATCTATAATTTCACCTTGACTCTATTTTGTTCCTTGCTCCATGAAGTTTTAGACAGTATATTCTTACATACTTTGAATTAGCGCGGCCTTTATACTTATATTTTACTTTTTCTTTAGCTATGTGTTACCTTTCTATTTTCCCCTAGTCAAACATCTTTTAGGAGATGAAACACATGGTGTAAAACATAACTGACTGAAAGGGAATGTCTTGGTTATTAAATGTAACCCTCACTTCTTGAAGGAGGGAACACAGATGCTACGTCCCTTCGTCACCACTCCTGTACCTCTACTGGAAGGTGGGACCCCATCTCGGCTTCTCAGCAAAAAACTGTTCTGTTTCCATTCAAAGGTGTTTGGTCTCTCAGGCAAAAATCCCAATTCGTCAGTTCAGTTCTGACCTAACGTCTCTGTTCCTTCCTTCAGGGAGTGGTGGTTACATTAGTAACCTAGACAGACTCCACAAAAGGAATTCACATCACTTTTTTTATAAAATAAGGTAATGCAACCCTGTTGTTACAGCTGGAGGTGCGGTGTGCGATGCCGAGGAACGAGGAGACGCAGCACTGCATCAAACTCAGGTTTAATTAATCCAAAACACAAACAAAAGACTTTTAACAACCAAAAACGGCACGCATGTGCAAAACCGGGGAAACTGAGGACACAGAACTTCCACACACTGTTTGGACGTGAAGCAACGTCCAAACAATTACAACAATCCACGATCACACAGGGAAACAGAAGGGTATTTAACAATAACACACATTAGGAACACCTGTAGGACTAGACGAGGTAGGTAATTAACAAAACAGGTGATGTGACTCAAACAGGACCCGGACGTGGAACATAAGACTGTGACACCTGTAGCCTCTATAGCCAAGGTGGTAACAACATGTCCTTGCGCTGAACGACTAGACTACCTTTGATGGGTGAAGTAAAGGATTGACCATTTTTGATTTTGTAAGAAGGGTTCTTGAATGCACAGTGAAAATACACAGAGCGAGTGGTCAGCCTTGAGGTCCCATTTCCACACAAATAACTGACCTTGTTTTAGGATGTATAGAACAGAATAACCTGCCTTTACCCTGCTATTTTTTTAAGTATACAAAATATACAGACATTTTAAAGTACTGAGGAAAAAACTCAAGTATACATTGAAATTTGGAAGTAGAAAAGGGAGTACTCGAAGTAATGAGTCACATAAGCAACATGTGTGGTTTTGTCTATTTAAAGTAAACAGAGAGAATGCCAATATTAGACAATAGACAATTTAGATTCAGTTCAATAGTAAAACAAAATGATATGTTAGTCTGTAAAACAAAAAAGGAAAAGAGGAAAGACCTATGGACCTTATTACACATATAAAGAAGGCCTTAACCAACATAGGGTATTTACATAGAAGTCTCGAAACGTTCACAGAAACATTAATTAAATGTTTTACTTTTATGGTTGAGAAAAAGGGCAGACATTTTATAAAAATTTACTGTCCCCCCTTCCTCTAGAAATGTATAATAAACACTCTGAAAATAAAACATGGGTAAACTGGAACAATGACAGACAGGCCGAAATCCGGAATAGATTAAGAGATTTGTCTCAGATGTCAGTAGGAGTGCATTTTCTGTCAGAGAGAAGAGACAGAGCTGTCATAAATGCTATATTCAACAGAAATGCATCCCCCACCTCCCCCTCTTTGATTCCCGATCACTCTGTATGTGTGTGAGAAACTGTGAGGCTATGTCTGACAAAGAAGAATAAATATACTTTTCCTTAGTTGTTTTTATGGCATTCAAAATAAATGAAAGTATGAAAGAGGGAGAAAGAAAACAGTGAAAAGAAGAGAAAAGCTCTCTTGCAAATCTTAATTGCAAGGCAAGTGCTTATGCAGCAGCTGCTGACACCAAGATGTCACATCCTGTTTCTGTTCTGCTCACTACTGTTGCTTCCACAGCTAATTTCTATACACTTTCAGACTTTTGACACACAGCTCAGGAGATAATGTGAAGGGCTTAAAATAGATACATTTTTTGCTGAATTCAGCAAAACATCTGTATGTAAAACATGCATTTGTTTCTATTGGACCCCATTTGTACACAATTGCTGCATGATTATATTAATCAGCCAGGTAGACCATCACCAAACCAGCATAAGTCCCCTAATCCTTCCAGTAAACCTAAACCCAGCCCTCACATACTTATTTGCATTTTTTATGTTCCATAAGACATTTTTTGAATGTTTGTTAAAAAGTTAGTTCACCCATAAGACTTTTGTTAAGCCTCTCTTAAGCCTGCGGAGACACATTACTCCGTAACGGAGAAGGAATGTCTAGCGGTGGTCTGGGCGTTAGACAAGTGGCACTGTAGACAAGTAGACAATGTTCACTGTCATTACCGACCATTCTGCTTTGCAGTGGGTAATGAATTCTCCCAAAACCAGCAGCCGTCTCATTCGATGGGCACCACAGTTACAGAAGTATGACTTCATTGTTGAGTATTGCAAAGGAAAATTGAATGCTGCTGCAGATGCTCTTTCACGGATTACACCACATACCAGATACAACTTGTATTCTACTCACAAGGATGTCACTGCACTTCCAGTTACAACTGAACTAATCTGGGAGAAACGGCACAATGACCCAGAAATAACAAAAGTTTTTCAAGATTTGGCTGAGAACAAAGATGATCAACAAGCAAGGTATAAGGTAATTGAAGATAAGCTCTATCTTACAACTCAGCTAACAGAGAATCAATTTCATTACCGTCTCGTCATACCCAAAGACCTTGCATGGTATATGTTAGAGCACTATCATTGCATGATCATGGGACTGTTACCCCGCAGCTCTAACCAGAATGAGTACCTTTTAGTATTCAGCAGCCATATCACCATGTAGCCTAAGACTGGTTGCCCACTGAAGCTAAGCAGGGTTGAGCCTGGTTAGTACCTGGATGGGAGAACTCCTGGTTGCTGCTGGAAGTGGTATTAAGAGGCCAGCAGGGGGTGCTTATCCTGTGGTCTATGGGGGTCCTAATGCCCCAGTATAGTGACGGGGACACATTACTGCAACAAGCACTGTCTTTCGGATGAGATGTTAAACCAAGGTCTCGACTCTCTGTGTTCATTAAAAGTCCCAGGATGTCTTTTGCAAGAGTAGGGGTTTAACACCGGCATCCTGGCCAAATCTGCCCATTGTCACTGGTATCAGACAGAGGCACACAATTCGTTTTCTGAGAGGTTTAAAGAGTTATGTAGAAGTTGGAGTTATGTACACCCTATGTATCACCCGCAGATGAACCTGACTAAACAAGTTAATCAAACCCTTAAAAGTTTGATTGCCACCTATGTTGATGGACATCATAAGCAATGGGACCAGTACTTACCGGATTTGCAGTAAACTCAGCAGTGCAAGAAACTACTGGAATGTCTCCTGCAGAACTTCAGTTAGGCAGGAAGTTACTGTCATGAAACATTCAGGGAGGACTCAAGTGTAGGAGAAAAATATTGGATTTATTTAGAACAACAAAAGAACACAAAATGCAAACAAAAACCCACGCTGGGGAAAACATAACATAAACATGATCATAAATAATAAACACCCCCTCAGTTCTGGGCGGGGGTGGAGAACCAACCCTCTGCCTGGGACAGAAGATCCCTCCTGACCGGAATCTCCCAGGAGACTCCTTCTAGGAGAGATATCAGGTCCGAAAACCAAATCGTGCTGGGACAAAAGGGGGCCACCAGCGTGAGACGGACCCTGTCCCGACGAACCTTGGCCAGAACTCCCGGGAGCAGATCAATGGGGAAAAGCATACAGGTGTAGCCTCGGCCATGTATGCACTATGGCATCCTGCCCCGGGGCGCTGGATGCGTTAGGGAGAACCACAGAGGGCAATGAGAATTCTCAATGGAGGCAAACAGGTCTACCTGTGCCTGCCCGTATCTCCTCCAAATCTGCTCCACCACCTCAGGGTGGAGCCGCCACTCCCCGGGCCTCGGCCCCTGTCTCGACAGGAAGTCTGCTCCTATGTTCTGGACCCCAGGGATGTGAGCTGGCCTGAGAGAGAGCATCTTGCCCTGAGTCCAGAGGAGGATTTGATACCTCCACTCCCTCGGTGAGCTCGGTTCAAATGGAAATTATTCTACAGACACCTCCATTGCTGCAGCATTGCTGTTCCCCGACATAGAGAACTTCCTCTGGAAACTTATCACATGTAAGCCTCGGTGTCATAGGGTGCGATGACCGTGTGGTGATGTTGGAAGCTCAGTTGCAGTGTTTTGTTGAGCTTGGGAGCTCCTTTCATCAGTGGGATACGTCGAAGGAACTTGAGAGAGGAAGTTTTCATCATCAAACATGTACATCTCAATCTTGAACATTGCGGCGATAAGGCGGGGCATCACTTGATCGCCTGCTAAATTCCAACACGTTGGCTGGCGCTGAGCCAGAGAAAGCTCACAACACTTGTTGCTATTCAGTGTTTTCAATCTCTTGAAGATTATTTACAGACATCTAAATATATACTCAAGTATTAATTTGTAGGATGTAATTTTGGGTTAAAGCTGGATGTGATGGTGAGTTATGAGCATCTGAGGGAACCGAAAAGCCAGTATGGGGATAGCTTCACTGCTGCGGCAGTGGGATAATTTCCCCTTGCCTAACTCCTGCGGGAGTTTCGGGGAACATCATTGCTGAGGCAATGGAGGTGTCAGTGGAATAATTTCCATTTGAACCGAGCTCATGAGGGAGTGGAGGTGCATCGCTGCTGCGGTAGTAGAGAACTTCCTCTGGAAACTTATCACGTGTTGGATGATGGAGATTGTCTCTTTCCTCATCTTCTGTCTCTGTGGCAGTGAAAGCCATATCTGGAGAGACTGATTTGATTGAATGCATCTCTTGACTTCCGATGACCTGCGGCCCTGCTTGGATCTGTTAGTTTTAGAACAAAACATGTGATGGGGTGACTGAAGTCGTGTGGGTCGGATGTGAGTTTGGCCTGATCTCTTAAATGAAGGTAGGCTACGAGGGACTGTTGTTGTTCGTGGAAGTTAAAGGCCTTTATGGTTTGGTTTACCTTACTTACGTCATGCAGCGCTGACGGGTCAGAAATATGGATGGATTTGGATTAACGTTGGATGTGATTGAATCTGAGGAACTGAAGCCAATATGGCTTGATCATGGAGTTGAGTGGTCGGACAACATTTGGGTGGAATCCTTGGCGGAGAGTGGGGATACGGATTTCCAACGTAATTGGTTGTCTGGTGTCTGAGCTGGTGGGTTGAGTTCTTGGGATACCTCTGATGAGCAGAGGATTAAATTTCAGCAGAGGGAAGTAGATTTCACCTAGGTAACCCATGGTGAAGCTGGCTTGGAGGTTCTTGGTGTTGTTGAAATGCAATACGAATCGGTGGTGGTGGATAGAGATAATGTGAAGCAGATTATATGTGGAGTGGAAAGTCTTGAACTCTTCCACTCCACATGTAAACTTCCAAATGAGGAAATATCTCTGAATATTGATATACTGGTTGGGAATGGGTCCGCTTCTGGTGGCAGCAGCCTTAACTTCAGTGAGGATTTGTGTTTTACTGTTGTTGGTGACAAGGGTGGTTCCAAGCAGGAGTGTTTGTGGAATGGCATGAGCATTGCAGAGAAAAGGATGAAAGGAGATTTAGCATGGTGGAGAGAATTAGGTGGAAAAAAGGCCAGGGCCGAAGCCACTTGCGGAGGCAACCTCACGCTTGTGTTGACGCCTGGAGAGAGACAGAAGGGGTAGAAAGGGAAGATAAAACAGTGTCTGGGCCTGCGCCGCTAGCGGAGGCAGCCTCACGCTAGAACCAGATGGTAGGGCTGCAGGTCAAAAATAAGGGAAAGGTTAGGTACGTGCGTCTGTGCTTGAACCTGCAGCACTGGTGGAGGCAAGCTCACGCTTAGAGGCTGGCATGTGAGGTGCAGTGCTGGAAAACTGCAGTGTGCTGCTGCTGAGACTTAACGCTTGAAGATCTGGTCTTGGGACTAAGATCTCTCTCTGATTTAGGGAGCGAAGGTTTGAGGCATTTTGAAGGTGGAGTGTATTTGGAGATGGTACAGCTGACTGGAGCGAGACCTGTATTCTAGTTAGTTTTGCTTTGGTCGTTCTCCTTTCACTATTGATGCAAGTGCTGAGGTGTCGTAGGAAGTTGAGTATGAAGAGGGCGGATGTCTTGATGGTGGAGGTGAGTGTAAGCCTCGACGTCATAGGGTGCAATGACCGCGTGGTGATGTTGGAAGCTCAGTTGCAGTGTTTTGTTGAGCTTGGGAGCTCCTTTTATCAGTGGAATACGGCGAAGGAACTTGAGAGAGGAAGTTTTCATCATCAAACAGTTAAATCTCAATCTTGGACATTGCAGCGATAAGGCGGGGCATCACATGATCGCCTGCTAAATTCCAACACATTGGCTGGCGCTGAGCCAGAGAAAGCTCACAACACTTGTTGCTATTCAGTGTTTCCAATCTCTTGAAGATTATTTACAGACATATACGCAAGTAATAACAAAACACCACTATGGTTTGTAAAATACGCTGATATCCATAAGTAAATAACCTTTCAATTATAAAATGGACAGGGTTTAATTTATATCAGATGAGTTTAATTTATATCAGATGCATGTTGCATATTTAATGACTAAACACACTTACTAACCTGTTGGAATTCGGAATATCAAAATTGATGAAAGTTCACAAATTTATTGGCTTTGAATAAACCCCAAGGAGGGGATCATTCAAGTATCATAGAATTATAAGACTTATCATAAACTTAAGGATTGAGGACAGTGAAGGCAGTGAATTACTTTGAAATAAGAAGTGCATATGTTTTATTTTCCAGTGGGTCCACTTAATAGCTGGTTAAGTTGAATCATCAAGACAGTGTTGACAATAAGTTCTTGATTCTTGTGTGGGCGGCTGAGCGCGCGATCTGAAAGCAGCGCGTGCGATCGGGCTGTACTGCATGCGATCTGACTTCCATGCACATTACTGCTTGAGCTGGCAGCGCGTTAGTTTAAAACAATCAAATTTCAGACATGGATTCCCCGAAACAGTAGCATCAAGATGACACAAACTGCTCGTGATTTAGCGTTGCTGAAATCAAAGCGCCGGGAGGATTACAGCTGCTCTTGCTTGTGTAAGATGACGGACAGAGAGAGTGTGAGCTGAAACTGTAGCGCGGTCTGCTGAAGGCTCGTGGCGGCTGCGGCCTGACACTGGTGGAAAGCCTGTTCCTTGCGGGAAGAGGGCGGTATTGCCTGAGAGTCGAGCTTGCTGCTCAACCAACTTTGTCTGAATGCGGATGTTTCGCTTGCGGTGGCAAGAACAGGCCTCGCGTCTCATTGTACATTTGCTTGTTTGTTGCTCAGGATCCGTTTGTTTGGTCTGGCACCCGTGATGAAATGCTGAGGATGATATGATATAGTCAGCATGGTGTTTAGGGGGATGAGAATCGCTCCTGAGTCCGGAGTTTTTTGTAGAAAATCCATCTAACGTGTAGAGCTGTGGAGCCGTGTGGAGCGTGTATGCCGTAAACTGTCCAGCTGCCGTAAACCGTCAAGAGGTGTAGGTGAGTCGAACATGACTATATATACATGTTTCCTCTCATGCTGATAGGATGAGGTGTAATTGCTGATGACAAATTGATTGCATTAATCCTTTGAACGTGCTCCTCCCGAACTTAGTTAATAAAACATCATACAAGCAGAAAAGTTTTTACTTTGCATACACACAACATTTTCAAAACAATTCACGTTCACATGGATCTATGAAAACAACAATAAAATGCTGTATTGTATGTGTCAGGACAGTAGTTGGTGAGGGCACTTTGCAAAGAAACAATACACTCCTATAGTACAGTGGAACCCGGTTATGGCGACGGCGTCGGGGTTGCAAAAAAGCGTTGAGATAACCGAGGATCGAGATAACAATTCACCATATTGGCTTTTGGTTTGATGAAGCGATTGGCATGCTATAAACATGCTATATGTACGTGCACTGTATATGTTTGCTAACAACAAAAGGCATATGTGCACCAACTAACAGCAGAGATTGCAATGGCTACTTTACATTTATGTTGGGAAAATACCTTTAAGACACCGTATGCTGTTGTATGCAGGCTGTTCTGGTGTGAGCATGTACGCGCATGGGGAGGAGAGTGTTTTTGAGTGAGGAGAAAGATGGCCGCTCTACTGCTGACTGTTATATAGCATAATCTACTGTTTCTATTTTCCTTCTTTTACTTGTGATGTCTGTCAAAGTGTTTTCTTTTTCCTGGTTGGTTCTTATGCTCTTTACATGTTTGAGAAGAGTGTTCTGGTACTAAACCCATCTATAAAGCTCGTCATCTGGGCAGTCATCAACCACACTGACAGCCGGGCCAAGATTTACCAGTGTACGATAAAAAACCCCTTTGATTCTCGATACAAAACCTTTAATTATATTCTTCAACATTGCAAACACAATTTCACTCACAGCGTAAACACAGTCACAACACACAAACACTTCTGAAAAATATTGCATACGCGATTACTATGGTTTCGTCGCTGCACGGCTCTGTGCCGCAAGAGTGAGTGTAGCGTCAATGGAATGAGCAACCATTCAGACCGTGATGCACGTGCAACGCGAACAAAGCACATGCGCAGTGAACTCGGTACGATCATTAGTCACAGGGATCGAGATAATCGATGTAAAGTCCCTCTTTTGTGTTCGAGATATCAGGGTTCGGCGACATAAAAGAATCGACGTAACCGATAAGAAAATGCTAAGAAACATGGGAGAAACAGGG
Source organism: Rhodeus uyekii (assembly GCA_037043235.1). Lineage (NCBI taxonomy): Eukaryota > Metazoa > Chordata > Actinopteri > Cypriniformes > Acheilognathidae > Rhodeus > Rhodeus uyekii. The sequence continues at coordinate 7,930,395 of JAWRVZ010000010.1, read as the reverse complement.
TTGGCGAGATAACCAAGGTCGAGATAAGTCGGTTCCACTGTAAATATGTTTACGTTTATAAAGTAAATACATTATATTTTTCACACATTCAAGTTTTTTGGAGATGATTATGGTATTGTTTTGGAAAAACAAACCAGTTTTCAAATTTGTTAGCTGTAAACACTGCCATGAAAACATCTAAGAGAGCCAGTATGCATATATCAGGGAAGTGCTGTATTGAAGAAGAAAAAAGTTTAAAAAAAAAATTAAATCAAGTATCGATCAAATTTTCGAAATGTCATCTAATATACTCCTGAGAAAGTACAAAAACATTGTTACATCACAACTTTATATTACAGTTAAATGTTTTAAGGAGGCCCACATTAATCCTGAATCTTCAATCTTTTCAAACATTTTTTGGGGGGTTTGGGGTTTCATATTGAGCTTCAGATTATGTCTGACTGGCAAAGTGGAAGCAAATTTAAGCCCATAAGACAAAATATGTCTGGCAACAAGAAATGTCTCATTATACACAATCATCAATAATTACGATATTTTGAACTCAGAGGATCTCGTTTTGGTTCAAAGGTAAATATAGACACGCAATCGAGCAGCGGCAGATCCTTTCATCTCATTTTCCTCAACCACCTTGCAACACCATTAAATGTATCACTGTGTAGTTTTTTTTTTTTTTTTTTTTGAGGATAGTCTGTTTGATTCCCTGTGCTTTTGGAGCACCATTAAGATCTTTCTTGTGCACATACAGTACAAAAAACACTAACCACACAATTTAACAGTCTTTTAAGTCTTGTGCAGTTTTTTGTGTGTTTTAGTTGATTTTCGGTGTTGTAAAATGCACTCTAAAATGTATGCAAAATTACAGGACATTTTTTGTTTCTTTGATTTGGTTTGAGAATAGACGTCCAGTAAAATCTAAAAAGTAAATTTTATTGTGTTCAAAAGAGAAAAATTAATTGAGAAATCATGGAAAAAAATGTTTTTCTTCAAATGGATAATATATTCAGGATCTAGTGATTACATCATTGTAAGTGATACACTTTTAATCCTCTGGAACTAAATATACCGTATTTTTTGCCATATAAGACGCTCCGGAACATAGGACGCACCCAATTTTACAGGAGGAAAATCTAGAAAAAAAAGATTCTGAACCAAATACTGTAGTAAAATCAACTGTATATCAACTGTATAAAGTTATATCAACTGTATAAAGTTAACAGCAGTTTTATGCCAACCATGTGTGACTGTATTTGTTTTGATGGAATAAACACTGGAAGCAGGTGGATGGTCCTCAGTTTTCTTTACTGGCCTGTTAACATAAATCCAAATAAATTGGTCGAACCGCAGACGTAACACAATACACTGACAGGTGTACAACTCACGAGAACTGCTCTTAATATTCTTGAACATTGAAAAGTAAACAGTACATAAAACCAAACAATTTAAATAAACCATAAATGAAATACAGGACAGTAACACGGACTTAAAATGGCGCCAACGCGCGCGCCGCACATGTGAGCCGCACAGCACGCGTCAAGTTCAACTCAGATTTAACACAACACATGACAAAAGAATAAAACATACCTGTTAACATAAATCCAAATAAATTGGTCGAACCGCAGACGTAACAATACACTGACTGAAATAAGCAGAGGGTAGGAATTTACAATGGGTTAACGCACATATTCTCAATTAATACATTTAACAGAACATAAAGACAAAAGGAACAAAATGCGTGCACCAGAAAAGTCCAACTGCGCGCTTATACTCATATCTACTCAATATCTGCTCGGAGCAGTCGTTGATGCGACTTACCAGGTGTACAACTCACGAGAACTGCTGGCACTTCCTAACTCCGCCCCTCTACGTCATGTGTGCAAATGCGTAAGTGACAGCCAATGGCATGTCACCCCAATTTAGTGGATTTAACACACTTAAAACTCCGTTACACATGTAACATATTAAGAACTATCTTTACTCTCATTAACAGTCAGTAAAGTCAGTAAACAGTGTGTATGGTCTGTCTAATAGTTTGTTGCTTATGTCTTGTGGTTGTTAAGTGTACAACCACAGCGAGGTATATTATAAAATATGGACCAGGATCTGTAATTCCGGTCAGAGAATCAGGAATGGAGAAGTGAATCTTGGTGATGAGGCATTTATTTTTATCCAGTATATGCAGGTATGCAGCTGTAATATAGACCCTTTTCAGGTGACGTCACCAACCCGGAAGTCGGCCATGTTGGAGACACCACCGGTTACTCGTTCAACGCATTCTCAATGAGGATCAAGCAGAGCGGAACATATATTTCAATATAACTAAATGTATATCGCAATGCCAAAGGCGAAGGGAAACTATTGTAATGTAGAAGGTTGCCACAATCATTCAGAGGATGAAAGAGGTGCCGAAATACATTATTATCGCGTTCCAGCCGTCGTTTTCAACCAAGGCCAGGAGTGCGAGAACTTGAGTGCCGAGCGAAGACGATTGTGGTTGGCAGCACTTAACCAAGATTTTATGGGCAAGAACCTGGCAAACATTCAAGTTTGCTCGGACCATTTTGTAAATAGTAAGTAACCACTCATTTCAAATGTAAAAAAAAAAATCTGAATAAATGGAGAGAGAGATGATGAGTGAGAGAAAGAAAGAAGTGTTCGTATGTTGAAAGATGTTGCTTCTTTAGGGGAAGTACTACGAAATAGAAATCTAAAAAACTGAACCAGAATGTCACATTTGTTTTAATAAACAGCTGTTTTTTTTTCATTAATTTACTTGTCAGGAAATATTTCTGGTAATATTTACATGTCTGATATTCAACTACCAGCCATGAACAAATAGATCTAAATGTAGGGTAAACAAAACAGCTCTTCGGTCTGATACCCATCCACAAACAAACTGATTGTAAGCGTCAAGTCCTTTCGAGGATTTCAGTTGCTCCTGGGTGTAACCACTGGGATTAAACATCAAATAGTACAGAATATCGTACTGTGATACACTGGGCAGAATGTTCTCACAAGACTTTGTCCATTGTTGTGTAACCGAATCGTCGAGTGGATCTTCGCAGTCAATAAGCTTCAATTTCTCTATATATATTGACTTGTCCGGCGGATCAAGCTCATCCCTGTATAAAACAGGTCTTGCGACACTTTTATTACGCGGTTTCGTGATAAATTCCTTCTTAACAATGAGCTTTTTTGAGAGAGTAAAACGGGCAAGTTACCATAGTACAAACAAATGACTTCTGGGGGACCGGGTGTCTCCAACATGGCGCAACTTCCGGTAATGCCGGTTGACTTGCAAAGGGTCTATTATAAGGTTGTGCGTGCTAGGTAGTGCATGAACGCACGCATGGCACGGAACATAGTCAGCAACATGAACAAAGATGAACAGTCATCGAACACCGGTGTGCATCACTAATAACGGGACACCAGCAACAACAAAATATTAGTTCCTATGACAGGCTTTCTGACAGTTTTTTTTTTTTGTTCAAGTCTGAGGAAATAAAAGAGCCCGTGATTCTCAGCACACTGAGGAGGCAGAGTCAGCTGAGAATCACGGGCTCTTTTATTTCCTCAGACTTGAAAAAAACAACAAACAAAACATGCGCGTTCAACGCTCACGCTTCACTCTCTGTGAGTCACGCGTCTCTCTCTTGGTTTCCTTTCACTCTTAGTTTCGTTTCACTTCTTTCTTACACACCGCTCGTCTCCCGTCTCTCTCCCGCTGCAGACCTCGCTGAACCACGCCCCCCTCGCCACAGTCATCACTGTAAAGTCCACCATTGCCCCCCACTCGTCATCACCACGGCTATGGCCGTGGCGCGCTCTGCGATTCTTGACCAACTCGCCCCCTGTTAGAGAGGCCAGGTTCAGTGCGCATGCGCAACTTTCAGTCACTCATCATCAACCAAAGATCAGAGGGTGAAAACTGTTCAGTGTTGCAAAGTGTGCGTTAATAACTAAATGTAAGTTTACTGTTTACTAGGTATATAGTGAATACTGTTTGATTAGTTTATACAGCATTTATCTAAGTTCATTATGTTATTGAGTGACGAGTAATTGTCAGTTTAAGCTGTTTAGCGTGCGCTGTTGATCGCACGTGAATGAGGCGATTATGTTCATCGTTATTATCACTTGCATTCATAATGTAAAATATAGTAGAGCCCCGATTTACGACGTTAAACCGTTCCGAGGTTAGTTTCGTATGTCGATCAGGGTTTTATGTGTTACTTTCCTAAAGCCTTTTGAAAATATCACATACAACATGGTATATACAGTATTGCAATCCAGCATCATATTTCTCAATGATCTCTTTTTTCAACTCAATAAAAAGTACCCTCTTCTTCGATTTGACTTCAGCAACAATCTTCACGTACATGGTTACTGATTAGAAAAAGGTTTATGCTAATAGCAGAGGCTGGTGGGAGCGATGCTGACCAATAGGAGAGCAGGATTGTAAAAAGTGGTCCCCTTCTTACATGGACTATTCCAGCCATCCCTGTCATTCAGTGCGAAATGGACTATTCCAACTTTCCCTCTGAGTTCAGGAAGTGTCGTGACAGAACAGAGTTGATGGATGATTAAGGTAAAAGAGACCGGCTGAAGATTGTATATAGTTTATTGAGTGAAATACAGGGAATTAGTGCCAATCGTTGAGGTTTTATCGATCTATGCATCTTTAATAAATACCAGTTTTGGATCATTCCCTGAGTGAGACATCATTGTTCTGACCGGACAAACTGTAGTCTTCATCCAACCCGAACCAAAATCAGCGCGAATTTCAAAACAAAACTCGGAAATCGTCGCCTCGCCGAGATTTCGTTTTTCGCATCTCGATCATTTTGTCGTAACTCGGGCGGAAAAAACCCCGAAATCTTTTATCGTATGTCGAACTTTTCGTACGTAGAGCGTTTCGTAAGTCGGGGTTCTACTGTACTCAGGGATTGTAGTATGGGTGTATGTATGTTTGATCGTCACATTAACAGTATGAACGCTTGTTATTTCATGTAGATATGTGCGATGTTTCTGATTGCGTGCAGTCTATTTAAAGAAGTAGTTTCGGTTTCGTATGTTTTACCGTTTCTGGCCACTAGGTGTTACACACATTTGCTGGTAGAATATTATTTTCATTCAGTCGTTCTAAACTATAACTTGAGCATGTCATTATTTGAGAGATTTGTATTTGTTTATGGAAATAATATTGTGTATTCAGGCTCAAGACATATTTGTTAATGTATATATTTATTCTTTTCTATTTGTAGACCACACCCACACACACCCACATATGCACTCCTGTAAAGCCAGTGTATTGCTGTGTTGTAAAGTGCCAACGAATAAACCCTGTTTGCTTGAACTGATTGAATCCAGTGTTCTGACCGACACTCCACCGAGGAACGCTAGATACTGACTATCACCTAATACAGTCCGACTTTATCAGTCCCCCCCCCCCCCCCCCCCCCCCCTATATAGGTATTAGGTATTACATACCTATAATATGTTACTCCCTGACTCAAGGTACTGTGAGAGAGAAATGTTACAGAAAGGGATTATCAGTCATTCTCTGATAACTTGCATTAGTTACACTGATATTTTTTTCCTGATTATCATCATTGTGGGATGTTCAAATTCATGTCATGCCTTTTTTTTGGGATTCCAGAGTAGGTAAAAAAAACTGTTTAAAATTCAAAATTGCTCATGGTAATATTGACAACATGGCAGGCAAGGGAAATTATTGAAGTAATATGAGAGTTTCAAATTTGGTTCCAAGTTTCTACTGATTATTAGATTATATATTACTAATTAACTGATTTAGAGCTGTCAGTTTGATGGAGTAGAAGGCCTGTATTAAAACGAGCTGAACAGAGTGTCTTTTTGTGTTAACATTAACTTTCAAAGTATAAATTACGTAAAGTATAAATTGCATAAATGGAATTAGTAAAACCCTGTTTATTTTAGCAGCATCCATAAAGTTTAACAAGTTGCACTTTAATACTTCCAGAACAGTGTGTATTCTGCATGCATTCTCATCCCAAAATTTGACATTTAGTCAAATACGGTTTGTGACCTAAAAATAAGTTTGACACTCTAATAATACAAAAGGTGTGCAGTAGGAAAACTCTGCACAAGTATAAAAGCTTATCTCTCAACCGCAGACACTCCACTCAGCATTCTTTAACCCATGCCAGGGAACTGCCATTGAATAAGGTACAGCAGAGAGCACAAGTGTTTAATAAAGGCCTTGGACAGTGAAGAAACTAGGACACACTAAAAATGAACATTGGAGCATGCAAGTGTTGCACATATGCAGGATTTATGTATACTATGAATTTTCAGTTTGATACACATATACATTTGTAACCATGCTGAGAGGTGTCCTAGCTTGTAACACAAGAGATGACAAAATTATTACAGATTTGTTTACTTGATTGTTGTACAAGAATGACCTCTATTCATTAACGTAAAACATGAGATGAAAGGTTATTAGAAATGATTTCCCTGCAAAATAAAAAAGACCTCCAATTCAAATGATGACCATTTTAAACCAATCTCTCTTTTCTTGCTCTTCCCAAGCAATCATATTCAGACTGTAAACACCATACTATAAACTTTGAAATAGATCCCTGAGATGAAGGCTTTGCAGAAATCATTCCTATACAGATTTTTATAGACAGTAATTTCACTGATAATGATTGTTTTGAATCAGCAGGCCTTGCGCAGGACATTGTGGTGAATAATAGAAAAATCAATGAAAAGTATACCATTTCTAGCAAGATATCAAGTAACCATATTTTTCTCTTCTTCAGTTGATAAAACATCAGTATGTGCTCTCAGAACTCAGGAAATTGGATACAGAGCTAAAGATAAAACATGATGCTGTTAGGTTTTCATTTTGGATGAGACAAATCTCACTTTGCCAATTTTCTCCTATCTGAGCTCAGCTATGTATTTGCAGGTAGCAAGGTTAATATTGTCTTACTGCAGTAGACAGGTTGACAAATAAATTAATCTAGGCTGATATATTGTGTGTGCTTGTGAATACAACCATACTCATTAAGAGAACAAGCAATACACAATGAAGGTAATAGGGGCAACGGTCATTATTCCGATATTAGGCCTCTAAATTCTGATTAAAGTATTCCAGAGACACACATATATATATATATATATATATATATATAATATATATATATATATATATATATATATATAAATATATATATATATATACATACATACATACATACATACATGTGTGTGTGTGTGTATATATATATTCATTCCATTACACATACAGTAATACCTCGAGATACGAGCGAATCTTCATACGAGTATTCCAAGATACGAGCAAGCCTTCAGACAGATTTTTGCTTCTAGATACGAGTAAATGTTCAATCTACGAGCATGCGTATTGAAGCTGATGCCAACGCATCAGTGTTCACCGACTTCTGTACGCGTCGCCCGCAAGTAGCTGATTTTCTCTCCATTTTGTTTATTATTCTTCATATTAGCGATAAGCTCTAAGAAAGTAAGTGGTAAGGATGGTAGTGAGAAGAAGAAGCACATGATGACCATGGAAATGAAGCATGAAATTGTCGATAAATATGGGCGCGGTGCCGCGTGAGTCATGTAGCAGCAGGAGCATCAGGAGGAGGAACTGTCGACTGACGATTTGATCGAGCTGCAGACGATACACAGGTGTTGCAAGAGCTCAGCATTGAAAAGAAACACCCTGATAACTTGTCTACTGGTCATGCTTCGAGGCTTTTTGACGACACGTACCTTACTTATTTTTAAAGGAGACAGAAACAAATCTCCCTCGATAGGTATTTACTTAAAAGGTCTGCGCCAAGTGAAAGTGAGGGTAGTCAGGCGAAAAAAGGGAAAACAAGCAAAAAAATAATAGAAAATAGAAAAGTTACAAAAAAAACGTAAGCTTAGTTATGTTAATTTACGGTTACGTAGTGTTAGTGTAAGGTACAATACGGAATCAAGTGTTGATGTACCAACAGCCTCCCTCCCTCCTCCACACCTGCCGCTACTGTCTGTCTACTGTCTGAAAAACCTTTAATTAAAACCACATTTTATTTGATATCACGCAAATCCTTATACTGTATACATGTACTATAATTATGTGTGAGTGTGTGTGTCTATACCAATAAAAAACATGTTTTCTTCCATTGTTATGGATCCGGAATGAATTAATTTGTTTTCTATTATTTCTTATTGGAAAACATGATTCTAGATACAAGCAATTCGAATTACGAGGGGTCCCCAAACTACTGCTCGCAAGCCGAATGTGGCCCATGAAGCCCTCTCATCCGGCCTGCGGAGACCTTTTTGCCTACGGAAAAAAATACATACATTTACGTGTATCCTGCCAAGATCAGCCACCGATTACGTGGACGTTATGTTTTTACCGAATTAAAATAGAGGCGCGCAGTAGCGCGTTCCCTTTCTAGAGTGGGAACGAGATGTTGCAATGAAAATGCAATTGGGAACTCCTCCCCTTCACGTGATTTCTGAAAACTTATAGGATAACGCCAGTTGATAACTGGCCAATTGTACCGCGGTGCGGATCTGGCAGGCAAACAGTATAAATAGCTGCAATTGCAATTTATAAACATATAAAATGTGTGATATAGCCCGCAGGACTGATGGGTCTAATGGTGAGTTAGACTGGAACTGGTGGGTCTAATGGACAAATAAAACTCTTGAATCTAGACAAAGCTAGGCTGAATTGAGGCACTCGATACTGGTAACCCATCCCCCCAAAGGCGAACCACGGTTTGGCTTCACTTTTAGAAAAAACACAGCCACCAGGTTTCAAACCTGTCAACACTGGGTTGGGCTGCCAAAGCAGTCAAGTGGTTCACTACAGGAGTGAACCAGTGTGTTTGCTTCAGAATTAATTTTCAAGTGACTAGTGACGTAATGAAACAAGCTCCGAAGCACTGGTTCATTGCAAGGACTGTTTGAGTTTGAAGCATCACTACTTTTTTGTTTTGTTTAAATATCAAGTGTTTGGTATGCCTTATTTGAATAGAGAGAGTTTAATTTGAAACCTGCACCTATCCATGTTTCTCCGCATCGCACACCATGCTGTTATTACAAAAGCTGTATTATATTAAACTCACCTTGAATGCCCTGCCTAGGAGGTTGTTGAGGCTTGGTGCAGCTCCTGGTGACATATCTTGTGTCTATTAGCGTCTTATAATAAACTATTATTATTCGTGTTTGTGTGTGTGTGTGTGTTGTAGATGACCTGCAGGTGCTCAAATTCGTGTCACTGAAGTGTCTACTTCGGGTTCAAGGAGCCGTCAATCTAAATCTCACTAGCCAATGAGAGCAAAACGTTGTGAAGCCCCAGGCAGCTTAGGGAATTGTCAACAAAGATTTTTGTTGTAAAGTAAAAAAAAATTAATTTGTATTGTTGTTCATTTTCACAGGTTTTGTTCAATAATATTGACTCAAGGATAACACTCATACACTGACAGCCCCAGATTACATTCACTGCTCGCTATACATGACATTCTTATTCTGTCGTGACAAACTGTTTCATTAGAGGGATTTAGGATCCCTTTTTTCTATATTGAACTATTGTTTACGAGAAATATGACAGTAATTTCATAATGTCAGGAGTATAAATTAATGGTTTAGTAGCTATTAAGAATTCCAATAGAGCGTGTCCGTATGACGTCACGCGCACCGTCGCTGCCATAATGGGGGAAAAGTAGAGCTGGATACAACGTGCACCGAATGTTAATCATATTGTGAAACAGTCATATTTTAGGCTGCCTAAGGTAATAACACACCAAGGTGATCGTACACAACAGCTGTCAAAGGCCAGACGTGAGAAATGCAAACAGTCGAATTCATGTTGAGAGAGTGATTGGCTTAGTCCGTCAGAAATATTCAATGCTATCGTCCAGATCTGGACATACCTACACTATTTGCTTCTTGCCCATCAAAAACCTAATAAAATTAAAGGTGAACAATGTAGATCATGATTAGAGCACATAGATGTGCTTATCCGGATCTACAGTGAATAAAAACCATCCCACGACACTCAGACGATGCGAGTAATGGTCTGACACATAAAGCGCTGCCATTATAAAGCATTATATCCATGTATATTATGTGCCTGCAAAAAGGCTGTCACGCGTGTGTATGAGGCAGACACGGAGACGAAGAAATCCAATACTTTGAGGTTTATTGGCACACGAAGGCACAGAAGGAAATACACCACACTATTGACGAGAACGAACACAGACTAAGACTAACACAAGGCTTAAATACATAGAGGATAATAGGAAGGCGGGGATAGCAAACGAGACTGATAAGGGAATTGATGAGAACACAGGTGAGACAGATGACAAGAGGAGCGCACAATCAGGGAGTAAATGGGAACACGGAAGACAGAACCATGACAGTACACCCCCTCCGACAAGGCGTGACCTCACGGCATAAGAGGAACACCTTGCGGAGGGAGGGGCAGGGGACTAGACAACCACGAAGGACCAGAAAAGGGCGGGAGGGTGGGGACCCTGGAGGCTGAGGAGTCCAGAATCAGGGGGGTTTCCAGGGTGGTGCAACCCTCCAGGGCGGTGCCGGTGGTAGCTCTGGCGGTGCCGGGTGGAGGGCCGGCGGTGGCTCTGGCGGGGCCGGCTGGACGGCCGGCGGTGGCTCAGGCGGTGCCGGCTGGAGGGCCGGCGGTGGCTCAGGCGGTGCCGGCTGGAGGGCCGGCGGTGGCTCAGGCGGTACCGGCTGGAGGGCCGGCGGTGACTCCGGCGGGGCCGGCTGGACGGCCGGCGGTGGCTCCGGCGGGGCCGGCGGTGGCTCCGGCGGGGCCGGCTGGACGGCCGGCGGTGGCTCCGGCGGGGCCGGCTGGGGCGCCGGCTGGTCCCGGAATTGCTCTGGCGGCTCTGGGAGGTCCCGGAATTGCTCTGGCGGCTCTGGGAGGTCCCGGAATTGCTCTGGCGGCTCTGGGAGGTCCCGGAATTGCTCTGGCGGCTCTGGGAGGTCGCTGAAGGCCGGGTCGGGCCACGGCAGCTCAGGTTCTGGCGGGTCGGGCCACGGCAGCTCAGGCTCTGGCGGGTCGGGCCACGGCAGCTCAGGCTCTGGCGGGTCGGCCGCTCGGGGAGAGCACTGTTCGTGGTGGTCGGCCGCTCGGGAGGGACTCTGTTCGTCTTCGGCCGCTCGGGAGGGACTCTGTTCGTCTTCGGCCGCTCGGGAGGGACTCTGTTCGTCTTCGGCCGCTCGGGAGGGACTCTGTTCGTCTTCGGCCGCTCGGGAGGGACTCTGTTCGTCTTCGGCCGCTCGGGAGGGACTCTGTTCGTCTTCGGCCGCTCGGGAGGGACTCTGTTCGTCTTCGGCCGCTCGGGAGGGACTCTGTTCGTCTTCGGCCGCTCGGGAGGGACTCTGTTCGTCTTCGGCCGCTCGGGAGGGACTCTGTTCGTCTTCGGCCGCTCGGGAGGGACTCTGTTCGTCTTCGGCCGCTCGGGAGGGACTCTGTTCGTCTTCGGCCGCTTGGGAGGGACTCTGTTCGTCTTCGGCCGCTCGGGAGGGACTCTGTTCAGTTTCGGCCGCTCGGGAGGAACTCTGTTCAGTTTCGGCCGCTCGGGAGGAACTCTGTTCAGTTTCGGCCGCTCGGGAGGAACTCTGTTCATTTGGCGCGGGACTCGGCTCACTTGGCGCGGGACTCGGCTCACTGAATGCAGGCACTGCCAGGTTGACATAGGGCGTGGAGGCGGGCGACGGTCTTGGCTCTCGCGCTGCGTCTGCAGAGGTAGGAGACTGTTCTCGTTGACTGGACCGGGGCGAGACGCTCTCCAGACACTTAGTGATGGCCTCACGCCAGCTCAGTCCAGTGGTTGTTCGGTTGTTCTTGTGCCCCGATTCAGTACAGTTTTCAGCGCGGCGTCGTCAAACGGCGTGAGCGCTGCAAGCAGGCTGAATTCATGGGAATAGCGAACAAAGTCCTTATCCCGGCGAGCGAAGGCGAGGATACAATCCACGATGTATCTCTCCATCTTCAGATTATTAGTAGTCCTTATAGGCGACTTCACCTGGTTCGTTCTTCTGTCACGCGTGTGTATGAGGCAGACACGGAGACGAAGAAATCTAATACTTTGAGGTTTATTGGCAAACGAAGGCACAGAAGGAAATACACCACACTATTGACGAGAACGAACACAGACTAAGACTAACACAAGGCTTAAATACATAGAGGATAATAGGAAGGCGGGGATAGCAAACGAGACTGATAAGGGAATTGATGAGAACACAGGTGAGACAGATGACAAGAGGAGCGCACAATCAGGGAGTAAATGGGAACAAGGAAGACAGAACCATGACAAAGGCGTTATCCAACAGTTTGCCGATAATATATGTAACAATACCTAACCTCTGTTTGGGGATTTTGAATGTATTTTCTGTAGGAAAAAATCATACTTTAATCTTAGCTTTTCATACAGGTGTAGGACATCAATAAACAGCATTTTGCAAAATCTGTTCAGGTAACAAAAGTTTATAAAGATGTTAAATTAAAATATTTTTGGTCCAAACTGTTGGATTAGAAAGTAGGAATGCTTCTATTTTTTTATAAACTTTATTGCTAATGAAAACCATTTAATCTACCTTGGCAGTTGTTACACATCTGTCATTGATGATACAGGACACCACTTCTCGCACCCAGCTAAAACACTAGCTGATTGTGAGCGTCAAGTCCTTTGTAACACTGAAGATCTTCGGCTGTATAAGGACTTGGGGTGAAAACCAGATAGTTGAGAACATTAATGTATGTTGTGTTCGGTAGAAGATTGACGTCCGTAGACCAGGTCACAATTTCATAAGGATCCTGTCCCTTTATTAACGCTATTTTTGCCTCGTACCTGTCTCTTTCAAAATTCTCAAGTCCATCTCTATATTTAGTTTGACTCTTATGCTTACTTTTCTCCCTAGATTTACATAAAACGTTGTTTATTTTTTCTGCGATAACTCTGGCTTTAACGTCGCTTCCCCCATGACATTGATTAGAAGTTGTCCCCCAAGATGACGGCTGTTGTAAAACTACGTCACGATCGGGTGCGCTCTATACATAGTTCCCGTATGACGTCAGCACATACGTCACTGTATGGTGATCGCCCATGCTGTGGGGCATTGCGTGTGGCTTGAATACAATTTGCAGTCACACAATGGTTAATACATGCTCGTTTAAAGATCGTACAAACCGTGCAGACGATTCCGTTAAACGTAGTTTTTACACTAAACCTGTTGTGAGGACATCTGAAGTAGAGCAAACGAAGACGTTAAGTGAAGAGCGACAACGGACATGGTTAGCAAACAGAAAATAACTGCCGTCGAAGCATTACAAAATCTGCTCTGATCACTTCATACAAGCTACTTTTATCAAATACTCTATCGATTAGTGTCATTATTATCATTGAAAGTAGTACTATCAGAATAGATATCAGATATTTCGTACAGTGAATGAAACAGAGTCGTCGTATTTTGTGGTCGGTTTATCTTTGTTTTGAATCTTAAAGTGAACATGAACTTGAGTTCTTAACTACTTTTCATAGGCATTAAACACTGCTAATTCACATATACAACCACGTTTATAATTAGTAAAAAAATAAAAACAAAAAACAACATCTATATCTAGTAATTTTATTTTACAATCAATAAATACCATTATTTACAATCACCATGGGTTGCTTCAACAATCATGCCCGTTTTGGGGTTTTTTAATGGTGTCATTCATGATCTGTGAGTGTCGTACCTAAAATTGCAGAGAAAATTCCAGTGAATTTCTGTTATTTTGAGCATTTTTACCGTTGACGCTTACCGTTGCCATAACCAACACGTTGTCGCTCACTTCCACGACAATGACGTCTTTAACCCAACCATTGACAAACTGGTAAGCTTCAAGCGATTTGTAACTTTTCAAATCCTCTAAAAAGTAAGCACTTTTCGTGTTTACTAAATAATTTAAAATGTCTATGTACCGGTTGGTAATGTCCGGGAGGCATCAGACGTTACTCGTCAGTTTTCCTTTGCCAGTTTCGTACGGATCAGTGCACCGATCAGGCTTACCTTAGCCGCGTATCTTTCGCGTAATACTTTCTCTAACCCATCTTTGTACTTTCCTGACTTTGGTGCCATTTCTACTTAAGATTTGATTACGATCTGTTTCGGCGTTACGCATTGTAGGAAGCCTTCCAGCTCTGAGCTTGCCCCAGAGCATGGCCACCGGAGGTTGACTCCGCCCACATTCCAAAACTATGGGAACTATGTATAGACTAACAAGATACATCCATATTCAATCCCGTTTATTTGCGTTCATAGGCTTTGTTTAACAACATTCATAGGGCATTCAGTGTTCAAAAGTGTGCACATTTGGTGAAATATTGCCATTTTCACATGTTTACTTCATATTTTTTTAGATAGAATCAGACTTTCTATTCAATTCTAAGTTTAATGACAGAGTTTTCATTTTTAGGTAAATACTCCCTTCAGTGTTGTTTTTGTAAAAAAAAAAAAACTGAATAAAAAAACAAAGAAACGTTTGAATTGTGCTATATTTTTCTCAAACTGAACTGTATTTGATTTAGAATGACAATTTAAATAAAATTATAGGTATTTTACTGATTATTCTGACATTATATTAAATATATTTTTGGTTCATTCATTTTACAGCCATATTATAGCAAGTTTGAGTCAATTTTGTAGCTGGAAAAATTAATTGGCAGCCCAGGTTATAATTTTATATGATCACCGTGGAGCACCAGGGTATCGTTCTCAAGTAATGTAATGTTGCAATAAAATCTATGTCTGAATTAAATAATTTACTTCCATAGAGAAATCTGTAAGGAAACCTTTATGACAGAACAAAGGAAATTTCAATGAAGAGCAATTTTCTGGCTTTTGTGAAAAGAACAAGGGTATAAACTAAATATGCACAGACTTAAAGTCTCAGTGGTCCAGCACACATATCCTAGCATACATTTGATATAAGGATTTATTTAGTACATTTAGTAGGATTTATTAAATGCTGAATGCACACTATTTGATTAGCTGTTACTATTTCCACAAACAGTTTTAGTTATTTTAGTATTATTAGCTTAGGATTCTAATCACATATTTTCACTGTTAAGAGTCTTGTTAGGGTTTAGTAGAGGAAAAACAAAAATGTGAATTTACATTTAATCAAAAAATAAAGCAAACCTCTCAAGAGACAGCATGGTGTTTATTACTTTATTGCTATGTGCTCCCCTTTACAAAAAAACAGCCTCAGTAGTGTACACTTCCATTACAACTAACAAAAGTACAAACTTAAACAAAAAGAAATGACAGCAAGCAACTGAAAGTGTCTTTGTAAGCCAGAACAACAATTACTACTTAAACGGACATGGAATTTTGAGGATAAATATGATTTATCCTTTTGTATTGGGTGCTTGACTGTGGCTTAGGGATTGTCAATTTAGCTTCTAATATCTCACATTCTTTTACGTTTCTGTAAGCTAGGCGATTTTGAAAGAACAAAAATCTGTATTAGCAGAAAGTCAGCAATACATTTATTTTTTGATGCACACAAAGTTCATCTCAGCTTTCATTGGTTGAATGAAGTTCAAAGACAACTGATACTATCTGTATGCTGATATACCTACTGTCTATTCTAGATGATCAAAATCACCAAATTTGTTCTCTATTTTTCTCTTTCTACGGATTAACTGTAAAAAAAACAGTTTTGTGCATGATTGGGGTATTTGTGGGTGAAGGACAACGAATCACTGTAAATGACAGCTTTGTTTAGGATTTTCTCTACAGTATTTAAATTCTAAAATGACTGTGAAACAGCACTTCCATATTATAACATCTCAAAAACTGAGCATGTGTCTTATTGTATCTAAAGTACTACTTAAAACAACAACAAAATGGCTATTCATATGTCTACCCTTGTAAGCGACTCTTACTACTCAATGGGAGCTTGTGTTTTTGCTCTAAAGTAACAGATAATGAAGTAACACAAACGACATGATGAAAGACTTTCAATGTTTTGAAAATTGTTCAATGGTATTTACAATAGCTTTACAGTGGCACACAGGTGAAGGTTTGTGTATGGTTATGAACAGCTGAACTCCACTGATAGATTAACTGGTCTCCTTGATATTGCAGTCAGATGCATTGTGGTTGTGATATAACCCTTGATTAGAAAAAAAAATAGCTTTCCTCTCTATCATATAAGAGATATCTTGTGCAGTGTAAGATCTCCTGTAAGTCCAGATTTAATCCTTCAAAATCCATTGAAACATCCAATTCATTTCACAATATATATGATGGGTCTCCTATATCAGCTGCTTTCACATTAGATTTTCATTGGCAAAAAAAAAAATTCTGTCTAAAAAGGTGAATTTATAAGGCAAAATAGGAGAAATCTAGGAGGCAAGTGTCAGAGAGGCCTCAGCATCATGGGTAAATATTTTACCAAAAAATAAATTATTTAGGAGGAAAGCAAAGTCTATGAGAAAGTTTAAATTAATTTGATTTATGACTTGCTGAGAGGCTCATACATGAGGGACAGTAATGCTTTTGGAACTAAAAATAGATATTTTATGGCAATTTTAATGCTTTTTCACTGGTGTTTTTCCTTTGGCTCACGCCATTTTGAATACACATTCTTCAGTGCTTAAATCATGGTTGAAAGCACAATTCCTAACATATTATTAAAATGTTCTCAATATAAAAAGCACCAATATTGGTTCTGAATCTCTTACTTTAAAAATCCTCAGCTTGAATTTTAGAAAAAAAATAATAATAATACTGACATTTTCCATATACAGTATTTACAGGAATGTTCATAAATATTTTTTGGTCAAACATGTTTGGAGTTGTTAAAAATAAAACCGTAAAGACCACAATCATGGATTCTCTTCACGTATGCAAACCAAACCTCCAAAGACCAGGCTTCTGAGAGGATCATAATAAAAACGTCTTTGGCATGTTCCCATTCACAACAGTGTGTGTGATTGACAAGTTCTAAAAACAAATACTGCTGGCAAGGGAATTGAGAACATCTGAAAGTGAACCAGCACTTTACTCTCTCTTGCTTTCGAGTATCTTGAGGATGATCTGAAGGGAGCGATGAAAGTTAAAGATCTATATCCGCTATAAACAAATAAGAGAGAGTCTAGAATAAAAAAAAAAGCCTTCATCTCTCCATCTCGGATGATGCTGTTGTCCACTGAGACTCTTGGAAACTCTCCAGCTGCCATGGTGCATCTTTAGCAGCATCTTCATTCCACAAGCGATGGATCGTCATTGCAGGTAGATTTCTGGCACCAGGTTTATGGCGCTTTTGAGTCTTGCTGTTCTCAGTATTAGGTTTGCGAGTGGTGGTGTGCTTGGAAAATTGGCCTTGTGATGAAGATCCCTGCTGAGGTAAATTCAGAGTTCCATTAATGGCTGAGGCTGAAAGTGTCTCCAGAAATTGAGAGGCTGAACCGAAACGAAGTTCCTCCTCCATCCCAGCAGCTTCGTGCAGATGAGGAGCAAAAGTGCCACTTCGCTTACTGCAGGATTCACAGCAGAGCTTGTTGTAACCTGGTATAGAACAATAACGAGCCAGAACCTCCATCTGACAAAATATGGACTTGTCTCCTCTGCATGGCTCATCTGTCAGAGAAGCAGAAGGCTTTTATTTGGTGATATTTAAAACAGTTTCGCACAGAATATTTTCAGCTTTTTTTAAATAGTGAGGGCCTTTATATCATTGATATTACCATATACAGCGGGAACTGTCTCTTAGAGCAAAATACACTGTTCAGGTACAATTATGATAGTATTGCACCCAATCCATAGTTCGAGCACAATGGGAGTTCATCCAAAAATGAAAATGTTGACATGATTTACTCACCCTCAAGCCATTTCAAATCATTATGATTTTCTGCCTTTTGTGCTTCACATCAGTATCCTGTTTTGCCTTTTGTTTTGTATTCCCAGTCAGTTGTTTTCAACCAGTATCCTGGTCATTCTCTTTAACAGCTCAGTTATTATGTCCAAACATGAATATAAAATACCTATATGCTGTATTAATACTGAAAATACATAGCTTTCATCTCTGTCACAATCTCAGTTAGACATAATATGATTAATCTTTTCTGAATTGTTAAACTATTGGTGTCTGGGTACGTTTTTTTGTTTGTTTGTTTTTTAACTATGCTACAAATGAATAGTGCTCATAAACAACCGCTGAGATTGTATTCTCACTTGAAACCCTGTTTACCAAGACATGGTATTCAACATGTCACAACTCAACAAGTGGATATTGGAGCTGTCAAGGTCTGAAATGAAAACGTGAATAACATAAAAAGTCCATAACACTTGTTAAATTATTTTCTATATCATTCTTCTTGAACCATACAATAATTGAGTATGTGATTTTTAGATTGAAATGTAAGTCAGTATTCACTTATAATCTTAAAAATCCCCTAAATCTCCGTCATGAGTCAATTAATGATCTCCTTCATGTTTTCTTTCAATTAATCAGTTGAGTCCGTTCACAAAAGTGCTTGGATTGACTAGAGTTGAATTCACAAAATGGCATGTGCATCTTTTTTGAAACTTTTTTTTTATTTGAAACTGCCAAAGAAGAAAAAAGTCATACAGGTTTGATACGGCATGATGTTAATTAGATGATGATGGATTGTAGATTTTTTTGGTAGACTGTCCATAAATTCTTGATTATTAATTAACTATATGACAGTAGATAATGTAATTCTAAAGCCAATATTGAAATCAGACTTCTGTCGGTGATGTGGCCAGGCAAGTGACGATTATGTGTGGGTGATTTGTGTCATTTTCTGCTCCGCTCAGCTTTACTGTAATGTTCCTGTAATGTACTGTAATGCTCTCACTGTCCTATTCAATAGAAAAGTAAAAATGCATAAAAAAATAGTAGTCAATAAAAAGGTTTAATTAATAAAAGCCATAGAAGAGTAGTTCCAATTATTTCACTAGCTAAACCATCAACTGGCTGGGTTTTACAAATGAAAAGAAGCAAAATATATCCAGCTCCCTAAGGAATCTTACTTTATATACAGCTGAAGAATTAAGCAGTGTGCCGCAAGTGTCAGTTGTAAAAGGTAGGTGTTTTGTTAACCTTTCACTGAGATGTATTTCATCCAGGTGCGGTTTAAGCCACTTAACAGGAATTAAGTGAAGCGTCATGCAAGCAGGCACATAAAGAACGCTTTATTTACAGCTATATCTGCTGAGATTTATTTTGGATTTCTCACTCTTATCACTGCACTCAAGACACACTGTGTTCTAACAAATTATTCTGACCAGCTGAGTGTAACTCCAACTGAGATTGAAGGAAACTTCTCAGGAGCAGTGATTAGAGTTATCTTGAACAAAAGTGAGTCTTTTATGTTACGAAACTGTGGTTTTATTTCGAAAGGGAACTCTATGCTGCGTCCCCTAGGGGTTGCTATGGTGAAAAAATCCAGTATGACAGGTGTTGAAAGCATGAGTCTAATATTGACAATGAACTTGACATTGGCAGCCAGCAGCCTATGATGTCAACGTTAGTACAACTGCAGGTATAAAAGGGGCATCTCTGCAATACGTCATCCTCTTTTTTTATCTTCAAGAGACTGCTTGTTTGAAGCATCTTTCTCGACAGTATGGCAAGTACAAGCAGGGAATGTCTCAGCAGTGTGTTCATCCATGTCAGCACTTTCTGACACCTGATGACATACACAAAATGTGTGTTTTACGGAGTCCTTGAGGGGCTGTTTGAGTGCATTACAAGTGCTTTCCGCTTAGGAAGCTTCACTCTTGTTTGTTCCTTCTTCTCTAAACTGTAATCGTAGGGCTCACAGGTGAAGCTCGCGGACGAGTTCAATATGGGTGTGAGCTTCTCACATTCGCCGACAGCCCCAGGAACTGAGCAGGGTGAGACTGCTGAGATCAAGGACTCACAGCACTGTCTCTGAGAACTCATAGCCTGCCTGCTCCACATATGAAAAGCTGTTTAGAGTTTATGACTCGCGTCACAGACAGATTAAATCTGCTGTTTCCTCGACAATCGCTTCATGGCAGCTCATAACCCCCCATGTGCATTGGTGACCTTGTGTGAGTTTTCCCTTTCTCCCAA
Source organism: Rhodeus uyekii (assembly GCA_037043235.1). NCBI lineage: Eukaryota > Metazoa > Chordata > Actinopteri > Cypriniformes > Acheilognathidae > Rhodeus > Rhodeus uyekii. Next base: position 7,910,240 of record JAWRVZ010000010.1, on the reverse strand, counting down.
ATCTTCACACTGAGTTGCTGAGATCTTGGGGAAAGCCCCATTCTGCTCACGTCCATTGTTCACAGGCGAATTGTGCCGATGTGGAGGGGATGCATGAATATGATTAAGCATGAATGCCTCCAGTTGAAGACACAAAAAAAAAACAGCTGTCTCTCAATGGGTGATGCATCTACATTAAATATGCTGTCTCTGCCAACCCGGCCACTGCGTGTTACTGTCAGGGTTCTGCCACATTCGGTCTAGTCATTTCGTGGTTTTGTGGCAGAGCTCTGACACTACCGTAATGTCTCGTGTCTTGTGTATGCGTGCGGCTTCAAGAGCCTCGAGTCACGCACTCTCTTGTCTGTGTAGCGTCTTATTGTGGGTTATGTCCAATCCCCAGACTGGTCTTGTTCAGTTTCTGTATTTTGTCGGGGTTCAGACATTCATGACCCGTGTGTTTGTCATTGTTGTGAGCGCGCAAGACGAGTGGTTGCTCGTTCTCATGCGCTCTACATTATGTGAGTATGGGCAGCTTCCAGCTCTGCTTGAACCGCGTACTTTGTGCAGTACTTGTTTACATTGGCCGTATGCTTTCATGTTGTGTTTTCGTGTCGCTGTCTTTGTGTTCATGTGAAAACGCGGCAATATGCATCCGCACATTGTCATTGTGAATTCCACCCACCTTGTTCTCCTCTTTAACTTTGATTTGTCCTAGCTGTTTCCTGTTCTTTTACCCTTCCACCTGTGTCTATTTAATCCCTTCATGTTTGCTGTCCTGTGCTGCTTCATTGTCTTTTGTCCAGGTGTGATGTGTATACTGTTAGTTGTCTAGTCTAGTCTTGTTCAGTCAAGTGAGTCAAAATTTCCCCCTCGGGGTAGTTTTGTTTGTATTTTTTTTCCCCAATAAAGTAACCTTCCCCCTGCAATTGGATCCTCGCTTCTCGCACCTCACTCGTGACAGTTACATCACGTCTGAATGGCAGATCATATGCAGAAGCAGGAGCAGCCTTGTGTACAATGGCCATGTTTCAGGCTTACCAGGCTGACTTTCTGAAAGTTAACAAGTTTAAGCCTTCTAGTGATGGGCCTAGTGTATCGTAGTGCTGAAGCCTCCACTCTTGGAGCTCGGCTAGCGGAAGAGCGTCACCAGAGCGACACCAAGTCAGACTGTCGAGGCCTCCGCTCTCCTAAGGCTCTCCTAACGCTCTCCTAGGTTACACTCATTTAGTGATGCCTCCACTCCACTGAGCTCTGCTTGTATTGCATCTGAAAGTTGTAGGCTCTCTGTAAGCCCGGTAAGCAGTCTTGAGTATAGTGCATTGTAGTGCTGAGGTGAGATGTTGTTAGGCCTCTCAATTCAAGTAGACAATACTGAGGCCTCTGTACCTAGAGTTCGGCAGGTAGTTTCAAGAGTGATTATAGGCATTCTCTTGTTATGAGAGTTGAGGTATCAAGGCCCCCACTCTGTTCATAGCATGAGGTAATGGGTAATGAGTCCATCTAGGCTTCAATTCAGTACCCAAGGCCTCCATTCTCTAGATCAGGGGTCTCAAACTCAAATGAGCTGGGGGCCGCAGGAGGCAGAGTTTGGGTGAGGCAGGGCCGCATTTAGTATTCTACAAAAAAATATTTTCTCAAACGTCATTATTGACAGTTCTTTAACTTCAATGGGTTCTTCTGAATATGACTTGAGGCCTGCATCGCTTCCTCTCACACAGCTGAGCTACATTTGGCTTGAGAGAAGAAACTGTTGAGACTGTTGAGAGATGATCGTCAGTAAGTAGACCTGTACTTGGACTTACTGAAGTTCAAGGTTGAGGAAAAAGTTACACATTTTTTCGAGATACCAAGTCATTATTATGAGATAAGTAATTATTATGAGAAACTTTCTCATTATTTCAAGATACTAAGTCATTTTTATGAGAAACTCCCTCATTATTTCGAGATATTAAGTCAATATTATGAGAAACTTTCTCATTTTTTCAAGATACTTAGTCATTATATTATTATGGGAAACCCTCTCATTATTATGACTTAATCTTGACTTAAATATGGAATGATCAACTGTGGTGTGGGGAGATCTACCTGTCAGCAGGGGAGGGGATTCACAGCAGCACTCACTGCTGACAGGGAGGAGTAAGAGAGCAATATGTGCATTCAGAAAGTCTCCAAATATAAACAAAGTCGCTAAGTTGGCAACACCGTTTCTCTGTCTGAATCAAGCCCGGCCGATGCCCTGCCCCCGGGAGTCATTTACTCCACTGTGATTGGCCCCCGGGAGTGATATACTCCACTGTGATTGGCCGCCAGGAGTCATATACTCCACTGTGATTGGTTGGCTTGTACAGCTCCAGCTCGCACGAAAATGGAACTTTTCGCACACACATACAACGCGGTAAAGCGATATTCATTCAAAACTCGCAGGCCGCACTTACATTAAACTTTCATATTATCTCGCGGGCCACAAAATATCGTTTCAAACCGCATGTTTGAGACCCCTGATCTAGATGCTCCAGCCTGTTCATTTCTGATGCACATTAGGGATGAGGAATCCTTTGGGTCCTCTGACAGGGCTCAGCCAATAGTTCAGTCATCCCCTCAGCATGGCAGTGTGGGTATTCCATTCCCCTTAGTGAACCCTAGAGGAGACAGCATGGAGTTCCCTTTTGAAAGGGAATATCTCAGGTTACAAATATAACCACGGTTCCCTGTGAATAGCGAATGAGATGCTGCGTCCCTTTGCCAAAGTTTGGGCATTCCTGCATGAGTCTCCTTCAGATAAAATGTGTAACATACAGTTGCACAAATGCACATACAGTTTATTGTATACTAATTTGTATTGTATACTACACATATATTGTATGATAATATGACGTATTGTAAAGGTGCCCCTTTTATATATTTTCTGTACTGTATGAAGTGCATATCACCACAGCTAAACACGATGCATAAAACTCAAAGATAAACGTACAATTTCAATCACATGGTGTGTGAAAAAGCAAAAGACTTGGGTATTGGGTGAGATGCAAAAAAAATTCATTATTCAACTATATGAAACAATGCCAAAAAGTCATGTTCGGTTTAAGCATACAGACATTACATGGCCTAATTAATAACTTTCTCACACGTAAAATGTGTCTAAATAAATGGTCTCAACAGACAACTGAGATGGGGCAATCAAAGCTTCTCCAGAGAGCAGGTGAGAAGTTCATAGATAACAAAACCATTCTGGGAAATTCACTGTGGTTAAGGCCACCATGAATAATGTGTGCATTGTGCAATATTTTCCATTCTCTTTAAATAGGGTTTATTTTTTGTTGAAAGAACGACATGAACAGTTTAGCTATTCAAGACCCCATAAAATTGCTTGATGAGTGTTCATTTTAGAATTTGTAACGGTGTGTCTGTATTATCTTACCGTGACAGGGTCCTGGCCTGCAGGGTCTGTGCAGCTCAGGCTTCTCGCCGGTGCATTGATCTCCAATGCGGCATGTGACCAGGCGTCGTGCCACACCCTCCCCACAGGACACTGAGCACTGAAAGATAAAAAAAAAGAGGGTAACAGGAACCACAAAAAATATATAACATTGTGTCCTATACAATCCCAATGCAATTTGTCTGTCCACATTAGAGCTTTTCTCACTTGAAATAGTTAACCTGGGTCTTAGGGTTAGGGGAAACAGAATCCTGTGAAAAAGTAAAAATATAAAGATTTATATGAAGAGAAAAGGTTTGTATCAAGAATTGAAGGTGGTTTTTATTGTGGTGGTTTTACATATGCCTTTTTGTTGTTAGCAAACATATACACAATACATAGTATGTAATATTTTTATTTTTTTTGATGAATGCCGATCGCTTCGTCAAACAAATCGCGGCAACACTGTTGTGTAAAAAGACACCAAAAACACGAGCATGTACATTCTCATTTAATTAATCTTGCGAGGGTTGTTGTCTTTGGAGCTTCCACTATCACTCTGACAGCTGCGAGCAACATTTGAAATTCGAAATGTGATCTTATACAAAAAAGTTCATCAATCTATGGGTGCGGGTTATGCCAACAATTTTTTACACAAAACCCTAAACCTGCAGGCTTGAGATATGAGTGTACGGATTATCTGCTTCTGCGGGTTATATGTGGGGAAATCGGTAATATATGTTATATGGGTTATATTTTTTGCAACCCCCAATGCCGTCGACATAACCGAACTCCACTGTGTATTTATACATATATATATATATATATATATATATATATATATATATATATATATATATATATATATACACATAATATACATATACATACATACATACATATATATATATATATATATATATATATATATATATATATATATATATATATATATATATATACACACATACATACAGCTACAGCTATGATGAGCAGAATTTTTAGACCAATGAGATTTTAAATTGGGCAGGGATAAACATTTTCTGTTGCTTGTTAGCAGTCACAACTGGTTAGGACAAATAAAAAAATATAAAGATTTATATGAAGAGAGCTTTTATACCACTGTATATTACCTTTATGTCCAGTGTATGGTCAGCCTATTCAATGATGTAATATTCATTACATGTAATATGTGATGTAATATTCAATATTCATTGACACATCTTGGTGTTAATCCATTTGCTTGGGGTCAAAATCAATACCACATTCGCTGGTTCACTAGAGGATTACATCTATTGACAGTGTACTAGCTCAAGCTCAATACACTCAAAGATACACTCTATACACACTTTAAATGCTCAAAGACCGGATTTTAGCTTTCTGACACACTCTGAGATATAAAGAATGAAACACTGAAACAATCTATCTGTTTGACTTAAAATCGTTATCAACATAAAAATATAGGGAAATGTCAGGACTCACTTGGACACTATCAGTGCAGGAAGACAATTCTAACTTCAAGGTAAAAATAAGTTCTGATTATTTTCTCTCCAGACTTTTCTTGACTCTCAGAAAAAAAGTAAATACATTCCTCGAATGTGGTAAACACATTCTTCAAGTGAGATTGATTTCCCACTGATTTGAAGCCCAATTACACTGAAAACTGGTTGCAGAAAGTGTTTTTTTTTTCTGTTGAGCTTTGCAAAATATATATGAGCATTTATGGAAAGTGAGAAGATTGGTTGCTTTTAAAAACCTTGACAACTAGTAAATTTGTATTGATGGCAAGAAAACATCATGTGACCGGAGAAAAACATACCTCTGACCAGACCCCTGTCCTCCATTGGGCTGGGCAGGGCACTCTGTTACATGGCCTCCTGACCTCAGGCTTTTCCCCACTGCAGTACTTGCTGTGGATGGAGCGGTTTGTGCCCTCATGAAGGAACTGGACACAGCGCACAGTGCGTATTTGGTATCCCAAACTCCCACAGGTTTTAGTACAATGTTCCCACTCCTCTGTGATCCATCTGTCAGAAGACAAATGAAATGTGGTTCATTCCACTTCTTGTGATGATAATCAAATATTGTTTCCTGAACCAGGTCTCCATTGACAGTGAGGATACTCAACAGCTCTTTATCAGCATTGATCATTCATAGCACACCTTTAAGCTAAGCTTCAGGAAAGATGAATAATTGTTTGAACAACAGATTTCAATGTGGAGATAAAGATTAGGATCATGATTTTTGAGTTGCATTATAGCACACTGAAAGCATATTTTAGCACTGTTTGTTGTTTGCTTTTTGGATCTTATACATTTTTTAGACCTGGAAATGGTGATGCCCATCTAAACATGCAGATAAATCAACATTATTGAGACATGAGATATGTTCTGGACATCCATGTGCATGTGTCTACCTGATACAATGGGTTCCAGGACTTATTGCTGTAGAATATTTATTAATTTATGTTCAATGTTATGTATTTTTTTTACTTCTAAAGACACTTGTCTATTTTATGGCTTCATCTGTGAAAATCATGTAATGTCTTCACAGTATATAGGACTTTTATATATTAATTCCAATTAATTAATCAGCAAATCCATATCACAAACTGATTAATAAAACAATGCAATCTGACATGTGTAGCTGAAAGCACACAAAGCAGGAGATTAATAGAAATAAACATTAATCATAATTAAGTCAAGTCATTAATCATAATTCTAAGAGGAAACTCAGAAGAACAAAACCTTGGTTCCCTGAAGAAGTAATGAGAGTTTGCCTCAAAAAACGCAATTGGGACACTTTGCATGAATGCATCATGAAGCACATGTGAAATTGAACCAACAGTGTGAATGCACATCAGGGACAGACAAATCAGGAAGCTATGAAGCTATAATGACGGATGCTGGAAGGGGAAGCTTTAAAAGTGTTTGAAGGAAGACGCCAGCAGACACAGAGAAGGTGTGGTAAGTTGACGCAGCATTTCGTTCTCTCTTCAGGGAACCAAGGTTTCAAGGGAATTTCCATGCCAAAGACAACAACAAGCCATGTAACATCGAACAATCGACAAAGAACAAGGGAATACGAGAGGGCATTTATAACAAACATGGGAAGGGAACCTTATCTGCCTATTATCATTCACACGTCTGTCAAATTAATTCAGGACTATAAGAAGTATCATGTGAGATAGAAGCCTGGAATAATGCTGAAAATTAATAGACAATTCTATGAAAAATCATAGAAATGATTTATATTTTAAATTAGATTAAAACAGAAAACTGTTATTTTAAATTGTAATACTATTTCACAATATTACTGTATTTAATGTGTTTTTGATAAAATAAAAACAGCCTTTTTGAGCATAAGACTACTTTCAAAAACATAAGAAAATATCAATGTATATGAATATATCAATATCAATATTGTATATACCTCACCCCTTGCATGCATATGAAATATTTCAGTTAATTTAATTAATGTTTTTAGAAACGTGAGATGGGTATTCTTTGTAATTTTTGAATACTTTGAATTCTTTGTAGGTAGTTTTTGACATATTTTACCACATTTTATGCCGAAAAAGCCTAGTAGTAGGGTAGCCACAACCTGGAGAGACAGCTTCAAGAATGAGGAAGATCAAAAAAGAAAATTAGGACAAGCGAATGCAAAGGGAATGGGAATAAAGAAAATACAGGAATAACTGCAGGCACAATCTCATCCTCCACAGATGTAAAGGGAGGAGGAGCCCTGGCGACTGATGGGCACACACAGAGGAAATATCAGAATTGAAATAGGAAGGCATCACAGCTTGTGGAAAATGAAATTATTCTATAACAGTTCCAGTAGTTTACTATTCACACATTAACACTTCAACATTTGCAAACATTTTACCCCCAAAAACGTATCTGTAGTACACATTTAAGGATCCCATTTAGGCTAACTGCATTACATTTCAAAAGTATTAAAAGAGATAGTCAACGAATAATCAAGCCTCATTCTGCAATTAGTTTTCCTTCCTGTGCCATATTAAGAGGATATTCTATTACAAGGTCTAAGGTTGCGATACAACTGTGTGGCTTTCTTATCTACATGACATCTTCATGTGACGTTTATCACATCTAAGGGGCTCAAATTAAAATCTCACTAAAAGTGTCCTTATTCTTTGAAGCTCTACAGTACTAGTCAATCCGCTGGTAGTTTATCGAAGGAAGTGATATAACTCAAGAACTGATGATTATAACTACACATAGCTCAGGCTACGCTGTTTCTCTGCATAAAGAAACAGATTTGCATATGTAACTGTCTAATCAGAGGTCTGTAATCTGGGTCTGTATAAAATGTGTGTACAAGTTTGAACAAGTTTTCAGGATGGCAAACTCACTTTAGGACCTTTTCTTTAGAGTGTCATGTTTGCTGAGAGTGATGAAAGGAAATGGTGTGTTTTTTATGCAAATTACTTATTTAGGCCACTGTATTTTACAACAGTTTACAAGATTAATCTGGAAATACTAACCTATGTATAGATACATGTATACCGATGTATACATAAGATAGAATTCTTGTATATATAAACTAGCATAAATCAACTCATTATGGTGAATTAAAATGAACTCAATTTTAATTTCCATTTACAGTCTATAAAGTCTCATAAAAACATATTTTCATGCATTGAAATTAATATTAAATATTTAATATTTGATTTGTTGGTAGGTTATGAACAGCAGAAACTGCAGAGCATGAAGAACATGTTGATATCCTCTCATGACTGGTATTCCAATCACGTGCTATGGCTGATAAAAGCAGAATAAGCAGTTATCGTATTCTGCTTTTATCAACCATAACACTTGCTTGAGAGAACACTAACAACTCAAGAGATGTTAATTTTTTTTTTTTTACACTAAACCAGTGTCCTCAAAAAATGTAAATGCTCAGAAATGCCTTCCAATGTTGTACGTAGATCCTACTCAGTGTATTTACATCTAAAAGATTTTCATTTTGTGGATATGATGTACACTCAGTGGCATGTGTAGGTTGATTCAATACTGAAGCATCCTATTAATTATTTTATGTGCATTCCTTATGTTAAACATAAAAGCAGGTCATATATACATGCTCGATAAAAATAAAACAAAAGCTGCTTCAGCTTTATTTGTGGCTTTCTAATGGAACAGGAACGAAAAATATTCATCTGTCAGTTGAAAATGTGCCAAGGCTACACATTCAGTAGAAACTAAAGGTTGAGGCAGTCTATTCTCAGATATAAACATCTGACAAGAGAAATGAATGAAGCAAGACCTCCCTATTGTATAAAGCAATCAAAACGCAGCCCTGTTCTCCGAGCTAGAAAGGTGAAGTATGAGTGTTTATACATTATTTAGTGATGTTTAAATTGAGTTAAATGCAATGAAAATCACATACAGTATTATACCATGACATGCCATGCAAGCATTCATTCGAGTAGGGTAAAAAATTAATAAATTGAACTTACTGTGGTTGCGCACAATCTTGTAAGTTACACATTCTGCGAATAGGTTTGGGTTTCTTGTTGATGTCACAGTAGCCTCTGTGCACCATTTTGTTGTCACCTTTTTTACGACATCCATATTTGGTGTACTGGAATCCTGAAGTGAATAAAATGAAAGAAAGGAATATCTTCAATAACTTTTGAAAAATCTGACCTGCCAGAACAAAAGCTCTCATCCACCTTACCAGATGTAAACATGATGTTGTTTCTTGGGTGTCACAATTATTAGTTAAAGATGAACAAACAAATGATTACGATTTTTATTATTCAAATAAAGGGATATTTTCAAAAATCTTAGTACAAAACTCAGTAAATCACACTTATAACATAACACAGCTAATTATACATTCAAAGCCTGATCTTATGCTCTCATTCTTGTTGTACATATTTTCATTCTAAATTGTCATCATTGTTTATGTTGTCATTGTTGTTCAACAGTCAGTTCATTCAACAACAAAAGCATTTCCGTGAAGATTCGTTTCAAATCACCATTGATGCTGAATTATTTACAGTAATACAGGCAACAGTGGTCACATTAGAAAATACAATTACATTACCTAGCTTTTGTAATTGAATCCATAGTGTTTAAAAGTATCTATCCAGTGAGTAACCTCATGTTCATCACATTCAAATGGTGTGATGAAGTATAACACAGCCATGAGGTTCTGTGCTAAGGTAATTTGGTAGTCTGTTTACAGCATCACATGGTATACTGTAAAATGTTGTTCTGATGCCATCTGTCTCCCTTCTTCTGATGCATTTTGATGTTATACAGTCAATGACTGTATCCTTTCTTTTCTCTCTGTCACACACAGGCTATCAGCTAACTTAAATTATTTATGTACAAATAATTCGTTACATCTGGTTATCCATATCAGAAAAAAATGGTCATATAGAAGCTGTCAATAGAATCATTATATAAATTATACAAAAAGCTGTATCAAATGATTCAACAATTAAGTTCAGTTTTATTAAAAAATAGATAAATGTATTAAACTGAGCGAATAGAGATTCAAATCAAAAGCTTGATGGCAAGAGCTTTGTGAAAGGTAGTTACAGTGAATAAAACATTTATATAGATGAAGTCTTATTTTGTGTAGTGAAAAGGATTTGAAAATATGCTGAAAAGATTGAAAAAATTGCACTTTTAAAGATGAAAATGTACCAATTGCTTGTCAAAATTGCACCAAAGTAATAAAAAAGACTGTATTAATGTTAAACATATATTAATGTTTAATGAATTATAAATAAGCTCATAGGTTGTCAAAAGTATGATGCATGACACTGATTTTAATTATTGGATAAAGTTGAGAAGGTCAAGACTTCTAATGTGGGACAGTCCAAAATCTTAAATTTTTAACAGGGATTTCATATATCAAACATCTGATGTAATTAAAACTAGCCAGGTTTTTTAAATTCTTAGGTTCATTTTATGGGTGACGTTTTAAATGACAAATCACTTAGTTTTAAAATACTTATAGTATAAATTATTTTACATTTTCCATGTCGTTTAGCATAGTAGATCACACATACCACATAATATTAATATAGTTAGCACATAGTTAAAAATGACGGTCAAAAGAGGTTGAGTAGCACCAGGAAATATTTTTGAGTAACGTAAATGAGCTGAGAGATCAGACAAATGGAATGTTACCTCCAGCACAAGGTCTTGAACATTGGGACCAGCTTTTAAGTGCCCACTCATACGTGTCCTCCTGAATGACATTATTGTTGTTAAGGGGCACTGAATCTTCATGGATGATGTACTTGTACATCAGTGTGGACCTCGTCTCATTGTCTTTAGGTATAATCTGATGGAGATGGAAAAAACAAAAGGACAAAAGTTTAAGAAATAGCAAAGTGATATTTACAGGCATGTGATTATGTACATAGGGATTTAGCATCTGTTCATGCATATGTAAGAGTATGCAGATGTGTGTGTTGGCCTCTGTGTGAAATGACTCAGAGGAGGATCTGTTTAATTACATTTGAAAATAAAACGAGCATGACCAGCCTAACTCCACACACTTGTGGAGTCGTTTCAAGAACTAATAATTTTACATCAGTTTTTTTGTTGTAACAGCTATTTCATGCATACTTCAGAAATTCATATTCTAACAGTGACACATATTATTTATCATATATATCATATCATATATATATATATTTTGAAAGGATATTGTTACCCATCGGTATTGTTATTCGTGAACTTCCTGTCTGGTGTTAATTTGTGCACTTCCTGTTCCCTTCTGTGTTCTCATATGTGTTTCTCACCTGTTGCATCATCAGTCACCTTGTTTGTCTTGTCAGCTTTGTCCAATCCCTTACGCCCAACTCTTGTATTTAGCCCTCTTTGTTCCTTTGTCTTTGTCAGTTATTGACGTTTTCTGACGAATCTATGTCTAGACATGTGTGGATGTCTTCCTTGTTTTCAGATTTCACCAAGTTATGTTTATTCCAGTTTATACACAGGTGTGTTTCTTTGATTTTGTATTTAAAGTGTGTTTCTGTTTGAAACCTGCACTCTCCACCACGAATCTCCATATCGCACTTGTCCCCCAAGTGTAACAGATATAAAAGTAAAAAAAATACAGTATTCAAAAATCTTTTGATGAATTCACCTTGCAGAGAACAGTGAATGCAGGAGTAAATGAAAGGATTTCAATGTGAAAAATCACAGTATTCAACTTATTTGGAGCAGAAACATTTACTTAATTTGAACAATGACTTTCAGCGGTAGAAATATAATTTTGTTTGTTTTATTTTTTTGGAACCTTAAGTCCCAGATAATTTATGGTCATTAAGAACTGATGATGGACCATAGAAATACATTTTACAGGAAAATGTCAATGTGTCTATAGACGAGCTTGTGCTTTACAAAAAGTAGGTCATACCACACACACAAAAAAAGATTCTATTCAAGTGGGATTTTAAAGCTGAAGTAGAAGAACTGTTGTGTTTCGACAAGTCAAAGCCTTCAAATTAATCTTGCTGAAGTATTGTGGCATGACCTTAAATAAGTTTATGCGAGACAGATTATAAACAAATTATAAGACTGTAAAGTCTTATAAGTCACAATTAGTCACAATTAGATTAGGGACCAATTCTCACTATTAACTAACTGTTATCTATGACTTTTGCCTCAATAACCTCCCAATTACTGCTTATTAATAAAAAGATAGTTAAATTTATCTATTGGGTAGAAATAGGGCAAGATTAGTCATGTAGAATAATATAGAATACGTGCTTTATATAAACTAATAAAAGGCTAATATCCTATGCATCCTAATAAGCAACTAGTTAATAGTGTTAATTGGACCCTAAACTATAGTTTTACCAAATAAATAAATAAGTGTTCTGTGTTGCTATACATCTTACCAATAAAATATTAGTGGTCCTTTTTTTAACATCAAGAGCCAGAAACAGGGCAAATTTTGAGAGCGCAAAAAAGCGTTGATGGGAGTGGAAAGTTCTGCTTGTGACCAGCTGACGATGCAGCAGATGCAGATGCACACAGATGCAGCCAAATCATTTCCATAATGACAAATAAAATCGACCAAGAGCGGCAAAAATTACTGTCTGGTTTAAGACATGATTTTAATGGGTTGTAAATAATGGCACAAATACCAGTAAATTGACTAGTGCAAATCTTACTAAATCATCTTGCATGATTCATTTAAATACTCTACTCCCATTAATTTTGTGTCTGAAAGAGAAACTCCAACAAATGCATATGAAATAAAGTCAACTGCAAAAATAAGCCTGTCCATACCTTTTTAGAGCAATTTTATCACTGTGTATCTGTTATAAGGAAGGCGCTGTGTGATGCAGAAACACGGGAGGAGCCACAGGAGATGCTGCTCAAAGGATTTATTAACGGAAACCAAAATACTCTTAAAAATAACTCAAAAGGCACACGAGGGTGCAAAACTTAAAATAGGGAGAGACACAGGGGAAACATCCATATATACACGCGACAACAACCATCTAACACGGACAATAACCGACAAAGACTAAGGAACACAGGAGGATATTTAAGGAAAAACAGAGGATAGGACCAGTTGACGCAACTTGGGAAGTGATTAGACACAGACGGGAGCGTGCAGGACTGGGAAGATACACAAGGGAACCCGGATGTGACAGAAGCGACAAGACTGTGACAGTGTCTTTAGTAAATCCAAACATAATTTTTTTATGCCATGAGAGGGCTTGTACTGCACAAGCTGTTAGTAAATAGGGCCCTAAATCTCTAAAATGTCCAAGTCATGCTCTCAGAACAATGTGATGATATGCACATCACAGGCAATGACGTCATGAACCAAGATGATAAATGTGCGGAAACTGAAAGTGGCAGCTTACACAAGTGTCTGAAGTAAGCCCAGAAGGCTTGAGGAGCTGAGGCAGAAGGCACAGCTTCTCTGTCCCTCTTTGGGGAACTATGGTTACATACGTAACCTGAGACGTTACCTTTCAAGGGAATTCATGCTACATCAAAACGCTAGGTGAAGGGAGAAAAAAATGCCACATCAGTGATGAAGGCCTATCTTCTTTAGAGAAGTGATAGTGAAAGAAAAAAGAGGGGTATTGAAAGATATAACCTTGATAGGAATCTCCTCAATGGGAGATTCCAGGCTGGAACCTTAGTTTGTAATGCAGGCCTCAGCTTCAAAGTGCCACAGAGGTACCACCCAGAGGTATGTGGTAAGCGGCTATGGCAGCCACATAAAAATGTAGAAGGGGATAACTCTGCAGTGAATCTATCCTGCAGGAACTCCAGTTTCAAAATTTCTGGGCAGAGATGTGCTATCAAGCACTCTGTCTGGGACAGGAGGTCTCTCCTAACCAGAATCTCACAGGGTTTTACATTGAGGAGGGATAATAGGTTCGGAAACCACACTTTGCCCAGCCAGCATGGGTAAATTAAGGTGAGACGGACCTTGTCCTGGTAAACTCTCTCCAGAACTTTCTGTAGGAGAATGATTTGGGGGAAAGCGCACAGATGTATCTTCTGCCACGTTTGAACCATAGCGTCCAGTCCGAGAAGAGTGGGAAGAGTGAGGGAGCGCCAAAGTGGACAATGAGACGTTTATAGGGACGAAAAGAGGCCTATTTGTGGTTGGCTGAACTTCTCCTAATTCTGCTCCACCATATCTTTGTAGAGTCTCCACACTTTCTTCCACATACCTAAGGTGTGTAAGGATTGCCTCCTGACCTTAATAGTGTGGAAGGGGTTGCTCCTTGAGGAAAAACTCAAGCGGGATAATGCTGGAACCTGCTACCCTGAGACCTTACACTCTCTGGAGGTTCTTGACAGTGAGTGACTGGCCTAGTTTGATACTCTTGATTGCTGAGAGGATGGCATCGATGTGCACAGGGGACAGCCATGCTGACGTCGACACTAAACCCCAGACAAAGCCTCAGAAGGTGTTCCTTTGGAGATGAGAGAGCACACTCTTTTTCCCGTACAGTCTCAACCCCAATTTATTCATGTGAGCAAGAATGACAACTCTATGCCGAACTGCTTGATGCCACAACTGGGCAAGGATTACCAAGTCGTCAATATAATTGAGTACACCAATGCCTTGGGAGCGCAGCAGGAATAGCTCTGCATCCATGTATTTGGTGAAAGTGCAGGGCAAAAGAGCTAGGCCAAGACGAAGTACAGTAATACCTTTCATATCATCTGCCTATCTCCCCGCTTTCGTTCGTGGCTCCTGACAATTTGTTCATTTGCGGATTCCGTGCGTTCCTTCGCGGCTCCCGTCTCCCATGTTCCACGACTTTCACTCTGGATTATCATTTTGTTTGTTTTCTGCACTATTATAATAAATTCACTAATTTGCACTTGAATCCTTGGTTTCCCTCTCCCCCCCTCCTCCCTCCTCTCCTCTCCTCAGCTGAAGTGCATTACAGTAAATTGTCAATGAGTTTAATTGTCAATTATTATTTAGTATTTATATAAGATCATAATTGTTATAATTTTAACTGCAATTAATAGGGTAAAACCAACCAGTGTGTTACTGCCTCATTGCTCTCAAATTAGGGTCTGTGAGCCAGCCACAGCCCCAGAGCTCCTCACAATGGGCTGCTGAGGCAGAGCGTCACAACCCACTAACCCCTCCAGAAACCCGGGCGGTCGGGTCGGCACTCCCAGCCTCAACACTGTGGGAGGAGGACGGATCTGAGGACCGTCATCTTCGTCAAGAAGGCTACATCAAAGAGGTCCTGGCACTAAGGTGCCAGGCCTCGCACAGGCGTCCCTCTTCAGCTGCCGCCCGTGAGTCTGGTTGCTCTGAGGAGATAGCCCCCTCTGAGGAGGGTCCTAGAGCATTCACTCCAGGTGTACCCCTGAAAACCGGGCCCTGGAGTGTCTGCTACTCAAGCACCAGAGGCCAGCCTTGAGAGGCTGGTTCCCTCATTAGAATTTCTGGTTGCATCTCATGCCTACCAGAAGTTTCTCATTGGGTCCTGCGAAAAAAAAAAAAAATGTTTTCCTTTAGCAGGGTTCTACCCACCGTGGTGAATCCTGAGCAGGCTCTGGTCACGGAACAGGAAGTAGACTCTCTGTTGAGGCAAGGGGCCATAGAATATGTACCCCCCTCGGACAGAAAGTTAGGCTTACAGTCGTTACTTCATTGTTCCCAAGAGGAATGGAGGATTGCGGCCCTTCCTAAATTTGCGCCTTCTAAATCACTTGTCATCAATGAAGGACGCATATTTTCATTCTATCCTTCCACAACACAGGAAGTACGTCAGGTTCGCCTTTGGGGGGAAGGCTTACCAATATCGAATGCTTCCGTTTGGCCTGGCTCTTTCACCTTGTACGTTCATCATATGCATGGTCGCAGCACTAACCCCGCTGCGCCTCCAATGCATCAGAGTTCTCAATTATTCGACGACTGGCTTTTCTACCCAGGCGCTATAGCTATCGGTTCAACATTGAGATGTTGTTCTCGTGCTCTTTAATGTGTTGGGGTTGAGGCTAAACGTAAAGAAGAGTGTCCTCTCTCCTCTCCAGAGGACCACCT
This sequence comes from Rhodeus uyekii, assembly GCA_037043235.1. Lineage (NCBI taxonomy): Eukaryota > Metazoa > Chordata > Actinopteri > Cypriniformes > Acheilognathidae > Rhodeus > Rhodeus uyekii. The sequence continues at coordinate 7,894,294 of JAWRVZ010000010.1, read as the reverse complement.
TCCTCGGCGTTGTTGGGTTTTCGTTATGATATCTGCACGGGTTTCCCCCGTGTGCATCGATTCCGTCCTGTTAGCCATCAAAGAATTTAACTAGGCCAGCCACTCACTGTAAAGCACTTCCAGCGAGTGCTGGGTCTCAGGCAGCAGCTTCCTGCGTTACCCCGCTCGGGCTGCTACACGAGGTCGCTACAGTGTTGACTCAGAACCATAGGGTTTTCCCCGAGGGGCAACCCTTTCTGCACTATCAAGGTCACGCAGCGTGGCTTACGTGCCTTGGATATGTGGAAGAAACCCTGGTTTCTGTCTCATAGACCCGTATTGGGAGCTTCTTGTCGACACATAATGCTATCAACGGATGCGTCACTTATGGGCTGGGGAGCGGTCTTGAGAGACCAAGGTCATGAGCACCAGTTATCCTGGCACATAAACCTGCTAGAAATGATGGCTGCTTGGAGGGCACTTCAGGCATTCCTCCCAGACCTCAGGGGCCACCATGTGGTTGCTCAGACCGACGGCACCACTGTGGTCTCCTATATAAATCATCAGTGGGGGTTTATGCTTGCAACCATTATACAAACTTGCGCGCCAGATCCTCCTTTGATCCTAAGGGAGACTGCTCCATCTATGGGCAGTTCACATTCCTAGGACCTAGAATGTGGGAGCAGACTTCCTGTCGAGGCAGGGGCTGAGGCCCGGGGATTGGAGGCTCCACCCTGAGGTTTGGTTTAGTTTTAGTTTTAGTTTGGTGTTTAGTTGAGATTCGGCCGAGCACAAGTAGACCTGTTTGCATCCGAGGAATCGACTCATTGCCCTCTATGGTTTTCACTCTTGCACCCAGCCCCACTCGGGCTGGATACCATGGTTCAGACATGGTCGAGGCGAAGTCTGTATGGCTTTGCCCCGATTGCTCTGCTCCTGGGAGTTCTGGGAGAGAGTTCGCCGAGACAAGGTCAGTCTCACACTAATTGCTCCATGTTGTCTGGGCAGAGTGTGTTTTGCGGATCTTGTGTTCCTTCTGGACTGAGTCCCCTAGGAGATCCCAGGGAGGACTTTCTGTCCCAGGCAGCGAGCTTGATGCATCACCCCTGCCCAGAACTGTGGAAACTGTGGGCTTGGCCTCTGAGGAGGCCCAGCTCATAGATTCTGCTCTCTCAACTGAGGTTGTTGAGACCATTCTCCACTCCAGAGCTCCCTCCACAAGGAAGCTGTATGCCCTGAAGTGGAGACTCTTCACTTCTTGGTGTAGCGAAAAGCAGGTGAACCCAGTTACCTGACACATTGGCAAAGTGCTGGAGTTCCTGCAGGATAAATTTGCTGGAGGACTGTCCCCGTCACACCCTGAAGGTCTACGTGGGTGCTTACCACATACCTCTGGGTGGCATGTCCATTGGCAGGGACCCCTTTGTCACACGCTTCCTCCGTGGTACTATTAGGCTGAGGCCTGCAGTACAGACCAAGGTTCCTATCTGGGACTTATCCCCTTTTGAACCTTTGGATGAGGTTCCCCTAAAGTTTAAAGACATTATTTAAATGTCTCACTTTAAAGACATTATTCTTATTAGCTATAACATCGCTAAAAAGAGTTGGGGATCTACAGGCGCTCTCTGTAGCTCTCTCTTGCCTTGAGTTTGCGCCTGGGATGGTGAAAGCCTTCCTCCATCCCAGGCCAGGCTACGTGCACAGGCTATATCCCAGGTCTATTGTACTGCAGGCCTTCTGCCTTCCCCTCTTCGGTGACCAGGACCAGGAATTTAAAAACAAGGTCTGTCCAGTGTGACACTTACATCCACAGGTCTGCCCTTGGCGTAAGTCAGACCAGTTGTTTATTTGCTTTGGGACCCCAATGGGACCCCAGCATCCAAACCTACTTTAAGCAGGTGGATAGTCGAGGCTATCACCCTGGCTTACGAGTTGGCCGGATCCCCTTCGCCTCTAAGGGTCCGTGCCCATTGCTCTAGGAGCGTGGCTGCATCCAAGGCCTTATATCAGGTGTGTCTTTATCTGATGTTTGTGATGCGACGGGGTGGTCTTCCCCGCATATCTTTCTGAAGTTTTACCAGCTTGACCTCAACTCCGCTCCGGGAACTCGGGTCCTCTCGTAGTGAGCTATGAGACACTCGTCGGCCTTCGTCACTGAGGTGGCGTTGGTATATTGTTCCCCAAAGCGTTCAACGCAGCGCGAGTTCCCTTGAAAGGGAACGTCTCAGGTTACGTATGTAACCATAGTTCCCTGAGAGGGAATGAGACGCTGTGTCTTTGGCCTCTGCTCCTTGCGCCTTCCGGGCTTGCTCAGACACCTCTAAGCTACTGCCTTCGGGTTCTGGCACTCCTTTATGAGCTGGTTCGTGACGCCACCGATCTGCGACCATCACTTACACTCGGTCAACGGAAGTTTACATATTGTGCTTCGCGAGACAGCGTCCAAGTATTCCCCAAAGCGTTCAACGCACCTCATGGTAGTTTTTGTTTGCATTCATGTTTTATTTGTATTACAAATACAGTAATACCTCAGTTTATGAGTTTAATTCGTTCCAAGAGCTAGCTCGTAAACCCAAATGCTCATACACCAAAAAAAACTTCCCCATAAGAATGCACTAAAAATCAATTAATTTGTTCCACAGGACCATAAATGCCCATTTAATTTTTTTTTTTTTGGTTTTACCCTATTAATTCCAGTTTCAATTATAACCATTAAGATCTCATATAAATACTAATTAATAATTGACAATTAAACTCTACAAATACTTGACAATTTAATGTAATGCACTTCAGCTTTGAGCAGGGGAGGAGACGAGAGGAGGGAGGAGCGGGAAGGAGGAAAACCAAGGATTCAAGTGCAAATGAGTGAATTTATTATAATAGTGCAGAAAACAAACAAAGTGATAATCCAGGTGCCACCGTGAATGAAGGATTTGACAAAATTAGTGGAGAGAAGTGAACTAAATAGGCAGATGATATGAGAATCAGATGTGTCGGTGCTCTCTCTCTCTCTCTCTCTCTCTCACACACACACACACACACATACACACACACAGACACAGGCAGAACTAGGAGACAATGAATTCATGAATCTTGACAGTTACTGCTTAGAGGTACTGTACGTGACGAACGTCTGAAGCGGGCACGTTGGCGCAAGGAGCTGAGGCAAAGACGCAGCGTCTCGTTCCCCTCAGGGAACCAGGGTTACATTCGTAACCCGAGACGTTCCCTTTCAGGGAACTCGAGCTACGTCAAAGCGCTAGGGTTACGCAATACCAACGCCACCTCAGTGACGCCGGCCTCCGGGTGTGTCCCAGCTCACTGAGAGAGCACCCTGGTCCCCGGGGCGGCATCGAGGTCCAAATGGTAAAACCTCATAAAAGTGTGCGGCGAAGACCAGCCAGCCGCAGCACAAACATCAGACAAGGAGACTCCGGAGAGGAGAGCCTTGGATGCCGCCATGCTCCTAGTGGAGTGGGCTCGGACCCTCAAAGGAGAAGCATGTCATGACCTGCACTACGATCTGTTTGAGCGTTAGCATTTTGAACTTTAGACGTTTGACCGCACGATTCAAGAGACGTAAATCCAGAATAGGCCGCAACCCTCCATCCTTCTTTGGAACTATGAAGTACCGGCTGTAGAACCCGGACTTGCTTTCTGCGAGGGGTACATGCTCGATGGCCCCTTTCGCCAGCAAAGTGTCTACTTCTTGCTCCATGACCAGAGCCTGCTGAGGGCCTACCACTGACTGTAGGACCCCCGAAAATTGAGGTGGTGAAACCCCGAACTGAATGGCGTACCCTAAGGTCACTGTGCGCAGAACCCACTGAGAGATACTGGGTAGCCGTAACCACGCATCCCGGAATTCTACTAGGGGAACCAGCCTCCCTGGGCTGGCCTCTGGTGCTAAGAACATATCCACCACTGAGCCGGGGCTGATTCCGGAAACCCGAATGGATTGCTCTAGGACCCTCCTTGGAGGGGGTGGTTTTCCCATTGCGGGCAGACTCTGGAGCTGCTCCAGGGATACACCACCTTGTTGCGGCTTGGCGTCAGGGCCGCTTAGTCTTAGCCTTCTTGGCGTTCAGGACAACCCTCAAATCGCCTTTACTACCAGCGGCTTGAACTTGTCGGCCCGCCCTCCCGGGGACAACCGGAGGGAGACGGGTCGCGACACTCTGTTTTTGAGCGGCCCTATATGAGGAGCTTTGAGGCCGCGCTTGACCGGCGGTCTCACGTGGAGGACGGCGGGGAAGAACTTTACTGAATGCCGCCTGCTGCCGTGCAGCCTCCTGAAACTCGTCGACGACGCTTTTTACGGCATCGCCGAACAAGCCCGAAGGGGACAGAGGAGCGTTCAGCAAAACAAATTTGTCCCTATCCTTCATAGCCGACAAATTGAGCCAAAGATGTCTCTCCGTAGCCACCAGAGCTGCCATGGAGCGCCCGACAGAGTAGGCCGTCTCCCTAGTGGCCCGAAGAGACAGATCCACGGTCCGGTGCAGCTCTGCCACTGCCTCCGGACTGATACCGCCGCCCTCGTTGAGGTCCCCAAGCAACTCAGCCTGATATGCCTGCAGCAGTGACGTGGTGTGCAGACACGCCTGACTCGATGCTGAGTATGCTTTCCCCACCAAAGACAATGTGACGCGCATCGGCTTGGAGGGGAGCGCCGGAGCTTTAATGGAGGATGCAGACTGGGGAACGAGGTAACTCGCAAGTGCCTCATCCACTCTCTTCATCCCCCCATAACAGTGATCTTGAGCCCCTACTAGATTAGTATACATCCTACTATTACGTGTATGAACTTTCTCAGAGGCTGGCCTTCCCCAAGATCTAGATACCTCGGCATGTAAATCAGGTATAAAAGGCATTGCTCGGCGCGGGGGAATGACGCGAGTCGGCAGAAAACGCTCGTCCAACATACTCTTTTTTGGACGAGCGCTTCTGGTCTCTGCTGGCCAATCAAGCCCCAAGCGAGAGACCGCTCGCGCCACAACCTCAACTACCTCCTCAAACGCCGGCGAGGAGAGTGGCGAATCCTCCTCGACCGGGTCAACACTAGCTAAATCCATCTCACTTTCTGAACTTGATAGAGCTAGCGTTGGAGTCACAGCACGGGCATCTCTCGGGGAGTGCTCGTGACTGGGACCCGCTTGATCTCGTGAGGGCTGAGGTAAGGAAGGACCCACCCCAGCTGCCTCAGCGAGATCCATTTGTGATCCCCAGGACCGAGAGTGCCGCAAAGCCTCGGCTGCTGCAGGTCCCGAACCGCGGGGAACACTAGCCTGGGCGGCCTCGTTACAGACCACCAGGCGGGAGCGGAGATCATGCAACAAAAACCTCTCGCAGTCTTTACAGCCGGCATTCTCAAGTGCCGACCGTGCATGCTCCACTCCCAAACAGATTACACACATAACATGTGTATCCTTGCCTGTTATAAAACGAGGGAAAGGAAAAACACACGGTGTGAACCTCTGTTCATTTGCCACATTTTCCACACTCATTCTGCTGATTTTTAGCTATCTCAAACTCAAAAATCACTCTCACACAGACACAGCACGCTGAAGACATTCAGAGCTTACGCGTCCGGGTTTCAGACGCGCTTTTATGCTCTTCCTCATGACGTCACCGGCACGTGCCGGCAGTGACGCATTCACACGCGTTCGTCTCTCATTGGTTGCACAGATCTTCACGTGACCGAAGCAAGGCTATTTCCCCTAGCGCTTTGACACAGCTCGAGTTCCCTGAAAGGGAAATACATTTAAGATACACAAGCAAACCCTTGTGATAATACTTGAAAATAAAAAAAAATCTGAAGGAAATTATTACAGTATGGTCATAACAGGAAGAGAACAGAAAAGCCTTACATTTAAGTTGTCAGCATATCTAGAACACTTTCTTTCTTTCTTTCTTTCTTTCTAGTAACCTTCCACATTCACAATGGACTCTAATCCCCAGCCAAATAATGAGTTCAGAGAGATGATAAAAGGCTTGAGCTTTGACTGACACACTGAAAGATGGGTGATCTTCACTCATATTCCTTTAACTTGAGGACCTTCTGTTCACACAGACACAATAGCTTCAACAGAAACTCTTTAAGTGGGTGGTGGTGATGAACATTTCACTTAATGGAACTTCAATACTGGGGCATATCTCAGGCTAACAAGCAAACAATATCTGATACTCATCACAAACTCCTAAACTGCGCTAATAAATACCTTACATATCTGGAAAAACATTATCAGTTCCATAAACATATTTTACAGATGTAAAAGACTGCAAATGTTAGCTTTACACTTCACATCATGAGGGAAAAGAAGTGTCCTGCCTTGAGTTTTATTGTCTGATAGGCAAGGGCGAAAAGTATCCAGAGACATTCGGCTGTGTACAGTATAAGGTAAGGTATGCAGTGAAACAGAAAAAAAGTGCGTGTGGGGGAGGTGTTAGGCTCTCTGCATGGATCAAACACACATAAGACCACACTTACACTTCACACTGCAGCATTGCATTTAAAAAAAAATTATTTATTTTTTTGCTTTCTATTTCAAACTCACCATGGCAAGTCATGATTAGTGAGCCATGCATTTTCATTAACATACTTATTTAAATGATGGACTGTTTGGCATAATCCATAATTATTCCTTTTTACCAACAGAGAATGAGGATAAAGTTTTAATGCCAAAAAAAGAAAGAAGTAAAAGCCTTTCACCTCTTTGTCTGTGAACATTAATGAATGAGGAGGCATATATTCTTTATACATGAGCAACACGAGAAAATTTAATTATACAATGGTTTCTAGGGTGAACCAACAAATTTAAATTTCACTGAGCTTAAAATTCTATTAATCATAATTACAAACTATTTCAGGGAAACTATCTTGCTACACAAATGGCCTTTGACAAAAGGGTAAATCTGTATGAAACTTGAATGATGTTGCACATTCTTAAAAGCATGGTATGAGTACCATATACAGTGGAGTTCACTTATCTCGACTCACGGTTAACTCGCCAACCCTTTTATGTCAACGTTTTTGAAGTGGAACCGCCAAACGCCCTATTTGTCTAAGCATTTTCTCATCGGTTACGTCGATTCTTTTATGTCGCCGAACCCTAGAATCTCGAGCACAAAAAAATTCGCCTCTTCACATGGACAAATTCGTCACTTCACATGGTGACTCGTGACTCATGATCAGTACGGTAGTTCACTGCGCATGCGCTGAGTTCGCGTTGCACGTGGATCACACGTGAATCTCCAGTGACGCTTCACTCACTGTGCCGCGCAGCCGCAGAAGAACTCACGGACAGTGTTGCCAACTTAACGCCTTTGTCGCTATATTTAACGAGTATTCAGACCACATTTTCAAAAAAGCGACTAACGACAAATCTAACGACTTTATCTGGAGTCATTGGAAAGTTTTGGAGACGCTCTGAAGTGAAAGCACATATCGTTCTTACGCTGCCGTGGGCCGTATCCCCATCCCAAAGCATTCACAGCTGTGTGCACATAAAGCCCGCCTTCTCTGATTTTATTTTTTTCTCAAATATTTTGACATTGACAAGTAGTTACCGACCAATGAGTATGAGGCTTAGATAAATACACACACCTGCTTCTTTTCTGATGTGAACTCTGCTCAGCGCCGCTGCGGATTGAAGAACACGGTTATTAAAAGATGGGATGAAGCCGAATTTGTTGAGACAGCACATTAGAACGCAAGAAAGTACGCAAGAAAGTATGCAATCTAGTAGAGCGTGATAACCTCACAAATATGTTATGAGCAAATGTGTTTACACGTGTGTTGTGACTGTGTTTACGCTGTGAGCGATCGTGTTTACAATGTTGGAGAATATCATTAAAGGTTTGTATCGAGAATCGAAGGTGTTTTTTATTGTATACTGGTAAATCTCTGCTTTTAGTTGGTGCATATATGCATTTTGTTGTTAGCAAACATATACAGTGTATGTATATTTTTATAGCATGCCGATCGCTTCATAAAATAAATCGCCATATTTGGCTGTTGGTTATCTCGATCCTCGGTCATCTCTACGCTTTTTTGCAACCCCTGAGGCAAAAAAAAAACATAAATGTGTGTGTGTATATATATATATATACATACACACACATTTACGAATACTGTATATATGTGTGTGTGTATATATGTATATGTATATATGTATATATATATATATATATATATATATATATATACACACACACACACATATATACATTATTCGTGTTACTGGGCTTGAATCTTGGCATGAGATTCCACATAATTTTACTCATTCTCACATCCAATGTGTGCGACACACGTAAAGCTAGTACTAATCCCACTAATTTGTGTACTAATTTGAGCTATTTTTCACTGCTTATTGCGCTTAAAAAGTCCACTACACAAAAAATAACATCAAGATGCCAGTGTTGGTAAGTATTCACGAAAATAGATGCAACAAATTTTAAAAAATGACAGCAGCCTAATATACCTGCTGATAAATTATAAGATGGTAATGTTAAAAACAATGTCTATATTTAATTGATTTGGGGGCAGTTTTCCAAATGGTATCTAAATCATAATTGTGGCCAGTGAAATGCTGAATGGCTAGTAGCTTTGGAAAACCATTAGCCAGAGTGGCTGATGGGCAAAACAATTTGTGTCAAGCACTATGTGCAATATCACACTCTAGCTGTGCAATATGGCTGTATATCCTTACAGTCAGTGCATTTGTGAGTTGCATCTCATTGTTTAAAATAATTTTCCATCCTTTCAATATAAAAGTATTTGCTACTCACTCATAAATACAGTCTTTCCTGACATCCAATGGTGTAATGATGTAGCTGACTTTTACTGAAGTTGAAATCAATAACAGCCCCTTTTTCCAGAGGTAAATGGTCAGTGGTCTCTGGCCCCGAGAGAGGGCCTAAGCTATTGTAAAAAAAATAATATTTACAAACTTTAAAATAATGTTTAGAAGCAAAAACTTATATGTCTTATATGTTATTTTAGGAATTTATAATTTGACAAATATCTAAATCTTTTTGATTAATTAAACCCTTCAATTCTGACTATTCAGTGTGTGTTGTGATATCCATTTTCTCATTATTAGGATTGTTCTGCTTAAAGCTTCCAGTTTTGTGATTGGTGGACCAACTGTGAAATTACAGAAGGTCAAGCCATAGCAAGTAAACGAGAGATGAACTTTTCAAATAAACATCAGTCTATGTACTTAAATCTGTGTCTGTGTTTCCCTGGACAATTATAGACAAGGACACAGTAAGCTAGGCTAATTTTAGGTTAAGTTTACTTTTTCCTGATGAGGTGAGACAGCCAAGGTTCGAGAGTCACATTTCACTCTATCTTTCTTAATACCAAATATGGCATGCTATTTATATAACATATCACTTATTGAACAATAATATTTAAAAGAACAATATTATCCATTATACAAGTATAAGAAATAAACACAAACAAACAATTCAATTAAATGTACAGAAGTTGCGCTGGTTGTAGTAGCCTACAGGATTTCAGTTAAATAAAACTATAAAGGTATGCTCTATGCTCTTAGCCAAATGTATTTGCCCTGGAACAAGTAATGGATGAATAAAACCAAACTTGTCTGTTTTATATATCCCAAAATAATTACACCTCATATGTGACTGTTAAATATTTCACATTTTTTGTATATTTTATTTCTAAATGTTTAGGTTTGTATGTACTCACAAATATCAATGAAAAATAAAAATATACAATAAACCTTTTTTTAATTTTACAAATGCAAGCGAAGAATTAAATACGTCTTGATATGACATAAAAGGCAAGCAATTAAACACAATAGAGTTATCTGTCTGTCAGTCATATTGGATATTATGTTGACATATTGACAAACTGAGTTTCCAAGTTGGAACAAGTTGAGCCAACGTAACTGTAGAGTGGAATTTGCACTCATTCAGATTATTGTTTCAGAACAGAGTGATTGTTCCTGAATGACCGATGTTCCAGTCACCTACTATAAGGAAGCAGAAGTCATCTTGCTGGTGGTATGGTACATTTCAGCTGTGTTTCTCATATATTTCTAGATGCAGCCATTTGCTATTATCATTTGATGGCCACGATCATTGTCTCACATGTCTGGGCTGAGGCAGTGTTCATGAATGGTTCATGTCCTCGTTCTGAGAATATGTCCATATCGACTCTATGACTGGGCCTTTCCTTCCTTGTGAAGGCTAGAGTCCTCTCTGCTGTCACCCAGAATAGAGGGATTGAGTGGGAGTGCTTCCACTGGGCTAATCCCCAAGGACCCCCCCCCCCCCTCCCCACTCTTCTAGCTTCCTGCATCCCTGTCGAACTGCTGGGTGATAGTATGGGTCATTCAGCACTCCAGTTGAGAATCTGTTGTTGATAAGCTATTGTCCTCTGGAGAGTATAATGAGACTGAGCTTCCCCCAGTTCAATTGAATTGACAATTTTTCTAAAGCTCAAGAGGTGATTGGAGTTCCCAAGTGACACCTCATTAAGTAGTCTTTCAACATGACATCTCTTTTCCCTCCAGAACAAGAGTTACAGCAGTAACCAAGACATTCCTAGCTTATTGGGGTACTTTTGGATTGTGCAAGGTGCATGACCTTGCTTAATTTTTTAGTGAGAATGGGTTGAAAATAAAAATGTACAATGGAATACGGTTATGTCGATGGCCTTGGGGGTTCCAAAAAAGTGTCGAGACAACCATTTAGCGAGATAACCAATAGTCAATATGGCAATTTATTTGATGAAGCGATCGGCATACTATAAAAATGTACATAAGTTTGCTAACAACAAAAGGCATATGTGCACCAACTAACAGCAGAGATTGTAACGGCTACTTTATGTTTATGTTGGGAATATACCTTTAAGATGGCGTATGTAGTTCTGTGCGCGCGGGGAGGAGAGTTTTTTTGAGTGAGGAGAGAGATGACAGCTCTACCGCTGACTGTTATATAGCATAATGTTACATCTATAGCATAATGTTATATAAGCACTATCACTGCTGCTACATTAGTGACAAATGTCATTACTGGGGCCAAACTACGTTCAGTTGGTTTAAGTGAGAAGGCTGTTGCATGGTTCCAGAATTATTTGGTAGATCGTATTCAATGTGTTTATGCTGAGGGTTATAACTCTGATTTTCTTAACATAACTAAAGGTGTCCCTCAAGGATCAATCTTAGGACCCATTATGTTTACAATTTTTATAAATGATTTGGATAGAGATGTTCAAGCCAAATTACATTTATATGCTGATGATACAGTGGTTTATATCCAGGCTTCCACCATTTCAGTAGCAGTGCAGGAACTTCAGGCTGCATTTCAGGCATTGCAATACACATTATTGAGTTTAAAATTGGTTTTAAATACACAGAAAACAAAGTTTATGGTCTTCTCAAAAGCTCGAGCACAGCTACTCGATAATTGTGGCATTTTGTCATTAGATGGGAAATCAATTGTGTCTTCATACAAGTACTTGGGAATATGGATAGATAATAAGCTTTCCTTTAATGAACATATTACAGCTTTAGTTAAGAAACTTAAAATCAAACTCGGCTTTTATTACAGGAACAAATCTTGTTTTACTTTTAGTGCTAGGAAGAAACTTGTGGAAGCAACTATCTGCCTGTAATAGACTATGGAGATATATTGTCCATGCATGCTGCATTTTCAATCCTGCGTCATGCAGATTCAGTTTATCATGCATCACTACGATTCATAACAAATAAAAAGTCCCTTACCCATCACTGCATTCTTCATGATTTAGTTGGATGGACATCACTTAAAATTCATAGACAACAGCACTGGTATATCTTTATTTATAAAGCTATACTTGGCAAACTTCCACTTTATCTCTGTAACCTCCTCTCTGTTTGCTCTGGTACCTATCAGCTACGCTCCTTAAAGTGGTTGCTTTTTAATGTACCAAGAGATACAACCGAATTGGGAAAAACTGCCTTTCTTACTTAGCACCTTGGGGGTGGAATAATCTACAAAAAGAGTTAAAGTTAGAAACCCTTATGTCCATAAATGATTTTAAAAAATACTGTAAAGAGTGTTGTGATGGAGACATGTTCTTGTTTTTCTTAAGAGTCTCATTTTGTTTTATATTTTTATTTTTTTTATATTTTGTATTTCTTTTATTGTGAAAATTTAATTTGGTGTTTATGTAAGCATTTGTTGTGATTTGGCTGCTACCTTGGCCAGGTCTCTCTTGTAAAAGAGATTCTGAATCTCAATGGGAGCTCCTGGTTGAATAAAGGTAAAATAAAAATAAAAATAATAATCTACTGTTTCTATTTTCCTTATTTTCTTTGTGATGTTTGTCAGAGTGTTTTCTTTTTCCTGGTTTGTACTTGCGCTCTTTACATGTTTGAGAAGAGTGTGAAACCCATCTATAAACCTCGTCATCTGGGCAGTCGTCAACCACTCTGACAGCCAGTGCAAGATTTACCAGTATACGGTAAAAACCACCTTCGATTCTCGATACAAACCTTTAATCATATTCTCCAACATTGCAAACACAATTTCGCTCATAGCGTAAACAGTCACATAAACATATTTGCTCATAGGAGTCATTTCGCTCGGACACAGTTCTGAAGAGTATTGCACACGCGGTTCCTATGGTTTCATTTAAGTCTAATGCTTTGTTGAGTTTTGCCTTTAACTGTCTGCTGAAAAAAAAAATATTCTAAGCTTCTATCAGTAACAACGTCTTTGTTGATGTCAATGTAATCTGCGTTGTGTAATTTCGTAATCACTATTGAACACCAGCATTCGTCCAATGAAAATGTAATTTATTGGATCTCTGGACTAACTCAAATAAGTTTGAGGACTCTGAAGCAATGAAAACAGCGCGCACAGCAATACACGACACACTGTGAAAGAAAGTGCGAAAATTATGTAACATGAAATCATCAAATACACAACATACAGCCCTTATGACATGACATGACAAAATAATGCGTCCAACCGCTGTAAAATCACAATATGACAAAATGACAAGCGGCCGGAAAGACCGGAAATACCAAAAATGGTCATGGCATGCACGTGCAGTGGGCTGGGCACATGTGCAGTGAACTAGGTATGATTATGAGTCACGAGTTAACCATGTGAAGTGGCGAATTTGTCCCTCTTTCGTGCTCGAGATACCAGAATTCGGCGACGTAAAATAATCGATGTAATTGATGAGAAAATGCTAAGACAAATAGGGAGTTTGTCTGTTCCACTTCAAAAACGTTGACATAATAGTATTGGCGAGTTAACCGTGAGTCGAGATAAGTGAACTCCACTGTATATTACAATTATTGTTAGGGATGCCCCGATAATAAATATTCTAGCTAATATGGATACATTTTTTTGTGTCTGTTATGGCCAATAATAAAACGATAATAAATGTTTCATAGAAAAAAAAAATCATTAAATGTATATTTTCTTGGCTACAACTAATAAATAAAATCCCAGAAACTAAAAAGTAAATTACAATTTAAGACATCACAACATTATAATGTAAAGTATTAAAATTAATATTCATTTTGAGATTTGATAAATAATAACTGAAAATACTTGTATTGTAATTTTAAGCTTCAAATCAGATACATAAAGTTTATTTACCAGAACAACAATTGCATCATGTAGTGGACCGTCAGTGTGGAGAGTCTCGACATCATCCTCAATGAGGTAGTCCCACTCCACTCCCATTTCAATGAAGCGCCGGTTTCTTGTATCTTCTCCTTTGCCATTGAGAATGTAATGTCCTGTTGCTTGGTTCTTGATAGCTACATTCAGAGATTAATTATAAATCTTCATAAGTTCAGGGACAAGAGGTTACAGAAAGATATGAATCAGAGTGAAAGATTTGTTAATTTAAGGATTTTCCTCAGCCATCAAAACAGATGTTTTGATGTGCACGCGTCAGGATAATCACCATTGCCACCAGTCATCAAATGTCATTTGTACATAACATTGTCTGGAATGTTTTAAAATTATAACGAATGTACCGCATGAAGCAGAAATGTGCAAAATACTTCATGCAATGAAATCAAAACTGTTCTTTGATTTCCTACATGTTTAGTGTGATGAAGCTGTATTTAGTTTTACCAGAGGAAAATAAGACCTGAACATCCAGAAAATGTTCAATTTAAGGATAAAGATAATTCACCCGAGAATGATAATTTCTTCTGTGGAATAATAAGGTTTTCCACTTGTGTTTATTTTTTAATAGATAGTTTATTTATTTGTGTGTGAATTATGCCTTAAGATAAAATAAAATAAAAAATATATATTTATTTTACCTGGCCATTTGATGACTGACAAATAGACTGGTCAGAATAAATGCTAAAGGTGTTCATTACAAAAAGATGTTAATGGGAACTCACATATATTATACATTACTTAATTCATCATTCACTGATATATTCAATCAACATCCAAATAAATTATTTTTATCTTGATCTAATTTTGTTATTCATTTAACAGTTGTGAACAAAAGATTTTCATAATCCATTCATTCAAGCATATGCAGAACTAAGTCTTCTGTTTGATGGAAATTGCTAAGCTTTAGCTAAATCTAAATATTGCAATCAATTAAATATTAATAAATTAATATCAATTATATTATTAAATCATATCAATTAAATATTGATTGCAATATATATCAATAATAAAAATAATCTAAATATTGCAATCAATTAAGTTAAATATATAGATAACGTGCAGGTTACTAATGTCACCCCTGTTCCGTTGGACTGACGTCATGGGGTTGCGTCTGGGAGCTCAATCACCTCCAAGTTTAACAAAATGCACCAATGAACATTGGCTAGTGAGATTTGCATGCCAAGTCCCACTCACCCGGCATGCGGGTATAAATAGGACCTGCATACTCACTTCATTCATATTTTTGGCCACGTGTCCAGGCCTAGTTCTCAAGACAACGTAACAAAAGGGCCGAATCAAATTCAAGGCACGATTCACAGACCGAAAATGCCTACAGCTCTCCGATCCTCTTGGATAAGGCAATATAATGTGCTGCAGTGGCAGAAACATACACTTTTAAGGGGGAGGGGGACAGCCTCCAGACCCACTTGATGGAAGGGAAGAACACCACTCAGAGACTCCACTTCAAAGCATAAGCATGCCCCATTGAGAGGGCAATAGCTGAAGGGATAGTGTCTAACCTTAAGTCTTGCCCATATTAAGTCCAAATGCATATTTGCATAGGCCCCAGGGCCAGCTATGTGTCAGTGCATCTGTACCGAGGGTTCACTACAATTGGTAATAGGAGGACCCCTGGGAGGCAATCAGGTCTACCTGTGCATCCCTCGAATAGGCTCCAGATCAGCGGGACAACCTGGGGATAGAGTCTCCATTCTCCCAGACCATAAGCTGTCATAAGTGCACGTCGGCTGCACGATTTAGCAAACCCGGAATATAAATGGCGCGCTGTGACCTGAGCTGTTGCTGACTCCAAAGTAGGAGGTGGAAGACGAGTTTCGACATTCAACGGGGCAGACCACCTAAATGTTTGATGTACAAAACAGTTGATGTGTTGTCTGTATGGACCAGTTCATGTTGTTCGTGCTGCAATGGTCGGAACCGGCGCAGGGCAAGATGCACTACTACAGACTCTATGAGCCTGGGGCATGCCCATTGCACACAACACCCCAGCCAGCTTCTGTTGTGACAACAACATGCCTGGACACTTGTTCTAAGGGTACTCTGGCCCATAGAAAGACAAGGTCCAACCAAGGGCTGAATGCTTGGCAACAGCTCAGTGTGATAGCTACACAGAGTGTGCCATGGCGCCAACTCCACCTCGGGACTTGACCGCGTAACCAGTCTCATATGCATAAGAAAAGGCATTGCCTGCGGTGCCTGCCATATGCCCCAGAAGCCTCTGAAATGGTTTCAGTGGGACTACCGTCTATTGCCTGAAAACCCTCAGCTCGGACTCAATATAACACAGAAGAAACTGCTCTTTCATTCAAAAAGTGAATGGAACAGAAACCAAAGGCAACAACAAATTCTCCACCTGGACCTCCTCCGGGGGTTGGAATGGCACGTTCAAAAGTCCATGTCCGGGCTACCTGTCTCAGGGGTGCTTCGACATGGTGGAGAGTTCCACTAAAAGCAACCACCCCAGTGAGGGGGGGGGGGGGGGGGACATGGAAGCACTCTCCAATGCAGCGATCAACATCCGATCCTCATCAGGAGCGCCGAACGAGATACAAAGTACCTCACATGAAGGACCTGCATGATCATCCAGTAACTCTACGGCCCATGCAATGCTAGAGAAGTGGGAGGTTCGTGGGGGTTGGCCCAACAAAAAGGTTCAGACTGTAAGCCTCAGGTCTCCTAAAGTGCTAACCAGTCCCTCAGTTCTACCATGAGAAGTGGAAGAATGGTGGGTAGCAGCAGATGGGACTCGTGCCTCCGTATTAAAGGAGAGGCATGGCAGCAATGCGATGCCATGAATCACCCATGAACACCATCCACATCAGACAGCAATCATTGCCATCAGATGAGGTCAGGGAACGACCTCATCCAGAAACACACAGACGTAAAGACATCTTAAACAAGATGCTGATCGTGGGTGGGACTCGGCAGGCAAATTTCACTAGGTGAGACTTCCTGATGTCAGTCGGATGTAATGTTGAACGTGACTGACTGATAGGGAACTGAAATTTGTATTTATTAGTCAAGTAATATTAAATTTTACCTAATAAACTATTATTGAAACAGAAATATTACCTTTTGTAAGATCTCTTGGAAGGTTAAATGGGCCAGTTAAGATTGTAAGTAGCTAATTAAAATAACTCCAACAGTATATTTACTGGAAAGCATTTTCAAGAAGGGGAATATTCAAAGAATAAAAGCAGGTTCAAATCAATTAATTAAATACTGTGCATTACAAAGTGATAATTGCTGTCTAAATGGACTTCTCAATATTAATATAATGAATAGGTTTTTTTGAATACTATAATATAATGAATAGATTTCCTTTAGCTCAACCAGAAGAGCATTGGTGTTTACAATGCCAAGGTCATGGGTTCGATCCCCAGGGAAAGCAAGAGCTGATTAGAATGTCAATGTGTTCCTTGAATGCAATGTAAGTTGCTTTGGATACAAGAGTCTGCCAAATGCATAAATGTAAATGAATAAAATGTGGCAATAAATCATTTTGCATTTACCTTTTTTAACTCTATGTACAGTTAAAATAGACTCTGTGAGGTTGAGGATGATTTTTTTCTAACATTAGTTTTACAGTTCAGAGGGGAAAAAATCATAATTAAGAAAGGGCCTCAAGTGAAATGAGAGATTGTAGAAAAAAAACAAAGACAAAAAAATTGCTTTTTTCCCTCAAGGCCATGCATTAATGCTCACATTTTTATGTCAAACAGAACTGTTCAGTCGAAATGTCAGTTAGCAGGTCATGCCAGTAATCAAATTCTCCATGAGTGGCTCAAGATTTATAATGCGTTTTTAGAGTAGCAGTTTTTTTTTTTTTTTTGATATTCACATTTAATATAGTATGTGGTTAACATTATGTGAACAAACTTTCCTTTAAATTAAAGGAATAGTTCATCCATAAAGTAATTTAATTTAATTTTCCTGACTATTTACTCACCCCAGGAACTCAAAATTGTCAGGGTTTCTATTCAGTATGTCCGTGTTCAACATTTGTTTATATTCATTCAGTTTCCTCATGTGGTCCTTTGTTGTAATCTAAGTCACCTGTTGTGTCATCAATAGCTTTGTTTGTCTTGTCAGCTGAGTCACATTTCTTTCATTACTCTCTATGTATTTTAGCCCTGTTTTTAGTTCAGTTCTCTGTCTGTTCTCATTTTAAGGTAAGGTGTGTTTGTACTGTGAGGATATCTCCTGAGGTTTGCAATTAAAAGACAGCTTCCCTTAAGTTCCTTTGTCTTTCCAAGTTACATTGCATTTAAGATATACATTTGATTAGTTCTTGCTTCATTAAATCCATTATCTACTGTTTGAGCTACAGGAAGGTTCATGTTTTAGAAAATGTTTGCTAAGTTGTTTGACATGCACACTATGTGCAATTGTAGTACGACATATCAGCTACTTGCATTAAAACCATGCTTTATGCTATGGAACAATATGTGAAAAAATAAAACTTCCCTCACAATATGAAAATTTCTATTCTAAAACCAGAAGGAATTCCAGAAGGAAACACGCAGCTTGAAAATCTTCATTCCCTTTCAGCATTTAGGATTATGATCCACAATGCCACAATGTAAAATTGTGCTGGACAGTGATTTTCTCTAAAATCTGAGTATAATTTGGTTTAATGCACTTCCAGGCAAATGCACAAGCTGCTTCATATAAATGCATTGTATTCGAGTACTAGCATTACAGTGACATGAATACATTAAGAACAGCTACCTGTACTGCGCACAGAATACATGAGCATGCATTTGATCTTTTTGTTGTTTAGCCTGGGAAACATGACAATCTAATTTCACTTACCAAAAATTTGAGGAGAAGCCTCATGTTCTTGTATGATCACATGTCTAGCCCCAGGAGGAATGAGAAACATCTTTAGGTAACCTTTGCAATGGTGAAAAAGGGTAAAGGGAGAGATGGCAGAAGCAATTAGTTAGCTAAGAATTTCTTCTACGGTTTAATCTTTGCAGAGGTGGGCATCTCATCACTACAGCACTTCTACAGTAGTACATCACTAAAGCGTTCAGATTTGAACTATCGCAAACTGTCCATCTAGCAAGGTCATGAGAAGCCTATAAGGGAAAACATCAAGACATGACAGAAGGTTCCACTTCCATTCATTTCATCCATGCATCCATGTGAATGTAGATGACATATCCTTCAGAAGCTCAAATAACAATGTCAGGCGAAACAAGACTGAAGACCATGAACGATTGTTATGTAAGACTTAATTAAGAAGGACACTGAATGGCAGAGCCTTGAGTCAGTTTGCAATACATCACACAAGAACACAAAAACACAAATGTTGCCTTCTCTACAAATGCCCATTCCTCTGCAAAGCATGATACCACTCACCCATCACATTTATAGAATCCTCAGTTTCATTCAGATATACATTCCGAGCTCCTTTCGGCAGCAAGAAGGCTCCTCTTGTTTTCCCTTTAGAATCAGAGGAATTTGTTGTCATTTTTTTCCTACACTCTTTGTCATTGACAGTCTCTAGCAGTATGACGCATGTCTAAGACACGGATGTGATGTAAAAATGTGGCCAGGAATCATCAATGGAGAATAAAGTCAATTTAGGCAGCGTCTGCTGGAAGGTTTGTATCATCAATTAATGTAGACAGGAAGACATCTGCAGAGAAAGCTGGGGCTGCAGGGTAATCCTAATAGAGTTCAAATGAGGTCATAATGCAGGTCTAGAAAGAGCAGGAATATAATAGGTTTGAGGAAGGCGGATTAAAGAAGATGGACAAAAATAATGGTTTGTGTGTGCTGATGGTGGAGGAAGGATACTGTAAGGGGGAGAGAGCATATTTATATACTAATCTTATTAGATTCACTCGATGTATGTTATTTCCATATTTATATAACAATATTATATTTATCCTCTTTTGAAATTAGAAATACAGACATTTTAATTAAGCTCTTCAAGACCTATATTTCATGAGACAGTTCACCCAAAATGAAAATACTGTCATCATTCACTGTCATCACAAATATTTATGGAACATAACATATTTTGAAGAATGTAGTGGTCCAAACAACATTGGAGCCCACTGACTGACAAAATATCTTATTTTTTGTTCCACAGAAGAAAACAAGCGTACAGATTTGGAATGACATGAGGGGAAAATTTAAATTCCGGGGTGAACTATGCCTCTAATGGAAGAGTTGTCTTCAATGGATATTTAAGTAAAGTCAAGTTTGCAGAGAAAAACTATTTTATGTCAATCATTTAAGGAAGATTCTGAGTTCAATTAAACTCAATCTTATCTGTGGCATGCTGTCTATCACTAAAAAAAATCATTTTAATCTGATTAATGTCATTTTGTAAATACGTACAAAGAAAAAAACACCTGTACAGTTAGCATGAGACTAGGGTCATATAACTGCTTACCAAAATGCTGCTTGAATAGAAATCACTCATAAGAATTATATTGTTAATGAAGAGCGAAAGTTTTACACCATAAGAGGACGATTTAAACAGACACATTATACTGAATAATTCCAGTGCTTCAAGAAAAGTACGACCTTCACATTTTCGCTTCTAAACTATTCAATACATCTTCCCCATGGGCATCCATTGTGAGTGGATGAATAAAAACATGTTTTCCGTTGAGTTTTATAAACAAATCGACAGCATTATTCAGATGCAGTTGATAGAGTTTAATTTACATCTACCTCTGAATATTCCTTTAAAGATACTCGCTACGCTCAATGCAAAGGAGAGCAGCACAGCAGGAAAGAGAAGTGTAGGATTAGACAAGATAAGATACTTGCAGGTTGTGTTTTCCAACACAGGGATTTCTTTTTTGGATCTCTTGCTTAACTTTTTTCCTGTTAAAGTGATCAATTGAAAATAAAACAAGATGGAGTTAGAGAAAGGTCAAATATAACATAGGATTTAGTTCATGCAGACAATGTGTTAAAAGTAGTAATGAAAATAATTAAAAACTGTATAAGGAATTTGTGATTTTAAGTACTGTCCCCCATTATGCTGATTCTGGTTAGAGATAGAATAAAACAAATTCATAGTCACAAGTAAATGCAGCACTTGTGACACCATGCAACTTAAAATTCAAGGAATTGCACCTTCTGGCTTCATAACGAAAACCGAGGCACGTCTGAAAGAATGAAGCTAGAAATTATGGCAAAAACAAGATGGCCCTAAATAATAATGTGTATTATCTCAATAATGCCACATCATTCAGATGCAACAAAGGCAACACAAACACACATAAATCCATATTCTTAAATGCATTTGTCCTGCCATCGCAACGTGCACTGTGCTTCATTATGCATTTGCATGAGTGTTTTATCGGCATTGTATAGACCTTTAAGTCACATGCCGGAGTGAAGCCTTAAAGGATCTATTGTGATTGTATGGCTCTGTGGTACAATTAGGCAGCTCCTGAAATTACTGCACTGAAACTACTTACCCACATGGTGAGTGCCTGTTTCCAAAGAAGATTTATACTTATTCTACGAATGAGATTTGCATATTTAGGCTAAAATTAATTTAACTTAAGTAATTATTTTTAAAAATTGGTTCAGAGAAGACACAGCTCTGAAACACTGTGTGGTTAAGTACCACACATTGCATTCAAATTAGCTAATGTATGTGCAGGGCTTAACAGCCCTTCCCTGACATTTTAAAGATGTTAGCCCCTTGCCCTTGTGAATTTGAGTTCCTCTCTAATCACAAGTAAATACTCCATGATGTTTGGGATTTTTCTCTGTTTGGTTATTTTCTTTTGTGCTATTAATTCAACTACACGTACAGCATCAGCTATTTTGAAAAGGAAAACAATAAGCACAAAATCAAATCTAATAATAGTTGCCACAAGTGGCCCAAAATACAGGTTTTTTTTTTTTCAAATGGAGATTTTTTTTTTATATCTTCATTAACTGCTTAGTGAGTGGACAGGCCACTCTACCATAAGTTCTTTCAGACAAGGCATTATTATCAATGTGATTATTAGTTGGTTATGGTATGATGTGACAGGCTTTGCACACAGTTTCAGGCAGGTTCAGTGAAGCTATTTTAGAGGTACACAACTGTTCCAATGTTTGGTTTCATTATACTTTAAAAAAAATGAATGATCTTATGCTAATCAAGACTGAATTTATTTGATTAAAAAAATACACCAAAAACACAAAAATAGTCATTCAATATATTTTGAAATGTAATTTATTCCTGTGAAGCCAGGAACATATCAAAGTGGCAACATCAATGCGAGTATTGCAAGGGAGCATGTAGATTTTATCTGGCCATATAAATTAAAGGTGAACTTAATATAACTCTTTGGACCCTTGCTGAGAAGGAAATTTTAAGGTTGGCCTCTGCAACTTTAATCAAATTCCCCTGGACTACAGTACAGTTCCCAGCCATAGTGACAATGTGCCAATTCATCATATGATAATAACTTTCTTTGAAATCACAGTGAAGAAATCTATTTATTAATTAGTTCTGGTGTGAGCCTCAAGCTCCTCCTAGGCTGCTCAAATGTAAAACACCATTAAAAACTAAAGTGACGGTTGCATAAGGAAACCAATTAGATGACTACTATGCTTTTACCCCTCATTGTTGGCTGAAAAATAATGAAACCCCTTCCTCCAAAATGTATGGCTTTTCTGTGCTCAGATAAAAGGTTCCTTTGTCCATTTATAGTGTTTCTCTGGGTACAAAATGCTCTGAATTAAATGCCAATGGTACTGGTTCTGGTAATGTCAGTGATAGAGATTGTCTAATCAGCAATTAGTTTGGGTGAATATATGAATAAAAATAAACCAGATGATTTGAAAGGAGTGAGATTTGCAACAAAATCAGGATCTCTACTCTTTGTATTGGAAAATCAAGAGATAATTTAAGAATAAATATGCAGTTTGTATGCAAAGTAGATAGTCAAGATGGAGCGGTAATGTAGGTCCTGAGGGA
The DNA here is from genome assembly GCA_037043235.1 of Rhodeus uyekii. Lineage (NCBI taxonomy): Eukaryota > Metazoa > Chordata > Actinopteri > Cypriniformes > Acheilognathidae > Rhodeus > Rhodeus uyekii. The sequence goes on along the minus strand of JAWRVZ010000010.1, from coordinate 7,871,667 downwards.
AGTTCTGTGAGTTCATATAGAGGCAATAAATGTTTTTTTATTGTTTTCCTGTGTTTGCAGGTGAGCTGAGCACCTCCTGCGTCAAACAGCCCGGTGGCTTGCTATTTGACAGTATTTAGTGTCTAATTTATGTTCTATTTATTTCTGCTGTATATCATTCACCTTGCCCTTTTGATTCACATGAGAGTGATGCTGTTTTTCACTGAGATTTCTGAGATGTGTGTATGTGGTCTGGTAAACCCCACATTATGGGGACAACACATTGCAACACATCCCTCCAATGAAAAACTGCACTTCATATCATGTAACCAAAATACCTTTTAATATATTGATTTTTAAACAGATAGTTATTCCCTGACACCCATGAAATTTTCACCTTGTGGAAATCAGTTACATTTTATGGTAATGTATCACTTGTGATTGAATTTAATAGAAAGGAGGGTCTCTAAAAATGAAACTAAATTAAACTTTTTTTAAAGTTAGTAAGTGATCCTTCACTCTTAAACTACAAATGCAAAGCAATATTTTTTTTTTCTTGAATCTGGTTTGAACGATCTGGTCATTGCACTTGTATTTAGCGCTGACCACTTGGATCCCTAAAAGATATAATAACAGAGGCCTGTTGTTAGAACAGGCATAAACTGAGTTTTTAATGGATGAATTAGAGCCAATGAAATTATATTTTCCAACAAAAGTTCCATATTTTGTAACCCACAAATGTCAGTGAGTTACTTACATATTTAGACTTGTACTTTCATGATCATAACATTCAGGCTGGCAATGAATATACAGTCATGGCACCCCTGAATTTTTCCAGAAAATCAAGGAAAATAATTTTATATTGCTCACAGAAAAGTATTGGATTAATACATGTTTTGCTATACTCATATTTATTCCCTTTGTGTGTATTGAGAAAAAAAGAAGCAAAATACCTTGAGATACAAGCGTCCCGACATATGAGTATTCCAAGATAAAAGCAAGCCTTAGAGCAAATTTTTGCTTTGAGATACAAGTAAATATTTGAGATACGAGCACGCTTACAGGTGGTCGAGAACTCAGAGCCCACACCCTCACTTGTACACGTCACGTCAACTAAAATAAAAGTGTTCGCGTGAGCAAAAACAGCAGTCGAGAGAAGATTGCTGCAGATGAGATGTTGCTCATGCATTGCTGCAGATGACATGTCAGGAGCATGCATATTGCTGCAGATGATGTCACACACTCACGTATTGCATCGCTCCTCAAGGCGCAGTTTTACGTTTATCATCCGATGTTGCTTTTTAACCTACATTTCTTTGTAAACCCCGAAAGCGGTAGTAAAACCCTGCTGGGGTTAACAACAACAAGCTATCTGCACCAGGGTTTATACAGAACTTCTTAAGTTGAATTTACTACCTTTTTACTACCTTTTTACTACCTTCAAAATATTTTTTAATACCAGCGTCACTGCGATTATCTTGACAGACATAACCATCCTCCAAAAAAGGAGGGATTTTTTTTTTTTAGGATTGGTTGAGCCTCTTGTCGAACAGCCCTGCTTGGTTTACGGTCTCCACCAGTTTTTCTTCTTAAAATATGGTGCAATACCAAATTTGATCATGTAAGCGTTCTTATTCTTGCCTAAAGCGAAGGATTTTGCTATGTCGGAGTCCGGAAACATTTCTAAACAGCTCTCCAAAGCCATCGTTGGAATTGAAAGAGTGGTGTTTAGTTGCTAGATCTAAACACTACGGACTAGTCGACTAGTCGAAAAGCCACTGATTTGTGAGTCATTTAAACTAAAGTTTTGTAACTGATTAGACAACTAGACTAAAAGTAAGAAGACAGTCAAAAATACATTTAAATGCATCAATAATACATCTAAAATACTGAATCTATAAATCAAGTAAAATAATAATGAATTTTGCTGAAATAAGGTCAGTATTAGGGGAGCGCGGGGCACAAAGTAACGCAGGGTAAATGGTAACGTAGACTTTTTAGATAGTTGCAAAGGATATGATTAAATATGATGTACTAACAGGCTTTTCACCACACTGTTTGCACACGTCTTCTGGCCATCTTTCGAGAAATTTCAGCGAAGTTTGGAGGAGAACCACAGGAAAAACTCTTTTGGCAGCATGTAAATATTTTTTGTTGTAGTAGTTGTTTTTCGATTTACAAAGTGTGTGAAAGTATGTTAGTCCAATAATTACCATCTTCTTGGCTAAAAGATGGTACCATTTTGAAAGATGTGAAAAACACAGTGACTGCTAGCCGGTCCTGAGGTAAACACGACACCGAAGTGTTAGTTGTAACATTGCATAGCCTATATCAATAATCAGATATTTTGCATTGTATTAACCTATTAAAAAGTTTTAATGTTCAAAGCATAAACAAAATGTAAAAAAAAAAAAAAATACATATATAATATTGCATTCATAAGTTATGCTTATGATCATCAAGACAACTTTTTGTAAGAAATAAAAATACATGAATGAACATCCATTGCATAACATGCGTTACAAATAACCCTCTGTCTGTTACAACTAACCCTGCTCACGGGGTAAGAAGTAACATTTTACTCATTTTATGCTTTTGGCGATACTGCACAGAAACGATAGGTGAAATGTGCAGGAGAGACTTGCATGTTGTTTGTATAAAAATATGGTTTGTCTAATCCTATTACTTTGTTCATTATTTGGCCAAAACCAAAAAGTGTTACTTTGTGCCCCGCGCCACTATTCGACATGCTTTCCTTGTGACGTCTCAAAACTGCTGTTTTATGTGTGTGTTTCCATGGCGACGCGTCATGCTTGTCAAGTGACGCACAGCAACCACAAAAAAAGTATCGCATGCATTTAGTTTCTCTTATTTATTCAAAATATTAAACTTGTTCGCTGATAGTTTGTGTCGCAGATCGGAGAATCTTCTACCGAAATACATGACAGTAAGTGTCCGCTGAAGCGGGAGAAGAATAGAGTGACTTTACCGCCGCACATAAACACCACAACGCCTCAGCTGCAGTGTAATCTGTTCACTCTGCTGTTCACTCACCTCAGCTCGCAATGCACTGGGCGCGCGCGCGCGAACAAACACAACCTCGCGTGATATCGCTCAGGTCCTAGTTTCAACATCTAAATAAATCCTCGCGAATTTTAAAAGAAAGACCTGCACTTAACACAAATTGAAAATATATCTAAAAAAATTTGGCTCGAAAATTTAATACCTCGTCAAAAGACGTTTACTACTTTTTACTACTTTTTAATGGCCTTAATTTTGGCTGATTTCGTTTACTACCTTTTACTACCTTTTACAACCCCGCGGACACCCTGTGCACTCACATGTAAAGAGCATTCAAGTGTGCTCTCCAAATCTCCCTGCCTGTTAAAATCTGTGATTTTAATTTATCTAACCTTTCTTTTCTTGCTAAATTATTGGAGCGAGTTGTTGCTACTTAGTTAATTTCTCATTTAACTCAGAACAACCTCTTTGAGCCTCTACAACTTGGATTTCATGAATTCCATAGCACAGTTACAGCTCTGATTAGGCTAGGGTTACCAATGACTTACTACTTGTTTCAGATTCAGGCTGTCCTTCAGCTTTGATTATTTTTGATCTCAGTGCTGCTTTTGACACTGTTGATCATTCAGTTTTAATTACTCATCTTGAAACTGTTTTTGAATTTTGAATTGGTTTAAGTCCTATTTTAATGATCAGAAGCAGTTTGTTGCCAAGGGTGGATTCAGATCTGAGGTTAATGTTGTTCAATCTGGTGTGCCTCAGGGATAAATTCTGGGCCCTCCGCTTTTTAATATTTATGTTTACACTCTTGGCCTGTATTTGCAATCAATTGTCTAAAATTTCATTTTTACGCAGATGATATTCAGATCTATATTCATTTTGAAACAAATGATACTGTGTCTGTTGATTTTCTTTCTGATTGTATCTTTAAGATGAAAGTTTTCTCTTTCCTAACAACAAAAATACTGAGATTATGCTTGTTGGTTCACCCCACCAACTATGCAAAGCTGGGTCAGTCAAGTTAACATTTGATGGCTTAAAGGTGGAGTTTCAAACTAAATTGAGGAATCTCGGGGTAATTTTCGACACCAACTTAACATTTGAGCCTCATATAAAAAATACTATTAAGACTTTTTTCTTTTACCTCAGAAACACTGCCATATTTCGTCCAATGCTGTAATTTATTGTTGCGGTCAGACTAGTCGATACTTTTGTTTTTTTTTCGTATTGATTAATGTGACGCCTTGTTGGCTGGGGTGTCAAAAGCTACCCTAAACAAACTGCAGATAGTGCAAAATTCGGCTGCCAGAATCCTCACGAGAGCTAAAATAAGTGATCATTTCACACCTATTCTGGAGTCTCTGCATTGGCTCCCTGTTAAGTTTATGGTTGATTTTAAAATTGTTTTGCTTACCTATAAGGCCTTACATGAGGTTGGCACCTCAATACCTGACTGACTTTTTAATTCCCTATACTTCCATCCGTGACCTTCGATCTTCTGAAACAGGTCTTTCAACTATTCCACTACCTCGTTTAAGATCGATGGGAGATAGGGCTTTCTCTACACTTGCTCCAAAACTCTGGAACTCTTCAGTCTGCCTTGGCTTGTAGTTTAAGGAAACAATGACTTTTGTCAGATTCTCTCTCTGTAGCTCTGGGAATTACATTAATTTATGTCCATGCACATTATCAAATTAGTCATTATGTTCTTAAATATAATTGACATTTTTGAGAATTTGAGAATTATTATTATTAGTTATTATTAGTATGAGTGTCCTCTTATGAACCTATTCTGACGCGTCCTCCAGTCAGTGGCTGTTCTTAAATGGGCAGGTTTTATGCTGTAGTTGGGCTGGAAATCGTCAGTGCAATCTGGCAACACTGTCACTGATGCGTCCTCCAGTCAGTGGCTGATGAGCAGCGAGTGCAATGCGTTCGTTATTGCTCGCTCTACAACGAAATAGATTGTTTTATTATTATGACTATAATCTTAAGAACCTATTCTTTCATATCATGGCTGTTTTAAGGGAGTGTATGCCAAATAAAGCGATCAAATGACCGTGATTAAAACTGGAAGCTTAGCTACGCATCGCAGACGCGTCCTCCAGTCAGTGGCTGATGAGCAGTAAGCAGCTCTGTAGGACTACAATTCCCATGCACCCACTTCCATGGACTGATTACCACACACCTGCTTTGCATCATCACTACTATTTAAACACTGGATACCCAACACCTCACCGCAAAGTCTTGTTTTCACCGGCTACATTGCTGAGCGTTATTTCCCGAGTGTTAACCTTTTTAAGGGAGTGTATGCCAAATAAAGCGATCAAATGACCGTGATTAAAACTGGAAGCTTAGCTACGCATCGCAGACGCGTCCTCCAGTCAGTGGCGGATGAGCAGTAAGTGCAATGCATTCCTTATTGCTCGCTCTACAACGAAACATATTGTTTAATTAGTATAAGTGTACTCTCGAGAACCTATTATTTCATATCATGGCTGTTTTAAGAGAGTTTATGCCAAATAAAGCGATCAAATGACCGTGATTACAACTGGAAGCTTTTTTTTGTCTTTGTGAATCGCTTTGAGATTTGTATTTAAAGGCGCCATGGAAAATAAAGGCTATTATTATTATTGCTGCCGATGAGATGCCAGACGTGTACGTATTGCTACAGATGACATGTCACACGCTCGTGTATTGCTGCCGATGGCATGTCAAACGTGTGCGTATTGCTGCAGATGAGATACACGTATTGCTGCAGATGATATATCAGGGATTGATGTCACCAGGGATTAAAATGTGTAATATGTTTGCGCAATTTACGTAATCAACACAATCCCTCCCTCCTCAGCCACTACAGTACCATCTGACTCGAAGGTGAGAACTCATAATTAAAACCACATTTTATTTTATTTCACAGCAATCCTTATATACTATAATTTCTTGTGTGTGTGTGTATATATCTATAGCAACTAAAAACATGTTTTTTTCCATTGTTATTAGCACTAATAAGGGAGTTTTTTAGAGAGCTGGATGATTTTTTTTTCTGTTATTTCTTATGGGAAAAAATGATTTGAAATACGAGCAACTCTAGTTATGTCACAAATGCTGACGAGGTTCCCACCAATGGCCACCGGAGGTCACACTCACCATAGTACTAGCTCTGTAGGACTACAATTCCCATGCACCCACTTCCATGGACTGATTACCACACACCTGCTTTGCATCATCACTACTATTTAAAAAACTGGATACCCAACACCTCACCGCAAAGTATTGTTTTCACCGGCTACATTGCTGAGCGTTATTTCCTGAGTGTTAACCTTGCCTGTTTTCTGACTCTGCCTTGTTCATCGTGTTTTATTCTGTGCCGCCTGCCCATTGTTCTTTGTTTATCTGGATTCTGGACGTTTGCTGCCTATCCTGACTTACTGCCTGTTATGACCATTCTCTCTGCCTTGCCCTTGACATTGCTGTTCTGCCTGGTGATTCGACCTAAGCCTGTTTGTACCCTGATACTGTGTGAAATATCTTAATGAACTGCAGATGGATCTTAACCTGCCTGAGTCCACGTTACAAGTTACAAGCTCGGTCCTGGAATGGATTATGCTCGTATTTCAAGGTATCACTGTAATATCACACAAAACTCTAAAAATGGGGTGGAAAAAATATCACCCTTAACTGAATATTTGGTTGCACACCCTTTGGAAAAAGTAACTGAAATCATTTGCTTCCTATAACCATCAATAAGCTTCTTGCACCTCTCAACCGGAATTTTGGACCACTCTTCCTTTGCAAAACTGTTCCAGGTCTCTCATCTTGGACGCTTTTTCCCAACAGCAATTTTGAGATCTCTCCACAGGTGTTCAATGGGATTTAGATCTGGGATTTAGATCATTGCTGGCCACTTCTAACTATCCACCGCTTTGTTGCCATCCATTTCTGGGTGCTTTTTGAAGCATGTTTTGGGTCACTGTCCTGCTGGAAGACCTACAATCTCAGACGCAAACCCAGCTTTCTGACATTAGTCCCTACATTGCGACCCAAAATCTTTTGGGGAAACTCATATTTCATGATGCCTTACAAACGCAGTCAGGCACCCAGTGACAGAGGCAGCGAGACAACCCCAAAACGTCTTTGAACCTCCACCATATTTGACTGTAGGTACTGTGTTCTCTTTTTGTAGGCCTCATTCCATTTTCGCCAAACAGCAGAATGATGTGCTTTTCCAAAAAGCTCTATCTTGCTCTCATCTGTCCATGAGACGTTTTCTCAGAAGGACTTTGGCTTATTCAAGTACATACAGACGGTAGTCTTGGTATTTATGTCAATGTGTCAGCCGACAGACACACAACACAAAGACTAAGTCAATTTCTCTCCTTTTTATCTTCTTTCAGGTATGATTTTTATATTGCCCACACCTATTACTTGCCCCAGGTGAGTTTAAAGGAGCAAAATATAATTGAAACAATCTTATTTATCCATAATTTTGAAAGGGTTCTAATAATTTTGTCCAGCCCATTTTAGAGTTTTTTTTCCAATACAAACAAAGGGAATAATCATCTTTATAAAAAAACAAAAAAAAAAACATCTGTTAATGCATTACTTTTCTGTGAGCAATAATTTATTTTCTGAAAACATTTCAGTGGTGCCAACAATTTTAACCTTGCTTTTGTTCAGTCCCAAGACTAAAATAAAGATATGACATCAGCTGATTTTCTAAGGTTACTTAAATAGAGTTGAAGTACAAAAGACAAATGAATGTGACAATATGAATGAAAAATATGAGAGGCAAAACCTCTCATTTGTCTGATAAAGAATGAATGTAGATTGAGTGGGTCTGATGGACATTTGAGGATGGTCATATGCAAAGAACATGGAAAGTGCAGATGCCTGATACTTTTTAATGTGTTCATCAAATACATTTCTCAAACAGTTAATTCTGTGTTGTCAGAGGAGAGTTTGACAGACCTAAAAAATGGGGCCAGGGAGAGGTTGTGAGAGCCACATGCTAATGACACATCCCAGTGTGAAAGAATTCGGTTGTCATACTACACCGTCAAAATTCACAGAATGAACTACAGCAGATACTGTACATTGCCTTTGCCTTTTCACACTTCCCCTTGAATACTCAGATAACAATGCTTATTAATACTTGCTTGCAAAATCTAATCTAATAAATATTTCATCATATATTAGTAATAAATCAGTCTAATCTCTAATTACCACTCCCAGAAGTGTCCTGAAATTAGAGGACTGGAAATATAAACTTAATGATAGATAAGTCCAGAATAAAGAATTGCCAAGGTTAAAAAGTCCAAGGCCCAGGAAAGACGAAAGTATCTTACCAGCTTTCTTGGGAACACGGGTGAAAGTTCCTTTCACAGTTCTGCAGTGGGAGTTATCACCCCCACACACACCACACTTATCCTCTACCTTGTTGGAGCCAATTTCCCTGTCACAGCCCACTTTCTGAAGGAGAGAGAAGGGGTATATATGAGACACACTAAGAAAATAGGTAAGATGTGCTATCAGAAACACTTTCATCTTTGGATAAGTCTGTATGTGATGTCATGAAACTATAGATCATATGTGTCGTAAGTGTACATACATCATTCAAATTTTGACTTTGAACTTCCATTATTGCGGTATATTATATATGTATATTTCTATTGCATCGTTGTCGAAGAGTAATCAGCTAGTGAAGTAGATATGCTTATTGTAGAGTTATCAAAGGTTATCATGGGCATTCTTATGTTTGAAGCGGAAGTCATTGCAAAATTTGCAAAAGTGGTGTGTAGTTGTAGTGGTGCAAAGTCCATTTTTCAAACAACATTTACTGTGAAGTGGCACTCATCCTGTACACACTGCACTGTGAGCCGACATTGCTCAGTGACATATCACAGAGCCAACTTACAAATTTATAGAATTAAAATAATTATATATGAGGAAATTTTCCAATTGCTGTAAATCACATTTCTGTGTACAAAAGTGAGTGACCTGTCTGTGTCTACTTTAAAGTCCATCTACGCTGCATGCTGGTCTTGTGCAGTACAATTAGACATAAAACAGTAAGGCAATCAATAAAAGGGCATGATACTACACACATTGATATTTGCATTGATATCTTAATAGAAAAAAGCTGGAAGTGAGAAAATACTATTTCTGTGTTTTGTAGGAGAAAGAAACCAGCCAGTGGACTATAGACAATATAGTTTTAGCTTATTCAGCTCCAGCGTTTTTTTTTTTTTTTTTTTTGTTAGTTTTTTTTGCCAACCAGCGGCAGCAAAAATATTTTTTATAATTTTCACAACATTTTCATGGTCACCCAATATCACCAAATATCTGAAGATGCAATACATCAAAAGGAAAAGCATAACCTCTGCTTTTAAACCACCGGCGGATGCAGGAGAGGGGCCAGGGGTCACTGGCCCCAGCTGAAATCTGACTGGCCCCTGAATTGTCCCTTCCCTGTCACTCATCGGTGATCTACATCAATTCAACTCAATTAAAGACATTTGTTTATTGCATAGATGATGAAAGAGCATAACATATCTAAATGTACACAGTTCAGATGATTGAAAAAGTTTGCTCTCTTTAACTTAACACTGTTGAACCTACTTTACAAAGCCTGCTGCTCTAATAAGAGCCTGCAGTTTATCTTTAAAACTGGTGAGAGTCTTTTGTCAAAGACTACATTTAGATTGGATTCAGAATGATTATCAAAGCATAGAAGCCTTCACCAAAACTTGCATATGTTGCAGTTATGTAACTCTTTTTCATTTTCATATGTAACAATTTGTCATTCGGTAACGTTAGGCAGCTTTCATTTATATGCTGTTTATTGTTTGATGACCGCTTTATTTTACATTTTTACATGTAAGAAATTCTTCTATCACTTGTTTCCACTTATTTATTCACCAGTGTTTTGATCTGAAGATTCTTTCCTTTTGCCGAAGATGCATAATAGCTTCTCCTACCACATATCAGTGAAAATATGGATTTCCAGAAATTCCATCAACGGCAGGAAAGCATTGTGTCATAAATTACGGAAAATCTGTCAATGATGGGGAAAGAGTTTAAAGGAATAATACTGATTTTGAAGGTGAGTCTCAGCCTAAGATACTGTGGTCATTAAATACACAAGGACTGTTCAATGCCATTCTGACGTAAATTAAACTGGAGAAAATCAGCAGGTTCATTCTTGGCTGGCTGCTGCACAATTTCAGAGAGTCAGAGTGCACAAGATTTTATTAGTCATCAGACAATCTGTGAATGCCAGGCTGGTTTATTATAATTGTATAAATAATTGTATAAGTTATCACTTTTATAAAAGTTCATGACATGAAATCTTCTGTTTGAAGAGAGATGATAATTGAGGCAGTTATGTGAATGAACTACACTGTTGCACACAATATTATTGAGATCTTACTGAGAAAAACAATAATAATATTAATTTTAATTTGTGCAAATTAAGTTTTAGAACTTGGCAGCGGTTCTAATACTTGCAAAACTAAGTATACAACAGTTAATACTTAATGAAGTTTAAATGCTTACCACGCACTCTCCGCGCACACAGATGCTGTACGGGTCTTTGTAAGAGCACCTTGTCCCATCATGCACCAGCTGTTTCATGTAAGCCACATCACTGGTTTCTTTTGACTGGCAATAAAGGTGACATCTTTTGCTGGCTGAAAATATACAAAGACATTAAGAAATATTATTTAATAAGAGAGATCACAAATCACATCGTATACATTGTTGTCTGCTATATGTCTATTAAAATAAAATGTAATAGAAGTTATGAGTTAAGTTATGAGAAATCAATATTAATATTCAATCAATAAAACGTAATGTAATTATGGTGTAATATAATATTCAAGCAGAATGAAAATTAATGTGCTCTTCCAGGTCTTCATCTTCACAACGTATTAAATAATTAATTATGTATATGCATAAATTACTTGTGCTAATGTGAAAAATTATTTGGCAGCACAGGTAATACATTTGACAACTTATCGACCTCTTGAGCTTGTATAAAATATCAGTCGAATAGAATAACTTCCATCCAAGTCAACAGAAAAAGAAAAGAAGGTGACTTTTTAAAGAATTCAAAAATACAAACATTTTAATTCTGCCAAGTATTAGGACATCTGGTTGAGGAACTTAATAAATAATTATGAAGCATGCCTTCATAATAGTGGGATTCTGTGAAATTAATTCTACAGTTAAATAATGTGGATGCAATTTAATTAATCTGAGCAAACACACAATGAGCAAAATCCTACTTCACCTTAGTAGGATTTGTGGTCAGAATGCTGTACCAGCATACAGACCACAATATTAACTAATTTCTCTGAAAATATATATCACACATTAAAATAAATGATCATTAAAATCAGTGGAACATTTATTCATAAAGTCTTACTTTCATGTTCATATTCATATACTTGAATTATGCTTGAATGTTCATTGATTACTGATCTATTAACCGTCACATAAGGTTTGTATGAACATATAATGAATTTAAAAGGAAAAACAAGGAAAGCATTGTGAATATATATCCTCCCAACCATTCTTTCATGATTTGAATCTGATGAATCTGATGACATTGTCATCCTAGAATATGGTCATGATACATCTTCCCACATGGTTGTTTAAGAAAGGAAAAGCTGCACACTGCATTAAGACAACACGCTAGAAACATAATAATTGCTGCAATAATTATCTAATCATTAATTCTTAAACTCTTTGCCTATTTAAATCCAAACAGTGACGGTGTTTTTGGCCGAGCAGTTTTAAAGGCCGATATACACTGCACAGATAGATGGCGATCGAAGAAGACAATCATAAGATGAAGTAAATAATTTTTGGGGCATTCCACAACCCATCAAGTGCCATTTCAGTCAGTGAAAACAAGATCTGAGAGATGCCAACACACTCATCCAACAAAAATCACAATAGTATCTGTTGCCATCTGTTGATGCAGTGTGAATTGGCCTTAAGCGTTTTTCAGGGAAGAATATACCGGTAGTTGTTTAAACCTAAAATCGGCAGTGTGTTTAAAAAGATAGTGCCTATTTGATATTGAGTTGTGAAGCCAAACAAGGTCGTCTGACTTTTGCCCCTCTAGTGAACAAAGATAAAATATTAAGCATTCTGGGTTTTACGAACTGTAATCTTTGGTCACTTTGGTCTCAATATATTGTACTTGGGCAAATAATTTTGACTGAGAATAAAGTTCTTATATGTTCCAGAATTTACATGTAACATTTACAATTAAAACTATGGTGTTGCAGAGCTGTATTCCACTCAAGCTAGTGTTATATTGCATATGTCGTATTGTGACATAGCAACATTGCAGTCTTAAAATTGAAGGCCACATTTCTAGCATTTGTTAAACCTCATTGTTCCACCTTAAAAATATATCTAAATTACAACATATGCTCTCAATGACAAATGCGGAAAAACATTCATGATCTCAGGGCTAGATAATTGTAACACTCTACCAGGTTGCCCTGCATGCTTAAACTCATTATTTTATTATATCCATTATACTACATTATTTTCCTGTTATCTCTATTGTAAAAAGCGCTATATAAATAAACGTGACTTGACTCGTGACTTGAAACGTGACTTTATGTTTTTGAACATTAAATGCTGCCCTATAAACATTTAAGCACAGATGGTTTACAGACCAAGTCCCTCAAAAACTGTCTATAATATACCGGTAATACAAAGATGCTCAAAGATGTGTTTTTGAAGTGGAATAACTGTTAGAGACATTTCGCGCCATCTTTAGTTTTGAACAGTGTGGTCCTTTCATTTATTGGGTTACATAGATAAATGGCAATGTAAACAAAATCAAATTAATAATTAACTGCAGTAAGTGTAAGTAAGTCTTTAAAATGACATTTTGTCTCCTCATGTGTGAAGGCACTCTAAAGGCACTCTGGCTGATTCGCTTTAAGAAAGATATTTTTAAAATAAAAATAAAAAATGTCCAAAATTTTAACAGATTTAATATCTTACAAACTCACCGTCTGGGTGTTCATAGGGAAGCCAGTGGTGTTTGGTGTTCTGGTATTCAAAGTGGGAGTTGCGATGTTGACATTGCTGAGCTCTGAAGTCCTCAAAGTGTTTAGGACAATCATCAGTGTTACACAGTTGGTACTCATAGTTCACCCCTGGACAGTCCTGACCTCCATTAGATGGACTAACAGATAAATGATAATGATAAAACAAAGGTCAACAAAGTATTTTAAATATACGAGTATGTGGTTTAAAAAGCAGTCAATAACCAAATGTAATGTAAACAAAGTTCAAATGAATCCCTTCCACAAGTCTGACACAGGTCGGTATTAGAAACACAAGTACAAGTACAAAAGATAGTTTGAATTTTAACAATATATTATATTTTCGTTTAACTGTTCAACTCAAATGCTGTTTAAAATGTCCTTAGCAAAACTCCACATTAATTCGATTTAAAAAACCTAATTCTTAAATCTCATGCTTCTTTCATTCCCAAAGAATGTATGCTAATCAAGAAGCCTCCACTCATTTTTCTGTTGCAAAAGAATACCCCTTTTACAAAACAAAAATTATACTTAGACATCAAAGATGGAAAGCCCAACTGATTAAAAAACATTCTGTGAAGATCAATTATAGTTGTAAACAGTTTGGCTTTGAACACTAGTTAATGATATAATAGTGAGATAAAGAACAAAATAACCTTACTGTTAAACTATTAACCTTATCTTATTGGATGCAGTCAATCATGTTCACACCTGCTGCCTGCTGCCGTATGATTTATTTCTAGATGAATTGTTCTTTCATTTTTAAGAAACTGCAGCCATTCATATGGTAACTGAATCTGATTATTGACAGTACACTAGACTCAGTGCCAGTGATCTTCTTAGAAATCTTGACTGTGCGTACAGTATATAACATACTTAGGGTTGTTGCACTGGCGGGTTCTGAAGCGGACGCCCGTCCCACAGGAGCGAGAGCAGGAGCCATACTTGCTCCAGGCCCCCCAAGCTCCATCTTGCTTCACTTGGTTGGCATTCTTCCACATGCAGTGACCTTTGTAGCACCACTATGAGGAGAAGGTGTGAGAAATATTCAAATTAGGAACAACAGGACAAAATGGGCACAGCAAAATGTGGACACATGAAATTACCTTCCCAGGTGCACATTCAGTCCCATCTAGTGGTGGACCTTTTTTGGTCTTGCAGAAGTAAGGGTTATCTGGATGACTGCACCACAGCTGCTTGCATGGATCAAATGTTCGAAACTGAAGAGAGAGAAAAGTGCCTATGGTTGGATGCTTGACATTTTAAGAGAGAGAATTAAATGGCAAGACAAATTTAAAAAAAGAAATTGTTGGGCCAAAGTACAATTCCACCAGAGATAAGCCCTGACAATCCTTTTCCTTTTAGGAACATGCTTGAGCTCAAATTTAATAATAAATAAATAATTAGAGAAAAATAAAGAGTGAGTAAATAAATAAATAAAGAGAGAGAGAGAGAGAGAGAGAGAGAGAGAGTGCCACTCTGGGGCTAGTGTTAATGCTAAACACAGGATATATATATTATTATTTTTTTCTTGAATTTTCTTTTTACGCCAAATGACAAAAAAAGTGGGAATGCGGGAGTAGAAGTATACAATAAATGTATTTATGAGTATTTTATTTATCTTAAAGGCATCCTCTCTAAATGAAAAAATTCTGTCTTAATTTACTCACCCTCGTGTTCAAAACCTGTGTGAGATTCATTCTTTAGCGGAACACAAATTTTTTTTTGAATAATAGTATTTAATATCCATTCAAAGGAAGACAATGGGGGACAGAAACAGTCTGCTAACATCATTCTTCAAAAATAAACAAAAAAAGAAAGTCGCACAGGTTTGGAATAACATGAGAGTGAATTTTCTTACCTTTTTTTCCTTTTTGTTACTTAGCTGTGGTTAGGATTAGACACATTTTGTGTGTTTATAGCATAATTTTCATGACTATTGGTCACAATAAAGGCTATTGATTATGACAATTTAATATGAACACAGCTAAAGTGAACACAATTTTAGGAATGACAACAACTTCAACTTCTATTCACTACATTTTCTTTTCATTAAACCAGTGACTGTGGCATACACATTATGATGTGAAGGACTGAAAACAATGTCAAGATTTTTTTTTCTCAAAAAAATAAATAAAGTAAAGAATACACAGAAATGTAAACAAATAATTAAAATGGCAGCCTGGAACACAAGACTGGGAGAGGAAACTAATGAATGACAGTTGAAATACAAGGTTCATCCCTAAGCTCTGCCAAAACAGTTCTGCGTATTTGCAATGCCGTGAGGAATAGGAAGGTTCAGACATATCGTTAATAAATGGACGGTTGTGCTCAAGGGAGAAACGGCACTAGTTAGATGTTGAAGGCATAGTTGGGAAGGACTGTTTCTGTAAAATGAACTTCCATTTAAAGCCTCTAACAAGTCCCTTGTCAAGCAGCTAGACTAAAGGATATCAGTTGTCAGCTCTGTCACTGGCTCAGTGCATTGTTTTACCAATTTGTAAAGCTAATTACTGTAACAGTATAACTTTTTCCATGTTATTAAATTATGGAAATTATGAAAGTTATAGTCCTTACTAAGAACAACTCATCTGTCTATGTACAACTTTTCAATCAATCATTTAGTCCAGTTAAACCTAACCTTTTTCTTAAAATCAACCACAAGCTCAGATTCAGGACCTAATCAATATCAGATGAATAAATGTCCCACTCTATATTGTTTTCATTTTCCATTTTTATATTTATGTTTAACACTGCATTCACACAGGGCTTCGGGCATCAACGGCTGATGGAGGGCATGTCTGCTGGTGCTGATGCGACTGTCATAGGGACAATAACCAATCACATTGCTACCAGCTTGGACAGGAACCCAAAATTCTGGGGAAAACAATGCATGGCATCACCTATTCAAAATAAATGAGAAGTGTCAGGTCTTAATTGCCATAAACGAATGCACGACGAGCAATTGGTTCTATATTGCGAAGCCTTCAAAGTTGCTAGAACTGAATATTACTCTTAAGTCATTAATAACGGTGCTTCAAATCCGAACAAGTTGTTTAAGGTAGTCAACAAACTCCTTAAACCTATCAGTTCACGTATCTGTACAACAATTGCAACAAGTTTCTGAATTTCTTTGCCAAAAATATTGAGAACGTTCATCAGTCCATTAGTTTTATTGCTACAGTAGCCATGCCTAAATCTCTGTCCCTCCTGAGCTCTGTCCCTTCAAACATGTTGTTTTCTTGCTTTAAAAAATTAATGATTGACAATATCTCAGAATTAATTTTGAAGATAAATTCAACTACATGTGTGCTTGATCCTATTTGAATTTTTGTCATCTATCAGCCCTCTCATTTTGAATATTATCAACACTTCCCTGATTTCTGGATTTGTTCCCCAAGCCCTTAAGTTTGCTGCTATCACACCAGTCCTCAAAAAGCCTGGGTGTGATATGTTTGATCTATCAAACTACATGCCCCTATCTAACCTTCCTTTTTTGGCAAAGGTTCTGGAGCGTGTGGTCTTCTCAAAACTTAATTTTTCAATTGTCTTCAAATAATCTTTTAGAACCGTTTCAATCTGGATTTCGATCTGGACATAGTACTGAGACTGACTTGGTTTGAGTTATGAATGACCTCCTTGTTTCTGCTGACTCCGGTGCCCTTACTATCTTGGTTCTTTTAGATCTGAGTGTCGCCTTTGATACGATGTGTCACTCTGTATTGATTGAGAGACTGCAGACATGGCTCGATCTAATTTCATAAAGGTCTGTCATGGTGTTCCTCAGGGGTCTGTCCTTGGCCCTACACTATTTAGTATCTATATGCTTCCTCTAGGCCAGAGTATTAGGAAGCACGGTCACGGTTTCCACATTTATGTTTATGATACCCAAATGTACATTAGCACGAAAACTAATATCACAGGTATCTCAGCAACACTTTCTGACTGTTTGCAGGAAATTAGACTATGGACGCACCACAATTTTCTTAAAATGAATGGTGCCAAGTCTGAGGTCCTCCTTGTTGGCACTCCTACTACTTACTAACTACCTGTAACTACCTTTCTCTACCTGATGCAGAAAGGCTTGTCCATGTATTTGTTACCTCTAGGGTTTATTATTGTAATGCCCTTTTTCATGGCCTTTCTGCAATGTCTTTTCAGCGTTTGCAACGAATACAAAACGCAGCTGCACGTGTCCTCACACACACTCCTTCTCGTCAACACATCTCTGGCATGCTTAGGAACCTACACTGGCTTATGGTCCATGTCCGTATTGATTTTAAAACTCTAATCTTAACGTACCAAGCTGTACAAGGAACTGCACCTTCATACATATGTGATCTAATTACACCTTATATCCCTTCCAGATCTCTCTGCTCTGCTGATACCTTACTGCTCAAACAGCCTTGTTGCAGATTAAAGACCATGGGTGAAAGAGACTTTTTTTGTAGAGGCCCCTAGGTTATGGAATACATTTCCTTTAACTATTAGGAATGCCGCTACATTATTTATTTTTAAGAAACAGTTTAAAACCCATCATTTTAAGACTGTGTTTTTGTCTTAATTTCTTTTAATATTTATTGTTTTTGTTTGCATTGTTTTGTTCTTGTACTCTTTGCATTGTAGCGTTTAAGAAAAGTGCGTTATAAATAAAACGTATTATTATTAGTAGTAGTAATAGTATTATTGCAACATAAGACACGATACAGAAAAAAAGTAGATTCATTAAATTAATTAATTCAATAAAATTCATTAATTATTCACGTTCTTGTTGATCCAAGCCAACATGTCTTTCTTTCTTCAGTTTCTTTCTTCAAGTCTTGTAACACTACTTCTATGATTTTATTGCTTTTCATTAATATATTAGTGTGTTTTTACACCATTTTTGAATCTTCAAGGCCTCAGTTAGTGTTCATTGTTCAAATTCATAGTTCAAATTCACTACAATGTAAGTGTAAGCAAGCAAGAGTAAGTAACCAACAGGAAGTTTGAAAAACTGTAATAGGATTTCATGCATGTACCGAACGTAACTCCTCACAAGTTCATAACCAATATGCTATATGCAATATGCTTATTAAACATTCAATATAACTACAGAGTTATTAAATAAAATATGGAAATGCTTTTCTGCAAAATTCCCTTTTTAGGTAATTAAATTGTCACACTGCAGACAGGAGAACAAAAGGTTCCTGACAAATGCACTGTTTACAATCCCATTATAATCGAAATGTTTCTATCGACAGTGACAATGGGCCACAGAGAGCCAATATTAAAGCATGATTGGTGTGTCACAGAATATTTCAAGAAGGTGTGAGTTTTAGCCAGGCTATGGTGTATGGCTTGGCACAGATTTTTTAAGCATGACAGAGGGCTGGGAGGAAGGATCACAGCATGGTGTTCTTGTTTACTAGTGTTTCAGCCTTTGATGACTGAGTGCCAAACATCTTGCCATCTGCTGGTTCTCAGTGTCAGGCCATAAACCAGGTGTAAGGCTCTTTCCCCTGACACTGTACCTGTGATTGGGACTTTGAAGCACTTTTTCATTTCACATTTAAACGTGTTTGGAGCTAAGGGTTTGGGGGACTAAGAGAACATATACAAAGAGTAATTCAAAGATAAGAAGGTAATACTGCATTGTTATGCATGTCTTTCTTTAAATGTTCTTATTCATAAGTGAAACTTGAAATATCTAAAACTTGCATTGAAATATCTAAAACTATTTGAAGCACTTCTAGCTAAAAGACTTTGGACCCAGACCTCAATGAGGTCTGAGGTTTAATGTTTGATATTAGATCTGTCCAGGAAGCATATAGCCTCCAGCTACACTCACTGAAGTACAGATTTTGTATCCAACTCCAAAATCGAAGCGACACTGCTCATCCATCGAGTAATTGATGCCAGGAAGTTCAGGGAGCAGCGGCCAGTCATGTTTGAAGGGGTCATCCAGCAGGCAGTCATAAGAACTGTGAAACACAAACAAAATTACAACAGCTGTTTGAGTAAACCCAAAAAGGATGTTTAATGAATGTACCTACACATATTAGTACCCACTTTTAAAGTGTAGTTGCAAATGTTAATCCTAAGTTGGACAATATGGTTTAATGAAAATGAGACTCTATTTTATATGATTACCATGATTCATATCATTAAAGGAATCCATTTTGAACCCTCAGAATCAGAATTGATCAGAATCAATCACATTTCTTAATATCCATCCAATAGATAACTTGTAAAAAAAAATGTTTAGGTCAAATTATGAAGTGCTGATTGAAGCCAAAGAAAGTTATTTCAAACATTGTATGGATTTCTAACTTCAAAAGGCTCTAGATAGATTTAATTCTACAGCTGGCTAATTTAAAATTGGGCCAATGATGAGCTCCTCAAAGATTTTCAGTAAATGTAAAGCCTTTTATTATCAGAAAAAAAACTGAACCTGCTATTAATTCTTCATGAGCACTGTTTAGGTTAAAGGTGATGTGAGAGTTGAGAGTAAAATCCAATGATCACACAACGCTTTGGTACATGCAGCTGTAAGCCCCATTTGCTTCTGAGAACATCTCAGGTTTCGCATGTAGCCATGGTTCCCTGAGAAAAGGGAACAAGACGCAGGGTCCCCTAGGAGTTGCTATAGAGCTAGAGTCTATATGACAATTGCCTGGAGCTAGAGTCTAATCACAACAAAACTTGACATTGGTAGGCAAACGTTACCACTGGTCTGACCGCGAGTGTAAAAAGGGCACTTGTGTAATACGTCATCCACTTCTTACCTGAAGGAGACACCTGCAGGACTACCAAAAGGCATGGCAAAAGGATTCAGCATCTAATTCCTTATTCCTAGTGAACCATGGTTACATGCGTAACCGGAGACGTTCCCTTTCAAAAGGGAATTTAGGGGTTGCTATGGGGAACCTCCATGCTAAAGGGATGAGTGCTCTATTGTCTGAACTAAGTCAAAGGAGTCCTAAGGTGTACCAGCAATGAACCTAGGCCAAAGACTGTAAAGAATGGAGGCCTCGGGAGCATGTTCTAAAAAGGAAGGCAAGCTATGCTCATATCCAGGCCAGTTTCCAAGGAGCCTCGCAGAGCGCCTCACTCTCAGAACTTGCATCAGTCTACTGCTCACGAAGCTCTGCACAATGGAGTTCTCTTTACCCTTATTCTCAAAATGAGAGGAGGCCCAGTAGTCAGGGAGTAGCCAGAGAGCCTAACAACTCAACATACCACCCAACCATCTGCCAAACTCTAGGAGCAGAAGCCTCATTATGATGACACTTGAACAGAGAGGCCTAACAACGGCCCACAATCAAGGCACCCTGCAATGAGGCTCACAGAGGGCCTTTAACTTGCAAAAACTATCCAAGTAACATCAAAGGTAGCAGAGGCCTCAATAAATAGATTCCTGACAATGATCCTCATAGCTAAGGAGGCTCAAAGAGAGCCTAAACAATTTAGCAAACTAAGCTCTAGGAGCATAGGCCTCAGCCTAACAATGAAGCACTCTCAGGACAACCTGCAAGAAGGCTCACTGAGAGCCTACCACTCACAACTGTTATCCCAGTGGAATGGAGGCCTCAATACATCCGACTCTCTCTAGCAAGAGGAGTCCTGATAAATCTCACCACAGCCAAGGAGACTCACAGAAAGCCTACAACTTAGCAAACATTAGCTGAGCTCTAGGAGTGGAGGCCTTAGCCAAACAATACCCCACACTCAGGACGTCCAGCAAGGAGGCTCACAGAGAGCCTACCACTCATAACTGCTATCTTGGCGGAATGAGAGCGGAGGCCTTAAAGCTATGACTCTCTCTATCGAGAGGAGGCCTAACAATTCTCACTGTAGTTATGGAGGCTCACAGAGCCAACTTACCAAACATTAGCTTTGCATGCTTCAATGCCAGATATAATTTATCCATGACACAAGACATAACATCCATCCAGCATGTGTTGGGCAGGCGAGTTGAGTCCTCTACTCATCTTGGCACAGAAAGCCTGCTCTTACCTAATTCATTGGCGAGCTCAAACCGCAAGCCCCACAATTACAGTTTCCCGCTCACCTCAGCATCATCAGCAAGTCCTGAACCGTGAGATGCAGATGGTTGTCAAGACTTCACTTGAGAAAAGAGACAAACAAGAGTGAAGCCTCCTCAGAGGAAAGCGCTCAGAATGCATGCTTCTCACCAGGTGTCAGAAAGCATGGATGAACTTCAAACAAACTGTCTTCTGAAGATAAGAAAGAGAATGACGTATTGCACAGGTGCCCTTTTTGTACTCAGTTTTCTGTTGGATCACATCATCTCATTAATTACAGGATTTTTGTTTCATCCAAAATTCATATTTAGGTAAGTGTCATGATCTTTGCTTGAAGGGATAATTCACCCAAAAATTAAACTTCTGATTCGGTTCCATATAATTTTGTCCATATAATGATGATGCCTGTGTCTATCAATACATTTAAGAAAACAATTTTATTTAACATTAAATAGATAATTAAATAAAAATGACTTCAAAGTGGACTGGGTGCAGAGCAAGCCTGTGAAATCATCTGTGAAACAAACCATGAATTTTCAAATGTTTTCTTTCTGTTTTTATTTGTTTTGGTTTTCTTCCATAAATAAAAAGAGCTCAAACTCATTTGTAATGTGCTTCTTATAAAACAAAACCACTGCAGGAGGTGATTAGTTAATTTGCTGCTGGATAAATGGAGCAAAAACCATCATCATGGCCAATTATTATTATCAATTATGGGTTGTTTTAGAGGTAATCCTTGTTGGTCATGTTATTGTTGGTCATGCTATAAACAGTCAGATATTACAGTAATCTACTGACCAGTTAAATTACACTCACACTTATTCCCTCTCACAGCAAATTACCTATTGGTGACTCAAATTCAGGTAAACAAACAATCACCTGAATTTGAAGTGAAACCAAACAAAGCACAGCTACAATTTAAGACACAGACCAGTATTTACACTCAAGTATAACCCGTAAGAAATATTTATCATAGGCATACCTGTGAAGAAACACATTTCCATTTCAAATATGATCAAAAGTTCAAGGCTTTCCTGAAGTCCTTCCTGCCTTCTAAATAAAACAGAGAGGTGTGAAAGAAGTATGAACTTACTGAATGTATCTCTTCAGCTCTTGGCCACTGCACATTGACCAGTGGTAGCGATGGAAGGCTGCTTGCACTAGAGGGGCCATGACACTTCCCATGGCTGTTTCGTCACCACAGCGGTTTCCCTGACCATCATGCTCCATTCCCAGCCTACAGATGACGCATAATTATGTATATGACTATACATTTGAGAGCAGCAATGGACAAAAGTAATATTTTCTACCCCAATTAGTACAGTTCCCTTTCAGGGAACTCGAGCTGCGTCAAAGCGCTAGGGGAAATAGCCTTGCTTCAGTCACGTGAAGATCTGTGCAACCAATGAGAGACGAACGCGTGTGAATGCGTCACTGCCGGCACGTGCCGGTGACGTCATGAGGAAGAGCATAAAAGCGCGTCTGAAACCCGGACGCGTCAGCTCTGAATGTCTTCAGCGTGCTGTGTCTGTGTGAGAGTGATTTTGAGACTAAGATAGTTTAAAAATCAGGGAATATGAGTGTGAAAAGTGTGGTCTGTTTGGGAGTGGAGCATGCGCGGTCGGCAATTGAGAATGCCGGCTGTGAGCACTGCGAGAAGTTCTCCTTGCATGCTATCCGCTCCCGCCTGGCGGTCTGTATGAGGCCGCCGTGGCTTCTCAAGTTTCAGAAGCACGCCCTGTGCAGTTTCTTCCGACTTGAATAACAACGACCCAGCTTTGAGGAGCTAACTTCACTTGGTATTCACTTGGTGTCATCAGTATACTGCTACAACTGCTGTGGTACAGTGGATATTGTGTTTGCCTATCATGCGGGAGACCGGGGTTCAAGCTGGGATTGAACAACGACCCAGCTTTGGTTCAAGCCCCGGTGTGATGATATTTTTCCAGCACCAAGGTGCTGGACTTTGTTGGCATCTAGACTGCAGATGAAGGCACCCTCCCAGGAGCTAGTTGAAGTTGTGGAGCGAGCGGTCTCACATCTGGATATTGATTTGCCGGCGGAGACCAGGAGCGCTCGTCCTAGAAAAAGTATTTTAGATGAGCGTTACCTGCCTGCTCGCGTCACTCCCCCGCGCCGAGCTATTCCCTTTCTACCCGATTTACATGCTGAGGTATCTAGATCTTGGAGAAAGCCAGCCTCCGAAAAGGTTCATACACCAAACAGTGCTATGTATACCAATCTTGTAGGGGCTCAAGGTCATTGTTATGGGGGGATGCAGAAAGTGGACGAGGCTCTTGCGAGTTACCTCGTGCCCCAGTCCGCATCCTCCATTAAAGCTCTGGCGCTCCCCTCCAAGCCGATGCGCGTCACGTTGTCTTTGGTGGGGAAAGCATACTCAGCTTCTAGTCAGGCCGCAGCGTGTCTACACACCACGACACTGCTGCAGGCTTATCAGGCTGAGTTGCTAGGGGACCTCAACGAGGGCGGCGGTATCGGTCAGGAGGCAGTGGCAGAGCAGCACCGGACCGTGGATTTGTCTCTTCGGGCCACTAGGGAGACGGCCTACTCTGTCGGTCGCTCCATGGCAGCTCTGGTGGCCACGGAGAGACACTTGTGGCTTAATTTGTCAGCTATGAAGGATAGGGACAAATTTGTTTTGCTGAACGCTCCTCTGTCCCCTTCGGGCTTGTTCGGCGTAAAAAGTGTCGTTGACAAGTTCCAGGAGGCTGCACGACAGCAGGCGGCGTTCAGTAAAGTTCTTCCCCTCCGCCCTCCACGTGAGACCACCGGCCAAGCGCGGTCTCAGAGCTCCTCACACAGGGCCGCTCAGAAACAAAGTGTCGCTACCCGTCTTCCTCAGGTAGACCCCGGAAGGTCGGGTCGACAAGTTCAAGTCTATGCCGCTGGTAGAAGGGGTGATTTGAGGGTTGTCCTGAAGGCCAAGACTAAGCGGCCCTGACGCCAAGCCGCAACAACGTGGTGTCTCCCAGGAGCAGCTCCAGAGTCAGCCCACCATGGGAAAACCACCCCCTCTAAGGAGGGTCCTAGAGCAGTCCACCCGGGTTTCTGGAATCAGCCCCGGCTCAGTGGTGGATATGTTCGTAGTACCAGAGACCAGCCCCGGGAGGCTGGTTCCCCTAGTAGAATTCACAGCTGGTCACAGCTACCCGGTATCTCTCAGTGGGTCCTGCGCACGGTAACCTTCGGGTATGCTTTTCAGTTTGGGGTTTCACCACCCCGGTTCTCGGGTCAGTGGTAGGCCCTCAGCTGGCTCTGGTCATGGAACAAGGAGTAGAGACTTTGCTGGCGAAAGGGACCATCGAGTATGTACCCCTCGCGAACAGCAAGTCTGGGTTTTACAGCCGGTACTTCATAGTTCCAAGGGAGGATGGAGGGTTGCGGCTCATTCTGGATTTGCGTCTCTTAAGTCGGAGTTAGGCGTCTAAAATTCAAAATGAATAAGATATGACGCTCAAGCAGATCGTAGTATGGATCAGGTATAACTGGTCCGGCACGATCGACATCAGAGACGTATAATCCCTCGTCTCCATCCTTCCACAGTGGGAAGTTCCTGTGGTTCGCCTTCAGGGGGGAACGCGTACCAGTATCGGTGCTACCTTTTCGGTCTGGCGCTCTCGCCCCGCACGTTTACCTAGGAGGGGACGCTGCTCTAAGCTCCGCTGCACTTGCAAGGGACTATCGTGTCCGAAACTATGTCGACGACTGGCTTACCCTGGCCGAGTCGCCGCAGTTAGCAGCACAACATCGAGATGCTGTGCCTGCACATAAAGGAGCTGGGGTTAAGGCTAAACACCAAGAAGAGTGTACTTTCTCCAACGCAGAGATCCACTTTCTTGGGAGTCATTTGGGACTCAGTTGCCATGTCTGCTCGGCTCTCCCCCGAGCGCTTCCAGGCTGTTCGTTTAGCCGTTAAGAGCATCAAGCTGGGCCAGCCACTAATGGTGGTGGCTAAAGACCAGGGGTTCTCCCTGAGGGGTACCCGCTTCGCAATCAAGGTCACGGGGCGATGTCCACGCACCCTGAGCATGCGGAAGAACTCTTGGTTCTCATCTCTCGACGCTTAGGGCAAAACACCAAGAAGAGTGTACTTTCTCCCACGCAGAGAACCACTTTCTTGGGAGTCACTGGGACTCAGTGGCCATGTCTGCTCTGCTCTTCCCCGGGCGCATCCAGGCCTTTCGTTTAGCCGTTAAGCGACGAGTGACACTCTTAGGGCTGAACACCAAGAAGAGTGTACTTTCTCCCACGCATAGAACCACTTTCTTGGGAGTCACTGGGACTCAGTGGCCATGTCTGCTCTGCTCTTCCCCGGGCGCATTCAGGCCTTTGTTCAGCCGTCAAGAGTATCAAGGGGCAGCCACTCACATGTAAACACTTTTGGAGGGTGTTAGGGCTCATGCAGCGGCTCCAGCGTTACAGCAGATTGGGGACAGATATGGCAGGGCACAGGTTTACCTGTTTGCCTCCGTAAGAATGTCTCTGCCCTCTGTGGCTTTCGTTTAAAACATCCAGCGCCTCTGGGGCGGGATGCCATGGTACAGGTGTGACCGAGGCTACGCCTGTACACTTTTTCCCCCTATCACTCTGCTCCCGGGAGTTCTGGCCCAGGCGGAGGGTTGCTGACCCCCGCCCAGAGCTAATGTAGCTGTGGTCTGGCCCCTTAGGGGGTCCAGCTCATAGAATCCGGTCTCTCAGTCGAGGTTGTGGAGACCATCCTTCAGTCCAGAGCTCCCTCCACGAGGAAACTCTACGCCTTGAAATAGAAACTCTTCACGTCCTGGTGTAGTGAAAGGCAGGTGAACCCAGTAACCTGTCAAGTTGGCAAAGTGCTGGAGTTCCTGCAAGAAAGATTTGCAGCAGGGTTGTCCCCCTCCACCTTGAAGGTTTATGTGGCTGCCATAGCGGCTTGCCATGTACCTCTGGGTGGGGTATCCTTGGACAGGGACCCCCTAGTCACTCGTTTCCTCTGTGGCACACTAAGGCTGAGACCTGCGGCACAGACCAGGGTGCCTGCCTGGGACTTGTCTGTGGTACTCCAAGGCCTGTCCCAGGCACACTTTGAACCTTTAGAGGAGATCCCTATCAAGCTCCTCTCTCTTTAGACCCTTCTTTTGCTGGCTATTGCCTCGCTTAAGAGGGTCGGGGATCTTCAGACCCTCTCGGTGGCTCCCTCATGCCTCGAGTTCGGCCCGGGATGGAAAAACCTTTCTCCACCCGAGGCCAGGCTATGTCCCCAAGGTTCCCACTAATGTGGCTCGGTCTATCACGCTGCAGGCCTTCTGCCCTCCCCCATTTGACGATCATGAGCAGGAGCACAAGAACAAGGTCCGTCCAGTGTGAGCACTGGACGCTTACGTTTCCAAGACTGCCACTTGGCGTAAGTCGGACCAACTGTTCGTTTGCTTTGGGGCTCCTGAGGGGGCTCCAGCTTCCAAGCAAACCCTAAGCAGGTGGATAGTCGAGGCTAACTGTCTAGCTTACGAGTCGGCCGGACATGCTTCTCCTCTGAGGGTCCGGGCCCACTCCACTCGGAGCATGGCGGCGTCCAAGGCTCTCCTCTCTGGAGTTTCCATGTCTGATGTTTGTGCTGCGGCTGGCTGGTCTTCGCCGCACACTTTTATGAGGTTTACCAATTGGACCTCGATGCCGCCCCGGGAACCAGGGTGCTCTCTCAGTGAGCTGGGACACACCCGGATGCCGGCGTCGCTGAGGTGGCGTTGTTATAGCGTTCCCCTAGCGCTTTAACGCAGCGCAAGTTCCCTGAAAGGGAACGTCTCGGTTTACGAATGTAACCCTGGTTTCCTGAGGGGAACGAGACGCTGCGTCTTTGCCTCAGCTCCTTGCGCCTCCGTGCCCGCTTCAGACATTCATGCTGACGCGTCTGGGTTTCAGACGCGCTTTTATGCTCTTCCTCATGACGTCACCGGCACGTGCCGGCAGTGACGCATTCACACGCGTTCGTCTCTCATTGGTTGCACAGATCTTCACGTGACTGAAGCAAGGCTATTTCCCCTAGCGCTTTGACGCAGCGTCTCGTTCCCCTCAGGGAACCAGGGTTACATTCGTAACCCGAGACGTTATATCTAAATATAACTCATAAATATAACTCATCATTATAAATATAACGATATTGGGACTCACCTCCCAACATCATTAATGGATATGAAATTACAAAATTACCCTTTGACCTAACCAGGTGAGACACAACAAAGCAATGTAAGCTATGTTATTAATGATCTGAATCTTTTGTATGTTTTATCTGATGTATCTGTTATCTCTTGTTTATCTGAATCATAACTTATTTTTTAAAGACAGCATTTTGAAAGTTTGGGATCAACAAGACTTTTAAAATGTTTTATGAAAAACAAGTCTCTTATGCTCACCAAGGTGGCATTTATATAACTGTAAATACAAAAAAACGGTTTTGTGAAGCATTTTTACCATTTAAAATAACCTTTTTCTGTTAGTCTATATTGAATTTGCTATTTAATCTTGTGATGGCAAAGCTGCATTTTTAGCATCCTTCAGAAATCATTCTAATATGATGTTTTGTTGCTCAAGATTTTTTTTTTCATTATTATCAATGTTGACAACAGTTTTAAAAACAAAAATCAGGATTGTTTGATGAATAGAAAATTGAAAAGAACAGCATTTATCTGAAATAGAAGCTTTCGTAATATCCGTAATATTATACAACAATACCATTCAAAAGTAATTAATACTTTTATTCACAAAGGATTCATTAAATTGACATAAGATATTTATTAGACATTTATAATAATTAGATATAAGACATATAATAATAAGACATTTATAATGTTACAAAAGATTTAACTTTTGAAATTTCTATTCATCAAAGAATCCTGAAATAAAAATTTCACAACTGATTTCAACATTGATGATGATAATAATACTTTTCTTTAGCAGCAGATGATCATATTAGAATGATTTCTAAAAGATCATGTGACACTGAAGATTGGAGTAATGATGCTGAAAATTCGGCTTTGCCATGACTGCTAAAATTATTATTTTTTTAAATATCAAGAGAAAACAGTGATTTTAAAATTGTAATAATATTTCAAAATACTACTGTTGTTTTTTATTAAATAAATGCAGCCTTGCATCATGAAAAATCTCACCGATCAAAACCTTTTGAATGGCAGTATATAAATATATCCAGTACTGTGCAAAAGTCTTATGCACATTACTATTACGCATGTTAAGTATTTTCACCCCAAAAATGTTTTAAGCCAGTTATTTATATATTTTGCTGTAGTTTGACAGTAGGTTGCATTTACAATTATTCCTTTTGCCATTAATTGTAATAATCCACTGAGATGATTGGATGCACAAGGAGTCTGACAATAGTTGGTGCTCCACATGTATATCTTATCTCACCATTATTGAGTCTGCGTGTGATTACATGATTACATTAACTTCTATTAACTAAAACCAATAATTGGTGTGACCATGCTTTGATATATATATATATATATATATATATATATATATATATATATATAGTTGCATTACAAATGTCAAACAGATGGACAGGTTTGCACAGGGATTGCTATGGAAAGAGGAAGAAAAGAGGCTTAAGGAGGAATCAATTCTATGTGGCTGCCAGCCAGAAAATGACAATCTCAGAGGCCCTGACATCTCGCTTTGAATTAAACAAAATGTTATTTCAGTCTATGCTAATGCCAAACTGAATGAAAGACTGTAATTTGGATGGTGGAAAGAAACAGAGCAATGATGGTTTATCAGTCTTTGTCATGTACTCAATGAAAACTGGATACAGTATACGCATTTGAAATAAAGAGATAAAGAGATAGAAACTGATGTCAGAGAGGATGAAGTCCTGGACAATTGTTTTAACATGAAGAAGATAAGAAGGTTGACTTGATGACTACTCTGTGTGTAGGTAGTGGGTTTTTTTAAAAATGAAACCCTTTTGATTGTTAGATGCCTACAGACTTTAAGGAATTGACCCACAAAGTGGAACAGGCAAGACTGAGTAGGCTTGTTGAGACAGTTGCCAAAACACTCACTCAAAAGTATTCATCTCAAAAGTAACATGATTGACGTTTTGAACAACGTGAGAGACATTACGTCAAGGAGTGTAGTTAGGAGAAAGTATCCTCTATAAAATATCTTGACATTTTTTACTATTACATAATATTCTCAAAAGGGAAAAAAAGTTCACAAGAATGAGGCATGAACCTTTTTTTTGTCCATTGTGTTACTCTTAATACAGCCCTCACATTGAGAGCAGAGAATTTAGTACATTAGCTATGCTTATTTACCTGAAAATACACATTCCATGTGGTTTACAAAAACCTATTTTTTAATTTAAATAAGAAACCACAAATAAAACACTGACTGGAGCAACATAAAACAATTTACAAAAGCTAACATCCATCTGTAACGGATCAAAAACACCTGGTCATGTTTAAAAACCTACACATGTCCTGTCTCATGGGCTACAACGAAGGCGGAAGAGAAGCCGTCTTCATGATTGAGGGTGCAGCTGCGGACAGGGTGGCACATCCCAGTGACAGGGGCATATCCTGAGAGTGAGTGAATGACAGAGACAGACAGAGAGGATGAAACAGTTACTAGGGTTTATTTATTCTGTCATAACTTGCCCTGTGATTCTACATTCTGACAACTTGCTGCTTGGTGTAATTGTAATACTTTGAGAAGAGTGATGCTTACAACTCTACCGAGAGCCATCCATGAGACTTAAATTATGTAACTCATTCTGCTCCCCAAAAAGTAAATACAAACTAGATTTCCATCCACATATTTTTGTGCATTTTAGGATATCGTATTAAAAATGCTGCATGGAAATGCCAAGATGTGTGTAGATTCTAAAAATGGCTATAAAAAACATATGCGGTCAATTGAGGCAGATTCATTTTTCATCCGATAAATTGGCGTGCAACAGTGTTTGGATAAAAAGACTAACCAGTGAACCAATTTCATTGCACAGTATCTCAGATGTTTAATTGATAATTCGGAAATGCCTTAGGCAAAGTCTGTCATCAGAATGATTTGGTATAATGACCTCCCAGAAGTGTCTAACATGTTTGCATTCCCAAATAGCAGGCATCTGATCGCAAGAAAACAGCATTTATTGTGGTTCTTCTGCATGCTCTGAGTGAAAAAAGAGCAACAGTGACTTGTGCGATTGCAACAATTTCCATTTTTATCACAGATATTTTTCACCAAAAACTAATTTAGGGACCTGGCACTGAAAAATGTATTATTCATGTAATTTAAAATCAGTTGCATTGCTAGGATGCTACAATAAGATTCTTCTAGCAGTGCAATGTTCAGTGAGCAACAGTATATTGAGACTAATATCACTTTGTCTATGTTTGTTCGAAACAGAAGCTCCATGCACCGCTAATAATGAACTGTGAACACAACTGTAACAGATGCTTCATTGACGATCTCAGCTCTGAAGATACATGCATACCTGGTGTCAATAAGCCAGTAGAGCAAATCATTTTTTATTAGCTCAATATCACAACTGCCAGAGAATGAATGTGCTTTCAGGTAGGTGAAGAGGCCAAAGAGCTCTTCTCAAATGATTAAAGAGGGCCATAAGTACATTTAGTGGAATGATAAGGGAGATGTGAGAGTCGCAGTGACAGCATAAACACTTCATGCTGAGATCAGTGCTCTTCTCAAGAAAAGCTTGAGTTTTCCTGTCAGGTTGAATAGATGTTAAATGTGCACTGTGTGAACTTTGTGAGTACTGAAGAAGATATGCTCTGAGAGGACTGCTGCTTCAGCTGCCTCAAGCCTTAGACAACAAAATCCCTTTTTCTTATGTGCTTATGTAATTGTGCTTTCATGTCTCTCTTCTATCGTTTTCCAATGGTGTGAACCCTCTTTACATATTCACAATCTGTCTGAAGAGTAGCTTGTACACCAAGCAGCATTCTGTCAGACATTTCTTATAGCATTGATGAGGTGCTGACAGAAACCCTTGGGGACTGCGAGACAGTACTGGTGAGAGACAGAGAGAGAGAGAGAGAGAGCGAGAGAGTGTGCAAAAGACAGCCTGACCTTATTCACAGTATTAACATATTTAAGATTTACGATTTTGTGTGTGAAATATGCTATATATGTCAAAGCAGGAAATGAATTAGGCATGTTAAAAACCATAAAGGTCAAACCTTGCATCCCAGTGGGGCCAAAGCCTTGTCGGGTCAGGAAGATGGCGTGGTCGTGATGCTCTGAGTGCTCTGGATCCTCTTTCTGCTGAACAAATGCCCAGCGGCACACGTTCTCCAAGCTTCGTGAAGGGTTGCCACGCTCAATGAGACTGATGGACTGAGAAAAGATTAGAGACTCATTAGAGGACACTTTCAGCATTCATTAATCTATTAAACACCTTAAACAGACTCACATTGATCACAGTGGGTCTGTTTACATAACGTCTTTAAGATAAACCCCTGTTTATTAATAGTCAAGAGAGTAGTCAAGATCCTTGAAGGTGAAATTCAAATCTTTTCATTTGCAAACTACAGAAAAAATAACTAAAATTATATTTTGTTGTTGCAGCTTTTTACATTTACATTTTACAATTTCCCTAATACATTTCGGTTATTAATCACATTAAAATGTACTTGGCAACTGTTGGAATTGTTTGTGAATCACAAAACCGATATAAGACTTGAGTTATGAGATCACAAAATAGTATGTTTTTATGTATTTTTTTAATTCAATTGTGCATAGCTGTGTGCATTAGTGAGAGGTTTAGATACTATCATATTTAGACAGATATAAGTAGCTAGACTGCAGACAATCATTGTGCTCTCCCTCTTGCCATTTAGACACCAAATTATTGTAATTTTTTCAAAACTGTGGTGGTAGCAGTCTGGGGATAACAGTGGTTGCTTTAATAAAACAAACAAAAGTAGTATTTCAATAAGACTATACAATGTCACGGTGTACAAATTAACAAAAAAAAAAAAAAAAAAAAAACCAGGCTAAGAGGGACTGAAACAGAGGACATATATACATACAATAATGAACGTAAGTACAGACAGGTTTGGGCTAATTAATCATATAATGAAAAACAATGGTAACTGAAAGTAAATAGGAACAAAAGAACAAGAAGCACAGATAAACATTCTCAAAATCCTTGAAAATTAAACCAAAACACATCAAAATAAATAACTGACCTCGGCTAAAATGGCTGGGGTGAGGAGGCAGTACCAGAACAAAGTTAAGAAGAGCAATTGGATGATGTGCCAAGTTGTGACCATGCTACCATTTAAGGGTGTTTACCTTTAAATTCACCTGGAAACTTACAGGGCTATTGTTAACTAAATAAATAAAAAAGTAAATGTATTCCGAATAAATGTTCAATAAAATAAATTAATATAAAATATGTAAAAAGATTGACTTATTTTATTTCAGCTAGATGTCAAAGCAACATTTCTCATTTTATTATTTTCAAAAGGAAGGTTAAACTTATTATATGACTATATAGTAATATAAATATATATATATATATATATATATATATATACAGTAATACCTCGGTTTACGAGTTTAATTCGTTCCAAGAGCGAGCTCGTATCCCAAAATGCTCGTACACCAAAACAATTTCCCCCATAAGAATGCATTAAAAATCAATTAATTTTTTCCACACGACCATAAATGCCCATTTTAAATATTTTGTTTTTGTTTTACCCTATTAATTACAGTTAAAATTATAAACATTAAGATCTCATATAAATACAAATTAGTAATTGACAATTAAACTCTAAAAATACTTGACAATTTACTGTAACTCACTTTGAGCAGCGTCTGCTGGCATGAAGGAGATGAGAGACAGAGGAGGGAGGAGGAAAACACAAAACTTGGATTCAAGTGCAAATGAGTGAATTTATTATAATAGTGCAGAAAACAAACAAAGTGATAATCCAGAGTGAAAGTCGTGGAACGGGAGACGTGCGCGACCACCGCGAGCTCCGGGAGACGTGCGCGCAACCACCGCAAGCTCGGGAGTGGAGAGAAGTGAGGCAGATGATATGACAATCAGGTGTTGGTGAACAGTGACCACGCCCCCACTCACACAGACAGGCTTAACTAGGAGACAATTTAATGAAATTCATGACAAATGAATTCCGAAACCACATATATATTTCACTACGTGAACATTAGCGATCACAATTAATTCATGTTATCACTTCTAAAAGTATCACTGTGGTGAATGATGCAGCCAAACAGAGGGAGGCTGAGAGAATAAATGATTTAAGGGGTGATAAAGGAGTTGGAACTGCGTGACTGTGTTATGAGAGGCTGTCATTAGGAAAAATGCCCGCGACGATGCTGAGCGTTAGGACAAAAATGCGAGTGGGTGAGAGAAAAATTTGCTCGTACACCAATACAATGCTCGTACACCGATTCGACCCTCCATACTACTGTACAGTAATACCTTGGTTTACGAGTGACTTGGTATACGAGCAAATCGGTGTACGAGCATGGACAGTCAAATCGGTGTACGAGCATTGTATCGGTGTACAAGAAAAAATATTCCCTCACCCAGGTGCATTTTTCTGTCGAAAAGATCCCTTTATCACCCCTTAACTCGTTCATTCTCTCAGCGTTGCTCAGTTTGGGTGCATCATTCACCAGAGTGCATTATTTTACAAGTTGTTGTGAATATGATTACATGTGAATATGATGAAACTTTATTAATGGCGCATGTGTTACCAACAGGACACATTGCATACTAATGAGGCTCACGTGTGTTCT
The DNA here is from genome assembly GCA_037043235.1 of Rhodeus uyekii. Lineage (NCBI taxonomy): Eukaryota > Metazoa > Chordata > Actinopteri > Cypriniformes > Acheilognathidae > Rhodeus > Rhodeus uyekii. Next base: position 7,837,757 of record JAWRVZ010000010.1, on the reverse strand, counting down.
CAGTACAACGCACCCAATGACGTTCTTAAAAGGCCATACACTTTTATAGAACAGCATACTATAATAGTTATAACTCTGTACAGATTATATACATGAGTGATTTATATCAGTTTTACCTCGTGTTGTTGCATTAATTGTGATCGCTATTCTTCACGTTGTAATATTGTTACAAATGTTGAAGGAACTAGTTAATATGATGTGTTCAATAAGTGTTAAGTTAACAGTCTTGTCACTTTAAGAGGGCGGGGTTTCAGGGGGGCTAGAGAGAGAGTTGAGTGAGAGGGATTAGAGAGAGGGCTCGCAAGCAGAGAGCGTGGGTTGCGGCCAGAACAGCAATCTGATAGTTCTCAATAAAATCTCTGAATGAGAAGGAACCTGTCTGGTTATTAAAAGAAGCAACGCTACAATATAGTGAAATATATAAGCAGTAACACCCCACCCCTCCCCTCCCCTCTCATCTCGTCTCCATCATGTGAAGAGGTAAAGAGGGTGAAGAGGTAAAGTGCATGTTACAGTAAATTGTTAATAATTGACAGTTAAACTCTAAGAATACTTAATTAGTATGTATATGAGATCTTAATGGTTATAATTTAAATGTAATTAATAGGTTAAAACCAAAAACATATTTAAAATGGGCATTTATGGTCCTGTGGAACGAATCAAGGGATTGTTAGTGCATTCCTATGGGGAAAATTGTTTTGGTGTACGAGCATTTTGGGTTACGAACTCGCTCTTGGAACGAATTAAACTCGTAAACCATGGTATTACTGTACACTGAAAAAAAAAAATCTAAATCAACATGGTGGAACATGTGGAACATGGTCACAAAAAAAATAAGGTAAATAAATAAATAAAGATATAAAATATTACTTTCTATGAAATATACTGTATGACCCATTATGGTTTATAAAGGAGATATTTAACAGCAATTTACCTTAGCATATCCAAGCATTATCATCCTGACAAGCACAACATTAATGTGGACTCCCAATGAATCATCATGGTAGATTTCATTCACCTGTAAATACATGATAAAAAAAATACATTATTATCACCTACATTCAACATAATAAAACAACAAAACAGAAAATCTCCTCCCACAAAAAAAGAAAGGGATATAATTTGCATCATCTATGACAGCTACTGATTTTGTCAACTCCATTGCTGATTCATCCCATTTCTGAAACCTCACCATTATTGACAATGAGCAAGAGAGTGCAAAGATTTTTTTTGACAACAGAATCAAGATAAAGAGAATGGGAGGAAATGGGATCTCAGACCCATAAGAGTGACTCTCTCAGGCATAGAAGGTGTTTTTAGACAGGTCTTGGGGCTATGGTTGGCATGGAAAAGCTTCTGAAGGGTGGGTAAATGAAAAGGGCCCAGTGTTGAGCTAGCCATAGAGAGGCCTTTTTTTAAAAGGTTCAGATGTTTTTCCTTCTCCACATAGCTAAGAGGCTGCTGTATGTGGTGCTATATTTTAGAGGCACATTTTTTGCTGATTGAATGCAGGGTGTAATGCTGGACTGAAGTACTCCATCCTAAATGGTACAAATATTTCAGCAAAACTTTGTGGAGCTATTTTCAAAAACTGGCCAACTTAACACCAAACGTTTTTAATACACCCATTACATATATGCTATATGCTTATGAATCTGTACAATTCAATGCCTCACACATTTCTACCTCATTGTCAGATTTCTGTCTCTTCTGTCTTGTTTTCTAGTGTTTCTGTGATAGAACTCTGCCCTATTGTCGTCTCTTTGTGGGAGCGCGGATTCGAGTGTCTGGAATCGCACACTCTCTTGTCTGTGAAGCATCCTGTTGGGCAGGGCGTGATGTTCGATCCAACACTTGGTCTTGTTCAGTTTTGGTTTTGTGTCATGATTCGGACATTCATGACCCATGTGTTTTCCCCAGTTGTGAGCGTACAGGATGAATGTTTAATCGTCCTCCTGCAGTCTACATTATGTAAGTGGGGTTTGAGCTTCGCTCTGTCACGCCCTCTCTTGTCCACGTGTATTTTTGTGAAGCACGTGGTTGATGTTTACATCTGCCCCTTGCTTTCATGTCTCTTGTGTTGCTGTTTTGTTTTGTGTGGACACGCAGCTTAATGGTGTTCTCGTTGGCCGCGTTTTCATGTCATGTTTTGTTCTGTCAATTGTGAAACCTCGCCCGTCTTGTTTCCTCGTTATTGTTTGATTTGCCCCACTTGTCCTCCCTCATTTACCCACCTCATTTGTTCCCTATTTATTGCTGTCCTGTGCTGCTTTGTTGTCTTATGTCTTTGGATCATCACTTATTCTGTGTTACATCCTCTTTCCAGTCAAGTCAACTACAGACCTGGTTCTCAATGCCACCAAGCTACAGCTTTCTTGGCCCCTTTTTGACGTCCGCGGTTGCTCTGGAGAGACGCCTCTGGGTGGGTGAACCTAGTCAACATCAGTGGGCTGTGAGAGAGTCCCTCCCTGATATGCCAGTCTTTCCCTGCAAGCTTTCGGACATCTGCTGAGGCAGTGGTCACAAGGTTCCAGGAGGAGAGGGTAAGCTCAATCCAAGGACTGATGAGTAGGCTGCAGTCGAGAAGGTGGGAGGCCCGGGGGATTCACCGGGAAGCAGCCCGGGGCAAGTATTGTAACTCTACCGTATTGATGTCCGTTGGGTAGGCACGTTCATGCAGGTTCGGGTATGCGTGTCTCTTAAGTCGTAGTGCTTCAAGGAGCCTGACTAAGCTTAGTCACGGCTACAGGTCATCTTGCAGTCTGTCTTTAGTCTGGCAGGTGAACGTAGTTAGGCAAGTGGTGTTTGGCCTTCGCTAGGTAGAAGAAGGTAGTTTCCCAGGAAGCCTCGCTCTGTGGTGCGCCTGCGCGGCGTGGTAGGCTCTGGGTCCTTCCTAGCTAAGTCCTACAAATACTCTGTGTAACCGAGTGTAACACTCGGCCTCCTCTTGCTTTGAGAGCATTAGGCCTCCGCTCTCTGAGTCAGCCATGCTGCAGTTAGGCCCAGTGCTACATCTGCATGCTTCCCAGAGCGTCGTCAGGCTTCCTCTCTGAGGGGATTGTAGGCCTCCACTCGTGGTGTTCAGAAGTTATAGTGCTTCTCTGTGTAGGTGCCCGTTAGCTCCACTTGAGTGGCTCCCCCAAGTGTAGTCCCCTCTGGCCTCCTTAGAGGGTTGCGAGCATGGTAAGGACGTTGTGGTCGGCTTTCACCCCCAGAGATTTGCAGCACATGGAGCGCTGTCAGGCCTCCTCTAAATACTCTTGCCTTCTTTCGACGAGACCTCTATGAAATAGAGTCGGCGGCACCATTCGAACCCCCTAAGGGAAGCAGTGTCTTGTTCTCAGGGAACTATAGTTACAATAGTAACTTGAGACTATATATATATATATATATATATATATATATATATATATATATATGTTATGGTTAAACAGCTTTTAAAAGAAGGGGAGTAGCACATAAAGGAAAACTACATTTCAGCAGATCTGTGTTGCTGTAGTGATTTGTTGTAGAGAGCAGCAAAAATGTACTCGTGCAAAATGATTAAATTCTCCATTGGCATAAACACAGATTGCAGAAAGCAATTCTCTAAATCAGCAGAGGATGGTTAGTCTCTTACTAACTGCCCTTCCCCCCTTCATCCCAGTCCCATGCAATTAAACAGAAGCTCTTTCTGATACAAAAAATGTCCTCTCCAGGCAAGAGGGCTTTAAATAAGCATGCAAGGGGCCTAACCACAGAATTCTGCCTGCATGAAAGTTGTAGTAATGTTGCACTTTTTGTTGCACAAACAGTGCTCATTTCATTCTGATTGCTGGGCTGAACTTTAGTGAGGATTTATTAAACATTATAGTGTACACCTCATCAATGCACTGGTGAACAGAGCAGCAGGGACATCTACTGGAGGAAGGACTTCTAAATTTTCCAAAAGCAATTGTTTAATCTTAAAGTTTTATGAGTGTCTAGTCATAGCTATTTCATAGCCACTTTATTTCTCAGCCACATCCTAAATATGCCACAATTGGTCTATGCCTTGTTGTGTGCCACATCAAGATGAAAAAGCAAAGAAATACATCCACAAAAGAAAGCAGAGCAATCCTTTGAAAATATTGACATTAATTCTTAGAAATTGCTCAAGCAAAACAAAGAGTAGGTTGCACTTGATTCTGTGACATTATGGAATCAGTAGAAGGGCAACATAAATATGTTAGACATAAGGAGCTTACAGGCACTGTGTGTCTACAATTGAAGTTTGTGTGCTGTATCTATAAAACCTGATGACTTATGCTATTATCTCCACAGATTACACAGTGCATCTGTGCTCATGTTTCAAAACTCTCTTCAGAACACTGTTATTTAAATGTGCTAGCAGCTAGCCTAAGAATATGCTTTTTCTACAAGAACAGAAAATGTAATAGACAGGACCACATCTGAACAATGTCACCACTCACACAAGGTCAGTCTTTGTACAGGTGAAGTTAAATTACATATTTGCATAAAATAAAATGTTGACCACCATCCACATATTGTCATCAGAAATCATCTTTACTAAAATAGTCAAAACACTTGACTAAATTATTTTTAAATGTGCATGTTAAAATATTGTGCTTTCTTTTTATTTCATGAAATATTTTAAAAATATTTACATTTTATGCATTTGGCAAACACTTTTTCCAAAGCAACATACATTGAATTCAAGGTACACATTGACATTCTAATCAGTTATTACTTTCCCTGTGAATCGAACCCATGACCTTGGTGTTGCAAGCACCACGCTCTACTGTCTGAGCAGCAGGAAAGCCTGTAGAAAATGTTTATATTTTTTAACAATAAAGTAAATAATAATAATAATATCCATATATTATGACCAATTGATCGATAATCAATAATCTATTAATTTCAAAAATCCATTTCAATAGTTTTCTTCTCAGTTGCATCCATTGCTAGAGTGGCAGAGAAGGGTCCACTGACATTATGAGATTGACCTTTAGAGGTGAAATTAAAACTACCTCGTGGGGTTTGTTTTGACACAGAAGGCTCTGCTGCACAAAGTGGGACACTTCAGATGTGGATTTAAAACAGACGGTATGTATAAAGTAGGGAAGACCGGGGCAATTGTAACAGGAGGCAATTGTAACACTAATTTCCTCCACTCTGAAACAAGCTAGAGTGATGGCTCTTAACTGCAAATTGAGGTGTGAAAGTTGCTTTTTGAATGCTTCGTCTGATGGCTTTATTTTAGAGGGCCGTGAATTTAAAAATGCTATTGTCACAGTCACCGTCACCAAGGACTCTTATTTTGCCCATTGTTCACGTTGTTTTGGTTCGGTTCTCGTTTACGTTTACTCTGTGTTTATTGCCCTGCCTGAGTTCCTTGCGATAATAAAACACTATGTTTCTGGTACCGGTGTCTTCGAGTCTGCCTCCGAAACGAGACCGTAACAGAAGAACCGACCACAAAAACGCGATGAGGAGGAACGCGGCGGCAGAGAGAGAGAGGGCGGAGGATCTTCTTCTGCGGATTGTCCGACAAGGAGGGCGGCCGTTAGAGGAGTACGTGGAGGAATTTTTGGAACTGGCTGAGTTGGTGAGTTGGGAGGACACCAAACTCAACATGCGCTTCTGGGCTGGGTTAAATGACAACGCGTGCTATCGGCTGGACCCGGACCAGTGCTGGCAGCCCTTCGAGACGTTTTTAAATCATGTACTCTATGTAAACGGTTCCACCTTCTACGTCGGGGAGGCTGACGCGTCAGTTCCCGGGACTCGTCAACCCGCGTCAGCTCCCGTGCCTCGCCTGCCAGTGCCAGCTCCCGTGCCTCGCCTGCCATCGCCAGCTCCCGCGTCTCGACGCCCGTCATCAGCGCCTGTTCCCGCGCCTCGACGCCCGTCATCAGCGCCGGTTCCCGCGCCTCGACGCCCGTCATCAGCGCCGGTTCCCGCGCCTCGACGCCCGTCATCAGCGCCTGTTCCCGCGCCTCGACGCCCGTCATCAGCGCCTGTTCCCGCGCCTCGACGCCCGTCATCAGCGCCTGTTCCCGCGCCTCGACGCCCGTCATCAGCGCCTGTTCCCGCGCCTCGACGCCCGTCATCAGCGCCTGTTCCCGCGCCTCGACGCCCGTCATCAGCGCCTGTTCCCGCGCCTCGACGCCCGTCATCAGCGCCTGTTCCCGCGCCTCGACGCCCGTCATCAGCGCCTGTGCCAGAGATCCTCAAGCCAGAGATCCTCAAGCCAGAGATCCTCAAGCCAGAGATCCTCAAGCCAGAGATCCTCAAGCCAGAGATCCTCAAGCCAGAGATCCTCAAGCCACAGATCCTCAAGCCAGAGATCCTCAAGCCACAGATCCTCAAGCCACAGATCCTCAAGCCACAGATCCTCAAGCCAGAGATCCTCAAGCCAGAGATCCTCAAGCCAGAGATCCTCAAGCCAGAGATCCTCAAGCCAGAGATCCTCAAGCCAGAGATCCTCAAGCCAGAGATCCTCAAGCCAGAGATCCTCAAGCCAGAGATCCTCAAGCCAGAGATCCTCAAGCCAGAGATCCTCAAGCCAGAGATCCTCAAGCCAGAGATCCTCAAGCCAGAGATCCTCAAGCCAGAGATCCTCAAGCCAGAGATCCTCAAGCCAGAGATCCTCAAGCCAGAGATCCTCAAGCCAGAGATCCTCAAGCCAGAGATCCTCAAGCCAGAGCCTGAGCTGCCGTGGCCCGACCCGCCAGAGCCTGAGCTGCCGTGGCCCGACCCGCCAGAGCCTGAGCTGCCGTGGCCCGACCCGCCAGAGCCTGAGCTGCCGTGGCCCGACCCGCCAGAGCCTGAGCTGCCGTGGCCCGACCCGCCAGAGCCTGAGCTGCCGTGGCCCGACCCGCCAGAGCCTGAGCTGCCGTGGCCCGACCCGCCAGAGCCTCCGCCGGTGCAGCCGCAGCCGGCCCTCCCAGAGCCTCCGCCGGTGCAGCCGCAGCCGGCCCTCCCAGAACCTCCACGGCCAGCACCCCAGCCGGCACTCCAGCCGGCCCTCCCAGAGCCTCCGCCGGTGCAGCCTCCGCCGGCCCTCCCAGAGCCTCCGCCGGCACCCCAGCCGGCACTCCAGCCGGCCCCGCCTGAGCCACCGCCGGCACCCCAGCCGGCCCCGCCTGAGCCACCGCCGGCACCCCAGCCGGCACTCCAGCCGGCCCCGCCTGAGCCACCGCCGGCACTCCAGCCGGCCCCGCCTGAGCCACCGCCGGCACCACCCTGGAGGGCGGCGCCACCTTGGGTCCCAGATCCTCCGGCACCACCCTGGAGACCTCCTGGACTCTGGATACCCTGGTCTCTAGGGTGCCCACCCCCCCACCCAATTTTGAACTCTCGTCGGCGCGAGGTCGCGCCTTCCGGAGGGGGGGTGTAATGTCACAGTCACCGTCACCAAGGACTCTTATTTTGCCCATTGTTCACGTTGTTTTGGTTCGGTTCTCGTTTACGTTTACTCTGTGTTTATTGCCCTGCCTGAGTTCCTTGCGATAATAAAACACTATGTTTCTGGTACCGGTGTCTTCGAGTCTGCCTCCGAAACGAGACCGTAACAGCTATGTTATTGATAAAAAATTATATTAACAACCTATGCTAATATATGGGTGGCTGGCTTGCATACAAGACTGTATCAGGGCTGCAACATTTGGGGGAAATTGTTACATTGTGTAAGCAACTTGTTTGTAGGTTTTGAAACAAAGAGTAAGAGGAAGAATACTGCATTGTCTGCCTGGAGAGCTAATCAAAATAAAATTATTGTGAAATTGTTAGTGTTACACATTCAAAAATAGTGCATGTATATTTCCTTCTTATTTCAAAATACGTTTTTCAAAAAAGAGAGGCCCCTTGAGAGGCCTGAGGGGAGATGGGCAGCAGAATAATAAGGTGATGGCCACTCACCCCCAGAGAGGATTTATTTATTTATTTATTGTATTTGTGTGAAGAGCTGGCTTTAAATGTTTTGAGAGCAGTGGGGCAAGAGACTTTGGAATACTGCTGTCAGTTTGGTGGCTTCCTGAAACCATAATATTTGTATGGTAATGAAAAGACAGTCAGACAACTGAGGTTGTTGAGAGATCAATGTATGAGCTGGGCCCAAGCCCACAGTTCCACAGTTCTGAGCATGGGTGACGAATAAAGCCACCTGCGTGGGAAAACTGGTCCCTCCTCATCGGACTCTCCAAGAGAGAACCATCAACAAGGTCGGAGTGGAGCCTCTATTCCCCAGGCCTCAGCCTTCTGCCTCGACAGAATGTCTGATCCATGATTTTGGGCCTCAGGGAAGCTGTCCTGAGTGAAAGCAGCTTCCCTTAGGACCACAGGAGGATTTGGTGAACTGTGCCAGTTTGAAGAGTGGATACGAATGCAAATCCCCCTGATGATTTATATAGGAGACCACCAATGAGCTGTCTGACTGGACAAGCACATGGTGACCCCCGAGGACTGGGAGGAAGGCCTTCCGACCATGAAGACAGCCATCATCTCCAGACAGTTGATGTGCCAGGAGAGATGGTGGCCCCTCCATAGGCCTTAAGCTGAGAGTTCATCCAGGACCTTTCCCCATCCCATGAGGATTTTCCATATTGCGACAAAAAAAGTAGCTTCCAGCATGGGACCTTGAAAAAGGAACCAGGATTTCTTCCACATGGCCAAGCCACGTAAGCATAGCCATATGAAATTGTGAAAATCTCTTGATCCCTGATCCCTGGTCCTAAGCCCCTACTACAGGGGCTTTATGTACAGCAGGCCAAAAGGAATGCCGTTGGACATTGCTGCCATCACACCCAACAATTTCCGGGATATTTTCATTGTGAGTGACTGGCCTAGCTTTACTTGTTTATTACTTTGATTTTAAGTGTACCCTAGATGCTCTGTAGCACTTTGAGATTGTAGAAATATAAAGTGCATTACAAATAAAATGTATTATTATTATTATTATTATTATTATTATTATTATGACCCAATGAGACATATTCGGCAGAAGCATCCTCGCTGCCATAAAGGGAACCTCTCGCGACTGGTATCTAGTTTTTCCTCATAGAGAGCAAGCATTCCAATACCACTATGGACACTCCGATGTGGGCTTGCCGAATCCTGCTCTACCCTGAAGCCCAGGATGTGGCAGGGTTGTCAAAATGGCAACTTAGGTGCCCCATGGGGAGATGGGCACTGTGTAATGAGGTGTTGACCACAGCAGGTTGCTCTTTAGAGTTTACGGGCGGACACTGACATATAGGCTCACCGCTGTGCCCCAAAGCACACAAGGTGCTAAGGTGCTTTTAGGTGTTTAACTAGCAAGCGCAAAATCACAACTTCCACCAGCTTCTTATAGGGTGGAGAATGAAGTGGCAAATTATAACATCCAACTCCTTGGAGCATCTACAGCATCTGCACCTCCCCTGGGATGTAAAAAGCACTGGATCTGGCAGCTGATGGCATAGATATGGCACAGCCGTCTCTAACCTGTCTGACAGATCCATATGCGACCTCCAAGAACAACAGTCCCAACACTGGGACTCAACCCCTGACTATCATGAGCAGTCTCTCAGCCCTCAAGTGTTCTCTCTTCCCAAAAAAACAACACAGAGATCGTGTGTATCCTCGACGTGATGAAAGGAGGAACATATGAGCTAAAATGCTGCTTGCTCGCCATATCTACTTAACTTTTGGTAGTCAAACAACAACAATAGCTGCTGATGCTTTATTTGGCATGCCTCTTATAGATTCTTAGTTCATGACGTCACCCTCCTCCGATGTCCTTTCACATTGGTTCGATTTCACATGTGCCATCTTTAAGCATGACTGTTTGGATTTATATGAAATGGTAACATTTTACAATAAGAGTTCATTTCTAACACTAATAAAGGTTATTTAAAGTATTGTACATATTAAATTAACCATATATTAATACATTTATCTCGTAACATTAGACAATGCACTATGAACTAACATGAATGATCAAGGAAAAATAAATACATTTATATTTTTATTTTCAAAAAGTAAATAATATTTTAATGGTTCAGTATTGTTTTTCAGTTTTTAATAAAGTTCAGCACTATTTTATGTGTTATGTTTGTTTTCATTGAGTAAATAAATATTCATTTAAATAAAACATTTATTTGATTAATTGGCTATATGCCAGCGTGCTCCAACCTATTTATCATCACTGGTAAAATCCATTATCCTTCGACATCAGTTATTTATTAATTCATATTTTAAATAAAGTGTGTGTGTGTGTGTGTGTGTGTGTGTGTGTGTGTGTGTGTGTGTGTGTGTGTGTGTGTGTGTGTGTGTGTGTGTGTGTGTGTGTGTGTGTGTGTGTGTGTGTGTGTGTGTGTGTCTATATGGAAAATAATATTGTGTACTAGCACTCAAAAATAAATTAATTAATTAATTAATTAATTAATTAATTAATCCTGTTCAGCCCTGCAAAGAATGATAAGATACTCACAATGTTCATGAGGGTGAGGAGATAGTTCTGCACATGCTCTTTCCCATGGAAACGGACAACAGAGTCATCTACTCCAAGCAGCACCTCAATATTGTAGTCATCATCACCAGCATGCCTTCGTCTCCTGCCTTTCCTTTTGACTTGTTTAGCAATACTGTCCAGCATCCATGGCGCATCCAATTCAGCCTCTGCAAGACAAAATGGTTGATCTCAAAAAATTACTTTATTTTCATCATTTGACAACACCAGCCCATAAAACCTCTTAAGAACCTCTTTGCATCACTATAACCTACCATCTTCCAAGCTTTTTTTCACAGACTGCAAGTGGATGGCAGCCAAGAACAACAGAAAGCAATCCTAACAAGGGCTCTTCATGATCCAACATCAATTCAGGCTATAAACCAATGTCTTTTTTAAACACAGATGCTAAAATAAATATTCCAAACATCTTGCTCTTTGGCTGGCCTACAGTGTGGGGATTGTGAGGAACATTCCTCGGCTCCTACATCCCGTCATGACACATGCATTCTTGTGTGGCCCAGCTCCCAGAAGAGTAAACACGTCTCTGAGATTCCTTTTCAAAAATTACAGGGCTTCCCCTCACTCTCAGACTTGCCATGTGTCCCTCGCAGGTTCCCTGGTCCACAGCGTCTCCATGCACACCCTCATTCTCCTGAGGGGCTGCCATTCACAAATGGCAAAGCAAGGATAGCACACACATGGCCAGCTTGTGAAACCCGCTGAGCCCAATTCTAAAAATGACTTATGATGGCAAATGAGACCATGCAGATCACCAATGGAAATCTACCATCTCTAGAATGCAAAACTCTGACTGCAGTCAGAGTTTTACAGTATTACTGTTTATGCTCTACTGGATGTAGTCTTTAACAAAATCACATTTTTCTTTTTGCTTTATGCCCAAAATGTTGTTCTTTTTACTAAACTTACCCACATTCAAGTGTTAATAAAAAATGAATGCATTAAGCAAGAAAAAATGTTTTTGTTTGTTTGTTTGTTTGATTAAAAGCAGAGGCTCTGATCTTTCTTTTGACATATTAAGATATTCATCCAAAACATTCTGGGATCCATGAAAATTTTGTGAAAATGGTAAAAAATGCTGGCAGTAGCTGGAAAGTAAAAAAAAAAAAAAAAAACTGTGTTGGGGAAAGAGTTAACAGGTTTATGTTTCTAAAAACAACTACCGTAAATAAGCAAATTAAACGTTTTCATGAAAATGTTAGCGTCAGTATTAGGCATTCATCAGTCTTAGGGCACATGCCTCTCATCATAAAGTTATTCTAATATTTTGATACCCTTTTTAAAAACTTTTTTGGGATTTATAAATATAAATTGTCTTTCCCTGTAGTACAAAGTGTGTTTCTGGTTAACTGAACATTTAACAAAGAGCTAATTTTGTTTCATACTGTCCATTTAAGTAAACATCACCTCGTATAACCGTTTTTTGTTTCGTTTTTAGTGACGCATTACAGTGTGAGAAAAGGATGAAAATGATTCAGTGCAAGAGCAAAGTGTCTTAATTAATCTAACTAAATTGAACACAAATTTAGATCTTTTTGCAGAACCGTTCATTAACAAATCTGGCATTGCTAGTTCGTACTCTGAACAGCTGAGAGACAATGCAAAATAAAATAGTAATAAATGGTTTACATTAATCTCTCCATTATCAGATAAGGATTTATCAGCTATATTTAACAGACAAGGATTTATCTTCCGAAACCCCAGGAGATATCATTACAAATCGCATTATCAGTAAATCAACAACATAATTCAAAGTCAGGTCCCCACCATGACAGAAAAACAAATGTGTGTTTGTTCACCTCAACTTAATCTCATTTTGATTCTTTACTCGTAAAACATGAGTGGGTTTGCCTTACCAGCCATGCTCTGCACAATAAAAAATTGCCAGACTGCTGTGTTGGAGAAACCAGATGCATACATGGCATATTTTAAAATGATGGCACAAAGAAACATCTGGAATACAATGAGCCTTGGTTTAACTCGTTTTCCATTATTTTATTTTTACTAGGCCTCACCATATTTTAGAATGCTGAAAATTGCATTCTTTTTATTCCCCGAGCAAAAGTCTACCTGGGAGTCTACTTAAAATAGAAAGAGTCTGCATAAAAGCACAATTTTGCATGATTGCATGTAAGTGTATTGAATGTAAAAAAATGCACGATGAAAGGATTCTTAGTGGAGAAAAAAATAAATAAATTGAGTTGACAGTCTCACAGAGACCAAACCCCTTTATCATTATGAAATCCGCTCACTCTGAAATTATTTGATAAGCAAATTGGGCATGCTAAAACCATCTATGGATTCAATTAGCGTTTTATGCATGGATATAAAGGGGATAAATATAGTGTATCCTGACAAGAACAGTGTTATTGGATTTGTTTTTTTCCCCCTATTCTATCTTTGTTCAGAAAATATGTGTATGAGGATTAACGGCCACCTCTTTGATGAGTGAAGGTAGTTTTCCTTTCCTGAAAGTATAAAGAATTAGTTGGCAACAATGTGCTAATAACAAACAGCATCAGATCAAAAGATGCTGCAGGAGGCAGTTTTGATGGAATTCTTCCACGTGGCGCTCAAGTATAACACCACCAGCTGTGATCTAATGTGCCGAGAGCTACTTTAACTCTTTATTAGGACATAAGGGAACTGTTGTAAATGAGAACAGCTGAGTTAGCAAATACTGGCCTCCTAAAGCTGGAGTATGACAGCTGGGGGCTTACTGTACTTCTTGTATACACTTGGCCTTATTTGAGGCTGTCAAGTAATCTTTAACTTTTAATTATTACACTTAATATCTTCTTGTGAGAATTATTATTTCTTATCTTTTTCTGTTTGTTCAAAGGGTCTCTGTACATTTCTCTGTAAAGTTTTCTGAAGTCGTCAGATAAAGTGTACAATAAAGTAATCCCTCACCACTTCGCGTCCTCAGTGCATCGCACGCATTCGGCCATTATTTTCTGATTGCAATTTTTTTTTACATTTTAAAATATATTATTCGTATTACTTTAAAAGTATTTTGAACAGAACCTCTCAGACAATTTAATGCGGCTAGCCTATTGACAACTTGTAGCACAACAGCCAGACTCGAGGCAAGATTTAGTAGTGGAAATTCTGCAAGAATTGTATGTAATCCGCAAAAAAGGGTGATGGTAATATTCTTGTGGGTTTGTGTGGATGAAAGTAAACAACGCTTCAGAAAATCTGGCATTAGACTAGAATAGAAATAAAAATATCATACAGTATATATGCTATAAAAGCTATAATTAAAAAGAAAAAAAGAAAAGATGGCAACATCAGTGGGAGACAGGAAGTAAAGGAAGACTCGGGTGGGGAAAAGTGGGTTCTCAGGTGAAAGTAGAAGTGAGAAAAATATTTTATCCAGACTCAGAATAGGACATACTGGACTTAATATAACACTGCATGAATAAAATATGTCAAATATGGTGAAAAGCATAAAGATGACAGAGGAAAGTTATTAGAAAAGGTTGGGAGGAAAGAGGATATTAATATTACTTTGAGATACAAAAAAAAACAGAGAACTAATAACAGTGCAGCTTTGTTTAAATGTTTTATTTTTTGGTTTAATTCATAGGATTTGAGGAACACAGCACTGGATATGACAGACTTTTAATTTGTGTTGGGGGGGTGTTCACAGTAGGTGGCAGTTATAAACTGAATTGAAGCGAACCACCAAAAATGGGAAGAAGATGAGTAACAGGAGCTGCTGTGATAGCTGACTGACATGAAGTTCATTGGTAGAAATCACCATGGAGCACAGGACATTTCTATCTGAATGAGAGGATTTATGTATATATTTACTTTTGAACGAAAAGGAAAACCATTCTGCTTGATACAGCAGAATTTGTTGTCGCATTTTAAGACAAGATTTGAGTGTAATTTCAGTAACATGAAGTGAAACTGATTTAACTGATTAAAATGTCAATGTGTACCTTGAATGTATTGCAAGTCGCTTTGGATAAAGGCGTCTGCCAAATGCATAATTGTAAATGTAAATTTCCATAACTCAATCCAACGGTTGTCTGGGAATTTCACAAAAGCAGTGAACTTCTCAAGCATAAGGTAAACACTTTAAAATGTAAATCAAAGACAGTCACTTTTGTGTCATTTGAGCTAGCATCGAACATTACCCTTGCAAAAAAGCCATACTGTGCAGGGGAGTTTGTTAAAAAATTGCCTTAATGTTGTTGTTGCTATTCTTTGTCCCGAAAATGAACATTTTAAACATTCATTAAAAGACCTTCAGCTGTCACAGCACACTGTTGAAGAGAGAATATCGGAAATCAACAACTCAGTTGAAACACATTAATATTCAGATCTTCAGAAGTGATGGTATTTCAGTTTTGCTTCTTGCAAAATTCAAGACAGTTGGTAATATTTGTACGATTTGTGTCAAAAGACACAAAAATTAAGAAAAAGCTGCTTGATAGTGTACCACTGAAAGACAGAACCCTTGAAAGAGACACTGATGACTGTTGTTGAGAAAGGAGATCTGAAGTTATCTAAACTAACAGTAATAGCCACCAACGGTGCTCCAGCAATTTTTGGGTTTGGGAAAGGCCTTTGCACGGCTGTGTAAATCTAATGACCATTTTCCTGACTTTTGGATATTTCACTGTATTTTTACAATGATCACCAATGTAGAGTCGGAGAAGTGTTCTCTTTCTCCTGTGTGGAGCAGATTGAAACTTGATTTCAGAGTGAGAGTTGATTGGTGACGTTCAAAGCTTGATGTTTTGCTGTCTTTCCAATCTATTGGTAGATAATTATTTTTATTATTACATTTAAATACTTTTTTCTGATATTGAAGTTCTAAAATATTATTTTATTAATTCTATATTAATTTCTCAAGTTAATTGTTGAACAAAAACAACTTCCAACTTTAATAAATACAAGTACTATGATTTGAATCAAACAATATTCTTTACAGCACCTTTGCTCATATGATACTGTTTAAGCGTATTATGCTTTTCATTCAAATCAGAAGTGTGCTCAAGCTGTCTTTCAAATATCTATGAAACTGATAGGACATATGACAGCTAAATCTTACCAGTGTCTCAAAACACAATATCCTTGACAGTCAGGAGAGAAAAGAGGAGAGTGCTTTGCTGTCATGCTGATATATTGCTGTTTATGCTGTAAATATAATATAACAACAGTTGGTGTCATTGGGTTCAGCTCTCAAAGGCATTCTGTCAGCCTTGCAAAGTGCACAATGAAAGTAAAAAAATGAACATCTATAATTCATTCATGAGGATGAAAACCTCATGTGGTATGATATCCTCTACAAATACTGCCCATTACGCTTCATTGAATGCAGGAAGCTTCAAGGATGATGGGATGTGTCATGTTTGACGACTACACAAACACTGCGCCATTTCTATTGCCTGTTAAGCTTTGTTTTCCGGCATGGAATAGCCCATGGGGATGACCTCTTAACAACCCAGATATAAACACCCCAGAAACACAAAGAGAGAGAGAGAGAGAGAGAGAGAGAGAGAGAGAGAGAGGCTATGAAGTCAACATTTTATATCCGCAAAAGAAAAACAGATGTGGCCAAATTGATGAAAATGCAGATAGAACCTAATATTAAGCCTTGAATGTTAATGCCAGGTGAATTGAAAATGTAAAATTCTTGCTAGAAAGCAGGTAAAATACATTAAAAAAAAATAAGAAAATGTCATTAGGAACTGCATTTGAGAAACATTAGTCTATGCAAAAAAACATTAACTCCAGAAAAAACATTTACGAAAGTCAACATTTACATCCACAAAGACCTTGCAATAAAGCAAACTAGCCGATAGCAACACAAATGAAAAGTCTTCCTACATTTTACTCATTTAAAACTGCATAAAAAGCCAGAAGCTATTTACGCAGGGGAAGGAAAAGAACTATATTCACTATACAATATATCTGTAATGCTTGTTGTAGTGCGAGACGATAAAGACGAATAGCAGAGCAGGTTTCAACTGAAAACTCTCTTTATTTAAACAAAAACAAAATACTTTAAATACATAAACAAAATGGCATGCTCATGCAAAAACCTGAGAACAAGGAAAAACTTGGAGAACACAGAGAACTCAGGAAGAAACATCCACACACGGCATAACAATGTTAACAATCGACAAAGACTAGGGTAAACATGAGTGTTTAAATACAAGAGAAGATTGGGAACAGGTGACAAGATTAGTGATTGACACGACAGGTGAAGGAGATGACACAGACACATGGAAGGAGACAGGAAGTGTGAAGTGGCATGACAGGACTGTGACAGCATGCCCCCCTTCTGCAAGGCGTGACATCATGCTATATAAGGAACATCTTGTGGAGGGGAGGGGAGGTTGGAACAAAAGGAGAACCAGACAGACAGGACAATAGTCTAGACAATGGGGGGTTGGGCACCCTGTTGGGTACACAGAGTGTGGGTGGTCACCAGAGTGGTGCCGGGAGCACGGGGAGCCTGGGTGGCACAGCCTACCAGGGCGATGCCGGAAGCACGGGAGTCCAGGGTGCTGCCAGGAACAAGGATCTCCCAGGAGGTTTGGCCTCCTTTGCCCTACCTGCCCTTGAGGTGTGGCTATAGCCCCACCCAAAAAAATGTTTGGGGACAAATCACTGAGTTGCCGTCGGAAGCAGGCTTGGGTGGTGCTAGGGTGAGGAGCATAGTTGGAGCCCATGGGGCGAGGAACATGGGTGGAACCGGCAGGGAAAGGAGCTCGGGCGGCGTCGGCAGGGTAAGGAGTTCGGACTGAACCAGCAGGGCGAGGAGCTTGGGCTGAGCTGAGCTGGGAGAGCTAAGAGCTCGGGTTCAGGGGAATGTTCATGAAGCTTGAGTTCAGGGCAATATTCAAGGAGCTCGGGTTCTGGACAATGTTGAGAGAAGTAGAGAGCAGCTGGCACAGCGGAAGAGGGCGCAGGCGCAAGTAGGCTTGTTATGGGCGCTGGAGCAGGCTGAAGAACGGCAGAAGCTGGTACAGGCTGTCGTTCAGTGGGTGCTGGTGCAGACCGGTGAGGAGTGGGCAACTGTCGTGCGGCGGAGGGTACAGGTGGCAACAGGAACTGGAGGGCCATGTGTGTTTGGATTTTTTTCCTCTAATAATAACGACCTTCATTTAAAACCTGCATTTTGTGTTTACTTGTGTTGAGTAGTGTTTAGGGGTTCCGTTTAAAACTTGAGAAGTTGTACACATTGCTTAACAAGAGTAATAGTTGATATTCATGAGCTTGTTTTTTTTTTACTTTCATTAGCCATTTATCAGAATTAATTGTGTGGCTTTTAGTTTAATAAACATGATCTCCTCAGCTGAGAAACCCATTACCCATCATGCAGGGATGAATTAAACATTAATATTTCATTTCAAAAGAAGGCTTTAGCCAAGAATAAATGATGGAAGCACGTATTTTTTTTATTTGTCTCAAGAATCAGAATCATTCATGTTACAAACCTTCAGGAAGAATTATGGAAACCAAAAACCAAATTCATTCATTCTCATCATACTGTATTCTAATATGAGCACGTATACATTTCTGGTTTTCTGCTACAAATCAGACTTAATAACTTAGTTTAACTTAGTTAAACTTAGTCATAGGATATTCAAACCAAATAGTATACATCTGAAATTGGCCCAAAGGGATGCTGAATTTGTACTTAACTCTAAGACTAATTATTTTGTGTACCATATTTGTATTATGTAAATTAAGTTCTGCAACTGGCAGTACTGGTCTCAGTGGGCTCTGGGTTCTCTTAGTCATTACATTTTATATCTTAATACATCATACAGGACCATAAAATGCTAGAAGCTCAGTTTCATTCTTTAATGGACCATCATTTCCATGACAGCCTCACCTCATCCCTTTGGTTGTTCATTTGAGTTCTGGCTAATTTACAAAAATGTTTCTTGTGAACATTAGAATTCTGCTTAATAACATAATGTTGCTTTTATCATCTACTTTGATAAGATCCCCGATTAAGAAATGTCCAATAGTATCATGATGAAATCTATGGCAATCGCACGTAGAAACAACAGCTTGCTAATCAGCTAAACTACAAAGTGTTTTCTAAAATTATGCCATCCGCCTCCAGGCAAATGCAAATATCATCTTCTATGACTCTGTTTATGCCAGTTAACACTCTAAGAACTTCCTACTCAGAAGTGCTGGTGCAACTCTGACGTGCTTATGTGTCTTTGTGTATTAGATGTGGGTTTCACTGTGATCACGTAGGCAGGGAAAGAAGTTAGCTTTCTATTTAGTCAAATGAAAAGGCACTCTTTTGAAAAGGCGTTTTATTCTTGATGTGGGAAAAAATGTTGTTGAAGTCTTTGACAGCTCAATAGAAGAGGAGGAGACTTTGAATTGGCTCTTTCAGAGATACTATTACTCACAATTTAGGCCCTTGTGTTTACAGCTTAACCACATAGATTTACTTGGCTGATCCTAAATATGTTAAAGAAGTCAACTGTCCTTGCTTCTGGAGTTTTCACAAAGTCTAAAAGGTCTAAAAGCATTGGAGACAATAGATGGCTAATAAGCTTTAGGAGAAAATGTGCACTAATATTAGCCTGATGAAACCCCTGAAACTATGGAACATTAAAAAGAAAAACATTAAAAGACCAATAAATTATTGGCAGAAGCTATGATTATTTTTGAAGTTTTCAAAGATATTTTACCCAAAGTGAAAAATCATTTACATATTTTAACATTGTACCACTATAACTGGTTTAAAGTTGGCAAAAAGTTTCAGTCTTCAAGTCAACCACAGATAGTAGCTCTTTACCACTCTATCTTTACCACAGATAGTAGCACTCTTTATCTTACTATGTAATCTCACCTTTTATATTCTATTTGACATTTTTTGAGACCCTACACTTGTACATTGTGAAAGGATTATGTGTTTAAGTAACTGTTTTCTTTTTCCTCGGTTGTTTGTATTGAAGGCTACCCCAATTCCATCAAGCTCACTTGGCATTGTTTCAAATATAAACAACTATTTTCAGTTTGCCAAATCTAGATTTAACCCTCAAGACATTTTCAGATTGGAGACAAAAGTCAGAAAGTGCTACACCTCTACACACTTTCTTGACCAATCCGACATGGATTCTCAGAGGTACCGCAGTCTTCTTTCTTCCTTGGTTTTCGATCCTCAATGTTTAATTTGAAAGCCTACCAACCATGCACACAGTATGGAATACTGTGGCTGTCAACCAATTGCTATTCCCTTTGAGTAAACCCATCTCTTCAGTGGCTGGAGCCAATCTTTACAAGCAGTGACAAATCGCTTGAGGAATAAACAGAACATGCACTGCAACCAAGACAAAGTATGCGTCCAACAGCCAGGCCTGCAATTTACACTAAATGGGTTCATCAATGTCCTGATGTTATCTGTTCCCCCAGACCTCATGACATTTCAGATGGATGATTCAGTCTTTGGACGGAGACTGAATCTTATTACAAGTGAGAACTCTGTGGCAAGTCTGTTATGATCTCACAGTTGTGCTTTAAGTTGTTGCTGTCATCCATTACAGCCACTGCACGCTGACACACTGATAAAGCAGTTTGTTAACCATGTAAAACAGATAATGGAGTTATTCCATCTGCTTTTAATATGGTCCTAAATGTGCTGGTATTCATCTGCATGAAAGCAAAATCATTAAGTGAGACTTTTTATTCTGTGTCCTGGGGAACACCAAACATTATTCACACCTAAAATTTATGTTTGACGAGTATGGCTCAGAAAAGAAGTATAGTTCAGATGATTTACTTTTTTTACCTATGCATTCAAGCTTGTTTAAAGAAGAGCTCGACATCACAGAATGGATTTGACTGAATAAAACAGCATGGCCTGGTTTCTATACACTAAATGTGAGACAGCCCATTGATAAACTCATTATGGACTAAATTTTGTAGACAGAGGTATATAATATTTAAATCTAGCTCTCAAACACCTGGATATAGAGTAAACAAAAGTTGAGCATAGCATTTACTTTATTTTACATGTTGGTGAACTATGGCATCATCAAATGCCAGTAAATTTAATATTCCTGTTGAATCTGCAATTGTTAGTTGTTTAGGTAGTGTTAGAAGAAAGTAGTAATGGGTTGATAATTAACGATTCGTTCATTTCGAACAAATCTTGTGAACAATTGGTTGTGTTTTCTAGTGCTTCTGTGACAGAACTCAAACACTGCCCTATTTTCGTGTTTTTGTGGGAGTGCGTGGCTTCGAGTGTCTCAGTCGCGCGCTCTCTTCTCTGTGACATCCTGACACTGGTCTTGATCAGTTTTAGTTTTGTGTCAGGATTCGGACATTCATGGCCCATGTGTTTGTCCCTGTTGTGAGCACACGAGATGAGTTTCAAGCTTCACTCGGTGCCGCGCGCTCTCTAGTCTGCGTGTATTATCATGAAGCACACGGTTCGTGTTTACATCAGCCGCGTGCTTTCATGTTGTGTCTTCTGTTGCATGCAGTCTGCATTTCACTGGCTTATATATCTTATTCTGTGTGGACATATGAGTGTGGACATGTGGACTTATGAGTATTCTCGTTGGCCGCGTGTTCATGTAATGTTTTGTCCTGTCAATTGTGTAACCCCACCTGTCTTATTCCCTCATTTTTATTTGATTTTCCCCACCTGTCTTCCCTCATTTACCCGCGGTCACTGTTTTTGTTTGGATCCCGTTCTCCTCATCTTTCTCTCCGCATCACACATGATCCATTAAGTTGACACCCGTCTCATGTGTTTCCCGTTTATTCTCCCTGTGTGTGCTGTACTGTGATGCTTCGTTGTCTAATGTTGTTGTGTGCCGATCATCAGATCTTGTCTTGTCAGTCATGTCCTATCCAGTCAGTTAAGTTAGTCTGGTACTGTTTTCCCTCTCTGGGTTTTTTTTAGGTTTTGTTTTATTTTTTTATTACCAATAAAAAGGCTTTCTCATTCCTTCCCCACGCCTGACAGATTCCTTTACTTTGTGTTGGCCACACGTGCACATTTGCGCTACATCCTTTCGTATAAAACTGTGAAAACCACATAGGCTCTGTACAGGAATTGATTAGTGTTAAGGTTTGAGTAGTTTCTTCTTCTTTTAAATGACAGCCTCATGAACAATAATTAATTACGTAATTGAATGCATCCCCTGTGTCTCTTGTCTAGTCTGAGTTAATTTCATTCATTTGTCACCAAACATGACAGAAATTAGGTCATAAATGTCTTTATAAAAATAGCTTATAACACAAATATGTACAGAGGTGATTAGAGCGTAGTGGTCATGTGACAAATGAATAACTTAGACCGGAGGAGAGATTCTAGAAGAAGTTAACTAATCATGGCTGTGTTTGTCAAAAGCTTTGTGTGTCAGGGTTCTGCCACATTCGGTCTAGTCGTTTTCTTGGTGTTGTGGCAGAGCTTTGACACAACCGTATGTCTGGTGTTTTGTGTGTGCGCACGGCTTTGGGTGTTGGTCTGGTTCAGTTTAGGTTTTGTGTCGGGATTTTGACATTCATGACTCGCGTTGAGAGCGCCCGAGAACAGGTGTTTGCTTGTTCTCGCATGCTCTACGTCATGTTCGTTTACATCAGCTGTGTGCTTTCATGTGGTGTTTTCGTGTCGCGCGCAGTTTGGTTTTCACCAGCTGCACATTGTCTTTGTCTAATGTGAACATGCGGTGATGCACGTTCTCATTGGAAGCCTGTTTGTGTCTTGTCACTGCTGACATTGTGAACTAAGTTGATCGAGACTATCTATTTAGTCTTACAGTGATTTTGAGAAATAAAGTCCAATTCCGCTTCCTGTACCAAAGAGTCTGACCAGAAGACTCTGGTGAACTAATAATTTATATGTCCTGTACAATCTCAGAGACTATCTGGCTGTCACGTGACAAGGAACGACTTGGACCAGAAGACCCTGAATGAATCATGTCCGTGTCTCATAATTGGTAATTGTCTGCAAAAAAAAAATTCTATTTTTCAGAAAATATTGAAAGTTTGTATATATAGACATATTGGAGGAATTTATCCATTGAAAATATAACCATTTATTTAATTCTGCTCAAATGAACAATGTAGACTCAAATCACAACGGTGTAATAAGCTGCACATCCATCTATTAAAATGGATGAGCATGATAGTTTTGTGTAAATTACACTGATACTAGTGAGTTTTAGAGAGCTGTCTACGCCATTTTTAATTCCCTTACCTGTCCAGCAAAAAAAGAAGTATATTAAAAAGTGGAAGTAAAAATACAACTTGGGCATCACTAATCAGAATTGTGTCATAAAACCGTTTCATATTTTGTATGCCACATTGATGTTCGTTCTTCGTTCTTTGTCTTTGTCAGCCTTTCTTTCTTCTAGCTTCCGAACTTTATTTCTTCTTATGCTCTGTTCTGATTCATATGTTACCTCCACTGGTGAAGCCCATTTATAGTGTGTTCCACTGTCTAATTTTGGCTCTTTCTATTGTCAGACAACACTACGCTACTAACTTATTTACAAAATGTAGCAGCCAATGAGCGTGAGTATTCTGTATATCTATTTTTCATGCATGTGTGTTACTTAGTGTGCAACAAACCCTGACTTGCATGACATTCAAGAAAGAATCAAACCTATAACCTTGGTGTTTCTATCACCATGCTATACAGTTGAAGCCACAGGACAGACACTTGCACATGTGCAAATATAAGCTGATAGACGCTTTGGTCTTTTCTTAGAACACTAGACACATTCACTTAGGGTCTAGTGTCCTCTTTGGTCAGGAGAGTGACCAGCTGACCTGTGTACCACACAGAAGTAGTTTAAATAACACATAACTGTAAGGTTAAGCAGCAACACTCTCTTTTGACCACAATTTCAATGAGCTCAGTGGAGATGTTTTTTTAAAGACAGCTGGATAAAGCATGCAATTGAGACTTTTGATCATATTTCTGATGTCCACCATAAAGAGGATAAAATACAGCTATCTGCATACAAAGGGCAAACAACTCACTGTCGACTAATCTTAAAGGGACAGTTAATCTGAAAAAAATGAATTTCTGTCTTCTGTTGAATACAAAAGAAGATATTTTGAAGTATGTCTATAACCAAACAGTTGATGGGACCACTGACTTCCATGGTACTTTCCATACTATGGAAGTCATGCAATATTCTTCAAAGTATCTTCTTTTGTGTTGAGCAAAAACAATCCTACATGTTTGGATTAATTTGAGGGAGAGTAAATAATTTTTGGATGAACAATCCCCTAATACCTTGAGAGAGGTTTGGCTATACAAACGGTTATTGCATATTTTGTGTAATTCACATATGGCTAAACATTTGTTAGGTTTTATAAGTAGTACAAGAAAAGTCAAAACAGTTTGTTATAATGACAATAACTTCATGGTCTGCTGACCAAACAGAGAAGGCTTTTCCTCATCTTATAAGCAGCAAGCTGTGATTATCTAAGCAACAGAAGCAAGAGCGCAATCATCTCTGCCTATGGCATGTTTCCCACCTGGCACAAAAGAATGCCTTCACATCACCATGGCAACCTCTACAACCACATAAGCACTTGACTCTTTAGAAGTGATTGAATTGAGAGGAAATCTTGAAAGGTCGTGACCGCACAAAGGGCTTGACTTCCCAGAGCTTCCCACTGTTTGACTGTGATTATAAAATTACTTCAACAAAAAAAAGTTAGCTGTGAATTGAAAGTGCTGTCAGTCATTATCACGCCCTAAAGGCAGTTTGCAAAAAGGTTTATGTGATCTGGTTGAAAAGATGCTGTTAAGCAATAATGGGCTGGCCCACCTACAAAGAATGTCTGACTTCAGACTTTCTGGCACGCTTTAGTACACCAGTTCTACAGAGTGCTAAAATGCATTTAATTTAATTTGAGAAAAGGCAATATAATTTTTTCCCCCAAAAAAATGATAAATTATTGTATATGCTCCAAACCAACACTATTCGTTCAAAATGGGGAAAAGCATGTGACATTAGATATAATTTAGGACAGGTAGTGTATATGTGACTGAAGAAAAGGAATATACTCTTAAAAATAAAGGTTATTAATGACATCTATGGTTCCATAAAGAACCTTTAAAATCCATGGAATCTTTCAATTACAAACCCGATGCCAAAAAAGTTGGGACACTGTACAAATTGTGAATAAAAAGAGAATGATGTGAAAATGATGTAAAAGTTTCAAATGTCAGTATATTATTCATATAACATATCAAATGTTTAAACTGAGAAAATGTACAATTTTAAGGGAAAAATAAGTTGACTTTAAATTTCATGGCATCAACACATCTCAAAAAAGTTGGAAAACCACTGTGTGGTATCTTCTCTTCTTTTTATATCAGTCTGCAAATGTCTGGGGACTGAGGAGACAAGTTTCTCAAGTTTAGGAATAGTAATGTTGCCCCATTCTTGTCTAATACAGGCTTCTAGTTACACAACTCTCTTAGGTCTACTTTGTTGCATCTTCCTCTTTATGATGCCCCAAATGTTTTCTATGGGTGAAAGATCTGGACTGCAGGCTGGCCATGTGATATGTGGTCTGACATTGTCATGTTGGAAAATACAAGGTCTTCCCTGAAAGAGACGATGTCTGGATGGGAGCATATGTTGTTGTAGAACTTGAATATACTATTCAGCATTGATGGTGCCATTCCAGATGTGTAAGCTGCCCATGCCACACACACTCATACCAACCCCATACCATCAGAGATGCAGGCTTCTGAACTGAGCTGAGTTTGGATGACATGGCATCCCAGTTTTCCAAAAAGATCTTCACATTTTCATTCGTCTGACCACAGCACAGTTTTCAACTTTGGCACAGTCCATTTTAAATGAGCCTTAGCCCAGAAAAAAATGCCTGCGCTTCTGGATCATGTTTAGTTATGGCTTATTTTTTTACCTATAGAGCTTTAGCCGGCAATGGTGAATGTGATAAAGTGCCGTCTAAGGACCCGAAGATCGTGGGCATCCAGTATGGTTTTCCGGCCTTGACCTTTGCTCACAGCGATTGTTCCAGATTCTCTGAATCTTTGAACGATAGTATGCACTGTAGATGATGACACTTCAAACTCTTTACAATTTGTCTTTGAGAAACTCCTTTCTGATTTTGCTCCACTATTTTTCTCTGCAGCATTGGGGGTATTGGTGATCCTCTACCCATCTTGACTTCTGAGAGACACTGCCACTCTGAGAGGCTCTTTTTATATCCAATCATGTTGCCAATTGACCTAATAAGTTGCAAATCGGTCCTCCAGCTATTCCTTAAATGTACATCTAACTTTTCTGGCCTCTTATTGCTACCTGTCCCAACTTTTTTGGAAAGTGTAGCTCTCATGAAATGCAAAATGAGGCATGACATTTAAAAATGTCTCACACAACATTTGATATGTTATCTATTGTGAATTGTGATTGTTGTGGATGTTATTCTATTGTGAATAAAATATAAGTTTATGAGATTTGTACATTTTAGCATTCCTTTTATATTCATAATGTTTACTGTATACCAACTTTTTTGGAATCGGGTTTGAACAAAAAAGGTTATTGTATAATGTAGAAAGTTTCTTTAGATAATTAAATTGTTCTTCACACAGGTTTGTTGGGGACCAAAGAATGGTTCTTCTATGGCAAAGAGAAAGTTAGATAGAAAGGTTTCAAATAAATCAGGCTTTATTAAATGATCTACTACACAAAGCTGTGGAAAACCCTAAACCATACACAGGAAGCAAGGCTAGTATCAACAGATGCACACAAGACTTTAATAAACCAGTGATACGTACGGATGGGCTGGTAATCCAAGGAGATGTCTGAAGGAACTTGCAATACTGCAGACCTTCGATATACCACATGCACTCTTCCTCTCTCCTCGTGTTCCTGTGTTCCTTGCTCCAGAGGCTCAATGAAGTACTCATCAGAATCAGTACGAATCATACCAGCCTTCAGAGAACAAAAAAATACCAAATGTTATAAAACATTTACAGAAAGTCTGTCTAACCAAGGACCACTGTAGAAAATTAGCCTATAAATATCTATAACATATCTAGACAGATTTGACAGTGTACAAATTAAGTATGCTCATTGGGTGTCATTGGTTACAATAAATCTCACCATGTGCCTAAACACATCTTATGGTCTTGTTGGGAAAATTCTATTTATCACCCAACCTTCATCCCCTCAATTACTTTGATCTTTTCATCCAATATACAGTAAGTTACAACATATGTACAGGTACAGTACATATGCCTCACCTCCACACATTCCTTCTACTCAGAGTTAAGCAATCATATTTTTCAGTCAAATGAGTTCCTTCACAAGCAAATTTTTTCTGGAAGCCACAATAACAAATGAAAAAACCAGAGAGTCAAATGTTTAATGCATTCATCAGTGAATAATCAGGAGATTGACTATCCTCTCTGTTTTCAAAATCAAAGGCATCTTTAATTCAAAAATGTTTTAAGGATACAAAACTAATTATCACACAGCTGTAAACAAAATTCTTAAAATTATCACATAAGATAAAAAATAAAACTTTCAGTCTCAAATTATAACTATAAGAAATCGTCTCAGGTTACGTATGTAACCATAGTTCCCTGAGAGGGAACGAGACGCTGCGTCTTTCGATCGCTTTGGGGAATACTTGGACAATGCCTCGCGAAGCACAATATGTAAACTTCCGTCGACCGAGTGTGAGTGACGGTCGCAGGTCGGTGACGTCACGAACCAGGTCATAAAGGGGCGACAGAACCCAGAGGCAGTAGCTTAGAGGTGTCTGAGCAAGCCCGGAAGGCGCAAGGAGCTGAGGCCAAAGACGCAGCGTCTCGTTCCCTCTCAGGGAACTATGGTTACATACGTAACCTGAGACGTTCCCTTTCAAGGGAACTCGCGCTGCGTCTTTCGATCGCTTTGGGGAACGATATACCAACGCCACCTCAGTGACGAAGGCCGACGAGTGTCTCGTAGCTCACTACGAGAGGACCCGTGTTCCCGGAGCGGAGTTGAGGTCAAGCTGGTAAAACCTCAGAAAGGTATGCGGGGGAAGACCACCCCGCCGCATCACAAACATCAGATAAAAGACACACTTGATATAAGGGCCTTAGAGGCAGCCTCGCTCCTAGAGGAGTGGGCACGGACCCTTAGAGGCGAAGGGGATCCGGCCGACTCGTAAGCCAGGGTGATAGCCTCAACTATCCACCTGCTTAAAGTAGGTTTGGATGCTGGGGCCCCACTAGGGGTCCCAAAGCAAACAAACACCTGGTCTGACTTACGCCAAGGGCAGACCTGTGGACATAAGTGTCCAGTGCTCACACTGGACAGACCTTGTTTTTAAATTCCTGGTCCTGGTCACCAAAAGGGGGGAAGGCAGAAGGCCTGCAGTACAATAGACCTGACCACATGAGTGGGTACTTTGAGCACGTAGCCTGGCCTGGGATGAAGGAAGGCTTTCACCATCCCAGGCGCAAACTCAAGGCAAGAGGGAGCTACAGAGAGCACCTGTAGATCCCCAACTCTTTTTAGCGATGTTATAGCTAATAAGAATAATGTCTTTAAAGTCTTTAAAGGAACTTTAGGGGAACCTCATCCAAAGGTTCAAAGGTGCCTGGGACAACCCCTGGAGTACCAGGGATAAGTCCCAGGTAGGAACCTTGGTCTGTACTGCAAGCCTCAGCCTAATAGTACCACGGAGGAAACGTGTGACGAGGGGGTCCCTGCCAATGGACATGCCACCCAGAGGTACGTGGTAAGCAGCCACGTAGACCTTCAGGGTGGACGGGGACAGCCCTGTAGTGAATTTATCCTGCAGGAACTCCAGCACTTTGCCAACGTGACAGGTAACTGGGTTCACCTGCTTTTCGCTACACCAAGAAGTGAAGAGTCTCCACTTCAGGGCATACAGCTTCCTCCTGGAGGGAGCTCTGGAGTGGAGGATGGTCTCAACAACCTCAGTTGACAGACCAGACTCTATGAGCTGGGCCTCCTCAGAGGCCAAGCCCACAGTTTCCACAGTTCTGGGCAGGGGAGACGCATCAAGCCCGCTGCCTGGGACAGAAAATCCTCCCTGGGATCTCCCGGGGGGCTCAGTCCAGAAGGGACACAAGATCCGCAAAACACACTCTGCCCGGACAACATGGAGCAAATAGTGTGAGACGGACCTTGTCTCGACGAACTCTCTCCAGAACTCCCAGGAGCAGAGCAATCGGGGAAAAGGCGTACAGACATAGCCTCGGCCATGTCTGAACCATGGCACCCGGCCCGAGCAGGGCTGGGTGCAAGAGTGAAAACCACAGAGGGCAATGAGTCAATTCCTCGGACACGAACAGGTCTAATTGTGCTCGGCCGAATCTCAACCAAATCTGCTCCACCACCTAGGGGTGGAGCCTCCAAACCCCGGGCCTCGGCCCCTGCCTCGACAGGACGTCTGCTCCCACATTCTAGGTCCTAGGGATGTGAACTGCCCGTAGATGGAGCAGTCTCCCTTAGGACCAAAGGAGGATCTGCCGCGCCAGTTTTATAATGGTCGCGAGCATAAACCTCCCTGATGATTTATATAGGAGACCACAGTGGTGCCGTCGGTCTGAGCAACCACATGATGGCCCCTAAGGTCTGGGAGGATCGCCTAAAGCGCCCTCCAAGCAACCATCATCTCTAGCAGGATTATGTGCCAGGATAACTGGTGCTCATGACCTTCGGTGGAGCGGTCTCTCAAGGCCGCTCCCCAGCCCGTAAGGGACGCATCCGACGATAGCATTACGCGTCGACAAGGAGCTCCCAATACAGGTACTCATGACCTTGGGCGGCGCAGTCTCTCAAGACTGCTCCCCAGCCCGTAAGAGATACATCCGTCGATAGCAATACGCGTCGACAAGGAGCTCTCAATACGGGTCCATGAGACAGAAACCAGGATTCCTTCCACACATCTAAGGCACGTAAGCCTCGCCGCGTGACCTTGATGGTGCGGAAAGGGTTGCCCCTCGGGGAAAACCCTCTGGTTCTGAGGCACCACTGTAACGACCTCGTACAGCAGCCCGAGCGGGGTAACGCAGGAAGCTGCTGTCTGAGAACCAGCACTCGTTGGAAGTGCTTTACAGTGAGTGGCTGGCCTAGTTAAACTCTTTGACGGCTAACAGGACGGAAACGATGCGCACGGGGAAAAACCGTGCAGACATCATAACCGAAACCCAACAACGCCGAGGACGGTGGTCCTCTGGAGAGGAGAGAGCACACTCTTCTTGCGTTTAGCCTCAACCCCAACACATTAAAGAGCGCGGGAACAACATCTCAATGTTGAACCTCTAGCTGTAGCGACTGGGTAGAAAAACCAGTCGTCAGTATAATCGAGAACTCTGATTCATTAGAGGTGCAGCGGGGTTAGCGCTGCAACCATGCATATGATGAACGTGCGAGGTGAAAGAGCTAGGCCAAATGGAAGCACTCGATATTGGTAAGCCTTCCCCCCAAAGGCGAACCTGACGTACTTCCTGTGTTGTGGAAGGATGGAATGAAAATATGCGTCCTTCAGGTCGATTTGACAGACCAGTCCTCGGACCTGATCTGTCACGATCTAGTTCAAAGTCAAAATTGATGACGTGATTTAGAAGGCGCAAATTTAGGATGGGCCGCAATCCTCCATCCCTCTTGGGAACGATGAAGTAATGACTGTAAGCCTGACTTTCTGTCCGAGGGGGGTACATATTTTATGGCCCCTTGCCTCAACAGAGTGTCTACTTCCTGTTCCGTGACCAGAGCCTGCTCAGGGTCCACCACGGTGGGTAGAACCCTGCTAAAAGAAAATAATATGTATATATATATATATATATATATATATTGCAGGACCCAATGAGAAACTTCTGGTAGGCATGAGATGCGACCAGAAATTCTAATGAGGGAACCAGCCTCTCAAGGCTGGCCTCTGGTGCTTGAGTGGCAGACGCTCCAGGGCCCGGTTTTCAGGGGTACGCCTGGAGTGAATGCTCTAGGACCCTCCTTGGAGGGGGCGATCTCCTCAGAGCAACCAGACTCACGGGTGGCAGCTGAGGAGGGACGCCTGTGCGAGGTCTGGCACCGTAGCGCCAGGACCTCTTTGATGTAGCCTCTTTTGATGTTCTTGGCGAGGATGACGGTCCTCAGATCCGTCCTCTTGCCAGAGGGTTGAGGCTGGGAGTGCCGGCCCGACCCCCCGGGTTTCTGGAGGGGTTAGCGGGTTGCGACGCTGTGCCTCAGAGCGGCCCATTGTGAGGAGCTCTGGGGCTGTGGCTGGCTCACAGCCCCTAATTTCAGAGCAACGAGGCAGCAGCACACTGAACGCCACCTGCTGCTAGCAGCCTCCTAGAACTTATCGACGACCGTCTCAACTGTGTCGCCGAAAAAGCCCAGAAGACGAGAGAGGGGCGTCCAGTAGGAACTTATTTCCTTATCTTTAAAGGTTTGAGCCGCAGATGCCTCTTTTATAAATATATATATATATATATATATATATATATATATATATATATATATATATTTATATACACACATATAAGGATAGATTTATATAATGAAATAAATATATGTATGCTCTCATCGAGGTCCCCCAATAACCCTGTTTACATTTCACTGACAGCTGTATATTGTATGTAACTGTATGTGAAAATAAAATTCTTGAATCTTATATGCTCGACTGCCCAGGAGAGTAGAAATAATCCTCACGGGTTTATAGAGCAGTGTAGGGTTTTTTTGTTTTTTTTTTGCATCAATACTGATTGAGAGAGGTAGCTCGCAAGCGCCTCCTCAGTCTCAGGATCGATCATTTTATATATCACGGGGGGTGACTCGCGCTAACAGGACGCGTTCATCTAATTATTTATTTTCTTAGGAGGAACGCTTCTTTGCCGGCAATAAATAGTCAACATGGCGCGAGTCACTTCCTCGAAAAACTCCTCATACTGGAGAGAAAAGTGGCGAATATTCTCTCATCATTAAATGCTGACAATGTCAAAACTCCTCAGAGATAGATCATTGCAGTGTCTGTGCTATATGTAACAGCCCTCGGGCTGCACGGGCACTGGATCTGCCGGGAAAGGGCTGAGATAGAGCAGGGCTCGTCTCACACCCCGCCGTCTGATCCATTCGCGAATCCCAGGACCCATATCACCGCATATCCTTGACTACAGCGGGACTTGAGCGATGGGCAGCGCGAGCCGAGCCTGGACGGACTCAGTGTCAAAGACCGCCAGGCGGGAGCGGAGCATCTGTATGCATGCTCTGCTCCCACGCACACACATAGTAAGTGCGCGTTCCCACCCGAAATGTAGTGAAGGCAGGAATACGCGCACTACACAGATGTTTGATTCGCCATTTGGAATTTGGAGAGCCCTTTTCTTTTAAACTAGTCTAGGGAACTCAAACAACCAGCGCGACAACACAACACACTCTCACACTTGTGCTTGCGAAGACAAAACAAGCTACTGCCTCTGGGTTCTGTCGCCCCTTTATGACCTGGTTCGTGACGTCACCGACCTGCGACCGTCACTCACACTCGGTCGACGGAAGTTTACATATTGTGCTTCGCGAGGCATTGTCCAAGTATTCCCCAAAGCGATCGAAAGACGCAGCGCGAGTTCCCTTGAAAGGGAAATAAAAATGTAATGAAATGAAAAGGTCAAAAACATTTAGCCATTTTCAGCAACCATATATTGCAGCATTGTATGTATTTTATAACACAAAATTGTTCAGAAACTAACAAAGTAGGGGTCATTTAAAGGGTTATATGATCCAATTGTAAAAGTTGATTATTTTGTTTATTGGGTGCAATATAATAGGTTAACATGCTTTAATAACATTATTTTTCACTTACTGTACATTATTGCAATACATCTACACCCAGTCTGTCTTAAATGTGTCAATTTCTACAAAGTCCCTCCTTCTGAAAAGCCCAGAGTGGTCCGATTGACCAGTTGACCCAGTGTATTGTGATTGGCCAAACAGCTCAAAATGTAACACCCCGTACCATAATTGTGAGCTTAAGCTTCCAAGGTTTCTAAATTAATTGTAAACACAGTTAAAATGTTGACAGCATTAACATTTCAGTTTGAGCTCGAGTCAAATTCTGGAAATGCGGATGATTAAGCAGATAGACTAAAACCATTATTACAACTTCATGTTCTTATATGGCAACATAAAATACAGTAAAAAAAAAAAAATAGGTTACTGTTCCTATGGGAAGGGCATCCATACCCGACCTCTTCAGAAGCATGCAATTGCACCAAGTTTGAAGCTTACTCACTGTTCTGGTGACATTGATGTGGTATTATTATTTTTTTTTTTACCTTTATCTATGTAGCACTTTATACAAGCCAAATTGTTTCAAAGCAGAATAACAGAGATGACAGAAAGATAATGCAACAAGGTTTTGACTGTACAGCAGCTCTCGAAGAGCAGTCCAATAAATAAACACGTTCTGACAAACGTATGGGTAGCAGCCCAGCTAGTAGCAGCAATTTCCTGCAAGGAAATTACCTAAAATAGAGCTCAAGAGACAAACATACCCCTAATGGGAGTGTTTCTTAAGACCCCTGGAGCAGCACTCCCTTAGATTAATCTGCCAAAGATATAGCTTCCACAAGTCAATGAAAGAGGTGTTTCTTTTAAATGAAGTTCCATGTGTTTGTGTGTGTGTGTTGGTCGTGGGAAGCTGAAAGATGCAAAGCTGGTTGCTCCACCTGAAAGAGCTGGTCTTGTCTAAGTTCAACCACACAGAGTGTTCAACCACAAAGTGGAAAACTCAATCATCTCTTATGTGAATGCTGGGAAGCATTTTAGCATAAAGGCCTGGTTGAACGTGAGAAAAACCCAGAGTCACGTGATTGCCTGGTAGTCTGGGTCGGCTCCCGAATGGATCATGTTGGGTTTAGTGCTAAAGTATGAAGGGTGCTCGCAATCCTCTTCCAGTCGCTAGAAGAGTGGTTCCAGAGTGGGACCTCTCCATGGTGCTGGAAATATTTCCTTTTCTTTTAAGACATATCTGCACCTGGCCTTGGCATCAGACAAACATGTCAGTGATTTGCATGCACTCTCTGTTCATTCTTTGTGCACTAAATTCTTAGCACTCTCTTAGGACAGTTTTTCTCAGGCTCAACCAGGCCTTCGAACAGCTTGACGGTCATACAAGGAATGAGGTAATTAACATGGCTGAGATCGTTGGCCCAACCGGCCGTTTTTTTAGAGGAGGGTAGAAGGTAGCGATACTTTGCATGGGCGTAGTGACCCCTCAAGATCACTGTAAAGGATGCATCCATCACTAGTATTACATGTCAACACGGAGCTCCGATACGGGTTCTAGAACTAGGGTCCTACACTATAGAAGGTGCGTAGGCGTGCCTCATGACCTTGATTGTGCAGAGAATGGGTTATTCCTCTGAGAATTTATTCGGAAATTTCAAGAGAGCAAGAATGACATCTTGATGTTGAACCGCTAGCATGGTGACTGGGAAGATAGCCAGTCGTCAAGGGATGTTCTTAGAACACGCTGTGTCAAAGCAATGGGTGAAAATGTGGGGTGACAGAGCTAGGCCAAAGAAGAAGCCTCTGAAACAGGTATGCCTTTTGCCCAGAGTTGAACCTGTGGAGCTATGTGGATGGAGAAGTGAGAATGAGCATCTTCAGGTAGAAGGTGACAAACCAGTCCTCAGATCTGGTTTTAGACATTTTAATTGCGCCTTACTGCACAGATCTCACTGGGTCACGAACCCCATCCACTTGGAATGATGGCTGTACAGCCGGACCCTCTGTCTGAGAGGGGTGTATGTTCTATGGCCCCTTGCCTCAGCAGAGTATACTTCTTGTTCTATGACCAGAGCTTGCTCGGGGGCCCCCATGATGAGATGGACCCCACTGGAAAACAATACCCATAGGGTATTGTGTGCAGGACCCGTTTGGAGACATCTGGAACATCCGCACAAGATCAGAAAGTCCATCGAGTGAACCAGCCTCTCGAGGCTGGCCTCTGGTACTTGGGTAACATCTGGATTAAGTGCTTAAAGAACTTTCTCGGAGGGGGCGACTCCTCCAGAGCAACCCGACTCAGGGGCGGCAAATGGGGAAGATGGGGGGGAAAGCAGTTGAACGATTCTTTCATTTTCTCAAATTTTTTGTTTACCTATGGGTTTTATAAGTACCCATGGGTTTTGCCATAACCCTATACATATATTTGGTTTTGCCAAATACCAGGAGTACGAAACAAAGAACACAGACACAGAGAACACAACCATATTGCAACAACATACGACAAAGACTGAAGGCAAACACGAGGTATAAATACAAAAGGAAGGTATGAGGGGATTAGACACATGTGACAAGACTAACGAGGTGACTGATGTGAAAGGTGAATGGAAACACATGGGAGATCATGGGAAGAAACAGGAAGTAGACAAAGACACGACTGACATGTAACAGGTTTATATAGATTGTTATTTGTCTATTTGCTTAGTTTTTCATTATTTGGTCCATGATTGTTTGTTGTGTATAGGCCTCATAACTGACAGAAGCTTTAGAGATTATGAGGTCAGTTTTTGTTGGATGCAGGCCAAAAGAGGGATTATGTTGCAAATTAGACCAAATTACTTGGTGTAGCCTATATTTACACATAGTTGCAGATTTTGTTTTTAATCTGTAAGTAATTATTAATTAGTAATTAATAATAATTCATTAATTAGTCCCTCTGACTAAATATTCCCTCTGAGCACTGGTCCATCATGTCCCCTTTAAATAATCTATCTAATAGAAAGAGAGTTTTTGTGCAATGCTCAATAAATTAAGGGAACACTTATTCATCTCAGTTTAACCAATTAAATTCAATTAAACTTCAGGAATATCAGTCTGTCCAATTAGGAAGCATAAATGATTCTGAATCAGTTCCAACTACATTGGTGCAAATGAAAGTGACAACTACATTTATTTCTTACAGGTTTTTTACACATATTTTGAATTAAGCATTGCATTGTGTATTAGGGTTAAAGGAAATGTCTGTAAACTTAACAGTAGATAATGTCTTGGCAGATAATTATTTAGCAGTATCTGTTCTGTTTTTCAACAGACTGCCTTCTTGTAGAGTAACACAATGAACAATAAACAAAGGAGAGAAAAGTATTTAAAAAGAATGAAAAAAAGAATTACAACTATCATTTGAAACATGAGTGGGAGCACATTATTAGAAATCAAATTGACATCCTGAAGATGCCAAACTATCTTGACTTGAAATATGATAACTTCTGAAGTGAGTGTTCATAGAATTGGTCAAGTGCATACACTGCTCTGTGCAAGTGATTGGGTGAGTGTTCGAATGTACAGTACTTCAAGTGTGTGTGCATGCACCAACCTCATTGCTCTTTGAAACAGCCTCTCAGTTTTACCTCGAGCCCCAGAGCCGGCCTCCTGGACACAGAACAGCCTCTCAGAGGCTGTGCTTTGGAATGTGTTGAAATACTAGTGTTCTCTCTTTCTCTCAGTTCACTCACTCCTAGTCATAACCTGACCACCTCTTCTCAGCACCATCCTATGCACTCAAGAATACATAGTTTAACTTTCTCTATGCCTGCATCCATTTCAAAACAACTATATGCTTCAAAAGGTCAGTTTTGGCTTATATGACATTTTAAAATGCATCCAAAGTGTGACAAATTCTTAAAGCTGCACAATTGCATCACTTGGTTCACTCTGCACTCATTAGTCACAATAACACAATAACACTAAATGATTATCTAGTATTATGAAAATCATACCCAGTTTCTTTCTAACTGCCCAAGGCAAGTAAACAGGCCGTGCAATTTATGTGCTTGAATTTAGAATCAGTGTGCACCAAACATACATGTTCCACACCCCTGATTCTTCCCAATAGACCCAAAGGTCACCAACCACCTGAGCAAATGACAAAATGTTTGACTTATACAGTGTGAGTATCTTTGCAATGAGCACTTTAATCACATTAAATAAGTAAAATTAAAAAAAAATTAAAAAGTAAAATAATTTATTGCAGGAATAATTCATTCCTAGTAGGAGACCAATTGAATGTAACAGAACATTGTTCTTAACAGCTGGATAAGCATGTCAAATGCTGTTACCTTTGTGTGGATGCAATATAGACAAATACACACAACTCTAAAGTGTGCTCTAATTTGTCTGTTGTGCCCTAACCAATCACTTAGTAAAGCTAATGGTCATCCAATAATAATCCAAAAAGTAATTTGGGTCATTTT
This sequence comes from Rhodeus uyekii, assembly GCA_037043235.1. NCBI lineage: Eukaryota > Metazoa > Chordata > Actinopteri > Cypriniformes > Acheilognathidae > Rhodeus > Rhodeus uyekii. Next base: position 7,801,035 of record JAWRVZ010000010.1, on the reverse strand, counting down.
AATCTAGTAATCAGTAGGGATGTGCAAGTGTTGTCGAAGAGTCAACTACACGGTATAGCTGTGACTATCGACACTGAAATCAATAGTCGACTACATGAGAAAAATATAACAAATTTGAACAAAATATGAGTGTAAACGGAATTCTTAACGGAGATCTTCCATGCTAGTAAAATCCCACATGCTACAGAAACCAAAGAAACAGAAGAATCCAACCAATGCTTTAATCTGGGAGATGCCTCTACTGGAAAACAAAGATCGGAACTTGTAATGTACGAACCATGTACGAAACTGGAAAAGCAGCTCAAGTGGTAAGTGCGGTGTAAAGATATAACATTCCAAGTACTAGGAATCTGTGAGTGAAGATGGAATGGGTCTGGCATGACATATTTTGCCAAGAGAGAGAAAATCCTCTACTCGGACCACACAGAAGGAGTTGCCATCATGATGTCCCCAGTAGCAGACAGAACCCTTATGAAATTCCAGCCAGTCTCCCCTAGATTCATGGCAGCAAGGTTCAAGTCCAATGGAAGAAAAGATACATTTATCCAATGCTACTAGCCTACTAACAACACTGATGAGGAAGCAAAAGAAAGACCCAGGCATTTGGAGAAATTAATGAAAACTGTGAGCTTTTCACAGTCTTTTGCACTTTTAATGACCTAGTCATTGGTGGCAGTGTATTCCAGCATAAAGACATCCACAAAGTAACCTGGACCTCACCAGAACCCAACCCCAAAAACTACATAGACTATATCGCTATTTCTAGAAAATGAAGACGAAGCCTGCAAGACACGAGACTCCAATGAGGGGCAGATGTAGTCTCAGACCACCACGTAGTGATTAGGAACCATCAAAGTCAAGCTACGATGTTTCAGAGACATCGCCAATTGACCTCACATCAAGTTTAACACCCTGTGGCTGAAGGAGAAAGACTACAGACACAACTTTTCAGCCTCCCTGAGGAACAGATTTGAAACCTTGAACTTGGTGACCCGAAGAAACAACCTTGGAAGAACACTGGAACGGCGCTGCATCTCATTCCCTCTTAAGGAACTAGGGTTAATATGTAACCTGAGACGTTTTGTGCTGCGTCAAAACGCTTTTAGAACGAGTGGGTCAGCTGAAGAAATCCACCTTCTCTGGCTGGGAGAGGATCATATTCTATGGCCGCTTTCATGAGTTCACTTCCTGTTCCATAACGAGAGCCTGCTAAGGGTTCACCATGATAGGTAGTACCCCGTTGATACTGAGTGGGTGATGCCCAAACCTTTTGAAATGGTGTGTAGGACCCACTAAGAGATATCTGGCATAGGTGCTCACTCTGCCACAAAGTCAAGTCAAGTCAAGTCACCTTTATTTATATAGCGCTTTTTACAATGTAGATTGTTTCAAAGCAGCTTTACAGGAAAAACAATATAAACAAAGTTTGTTTGGCTGAACAGAAGCCCCAAAAGAGCAGGCGAATCAATACAACTGATGAATTTTAAGTGTTAAGTTTCCCCAACTGAGCAAGCCATAGGCGACAGCGGCAAGGAACCAAAACTCCGGCAGGTGACGTAACGAATGAAGAATAGAATGGAGAAAAAACCTTGGGAGAAACCAGGCTCAGTTGGGGGACCAGTTCTCCTCTGGCCAACAGCCAAACCGTGCAAACTACTAGATACTACTACTAGACTACTACTCTTCCAAGACCTCGACACCTTGGTGTGGGGAAAAGGCAAACCCTGGTGTAGAGGTTGCACTCTGGCAAGGAGATAACAAAAACGACTTCAAGTGAACGCTGGCGCTATTAGCTGCCGCTGCTCGGGGAGGGAATTTTAAAACTTTTAGTGTTTTTAAATCGTCCTGCACTTAGGAATGCATGGATGTGTCTATGAACAGTTTTAAATCAATTTAAGGAGTCTGACATCTGCATCCACGGCGAATCGGCAGCTTTGTATGCTGGTTGATCTACCTGTGTACCTATGACTGGCTACTGACAAATCTTTGCGGTACCTCTGGCACGGTACCTCTGGTTCAACTATGAAGATCACTGAGCTGCTGGTGTGGATGAACTACATCTGGGTCGTCCTTTCTGCAGTTTACCACTCGGTAGCATGGATGATCAGCTCCGTTTACATCCTTTTAATCTTTTGTCAGTTTCAAATCTTCCCTTGGATATTGTCTACATACCACGATGGAAATACATACATCGCAGGACTCGGCAGAGTTATGACATCGATGACTCATGCCAAATACAGTCCTTTACAATACAATACAATCGCAGTGTGTTAATCCACCTGGACAGATCGGTTGGCAACGATTCTGGTAAAAACATGTTTTCCTTTGGATTACTTAATATACGATTGCTTTCCACTAAAGGACCCCTGGTATACGATCTACTGTTTGACCGTGAGTTTGACTTTTTTTGTCTAACTGAGACATGGCAGAAAACAGATGACTTTTTCCACCTAAACCAGTCTGTTCCCCCAGGATACAGTTATGTTTGTAAATCTCGTGAAAAGGGAAGGGGAGGTGGGTTAGCAATACTTTATAAAAAATAAATATAAAGTATCCCAGTTAACTTTACCTCCATATTCTTTGTTTGAGTCAACTGCCATAAAAATCAATGGTGATTTTTCAGTCCTACCATCCTCATAACTATCTACTGTCCTCCCAAGAGCAATAATGCCTTTTTAACTGAACTATCTGAGCTCTTGACTTATTTATGTTCCATATCTTCAAATGTTATCCTTATGGTTGATTTTAACATTCATACAGATAATGTCAGTAATGCATTTACAAGTGAATTTTTATCATGCTTGGATTGCTTTGGCATACAAAAATTTAAGACACTGCTCACTCATACTAAGGGGCATACTCTTGATCTAATTTGTTGCTCTGGTATAACACCTTAGAATTGTAAGGTTTCTGATTTATAAATATCAGATCACTTTCTGGTGTCATTTTCTGCCAAACTGGCTATTTATAAGGTAAACCTGTGTCGCCCGATTACATTTCAGAATATTAAGAACATTGATTTGCCTACTTTTGCTGATGAACTTTCCATCTTCTCCAGTAAATCTGATTCTTCTTCTTCTGTTGATGAACTGGTAAAATATTATGATGATGGACTGAGCAGGATTTTAAATGGATTTGCACCAGTGAAAACTCGAACTGTTTCATTTGTACATTCAGTTCCCTGGTTTACACCTGAACTACGTGAACTTAAAACTAAAGGCCGTAGGTTAGCGTCTGTATGTCAGGTCTGGCCTAACTGTTCATAAAGAAATATGCTGAACATATTCAAAATTATAAAAATGCACTGACCAAAGCTAAATCTGATTACTATTCTAACGTAATTGGAGTTAGCAATGAGAACTCTAGGTCTCTTTTCTTGGTGGTAAAAAATATTTTCAAACCACCTGATTCTTTACCATCTGATATGTATTTCACTGACCTATGTGATCGCTTTTTGACTTACTTTATATCTAAGGTTGAAAATGTACATTGGCAATTACTTACTGGTACTCTTCACAATGACTCCTGTCACTCTATCACTCACACACCTCCTCATTCTGTTTTCTCTAATTTTACACTACCAACTATTTCAGAGATGTACCAGTGGGTCTGATAAGGTAAATCTAAATCTTCAACTTGTCAGTTAGACCCTCTACCAACTCTTTTGCCATGGATTACTAAAATTGTTCATGCCTCACTTGGTTCTGGTTTTGTACCTTCATCTCTTAAATCTCCTATTATTACACCCATACTTAAGAATCCATTTAATTTGATGGATTTTCGTCCAATTTCAAATTTGCCATTTATCTCAAAAGGTAGTTGAAAAGTGTATTGCAATTCAAATCAATGAACATCTGTCTAATAATAACTTGTATGAAACATTTCAATCTGGTTTTTGTCCCCAGCACAGCACTGAGACTGCTCTTGTCAGAATAACCAATGAACTACTGTTGGCAGCTGACTCTGGGCTTTTAACCATACTTGTCCTTCTTGATTTGAGCGCTGCCTTTGAGACTGTCTCACATAACATTCTTATTGACAGATTAGTTTCCATTGGCATCACTGGCACTGCTCTGTCTTGGTTTCTCTTTACACATTGACAATACTGCAATCTGTCCTTCCTCTCAGGTTAAAAGTTTAGGTGTCAACATGGATAACACACTATCTTTTCAAGCTCAAATCAACAATATTACACGTATCGCATACTTCCATTTGCGCAACATTAATCGTCTACGTCCTTTTCTTTCCAATAACAATACTGCAGTTCTCATTCACGCACTAGTCACCTCACATATAGACTATTGTAATGCTCTTCTCACAGGTATTCCCGCCAAATTGCTACATAAGCTTCAACTGATTCAGAATTCTGCAGCGCGTGTTCTCTCAAGAACACCCTATATTGATCACATTTCTTCAGTTCTCCAGCAATTGCACTGGCTTCCAGTAAAATATAGAGTTCAATTCAAAATTACTTAACAACTTAACTTTATAACTTTTAGTTATGTTGCCCCCCGCCTATAGAACTCTCTTCCCCTTGATGTCTGTAATAGCGAGTGCTTGCTGACCTTTAAAAAGCGTCTTAAGACATATCTTTTTATACAGGCTATTTTATAACGTTTTATTGAGACTTAAATGCACTTTATATGTATATGCTGGTAGTTTTTTTTTTCTTCTTATGTAGTGACTTGTATATTGCTTGTAAAGCGACCTTGGGTGTTTTGAAAGGCGCTATGAAATAAAATGTATTATTATTATTATTAAGGAGATAATGTTCGTCAAGTTTACTTTTAGGACGAGTGTCCCTAAGCTCAGACAGCCACTCGAGGACAGCTGACAGCTGCATGAGTGACAACCTCAAACGGCTCCTCAAAACTTGTAGAGGAAGGTGGTGAGTCTTCATATTCAGCTTCTCGGAACTGGATAGTTGAAGTACTGGTACCTCTGCGTGGTCGGAAGTAACCACCACAGGGTGTGCGTCCAGGTCTTGACAGGAGAGAAATCTGTCGTGTAAGGGAAGAGATAAAGCCCAAGGCCCAAGCCTCGCCGACCGATCCCTTTGTGATCCCCAACAAAAAGATTGCTGCTGTGCCTCAGCAGCAGCGGAACCTGAACCAAGGAGACCAAAAGCCTGGGCAGCCTCCTCGAAGACCACCAGGCGGGAGCAGAGCGTTCACAGCGGAAGCTACACACAGTCTGCACAGCCACTGCCCTCAAGCGCTGAACATGTATGCTCCACTCCCAAAAAGGTAATGCACAAAGTATAAAGTATCCCTGCCAGTGATATAGTGTGTGCAGGGAGTGACACAAAGCCTTGCTTGTTCAACACACTTTAAGTGTGATCTTCCTGTTCTTTTTAAACTAGCTTGGGGTTTTAAATCACACACATCAGCACAATCTCACACACAATACTTCACTCTAGCACTTTCTGAAGACACTAAAGTTTCTGCTTCTGCTTCCGGTTAACGGGAGCACCTTTATACTCCTGGTTCATGATGTCATCTCACAGTATTCACACTTGATAGTGCTTCACGAGACAATGCACTAAAGCGTTCCCAAAGCGTTTCAACGCAGTGCGAATTCCCTTGACAAGGAACAGAATGTTTTTGCTTTCATTAAAAAATTGTCATTTACAGCATACTACAATAAATTATCTGTTGGGTATTTTAAGCTGAAATTTCATAGACACATTTTGGGGACACCTGAGAGGTATATCTTATAAGATTTAAGAAACTTACATCTTACAAAAAGTGGTATAATAGGTCCCCTTTAAGTACAAATTGATCTTCGAAAGACTTTTGGAAAATTGGAAGATTTTAAAAGTCTAATGTTGTACTCCTAAATAAGGGTAAATAAAAAAAGATGTTTTGTAGTAAGGAACCACTGGTCCAGTAGACCAACACTAGACTGAATCAGAAGCACTCAAGATAAAATAACTGATGTATTTGGTGTATTTTGTAGTTTTGTTTATTTATTTTTTATTAATATCCAATAACTTAGGGTCTTTGCAACAGAAATACAAAACAAATAGTCCTCCACAGGCTGTGGCTGGACACTGTGGTGGAGAAATATTAAAGCTGATCACATTCAATGCACTACCATTCCCAAAAACCCACTTTTACATCCAGCCCTTACTAAAAACACATTTCTGAGTTGCCAGTAAAAAAAAAACAAAAAAAAAAACAAGGAAGACATAGAGAAGTCACCTCTATTAACGCCCCATTAGCTCTACCAACCACAAAGTAGCTTCCTTTGTGAAGCAAACAATCGCAGGTGGATGGTCAGAGCTTCTTGCCTGTAGATAAATAGCAGCCCTTGAAAGGGATCAAGAGACCTGTGTTCCATCAGTTTAATATCCCCAGCATCCGCGCCCGCCAAGCAGACACTAGCTGAGGGCCAAGACAAACATATGGGATTCAGCTGAAGGGGTCCAGTTTTCTAAGACGGCACTGCAAGTTTAAACTTCTTAAGTAGCCGGTCTGAACGTGCTTTATTTAAAAAAAAAAGTACTGCCACTTTCAGAAAAGCATGGATTCAGCCGACACACTGCTACCTTTCACCCACCATGTTGTTTAAAGGTGTGTTTGGTTTAGAAATGTGTGTAAACCTTCGTCATCATTACCTGCCATTTTCATCCCTCCTTTAAAAGGAACTTTTAAAAAGTTACACCAGTTAATTTCTTGCACTAGGGGGGAATGGGTTTTTTTGATAAGGGGGGGACGGGGTCTGGATGAGAAAAATGTGAAAGGCATCTAACCCTGAGAGAAAAAGAGGAACTTTTGTATTTCAAGGTAGGAAAATCTAAATAAACTATTTCAAAATTGTTAAACAAAATTATTTCATGTGTACTTACCATAATAATAATCTTTCTAGTAATTTTTCTCATGTCCACTATCTAGAATATTGTTAATTACATACCATGAATGGTATTGAATAACTTACTAGACATTTTAATGGCAAATGTATATCACAAAGTATGTACATCAGCTAATGTACTTGTGGCTTGTTAACAATACATATTGTAGAGTTGCTTTAACTCTTAAACACATTCCTTAGGTCTTCAGTGACCCGGGACGTCATTCACTACCCTCTTCCCCACGACCTCATTATTTATTTATTTTAAATTAGACATCAACCTTCTTAGAATTCCTCAACCAGTTATTTAGAAATAATATATCCAGACAAAATATTAAAATTATAAAAAGAATGCCCATGCGTTTGAAAGAATGTTTTCCCATTCGTTTTTTGTGAAAATTGTATAGGATAACTAACAACCCGAGGTGTGTAACTGTAACGTTTCCGGGATTGTGTGCGATGCGGCTCAAGGAAGAACGGCAGGATTAAACTGATACACTTTTATTTAAACAAACTGAAAACAAAACATTTTAAATACCAAAATGGCACACTTGTGCAAAAACTGAACATAACAAAACACTAGAAACATCGAAGACCAGGACCACAGGTACAACCACACCTGACAGACTAATTAACATTACAACCGACAAACACAAAGGAAATGCAAGAGTGATTTAAACACAAGGGAATCACAAACACCTGGGAGACTAACGATTAAGTGATTATATGACAGGTGCAGGGAGTGAAACGATGACATGATAGACAGGAAGTGAAACAATGACAAGACAGACAGGAAGTGACAAAGAAGACCAAGATAGACAGGAACAAGTGTTACAGTGTAAGTATATTTTTCTGCACAACAATTATAGAATTTTTGATGACTGTATAAGTGAAGTTTAACTTTATTCCACAGGGTAGCAATGTCTGAAACCCAATGATGGTGTAATGCTTAACTCATAATTACTGTAGGAAGAAAACAAAAGAATAGGAAGTATATCAGCAAAACTCGAAAAGGCTAAGCGATTAACTGCAGATCAAGTTTTGAATGCAATCAGTTATTAGTGTCACTGTCACGTGATGGTGGATTTGGTGAAGAAGCTGTCAGCGATCAAAGTATTGATTTTTTTAAGATATTGAAAACAACGATAGTTTTGAGAATATTTTGGGGATTGCAAATATGAGCCAAATGCTGAATGCACTGGGAAATTAGCTCTGACAAAGACAGTGATGGTATTAAACATCTGTTCATTTAGATGAAAACATCATACCACATATCATATTATCATATGTGTGTCAACACGGGAGACTGGCAGACTGATGATGACAGGCACAAAGGTGAGGGTAAATTTCAATAGTAATTCAACATGCATCACAGACGAAAAGATGCTAACACAACTGTAGCTGGTCAAAAAATGACAACTAAAAGCTGAATTTAAAAAACAATATCATTGTGGGGAGTCTGTAAAATATGCAGTAGTGTGTGCAGCAAATGCTTTAATACACAGTCAATAAAGGCCTTTATATATATTTGCCATTATAGAAGGGAAAATGCAAACCTTATTTAGTATCGATTTAATACATTTTTAATATCCCAGCAACTGTTTAGTCACAATAAAAGCATCAAATTGCATTTAAACTTGGAAATCCGCTCCACTTTCATTCCCACAATCCCTCTACATTAACCTGCTGCTCCCATAGACAATGAATGGGCACTCAACTCAGATTGGGATTTTTGGGGAGTAACTGTGTACCAATGTTTGCATGATTTTACTAAATTTACGTATGTGGCTAACCTAAAAGAAAGTCTGAAAATGAAAAAAGGAATAGTATATGACGTTATTTTAAATCAAATTTGAAAATACAACAAGAAAATTAAATCAGAATCATTCATTTATTTTTGTGCTGCTCTGAAAAAACACTAAAAGCAAACATTTACCCGCTACCTTGAGTGGTGGCAAGACCTGCATGACTAACTCTAAATAAAACTCAAGCACTGTCGGTGAACAGGCTCAAATGTTCAGAGCAATTACAACAGAAAATGTGGCTTTAAACTGGTCATGATTAAAAATGTATAAACATATTAATATTTCAACAAAAACAGTCAAACACACAAGGTTAGAGTTGCTAGTCTCTGGCCTCTCCTGAAGTAGACCTCCTGAAGAAATAAGTTGCCTCTGCATATCCTCCAACACCTCCCCTCTTTAACCTCAAACCATATACCAAAACAGCTAAGGGGTCAAGCCTCAGCAACAGGCAAGTCCTCGGCTGAATCAACAAAGTACATCAATAGCTATTAGTGAATACAACTCTTGTGTACGGGTGAACTTCTCAGGGGGAAGGAACTGGCTCGGTTTCTTTCTCAATCAAAGGCAACCTTTTTTCTGCATATGCTAAATCCCCAACATGCCCTCTTCTGTATGCCTTTAGCATATATAGCCGTTCTTTGCAAATGCTTAAATAATATCGGAGATGGAGTAGGGCCTCTCTTTCTGAATGTAAATTGGGCATTTGAGTCTAATCTCAATATTGAAGCATCTGTTTTCTCCAACCTTTCTTTGTCGCTTTAGATAATGCTTTGTGTAATGGAATTCTTTCCAGTAAAAACAGAGCTTTATGAAATATTTTGGGACTGCTGCCAGTTAATTTGCACTCTAAAAACATTCTTTTTGGTTCAATTTAAAGAGCACTGAAGAACATAGAAGGTGGCTTTAGTTTCTTTTACATGGCTAAAGTCCTTTAGCTGTATAAACACAAGCAGGACTGAGGTAACAGTTAAAATCAGGACAGCCTGTTATGATCCAAATGTTACCTGATTTCAAGCTGAGATGCTGAAGTTGAAGTCACTGAGTTCAGCCAATATTTGATGAAGAATGTTTGTGTTCCCAGAAGGATGGTTTCTTAGTTCAAACTGGTGTTGGAATGAATAAAATCCTCACCCGAGTTTGCAAAGTTTAAACAGAGTTAAGGGGGGAAACTCAAATGCTGCTCTTTCCAATGGAAAGCAACAACATCTGATAGTTATGGTTTTTTTTATTTACTCTATTTCCTTCAAGTACTCTCTCACTCTAAATATAGCTGTTCATTTACCCAACAATGAAAATCATAATTCAGTCATAATTTATCCATTCTTATGTTATTCCAATCATATTCGACTTTCTTTCTTCTGTGGATCTCAAAAGTGTTTACTTTAAAAATTGTTTTTATTCTCTTTCCCATCCATGCTGTCACACACATGGATTTAAGTTTTCAAACTTCAAAAGGTTCACAAAACCGTGATAAAAATGCAATAAATTGGTCAATATTTAAGGAATAATCTGATTTTATTACTCACAAAATATCTTGATATCCAACCTACTTCTCAAGAAACTTCATGAGAAAAGTAGAGATGCCTGATTCATGAGCAAAACATGAATTGGATAATTAATTCATAAATCTAACTTATCCCGTTTTCAAGTTGAAATCAATGACTTTGTGCTCTGTCTTGAGTGCTTAACAGTTCTGTGGAAGTGAAGGTTACCAGTGAATGATGTAAATGGTAGTCCCTTTCTCACACAAAGCTTGTATGGTTTCATAAAACATGAGTCATATATTTAGTGTACTTTTATGTCAGATCTTACTTTTTGAAGCTTAAAAGCTTTAGTTTTCTATTCATTTCAATATCATGGAAAGGGGCTCTGTAGAGTCTTCAAAATCTCTACCTTTGTGCTTATAGGAAGAAATAAGCTGAAAGAGGTTTGAAACAACTTCTTTGGGAGTAAAAGGTGGTATGATTTATTAAACTGTTAATTGTTTGATGCATTTTCAATCAACAAGGTTATATCAGCAAGGTTTGGTTATCTGGGTAAATGGGTTACACAATTCCATGCACATGCATCTACCTCCATAGTCTAATTCCATAATTCTTGACTCAGTTTTGCAGTAACCTTAAGGGCAGACAGAGAAAATGTTCTTAAATCCATTTTAAATTTCCGTGATTAATAAATCACATTTGTCAATTTTCAGTTTTTGTCATTTGTAATTTTTTGCGTCACAGATGGTGAGAACCTGGAGCATTAAGAGCAAATCACAGTAAGCGATCCATTGAGTTAAGGGTGGGACACACACTGGCATGCCAGAGATGTCAGAGAGCAGAGATGTGTTTGCTCTTAAAACAGCGTACACCCAGTTGTGACAGTTCAGATCTCATATGTCTGATGTAGGTCTGCAGCCACTGTCTGAACTTGATAAAAAAAAAAAATCCTACAAAAACAGCACAGTTCTCCTGTCTGAATTGCAGCTCCAACATACATTTTAATCAGGCTATGATAACAGCAATGTTTCCTGCTCCCTCCAACACAACTAAATCTACAGTATCACAGCAAAATAAATATTTTTTCCAGATTTGTGAATTTACTAATGATTTGAATTCACAGAGATTTTCTTTAAAGTCTACCATAAAATAATGACAAGAAAATGCATCTTTCTATTGAGTTGTTTGCACACTGAAAACCTTTAGCATATGATTTACTTTTAACAGTTTTCACTCAGAAATTGCAAATATATTTAACAAATAGTTACAAAGAACACCAACACACTGAATTAAATGTGAAATTTTGAACTAGAAAGACTAAAACAGCAGTTTCTTGTTCATACTTCAATAACTGGCTTCATCAGAGCAGTTACTGAATCAACATATGACTAACTAATCGCTCTTATGAGTGATCCTTTTGATCCTTTTCAGGAATCCTTTTAGAATCCTTCACTAAATGAACATACAACATACATGCAATACTGTTCAAAAGTTTCTGTTCAAAGTCTCTAAGAGTTTTCGAAATAAGTCTCCTATACTCACCAAGTCTCTATTTATTTGATTTATTTAATTTAATCAACTGTTTCAAACTGTAATTTATTCTTGTGACGGCAAAGCTGGATTTCTCAATCAAAATGCTGAACTGGTCCTCAAGAAACATTTCTTGTCATTATAAATGTTGTAAATGGTTGTGCTGCAAAATATTTTTGTGGAAACCATAACTGTTTTAAGCATTTATTTATTTGAAATATAACTCTTTTCATCACAAGCAACTCGATCAACTTAATGCATCGCTGCTGAATATGTACTGAAAAGTACTGATTTATTAGGTAAAAATAATGGGTGTCATATACATTTATGATTGTTATTTGCTTCTTGTTGTCTATGTCAGCTTACTAGGTCTTGGAAAAGTGCAAATACCAGAACTCATACTGGAATTCAAGACATGGTGGGGAAAAAAGGAAAAGTTCAAAGTCATCTCAGCCCTGAAGTGAATCTAAAAAGGACTGAACATGTTAGATTGTTACTGGCAGTGTGGGCAAAAGAACACAGACTCTTCTGACCATCAATGCCATTATTCTCCTGACAAAGGTATGCTGGGGATGAAGTTCTGGCTCAGAGCCAGCCTTCCATGTGAAGCTCAGCCAGAAGTTCAGTAACACTGCCAGCTCTGATTATCAATAAGTGAGGAGCCTCCTTCAGCACCCTGGCCACAGAATATAGCAGTATGCATTAAAGAGGCCAAGCTATGAGTGACACCGAGCTGTAGATTAGCAGAGGATAATTCCCATTGCTTTGAGAACACTCTGACTGTTGACCCTGTTTTGGTCCCTGGTGGAAATGGGCAATAGCTTTAATCTTTTATATTTCTACCAACGTATTTCTGCTGAAATTCCGAGACCTTGTTAAGTTGCTAAACAGAAACAGAACCGTTCGCTTTTCTCTACTTTCAGAGGAATGTTCACAAGCCTGAAACATGCCTGTATCATGTAAGTAAGCCTCCCATTTCTCCTCCTCCTCTTACTCTTCCCCCAGCTAAAATTTCTCCTCCTTCCCTCCATCCCCCATGACCTCTCAGCTCAAAAAGGAAATATCTGCTTCATGGACTACATTTGAAGACTTCAAGATCCACAGTGGCTGTAATTAAGACCAGTGAAACATATCTTGGTGTCAACTTTGAGTGACACTTTACATCAAAGACTCTCCACGTAAGCATTTGATCCATTACTCAAGGAAGAGGCAGAGTTTAGGTGGAAAATGTAAAGCTATAAAAACCTCAATAGGTCTTGTAGAAATACACATTCAAGGTTTCAAAGGTCACACAATTTTGCACTGATGTAATTCTAAGATAATGAACAAATTCAGAGCTGAAAGAAAATGTCTAAAGACGTCACTTCAAATAGAATGGTTCAGCTTGTCTCACAGTATGCACAATCAAACTCAGGGTTTACCATGCAGTTCTAATCAGTTTGATGAAAAAGTCAAAGCGGATGCTGAACTTGACTCACTATAAAGTCTGGTGAGAAAAATAAAATTCTATTTACTCATGTTTCTTGGGTTTCAATTCATACATATACTGAAACACGTAGTGTAGTCTAATTCATGAATATATCAACATTTTAAGTAGTTATTTTATTCCCAATGCCCTGGGAAAAGATAGCAAATGTCCTTCACAGTCATATTAATTCTGAAACATCCTAAACAAGAAAAAAAAATAAGACAAACATACAATATCAAAACAACAGCTACCTTTACATGGCTTTCTTACTAGTACCAACGAGATGTCAATGTTTTGTTTTGTTTTGTCATAGGCAATTTTTCTGTCTGAAGCTGACACATTCCACAAAGAGTATCATGGCTTGATTCCAAATAAACATAATTTTCCACTGAGTGACTCTTCAACATTGCTATGTTATGCCCATGCTTGTCTCCGTAAGCTCTTTGGAAGTCAATGGGAAATCGATTTTTCCAATTTGAACTCTATTTATTATTGAAGAGTAAATCTTTCCTCTTATGTTGGACAGCCCCTGGGGAGAGCAGCTTCATCCTATTTGTCAGCTGACTGGGGTGACCCACAGTTCATTCAACTCCCCACTCACTCTGGACACTCGCCTCTGTCTTTTGTGAGAAAGTAGAAATGCGAAAAGACACAAAGTACAGTACACAATTTCCCTGAATGATCTGATTTGATAACTGGCAGGTGAGTGGATTAGTACCACCCTCACCAGAGCATCTGCTGAAAGGGGAATGAATAGCTTTTCATTTTTGCTTTCAGCAAGATTTTCAATAAACAACTTCAGACCAAGCTATTGGATGGCTTTAGAGGTCTTGCAACGTAACAAATGACTATGTATTTTGTATTGTACTTGTATTGCATTTTTTGGCATTAGTCACAATTTATTTTAGTTGTATGGTGTGTGTGTGTGTGTGTGTGTGTGGGGGGGCATTTTTATCTAATAAAATTTTCATATTCTGTAAAACTCTAAATGAATCATTTACACTGTTTATAGAATATTTACATTATTCATTGTAAGCCTGTTGTATCTAAATTCTTTCAAGATTCTTTATTTTACTTTTTACTTTTTGCTTAGAAAATGTATATATTGGTCATTTTTGCGTTGATTACCAGCTATAAAATTGTATTGACTTATTGATATTGAGTACGATTTGTAATATTGTTGTGTTGTTAATTTGGAGAGCCATGAGAGTTAGTAGGCAAAGTAATGAGAAGGTGAGCTGTCCCTTTAAATAAAAGAAAATATCAGATATAATGCAAACTGGAAATATTCTGGGAAGGAAAAAATTATGTTCATTGAAGCAGGTTCCCTGCAGATTTGGAAAGGAATGACTCACCACTCAATGCCAGTGAGGATTTAAATAAAGGTTTAGAAACTGAACTGGCATTCATAAGTGCAAAAATTGGCCAAAATAGCATGTAAGTCATTATAATAACTGCACAAAATCAATCCGTTGCAGTTTCTGCTACATTTTGTCATTTGTGCCAGGCCCTGCTTGTTAAGTTCATTTCAAAAGTAATATACTAGGAAGGGAAACAACACTCACCAGTCCATCACAGTTGTTAATGGCAACAGAAGCTCCAGGCACATCCGTGATGTCCCCTATAAAAGTGCAGTCTGTTTTCAGCAATTCCCTTCTAAGTATTCTCTCTGAGAGGGTTTCATTCTCAGTGGCATTCCCTGCTATTTCGATCTCATCATGCCATTCCACCATAGCACCTGGAGCCACTAATCTTTGGTTAGGATGTAGTCGGAGGTGGAATTCCTTGCCAAAGACAGTGATGTTAAAGAACAGCCTGTCTACCGTTTGCATTGACCCTTCCAAAACCTCACGCTTCACACGCTGCTTGTGATTGGCCGAGAGAAGATGCGAGATGTAGTGTCCCTCTGCATCGGTACTGATGGGAGTAATAAGGCCATATTCTTTCAGACGGGTCTTCAACAAGTCTGATTAAACATAAAACAAACGTAGAATTTCAATTAAACTACTCACATTAAAAATCTCATGTTACATGTAAATACATGCAAGCACTGTTCCTAAGAAATAATTGCTGTATTTTATTTTATTTTGAATAGCAAAAAATAGCTAAATAAATGTTGTAATAAGAAAATTTTCCATTTATGGTTACGAAGCCTACTGGATGTCTGTTTATTGCTATTATACTGCTTCTTACATTTCAAAGCATGCTAATGCCTCATGACACATGAATGATGGTATGAGGCAAAAAACTATATCATATAAATAATACATAAAAATGCTGTTCTTTTTAAAGCATTAAAAGTTGTCCATGTTTTTTTTTCCATTTTATTTTTATTTTAAAATAACAAAATTTCTGTCATTTACTACTACTAGATTTAATGAGTTGTCAGTTTCAATGTGATTAACAGTAATTAAATGCAAAGAGGTTGAATCAAATGCAGCGAACTCGTCACTGCAGGTTGTGAGTTTGACACTACTTTGATTTTACTTAAAAAATTAAGGGATCAAGTGTGAGATATAGTCATGGCCAAAATTGTTGGCATTCCTGAAATATTTCCAGAAAATCAAGTATTGCTGACAGAAAAATATTGCATTAACACATGTTGCTATACACATGTTTATTCTCTTTGTGTATATTAGAACAAAATAGAAAAAAGGAGGGGAAAAAGGCAGACAATTTCACACAAAATTTGACAATTTCACACAAAACTGAAATCAGTCTCTTCCTATAACCATCAATAAGCTTCTTACACCTCTCACCTGGAGTTTTGGACCACTTTTTGGACCTTTACAAACTGCTCTAGGTCTCTCATATTGGAAGAGAGCAACAGCAATTTTAAAATCTCTCCACGGGTGTTCAATGGGATTTAGACCTGGGCTCATTGCTGGCCACTTCAGAACTCTCCAGCACTTTGTTGCCATCCATTTCTGGGTGCTTTTTGAAGTATGTTTGGGGTCATTGTCCTACTGGAAGACCCATAATCTCAGATGCAAACCTAGCTTTCTGTCACTGGGCCCTATATTGCGACCCAAAATCCTCAGATTTCATGATGCCTTGCACACTGTCTAGGCACCCAGTGCCAGAGGCAGCAAAACAACCACAAAACATTGTCGAAACTCCACCATATTTGACTGTAGGTACTGTGTTCTTCTGTTTGTAGGCCTCAGGTTTTTGGTAAACAGCAGAATGATGTGCTTTATCAAAAAGCTCTTTTTTGGTCTCATCTGTCCACAAGACGCTTTCCCAGAAAGATTTTGGCTTACTAAAATATATTTTTGAAAACTGTAGTCTTGCTTTTTTATGTCTTTGTGTCAGCAGTGACGTCCTCCTGGATCCCCTGACATAGCGTTTTATTCAAATGTCAATAGATAGTTTGCGCTGACACTTATACACCCTGAGCCTTCAAGAGAGCTTGAATTTCTTTGGAGCTTCTTTGGAGCTTGTTTGGGTCTGCATTGCAACCTTTCATAATTTTTTCTCTTTTGTCCACGTCCAGTAAGATTAACTACAGTGCCATGGGTTGCAAACTTCTTGACAATGTTCAAGAAGTGGACAACGGAATATCTAGAAGAACTTGTAACCTTGAAATTATTTATATTTTTCCATAATTTTAGTTGTCCAAAACTGGACAACTCATCTCCTCATTCTGTTGTCCATGCTTTGTGTGGCACACACAGACACACAATACAAAGACTAAGTTAGCTTTACTCCTTTTATCTGCTTTTCTATATTGTCCACAACTGTTACTTGCTCTAGGTGAGTTTGCTTTTTTTCCTCCTTTTATTTTTGCTTTGTTCCAAAACACACAAAATGAATAAACATGTACAGCAAAACATGTGTTAATGCAATACTTTTCTGTGAGCAATATTTGATTTTCTGGACATTTTTTAGGGGTGTCAACCATTTTGTCCATGACTCTATTACAGCGTACCATTAACTTCTTAAACTTCTCCCACTGTTATAATTTATTACAAGTCTAGCTGACTAAAGAATGTATTATCCTGTGCAATTTTCCTGTCATTACCAACTGTAATTAACCGGCTGTTTCTGCCTTTTTAAAACTTCTCTAGAGATTGATTTGCATCATCTATTAGATTTACCTTTGGGCTTTTCCTGTAACAACCGTTAAACAATTCTGATTAATTTTCTGATTAAAATATTTGTCATTAAACATTGAGAGGAGAAGGTGCAAGTGATAACCACTAAATCCCACATGACTTGGCACAGTGTGACTCTAGTTTGCACTTTGCAGCTGTCTACATAAATTATTAATGAAGCATCAAAAATTATTATTTATTATTTAATTATTTATTATTATCACCCTGACAAAAAAAGTAAGAAACAGTGATAGTAGAAAAGTTTGAGGACCACAAGGCTGCATATTTACCTTCTTTATTTATATTTTCACCAGCCTGCAAGAAAAATAGAGAACAAAGAGATGCATAAAACATGCAGCCAAGATATTTACAAAATAGCTGTGAAAGTATCATTGGTAGAAACCAATAATGGATGTAAAACTGTCATGAGAATATCTAAATCTGACACTAACAGTCAATTTCCTTTGTGGCAAGCCATTTTTACATGTATTACTTTAAATTATATGTATTACTTTAAAAGTATATTATATTACTACTACTTAAATACAGTTTCTTATATGAAAGCCAATAGTGACGAGAAGCAATGGAATGAGCAGCTCTTCTACTAATATTGGTTCTGTGGTTCCGATATCTACTATTCACTTGAAAGAAGTGCTCCAACTGTTGCTAGTTCCCATCTATTTTTAATACAATGTATTCAGAAAGTAAGTTATTGGTACTTTTAGTTGCTGCTATAACATCCTATTTTATTTTTAAGCTTGTCTGATACTTATTAGATACTCTTACATATTCATGTGACATGCTATCCTATTCTAGCTCTTATTGGTAACACTTCTAATGTAACTAGTTAATAGTAGCGTTTATATATTATGTATACAGTTTTAGTACAACTGTAAAAAAAACATACTAGACAACTAGAATAGTAACTAAGAAATAGGCTATTAATAAATAGATGATAATAAAACTAGGTATCGGCACCAACAGAAAACAATGGAAAAGCATGCAATTTGTTATCTACAACAATGGAATAATTTGTCACTATTAAATAATTACAAGTAACTACTGGTATTTAATGTTACTTTTGTACTTTTTAATTTAAAGGAATAAGTATGAAAACAGCCTGCCATATTTCACGTGTTTTTTGCCATGCCAACTTTCAGACAGTTTGGCTATTGGTTTGACAGCTGGGAACACTCCTAAATGCGCGAGTTTCTCTCTAGTATTTGGTTGAAACGTTTTATCTCCGTTAAACATTAAGTACTCTGAACAGACAGAACACCGGTATAGATATTCTTAAAACTGCCTTAAATTTCAGATCTATTTGATTTCGAATCGTGTTCCGAGCTCAAACTTGGCCCGCGAGCGCTCACTTACAGATCACTTCCATACAACTTTACGTGCAAAAACAGTAAATCATTAACACTTACCAGAAGAGCTGAAGTCAGACTCACTACAACTCCTAGCATAAGTAACCTAAGTGACAGAACAACCATCACGAGTCGGGTTTTCTCAACTGAAAGACGAGAAACAGAAACTATAATCCAAATTTGGATGTTTCACTACGCGACTGTCTTCTCTAAAAAGTGTTGCGCACTACTTATCCTCAAACAAGAGACATTTAAAGACGGGTTAAAAGTAAGCAGAGGGTAATTAAGAGAGTTAAAAGTTGTAGAACTTGGGTCAATGCCTCAGTTTGTTAAACTTATAAGAAATACACCCCTCTGAAGAGTTGGGGTGGTTAAGTTGAGTTGAGCTGGCTGGACAGAGCCTTGTCTGAGCTCTAACCTGGCACTTCGGGCTGTCTAATAAACTACAGACCAGCCCTGTAGTGACGTCATTTTCTACCCTTTCCCAGGAAAGCACATGGTGGGAAAAAAGGAGAAAAGGAATATGCAAAGAAAACACATGGCGATGCTTTTCTCATAGCAATCTGGTGTGAATATAGTAGTGAAGCTACTCAGAGGTCTGAGATACCCCTACAGAGGCAACTGTTATATTTTACAGGTAACATTATTTAATTTAATAATATTACATATCATAAAATGTCACTAGTTTTAATTTCCATAAATCTTGTAAGTTAAAATCTATTTTATGTTTATAGTTTTTTTTTTTTTTTTTTTGCTTTGCTTTTTAAGTGACACTTTAAAACAAAGGTAATAACAGCTTGCAGTGCTTGAAAATGATATGTTTGTTGTTGCTCCCTCTCTGATGAGGCTCAGAAGGGAGCAACACAGCAGAGAATATAATCCTCTCCCATCTCAATCAATATGTTGTTTAATAGTTTATTTTATTCCTGGACAAAAATACCATGTAATACAACACATTTCTGCTGTATTCTCATTTCTTCATGAGGGATATTCAATGCCCTGGAGGGGAGGGCGGAAGAAAGAAAAAAAAAGCTATAATAAATTAATGTTTGGAGGAGGGTTTGGCTTTGATCCCATTTCTAAACATAATAACGTCTCATCTCTTCTCACTTTTCTTAAATTCTCTGTGATCTGATTCTGTAATACAAACTTGTTTAGCACAATTGTTTTTACAATTTATTCCTCATATCCATGCAAAGACCACCTGCCGTTCTAACCTTTGTTTCTGCTCTTCCGCACTATTCCAGGTCTTCTTGATGCCTTCAAGGCCATGTGTCAGTTCAAATGCATTACAGGTGAGTTTTAAGCAGAGGTAATCTGATCACCTTCACATCTGTAGACCTTATGTTTCCCTCAACCCATAGGCATGGCTTCCACTGTCTGAGTACGTTTCCAGACCATATCATTCAATAATAGCCCACATTCAGAGTCGACTGTCTGCAAAAAAATACAAAATAAAACAAGAGAAAAAAGAAGCAGTTTCAATCTGGTGACATTTTTACATGTTTTACAATACAGGCTCATACTACATATTAGCCTAATAGTTTTGGACTGTGAACTACTGTAAAATTACTGAAAGATATGCAATTCAAAATACATTTTGTATCTTTTTACTTCTGTGAAACATTTGTTCTTTATTCTTGAATATGTTAAATATTTGATACATGTAACTATCCCATGAAAAACACATAGAATCACAGTATCTCTCTTTCCCTGTGGTCCTAACTCTGGCTTCTCTCCAAGTGTTACCGGTCTGCTGCTGAAATGGTATATGAAATTCCAGCTGTATTGTTATCGTTGATTAAAGAGGTGCTTGGAGGTCCTGAGAATCTGTCTGCACTCAGGTCCATGCAATCTGAAGCTTTTATTGGAAGGTAAAATTGAATGTCAGCAACCTTTTTGTTTTGTGCCTAAGCTTTGGTTCTGTAAAGCAGACTCCAGCTGAGTAATGAGGTTGTAAAGTCGTCAATGAAACAATAAACTATTTGCAACTGTGCTGACATTAAGAGCCATACTGTTCATGAAGGGCGTTTAAATTTGAGGCCTGTCACTTGTTTCGTCTTTCAGACAGGCATTTCTTAACACTAAAGCTTGGTTTAAAATACAAGACTTGAATGAAACAGTAAGTATGTACTCATGCATTTTGAGGTTAATGCGAAATGAGGTCCATTTCTGGAAATAATTCAAATGCTTTGGTCTTTTAAAATAAGACGCTTGTGGTTTGTTTAATGTGTGACACGCTGACCAGATCACACCTAACAACAATTTGTAACGGATGGACCTTCCTGACCTCACAAAAGGCATTCTGGTGGCTATATATGCAATAAGTATTTGAATGTCAAGCTGTCCACTTGCTGCCACCTCGTCTTTGTTTTTAAACAAAACGTTAGGAACACAATAGTAACTGAAGGTATGCAGAAGTCACAATGTGCATCTAACTGGTGCTTTGACCTCCTGAGAGTTGAATGGAAGTTTTTGTCCATGCTTATCTTTGAGACAAAGAAAAGATACACCAATAAAAATGTGCCATGTAAAGGCTTTTCACAAATGGAAGGACAATATATTTAGACATTTTTACCCTTATCCTCTGTTATGACCCTGTGTTTTGGTTATTTCTCTGTTGTTTTGGGAGTGTCTGTGTGCCACTGTCCAGAAACGTCATCTGATCGGTTCCTGCAGGCTGATTGATGTTATGTCCTGATTGGTGCACACATACTTTAAAAAGAATGTCTTCACTTCCTCTGGGGAGAGAGAGACTTTCTTCTACTGATACTGAGAGATTTTGTTTTCTTGAGTTGAGTGTGTATTGATTGTATGTTACAGAGTTTGTGTGTGTTAGGAGAGCTGTGATTGTGTTAAGAGCATTAGAGATTATGAGTTTTGTTTGTACCTAAGGAACCTTGTTATATTTGGCCCCTTTGCTTGTTTTCTTATGTTGATTTTGCCCTTCAAATTTTGTTTGCCTGGTTGTTAATATTGTAAATACTGAGTACTGTGGAGATCATTTATCTCGACCTCGGTTAACTCGCCAACCCTATTATGTCAACGTTTTTGAAGTGGAACCGCCAAACTCCTTATTTGTCTTAGCATTTTCTTAGGGGTTATGTCGACTATTTTATGTCGCCGAACACTAATATCTCGAGCACAAAAGAGGGACAAATTCACCAGTTCACATGATTATCTCGTGACTAATTTGCGTACCTAGTTCACTATGCTTGTGCTGAGTTTGCGTTGCACGTGGCTCGCGGTCCATGTGGTCGCTCTGTCAGTGACGCTTCTCTCACAGAGCCGCACAGCACTTATTGCACATATTGTTCTTATCCATAAAGGCCACCTTCTCTGATTTGATTGGTTTTCTCAAATATTTTGACATTGGTCGGTAACGATCGGTTAGCGACCAATGATTATGAGGCTTAGATGAACACACACACACCCTGCTTCTGTTCTGAAGTGAGCTCTGCTCAGCGCCGCTGCGGATTGAAGAACCCGGTTATTAAAATACAGGACGAAGCCGAATATGTCGAGAAAGCACATTAGATAGGCAGAACGCAAGAAAGTATGCAATCTTGTACAGTGTGATGACCTCACGAATATGTTGTGACTATTTACACTGTCAGCGAAATTTTGTTTATAATGTTGGAGAATATGATTAAAGGTTTGTATCGAGAATCGAAGGTGTTTTTTATTGTATACTGGTAAATATCTGCTGTTAGTTGGTGCACATATGCCTTTTGTTGTTAACAAACATATATAGTGTATGTACATTTTTATAGCATGCCGATCGCTTCATCAAATAAATTGGCGTATTGGCTGTTGGTTATCTCGATCCTCGGTTATCTCGCCGCTTTTTTGCTACCCCTGAGGCCGTCGACATAACCGGATTCCAATGTATTTGGGAAAGTAGGGAGTCTGACACCACTTTTGCTAATTGTAAATTATTTGAGCTCTGATTTTGGTTAGGGTGTTAGGTTTGTATATTGTATTTTTGCTTTCTTTCTTTTAGGGTAGGATTTAGCAAAGAAGGTTTTTTTTGTGTGTGTTATTTTGGCCCAGTTGGGTCCTGAACAAAAATCAATACAATGAAAAGTTCATCATTGATTCAACTTCACTACAATTTTCTTAGTCTTTCACCCTTTCCCCTAGATGGGCGTAACATTTTATGGTGTTAATTTGTAGCCGAAGAATTGAACAACCACAAAGATATCAACCACGATATCAACCAAGATGTAACAACCACATATCTATGTTGGTACAGCTGTATGTCTCTTCTAAGTTTCAGGTAAACCACTTTACTGAAAACAGGAGAATACTGTCTTGATCTTAGAAATCCAAACGAAACTGGAATAACAACAGCTAATAACACTTAACATGTATTTGTGTTGAAATCAAGTCACCTCAATGCAAAATTGAAAAAGTGTCAAACTAAAACAAACACACAATGCTATTGTCAATGTAAGGTGCTGGTATGCGATGCAGAGACAGGACAAGGACTCACTGAGATTCAAAACAAAACACTTCATTCAAAACCGAAAACCAGATCAGCACTTTGTTGTGCAAAAACTCGGAGGGAATAAGGGCGACATCCACACATGACAAGCTACAATCACGTACAACAATCGACAAAGACATGGGAACACAGGAAGGCATAAATAGACAAACATGGGATTATGAACACCTGACGAGACCTGGGCAGTGATTAGACAGACGGGAGCATGCAGGACCTGGGAGATACATAAGGAACCCGGATGTGACAGGCTTGACGAGACAAGACTGTGACAGATATGTGGTTTATTGTGGAGGAGGAAGAAGACGAGGAGGGTTTCAGATGGTACTATAAAACAAAGAGGTTTATTCCATAAACAAACAAAAGGTGGAGGAGGCCTATTGAAGAGCAGGCCAATTAATAATATTGATTAATATTAAGTGTTGTTGTGACGTGTGTGTTGTAGTGGAAATGATGAAAGCAAGGAATCAGGGATCAACGGAAAATTCTTTAATAATCAAAAATCAAAAACACTACTTGTGCAAGGCTCTAGGAAACACAGAGAGCTTGTAACAAAGAGATACATAAACACATTAGGAGCAACGACTTAAGAACATCTTTGGAACATTAACAATCAACAAAGACAAGTGAGAACAATAGGGTTTAAATATACTGGAAAATGGGAAACACCTGACGCAACTAACAAAGGGAGTCGCAAACAAGATGGAAACAAAATTCAGCAACAGGAAGTGAAATTGCTGGGGCTAAACATTACTGTGACAGTTATGTGTTTGTGCATTAAGTATACTAACAGCATAAGTATACCTTACAAAATGTCCCCACAAAATGTTTGGAGATAATTTTGCATTTTAGTTTAGCATATTTTTATTTTTTCCACAAAAACTAATGTAAGATCAAAAAATTTACAATAATTAGAGGATTCACTACAAGTCTATCATGTGATGTTTTGACAAAGAAAACAATTGATGATGTCCCACTTTTAAAATTAGCTTGATCAAATAACGTGGCAGAATGGTAGACACATATTGCATTATATGGGTTCAGATTAACCCATCAAAAAGGGCAAAAGATTGCATATAAAAGCATGACTTCTTCAGTCATGCTGACCGTGCAATAAGTAAATTTTTCATATTGCTCAATAGAGTCATAATGGTTTCCACATTGCACTGATTACAGTAGAGAAAAAAGTAGAACAACATCTACAGAACCAGGCCTACAGGACCATCATCTAAACAGGTTGGAAAAGTTTGAGCAGAGAGTATTGAAAGGTACAGTGAATTCTGTAGTGGAGTTGTAGTTGCAATTCGTAAGTGACCATTTATGAGGAATGGACCAATGTATCTGTGACATAACATCTTGCTGAGCAGGTGGTATCCCATGTGGAGAACCTTCTGCCTGGGTGGGTAAGTTGGACTGTTAGTCAATTATCTGTTATCTTTGACACAATCCTTTCATTCATACATTTAAAGTTTGTTTCTTTTACCCGAGTCTGTTCTGCACTATTCTTCAAAATACCCAGCAGCAATACAGAAAAAAGAGACCTACCATCAAAAAAAAAAAAAAAAAAAAACTTAACATATTTTTTTTAATCAACTTTACATTTACCCATGTAGTTGGAACTTTACATTTACCCACTTTTACACATTTACCCAACTTTACATTTACCCACTCGCACCTCATATCTGTTTTTCTGTTTTAATTTTACAGTGTAAAATGAATGTACTTTAATGTACTATATATGCAGGCTATAAGTCCCTGCATATATATTATAATTTAGTTTTTTATTATTATAAATTTTTCCACCTTATCCATGTAGTTGGGAATACTACATGGATAAGGTGGAAAAATTTATAATAATAAAAAACTAAATTATAATATATATGCAGGGACTTATAGCCTGCATATATAGTACATTAAAGTACATTCATTTTACACTGTAAAATTAAAACAGAAAAACAGATATGAGTTGAGTTGCATGAAAACGGAAAGTGTCCATGCTAACTTTTGAAAAAAGAAAAGGATGGGGTGGTATTCTTTCCCACTCAAACACATGGCACTTCAGCCATTTGCCGCAGACGAGACATGCTCTCCGACACCATCCCACCCTGTTGATGTTGGCATGAACATGCCGTCACAGAGCCTGAGCCCCACAGGAAAGTCCAATATTTGAACTTTTCACTGCTGGTTTGCTGCACTATGGCTAAGAGGGTCAGCTTTGTTGGAGAGTTGACAACCAGACGGAGAAAATTCTGAGGCAGTCTTTGCCACTGCCCAGCTCAGATGTGCCATTTGCTGTGAATGGGAGTGCGATTTTTATAAATCTAGTGCAGTGCAAGAGCTGCCTGCTTGGGTTATGCAACACACTGGACCTTTCACTGGGGTTAGATGTGTAATATGGGTTAGTGGATTTCAAGTCGACTTGTGTTGCTGCCCAAATCAGCAAGTTAATGTTATTTAAAACTGTAGTCATTGTATTAAAGACTGTATTCATAATTATATTTATAATTAAGCTTGTCCAAGAATGAAAACTATAAAGACAACTATACAACTATATATTAGCACCCGCACAAGTTGCTGATAAAGTTTATTAGATGTGCTGCAGCGGTCTAAAATGCTTAGTGCTTAAAGTGCTTAAAAGTTGATATGGTTTATCAACTAAAAATGTTTTATTTTCAAAATTGATAAAAGGAATATGACATTGATTCCAGTGATATTGTTCCTCTCTGTCATTATCATTGTAGCTGGTGTGTACATCCCTATTATCATAGAATTAGAATGATTATTACAACTTTATAATTACATCATAATGTTTATCATCCTTTATGTGAATAGTGTTCTACATTTACATTTATTTATTTGACAGACACTTCTATCCAAAGTGACTCACACTACATTCAAGGAACACATTGACATTCTAATCAGTTCTTGCTTTCTTTGAGAATCAAACACATGACCTTGAAATTGCAAGTGCCAGACTCTACTGTCATAGTGAAAAATAATACAGACTACTATACAAAATTTGTAATAATAAATCTTGTCGTAACTGGGAATCATCAGGGTTCATGTGGATAGTTAGTGATCCAGTTAAAATGTATCATAGTATGTGTTTTTTTATAGTAAAGTTCCAAAATCCATATTAAATCTTCACCAAAAGTAAGGGTTTGATCATAATATGTGTGGTGTGCAGAATGTGCGGACTCACATTCAACATTGCATGTCATAGAATATCACAGAACAATTTCAAATGAATGTGAGGATATCATTTGCAGCTAAATCTGAAGCATTTATCTCTCCTTTTCATTTTTAAAATTAATTTAAATATGTGATCCTCCTAAACATATGCTATAAGCGTTTTATTATTCATACCATAAGAATAAATGTATTCATAAAAATGTTATAACATACTATCGTGACAAAGACCAAAAATAATAATAATTAAATGAACAACATATTTCATTGTGTCTGGTGGCAGCTTTTAAAAACATATGTGTTAACTAATAACTAATTAAACTATTTAAATCTCTTTTGTGTGATCACTCCTTGTGATGTCTTGTTTGGCCTGGCTACGTTTCTGAGCCTTATTTTCGCTGTGTCGTTCTGCCTGTGCTTGACTCTGATTACCTTGCACGATTCTTTGCTACTTGCCTACCACTTGTGTTTGGCTGGACTATTGCTATTTCTGTTTGCTGCCTGCCCTGATCCTCTTCCTGTTATGACCATGCTTATTGCTCTGCCTCTGATATTGTTGCTTGCCCTGGTATTTCTGACCCACGCCTGTTTGTATTCTGAAATTGCTTTGTTTCAAACTCCCTCACCAACAACAACTAGGTTGATTCACCACGTTAACTGAGGAGTTGGGTAAATCTGTCTCTATCGTACCACAACTGAATCTGCTTCCCTAGAGTCTCAAGCGAGTCAGGTACTTTTTATATTGTAAAAAGTAATATTATTATTTTTAATTCCTCAAAGTACTGTACATCATCTGCTAATCCACATTTAGCATTTTTAGAAGAAAAAAATTAAAGGCTTCCTTATGCAATACACAATGTTCCTTGTACAATGACCCTCGTTATAACCAACTCTTATGTGTCCACTGCCCATGGTAAAGACCTTAGAGTTCACAACAGCTTTTTAGGCCAATTAAGGATTGAACCGCTCCACTTTCACTGCATTTATTCAATGACCTAGAGAGGTATTTGTACATTCTGAAGGATGAAAGAGTGCTGGGGAACAACTTTTGCACTTGTTGGGGTAGAGACATTGCAGCTGAATTTGCGATGATTTTTTGTCCTCTCGCAGCTCAAACTTTGTGTGTGGAGGTCACATAAAAACTGCTGTTTCATCAAGGGTTCAACACAGACATGCAATCAGAGCTGGTCTGCCATGACAAGGGAAGAACCTTGGACCAGTTCATCGACCTTGCTATTCGCATGGACAAGCTTATTATCTCTAGGAGACATAACTGATTTGCCATCCCTTAAAGCCTAGACAATCAAATCAAACCAGCGATGACGTTGAACCTATGCAGGTCGGACAAAGTCATTTCTCCACAGAGGAGCATCAACGCCCAATCAGGAACTATATATGTTTATAATGAAACCTAGTAGGACACATGAGAGCTGAGTACCTGACCCAAGCCCCTCAAAATACTCAACTGTAGGGTGAGTTTGTTGATTTGATCTATCCAAACCCATAGCTTGTATTGAAGGGGCAGTAAAATTAACCTGTCAGTCAGAAACAACCAGAACTAAGGCAGGCAACTTTATTGATGATGGCTTAGGCATTGAGAACATTGCTACCTGTAAATTTCACATGATGTAATAAATGTTATTATATTATGAGCTCATGATTTTATTATGTTGTGATAAAATAATTAAATTATGAAAAGTTTAGTAATAATACGTGCAATACTTGTAGTAATGTAATACTTATTACATTATTTGCAGTTGCTACAGCAATAACACCATTATGTAGAGGACAAGAAACAGGTCACAAACAGAACAGAGAGAACAGAACAGTGTGTTTATTGACAGTGTAGAAATCTGTTTGCCGGCAGCAATGTCACCCTGTAGCCTACGACTGGTTGCTCACGGGGTCTGAGCGTGGTCATTTTCCTGGATGGGAGACTGACTTGGTTGCTGCTGGAAGTGGTGTTAGGAGGCCAGCAGGGGGTGCTCAAAGAGCACCTTCTTTCGGATGTGACGTTAAACCGAGGTCCTGACTCTCTGTGGTCATTAAAATTCCCAGGATGTCTTTCGCAAGAGTAGGGGTGTAACCCCGGCATCCTGGCCATATTTGTCCATCATGGCTTCCTAACCATCCCCTTTCTCTGATTGCCTTCATCACTCTGTCTCCTCTCCACCAATAAAGCTGGTGTGTGGTGAGCGTTCTGGCGCAATATGGCTGCCAGGTGGATGCTGCACCCTAGTGGCGGTTGAGGAGATTCCCCCTTCCATGTAAGCTCGTTGAGAGACTTTGATAAAGCGCTATATAAATGTAATGAATTATTATTATTATTATTATTATTATTATCTGGACACTGGTCCAAAATGATCAACCACACACCAATATCTAGTTGTGATTTTTGAGTTAACACAGAGCAAGACTTTAAGACTCAGTTGCACAGAAAAGTCTGGGACCATGTCATTTTATGTCCTTTTAGATGCTAAGCAAGAAACCTCGGGGTCCTCTTCTCCCTCTCTTGCTTCTTATTTATAATCTTTATTATAGATCTTCAAGCTCCGATCCAGACAGTCCCAGCAATCACCACTCCCGAGCTCCGTGACCGAATCATCGAGCGGCCACTGTAACTGGAGAAAGCGGAAAGGCCGGGTGGCCATTGAACTGATTCCCCATACCTCTGATGAATGGATTCCCCAGGCCTCTGAGTAACTGATTTTCCAGGCCTCTGATGAACTGATTTCCCAGGCCTCTGATGAACTGATTCCCCAGGCCCCTGATGAACTGATTTCATAGGCCTCTGGTGAACTGATTCCCCAGGCCTCTGATGAACTGATTTCCTAGGCCTCTGGTGAACTGATTGCCCAGGCCTCTGATGAACTGATTTCCCAGGCCGACCTGAACTTTGCGTGGCCTGAACCGTCGACACTGCCAGACCTCCTATGGCCTGAACCGCCAGTCCTGCCAGACCTCCCAGAGCAGGCTCTCCTTGTCTCTGTGAATCTCCAGGTTTTGCACAGAGTGCCGTTTTTGTCAGGATACAAACACAGATGGGATTCAGTTGCAAGTGATGTGGGTTTATTGTAAATACAGAGTAACAGAAAAGTCCGGGATATGGCAGGGATTCAATGGGCTGAGCTGTGATGATGACGTGCAATGTAAATCCAGAGTGATGATTGTGGCAAGTGAACACAGGAACACAGAGACACGAAGACATGAAGACACAGGAACACTGGAAACACTGGCGGGGCATCACTGGGGAAACAATGACTCAACAACACGGTGGTGGTGAGAAGGGAACTAAATAGGCAGGGGGAATGGAAATCAGGTGCATGAGATGATTGCTGAGTGTGTGATCAGTGACCACGCCTCCCACACTCACCTCGCATGCACACACAGGCAGTAACTAGGAGACAAAGAATTCATAAACCGTGACAGTACCAAAAGTCTCTCGATGCTCCCAGGGGCACTTACCTGTCGATTATATTCTTCAGTGAGGGAGTGATCCAGTGTGTCTCTAGCAGGTCCACCAAGTACTGGAAAACGCGTCCCGTCCGTCTTGAATCCAGAATACGGTTTACTGAATAAGTTGGTTCCCCGTCTACGAGAAGCGGCGGTGGGGGAACTAGGATGGGCTTTATTTTTTAGACATGAAAGACGGCATGAATCCTCCCATACACGGGAGGCAACTTGAGGCGGACTGTCTAAAGACTAATGATTTTGGTGACAGGGAATGGGCCAATGAATTCAGGAGCAAGTTTATTACACACAGAGTGGAAAGCCACACTTTTTGAACCTCGACGTAGACCGGAGGCTTTCTTCTGGTGGCGGTCGGCCTGGGCCTTGGTGCACGCTCCCACTTGTAGCAGTCTCACGGGCTCTGCTCCAAGTGCGATGACACCTCTGGATGAAAGCGTGAGTGGAGGGGACCGTGACATCGATTCCAGACTGGGAAAGATAGGTGGCTGGTACCCTAGACTACACTCAAACGGCGAAAGGACCGTGGATGATACTGGTAACGAGTTATGCACGTACTCAACCCACGGGTGTTGTTGACTCCAGGAAGAGGGATTCTGTGACACAGTACACCGCAAATGGCTCTCGGTCTAGCTGTTGCTCTGGGGATAGAAACCCGAAGACAGAATAACACTCGCACCCAGTAATTTGCAAAACTCTTTCTAGAATTTGGATATAAATTGGGGCCCTCTGTCAGAGACCACGTCTGTCGGGGGGCCATGAATGCGATAGACATGTTCAATGACAGACACCGCTGTCTCCTTAGCAGAAGGTAACTTGGGAAAGGATATGAAATGCGCGGCCTTCAAGAATTGGTCCACTACGGTTAAAACAACTGTGTTACCCTGGAAGGGTGGGAGGGAGGCGACAAAATCTAGCACAATGTAGAACCAGGGTCTCAAAGGCACTGACAGCGGCTGAAGCAACCCATCTGGAGAACGGTTGGAAGTCTTACCCTGGGCGCAGTTGGAACAAGCCAAAACAAAATCTCGGATGTCATGGGCCATCTTCGGCCACCAGAATCATTGTTTAACTAAAAAGTTAGTACGACTGATTCCTGGATGACAGGCTATTTTGGAACAGTGGCCCCATCGGATGACCTCGGTTCTGACTTCCTCTGGGACAAATAATCTACCAGGTGGACCCCCGGGCGGAGGCGTTACCCCTTCTAAGGCTGATTTGACCTTCGCTTCAACCTTCCATACGAGTGTGGAAACAATCAGTCTCTCAGGAAAAATGCACTCGGGAGTAGATTTGGATCGTGCGCTTGGATCGATCAAAAATTTGTGATAAAGCATCGGGTTTGATGTTCTCAGAACCCGGGCGGTATGATAGTAAACAGTCAAAACGTCCGAAAAAAAAGGGCCCACAGAGCCTGCCTGGAGCCTGATGTACTCTAAATTTTTGTGATCGGTCCAAACTAGAAAAGGCACCCCTGACCCCTCTAACCAGTGACGCCACTCCTCCAAAGCTAGCTTGACGGCCAACAACTCCCAGTTACCAATGTCATAATTACGTTCTGCTGGGGACAAACGATGGGAAAAAAACACGTAAGGGTACATCTTATCTTTCGAGGGAGAGCGCTGGGATCGTGTGGGATCAGGGGGAATCAGAATGGGGGCCGAAACAAAGCGACTCTTAAGTTTGGAGAACGCCGCTTCGGCAGTGTTGCACCACCTGAACATAGTTCTGGGGGAGGTCAAGGCTGTCAGAGGAGTGGCTAGTTGGCTGAAGTTGCGGATGAAACATCGGTAGAATTTGGCGAACCCCAGGAACCTCAACGGGGCCTTGCGAGAGTCCAGGGTTGGCCACTCTACCACAGTCTTAACCTTGTCGGGATCCATGCACACTCCCTCCGATGAGTGTGCATGGATGTACCGTAGGAAAGGAACAGACTGTGCATGAAAAACGCATTTCTCCGCCTTGACAAAAAGCCCATGAGATTAATACAACAAGATTAATTATTAGTTTGCATTTTTCTGTTTTTATCATATTCGTCAAAAACTGAAGGTTTTGTGCAAGTGAGGTCTAAAACTACAATAGCAGTCATGTTTATACAGCACACACAATCCCTTTGAACTTACTGGCAACATGGGGAAAGCCAATAAATGTGAAAACAAAGCAATTGAAATTACTTATTTAACTAAGTATCTCAGTTATTTTGTTGTAAATTTAAAAGCAATATGTTACTTTACTAGTTACTTGGAAAAAGTACTTGTATGTTAATTGTAATGTGTTACCCCAACACTATCCACTACTGGCAAAAAGGTTCCAACAGGTCAAGGGCCAAGGCAGAGTGAAAGGATCACCAGCTAGAGGCAGCTGGAGGTGGGACTGGGAGGCTGGGCAGGATCAAAGACCATAATGCACTGTCGGCATAAGGTGACAGTACAATGAAAATCATTATGCAGGGCTGAACCAGCAGCGATGAAGGCACAGATAATGATAATATAGACAATTCAGGGTAGGTAAAGGGTGGGAAACTCAGTCACAAGCTCCACAAAGACTACCCACTGGTACAATCACACGGCAGGCTACAGGCCACACGGCAGGCTACTCCCCATCTACAGGGGCCTCAAGTATCTCGTGGTACTGGGTGATGGTGGGCTAAGCTCTGAGTCTGGGTGCAGGTTGTCTGTGAGGGGTGGCTGGATGAGGCTGCTGTCATCCTCCGCTTTACCCACTGTGAATGGGGATCCATCTATCGAGTACGAAAGTGATTATGGTATTACTCTAGGGCAGGGGTGGGCAAACTACGGCCCGCGGGCCATATCCGGCCCGTTAACATTTCCCTGTAATGTCACTCTGTCGTGGCTGCAAGCGGCAAACCCCTCTACACCCCCGTTTATGGTGTTAATTCCGTGCTAAAAAGGAACGAGCGCAAAACTGATGTTTACGCGCACATAAATTACATCCGCGAGCGGAAAACAGAGCTGCACGTAAATACGGGTACCCGCAAGCTCATTTTAATCACTCGCGTGTGCGAACATTCACCCACTCTCGACTGATGTTTTTGCTCGCGCGAGCACTTTTATTTTTGTCAGTCGTGGGGCGGGGCTTGCTCTTGTAATAGTAATATCAAACGTCATTGGTTAGTTCCCTTTTTTCCCTTTGAGGTCAGTTGTGATTGGACGCCTGTGATTGTCAATCATTAAAGCAATCAAATTTGTCAATCAAATGACAAAGCAGAGATTTTTCATCCAGTTCACACCAAAATCCCTTCATTAAGCAGACTTCATCAAAGGCGGCTCAATTGTAAGTGTTAAAAAAACTCCTATGCATACTTCTCAATAGCTCTGCCATTCTGGAAAATAAAACCAGTCCCTCCATACATTAGTGGGTGTGATATACATTTATTCTCAATTTGTTTAGTCTTCTGTCAAGGGGAAGTTTTTAGGGAAGTCTGTGAGTGTGTAAAAGCAGAGTTAAATGCAGCTTATATGTGAAATATTATATCTTCACACCGCAAATAACTAACAGGGATGACAAAAATCAATGGAAACATCAATAGTTTAAATACACCAGCAAAAAGCTAATATTACACATATATCAATAACTACATTATTTATTCCTGTAGCAGCGCCTGCTGGGAACCCTTAACAATGCTCACTCACACTCGACAAATCAACAACATTCTTCAATAACAGTCTGTTTGTACAGACAATATGCTGGGAACAACATTTGTGGGTGGAATGTTATATATGTTTTATAGATCCATGGTAATTCACATTTCTCATTATCTATGACTCACACAACTCCTTATGCTGGATGAAATGTAGCTGCTATTTTACAGTGTACAATTACAGCTACAAAAGGGAAAAAAATGAATTCACTCTCTCATTCAGCAACAGCTGATATTAGTTTCTGAAAAGTCTACCCCATGCCCAACACAGTAGATATTCTCAGGCAAATTAATATGTCCAATATATAGAATAGAGTGCAATCTAGAGAAAAGTGTGAAGTCAAGGTGCTCTATGGTTTAAAAAAAGAAAAATTTAGGATGACCATGGCACTCTTTCAAATTAAAAAAGCCTTTGTTTTCAGATGGCTGCATACAAAAAAAAAATCTAAACACTTTCCAACATGTTTCGGAACACACCTTCCTCAGGCAGAACAACACAACAAACTCAACTTTCGCAACAGGTGAAAGCAGTATCATTCATTAAATCATCAGAATGATAAAAGTCACACACCTTTGTGATGATTCTCCATTGGTATTTTAATGCTTTTATACTGAATAAACTGTATATTCAATTCCACTACCCTACCCCTAAAGCATTTTTACATTTAAAATAAAAAACGTGATTTTGTATGTTTATTAATCAATTTACCTTGTGAGGACCGCTGGTTGGGCCCCACAATGTAGGTAATCTCAGGTTTTACAATGAAATATAAACACACACACACACACACACACACACTTTCTCAGCTTGAGATAGTATAATCATGTAATTGCTTTGTACAAGGAATGCTTCTGAACACAGAGGTAAATAATTGTTCAACCCAAATTTCTCCATTGTCATCAGCCTCATATCTGACAAAGCACATTGAACTTGGTTTTATACATCAAGACTCCCTGAGAACAACATGTGGCGTCATAATCATTGTGGTGAAATAGGGCAGCCAGCCAACCTTCAAGTTTAATCATGGATGGCCATGTGATTAAACTCTTTTATTTGTTCCACATGTTTGTACAGTAACACAATGTTGAATTAAGTCAAAAGTTTAATGTAAACAGCTTGATTTATATTACATTGTGCCCCCCATTCTCTGGCCACTAAATCCTGTTCCGTTCAAACACACTGATGACCATGTTTTCATTTAATCAAATTCGTGGCACAAATTCAAACCTAATCAAACCCTTCAATCTTGCGAAAATCTGCATTTGGAATTTTTTTTATTGAAATTATTGCAAAGTGATAGCAGAGAGAAACATGATCAAAATACTGTGAATAGAGCAAGTGTATGAATCCCATTGACTATCTTTGATCATAGCCCTGCAAATTGGACAGTTAGACCAAAGCTGAAGAAGGCCTTTTCAAGGACTTTATAGTACTTTTTTTACAGCACCTCAAAGCTTAAAATTCTGAATATTATCCCATTTAAATGTTACTTTTAATGTGATCAACAAAAACATTTTGTTCAGCCTTCAAATAGTTTCCTCGTTTGTAAAACGAAATGTTTCTCAATATAAGAAAACTAACATTTGGTGAAAAACTAAAACAGTGATTAAAGAGCGCTTCCTTTATAATCACTGAAGCTATGAGTCTGAAAATCCCAATTTAATCAATAAATATGGCTAAACTTCATAATCTTTTATTTACATCATGTCTCCACTTTGTTTGTTAGAATGAGAGAATTGTGCTATGTCAACTTCTGTTAATCAACAATGCACTCATAAAGATTTCACTTGTTTCATTACTGGATGAATCAGCATTTTTGAACAAATCTCTTGAATAATTCAATGACGCACTCAGAAAGACTTCACTTGTTCAATTACTGGATGAATCAGATTTTTTGAACTAATCTCTTGAATGATTCAGTGACTCACTCATAAATATTTCACTTATTTCATTCCTTTTCATTATTGGGAGATGAGTGTCTTTTACCATTGATAAACATTGAGACACCTCAGTCTATATTACAATGGCATAGACGGCAGTAGCTTTATAGACACTCTGAGAGTGACTCTTGAAGGACCAGTGGGAGTTCAAGGAATTGTGCTTTAAAATTTTCTTTCACGTCCTAGGTGCAAATTCACATTAAAATGCACACACAGGAATTGATAAGCACAATAAATATTACAATTTTATAAACGAGTATGAGATTACTGAATTGGCTTCACAACCTTATCCCTTACACAAGAATGGTTATATTTGGGAGTCTGATATATGACCGAAAACCTATGATTTAGGACAAGAGGTTTGTAAAATGGATTGATTGGACAGGGTGAATGTGTGGATACGACTGTGTGCGAATATCTGTTTCAAATTATGTTTACAAAAAGGAGGTGAACACATTCAAAGACGCAAAGTGAGAGAGAATATTATAGAGTGCAGACTTTGCATATGATACAATGCAATAAAACCACCTGCCGGTGCTGTTGCTTTTAATCCGCCCCCTCTTTTAGACTAAAATTATTTTGCAGCACATTAAGCAGAGGGCCGACTCCTGCCGTGGCACCCCTCCGCATGCCATACTTCAACATTACCCCAAGTGAACTCACATCCCAGGGTTTTCCAGCATTGTCGACAGTCAGCCATGTCAGCACAGCTGCTCCAATATGAACACGCAGATTACATCTTAAACTCACTTTCTATATATACACTTAAGGGATACTTAAAAATAAACATATTATACCACTGCATTAGACAAAACTGAAACCCAACACTTAGGTTTAAAAGTGTAATTCGGCCATTTCTCTCTCTCTCTCTCTCTCAAAATACTGTAGTCATTTGCATGCAATGAATTCTGGGATAGGCAAGGTCACAAATGATCCATCCGTTGTATCCTTCATTTCACGGAAAAAGAAGGACGCTGTCACGGCTCTGTCATTCTAGTTTGAACTTTTAGTGTGTCTGTTGACAGAGCCCTGACACTGCCCCTTTAACGGGTTTTATGTGAGATCGCGTGCCTCGGTGCGCACTCTCGTGTCCATGTGATTTCATGTCGTACTTGTCGCGCGCAGTTGGTTGGCACCAATTGCACGCCATCTTGTCATCTTTGTGAACATGTGGCGATGTCACTCCCTTGTTACCTCGTTTCTCTTGAATGTTGTCAGCTGTTCATTATTATTTCCCTTCCTCTTGTATCATATATATAACCCTTTGTATTTGCTGTCCGTCGTGGTCTCGTTGTCATTTTTGTGTTTTGCAAGTCGCGATTCCTGTTATGTTTCCTGCCTTGTTCCTGGGTTGTTTTACGTTCTAGTTTGTGTTATGTTTTTCCCCTCCATGGGTTGTTTCTTTTGTGTATTATGTTCTTTTGTTATCATAAATAAATCGTCTTTTCCCCCTGCATTTGAGTCCTCCCGTTCTCATTCTGTGACAGACACATTTGGAGGAGCCTTCGAATTGGGACAGCTTTCATTATGCCGTGGTGATCAGACTTTGAATGCGCTCTTTAAAGGGTGCAGCCTCTGAATTGCGACACACATTATTAATACAGTGACATTAAGTATTATTTTAAAAAAGAGATTTTTTTTTTGATGAACATCTGGGTTATTATGAAACTGCATGATTTTTAAAGTCAATAGCAATGTAGAGAATAGGCAAAACACATTTAGTTGAAGATGACATTTTGTCTATATCACATCATGGAGCTTTTGCATCCCTACAATCAAATTAGACACAAAAATGGCTACTGTCCGTTTTCAAATAGTACAGGGATTTCAAGATCTAGATTAATCCAATGACAGAGCTCATAAACATTGGTGTTTCTTTTTTCACACCTTGAAAACTGGAAATTCTCCATCATGGCCAAGACCAGGCACATCATGTGTGCACATCATAGAGCTTTACTGTTCAGACAGAGTTGAACTGAACAGACAACTCATAGTTGATTTGCAATTCTTCAAATAAGCCACTTGTACTTTGAATGGAAGTCTGTGAACAAAGATGTGATGGTTTTCAGTGTCTCATTGTCATGTGGGTCCGGATGCATCTGAATAAAGCACTTTTCTGCTGCTTTCAGACAGAAGGGAGAGCAAAAGGCAGTAGATTTAGGCAGGTCCCCTAGTGTGTTTTTTATCTTATTCAATGTGCCAATTTTCCCACATGGCTGAGTTTTCTTTTACTTTTTCTTTTATAACAGTCTCCTTTCGGATGATATTGAGCAGAGCTATTGCTATCTAAGAGTCTGTTATCTAGGCAAATTAGATACGACAGAGACAGATAAGGCCTAATCATGGAATAAATTACACTATAGATTCTTCTATAAAGCACATTTTTATCTCTGGTTCGCTTTAATCTGCCTCTGGTATAAAAAAAGTTGATAAAGTTAATTCAATACAAGTTCTGCATTTCATGAATGTATGAAGGACATTTCGCTGACCACAAGGTTTGATCTCGTTCCCAGGTGGTGGAAATTATATAAACGCTGGCTCAGCGGTCAGATTATGGCGAAGCAGATATATACGGTGTAAGATTTAATTCATTTCATTTCCTCAGTCATGCAGTTAACCGATCACGAGCTCTGGAATGCCAGAGGGATCAATGCATTCTATCCAAGCCCTTTTAAGTGAAGCATTTTGGCTATTCATAGGCCCAAGACCCTAAATATGTGATATAAAGCATGATTAGTAGCAGAACTTTTAATAATAGGGAGCACCTGGTCCTTTCATTCAGTCATACATGACTAATTTTCTACGCACTTCTGAGAGAGATTGTTTGCGAAACAGCCTTAGTTATCACCACATCGGTCACTTGAATGATCTGGAAAAGAGCTCACAAAGGAATAGCAGGGATTGCATTGGCACCTGACTATTTCCATTTGACATCTCCAGCACAGAGACATGGATAACTGTCCAATTTATCTCTGTCCTCAGAGGCTTAACGTTATCTAAACAGCTTGCCACTTCAAAGTGGAAGACAAACGGGGCAGAAATGGACTGTACTCTTGGACTCCATCAGCTTAGCAGAGCTCCATTTAAATGGCTGGAGCTCTGAAAGAAAAGCAGTTTTTGATCTAGAAGAAAAAAGAACCATGGTAATCCCATGAAGGACCTCTGCACTGCCCCTCAGTGTTCATATGAAGTAGAACACTTAAATTGGGATTAGCTTTAATGATCGAGTGTCATTTTTGGTGGCTATATAGAGGGATGTTAAAAATGGCTAGATGTTTTGAAGTAAGAGCAATATCAAACGTGGCATTTAAATATAGGTAGGTAGGTATCCTAACAACCAAACATCTCTTCAAACTTTTGAATGCTGAAAGGAGCAAAGTTTCTCAGGGGAACACAAATGTTTTAAAGGAGGGATAATAGTTTTCT
Organism: Rhodeus uyekii; assembly: GCA_037043235.1. Classification (NCBI taxonomy): domain Eukaryota; kingdom Metazoa; phylum Chordata; class Actinopteri; order Cypriniformes; family Acheilognathidae; genus Rhodeus; species Rhodeus uyekii. The sequence goes on along the minus strand of JAWRVZ010000010.1, from coordinate 7,762,243 downwards.
TCCACCATGTCTCATTGTTTGCAGACCTCCAGCACCCCTTTAACCTCAGTTTGAAAATGTCTGACCATTACAGGTTTGTTTGCATGTGTGGATGACTATCTCATTATAATTTCAACCTTGAACAAGGTACATTATCTCAGCGTTTTTCTTGGGGACTGTCCCTGCAATTACGGTTGCTTAGTGGCTTTACAACTAATGGTAAACACCAACTGCAAAGTGGCAAGAAATTATCTCAAATGACTATTGGGTTTATTAAGCATCCATTTTAATAAAGCAGATTATGCCATATACATCTAAAACATAATATTTGTGATACTGCAAAAGTTCCTAGCACATCATGACTGTTTGCAAAAACACACAAGGATTGATTTCACGTCTATTAGTAGAGGAGCACTGCAAACGTGTAAATATATCAAGTCCCAGTTATTTAATGAGGACAATCAGCATGACATTACACTGGAGATCAACAAGAGAAGGGTTACCATTGGTGATGTTTACTTTGGGCTATGAGCTACAACCACAAAGACAGTGTGCAAGGGGAGCAAAGATTATGACACTTTTGATGAGTTACCAAGCACAGGCACATACAAAAGAGATGTCAGAAATGACCAATGGCACACAGAAGAACAGATTAAAAGGTTCTCATTGACAATAATGCAAGTGCCTTAATGGGTACATTTTAAAGCAACAACATTCATAAAAATAAAAGAACATTAAATGTAATGCATATTTCAAACAATACAATATGAGCAATTGAAAATGTCCAAAAACTTGTTACTCCTTAAAAATACTGTTTGTTTTTTTATGAAGAAAATGAAATGGTAGCCAATCTGACTCTGACCTGGTTTATATTTATACAATAACTTTAAAATACTGATTGTCTTATCTACATGGGCTTTGAAATATTGTGAGACACTTCTTCACTGTAAATTAAAACAAAAAAAAATTATTTATTTTTTCCCCCAAGAAAAGTGAAGGTTAAATGCGCAAGTCTGACTGCAGAGTATAAAACCAGTGAATGAAAGACAATAGGAAAAACGAGAAATCGCCACATTTATGTATATGATACAATGCTGGTCAAATTCGTATATCACACACCACTGAAACGGTACAGGGCTGATTAGTGCTCCCATCTCAAACACATTTGTAATCTCTGCTGGCTTTTGTGCTGCATGCAATACAATATAGAAGTCAATATAATATAGAATCTAATCTAGATGATACGAAATGGTATGGGGACTTTAAGTAACACTTTTTATATATATGCTACATAAATTTGAAACCACTGGTTTAAACAAAGGTAAGGTTTTAAGAAAGGTTTGAATAGCTTATAAATGACATTCTTTGATGCAATTTGAATTTTTTTTTTTTATCAAACATTTTTTTAAACACTGCATAAATGCAAATTATGTACAAGCATACAGAAATGATCTCAAAAATACCTCACTGCATGTAGGGAAATAACTGCAAGCTACTGAAGGTGCAAAAAAACAGCCAAGGCGTCGTTTCCTCACTGGAGATTATTTAACAGTGGGACAGTAACACAAGACAAAATGTCTAAACGTACAATAAAATAAAACAAAAAAGAAGACCGATACAATAAATCTTATTGGAAGCCTCCGGTGAAGCACAGAGTAATTCAGCTGGGTGAGGAAAAAAAAAAGAGAAGCAAATAAACATGTGAAAGGAATGCTGATGATCAGCTCATCTCCTCCTCACTCATCATCGCTTTGGCTCCCCTCTGACTGCTCCTGAAAACAAACACACAATGACATTACACGCATGTGCAGACATAGAGCTCTGGTGAGCCACACCTGACTGATCTCTGGTCTGCAGAGTCTCATTACTTGTGGACTGATCTGGTAACTCTATGCGCTCCCTTATTTCTGGATAATGAGACAACCTCACACTGACTCATGAGCCTTGGTGTCAGGGTTCTGTCATGTCAGTTTCGGTTCCTAGTGTGTTGGTCAACAGAATCCTGAAACTGCTCTCTCATCTTGTCTGTGCAAGGGCGCGTGACGTCTCGTGCGCGCTCTCTTGTCCACGTGCCTTTATGTTATTTGTGCCGTCCCGTCTGCTTTGTGAACACGTGGTGATGCACGTCTGTATTCGCTTCGTGTTCATGTCCTGTCAAGCATTTGCCCCGCCCTCTAGTTACCTTGTTTCCCTTGATTTTTGTCAGCTGTTTCTGATCACTACCTTCCCTCATATGCCTATATAATTCCTTTGTGTTTGCTGTCCATTGTTGTTTCGTTGTCTCTCCATGTCTGTTCTTCATGGTGTTCCTGACTCTTTGTATACCGTCTCATTTGGTTGGTGTTCTTGAAGTGTCTCGTATCGTATTTGAGTTCCTATTTTCCCCCTCGTGGGTGTTTTCTTTTGTATGTTTATTTTCTTTCTAATAAATCATCCTTCACCCTGCACCTTGAGTCCTCCCCTACTTGTATTGTGACACTTGGTCATCCGGTTCTGACATGATATGAGGAGACTATGCAAATCTATGCAAGACATGAAGTGATCACACTAATGGAAAAAAGCGCATGTGAAGGGAGGTTTTAAAAGCGAGAGAAACAGAAAGACTTACATTTTCCTGTTGAACTGCAGCAGATGGGATAAAGAGAGATGAATGAAAGTGAGGTTTAATGGCACTGTATCAGAATCAGAATCAGAAAGAGCTTTATTGCCAAGTGTGCTTGCACACACAAGGAATTTGTCCTGGTGTTGAAGCTTCCAGTGCACATATACAACATAACATACACAGTACGTGGTCACATGATGGGATTTTTTGTAAGCAGAACAAACAAACAAAAACAAAACAATAACTGAAGAGCTCAACATCGAGGCAGCCATTCGCGGCGCCATCATTGTTCTTATATTCTATATATGCGTTTTTCTCATAAAATATTCTCCCAGGGAACTGCATAACACCAAAAATACATCTTAGATGTTGAAAGATAAGGGCATGTGGCTAAGCATCTATAAATCTGGCGGTTAACCATCCCAATCAAAGCCTGTGTTTTTTTGGGGGAGGGTTTTGTGATAATTTCTTCAAGCATAATCAATCAAAATTTCAATGTATACACCTGAGGTCTTATATTACAAGACATCTAATTAAGCTACATGTGAATTGGCTAAACAGATTGTAGCAATGGCGGGCCTAACTGAAGAAAAGAATGGTGGACCTACGTTCTCCTCCTGTTCTTCCTCGCTGTCATCGTCACTGACCACAGGCTTCGCCTTTCCACGACTCGGTCTCTTCTTGCCTCTGTCCTGACATCTCTCATCCCGTTTACTCAGCTTAATTTTCACCTTCACTGATTTAGCTTGGATTAAAAAATAAATGATTGTAATAAATGAGAATTTAAATAAAAATAGCACAACTCTACAACAGAGACATAAATACAAATTAGTTTATAGAAATGGTTGTTATTTTAACAGGATAACAATATGAGAGCTCATTTTTTGTTTGAAATGAAATAATTAATCAAATGCCACCCACATCTTTCTAAATCAGTTATTTGTAGTTAACCGGTTTGCTTGATCAATTGTAAAATTAACATTAAACATTAAAGACCTCATGAAATCGTTAGTGTTTGTGGCTTTTAGTCTTTCAGCTTTGAGTTCATCAATATGCCAGTGTACTCCATAAAAAAAAATACATTTTCGTAGATAGATATTTAAAAAGTAGTATTCTCTAAAAAATACAAATGGCTCACCCTGCATTGCATTGATTTTCGTCCAATCAGATGCACTCGACTGAGGTAGAAAATCATATTCATTCTGTAATGTAACTAGAACCTTAAGTCACCTTTCCACTATTTTCAACATTTGTGTGCAGTTCCTGCATTTCTTCCCCATGTAACAGTTGCATGGAGCTTTCAAACTGGCCATGAATCAGTGACTATATACCTATATAGTATAGTATAGTATATACTATATATCATGTTAAAATGAATTAATATTGAATATCATACTACAGGGCTTGAATTGTAGAAAGACCCAACTGCTGAACACTGTTGAGATGCACAGCCTCGAGTAGGCCTAATTCACATTCTCTTGTCGAATAACTGCGTAACTGTTATCAGTGGCTGAAGCTTCCATTACTAGCTCTAAAATAAGAATGGAATTAGATACGCAAGAACACACAAGAGCGTTTTAAGGACAAAAACTTGACAAAAGGTCTTGATAAAATAATTGTATCAAGTAAAAATATAAAATAATTATTTAATAAAAATACCTGAGGTGTGCATTACTTTTCTAATAATTCAACAGCCTGGAATCAATTATTCCTTACATATGCATAAACGAAAATCATAGTAGGTTTTGCAATTCATGTAAATAAGTAATTAAAAAAAATAAAAACTGTTAATTTAACACAAATAGTGTATAATAGTGTAAATATGAATATATCTCCTCAAAAAACAAGTGACTAGCAATATACCTAAAAGAAAAGCATAGTATAGTATGATGAATATTTTAGTGCAAAAAATGCTCATAGTTTTGTTTAAAATACATCACAACCGATCCAATTTACCTGCAAATATTAAAATATTTCAACGCACCCACAGTGAAAATGGGATCTGAAAATGATGCATGTGCATTTGATGCACAGACAAAGCTCCCATCAGAAATAAATGACTATGGAGATAGTGAAAAGGCAGCTTTTTGAAAAAAAGAAAGAAAATTGTTTAGGCCTTTGAAATGTGCCGCTCAAACATCTCGTTTCAACAAAAGAAAGTACAAGATTTTGTAGAGCTTTAGCTTTGTTAGCATCAGTAAATTGGTTTGTTCAAAATTTATGAATTGGTGGTTCAGTAAATCTTACACTCTTCCTCGGATTCCTCCTCATCATCGTCATCATCATTGCTGTCATCATCACTCTCCTCCCTTGCAATCTTTTGTCTGGCACTTTTGAATACTGACTGGAGAACAATGGAGTCCTCATAGATCTGCAAAACACAAAGGGCAGGTGAGAAAAAATAAAAAAAATAAAGCATAAACTAACACTAGATTCCATCTCCAGATTTTGCTAATTTCAGAAGAGATTAAATATTGATTTCAAACACAGACAAAATCTGGTAAGTAATCACATTACACAATTTACCATGAAAATACCATGTAAAGAGATCTTCAGAAATAGATATAACTGATCTGAAATGTAATGCGAAGTTATTATAAACCTTTACATGAATAAATTCACATTACATCAGGAAATTGACAGCAATAAACTTCTTCGAACAAACCAAAAATCCCAGTTTTATTACAAAAAGATCAGTAGTTATTCAAGTCTGTACAGTAATGACATGCTTAATATTTGCATGTATGACAAGCACTTAAAAAAGTACCCTAACCGGTGGCCTGACGTGATACCACTAGATAGTTTGTACTTAAAGCAGGATGGAGGGTGTTCAATCCATTTATTCACTCACCTGTGAGCCCTCTAGATTGTAAGTCTGAGCATTGTGACAAAGAAGCATGACGTCTTTCTCCAGATCGCTAACACTCCTGTACTTGTGGTTGCGCACGCGCTCCTGCAAAAATAAGAGCACTTCTATCACCAAAACATCCTACTTTAACAACTGAGAAAATAAGAGCCACCGACATTACGGAAAAACATCAAGGCGAGTAAGGCCAGCCCATTATAAACACGAAAACATCAGTTTATCTCGTCGTACAACAAAAAACAAATCTCTGTGGCAAAGTAATCCTGTTATCATCCAGCCAGAGTAACGAGTCCTGATCGCATGATAATACGTCACAGCAGAGCCACACTGAAATAAAAGACGTACTGTAACTCGCATACCTTGATCTTCTTGAAGTCCACTGGCTTCCTTATCAGTTCATAGTACTCAGGGAGCTCTTTCCTGGAGGGCAACTGCACAAAGACCTCGCTGAGCTGACGGCCTGATCTGTGATCAGAAACAGAGATTGAGGGTTATCCTGACTTCCTCGGACCGCATGTTGACAGATAACTAAACAATCAGCCTGGGTGGATTTCCAACTTGGTGGAGTAATGTCCAACTGGCTTTCATTATCATCATATTCGTGGTTTACTGACTGTTATCTCTCAAGTCCACCCCCAGGCCAACGGTAGAAAATACAAGGCTAAATCCAGAAAACAGGAAATGGTATAAAGGTCTCCAGGAGTAATATTTTCCTGAGGCATAATGAGGACAAGGATGTTTTTTTTACCCTGTATTTAGCTCGTATCTGTCTGTTACAGTTGCTCTAAATATTTATGACACAGCGCAGAGGATTCATTACACATTCAGTGATTAAATCAGTGCTCAAATTGATGCAATTATGCTGTGTCGGCCTTCATACAGACCTCAATTTATAGTTTCTGCAGCAGATGCATGTTAGTGTTAGTCTCGAAGCTCAGACTGCAGCACAATGCCAAGCAGTTTCCAACAAAGCTGAAGGATGAACTCAGCATTTAGCATAGTTTAGCACTTCGAAATTGGTGGCTCAACATTTCAACAATTTCAAATGGCTCAAAATGTCAGCTATGTCATTATTATGATGACATGCGGTAATTAAAAAAAAATAAAAAATTCTAGAGAAAATCTACAGAACGTGCTTATAGGACTACCGTAGTTTAAATTAAGGTGAGAAATTATTTTTATTATTCAAACATTTTCTCTTATCCTGGCAAAGAATACTACAAGCAATTGCTCTATTTTACCTAAACAAAAGTTTTAAAAGCTACTAGAGAATTTAGGCATCATAACATTATAATAATGTACAGTCTGGGTTATTGATACAGGGTTATTAAATTATTAGTGGTTTTAAAGATTAAATAAACATGACATGACAGCAAGGTAATCTAACTGTAAAATAGAGGAAATTATCATACGCAATTTTATCATATGCAATTAAATACAGCAATACCTTGAGATACGAGCATAATCCGTTCCAGAACAGAGCTCGTAACTCGAATTTCTCATATCTCAAATCATTTTACCCAATAAGAAATAACAGGGGGGAAAAATGATCCTTTCCGGCCCTCTAAAAAATTCCCTTATTAGTGCTAATAACAGTGGAAAAAACATGTTTGTAATTTCTCTAGAGACATACACACTAGAGTTGAGCCGGATACTCGGCTGAAACGAGTATCCGGTACGGAAAAAGCCCTTTTGCAGAGTACGTGTATTATATGAGTAATCCGAGTCAAAATCTGTGCTTGGATTGAACAAAAATCCTCATTGGGTAGCTGACTGTGTCTGCGTTCTGTGACAGGCTAGTCACAGTGCCCCTCCCCTACACATACAGATTTGCTGTGTCCCGCCCTGCTCACTCATACACAGAACAGAACAGCTCTCTTTGTCTCTCTGTCTCTCCCTCAGTCACTCAGGTTTGCGTCTTTTCCGTCAACGTTTAGGGTTTCTTCAGCTTCAGGTTTGTTTATATTTCAGTTTGTTTGTAGTACTTATTAACAAGAAGAGTTCTGGTACACATGGGGTTTGTTCAGACGTGGTGCTCGGTAGAATGCGACTAGCGTTGCGTCTCTGCCTGTCGGAGATTTTTTTCCTTTTTTTAACCGTCTGCTTGAAATGGGTGGGCTTTAGTCATGCATTTGATATTTGGTTGATCAGAAATTGTTATATTTATTGCTGATTAGAAAGCCATTTACATGACAGCATCAGCATTGAGCTTCAGATGCTCAGATTTTTTTGGTTATTTTTTTATTTCCACACCAGGTGTGTGTGTGGCTTATTAATTTGTAATATAGTTTTTATACCGACCACTTCCGGGTTAGGCCCCGCCCAGTCCGAGTACAGATGCAGATAATTAATTTAGTTAACAGATACAGATTTTGCTATACTCGCTCATCCCTAATAAACGCACACAAATAATTATAGTATATAAGGATAAGTATTTGTCGGGATGCTCGTATCTCAAGGTATCACTGTATACAAAACCAATTCAAGATCAATTAAAAAAATCATTAATATTGGTCAACAACCGATGTTCAATTAATGGCTTGCGTTTTTTTGTTTGGCCGACTAATGGCTTAAACCTTCTACTCAGAATACCTCTATAAGTTATTTTCACGCATTTCAACTTCAAAAACCCATCTGAAAGCATGTTTTTCTCTGTTGTTTGGGATTAGTCATAAAAGTGTGGCTCTAAGACCGGGGTTCTTGTCATTTAAGAATAAGTGCAGCTGCGCTCTGTTTTCACATTACATGACTCATTAAGTTCCACAAAGTCATATATCTGAAATAATTGCGAAGGATTTCTGTCTGCAAGATGCTCAAGTACTACCAACGTGACATTTCTAGAAGTATTGGTTTAAATATGGGCTATTTGTCAATCATGTAAAATTACTGCCATGCCTAGACAACAAAATTATTATTCCACAACTGATATGTGCTGTTAACTAGGAGGTTGTCATGGGGACCACCAAGAGCGAAAGCCAGTATATGATCAATCCTACCCTTCAATCTGGGGAATTGCAGCTTAATTGGGTGACGCATCAAGCCCTTGTCCTCCACTCACTCTGAAGCTGGTTTGAAATTCTCAGTGGGGTGTATTATAGTCAATGTACCATTACCCAACATCCACTACATTCCAAGTGTGACATTCAGACTACATAATTAATCAAAACACGGATTAATCAAGAAAATAATTTAATCAAATTATGCTTACCGGTAGTCAACTGCCAATTAATCAATTTCAGCTAAATATGTTCAGCTATATCAGGACAGAGAAGAAATAAAAAGAACTGCAACTCGTGTCACATCCCTGACACAGTTGAGCATCCATGCATGCCAAAAATTATGCATGCACTCTTGGCTTGTAAAAATGAAGCGGGCTTGATGCATTCAGGAGTGGGAGCATTCCACTCTAAACAATGTTTACAGACCCTGGAAACACTGTGACAGTGTGATAAAGTACAACAAGCACACAGACCATCCTTCAATCTTGCTGACAGATTCTGATGGATTACGTCTTTGCTAACTGGGAGAGCCAGACATATACTTTAGGTATATATTTTGTGATTCCCTGAAAAATATGAAAAAGTGCATATACTATCATAATTAATGCAATAATACTTTAAATGTGTGTGTGTGTGTGTGTGTTCAATCACACTTTAGATTAGGGCTAAATTCTCTCTATTAACTAATTACAGTGGAGTTCACTTATCTTGACTCACGGTTAACTCACCAATACTATCATGTCGACGTTTTTGAAGTAGAACCGCAAAACTCCTTATTTGTCTTAGCATTTTCTTGTGGGACATGTCGATTCTTTAATGTCGCCGAAATTTAATATCTCGAGCACAAAAGAGGGACAAAATCGCCACTTCACATGGTTATTTCGTGACTACTTTGCGTACCTAGTTAACTGTGCATGCGCTGAGTTTGCCTTGCACGTGGATCACGGTCCGCTCACGCCATTGACGGTTTACTCCCTGTCGTTGATCTCGTCTGAGGGATAACACGCACGTTTTTTGTGATTTTCTGAGCAATCGATCGCTTCATCAAACAAATCGCGGCAACACTGTTGTGTAAAAAGACACCAAAAACACGAGCATGTACATTCTCATTTAATAACTCACATCATGTACATCAATAAATGTTCATTTTTCGTTCTTGCGAGGGTTGTTGTCTTTGGCGCTTCCACTATCACTCTGACAGCTGGTGCTGATAGGCTGTCTGACCTGTCAATCATGCAAGAAGACGTGATTTGCTGTGCTGCCATGAGGGCGGGCTCTTCTCATCTCATCCGACACACTTCTTAAAGGGACGAGCTGCTGCACAGAGCAGCGGGAGAGACTGCTTTTTCTTTTTTTCTTCTGATTCTGACTGTTGTTTATTTTCTTCTCGTTTGAATTTCGTGCACAAGCACTGTAAACCGAGCCTGAACAGTTATGGATAAGTGACGTCATGCGAGCAACATTTGAAATTCGAAATGTGATCTTACACAAAAAAAGTTCATCAATCTATGGTTAACAGCACATATCAGTTGTGGAATAATAATTTTGTTGTCTAGGCATGGCAGAATGCCAACAATTTTTTACACAAAACCCAAAACCCGCGGGCTATATGAGTGTGCAGATTATCTGCGTCTGCAGGTTATATGTGGGAAAATCGGTAATATATGTTATATGGGTTGTCTCGCTTTTTTGCAACCCCCGAGGCCATCAACATAACCAAACTCCACTGTATTAACTATGAATTGTGCCTCAATAAATTCCTAATTATGGCTTATTAATAGTTAGCTAGTTAGTAGTTGTTAAGTTTAGGTACTGGGTAGGATTAAAGGATGTAGAATAAGGTTATACAGAATAAGGCATTAATACGCAACTTATAAGTAATAATAAAAAGTCAATATTCTAATAAGAAACTAGCTAATAGTGAGAATTAGACACTAAACTAAAGCATTACCGTAGCTACTAAAACTATTTACTGCTATTAAACACAAATGTACTGGCATGCCGTTCAAAAGTGTGGTATGATTTTTTTAAAGGAAATTATTACTTTTATTCAGCAAGGGCACATTAATTTGATAAAAAGTGACAGCATATAATTAGGGGGCAAGCACTGAAGGTGCGGAGGCATCTATTGTTTTTGTTCTCGAAACGATTTTTACACCGTGGAGATCTATGGCAGCCCATAGAACTGCTTGCGGGAAAGTTATGAAAATTGGCACACTAACAGAGGATAGTCTGATCTGTCAACAGAGCAACATTAGAGTCTCTAACTCAAACTTTCTAGCGCCACCAACTGTCCAAAGTTACATTTATGCTAATAACTCTTGAACCACAAGGACTAGAAACAAAATTATTATGTCCACTGAATCGTTGGCTCAAGATGATTCGATTGCACCCCTATGACATAATTCTCTGTCATGAAAATTGTTCAGCCATTTTGAATTTTACAAAAAAAAACTCCTCCTAGGCAGTTTGTCTGATTTTCACGAAAATTCAATCACATCACCTCCAGACAATGCTGACAAAAAGTTATTAAAATCAAGCTGATTTGTCAAACCATTTTTGATTAACTCACGAATGCATTATGACAAAATGGCCATCAAAATGAAAGCAAGGCTAAATCTCCACAATGCATTAGCGTATTCCGACCAAACTTGATTCATGTCATGACAATCATGATCTGAAGCTACATGCAGAGTGGTCAGGAGATATGAAAAAATTACATTTTTGCTTATAACTCCTGAACACTTTGGCGAAAAATCATCAAACTGGTCTCTTTAGATTCAGTTCACCATGCCGAGTCAAGCTATACCCAATATTTCCGTATCGGCCATTTTGAGCGTCGGCCATTTTAAATTTTGTCATAAAATGCTATTTAACTAACACATTGGTGTATCATTACAAAACTCGGTACGTGTCTTCGGCATCTTGGCCTGATACAACACAAACAGTTTCGGCACAGTTCCACCTTGTGGTCAAAGGTTATATCTAAATGTACAAATATGCTAATGACTTTTGATTACGTTAACCTATGGCAAAACATGTGAATATGTTCCTTGGTTCAAGCTGAGAACACGAATACCAAATTTGTCAGAGTTGGCTAAACTTCCTCCCTGACCGTTTGTCACCGAAATTGAATCGTATCATCTTCAGACCATGCTGAAAAAAAGTTATTAAAATAAAGCTGATTCGCTTATGAATCTTTGAATATTGAAAGAATTCGACAAAATGGAAAGAATAAAAAAAAAAAAAAAAAACGACAAAATGGCGATGAAAATGAAATCAAGGCTAAATCTCTACAACACATAGCGTATTCCGACCAAACTCGGTGCGTGTCATGGCAATCATGATCTGAGGCTACCTGCTGAGTTTTGAGTCAGTGCCCCCTAGTGGTCTGGAGATATTTGAAAAGTGACGCTTTTGCTCATAACTTCTGAATGCTTTGGCCAAAAATTATGAATCTCTTTAGATTCAGTGCATCATGCCAAGTCGTGCGATATCAAATTTTCCCGTGTTGGCGATGTCGCTAGCAAGAGTTAGTATGAATTAGCATGTCGCTAGCAAGATGTAGAATGAATTAGCATGTCGCTAGCAAGATTTAGCATGAATTAGGATGTTGCTAGCAAGATTTAGCATTAATTAGCATGTCGCTAGCAAGATTTAGTGATAATCAACATGTCGCTAGCAAGATTTAGTATGAATTAACATGTCGCTAGGAAGATTTAGTAAGTTTGCTAGCATGTCTCAGATTAATTGCTAGGGTTTGTCAGTGATAGATACATAGTGGATGAAGCTGAAATACTCCATTAGAGTCAATGTAAACAAAGTGTTCACCCCTTCATTGAAAGCATAAGAAAATTTTTATCTTTAAAAGTAATTTTTCAGAAAATCATAAGTCGAATCAGTTTGAAAAGATAGTCATAATAGGTCTGAGGTGTGGTGTGAGTTTGGTGTTTGTAGCTTGAAAGCCCTAGGAGGAGATAGTGTTTACATTTTTGCAAAGAATAATAATAAGTTTAGCTTGGCTTGGCTTTCCCAAGAAATAGAATAGATTCTGCCTTCTCGTTATCCTGAAAACAAATTATTGCAAAATTAACACAATAATTTTCAGAGTTCTATTTCAAATATAATCAATATAATCCATATAGACAAAAATATTAAAATCTAATCAATCTCAAATATTCATTAATAATAAATAAAAGTGATTTTTTTATTTATTTAAATTAAATTACAAGTTCTGCATGCTTAATGAATCATTCAACTTTTTTTGCCTGCTGTCATTAGTTGTTTTTTTTCTTACAAAGCCTCTGCATCATGATGGCCCTAACATTACTTTACCTTAAAATTATTTCTGGTTGTTACCCCAGTCAAGACTCATTCCACATCTATAGTCTTGGACACAGTAACAATAACTGTCAACACACTACTTCTACTACACACTACTTGCCTATCATCTCTCTCTACACTGTAATTCCTGGAAAAACTGAGATATTGAAAACGGCATGTTCAGTACAAAACCACAGAGTTCAACGTCAAAAAAAATTGACATTCCATTTATTCCACATCATCTTTACTGAAAACGAATAGACAATCAAACTGTGATTAAGGAGAGCCAATACAAAGAGTCGCCTGCAACAATACAGTGAGGAATTGGCTGGTCCAATGAGCCATTATTGGAAGTTTAAAAGCACTTACGAGTCTCTGTAATTGATGACCGTATCGACTATAGCATTCATCTGTTTCGTGAGTTTGGGTGGGTTTGGGGAGAACTTCTCTGCTGGAGGACGTCCTCTCCTTTTCTTGGCCTTGTCTCCTTCCTCACGCCTCATGTCTTTGTCCACATGTCTCCTACGCTTGCGCCTCTTCAGCCGTATTTCCTCCTCGATTTCCTCCAGGTTTCCATCCTCTATAGCCTGCCAAAGTTAGCAGTTAAGATCACATTGAATAGTTAATGAGGTAGGAAATTATGATATGAAAAGAAAACAATATACAATTGTTGATTGCTAGATTAAGACAATTTGCACTTGGCATACATGTGGTTTTAATCCATATATGACCCGTGCTGGAAAAATTAGTTAAAAATGGGCTAATTATGAACTACAGGCAAAATGGCATCATATTTATCGTGGACATTGACCATCTGCATTGTGTATAGTTTACTTGTATGTATGGTTACTTTTGCTGACTCTATCGACTACAAATAGGTGTAGCTCAGTAATTTTTCTGGTTCCAACAAATCATACATAATTTTGAAGGCTTGGTAAGAGAAAATTATCACTATCATATTTTTATTTTTTTGCTCATTGTGACTCATTATGCTTGTGCAGGTCACATACTCTTTCTGCCAAAGAAAGTTTGGCTAGGTAGGTTTTGCAATTGGGACCGCAGGCTTTCATCTAAAACCTTTAAATTACATGCTGAATCATAGATATGCAAAACAGGAAAAGGCCATCGGTGTGATTGTGTAAATGTAAATTTCACTGATTAGGCTACTATGGATGACAGTGAATATTTGATTTGAGGACTTCTTCCCAACTCCCCAAAGGCAGCCATGAAAGCCATATTCATTATCATAAAATACAACTAGAAGGGAAAGATAACTTACTAGAGATAACTTGACTATAGGCTCTGATTATGGAGCCATTTGGACATTCATCATTCTCACAATCTGACATGATTGTGCTCAGCATTCGTCCAGAGCTGCTCTTAATTAAATCCATCTGTCTGGCATTTTCTCTAAATCCTTCCTTTTGTTATACAATGGATATAGAGGGATTCTCTCATCATGCAGTGTACTCCAAAAAACACATTTGGCATGAATGTTTAGAGAATAAGTCATTTGCCTTCAGTGAATGTACTTTATGGTCAAATGCATTTGTGCTGTTGTATTTGGCCCAGTAACTGTTGTAAAGCAGTATACAAGTGATCCTGCTTGTTTAGGTGTGTTCAGAAGCACTTCAAATCTCCAAATACGCCCCAAAACATTTTTAATTCCACCACCAAAGCAAGAACTTGGCAAAGCAAAGAAATCCACAGTAAATCCAACAACTTCCAGAGACTTTGAAAAGTACGACACACATATAAATCTTTGTTTTTTTTGTGCATTTTTGTAACATTTTGCTGTAAAACTCACAGGTCGGTTATAATGATACGGAAAGCTTGATCCTCGGCGCAAAGTAATTCACCACACCTGTTATGCAGCTGAGCCAGAGCCCTCATTTGAGAATAATACAAATGCAAAGGGCCAGAAGTGAATAATGAGCACAGAAACCGACCTAAAGTGTGTCTGCTTTTGAAACCAAAACTCACATATAGAGTAATGTTTTATGCATTCATTCATTTGAGACTTTCAATGGTGCAAACATGATTGTGACTCTCAACAAAGATGTTATAAAAGAGGTTCCAGGCCTATTTATTTATTTATTTATTTATATATATATATATATATATATATATATATATATATATATATATATATATATATATATATATATATATATATATATATATATATATATATATAAATAAATAGGCCTGGAACATAAATATATATATATAATCTAACAGAGCTTGTTTAGATGAATTGGAATAAAGTAATGGAATAAACAAATAAAACAATTTGTACTCTCTATAGCAAGCAAATTTAATTGTAAATGTTTTGTTTTAAAGAGACAAACTATGAGTTAATTTACTTAAAAATAGCTACAATAAGTTTAGATCATATTTGAAATGACTCAATGTATATTACCATTGAAAAGTTTGGGGGTTGTAAGATTTATTTTTAAGAAACTGATAAAATAAGTGATTAAGTTAAATAAGAGATAAGTGAGCAAGTTATTCAAAAGTGATAGTAACAACATTTATAAAGTTACAAATTGTTTGCTTTTGAACTTGAAAAATTATGAAAAAAATATCAAGGTTTCCACAAAGATACTACACAAACTACTGTTTTCAGCATTGATAAAAAATGTATCTTGATCATTACTGCAGTTTTTAGCTTTATCATCAAATGAATAAAGGATGTGGAAAAAAAGTCGTTTAAAAATGGCAAAGTTGTTTTAAATTGTACTACAGTGGAGTTTACTTTATCTCGACTCACGGTTAACTCACCAATCCCATTATGTCGGCGTTTTTGAAGTGGAACTGCCAAACTCCCTATTTGTCTTAGCATTTTCTTGTGGGTTATGTCAATTCTTTTACGTTGCCGAAATCTAATATCTCAAGCACAAAAGTGGGACAAATTTGCCACTTCACATGGTTATCTCATGACTGTGAGTTCACTGCGCATGCGCTGAGTTCGCGTTGCACATGGATCGCGGTCAGTATTGCCAACTTAGCACCTAACTTGCTAAATTTAGTGAGTTTTCAGACCACTCACACTTTTAAAAAAAAAAACGACTAGCGACAAATCTAACGACTTTATCTGGAGTTATTGGAGACTTTTGGAGACTCTCTGAAGTGAAAGCACATATCGTTCTTACTCCTCTCAAGGACCATCCCAAAGCACTCACAGGCGTCCCGGTCCTTGCGCAGCAGATACAGGCAGAGCAGGAGATATTCACTCCTCTGTGTGCAAATGAATCATGCGCATGTGCGGGAAGCCGCCGCTGGCTGATTACGCCATGGCAGCAGGGGCTGTAAAATGTTCTTTTGTCTAAAAAATAATTAAATCACTGCACAAAACTAAATCGCTGCATTTGTTTGACTCACACAGCCTCAGTCACGTACTCTTGTTCACTGTGTGTGTGCGCCTCTCTGTGACAAAAGCTAACTAAGCTGGCTTCCTTATCATGTGTCAATGTACACCCAAAAATACAGGAAGGAGTGGGAATCAAACCCTGAATTTCAAGGCTGGTTAAAGCAGTTTATTGGTGATAAAACGTGGGCATACTTGTTGAGAAAGCATATTAGGCAACCAGAACGCAAGAAAGTACGCAATCTTGTACAGCGTGATGACCTCACGAATATGCTAATTTACGCATGACGTCACCTAGCGACATTTAGCGACTTTTTGGCCAATGAGTATGAGGCTTAGATGAACAAACACACAAACACATCCCTATCCCTGTTTCTGTTCTGACACGCGCTCTCAGGATTGAAGAGCCAAGGTTATTAAAAGACGGGACGAAGCCAAATTTGTTGAGAAAGCACATTAGACAGGCAGAACACAAGAAAGTATGCAATCTAGTACATTATGATTGTTATGACTTATGATAACGTTATGACTGTTTACGCTGTGAGCGAAATTGTGTTTGCAATGTTGGAGAAAATGATTAAAGGTTTGTATCCAGAATCAAGGGTGTTTTTTTATTGTATACTGGTAAATCTCTGCTGTTAGTTGGTGCACATATGCCTTTTGTTGTTAGCAAACATATACAGTGTATTTACATTTTTATAGCATGCTGATCGCGTCATCAAATAAATCGCCATATTGGCTGTTGGTTATCTTGATAAACTGTTATCTCAACGCTTTTTTTGCAACACCCGAGGCCGTCGACATAACCAAATTCCACTGTATTATTATTATATACTATTAATGTTGGTAGCACTTTATTTGCCAGCCCCGTTTTGCATGAACATCCTGTCAACTTACATTTGTGGTGGGTACACTTTAAGTACATTGAAAGTACTGTAATGTACTGTTAAAAAACTAAACAAAAACGCAACCTTACAGTTCTTACAGCATTTTTCATAATAATAATAAATGCAGCCTTTCATGAAACATAAAAAGAAATAAAAAATACCTCTCCCACACTTCTAATCGGTAGAGCATATTTATGCATTCAATTTTATGTAATCAGAGAGAAAAACATTATGCATGCTTTTCAGCCCCACATCAAATCAATGCATTATGAATCCGGTCATAGCAGGGGGTACACATCATCCTTTTAAACACTGTGCCTGGAGCACTCAAATGAAGCATTTCCCATGGCTGAGATCCTAGGTTCAAATAATGGCCATCTGCTGGGACACCTCTGGCTGTATTTCAGTGATGCTGAGCCAACAATGGCTAACCTTTCTTCCATCACCTCCACCTCCACCTCCGTTGGCATAGAGAAGTCGCACCTGTGGGTACCAAACTACTCTGAGGGAAAAAGCTCAAATGTACTCTTGACATCATGTGATACTGGGGGAGAATTCTTAAATGTCATGGACTGTGTGGCTATGACCTACAGCAGTGGTTTCCAACTTGGGGTAAACGTACCCTGTGAGTATGTGAGGTGGCAAAGGGGGCACGTAAACAGTTTTGCCATTCATTTAATTCTGCCCCACCTAATTAAAATCGAGCATAAATTTCTAACAGGCAAAATGCCCCTTCTGCGAAAACAGGAAAAAGGTAGAATTGTTTTAATTTCAAATACATGACATCCAATCAAATTACCTCATCTTTTGCGGTCAAAATCCACACAAGCAGTGTGTTTATGATAGGTTGACTGCAGTCTAAGCAAATCGCACTACATTACTGTCAGTCTCGAAAATGTACAGTTGTAAAAGTGGGGTTTTAGCACTTACTAGCATGACAAACAAATATAGACACATACTGTGCTCAATTTTAGGCTCAAACTCTCTTTGTACAAAAAAAAAAAACCTGTGTGAGTACAAGAATGCAATTTTTTATGTAAATGTGACATTTATTTTATACAACAGTTCATCAGACAAAAATTTAATTTTAATTAAGTTATGAACATTTTAAACAGTATTGTTTGCTTTGAAGTGAAATAATAGTGAGTCTCCAAGCAACACACAGCAGGTGTTTCGTTAGTACAGAGGTTTGCGGACCCCTGGGCGTCCTCCACTACTAGGGAGTCTGTAAAATAATTAGCTAAACAATGCTTTATGGACTTTAAGTCTTTTTTTTTTTTTTATCTGAAAGGTGTTTCTTCTTTCAGCCAAACACAATCAGGGTTTTATTAAAAATTATCCTGGCTCTTCCAAGCTTTAGAATGAGAGTGAATGATAAACTGAATTTTGAAGTCCAAAAAAGTGCATTCATCTATTATAAAAGTAACCAATATACGGCTCCAAAACAATGTTTTCCTACGAACAATATCTATGATTATAACTGTAAATACTATAATCACTAGCTAACCTTGTGCTGCTGTATTATTAAAAAGTCAATATTTACAGATGGGTGCCATTTGAACCAATAGAACAAGCATATTATGTTAATTTCTCCCACCCACATTTGGGTTTAATCAGTTATAATCACAAGAGTGTACTTGGAAAATGTTCAACCCTATAAGGGATTCATCACCCTAAAAAGTTTGAGGACGCCTGTGTTAACTGCTGCTTTCAAATTAGTAGCTTTGAGCAAATTGCGAAAGTCAGTGATTTAATGACCATTTCATAAATATAACCACTTGCTTCATTACTGAATGAATGACTCACTCATTGAGACAGTGACTTGCTGCCACCTCCTGCTGGTTTTATTTTCATTTCACCTTTTATTTTCAAGTACTTACATAATTTCATATTTCTCTATTTAATTCATGTTTTATTTAAAACAATTTCTAATAGCATTAGGGGGCCAATTTGCACTATTGGGTCAATGTAATTGAATTTATGCCACTTATGAGCTGGAATAAAGCGTGTAAACACATCTAGACGTAGCTTGCACCACTGTAGTGCAAAGATGGCTTTTGTTGATATCGATTTCATTTGACTGAAATGATTGATTTAGTATAATTTATTGCTTTATTTAATATATCAATGACACATTTAATAGGGTTAGAAAAACCTTTTCTAGATTTGTTGATTCACTGGACACACCCACAAATGTTGCCTCAAATGACCAATTCACAGTGAAAAATAATGATTTGACTGACAGTGTGAATGACCCAGAAGTGCCACGGGCGACTGATCTCTCTCTCTCTGCATCCCAGCACACACAAGTAAATGCAAACACCCCATTTGAAAGTTATATTGCAAAATGCAAAAACTGATTTTAAGCTGAAGTTAAGACAACCAGAATATTTATGTCCTCAATACTGACATGTACTCTCTCACACCCGAGTTCATTTCCTCAACACAGTTGACTGTTTTCTAAACTCTGTGCAGTGAAGCGTCATAATCAATTTGTTGAGTCATTGAGCTGTGTCGATGGGGAGATGCTCTGTCATAATTTCCTGTGTAAAAGCAATCTTGGAGAATGACTTCAAGCGCAAGTTACAAAAGAATCCGTTTTCGTGTGTGGAGGCTATCACACGGTAAACATTTCCTCACACTTTCATGATGCGTTTTAATAAAACACACACAAAAAAGATTTGAAAAAAAAAAACAGTGTGGTGCTAAATAAGATTACTTTCAAATTGCTCATAAAGCCACAATAAAATAAGGTGGTTCAGATCAGTTCATAATCAATGGTCTTTTTCCATCTCATAAAAAACTCACAAACCCCATGTTGTTTCTCTAAAAGATCTGATTGCTGTATGTCAAACTTTCTTCCTTTCTCAGTTGACTTTTACTTCTCAGTATGCTCTGTTTATCAGGAACCAGCTTCACACATAATTACCTCCCTTGCTGCTTTACACCTTCAGCCTCTGTGCTCAAAAACAGTTTTACTCTTGTTACCTTCTAGCCAAACCCTGACGCACACAAGCCCTCGCCAAAAAACAACCGCAATGCCCTATGGAAACAGTTTCGGCACTCATTACCGAATTCACAATCCACTGGATTGCTTTGAAAAAGTTTAGGAGGACCGTATGGAATTCAATTTGTGTAAAAAAATGACTGAGAAATGGAAAAAGCTTGTTAGAGAGAAGGACAGTCAATTTGTGCCTGGATGGAGAATAAGATAATAAGCTATTTGGGTTTGACAGATTCACTGTAATGCAAATGGGTTCATTGATCGAGCTGATTTGTTGCACAGAGACAAGGGGCTGTATTTGTCTTGGCTGTTTGTTTTTTTTGTCATATTGTGCTTGAGATATATTATAGAAGAACGTTGAGCAGACCAAGTAACGGGCAGTGTTTGATACATTGCTAATGTTTTCCAA
Organism: Rhodeus uyekii; assembly: GCA_037043235.1. Taxonomy (NCBI): domain Eukaryota; kingdom Metazoa; phylum Chordata; class Actinopteri; order Cypriniformes; family Acheilognathidae; genus Rhodeus; species Rhodeus uyekii. The sequence goes on along the minus strand of JAWRVZ010000010.1, from coordinate 7,741,804 downwards.
CCTGCTTAATATCTAAGATCTTTTGATAGTTTAAGATCTAAACAGACACAACTGCAGATCATTAAAAATCGGATCAGAGGAAACTTATGTAATGCTGTTATATGATGTGCAATCATTAGAAATAGTAGGAAGTTTCTTATGATGTACTCAGAACAAATTTTTTCAAAGATATAATTTAAGTGAAATTTAGATTATTATTTTTTTTGCTTGTTTTGTCAAACCTGTTTACAGCCCTTGCAATCTCTCCTTGCTGTAACCTTAGTCAACATATATTGGCTTCGTTCTGATTCTCGTGGATCTGTAAACTGAAACTGTAATCATATTCAAATGATCAAAACATACAATGATGCCCGGGCTCAGCAGAAGATTACTACGATCTTATTGGTAGCTGACAGTGTTATCAAATTAGCCAAATATTTAATAAATGAAAGCAACAGGGGATTTATAGAGTTCTATTCTGTTGAGCTTTCTATATATTTTGTAAATGCCAGTATAAATATTTCAAAGACCTGCTTATGATACCACTAGCTGCACAATTGTATCATTATTGTGTTCATGAATGTCTTCATATTTGACTTCATATCAGTTCTCAAGTTTCATCCTAAATGTTCTTGAAGTTCTCTCTGTAGCAATGTAGTTACTGTTAACTTAAAACTTAAAAACTTAATTAAAAAAGGTACCTTGGGAACTGAAATAAATTGAATTTGAATTACTAAAAATGACAACAACAAAAATAAGTTGTCATTTAAAAAAATATTAAAACTGACATTAAAAAAGTTCCTAAATAAGAATGCTGTAAAGATGAACGATAAATCAGGAGAAATAAACGCTAAACACAGGCTATAAACTCAGCAGAAGACAACATAGTTAACTGAGTTTAATGTCACTACCACTAAGCTTCTGACAACTCTTTCCATCTTTCTTTAAAAATATTTTCCCTGAAAATTTAAGTAGTTTAATAGTTAATAATAATAGTTTGCAAGAGCATGATTATAAACAGAACAAGGCAGTGAACGCTAACTAGTGAGAAGATGAGTTTACCTGTTCGGCTAAGGATGTTTAACATCTCCACAACCTCTCGCTTGTTATCAAACGCCTTTTTCAGGACAAATAAAAGTTTATTTCAGGCATTTAACCAAAAGCCCATTTAAAAAAAACATTGACTTTAGGACAATGGAACCGGAAGTGCTAAAATGATAACTTGTTTCTGGGTTTTGAGGAGTCATGTCTGTGCAACTAATTCATTCACCATGAAAAGAGACCTTAAGAAAAAGAAAAAGATGACCTGTTGCCATGGAAACAAGAGCTCTCAAAATGTAGATGGAATTAAGTCTATGCCATGTGTCATTTACATGTTTGTCGTGGGTATAAATATAACAAACCGAAAGTAACGCATACCCTCAACCACTGCTTCTCCGTCAAAGCGTCGCTGTAGTCGACATCTCTGCGGTGACGAGATCCCCGGCCAAAAATCTTTTCCTCTTCCTCCTCACAGGTCAGCCGCTCCACCTCTGCATCATCTTTCAGGATCCATGATGGCAGCTCATCCTCTTCCATTAACCGAGGTTTACGCTTAGGGTTGCGCGCGTCCTCTCGACGGCGGTCCAAATCCATGCGCTAAAAGTGCCATTAATGGATTACATAAAGTTATTTTTCCTCTTTTCTTAAATAGATTAAAAATTCACAAACATATTTGGCTTAATTTTCAAAGCGACAACATGTACTGTGAATCACCATGCAAGCAACAAATTGTGTGCAATTTTCTTACCATGAAAAGCTCAAATTCGTCCTCATTACGAGCAATCATTTGATTGAGAGTTTCATCATCTGGAACTTCATCTTCCTCCTGATACAACACACACATACCAACAAACACATTTAGGATTTGTTTTCTGAGCGTGACTAGTATTTAACCTCTGGCTAAGTGGATTTTTAAATTACCATCCCTCAGACGTGCCTTAGACAGTTTTGCTTTTTCAAATACGGTAGTGATAGCACCAGAATAGACTCTACAAGACACTAAGAAATATTTTGTACTGTTCCTGAAAGTAATTCAGCTCAACATAACTGCACTCCGGTTAGTCTCCTAAAATTGCATGCCTTTGTCATACTCAAAATCAATAGACAAACACTCTCAGCTGAATTGCATCTGTCCAAAGAATTAATGTTTCACGGTGATAAAAAAAAATAATGCAGTGATATTAAGACATCAAGTCTGGGAAAGAAAATCAATTCATCAATAAATTACAATTTTATTCCTTACAATTGTGTAACAATACTGAATGCTTCCACTTAATGTTGAAACATTTCCAAGCTGCTGTAAAATGCTTTTGGGGGGTTGAAGTGGGTAAATATGTTTAAAAAAGTAAAAAAAATAATAATAAAAACGCTGTGTTCCACTTAAGAATGGATTTTCTTCAGGTTTGGAAAGATATCAGGGAGAGTAAATGACGAAAGATTTTTCATTTTTACATGAACCATCCGTTCAATGCTTAATAGTGTCTGTAAATTTTATAAAGCCTTTCTATCTCCATATTATTTCAAAATAAATACATGGCATTATATTATTTTACTAATCTTTTATGAACATAAAAAATACATTCACACATATTTTTAAAGATTGGACAGCCAGTAAATACTTTCTATGATGCCAATCACTAAAAGCCCCTTCATAGAAAACGAGACTCGGCTAAGTTGAAATGCATCTGATTGTTCAATTCACATATATATATATACTTTACCCCTCTAAAACAGGCATCAGGGTACAGAGTCCAAATCCACAATTATGGATGAGACACATGGAGGGAGAAACCGTGAAATTCACTAATTGCTATGTGGGACAAAGAGAGCATTCAACAGAAAATGTCACTGTCTGGTACTGGCTGACTAAATCTGTTATACAGTTTGCACATTTATATATTTGTGTGAATAGTTCAATTCAGTTCAGTGAATTAACTGTTATTTGTAGTGCACATTTAATCTGGAGTCAGAAGTTAGGCCCCAAAAATATATATAGTTATATGCTAAACCACATGTGAATTATGCACTAGAATCATTGAACATGCAAGTGGCGCATCTCCAATCGATCGTCAATTTAAGTAAACATTCACAGAGACAAAGATAGAAATAAGAAACTGTTACAAAGGGAGGCCTTTTGGATCTTTGAACTTTATGTTACCTGATGGTATCAAATGAGGAGCTAGAACTTTCTTCTTTTTTGTAATATATGTGTATATATAATTTCCTTGGTATGGAGCTTTTTGTGACTTTTTATTTAATTATATTTTGTGCGGTTTATGTCAATCACTAGATTTTCTTACAATTCCACTTGTGTGATGACCTCTTCAGTCTTTATTGGATTCAGTGTGTGGACAGCAACTCTCCTGCTCATTTAATGCACATTTAAAAATAGCAACAAGGCTGACCTAAGTGCAGTAATAAAAAGACCACAAAATAACAGACGAAAAGAAGAAGAACAAAACAAGACTCTACAATGCATTAAAAGCTAATAAAAAAAGATACTTTAAGTGCAGATAAGGTAGAAGCAGTAATGTGGTTTAGATACATAAAGTGGGACCAGCTACAGAAAAGCTCTATTAAGCCCATTTTTGGAATTTTTGATTTTCAGATCTTCAGCTTTTTGAGGGATTATAGTAAATTAGCATTTAATTATTTAAAGATTTGTAGACAAGCAACAGGATTTTAAACAAAAACCTATGTAGGTCTTTCAGAATGAAAGCGGCATGAGTAATTATTTTGCATCCTTTCGGAAATCGTGCTGCTGCATTTTGAACCACTTGTAAACAAGGCATTTGTGACTGATATACTGTAATAAAGGGAGCTGCAATAATCCAGCCTAACTGTGATAAAAGCAACGTCCAAAGACATCTCAAATAGAAACGCTTAATTTTAGCAAGTAAATGAAGATGAAAGAAACTAGAACCAATCACAGAGCTAATATGTTAATTAAACTTGAGAAAACTGTTAAACTGCACACCAAAATTTCTCACATAAAGAGAAATAGGAAGTTTTAAGAAAGCTAATATTTAACCTCATGCAAACAGGCAAACCAGGATTTAAAGCACTTTGATTGTTCCAAGCCACAAGCAGGTCAATTTGCATATCATCAGCATAGCAATGAAAAGAAACCCTGTGTTCCCTAAAGATAGAACCCAGGGGAAGCTTAGTGAAAAAAGAGCTGGTGATAAGAACCCTGTGGCACTCCGCAAGCCAGATTTTCTATAGAAATTATGTTTCCTACTTTTACTGACAATGTTCTGATTGTAAAACAGACATAATAGTGTTTGTCCCCCACACAAGATATTAATAAGGAAATAAGAATCTTGTGATCAACTGTATCAAAGAAAAGAGGACAGGTCTAACATAACTAAAACAGCAGTAGTCATAATCTGTAGCAATTAAAATCTCATTAAAAAGATCAGTTTCAGTATTATGTTGTGACATTAAACCAAATTGAAATTTTTCAAACATCTGAAAAGTTGTAAAAGCACTATCTTTTCCAACAACTTCCAACAAATAAAAGAAAAGGTGGACTATCAGGCAAACATTTGCTAAGACAATTTCACTCGATGCAACTGTCTTCAGCACAGGTGGTAAATTTCAGTATATCTGGGACAGACCCAGTTTGCAAACTTTTAAAAATGACATCAGTCCCAAACCTACAGAGTCTATTATTTGCTTAGTTTCGAAGCTAGATTACATGGTTTAGACACAAGGAAGGTGTGAACTGTGTCAGACTGAGCGAAATGACTGTGTTGTGACTGTGTTCACGCTGTGAGCGAAATTGTGTTTGCAATGTTTGAGAATATAGTTAAAGGTTTGTATTGAGAATGAGTGTTTTTTATTGTATGTCTTGTATGCCAGTATATGCCTTTTGTTGTTAGCAAACATATACATTTTTATAGCATGCAGATCGCTTCATCAAATAAATCGCCATATTGGCTTTTGGTTATCTTGACCATTGGTTATCTCTACGCTTTTTTGCAACCCCCTAGGCCGTCGACAAAACCGGGTTCCCACTATAGTATCAAAAATAAACCAGGTTCAACTCGCAAAAAAACTTTCAGAGTACAACAGAAGAGTCTGAAATTAGATTTACAGGGGGATATAAAACAGAGCTTATAACAGAAAGCAATATTTTGGAGAATTATGGTCTTTAGAAATTAAATTTGAAAAATAAGTAGAAAGAAAGCAAGATTTCTTAACAGCTCTGATACATAGACAATGCATCCTTTAAGATTTTATGGGAGATAAAATGTTCTAAAGATTAAAAATAATAATTATCCCATTTTCTTTGCTCTTTTCAGCATGTTTGTCTCAAAGTGTGACTATTTTGACTAAGCAAGGGTTTTAACTTGGGTTTAGGTTTATCCAGCTTAAGAGGTGCAGTTCTGTTCAAAATATTGCTTAACACGTTAAAATGTTGCTCAGCATCTAACACTTAAGCGACAAAGGAGTACAAACCTCATTAAAGAGTGTAATAAAATCTTTAACAAAATTGTAAAGTTGATTGGATTTAAATCCATTTTAGTGAAGTATAATTTGAATGTGCATTACACATTGATAAAAATCTGATTGCATAATGTACGTTTTCATACTGGCTAATAAATGTAAAAGAATCTCGCTATTTTCCAATTATTTTTTACCTCAGTACATCATTAGATACAATTATCCAGTTTCTCAGTTACTCCAACTGCCATCTGTGTGAGTTGAAGTGACTCACCTCGTTCTGTTCCTCATGCTCCAGAATAGCCTGCAGGAAGGCTCTGCGTTCATGGCTAGAGGACTTCTGATCAAACATGCCTGCCTGAATGACCTTCTGATCAACATTCAGTTTATATTTGGCCGCTGCTAGAATCTTCTCTTCCACACTATTAACAGTGCACAGACGCAGTACGCGTACTTCATTCTGCTGACCGATACGGTGGGCTCGGTCCTGTGCCTGCAAGTCCTGGTGATTGAAATCACAGTTATATAAGTTACAATCAGAGACGAATAGTGATATATTAAGAAGAGGCATGATGCAATCTTTCTGGCTTGTTCTTTAGAGAAGGAAAAATAAACATTTCAAATTGGTTGAAGATTGCTATAGTGTTGTGCTGTATGTGGAGGCGGATGGAGGGATAATTGTAGTATCTTCAACTGAAAATTTGTTGGGGGAAAGGAACATGCTGCTGCATAAAAAAAAGTAAATCAACCAACCAACATATGAATGGAAATAATAAATAGACCAATATATATATATATATATATATATATATATATATATATATATATATATATATATATATCATCACATCAAAATGTATACTTGTCTATAGTTAGTTGGCATTAACAAAAAAAAGTGTTGTGGTTTTAAATACTACGCTTCAAACTAATTGAAATGGTTAGCATTTTGCTAATCATAATGCATGTAGTTTTAATGGACTCCTATTAATTTAGAAAGTACATGTGTTTAATTTATTTGTAATATTTGTTCAGGACCTTTTCATTTTAATAAAAATATTTTTTATATTATTAATATTATTAATATAAATATTATTGCAATTTAAAATTACTGTTTTCTATTTGAATACATTTTAAAATATAATTTATTAGAACAGCATTTATTTGATATAAATATTATTTTGTAACATTAAAAACGTCTTTAATGTCACTTTTGATACATTTTCAACAATCATGTTTGCTGATTAAAAGTATTATTTTTTAATATTAAGTTTGATCCCAAACTTTTGAATTATAGTTGACCTTTTTCCTTATAAACTCCAATAATTTTGAACCAAAAATTCTAAAGTTCAAAAACAGGTTATATTATAGAATACAAAACCCGTTTCTACTTCTACCACTTTCTACAGAGTAAGGGTACATTTACATAATGATGTACTAAAAACGAAAAAATAAAATAAAAATAAATGAACTTCATTGAACAGATGACAAAATTGTCAAAACAATACCCATTCACACAGATCCGCGAAAACGACTAAAACACTGCATTATGCATGCTAGGCCAGTAGTTTGCAATGTCACTTTGTAAAAAAAAAAAATTAAAAAGTGAAAACCAAGCTATATTGATGGAAGAAAAAGTAAAAAGTCACTATTTGAATTTAAATAGCCAAATGCTTTCGAGTATAAGATAGGATTATTATTGCAATAATTATTATGTGTCTAGCATGTTCTTCTAGACCTAATTTATGCAGCGTGTAGCTTTTCATTTCTTAAACAACCATGTAGGAAGACACATCAATGCCAATGACAATGTCAAGATTCATCAAGCTCAAATTGTGAAAGAATGGTTCATTGAAAGTCTTTGAGTAGACTTTACCGTGTGTTGATATCGTGCATTGTCAATACAAGATCTTGATTTAAAAAAATGTATGCACTTGATGTAGATTTTACTTGATGTAAATAAATAGTATATTCATCAAAGTTGCATCCATTTTTGGTCAAGATCTTGAAACATATAATTGTTGTCAAATATATAACGTACGAGAAACATCTCTTAAGCATTTGCCTATTTAAATCTAAACAGAAACTTTTTTTGGGGCTGGGCAATGTACAATCAAGACAATTACAAGAAAGAGTAAAAAAAAAATAAGTTGCAATTGTGATAACAAAACAACATTTTATATTTCTGAATTTCACAACTATCTCAACCAAAGGGAATCAAATATATTGTGATATGTTTTTCAAGTCGGATTTAGAGATGACAGATCACTGCTAAGCTGAAAACTAGGAATGTGACTGTCTCTAATCACATCATTGAATCACACAAACCTGATGGGGGTTCCAGTCACTATCAAAAATCACAACGGTGTCTGCAGCTTGCAAGTTGAGGCCCAAACCACCTGCCCTGGTACTCAGCAGAAAGATAAAATACTGGGAGCCTTCTTCATTGAATTTCTTTAAAAGCGCTGCCCGGTCCTCAGACTTCGTGGTTCCTGGAGGACACAACCAGAAGAAAACATGTGTTAATGAAAGAGAAAGGGTAGCGTATTTGTGTGATCACACTCATTAAAAAAGTGGTGGACCATCAATTGGAAATCTCTAAAACTGAGGTCTAAAGAAAGGAAATCATTAAAGGAGGATTGCACTATTTACTGACCATCCAGACGCAAATAGAGGAAGTTACGGTAGCCAAAATAATCCTCCATGATGGTCATGAGGGAAGTCATCTGACAGAACAGAAGTACTCTGTGATTGGTGGCCTTCAGCTTGGGCAGGATGCGGTCCAGTAACTCAAACTTGCCAGAGGCACGGTATAGGTCAGGGCTAGGACAACAAAATTGCATGTCTAAAATGTCATGTCGTACAGGGGCTCTGCAATGTGTTTAGTGATCCATATTTGATGAATGAAAAATTCATGGTAATGGTCGATTAGATCCGTACTCACCCGCTGATAATGCCATTTGGAAATCCCAGGTGTTCAGCAAAGGATTCCTAAATAAATACAAAACAGACACTTTCAGTACAGCTGATGCCATACAAGTAGATATATACCACGACACTGTAGAATGCTTCATTTCTATTTTTAACAGAAGATTTCAGATCTAACACAGATATGAAGAAATTTCAGGTCTATAAGATATTTTTATATCCATCCATGCATTAAAAGTCAATGGGTTCACTGTATTAGATCACATTACAGAGATGTCAAATGTCACGAAAGACCATTCATCCCTGTTTGCTCGCTTCTGGCTGTTCTGCTTTGTGTTGTTGTCCTTAAGACACGTGTTCGTAACTGTATTACCTTTTTTCCCCCGTTTTTTATAGCGGTTTAGGTTTAATTTATTTTTATTTCTGATTCAGTTTTTAGTTTTTATTTATTTTCAGTTAATAATTTGAGCGATTCAACTTAAAATTATTTCAGTTTATTTCTAAAGCAATGTTTCTATTTTTCAAGTAATATACATATTTTATTTCAGCTTTATTTAAAGTAACAGACAAATTTTAATAGTTTTAGTTACAATAATAACCATGACTGAGACATACGGTGATACCTCAATGTGCTGAAACATGTAGGGATGGTTACAGATCTTCTTCAGCTGCATGATGGTGTTCATTAAGGTCTTGGCTCCTCCTTTACCCTGTGGATGAAAGAAGACATCAAGTTAAAACCCCATGAACATCTGCTTTAATCCACAAAGCAGTGCAACAGTAAGTTACCATACGTCCTCTCTCTTTACCTTCTTGTCTTTCTCTGAGCCATCAGTGAGCAGGATACCTTTGCCCTGCATGTGCCTGTAAAGAACCTTCTGGATGGCTGACATGTCACATTTGATCACATACTCCACCTGCGAACAATTAAAAACCAATGCATAAATAGCAAGACATTCAAACTTTGTATTGAAGATCCTTTACTTTAAAAAAAATTGTTGTTTTGGAAATTAATAATATAATTTAGTAAAGAAGGTTGTAATATTACATTTTGTAGAAAAATATGCATAAACCTTTTAACATTTGATACCAAAAAATTTTTATAGTAAATATAAGGATACATTTCTAAACATAAAAATTGATTCCATAAAATTGGTATCAACAGCAATCACATCAAACCATACTTGCATATTAAATTGTGTCTGGAAATTTCTTCTATTCAAATATCAAACCATTTATAGCTGCTTTGACAAGGCACATCATTATGTTTTGATTTTTGTGAGTTAATTCATAGCACACATGCTGAATGTCATGCTGAATGCTCTTTAAGAGCATTTCATTTTTGAAGAACCAAAGTAAAGCAAACAAAAAAATAAAGCTACACAAAACTTTAATGCAATTGTTTTGCTGGAATGAATATATAATTTTTTTGTTTTATCTCCAGTCCTTAGAAACTGAAGAGAGAATGGGTACTTACCTTCTCAGGTAACTGAGACTCCACTTCTTTCTTCAGTCTGCGCAGAAGAAAGGGACGTAATACTTTATGCAAACGGCGAATGATGAGGATGGTCTCCTCTTCATTTAGATCCACCTAAATCACAACAGAGAAACCTAATTAAGCTACAGTGTAATGTGTAAAACAGGGAGGTAAATAAAGGGTGAAATATAACAATCTACCCTCTCTCCTGTCATTGCAAATGGAGCATTGAACCACTGCTCAAAGGTGCTGCAGCTTTTGAAGATGGTTGGCAGCAGGAAGTTGAGAAGGGCCCAGAGCTCGGGTAATTTGTTCTGAAGAGGTGTTCCAGTGAGTAACAGCCTTCTGGGAGCGACATAGTGGGTGTTCAACACCTGCGTGAGCTTGCAGTGATGGTTCTTCATTCGGTGACCCTCGTCCACAATCATATACTTCCAGCGAATCTGAGGGAAGTATATGAAGGAATCGACATTTAGTGCATTTTAGGGCACTGATTGGTTCGAGTTCATGGGTTCGAGTCCCAGGGAACGCAGGAACTGATCAAAAGTGCACTACAGTTCAAAAGTTGTTTTTTTAAAGAAATGTATTCTTTTAGCATAAATGTATTTAATTGATCAAAAGGGACAGTGAAGAAGTCTGTTAAAAAAGATTTATATTTTAAACAAATGCTAAGAACTTTCTATTTAAAGAATTCCGACAGAAAAAAACCCACAGCTAATCAAAAGATACATTTTTATTTATCTTTATCTTTTTTTAATAAAATAATAAACAGTTGCTTTAAATTGAAATACTGACACTAAACTTTTTTTTTACAGAAGCTTATATTTAGAATGCACTTCAGATTAATCTGTCTGCAAATACATTCATGTAACTGCATGGCTTTTACCTTGGCGAGAATGTGCTTGTCTTTGATGATGTACTCGTAGGTGGTTATTAGGACATTAAATTTCCCACTGCGGAGCTGCGGCACAAAAGACCTCCGCATTGATGGTGTGCCCTTTGATGAAATCAAACAGAGAAAGTAACTACCTGATTTTATTACCTTTATGCTTTATGCAATCATAAAATGTAATTGTCCACAGTAATAATACATACTGACAATCAAACTCAATGACTACCTTGTAGGAAATTTTCACAATACTTGGTGCCCACTTGTCCAGTTCATAAACCCAGTTGGACAAAGTCCTATGAAAAAGGTGAACACAAATCAATATTGTCATTTTATTTAATACCAGAAGGAATACATGTTTTACTTCTAAATGAAGTGATTTCTCTAAATGATGTGTGGTGGTGGTGGTGTGATAGTGTAGCAGAGTTAATAATGGGTGTTTGAGGACATGTCTGGTCATTGCACAAATCAATCAAAATAACTTTAGCTAAATCTTGGTGAGGGTCATTTTCACCATATCCTGTATGGCCTTTTGCATACAGGAAGCCTCTGTGACATCAGTGGGGTAAGGATATAAAACAGCCTAAATGTATTCCAAAGTGAAAATCAGATAAACTACATAAATAATGTAACAAGATGTTGTACCATCAAATAATCCATTTAATTCAATCTCCAACTAATAATGCACGGTCAATATGATGACTGTTCAGTGACCTGTAGTGCTGCCATATGTTTCCTCAAAAACACAACATCACAAATCGCTATCACAGGAGTTTTAAATCAATAGAGGTCAACTGAACTGTATTTAACAGTGTTTAACTACTTAATGAAGCCATTACACCGCAAATCCTCTTAGACAACTCACCTCATTACACCTCTAAATCACATTATTCACAGCTTGATTGGTGGACTTACGAGAGTGGTACGATGATGAGGTACGGCCCATTGAGCCTCTTGTTTTCCATCAGATAGGTGATAAGTGCGATAGTTTGAATGGTCTTCCCCAGACCCATCTCATCAGCCAGAATACCATTCAGGTTGTTGTTGTACAGAGACACCATCCATTCCAGACCCTGGATCTGAACAAAACAATTTGTATTATTTGGTGGTAACATCTTAAAAGCATCACAAACAGACAACTGAGCAGACACAACAGATTCCAGAACATGGTACAATAGTTTCAATTGGTTTTTCACAGCTGCTGAGTGGAAATAAAGCATGAATGGAAAGAGGAGATAAGGGGTCTGTTTTCTCCTTTTGAAATCCATTACTGCCCAAAGGGGATAACAATTTCGATTCAAGCTACTCAATTTTTGACATTTCCTCTCTGTGTAATTTCTTTCCTGCAGCCTTTTCCATTTCTAGAGTATAATCCCTAGAAATATCACTTTAATCTGCAGATGTCTCTTCAAAGATGGATTCCAAAAATAATGTTTCCAAGGAGGTGTCTATTTAAAGTTTGGTTTAATTGTTGCTTTACCTGGTAATGTTTGAGGGTCCCATTGATCAGAAGGCTGGACTGTTTCTCCACCCGCTCTATGACTGCATGGGCCACTCCATAGTAAGACTGGGAGCTGGTCTCTCCCGCCTGAACACTGTACTCATCATCCACATCCTGCTTAGCAGACCTGCAACAAAATCCAACATTAAAAGGATAGTTCACCCAAAAACACAAAATTATAATTTACTCATCTCTCATCATAGTTGTCCATCCATTGAAATTTCAAGCAAAGAATGCATTAATGCATAAAAAATCATGGCCTCCAGATCATCCCCATGAATCATCTTCTGACATAAGAATGACATACGGGTGACTTATAAATAACCATTTTTGGGTGAACTAATCCTTTAGCATATGGTTTTACCACACCTGCTAATGGCAGATGAATTGAAAAAAAAAAATCTATTTATTCCCTGCCATGTTTTCCAATATTTATTTGCCAATTATGATACTATTTAGCTGTTCATTATTTATTTTTAAAATACTAGGTTCAAACATTAGATTACTTGCAACATTGTGCACAACCAATTTAGTGAGACTTCAGCTTTCACTAAATCTTTTATTTGTCTGCTATGCAACATAAATAAACTAAAACTGGATACATAACACTTTAAAAGATTTAAGAAATATTCAATATGCTCTGTATATAGCCTCTGGCAACTTCATTGATTATTCACTGTTCAGCATTGTGTTATCAATGTAAATTTCAAGGTTTCAATTCACAGAGGACACATGTACTGATACAATGAATATTCAGCGTCTGCCGAATCCATAAATGTGAACGAATTTTTCACATCAAGGATTCGACAAGTAGGTGCTGGAAACAATCTATCACAGATGGTCCATGTCGAAATGATCTTCCACTCCACCAAAGGGGCTTGTGTTGAAAACTCGTGACACATGCCTTGTGTTTTCACAAATGGTTCTACAGAAATTACCAAAAGAAACGCAGCAGAAAATGCATGCAGACTATATGATCAGAGGCTCCGCAGACTACTAGCAATATGCAAGTAGACTGTGCCATTTATAAAATGCTCAGTTTGTATTTCGTAACACCGCCAGCATGATCCACAGACACAAAGCATATAGTGTTGGAGAACAAGTATTTGATACACTGCCAATTTTGCAGGTTTGCTCACTTAAAATTATGCTTTTTTTGAATCATAGGTACTCTTCAACTGTGAGTGACGGAATCTAAAACAAAAAAAATATGATATTTAAGTAATTAATTTGCATTTTATCGCATGACATAAGTGTTTGATACATCCGAAAACCAGAACTTAATATTTGGTACAGAAACATTTGTTTGCAATTACAGAGATAATACGTTCCCCCTTTAGTTCTTGACCAGGTTTGCACACACTGCAGCAGGGATTTTGGTCCACTCCTCCGGACAGACCGTCTCCAGATCCTTCAGGTTTCGGGACTGTCGCACATACCGACTATCAGCTCCCTCCAAATTTCCTATTGGGTTCAGGTCTGGAGGCTGGCTAGGCCACTCCAGGGCCTTGAGAGGCTTGTTAAGGAGCCACTCCTTAGTTGCCCTGGCTGTGCGTTTTCGGGTTGTTGTCACGCTGGAAGACCCATCCATAACCCATCTTCAAAGCTCTTATTGAGGGAAGGAGGTTGTTGGCCAAGATCTCGCAATACATGGTACCATCCATCCTCCCCTCAATACGGTGCAGTCATCCTGTCCCCTTTGCAGAATAGCATCCCCAAAGAATGATGTTTCCACCTCAGATGGTGTTCTTGGGGTTGTACTCATCCTTCTTCTTCATCCAAACACGGCGAGTGGAGTTTAGACCAAAAAGCTCTATTTTTGTCACATCAGACCACATGGCCTTTTCCCATTTCCCATTCTCAGATCCTCTGGATCATCCAGATGGTCAGACGGGCCTGGACATGCACTGGCTTGAGCAGGGAGACTTTGCGTGTGCTGCGGGATTTTAATCCATGACAGCATAGTGTGTTACTAATGGTTTTCTTTGAGACTGTGGTCCCAGCTCTCTTCAGGTCATTGAGCAGGTCCTGCAGTGCAGTTCTGGGCTGATCCCTCAGCTTCCTCATGATCATTGATACCCCACGAGGTGAGATCTTGCATGGTGCCCCAGACCGAGGGAGATTGACCGTCATCTTGAACTTTTCTGGATTTTTGTTTTAGATTCAGTCACTTACAGTTGAAGAGTACCTATGATAAAAATTACAGACTTCTACATGCTTTGTGAGTGGGCAATCCTGCAAAATCGGCAGTGTATCAAATACTTGTTCTCCCCACTGAATGGATATACACTTTAAAAACTGTAGTGCTCTTCTGTTGCTATAGCCCATCCAATTCAAGGATGAACGTGTTGTGGATTCAGACAATCTCTGATTACATTCAGATTACAACTCTCCTGCACACGTCATCCGATAATTGTAATGTGTGTAATGCTGGCTGCACAACACTGTTGTAATGTGTGTGTGTGTGTGTGTGTGTTTTTTTCTCAATTACTTCGCCTTCCTGTCAGCCTAAACCAGTCTGCCCATTCTCCTCTGAACTCTCTCACTGACAAGGACTTTTCACCCACAGAAACTCTGCTCATTGGATGCTTTTCAGATTTCACAGCACTCTCTTGAAACTCTAGAGATTGTTGTGTGTGAAAATCTCAGGAGATCAGCGTAAAACCATGCAACCCCATCTGGCACTTTCAATTATTCCCAAATAATTATAGCATGTGTACTATGGTTTAAATATTTGAGAACAAACATAAATTAAATCTAATTTAAACATGGAAATAAGCTAATTTAATTAAAACAAACAAATGTAGTGAGACAAATATATTAAAAATTATGCACTGTTGATTTTGTCATTAATAAAATTTGAGACATTGTACAAAGAGACTTGATACATGTAACCATGGCAGAATCTTAATTTTTGGGTGAACCGCCCCTTTAAAGTCCACTTTTTGCTTAAATTGTTAATTTAATAATAGAATTTGCACCAAGTGAATCAGAAAATTGCACATACTCTATGATATGCTTGGCTGCTGTTTCAGAAACTTCATCACTGTTGGGATCGATGACTTTCTTTTCTTCGGATTCAGCTCTGGAGACAACCTCTTCATCATCCTTAAAAGGAGTATTAGTGGATTATGCTCATTTAATGCACTGAGATTGCTTGAGTAACACAATATAGTGGCATATTCAGAAAGGAAAGGGGCTACTAAGAAGGATACGGAAAAGGCTTAAGGGAGATGCTTTATGAATACAGAGAAAAGGATAATAAGGTGTGTGAGTCTGTGTACTTATGAATGACTCACCAAGGAGCTGACAAGGCTTAATGAGCAGAAATAAGAGGACACTCACCTCCTCTTCAAATTCTGAGCCACTCTCTTCACTGTCTGACCGAGGAGCGACTTCATAGCTGTTTAAAAGAGCAAAATGCAAGCGCATTGTAAACACTTGAAGACTTAAAAGTGTTTACTGACAACACAATCTTAAAAAGAAGCTTGTTATTAAAGACCCCCACCCCATTATTTATAAGAAATAATTAGTAAGCAGACAATTAATATTAATAACTTAATAATGATTGTCGTTTTTACATTGCACTGAAGTTTAGCCTTAATTTTTGGGAAGGCATTATGCTAATATTTAAAATTGTGATGTATAATTTGTTCCATACATTTAGACATTGTTCTCTTTTAGATAAAATAAATTCCTTTTGTAGGAGAGCTTTTTAACTTTGCCGATCTTATACATGCGCAAACAGATACAATACACACTAAAGGAAAAGAAAACATTAAAAAGCATATGGCTTCTTGTAGTATTACTGTTCTTAGTAGAAGCTTTAGGATGATATACAGCACAATAATTTCTACTCAAATTATATTTAATGTCTATGTTTTTATTTATTTGGCGAGTAGTCAAGTAGCATATTATCCCTTTTCTTCAGTGACTACAATTTTAGCGCATCCTTTTCATCATTTCTTTCCCCACTCACTGCTGTTAACACACGGCTCACTACAGCTTCACAGCTCAATCCAAGTGGCTGGTCAAATTTTTTGTGGAAATGTTTTCAATTACCAGACACACAGAGAATGCAATGTGAGGAGAGCTTACCCAGGGTTCATCTCAAGCCAAGCCTCTAATTGACTGGACTTGGGGGCATCTGTCCCCTGCAGCACTTTCCCCGTCTCTGTCTGAATGACTTTGACTGGCAGTTCACTCATCTGGCTGTTCTCATCTATGGGCTGCACGAATAGGTAAACATAAAAGCAGGTTTTCTGTGACAAGCTGTTTTAGATTAGGTTTGACAGAGCGAGTTTACCAGAAGGATCACACATCAGTCAGTTATTCATATCTACTCTGCTTTCATTGTCATAGCAATTTACTTACCTCTCCATCAGGTCCGATGGCTCCCATTCCTTCGGCATCCCCAGCTTCCTTCTGAAGGTTAAACATGACATAATCAAGTGCTGAGTGTTTGATGTTTGTAAAAATGTCCTGAACTCACTGATGAAGTTGAAAAACCACAGTGGTATAAACAGAATTGAATCAATTGAAACTGTATATTTTACTACCGTACATCAAACTTGAGCATATGGGATTTTATGGGGTTTTTTATATACCTTTTTCTTCTTTCTCTTCTTCTTCTTCTCCTTGGCAGCCTGAGCAGCCTTGTGCTCATAGACAAGCTCAGTCAGGTTGGCCACATATTCATCTGTCTGTTGAAGAAGATAAGCAAGACGCTTGTCCTTCTTCTGGTCAATTAGCTTCCTGTAGCCTTCTTCATCCTCAGCCTAAGGAAAACAGACAGAGAGCCCATGAGAACCTTTAAGGGACAATGTGTTTCTTTTTTTATTAAAATCTATGCAGTACTGGTTCTCAGTTCGAGACATATGCAAGAATGTGATTGAGTCAATTTAGAGTTATAGTGAAGTCTGTCTATGACTTAGTCTAGTGACTCACCAATACCCAATCAGTTCTTTAAATCATTGAAATAATTCGTAAAAAGGATGAATGCTCAATAGAAGGAAAAGCACCATTTGAGCGATTTGTTCAAGAACTGGACAGTATGTTGTGGTCTATGCCCTTTTTATGTGAAGTCAACGAAGACAATGAAACAGAAAATTTTATAATGATGCATGAAATGCGTCATACCATCAGTCTCCTCATCCTCTCTTTCTCGATTCTTTCAGTCTCCTTCTTCTGCTCTCTCTCAGTGTTGGTGTGCCAGGTAGCGATGGCCTTTGACAGCTTTTGGATTTTCCCAGATATGGACCTGTGATATTCCTTGAAATCTTTTGCATGCTGCAGAATGCTGTTGAGATACTCCTACAAGAAGAAAAGAATGACAGAGCATGAATCAGAGAATCAAGAGAAAAGTCACTATAAAAGGTTGGGTCACTAAATGTTTTTAGTCTTAAAAATTTTGTGGAAACAAAGACTTCTTTGGTGAAAAGAATAAAAGGTTCATAGAATAAAATGTGCTGCACATACTGACTGTCAATGTTAGACAGAAATGTTTAAAAAAACATGTTTCTAAAGCTAGGACTCTTCAAAGGGTCAGGTCTTACACACCTGCAAGTGCAATTTTCAATCCTTTCAGACTCTTTAGTGATTCTGGTGTTAAGGAGAGCATTATCCTACATTCTCCTTATTGCCTCAGCTTGACTGGGCAGACCAAGGAAATTTGATTCTTCGTAATATGACCTTAAAAACATCTTCAGGGCTCCAGACTTAACATGACAGAAATGGCACCGGTGCTACTAAGTTCTACAGATGATGATTTAGTAGTGCTGTGGGAAAATTAAGCTTTCTTCATAAAATTACTATTGTTGTGCAGTAAAAAGTGTGATTACTAATAATATTACATTATGTTTGTTTATTGGAAATTTAACAGTGAAGCACTGCTTGAATTTGGTTGACATGCAATAAAATGAACTTTTATTAACAACAATAATGTCTTTATAAGGGTTATAATATAATCTCTATAAGGGAAAATTAAAATGACTCAACTCTTATTAAATGTACCACTGTTCTTCTATAGTATCACTGGCTATAGAAACAACTGACGAAAAGCATCAATATTATTTTATTATTGCACTCTTTATTGTTTTATGTGTAATTCAGTCACAATTTGAAAAAAGGTTTTTGTTTTCCATGAGACTTTCTACTTTTTTTCCATACACTAGGGAGTGGAAATGGCTAATAAGTCAAAAGTGCTCCTCTGCTTTCATCTATTGGTTATAGTGGTCATTTATTTTTTAAATAAAAGTGCTTGTTTGCCAAAGAGTGTTCGTTTTCCTATATCACATTAAAAATAAAAATTAAATTAAAATGGGTGTGAAGCATGTGAAGAAGTGTGTGGTCTGTGTAGTATCCCGTCATCGAGATTGTCCCGCGAAATAAAAATTCTGTTGCTCTTTTATTGCCCTGAGCTGACTTTTTACATTTTGCTGTGAGAGCTTGTCTATTGTTTTACCAGTGTACTGAGTATGTTCAGCCCATTTATTTGATCAAACATAGTACACTGATCATTCATCGTTCACCTGGTGTTTCTGTCGGCGCTTCCTCTCCTGCTCGATTTTTTGCTGCTTCTCTAGTTTCTCTGTCATGCGAGCTTCTCTCAGCGTCTGTCTCTTGCTGCGCTTGTAGGCCTTGGAGTTCAGGGCCGTCTCCAGTGTTGTATCTCTGCGCATGCAGGCTACAACATCAAGCCTCAGCTGAGAGAGGGAAAAAAGAAAAAAAAAATCAGTCATCTGTGGCAATATGCATTAAGCTAATGAGCTTCATCAAATGATAATCATTCTGATGCATTTCACACATATTTTGTTCATAATTGTTAATTATGGCAGATCAAGGCTGTGAATTGTAAGGAGACTGTATATAGATGACTATAACAAGAGCGCCCTCTAATGGTGCGATTCATTGCACAGCGTAAATTTAACATTCAAAGTGCAACATTTGGACACCATCACCATCCACACAATGTGAATAGGACAAAACACAATGGAACAAGCAGTTCAAAAATATGTTTGAGCAATTTTCACTTGGCTTATAGAAAATAATTTCATTACTTATAAGGCAAAGTCAAACATGAGAGATTTTCATTAGATTTTCATGAGAGATTTTTACATTTATTTACAATAAAATACTCGAAATATACTTTTAAGTAAATATTATCAATGGTATGCACCCGTGAAAGAGAGAGCTATTAGACAGACAATTGCATCACAATGATATTTTTACTTGAATGCCTGTAAAAAAAAATTATATACAGAATAAAACATACATGGATAAAACGTTCATCATTAAAGAGGTGAATGTGCATTGTCCTATGAACTGCTTTTTGAATAATAGATTAGAAAAAAAAAATGAGTGCCATGTAATTGACAAACCTGCCGCTGAAAGTTGAGCAGCCTTAAGGCCTTCAGCTCCACAGTCGCTTTCGTCCTCAGATCGGGTGGCAGCGACCCTGGCAGATTTTCCAGCTCTTGAATTCTGTGAGCAATTCTAGCCTGAAGCCTTTGAAACAGAAATTAGAAGGACAAATGTACTGAATACTAAATGAATACTAACGATCTGTTTTTTTCCCCAAGAATAACTTTAAAGTTCAGACTTATTGTTGAACAGAGATGTCTCTGAAGGTGAACTAGACATTAATAATTTCTAGTAACCTTAGATTTCTCCAGAAGATAAATCACCTGCAAGATCTGAACCTTTCACTGCATGAAAATAAAAAAACAGTCCAGACGGTAATAAAAAAAAAAGAGTGTGCTGGTGACCTCAAGGTGCATCAAACAATCAACACATTTCTGTTGTTTCAGACAGTGCAAGAAAGTGTAATCAACAAGTTCTGAGGAACTCTCAGAAACCTCACCTCACCAAGGGTTCCTCACCTTCTTCTAACATTCATTACAGCTCACAACCCCTCCCTGCCCCCCCAAAACCGCAACAATAGTTCTGATGACATTTTAGAGAAAAGTGAGTGGCTTAAATTTGTACTCAAATTGTCTCGCTGTGGTAATGTGTGGTAAATCTGCGCTTCCTTTAATTGTAAATTAAAGATGTTTAATTTACCCGATGTCCTTCTTGTTTTGTCAAGAGGAAATATTCGAAATCTGAACAATAAGAAACGGATATGATTGTCTAAGCTTGTAAAAATAAAAAAATTTGGGGGAGCCTGGATTTTGCCCTCTTTAACCATTCCTTACATAATCGGGTGTGTTTAAATAGGACAAAAACCAGGGTAGAAAACTGTCTTTTACAGTGATGTGAAAGAGTTTGCCTTCTTCCTGAATTCTTTTTTTTTTGTATGTTTGTCTCACTTAAACATTTCAGATCAAACAAATTTTAATATTAGTCAAAAATAACACAAGTAAACACAAAATGCAGTTTATAAATGAAGGTTGTTATTATTAAATGAAAAAAAAAAGTACATGGCACTATGTGAAAAAGTACTTGCCCCCTAAACCTAATAACTGGTTGGGCCCACTTAGCAACAACTGCAATCAAGTGTTTGCGATAACTTGCATTGAATCTTTTACAGTGCTGTGGAGGAATTCTGACCCACAAATCTTTGCAGAATTGTTGTAACTCAGCCACACTGGAGGCTTTTTTAAGGTCATGAAAAAAAAACTGCCTTTTTAAGGTCTTTATACAGCATCTCAATAGGAGTCAGGTCAGGATTTTGACTAAAGTCACTTTGCCACTCCAAAGTCTTCATTTTGTTTTTCTTCAGCCATTAAGAGATGGACTTTCTGGTGTGTTTTAGATAATTGTCCTGCTGCACAACCCAAGTTCGCATCAGCTTGAGGTAACAGATTACTGGACATTCTCCTTCAGGATTTTTTGGTAGACAGCTGAATTCATGGTTCTATTTATAACAACAAGTCTTACTGGTCCTGAAGCAGCAAAACAGCCCCAGACCATCACACTACCACCACCATATTTTACAGTTGGTATGATGTTCTTTTTCTGGAATGCTTTGTTACTTTTATGCCAGATGTAATGGGAAAGACACTTTCCAAAAACTTCAACTTCTGTCTCATCAGTCCACAGTGTATTTTCCCAAACATCTTGGGAATTATCAAGACGTTTTCTGGCAAAAATAAAATGAGCCTTAATGTTCTTTTTGCTCACCAGTGGTTTTCGTCTTGGAACCCTGCCATGCTGGCCAATTTTGCCCATTTTGTCTCTTTCTTTTAGTGGGGTCATGAACACTGACCTTAACTGAGGCAAGTGAGGGCTGCAGTTCTGTGGATGTTGTTGTGGGGTTTTTTTGTGACCTCTTGGATGAGTCGTCGCTGCGCTCTTGGGGTAATTTTGGTCGGCTGGCCACTCCTGGGAAGGTTCACCACTGTTCCAGGCTTTTCTCATTAGTGGATAATGCTCTCACTGTGGTTTGCTGGAGTCCAAAAACTTTAGAGATGGCTTTATAACCTTTTCCAGACTGATTTAGCTCAATTACTTTCTTTATCATTTGTTCCTGAATCTCTTTGGATCTCAGCATGATGTCTAGCTTTTGAAGATCTTCTGATCCATTTCACTTTGTCAGGCAGGCCCTATTTAAGTTATTTCTTTATTGAGAACAGGTGTTGCAGTAGATAAATAGATAAATGCAGTAGATGGTTGTGGCTAGATAAATTGAATTCAGGTGTGATAAACCACAGTTATGCTTTAACAAGAGGGAAACACACTTTTACACAGGGCCATGTAGGTCAGGATTTTGTTTTCCCTTATCAAATTTTTACTTGTTTTATCTTTGACTAACATAAAAAAAATGTTGATGAGCTGAAACATTTAAGTGTGAAAAAATGTAGAAGTGTATTTCTAAATTATGAGCAGTTTTTGATTTAAAAATTGTCCTATAATCATAAGTGCATATCAGGAAACATCATAAAATTAAAAAATGCAATTAATGACCACCTTAAAGCCTATTGCTTAGTGCAAAATATGTTGAAATTAATTACTCGTTACATACCGGTATTCCCTTTCTTGCAAGAGTTCGACAGGGTCCAGACCCTGAGGCTTTTGAATTGGGGTGATGCGATTCTGTTTCTGCTGTAATTGGATGATGAGAGAGGGCTGGCCTGGTCCAGACGGTGGCTGAGGTTGGGGCTGGGAGGTGAGGGAGGTGAGAGAGGTGCTGGGCACAGGTTGTGTGCCAGTGGGGGCCAGCGGGGGAGCTGGAGACGGTCTGCCGCTGGGCACTGATACCGCCAGCTTCTGTGGAGTGCTGGGGGTCTCTGCACCTTGACCTGAAAAAGATGCATCAAGCTTCTAATGAGCCACAATCATAAGTACAATCAATATGATGCACCATAATGAAACAGCATAAGTAATGTCATATATTTCAGCAATCCATTGTCGTTAAGATGTTTGATCATCCTCAAAGAGGACATCAAAGGTGTTGTTGACAGGTTTTAAGACAGTTCAAAGCACAGTATGAACTAACGTCCACTTCTGAGACGAAAAATCTTCAAGGACTCTTATAATCTGTTTCAAGCCAAGTTCAATGACTTTAAAGAAACTTCATAAAGCATGCAATCCCTAAAAGCACATAAGAGATGACATAAGAAGAAAAATATGTCTCTGGATCTTTATCTCTGGCTGAGCTCAATCAATCAGTTTCTGAACCTGCCATGAGGGCATTTCATAAAATGCAGTGAAAACGTCAAGACCTGAGATCAACTGAATCTTACAAATTATTACCATTGAGCAGCGCATTAGAATTAACTTACAACTTGGAAAATGAAGGAAAGATGAACAAGGATCTTTAATTTGAGTGAACTGCAGTGACTTTCTCATAAAGATAGCAATCCATGAATTAATTCACTGTCATTTGAAAGCATATCAAAAAGGGGATTTAACCTATGCAAGGTTGCCCCCTTGGCATTTTCATTTAAAAGTTAAAATCTTTTTCAAAGTTTCACTCATATTTAGCATTTTGACCATGTTTATGTGCACAAGAATATTACACATAAATATGAATTTGTATGTTAGAGCTGAAGCTAATATTAGAATTTATTACATTACATACAAACATAAAAAGAAATGAACAAATCGTTATATATGGATTTTGTAAATGTCTCTTTTTCAGAAAGGTTACTGGCTTATTTTCACAATTCAATTATGTCTGCCATTTTTATGGGTATAAATGGGGCTGCTTTGATTTAATTATTAAATACAACATAAATATATGGCAACATTGAGTAGATTAGAGCAGCAGGACAAGAATGTGCACAAACGTCTTAGTTATTTCAAAGGTTTACTCAAAATATGGCGATTACCATGTATACAGAAATATTCCAATTTGTAAATTTCTTCTTCCAGCTTATCCAGAATATGGATTTGGATATTATTTTTAAACCATGATCTGTGACTGTGTGACAACATAAAACTATTGTGTTGGAATTTTAATAAGATCTGTTTTTATTTACTGAATTGAGTTATCTTTCCTGTCTTCTACCACTTGCATGGACAAATACACAAAACAAAAAATTCCCGTCTCTGCCAGTATTCACATAAACACTGTTGATTATGTCTTACTGAACATAAACAGATGAGAAAGAAAATGCATGTGTATCAGTATACTGGATTCACACATTAACTCATAAAGTCACAGCAGCTTCATATACTGCGTCATCAATGTTAATCAAACAACAAAAGACCAAGACAAAATTACCCACTGATCTTAACTGAACAAATTAAGATTAACAAATTAACAAGGATGAATCTATATTTAATTTATACAGTGAAGTGCTATTTTATGTTTAATCATTCATTTTTTGTGCCTGAATACTGTTAAATGTATCTGAAAAACTTAGTTGAATTATATAAATTGTATTCTAGGCTTATTGTATTTACTTGAAGTGTTGCTTGTATTTTACTACTAAAGACTCACTTATCTTCAGTAATTTTTTTACTTTGTATTAGTTAGCCCAATTTCAGTGATGCCTAACATTTTGGCGGCTTATTTATTATGATACAATGTTTACATGGGTCAAAACAACAGCAACAACATTTATAATGGATGGATGGATGGATGGGGCCGGTGAAAATGTTGGCAGGGCAAGTAAAAATGTGAACCACTGGCCAGACTAGTTAAATATAAGGAAGAAGAAAACAAAGACACCACAGACAACATTTTTTCCCCTCCCCACTGTATTGTTATCCATTTTTACTTGTCTGTAAAGATAAATAAATGTATCCCACACTCACCATCAGGCCACGGTTTTGGCCCAGAGCTCTGAGTAAGAGTCTGCATGGCCGGAGAGGGACATGGGCCAGTTGCAGGGCCTCCATGAGGCATTGGCATACCTAGTAAAACAGCGCAAGTTTGAATAATAATTACCGTATTTTTACCGCCATATAAGACGCTCTGTAACATAAGACGCACCCAATTTTAATGGAGGAAAATCTAGAAAAAAAGATTCTGAACCAAATACTGTAGTAAAATATTTTATATCAATTGTATAAAGTTAACAGCAGTTTAAGAACAATTTTATGCAACCATGTAACATATTAAGAACTATCTTTACTCTCATTAACGGTCAGTAAACAGTGAAAGTAACAAAAATAAGGCTGTAATGTTTTTATTCGAACCCCAATAATTCCTCTTCTTCGCTGCTATCAGAAATGAGGAATTTTCTTTTTGGTTATTCACTTTGTGTGTAAACCGGGAAGTGGGGAATAGATGACTGTGGCGAGGGGGGCATGGTTCAGGGGGGCATGGTTCAGCGAGGTCTGCAGCGGGAGAGAGAGTCAGGAGACGAGCCACAGGTGTTTGTCAATTTGCACTAGACCTACTTACGCACCGCTCGTCTCCCGACTCTCTCTCCCGCTGCAGACCTCACTGAACCACGACCCCCTCGCCACAGTCATCACTGTAAAGTTCACCATTGCCCCCCACTCGTCATCACCACGGCTACGGCCGTGGCCGCGCTCCGCAGATTATTTATATTCATTGGATAGGACACACCAACATTTCCCCCCCCAGTTTTGGGGAAGAAAAAGTGCGTCTTATTTGGCGAAAAATACGGTAAACAAAACACTCAGTTGAAACAGGCTTTAAATCATTGTACAAGAGAAAACTGCACAATTGTGCATAAAGGGCTACTTGCTGACACCAAAATAGCCAAAAACATATTCACCTGGAGGTCTGTTGTAGGGTCCAGTGTTGCCAGGCTGCTGCTGCTGCATGGTGGGAAGGCTCCTCTTGCCCTGCACAGCTAACTGTAGATTCTCAGGCAGAGGCTGACCACGGCCCAGGATCTTGTAAGCCAGGATCTGAGCCCTGAGTTGCTGTAGCTGGACTGGGCTGAAGGCAGACTGACCCCTGGCCTGCTGTCCCATCCCCTGCGGATCCATGGGCATCATGGGTGACTGACCCTGAGACATTTGCGGCGGGGTCGGTCCTCCTCCTGACAAAGGGCTAGGCACATGCTCTGGCACCTGGCCCATTGGCGAAGGATGAGGGGACATGTATCCTAATAAACAAAAAAAATTTAGTATACTGTAGTTATGAAGCTGACTGCTATTAAATCGGTCAATTATTTGTTTTTTCTGGTGTTTCCATCTTTTGTCTAGTTTTTCTCTTATTTTAAATATTTTTCAAGAAGACTGATATGACTTGAGTCCTCATTCTGTACAATATGAGTGAAAATGTTTCAATATTTCTCATAAGTTGTACTTAGGAACAAAAAAAAACATGTGCATGATTAAACAATATTTATGGTGCAATATGGTATAGTATGGTGCGGTTTTGCATGGGGAAAATCTGTTTCACATGAAGGCAAAAAAGTTCTCCACACAGATTTTTAAAATGATTCCAAGTTGGTCACAAATTCACCAAGTTGACCAACAGAAAGCTACTTGTTTTGAAAGTGACTCCTGTGTGAGCTGTCCTTCATGCATCTCTACACAGTTGGCCCTTTTGCCTATAAAATTTTGATGAAATTGCGGTAATGCGGTAAACCTTGAGGTTACAATCAACAACTTTTAAACTATATCTTCATTGAAAAATCTATTACTGTTAATTACGTAATATTTAATTATTACACTTAAACATTCATTTAGAACTGCAAAAGCTACAAGTTCCCTCTGTAATGAAGATAATCATTTACAAAGGATGATAGCTTATGACGATAATTAGTGTAACAAAGGCAGCACCAAAGATAAGTAAACAAAAAAATGAATTACTGGATTATTATTAACTGTCTTAATTACCTCTGCGGCCACTGTAGATTACTGTGTGGCGGAAGAATAAGATAGTCTACAATTAACTATAATTTAGGTTATAATTAACAGCTGAATGCTTTGGTATTATAATGTGGCTTATACGTAATTGCACCTTGACTGTGTTGATCCATAGGGCTCTGTGGAGGACCCATGCCACTGTGCAGGGATCTCATGCCCACCCCCTTCATCTGGCCATAGTGCATATCGTCTCCCATCCCCTTCTCATGCATTCCCTCCATTGGCTGAAGAGAGGCAAGAAATTAGTCATACAAACTCCTGGCATAATAGTAACATCAAAATGACTGTTTGAACCTACAACAAGTGTTTTTACATTTACAGTAATACCTCGGTTTACGAGTGACTTTGTATACGAGCAAATCAGTGTATGAGCATTGTATAGGAGTGCGATACATTTTTTCCCCTCACCCACGCGCATTTTTTGGGGGAAAAGTCCTAACACTCAGCATCTTCGCATGCATTTTTACTGGAAAAATCCTAACGACAGCCTCTCACAAAGCCTATCACCCCTTAACTCGTTCATTCTCTCAGCGTCGCTCGGTTTGGCTGCATCATTCACCACAGTGATACTTATATAAGTGATTTACAGCAGTTTTACCTTGTGTTGTTGACATTAATTGTGATTGCTATTGTTCATGTAGTGAAATATACATGTACAGTACAGCATATAGACAATGGCCCCCAAGATGAGTAAGAAAGTACGAAATTCTCCCTCTAAGCAGTAAAACTATCCTCTCGTCTCCTTCACTACAGCAGCGACGCTACTCAAAGGTAAAGTTTGCGTTACAGTAAATTATCAAGTATTTTTCGAGTTTAATTGTCAATTATTAATTAGTATTTATATGAGATCTTAAGGGTTATAATTTTAACTGTAATTAATAGGGTAAAACCAAAAAAATGTTAAATGGGCATTTATGGTCATATGGAACGAATCGAGGGATTTTTATTGCATTCTTATGGGGAAAATTGTTTTGGTGTACGATAATTTTGAGTTATGAGCTCTTGGAACGGATTAAACTCGTAAACCCAAGGTATTACTGTACATGTACTTATGATATATTTCCTTTGTTTTAATTTACTAGACAACTATTGATCGACTCTATTATAATCAATGTCAAAAGCAATCCTCTACCTTGTGCATTTGGTGCATGTCCTGCGAGTAGTCTCCAGTCCCTTGGCCCTGTATAGCATGTGGGACACTTGGGGGCCCTGGACTAGGGCCCATCATGCTGTGTACAGAGCCAGGAGAGGGGCCGGGTCCAGGGCTGGGCCCAAGGATAGGCCCCGGTGACAGTCCAGCACCTGGCGAGGGACCAGCATGGGACATCCCAACTGGTGGCTCATTGGGGGTGGACATCTATCAGCTGAGAATCTGGGCGAGAACCTACTGTAAGTGAAGAATTCTCAATATTGTCATTTTTTTGTTCACATATTTAGCGTTTATTAGTACCAAATAAAGAAGCAAAATAAAAATAAAATAAACATTATGCACATATTTAGCATTTATTAATACCAAGTTAAGACAAAATAACAAATTATGAAAAGGGTATTACATTATTTTAATATTATCATAATATTTTATGAAAAGGATTGTTTGCTCAAAGCCACTACAAATTGCTAATAAACTTAAATTAATAAACTATACATTAATCTGGCAAGTTGCCACAAGAAATTTAATTAGCACATGGAATAAAATAGAATCAAAGCAAATGGAAGAACTGTTTATTCTAATTATTAATATATGAAACTATGCATAACATTTCTTGTCATTTATAATCATAAAAAGCAATAAGCCAAAAGTATTACAGTTTCTTGTTTCTTATTGCATCATTATAATTCTCAAACCAATTTCTGTCACAGTATGAGGAAATATATGCAATACTGTTATATTTCAGGGTCCACACTTTCTGACTAATGATCAACCAAAACCATTTTTATTAAAAAAGTTACATTTATATTCCAATATTGATTTATTATAATAATAATAATTATTATTATTAACTCACCAGCTCAAATAAAAATACATTATTAAATAAAATATAATCTTTTTTAATCTTGCTTTATAATTACCATTGCTATTATTAATAATAACAATCACATGAAGGAAACATACAGAGAGGGTTAAAAGAGAGTTCATAATAACACTGATAACAACAACCCGCGCTGGTCAATGGCACGCCCCCCGAAAACACAGGGTGAGATAATGGCACACTTGGACCATGTGAAGGCACGTTAACATTTAATTACACACCCCAATTAAAATTACAGTGATTAATCGCGTGTCTGTGCACGATCAGACCTCGTTCAAACAGAAGAACTAGGAATAAAGAATGAATCAGTTGTTGAATGCACAAATGCGCTCACGCAGGCCTAAGTTTAATGTCCAAAGCACAATGGCGAAAACTTATAGGAGAGGAAGAAATGACAACTATTAATTAGGAGTAGTCAATACCATCCGACCGCGATATTATAAGCAAAAGGCTTATAAAAAAAGGATCAATGTAAACGCACATATATCCCGATGCAGGGGTGCTATTTGGAGAGATTTGCTCTGATCGGATCATGGCTTCCTCGACCTGCTGTCATGACTGTCTCCCCCTCACGCCATTGCAGTTTCCTGAAATCTCAAACTTTCTGGGACCTTCCCACCACAGCGCCCTATCAACGCACATTTACAGCAGATTTCCAGTTTTCTTGCATTACAAACGTGTTTTGCATTCTTAGAGGGTCAGTTTATTCAGCTGCTTTTGTATTGTCAGAGTTAACAAGCAAGCAGTAAAGCCCCCCTGTCTCATATAATCGAGCTAACCGTCTGTACAGTTATATTAGCATGCTAGCCCGCTAGATTTTATCATCAAAAAACGGCAAAAACGCTCCCCACTGACGTATATGCATCAGTATAAACGTCCAAGCAAAGAGTATTTAAACCCAATTACCTTCTGCGAGGTAAACAACACAATAAAACGTCTAACACATTATTTCAGCTTCAGAAATATGACTGCCATATGTTGGTCCCCTCCCCCTTCTGTTTGCTGACAAGTTGAAGTTCGTGTTTTTTAGTGTTTTGTCATTTCTGATTCGTTGAGAGCGCAGGAAATACAGTCGTTTCTGTTATGTGATTGGCTGAAGAAGACATCGATCATAATGTGATCTATTTGGGGGCGAGGCCTGTCAAGTACACTTTCACTTCGCAGCGCCGAACGTACTGGAAGTTTCGCATGTCCGCCAGGGCGTTTGGGGACACACGTTTCAAAATGATCACGCTTTCACACACTGCCTGCTGTAGTCCAAACGTATCTGTGGGAAGAGTGAGGATGAACCTTTTTTTTCTTTTCTGTTTGTACACTGCGGATGAATGAACAGGTTCCATACACTACATGTGCAATAGGTTGTATAAGCATGATGTTGTTGTATTCTGAACAAAGCATTATATGTAAAACAGTGTGACAGATGAAACAGTCTTATTTAAATCGTAATCCCAAATTAGTGGTAACAATAATTAATATTTGGACAGAAACTGTTAGATTATAACTTTTCCCTTTCTACGTTGATTCATAAGCTTTTACCAGATGAATCCCATAAAAAAAACCTAGTAGAATATTGAATTTTTCTGAATGTTATCAATTGGACTATTAGAACTGAAATATTAAAAAGTGCTCAGGATAATGCAAGAATGTCAGCTTGGGGAAGGTTGTCACAACAAATCCAACAAACAAACAATTCCCCCCATATTCCCCATATATGTGTGTGTGTGTGTGTGTGTATACTTTCCTGTAGAGCGTGGTCCTTTCGACGCAAAAATCTGGGATAAATTTCCAGGTAAAGCAAGAACTGATTAGTATATATATATATATATATATATATATATATATATATATATATATATATATATATATATATATATATATATATATATATATATATATATATATATACCTAATCTATGTGTCTCTATGGACTCTAATCTATGTGCCTCTCTTGATTTACCATAGAGAAATATTCCAAATATATTTTACAATGTCACCACACGAGGGAGTCAGTGCTCAAGATATTAATGATGTTCAAGCACAATACATGCAAATACAGCGATCATTCAGTTCACAGTCGGTTCCTAATGTTAAGAGGGTAATTTTCAGCTGTTGAAATTATTATTACTTTGCAACTAATTTATGAAATCAGCTAATTAGCGAACTAATTTGCTTACCAGTTTTCTAAATTCCATATTTTATAATTACTGTGCAATTGTGCTCACAAATATGCAAAATTAAATGACCTAGTTTTGAGTATTGATGTAATGTCATTAGATTGCTGACATTATTAGAGCAACACTGCTGTTGGTATCATCTTTACTCAAATTTCACCTTAATATCAATCTACATTAACATTAATGCAAATTTTTTTTATATAGCATCTCAAAAGAAAAGTAATCGGTTGTGCAGGCACAGGAAAGAAGTGAAGAGTTGTGAATGTCATTAAGAATACATAGTGTCAATGGCTTGAGAGATGAAGGTTAAACCACAATGCTCTAAAACAGTATTAGTGCTGTCACGGTATTACTAAACTGCTGTTATGATACTAAACGGGCTGCTTTTCATACGTTTTTGTCTTCCTTTTTTCAAAAGCAATGTTATGATTGGGAACCTGTTCCACCATTCAGAGAAAATGGTTGCAAAAATAATAATTTTGTTGTTTTACAATGGGTTTACATCTTTAATAAACAATAGGGAAAGTCTACTAATGTTCCATTAAAATAAATAAAGAAAAACAAGCAACAAAGGTAAGCCATGAAAAATTATTTGCAAAAATTTTTATACAAAATGTCCAATTGGCTCTCAGTTGTACCTGAGGGACTTATGCAAATAAGTTTGCATTTGATTGTTCTGAATGGAAATAGTCTCTTTCTTTAATGGAGGAGTTTTGTTTCTTTGTTTATTTTTTATTGATTTACTTTAGAAACTAAATGGCAGTGAATTAAAAATGTCGTGTTGTTCTATAAACTGAAAATTAAAAATAGCAGAAAAGCATTATTTATATATATATATATATATATATATATATATATATATATATATATATATAGGTTTAATTTATATGAAATAAACATTGTTTGTGTAATTAGATTATTTGTTTCAACTTAAAAAAACTGCTTCTTAACTTATTCGATTATTTACAACATCTCAAATGTACAGAAATAATACATTTGTCTTTTGACTAGTAATCATGTATTTATAAATTGAAACTGCAGCCCTGACAAAACGTAATTTGGGTTGCAGTGTAACCTTATCGCCCGTCGGCTTTCTCTGACACCTGGCTGATGCTATCAGGTGAGATAGGCATGTTGTTGAATGTGACCTCAGTGTTAGAATGACAGATTGTATTCTTGTGGTTATTTCTCTTATCGAATCAATACCAACTGCATGGTAAAATAAATGACCTTTTTTTAAACACAGGTGTAGATTATATGTCTACTGTTCACACCGAAAATACACAGAATGTGATTCAGGGTTTTTATCAACCCTCTAAATTTAGTATTTGTAATTGTTGTGGATATCACCTTTTAATGTAACTGATAACCAGTTGCAAAGAATATAAAATGCATACCATAATGTGATATTTTAGGGAAATGGTTTTGTTCGGTGATACTGATTTATCTACCGTGATTTCGGTGATACCGTGATGTATCTTTGATAAAGCGTTATATAAATGTAATGAATTATTATTATTAAATTATCATTACCCGACAAAGCAGTTTATCCCATTACGAGTACTATTAACTTATCATTAATATTGTTCCATTTCCTCAAAAAGTCATAGTCACTCAAATGAATCAAATCTTGTTGAACTGCAAGGCACAAACTAAAGGTTGCATTTGAATAGCCTTTGGAGAGGTAAACAAAGTACATGGTTTTGGCTCTGGCTTTGCTTCCTTTCCTCAGTAATCCTTTATTTTCTTGCCATTTTCCAAAAAGGATGTGTGCAAGGTTCCTGAATGTAAATTCATCCAAATAAAGCCTCCAAATAACCTGAAGGGTTAGTGCCACCACTTCATATTCACTGGTCAGGAAAGGCCAGACCAGTGTTCATTTGACATGGAAAATGACAATGAACAGTGGTTTTAAAATCAATTTGCCTTAAAACCATTACCTCCTCAGGCTGCCCACCATGAAATTTGCCCACTGTTCCAATTGCGGCATGCACAGTCACCTAAAATGTACTCATCCTATAGGACAGTCAAGTGATCTGTCACTATTCAGATTTGAATTAGTCAAATAGGTTAAATAGGTTAGCAGTTTAATGCCAAGGGATTAGTTCTGAAACATGTCTTTAAACTACCAGTTCAAATGAGCACAACAGTATAAACACATATAGGCTTTTAGCTTTATGGAAATGCGGCTTATAATAACAATGCCATTTACATTACAAAAGGCCCAAATGTTTTAACAAATCTAACTTACTCACAAAAAAAGACAATTTTAGCTCTTGTGGGCGTCGTATGAACACATCGGTTATTACAGTCGCCACAGCAGTATCGGCATGCAAGACCTGTATTTGCACAGTGGCCACACCTATATATATATATATATATATATATATATATATATATATATATAATATCATAGATTGGAGTTGCTTTCATGGGCTACTTTGGCTAATTGCCTGTGTTTTCCAGGTGTGACCCAACCAAAGGCACGTTATATTTAGTTTTACATGTGACATCTGCTGCAAGGGCTTGTTTGTTTTGTACGTGGTGCTGCTGGTATTCTGAGCGTCCCATAACTTTCCTTATTAAGCCTTTCGTATTTAAATGAAACCACAGGGCAGGGGTTTTTCGTGAGCCATTGCACTTGCGAATCTTGTGTTATTGACACCCAGTATGCCTAAAACAAATATTAGTTATGGAGGATACTTAAAGGTTTAAATATACTCGTGTCATGTTTCAATGAACAACGCTTCCGGGTATAAGTTGTGCCCTAATGAACTGCAGCTATTTTTATCATCCTATACAGACACTATATATGTCTGTTCTTGTGAAAATAAAAATCTGTCAAATACCTCTAAATATGACTTCTTCAATCTGAGTCGTGTCTATTTTGTCCATCCATGGCAATAAATGGTTTCTTAAAGATCCCTCTTGGCCAGTTGAATATATCTTTCTCTTTTTTATCTTGTACACTCTCCCCATGTTTATTTGCTCCTCTGTCATCCCATTCAAAACTGGAGCTCAGCCAGTTTTACCAGCAGGTGTGGGACACCTTCCATCACTTGACCCTTTAATTTCACCACAGCGGTACTCGATTTGCAAACCATAGGCTTTTTAACAGGCTCTTGGGACCAGCATCTGATAAAGGGCAGTGCTGGAAATCTTTTTCCAAGATGGTGCGAGATTCCAGAGGGGTCACGATGGAGGCTGGGGGGAAGGAAGCGCTGTCAGTGAGGCCTCTTTGTAGTTGCCTTTGTTGCAGGTGTTCTGCCACTCACTATTATCCTCTGCTGTCTATTCATCATCTTTACCTGCGTGACATCTGCTAAACTAAGACACATTACTATCAGGATAGAGACTCTGCACTAAAACTTAACACTTAACATGTTGTCTGGGTTTAATGGGACTGAGAATCTGAGAGGTTTGGCCTACACTTAGGTTTAAAGTGATTGTCTGATAGTCAAACATCTGCAAATACTTGTTAAGAAGAGTGAAGACTGATCCGATGAGCAGTAATTAATGACTTCAAACTTGTAGAAACCTAATAATTAAAGGGACAGTTCACACAAATATTCAATTTCTGTCATCATTTACTCACCCTCATGTCATTCCAAACCTGAATTATTTTCTTCACTGCATAGACCACAAGAGAAGATATTTTGAAAACATGTCAGTGTTTCAAATATATTCTTTTGTGTTTCACAGAAGAACGAAAATCATACAGGTTTTGAATGGCATAAGGGTAGGTAAATGATGGCTGAATTTTGGATGAACTATCCTTTAAACTTTGAAAAGCAAGGTTCAAGAGAAATTGGTCACTAAAGAAACCAAAATCATTTAAACAGTAATTAATTATGGTTAACAATAATTTAAAATTGATATAGCTGCCATTAGTAAAAAGTTGCCATTGTATTGTTGGATTAAAAAAGAAAACTTGGTTGTTGTTTAACATGGTGAAGTTCAGTTGTTATGAGGAATCACTTGTAATGGAAACTTTGATTGGAATAAAACTATGACGGCAAACTTTTGGAACATATTAATTTTAAAACTTGTAAAATGTGAACATTATACACATATATCACAAATACAGTGAGGATCACTTCAATGTGAGCGTGAAATAAGAATTAATTTGCTTCTGAACATCTGGTTTTATTAAGAGATTTACTAAAAAAGACTACTGAACGTCATTAGTCATTTTCTAGTCGTTTTCTTCAGTACGTAGCCCTGAAAAGAGTGTGTTGGCTGCTCTGTCTTGCTTCAAATCAAGATGATCCTGGCAATTTAAGCACACAATGTGTTTTTAACTTGTCACACTGAATACTTTCAACTCCTGAGGGATGATGTCAGCAAAATACCTGACTACCACCAACGACCAGCTAGCATCTGGGATTAGTTAGAGCTACTTTATTCTTGCACCCTCAGTGTTTTGTGTGTGTGTGTGTTCGCACAAGTGAACTGAGGAGACAGTAAATGTTAAAATGTCAGCAGATTCAGCATACACGCTATAGAAATTAAAACATACAAATCTGTGTAACATCTTTATGAACATCCACAGTGTCCACACTTGCACATATGCACGAAAACAATTACACGTCCTCTTTGGGCCTCTGAGAACTTCTGCTGGATTAAGATATTGTTTTCAGAGAGTAAGACAGCAAAGGACCGGTCAGTGTCTTTGGCTGCTCTGAACCATGTAATGAATACATGCCGTAGAGGAGGAGTTTCATGCATTGGCTAGTCATATCAGCGGAGATCTCAGGTTTTCAAAACACTTTAGGATGACATGAAGCTTGTGGTATGTGAGAAACTGTTTTGGCCTGACTTTCTATCTTAATTTGTCAGTCTCATATTCTCAGGGTCCAAATGCTGACTCCAACGGCCATAAAAGAGTCTATTGAATCATCAAGGCACCAAATGGATGCCAAAAAAAGACAATTAATAAACTATTCTGCCTTGGTGATAAGTAAACCAAAACCTTTCTTAAAGGAAGATGACAGAATGCAGATCTGTTGTAGCACCGACAACTTGAGCTAGTCTGCCTTTTGCATGCCATATACAGTAAACATTGACCTTTTCCCTCTTTTTTTCTTGCTATGCCTGAGCACACAAGCTCTGTGCTCATTGGTATGCAATGGGTTTATCTGACAGGCATGCTTTGTCAGACACATGTGATTTGATACAATGTCTCTGGGCTTAGTTCGTTTTAGTGGTAATGACAGATTAGTCCCACGTAATTGCCTCTCAATTGACTGTAGACATAACAGTGCTTGCCTTTTTCTGACAGAAGCTCAGATGCCATAAGAAGGCGCAGTGAATAAGTTAAGTGTTTACCCCTCTAAACTCCCGGTTCAGGTATTCCGCTTAGCTTTGTTGAGCTGCCAGTGGCAAAATGACAGCTGCCTCTTCTGTAATAAATTTCTGATTCCTATGTACATACATACCATTTCGTACATCCCTGCCCTCTCATGTTATAGCATTCAGAAGGCAAATCTTTGTTTTCATTTTTCACGACTGGAAACACAATGAGGGTTTTTTTATTGTACAGGACGGGTGTGTATGTAACTTTTTCACCTTATTTTATGCTCGT
This sequence comes from Rhodeus uyekii, assembly GCA_037043235.1. NCBI lineage: Eukaryota > Metazoa > Chordata > Actinopteri > Cypriniformes > Acheilognathidae > Rhodeus > Rhodeus uyekii. The sequence goes on along the minus strand of JAWRVZ010000010.1, from coordinate 7,705,514 downwards.
GATGACTTGTTGCAAGAGGAGAAGTCATCAGGTGAATGGCATTTGACATAAGGCCTTAGCAAACACTCACCTGCAACAACTAGTTGGGTAGGTTGGGGTAAGATGTTGAATATCAAAGTTTTTTGTGTCTATTTGTTAATGAGGGTTTGGGATGCATTCATATTTTTGGATTGTGAAGTAAAAGTAATAATTTTTTTTTTTTTATTATATAAAATTATATTTATAATATTAGACCCTTGGGATAAAACTGTCCCTATTAGACTCTTGGGAATTTTTTTTTTTTTTTTTGCTTTCATTAAAACCTATATTATAAGTTCGGAGGGTTCCAACCTCAATAGGAGCCATCTTACCTCTCTTTAATATCTGAAATTTTGTACTAACAACTAAATTTGCAAATGTTTCAAATTGGCCAATGCATCATCATCCTGCACATGCTAAACTTACATCTAAATATGTTACAATTTAAAATTAAATCCACATTGTATTTAAAGGGGGACATCTTCCCCATTTGATAGAGGCTTTTTTCAGACTCATTCAGGATAAAGAACGGGCATTTGCGTCCATTTTTATCATTAATGGGTGTAAAAACAGCTGAAGTATGTTGCTCTAAGAACATTTTGATAAGTTTTCTATTGGAAAATATTATGAAAAATAAAAGCATTATAAAAAAACGTAGTTATACGAATGTTTGCGAAAAAAGGGAATGTTAAAGAAATGTTCCATTTTATCATTTTGCGAACATTGGGGGAACCTTACTTTTGAATGTTCTCTGAACAACCTGAAATAGTTACAGTAATTACAAAGTTAAAAAACGTCAAAATAAAATGTTTTTTGTGCAACTTGTGCAAAATAAAATAGTTCCGGCGCAAAAAGTAAGCATGTTCATCATAAATGCGAGGGAGATTCTGACAGAGTTCAGGCATGGTGCGCGATGGCTAGCTAGCTCTGTTAGAAAAGGCCTTGGGATTACTAAAGCCCAATGCATTGAAAAAAAACTAAACAAATCATGACTTTCACTCGTATGTGACATACAATGCAATTCAGATAATGCAGAGTGTTTTCATTTGTAGACATATTTAAACATCGTGGCTGAGAGCATTTTAAAGTAGGATTGGCCCAAGCATAATATTTGTAACAACCCGCACTGGATCAGCGAGTTGTTTCTATGCAGGCTATATATAGCGTTAAGTGCTGGTAGGCTATTCAGCTTTGTGATTTTTTTAAACAAAACATAAAAAGAGAATTATGTGCTAGCTAGTGCCAACCTGTCCGCTCTTCACAAGAGAGAGTGTTTCCATACTGTTGAAACAACAACACCCTCTTGAAACAAATTTGGCATATGACTGATATGAGTGATTTGTGTTTTTCAATGGAAGGTGTTGCAAAGTTAATACTTTCTCTACCGCATTCTGTTGATTGACAGACTTAAATAGAGTTCACATTCTGTGCATCATTTGTTGACCTAAATACAAGCTGTGGGTACACCTGTGTAGTTTATCATTAGTGTTTATCTACTGGATCTAAAATATGTTTCTTCATGGTTGGTTGCTTAACTAAAGAAAACAATAATGGGGTGTTTTGAATGTTAGAAGATTTTTTTTTTTTGAGCCTCTGTTACCATTAATTTAAATGTACTTCCTTGCATTTGAAACACACCAAAAAGATATTTAAAAGTAATGTCTGAAAAAAAACTATATTCACAATGTTTTGTGAATGACATTACTCAGTATTGCATTGCATTGTTGCATAATAGTGTAAATATGCATCACTGAATAAACCAAGTTGGTGTTGAATAATGTTTTTGACTATGAAACTTTTTTCAATGCATATGTTGCAATATTATAATTTATGGCTTGGGCTGAGTACTTGTCAGCATTGACAAATATATATCAAGAATCATTAACAGTTGTCATGTAATTGCAATAAATTATTGAACTGCCACAGTAATAATTACTGTAGTAATAATAATAAAACAATACACCGTACTGTAAATGAACACTACAGATATGTACTGTTAAAATCACTTTGCCTTTCGATTTTCAACCCATTAAAAAATATTGTTGCTCTATCAGTTATCAAAGTAGGTGTCAGTAAAGAGATGTCATTATCAGTATTGTTATCAGATATCATTTTGTGTTTATCTCTGTGTATGTAATATTTCAATGAGCTATTGAAATTCTAAACTGTGGTTAAGGCATATCAAGATAAAAAGCAACCTTTTTCTTTGCAAAAGATTTTTTTTAAACGGTCATCTAACATACTGGTCAAGGTCAAATATACGAAGTCACAAACTTAACACAGTACACCCCCATCCTGCTCAAGCTGATTATATTTTCCTCTCCTTTTACCAAGCAGCAACATCCCCTCACAGCGAGATCTCAAGTGTCCAAACTCCAAACAGTCCTTATGAGCTTTTCTCTTTCTTTTCAATGGCCGTGGCGCTCTACAAGTCTCAACTTCACCTGGTAAGTGTGCACAAACACAGAAAGAAACTTTCCCCGACTGTCTCATCTGCTCTCCGCTCATTCAAAGTTTACACTGTCAAGATTTTATCATTAATCATATCGGCCCTATCACACACACTACTTTTATTTCCCATCCGAATCACAAGTTATCACAGGCATCAGATTTAGGATTGCACTGACTTGTTTCCCAATCGCCAATTCCCAAGTAATTATTTTACAAGGTTTGGTTACAATTTATTTGGTCCCACTCTATGTTATTTAACTACTATGTGCAAACATTTAAATTAATATTTTAAAACAATGAACTCATTGTGTACATGCATGTTTTGACATTGTACTTATATTTGAAAAAAATATGCGTCACCATTGTTGTGTTTTGTATGTCAAGTATTGAGGTCTGTGTGTCATTAGAGAATTTTTACAAGAATATGCTGCATATTTCAAAGATAAATTTATGCAGATGCTTCATTATTGTGAAATATCCCGCTTCAAATGCTTAAAAAACTCTAAATTAAAATCACATTCATGCTAAGAAATTTGAGGAAATTTTTTTCATGTGTCATGTTTCTGACTTGGTTAAAACAGAAATTTGAATATAAAAACAGAGGGTCCAAGATTCCAAGCATATGGAACAATTACAGTGGTAAAGAATAAATTTATTATAGTGGCATGATTAAAGACAACATTATAACATGAAATCACAGTAAGACAAGAGCACTAAGTTACTGTGATGTCAGTTTCATTTTGCTGATTCACCGTCATTTGTAAGGAAAGCACCCAGCATGCATTGATTTCACAGGAAATATATTGAAACATTTCTTGTAAAATAATACTCTTTGATAATGTAAATTCCTGGCAATTTTTACAGATGTGAGGCAGACATTCGACTAATACTCCAATGACTGGTAGGAGACATGTAGTTAGTAGAATGTATAAAGTGGACCATCGAAATAAAGTGTTACAGTATTTAGCAATGGAATATGAACACAAAAAGTAAATTGTACTTATTTTTCATGCAAGTACATAGTAGATAAGTGTGACCCTTTATTTTAAGGTGTCCTTGTTACAGTGTAATTACACAAACAAGTATTGAGTAATATTAATTAACAACATGTACTTGCTGGAGGTTTAGTTTATGGTTAGTTTATTACAATTAGGCGTTGTTTAACAAGGACACTATGAAATAAATGTTACTAATGGTTTCTTCCAAATGTTTTGACTGAAAGTCACCATGAAATCAGAATTGAAAATTATTTTATGGAATATTGTAATATTTATAATTATCTGTATACATAATTTTGTACAAATTCATGTGCCCTTATAACATGTCAGAATATACACACTGGTCATAAAGTAAGTGAATCCAGACAAATTTGTTGTAGACATAGTGAGCACAGAGTGAACAGGTGAGTAACTCGAGGTGGATAATGATTGGAAGTGCAATGGGAACAATAAAAGTCCTTTTATCTTACAGGTGATCTAGGAGAAGATGGCACAGCTGGCAAAATGGAGCACACACTTCATAAGATGGGCACAGGTAAGTATTGCAGGTGGATATTACTGTAACCAGGGCAGACTTGAAACCACAAGGACATACTTTATGTAATTAAGTTGGCTGAGAAGCAGCCAACATATTGAAATGCTAATAAACTTATTAAGTTGGCTGAGAAGCAGCCAACATATTGAAATGCTAATAAACTTATTATTATTATTATTATTCTGTACAAAAATTTACACGCTATCTCCTCCAACAGCTTTAGTGCTACAGGACCCAAAATCAGAACAGGCCGAAGGCCCATATATCGAGTTGCTATATCTTTTCTAAGGAATCGGACCTACGGTTTTCCTAAAAATGGTGAAAAAAAGCCCCAAAAAAGTCCCATTGACTTTGCATTGCGGAATGTTCAGATATTTCAAACTCCAACTGTCTCCAAATTCAAATCTAAACACTGCAGCTGCTGAGAGTCAGTGCAGGGGCGGTTCTATAACTGTCTCTCATCCAATCAGAATCAGTGATGCTGCCATTCTACCTTATATGGCAAAGGACAGGAAACAGGAAGTGCTTGCACTTCCTGTTTCCTGCCTCATTCCCTTCATGTTTCAAGGTAACTTACATAGGAATTTTGTATTGAATGTAACTCTGCATCACAATATCATAGATTCAAGGGGGAGGGCTCTTTTTAATCAGGCAACCAATGAGTGTCTCAGGATCACAGTGAAGCTATTAAGCCACGCCCTAGCAACCATTTAGAGCACCTTAGCAACCCATCCCATAGACTTCCATTCAAATTGATCGAATTCTATCTCTGGATAGAAAAGTCATAGAAATTTGAGGGTGGGCTCGTATGACTCGGGCTAGCAAACTGTCAATCATCAACTTCTTCAACACTTCCTAGCCACGCCCTAGCAACCATTATGGAGCACCTTAGCAACCAAATACAAAGTGAGATATCTTCAGTTCTGAATGTCGTAGAGGCATTCTGGTTGGTTTATATGGTTCATTCTCACAAGGAGCCTTTGGAGTAACATCACTGTAGCTGTGAAGCCACTCCTTAGCAACCAAACAGAGTACCCTAGCAACCATTTAGCCAGACCTATATCTCCGCTTCTGAGTGTTGTAGAGACATGGGGGTTGGCTCTATTGACTCATGCTAGCAAACAGGACTTCCAACATGCTACATATGCTAGCAGTGAATAGCTACATGCTAATAGTGGTTAGCTAAGTGTTAAATTGTGCTAGGAATGCCATAGTAACTACCCAGAAGACCTCACAACTACCTAGTAACATCCTAGCAACCACCCTGGATACCCTAGCAACTGCCTAGCAACCACCCCAGTTACCCTAGCAACCACCTAGCAACACCCTAGCAACCGCCCCAGATACCCTAGCAACACCCTAGCAACCACCCAAAATACCCTAGCAACTGCCTAGCAACCACTCAGGATACCCTAGCAACCACCCCAGTTACCCTAGCAACCACCTAGCAACACCATAGCAACCACCCCAGATACCCTAGCAACTGCCTAGCAACCACCCAAAATACCCTAGCAACTGCCTAGCAACGCCCTAGCAACCACCCTGTTTACCCTAGCAACCGCCTAGCATCACCCTAGCAACCACCCAAAATACCCTAGCAACTGCCTAGCAACACCCTAGCAACCACCCAGGATACCCCAGCAACCGCCTAGCAACCACTCTGGTTACCCTAGCAACCACCTAGCAACACCCTAGCAACCACCCAAAATACCCTGGCAACCGCCTAGCAACCGCCCCGGTTACCTTAGCAACACCCTAGCAACCACTCTGGTTACCCTAGCAACTCCTTAGCAACACCCTAGCAACCACCCAGGTTACCCTTGCAACCACCTAGCAATCACTCCAGTTACCCTAGCAACTGCCTAGCAACACCCTAGCAACCACTCTGGTTACACTAGCAACCACTCCAGTTACCCTAAATTAACGTTAATTAGCGAAGTTAACGTTTCCAGTGCGACGTTCTCAGCCAACTTCTAAAGTTTGTCTCGACGAACTTTATCCTCTCTAGTTGTCATTGGCAGTCTGTTTCCTAGTTTAAAGACACACAATAAATGAACTGAGGTGTGTGCTTATATGTGGTAGTGAAGATGGGAATCAGGTGTTGATAATAATTGACTGACTGCAAGTGATGAATGTGAAGGATGATGGGAAATGTAGTGCAGTATGGTGAATGGGGACTGAAGTTTGTGGCATGTTTATTCAAAATATCTTCCCTTCCATCTTACAGTGACATCTCTTCTGTTCTTTGATGATGTGTTTGCTGGCACGAAAACGGGACAATCTGCCAATTACATGAGATCACAAAAAGTTATTATAAGATTAGTGTATAAGATAAGTTGATATCATTGGAATCATTTATGCTGACTGTCAAGATTGACTGAGCACTGCTAATTTGACAGATTTGGTCATTGGTTGTTTTTTATTTGTGAGATTATTGTGCATGGAGTCACATTCACATTATAGCCATACAGTTTACCAGTGCTATATTCATTAATACCTAATAGTTCACTGTGAGCTGCCAGAACTAAGGAATCGTGGGACGCGGGGTTGACTTTCAGTTAAACCACAGAATATGGGTTGATTAAATGTAATTCTTAAAATGAATAATGGAAGCTATAGAGTATGGAATGTTAGCATGCCAGAGTGGATGGCTTAAAATGCTACGTAGAATTGCTGAGCATGACAGTCTCAAGAGACACATTGAGACTTAGCACAGTGCTGAAAACGAATGAATGAACGAGTGATCTGGAATGTTTGGGGATCATATACGAGTCAATGCAAGTCACCCAAGAAATCACAATCCACTCATTGAAATGAAGGAATCCAATCCAAGAGTGCTTAGACAGGCGCCATTTTTTCCAAACAGCGATTAAGTTCTATCGAATATCAGCACGGATCTTAAGTGCTTTTCTGATGAAAGGTCTCCCGTCTGGATCCTCCTCACATAAACTTGTGAAATTAGATCTTTCAAGTACTTGGGTAACTATTTATGCTTTGCAAGGTAACCATTAGACAACTTTAACACACACTGAAACGTCTTAACCTAGTGAAAATTTCCTTTAAACCATTTTTGTCAGCCGTCACTCACAAGGTGTCACTGACAGTTACAAAGACTGGAATTTGTGGCTGTTGATTCGGTAGCATGAGCAATGTCTAAACAAACGTCTTAAAATTGAGTGGTTCTGTAACCCGTGCAGGCCTCATTCATTCCTAGGGCAACAATTACTCCCCGTAGACTTTGCTAATCCTGAAATATGGACCTGTGACTAATGTTGGAATTTAGCAAGAAATCAGCTCTTGTTTCAGAAGGCTTTATTGCAATAAAGCATGATGCGGTTTCTGTGATAAATGCGCCCAGGCAAAGTGACTGGGCTGGGCCTCTGCCTCCTTGTCTTTCACTATCACTTTAGTGCTAGTGCTGATTGGAAGTGTCACAGAAGCATGTATCAAGCCTCTTCAGCTCATTGCCAAAGAGATAAGTTGTCATGTCAACGGCAATTCTATACAACGCACTTCTGAGATATACTAGATGTTTGCTTATAGAAAAGGCATAAAGAGTTTTTTCCTTTATTTTTTTTCTTTTGTCAAGTATTCTTGAACCTATGCTACTGTAACTATATCTGAAGCGGATGTTGAGTAAAACTTTTGTGTTTGAGGCTTAAGTTGGCAAACAGGAACATGGAAAGTGGTAAAGTGGTTTTTTGGTCAGTACAAAAAAAAAGTGAATAATACAAAAATGTAATAATAAATAAATAAATAATAAATAAATAAATAAAATACTTAAAAATCAAAATACACAAATTCTTATATACACAATAAAGATGCAGTTAAATTGGCAACATTTTGCTCCCGTAAAATACCAGATCATGTGTATTCCAATTTAAATGACTTAAGGTATGTGTGCTGTCAGTTTATTTGTTATTTATTTTTATAGTTGTTTCTTAACTGATACAGCGCTAGTTTGTAATGTTATGGAAAGTCGACAGAGCAACAACATTACACTATATTCTGTGAAGAAAACAGTAATTTTTCCTATAAATAACAGGCATGACGTGCACTGTTTTGGTCATCCAAAGTGACTTGAAGCACACTTATTGCATGGACATTCTCTCAAGGGCATAAAGATGGCAGTTCCTGGATCAACATTACAAAGACCTTGATCTAATTTAAATTCTTACATTAGCAAAACCTCAAACATTCAAAAATATGTTTCTAGAAGTAAAAAAAGCCAATGTAGTCTGCTTAATTATCTGAATTTTTGTATATTTTATTATACTGCTATGATATAATATTGTTAATTTACTTAATTTGTTGATCTTTGTGTACTTGTACTGGGTGTCAAACCCTACATTACCCTACAAAGAAAAAAAGTTAAAAAAATTGGTCCATGAGAAAAACAGCGTATAAATCATACTAAATGATGTTTTCTTAAAAATCACAAAATCTCATGAGAATATTTTTTTTTTCTTAAAAAAATCATTGTCTATGGAAAGTCCCCATAAAACTTGAAAACCCGACAGAATGTGTTCAATTAGAATTAGAAGCAGACTAGTTAATTGGTATAATATGCACTCTGTGGTAACATAAATGTTTTTTTTATACTTTTCTAAGAATGTCAGGGATTATGTCTTTCAAAGTAGGTTCATTTTTATGCTAAATATTTACTGTTTATTTTTTTTTAACTGCAATAACCAGTTAAAAATATATTTCTCAGAAGGTGTTAAACATCTTGACCTTGTATTTACACATCCATGAAAAAAGTTCAAATGGCTGAACAATGAACTGAACAGCTAAACAGTGTTTGTTGGTAAATACCAATTTCTGATAAAGAGAATGTGCCTCATAAAATTGTCTGTTACATAAACAAGGGCTGCCTGTATTTGTATAGACAAACTTTATAATCTTGTTTCAAAGATAAACTGTAACCGATGACAAAACAACACACAACAGGTAAGATGATTCCAGTGATGCACTACTCACATTTGTGAAAAGAGAGATACAGTTTGGTTTATGACATTCTTCAGAATTTAGTTTTCAGCAGAAGAAAGATATTCATACAGGTTTTGAACTACTCCTTTAAATATACTGTATATATAAAACTGAATATATATATATATATATATATATATATATATATATATATATATATATATATATATATATATATATATAATATCAATTTTTGTTTTCCAATAAAACCACTATTTTTAATGTATAAATTTATACATTAAAAATAGTGGTTTTATTGGAAAACAAAAATGGACTTTAAATATAAATAGACATTTGCACCTTAATTTAATAATTCCACTTCCATTGCCTGCATTTATTTCACTAAGCTGTACAGCTTGATATCATTTGGCCTTTTATAGACCATTTCAGGCCCAAATATGAACTCCAGGAAATCTTAATAATTCTCCAGAGATTGCTCTCCTATTGAGGAAAGAGAGTTGGTTCTATCCTTTCCAAAGTGCTTTAGCATATGTATCCCATTTATGGCTGATGTTCTGTTAACATTTTTCATGCCATCAGTCCAATACCAACTTTTCTTATTTTGCTACACAAATCATGCATTGTATTATTATTTGTCATTATCACTTCAAAAATGGCATGCTCATGTATCGATTCAATCATTTAGTGAAATTGCCACAAAGCGATGAGATTGTGGTTTTGTGAAATGTTGTTTTCAGTCGGTGTTTTGCCCTTAAACCTCTTAGGTGTCTTATCTACCCGCTGACTGAGCACTACAGAACACCGCCTGTATTTATCTCTATGTTGTGTTTTCTGCTTTGATCCTGAATTACATTTTGCACCCGTACCAGAACAGCTATCAGGGCAATCGTAAAAGAAGACAGAATCGCAGGACATGAAGACAGCTATAACATTCACAAACAAAATTACATCACGCCACCACACGGCCTCCACCGCTGACCCACTGCATGCATGGGTATAAAGATCTTCAAAGCCTGTCAAATGTCTGGAGGCATTAATCAGATCGGCAGTGCAGCAGGTATCTTTACAAGAGCTCACATTCACTGCTCAAAGCATGAGGAAGAGGAAGGTTCATGACTCGGCCATGGACTTGACAGATGGAGCTGGCCTCCGTGCACTTCTTTGTGTCTGATTGGTCATTTCTTTCTTGAGAAAGTCCCTGCATTCTTTCAGTGGTGGTGTATCTATCACAGCTATGAAGCATGGCAAAATACTTTTGGATGCAGGTGTTGTTTGCTGCATTTTGGCACATCAGAGAAGTTACTTGAGAAACTAAGCTTCTGACCATAAGGGAAATTTTTCAGGGACTGTGATTAAATTCACGCCTCTATTAACAAGATGGAGGTGGTTTGATCTTAAACTTTGCTTAGATGAGCATTTTCAGTGGTGTGAGTGGAAACATCAGCATTGCAGTCACCCATGATGCATCTGATCAATGAAAGTGGCCATCTAACATTGCATTATCTCTATTCTGTATCATTTCTCTGCTATATTATCTAACTCTCATCTGCACTATTATAGAATGTGGGTTAATGCCCGTATATTTAGGCTTCGTATTGGTCATCTGGGGAAATTTAGCACAGTTTTTCCCAACAGTCTTGCAGTTCATAACATTCTGTAGTTCGTTCCAAAAGATACAGACACAACTACAACTGACTCACTTAAGATGTTATCACAATAACACTGACTGCTTTAAATCATCACACCATCATCAAATAGAGCACCAGTGACGGGACACATACGCCTACACGTTTACTGCTTAAACAAAGAGTTTATGTGCGATGTGAGCGGTACCAGTCTAAACGATTCCTCAAGCTGATAAAAATGAAACTGCTTTGCGAAAAAATATACAGTCCAGGTAGTCACAATAAATGCCACAGTGGGCCTTTGAAATCCTGCACTTTGAGGTGCAGTGTGGGTGTGATGTCACACATTTTGAGAACACATGTTCCGTATGGTTGTGTGATTTGGTTAGAGGATGCGCACATGAGTCTCGACTGCCTGCTGTGTGATGAATGGTCTGGAATTTCTACATGTGAAAGATCTGCATTTTATTGATGGCACGGTGGGTCCTCGGCCCCTTCCTCGGTAATGTGTCATGAGCATGTATACTTGCGCCTTTCTCCTAAGCCCTCCCATATTGTCAGAAATACTGAATAACTACATTTTTTCTCTCACCCTTAAAGGATTATTCTAGCAAATTCTAAGATATGATAATCTGTCTTGGGTAAGCTACTTTGAAACTGTAGTTTGCTAAACTGTATATAAGCTAGCCTACTCATATTTTGAAATAGCTAACCACATCAATGCTAAATGAAAAGTCAAGTGTTCATTTCTTTCAGAATGCAAAATAGATGTTGTGAAGAATGTTGGAAGCCAAATAACATTAGAGCTGTATAGACAAAAAAATTGTTCGTTCGAGGCTCCCGCGAATTCGTTCTCTCGCGGCTCCCGCGAATTCGTTCATTCGCGGCTCCCATGTTCCACGACTTTAACTCTGGACTATCACTTCGTTTGTTTTCTGCACTATTATAATAAATTCACTCATGTGCTTTCATCCTTGCTTTCCCCGCTCCTCCCTCCTCCCTCCTCTCTCTCCTCTAAGCAGGCTGTTCAAACCTGAAGTGCATTACAGTAAATTGTCAAGTATTTTTAGAGTTTAATTGTCAATTATTAATTAGTATTTATATGAGATCTTAATGGTTACAATTTTAACTGCAATTAATAGGGTAAAACCAAAAAAAAATATTTAAAATGGGCATTTGTGGTCATGTGGAACAAATTAATTGATTTTTAGTGCATTCTTATGGGGAAATTTGTTTTGGTGTACGAGCATTGTTGGTTTACCAGCTCGCTCTTGGAACGAATTAAACTCGTAAACCGAGGTATTACTGTATCTTTGTATTTATTTTGTTTTTAATGTATCAAGTTGTATAATTTAATCAGAGCCTAATTTTGTCTTTCAGTAAGACAATTGGGATTCCTTTGGATAAAACATCTCATTTACTTTAAACTCAAGTAAATAAACTAGAATTCACAAATCGAATTACAAACTGCAGCATTTTACTAAATACTTCACTATAATAAGATGACCTAAAGTGCCGTGGTGGGAATAAAATTGATTAATCAAATTTTTGAATCAGTTAATTTAGACAAATTATCCTGAAGCCCCACAATGAGAGTTGAATCAGTGAATTATTTTGAATTATTTAACTTACACACAACTCTGAATAAACTGATTCATTATAATGATTCAGACTTTCCAACATTGCATTCACAAGTTCACACTAACAGATAATTAGATTAGATAATTAGCTTTCTGGGGGAGGGCTCCGAATGCGGCCCAAAACTAGAGTACTCCTACATATTCCTAGCTGGTATTGGAACTTGCTGAGAGTGAGGAGTTGGGGTGGCAGAGCAATGCAGAAAAGACTGTTGAGGAACGGAGGTGAGTCAGCTGTATATATTTCTATTACATTTGAACATGCTCCATCAAACGTCGGCTGGATCAGCCTTGCCAGCAGTCGGCAATTGTTACTAGTGATTCCAACCACCTAACCAGGAGGGCCCATGCAGCATCCAAAGGGAGCCTGCAGCTCTCAACATCAGACTGAACATCGCCGGTCAGTTGAACGGATTGTAAGCGATTCCAGCTGAGGGCCCACAGACATCCGACGGGAGTGTGTGCTTACGGCATTGGATGGCTGAGCCCCACTGGGAGCAGAATTGGGCCAACATGATTCTAGCTGTCTGTCCGGGAGGGCCCGCACAGCATCCGACTGCAACCTCCAACTAATGGCATTAGATGGGTGAGCTCCACTGGCCATCCAAACGAACATAAGCAAGTTAGATTTCATGACCGGGAGGGCCAACATAGCTACCAATGGGAGCCTACAGCTCCCAGCATTGAATGAGTGAGCCTATCGGCAGGTAAACATCACATGCATAAATCTATCCAACTGTGAGGGCCATGCAGCATCTGACAGGAGTCTGCAGCTATCAACATCAGATGGATGGGCTCCGCTGGTAAGTGAACAGTGGCATAGATGATTCCATCCAACTGTGGTTGTTGGGGAGGTGTGCAGGTGTGTCCGACTTGGGCCTACAACTCTTGGAAACCACAGGCACTGAGCATGAAACTCCTACGATCTTACTGAAAAGGCCAACACAGTATGCTTAAATGCTTTGGATAACCAATGCTGTTGGTAGAATTCTTCTGGGCCACTGTGGTTGTTACCACTATATGAAATGAAAAATTGTCAGCTGGGATGCCAGATTGAATGAGAATTAACTTTAAACCAAAAGCGTCCATGAAAAGTGGGTTGTATGTGGATTTAGCCAGTGAGTACCTCTGAAGAAAAGTAAGGTAAGAGACAATGGGTGAATATATGAAAGGAGATTGAATATAAAAATGAAATGGCCTTTTTTGGTTTGATCTGTTTTGCTTTGTTTAATGAAACGAGTAATTGTTTTACCATATAAAACTGATAGATTCTAAATTGTAGGATGGACTTTTGGGTTGAAATTGGAAGTGTTGGCAAGTTCATATTGTAGTGTCAGAGTTCTGCCGAATTTGGTCTGGTAATTTCTTGGTTTTGTGGCGGAGCTCTGACACTACCATAATGTCTCGAGTTTTGTGCGCGCGCGGCTTCGAGTGTTTGAGTCGTGTGCACGCTTGTCTGTGTGATGTCTTTTGTGCAAGTTATGATGTCCGGTCCCGATACTTTGGTCTGGTTCAGTTTCGGTTTTGTGTCGGGATTTGGGCATTCATGACTCGTGTGTTCGTCCTTGTTGTTCTCGCGCGCTCTGTTATGTTAGTGGGCGCAGTTTTGGGCTTGCTTGATTCCGCGTACCCTTATTTCTGTGTGCAGTGTTGTAAGCATGTGGTTCGTGTTTTCATCGGCCGCATGCTTTCATGTTGTGTTTTCTTGTCACGCGCAGTTTGGTTGTCACCAGCTGCGCATCGTTTTTGTTTAATGTGAACATGCAGCAATGCGCATTCGCATTGGCTGCGTGTTTATGTTTTGTCTGTTACCCCGCCCATCTTGTTTCATTGTCATTAGTTTGATTCGCCCCAGCTACTTTCCCTCGTTACCTTCCCTATGTGCTCCCTATATATTGTCCTCATGTTTGCTGTTCTGTGTCGCATCGTCGTTGTTATTTTGTCATCCTATGTTGAGTCGAGTCAAGTTTTCCCCCACTTGGGGAGGTTTGTGTTTCATTTTTGTTTCATTTTGTTCAATAAAGTCCTCATTGCATCATTGAGTCCACACTCTTCCTTTCTTCCCCCAAACCTGACACATGAGAACTTGAGAAAACCGAAGAAGCAAAGATGAACATTACGGGGAAGTTAAGATCTCTGAATACCTTTTATAAGGAGGGAGGTCTGTGCATTGTTTATCTTTTAGTAAACTGAGCCATGAGTTAATTAGTGAAAGAATTGGATCCCACTAAATTTGCCTCTAATGGAACCAGTTTGAACGTTGTTATGCTGTTTAGATGAGAAATAAATGAGGTGATACACTAGTGTTTGAATCAAAGATGCAAGGGTGAGGAGATATGAGATGAAAGGGTGGCCTTGTGGGATTATGTGAATCATGACGCTTAAGGACCTGAGCAAATATAGTAGTTTGTGTTTGGAGATGGAGTTTAGAGATGGAGTGGAACAGTAAGATTACATTTATTTGAATTAATTAATGAAAACAATTGCGTGTATGAATTTGTCCTACCAGTCTGGAGGACTTTGTGTATGTTTAAGCTTCAAGGAAGCAGTGAGTTAGTTTAGAATAGGAAATCACTTGTACAGAAACAGTTTAAAACTAAATGATCAAAATTAAGGATCCAAATGGTATGAACGTGTGATTTAGTGACTGAAAGCGTTGCGAAATGCAACCAGGGACAGAAGGTGGTTCCAAATTCGGCCTAGCAAGGGTCATCTTGATTGTGTCCTACAGCGAGAACACTACTGAAGACCTCACACCTTGACAGGCTGAGCCCTCATCATTCTGAGAGTGTTGAGACTGAAAATGTAAAGAGTCTCCTCTAAAGGTACAAAATCCTCCTGCTCACATTAATTAATGAATCTGAGTGTCCACCACGGAACATTCAGCTGCTGGTTCGAACCTGTGTCAGAACAAAATGACATTGCCAACAGAGACGAGACAAATTTGAAAAAAAATTAAACGCAGCATCTTCCACCCCGTTCTTACAGTTCCAGACCGCCTGAGATAGCCAAGTAGAAACAATAACTCATTCAAGTATTGTTACTCATTCTTGAATGTATCAAGTACGAACAGAAATGAGCAATATGATAGAATAAATGAATAAGAATGGAATTCAAAAATAAAATGTAAAGGTTTTAATGAAAATGTTCAAGTGTAAAGTAAAGCTTTCTTAGATTTTTTTAGGGGGACAGGACGGATAAACAGAATATCCAGAAGGTGGAGTAATGCACTTTTTACCATTAAAAACCAAGAAGAAGTGAGAGAACCATTTAAAAGACTGTGTTTCATTTGATCCTTCAGTTTGCACTGCATATACAATATACATATTATACATATTAACAATATGAAATGTTCTTAAAACTTAGTGTGTTACTAGAAAAGCTACACTTTTGAAAATGCTATATGGGTAAGTAATGTCTCTACTTTCAGTTACACCCCAGCTAAATACACTTTTTTTCCTTTAGAGCAGGTGCTCTGCATTTCCACTAACCAGGTTAATAAAAGAGTATTATGTTACTGCAGGAATGAGAAAGACGTGCTGAAATAATAGCATTGACTTTTGAGTTGGTTGCCACCTTTTTATAGAAAGGTGTATGGATCTTGTAATCTTTATGACTCTTTTGTGTCAAATCTTTGTAAAACTGAGCAGTAATATAAAGACCTGTGGAGGTATCCAGGCTGTTTGGTTTCATGGGTGTTAAGGGTTGCAGAAATGAGTAGGGTGTCTCCGGCACATGAGAGATGATATTTTGATGGAGTTCGCATTTGAGGTTGAAGGACCCAAGTGGTGGCTGCAACCTACAAGTTCACTCTGAAAGAGTCAAGTGCCCTGAGGCCTCGATCCAATGTGTCTCCAGGCAGAAACTGCGGCCTCCTCAAGTTACATGGACTGTTTCTCCATTACTAACCACATTCAACAGTACTGTGTTGGGATATAGGAAACCATGATAGGTGCCCTAAACCCCATAATCATCCTCATCTTCAGGTGTTCAACACCTCTTTGGAGACACAGTGGGTCTGTACTCACACTCACCTTTTGTATTAGCTTTGAATAGACAATAGCTACATTTACACTCAGCCAAGTAGTGTTAGTAATCAGATTGGTGGTTTATTCGGCCTGAAAAGCCTTAATTTAAACACCTCAATGGATCTGAATGAGCTTGATTGGAATGAAACTTTGGGGTGGTGTCGACCTGCAATAATCTGATCAACAGGAAAAATAATTAAGAACTTAAATGCCTTAACCTGACTATTTTTCTCATGTCAGATTCAAAAATTGTAATCAAATACTGTAGGTGAATCTGACTGCATGTTGTAATGTTACAAGATAAACTGGACTTTCGGAATCTGAAAATGGATTGGATTCATTACTATTGACAAAAATTGATCCAAGGGGTGCCCGTCGATAGGAGATGAGTGAGGATCATTCTCACAGGAGCGATCAGTCTTTCCATAGAGTCCTGTGAACTTCTTTTTAGTATTAGGTGCATTGTCTTGGGAACCCCAGCTGATGCTCTGAACTAAAATTTGTTTGAAATTTCCCACATTACAAGTGCCAAGACCAGGTGGCTCGATATTATATGGCCACACTGTGAAGAACCAAAATGGTTTGTCTTTGGACTGGAATGCTTGAGACGATTTGAACACATGTCATTTCTTACCTCAAACCACAGCAACTTTAAATCTTAACTGTCAACAGATACAATTTTTTTCACTCATCTGTCTGAAGAACTTGACATGTTTTCTGCTCCTACGTAGCAGGTTTTATCCCAACAACTTTAGTTTTTAAAGGGTGTAGGAATAGATATATAAAGAGATGGTCATCATGGGTTATTTACCTTTAAATAAATGGCATGCAGTGTTATAAATCGATCAACATATCTGTTTCTTCTTTGCTATTATAGGGCACATGTGTTTTCACTCCCCAACTGTTAATCTTTCAGCATGAAAAAACTTCATAACTCTGCAACTGTCAGATCCAGTGTGTTCTCATCGGCCCATGTGTTCTGACTTGGTTACAGTAGTTAGATACTTGTGTGATATGTGATGGCTGCAGTTGTTGAATATACTTTTTTGGAAGTACAGGAAACCAAAGAAGCTGTAGCTGATGATTAGGAAATAATATTATGATGTACATACAAGTCATGACTTTTTACATTCAAATTCTAATGTCTATGGTTTCTAATGTCTTTTTTACCAGTTCTCATTTTTATTTTAGTGGATGAAGTCAGTATTAAATTTACAAGCAGAGTAACCGCAGGTGCCGTGCATCATATTAACTATGAACATGTTCCACTAACATTTAAAAACAAGAAAGGTTACACATACTTTAAATTATTTCTTTTTTTTAAATACAGTACTTATTTTTTATTATAAGATTATGTGTGTATGTATGTGTGTGTTTATTTTAAAATACTGTGCTCTCCAGCCCTGCAGGGAAGACCTGGCTGACTTTGAGGGATACAGCTGGCATACTATTAGACAGGTAGTTGGGAGGATTTAATGTGGAACAGTTCCCTTTCTAGGGCAGTGAACCTGTTGCAAACAGAGGGGAGAAAGAGATGTAAGATGAATCCAGGCTGATCACAGTATGGCCTGGGAAAGTCAGCCAAAACATGGGAGAATGGGTTTCACGGATCCATAAAAGCTTTGAATTTGTTCGTGTGAACAATTGAAACAAAAGTACGACATGCATTTGTAATTTTCTGATTTATTGTGGAAATGCTGATGACAAAACCAGCAGTGTAGCTGTGTCGATTAAGATGTCTATAAAAAAATCCTTCTTCCAAACTTGGGATTTTTGAAACGGCATGAATCACTGTTGGAAATAAGGGGCCAAATCGGCCAGTTTTGCTAATTCCTTTCTTTTTGAAGATAACGTGCATGTCGCGCTTGTTAGGATAAAGTAAAAACCTGGTGTGAGACAGCATCCTTGGAAAAAAAGAAAGCAGAATGAAAACGAAAAACACTCCTGACAGCTCTCACCTCCGAACCCAGCAGTTGCTCGCTGGTTTCAAATCACCCTAACGACCACATAATGACCTCACTTGAGTCACCTGCTGCTGTGACCAGGCTTGACCTGCCATCTCTTTTGTAAAAAAACTGTAGCCTTTTAGAAATTCCTCACAGATACTATGTGGACCAACATGCCATTTCAGCTGCTCGTGTTTAGCTTTTCCATTTTCGTTTTTGTATGTTCTAAGGAATCTCGGCCCCCCAATTATTTTAAAGTAAAGATAAAGACTGTAGTTTCTTAGCAAATTGATAAGGAACTCAAGCATACAATGGAGCACATCTGAGACAAGGAATGTTATGGAAAGGAAACTATCTGGCTGGATACATCCTGCCCTGTGAACAAAGGCCTTTGCCAGATGAGACCCTAGGGACTTTTGCACCACTCTTAAACATTCAGAACATTTATGCTGCTTTAAATTTCCTTTTACATCTTTCCCTTGATATCTCAGCTCAGGGATATTGTTTTCCAGAGCTGCAGGTTTTTATTTCGAATGCTCTGAATCACATATGTTCGCCTTTCCTGGTAAAAGTTTCGACATGGTTTTAGTTATAAGCTCAAATAGCTCTAAATTATAATAGTTATAAGCTCACATTCGACAGATTACCTTTGTAGTACGATCACTTTCAATTTGGTTTTTTGGAACAGAATCTAATTGCTGTGTGATGTGAAGTTTATTTGGCATTGACAAATATAGATGCCACTTTAATGCAGTTCATCTGAGTTGTTGTTTATTTTATATTTGACACCATAACATTGTTTGGGAAGACACACTCTTCAATGAACATTCAGTGACCGTTTGGAATTAGGAAGCTGCAGCCATTGCGCCAATTCCCATGAAATCTCTCGATATTTCTTTCAGTTGTTCTCCATTCATAATTAGTCGTGGTCAGGCTGATCAAAGGACTGGGGCGGCCGGTTGCATGTGAACCAGCATCTCTCGTGATGACATCCACAAACCAGAATGAAATATGAAATATCAAGTTTCCATGGATGTATGGACTTGTAAGGGAAAAAAGCGAAAGAATTGGGGGATTTTCACACCGATAATGTGAAACATTTGGTGCATGTTGTTGGACTCTGAAGAGTAAAATCTGGAGCCAAAAGCGGTCTGGCAGTAAAACAGAAGCAAGTCAAATGCTAAAACAACAGCAGTCATTGAGAATCACTGATTTAGATGTCATTACAGCATCTTCCTACATTAGATAGCTGGGCTCTCATGGAAGACTAGAATGATTTGTGCTCTCAGGCATAGCATGGCGTGGGGCTTACCATGAAAGAAACAAAATAGTCTTGTTCTTACTTGTGTTCCACTTACACATCTCAATATGTTGCCAGAAAAATAACCACTTTTTGCAGCTGTAATAAATATTTTAGTTCAATACAAAATGGCTCTCTGCATATTTAGCTGTCAGACCTATGGAAGCCAATATTGTCAAAGTAAAAAAACTAAAACATGCAATTGAGTAAAGCAAATGTTACACTGTTTGACTTTTGTTGCAATTTCAAGAAATAGTCAAAATTGTGAGATATGAAGTGAGACCACAAGATATAATGTTGCAATTATGACAACGTTTATTATCTTTTTATCTGAGGCAGACAAATATGAAGCGATGTAGAAGGCATGTATCATTTAAAATGAGGTACAATGTATTTCAAAACCTGACCTTTTTTTCAAAACATTTATTTCAAAACCTTAATATTTCTTGGTTATGAAGTCAGTAGGACCAGCTAAGATTATAAAAACACACTAAGATTCAGAACTAAGAAGTAAAAAGTATTAATTGGCTTTCACTTTCAATAAATGACTCTATAAATACAACCAGTAGTTGTTTACAATCGGTCATCTCATGCTGCAGTACTTGCGCTGCATTGTAAGACACCGCCAGAGCCGTGCAGAGCTGAGGTTTGCACGAATTTGTTTATCTGAACCAAATGACTCACTTCATCCTGCTGCTTCATTTGGAGGTAAATGCGGTATAGAATTACCCTACGGCCGCTCACTCCATCTTTTGTGCAAAGGCTGATTCAAACAGACCGGTAAGAGAGTCATCGCTTCCCCGCCCATCAGATGTTCCCCTGCAGCTCCGAATGAAGTTGCAGACTTTGTAACAAACAATGTTGTCCGAGACAGGTGCAGGTGGCAATCAAAGTCTTAACAACCAAACGTATGGCCTCCTACCAAGCTGTATAAGCAAATAAACAGAGGGTGGCTTCAAGTGGATGGACGTGTAACTTCTGCTTGATGGCGGGCAAAGTGTAACAGAAGCTAAACGACACTTTATCTGTTTAGCAGACGCGCATTGCTCAGAAGTGTGGAAGCCATTGCCAGTGCAAAAGGCCACCGGCAGGGATAGAGTGTGTTTTTAATTGCCCTCTATGCTTTCTCCATGTGTGAAAGCCAGATCTAATCTAAACAAGTGAGTGTGAGTCAGATTAAAAGTGTCTGTGGACTGTGTTAAAAAGTCTTAGCTGGCCTGTCCAGTCACTATCTTAACGGGCTGCACACATGGGAGTCGACAGTACAAAGAGGCACATAAATCTACAAAGTGCCTTTGTCAGTTTTACACCCAAATTAAGGTTATAATGGAGCGAGGTGGGGAATGTTTCCCATTGAGATCATGTCACTGACCTTCTTCATCCGAGTCTTAGCATTTGTTTTTGTCAGTGTGCTCCTTAAAACTGACGGAGACTATGTGAAAACTCAACCACAATAAACTACTGATTTGTTTCCAATCAAATTTTTTGTGACTCCAGACTTCAATGTCACATGATCCTTCAGAGATCATTCTAAAAGGATGACTTGCTTAAGAAACATTTCTCACGGTTATCAGTGTTTCTGAATATTTTTGTGGAAACTATGGTATATTTTCTCAGGATTCTCAATAGTAACAACTGATAAATGGCACACTGTATATCTGAGAGCACAACTTTGCTGTAAATTGTTTGTGAAATCAGGTCTTGTGTTAGAAACGGCAAGGAGGAAAGAACACATAAAATTTAATGGCTTTTCAAGTCTGTTGAAACACTGCATACCATTTTGTCATAAAATTTTTTTTTGCTATTGCCAAATGGTAACATTTTATAAGGCCTGTGCCATGATGTAATTTTGGTTTTGATTTAGTAGTTTTATAAAGTTTGCTTATTATAATTGATTTTATTCACTTTTCCAATTAAAACCCCTAATAGCACATAACATATGTACACATTACATGTTTTGGCCAATAATATTGTCACTGTGGCTAATAAAATCTCAGTAAGGAGCATGGTTTCCTTAAATTATATATATATATTACTATATCCACTATATGTACAGCACACGGAGGTTGTGAAAATTGATTTAGACCTCCTCAGCTCAATGCTTTTTAACAGTGACAAATGATTTGACTCGTCTTTTGTAACACAGTTCTTGATTTCTGTGTCTGGTTTAGATCTTTTGTTTTATGGGCTGACTCATGGACCACCACTAAGGTCTAATTGCTTCAGCATAACCTTTCACTCCTTTGGTCATGATTAGTTTCCTACTACTTTATCATGTGACTGACAAACAAGAGTGTCTCGCCAATTTTGTCTTTATCATTTATTTGATATTCTCCAGGAAATTAAAGTTGAAAGTATATATATATATATATATATATATATATATATATATATATATATATACTAATAGTATTAATTACTTATTACTATCATTATACATAAACACATCCATTGATATAGTTAATATGTGATTTAAACGGTTTCATTCTCACTTTTTCTCTCCCCACCAGCGCTCTCTCTCTCTCTTTCTCTTTCTCTTTCTCTCTCTCTTCCTTTTTCACAACATAGGAACATTGTAGTTGAGCCAGATCTGTTGTTTTATTTCCACCTGCCAAGGATTATGTTATATGAGGACTGTCATCATCTCTTTGATGAAACTCTTGGATGGAGTGGAAGTCAACAGTAATGGCTTCAACATGTGTCTAATCAGATGGTCAGCATTTTGTGAATAGGAGCTGCTTTGTAGCTTTCAAACATGGATCAACTTTACTGAATTAAGGACCTGGAGTGTTAAACAAAAATTGATTGTTGATGCAAGCTGTAATTTGCTGTGTAAGTCATGACGGTTGATAATGAAGAGAGTTAAAAAGCTCTTTGTTCTGGAGAGAATATGGATTGTTTTACCTTAAATATGAATAACCTCAATGAGAGTGTATTACATGTATTTCTCAAAACAAATCATACTTCAGAGACATGACTCTGCTTTTCTGTGTTTATCTCATACATAGGTATGCATGAAGATTAATTCTCACTGACACAGAGTTATCTGTTTATATGTATATATATGACTGCTGTCTCCTGCTCTTTTCCACTTTCATGCTCTCTTTTTTCTCTTCTCTTATAAAACAACATTTTTTGTGTGTAAACAGATCCAAAATTAATGTTAGAGTAAACATGTTGAAGATTAGCTGATGCGCTGTCTATTCATTAAATAAGCTATTTCCTCACAAATGCGGTTTATTCAGAGTAGTGGAGCCTCTCCTCCATTGACATCCTTTTTTTATTTTTTCCTTTTTTAAAGGCTTTGTTTTTCCTCTGCGTACTGCAGCGTTAGCAGGCGTTATGCTTTTTTTTGGATAAGGTTGCCTTCAAGTGGCTTTGGTTATCCTCAAGTAATTAATCAGTCTTACCTGTGCCTTGTTAACTTCTTGATAGCCTGTGATATATACCCGATGTTTCAGTCTTTGTTTGTCAAATATAATTTTGGATACCAAATTCTACTTTTAGCAAATTCTGTATCAAAGTTAGTTTTGGATTTGAATGTATTTTATAATAATTATTAAATAATTTATAATGAATTATATTTTAATGCAATATCACAATATTGAGAGCTCATCTGATGTGACACACTTGCTGTTTATCATCTACACAAAGCTAACATTTTCCATCTTAAATCATCCCATTCTTCAGTTCATGGAAATTTACAATATGAACAACTTATTCTCTGTTAACACTGCCACATGTTCTTATCAGCACTTAAACACCCTCGTTGTTTTCAGCAAACAAGACTCTGTTTCCTAAAACATATTTGCACCCTCATCCCTTCTGCACTCGAAAACATATTAACATTGTCACCCGAGTGAATGCGGACATAAAATAACCACTGAGAAAGAGAGAGAGAGAGAGAGAGAGAGAAAGAGAGATAGAGAGAGCTGGTTGTGCATCTCCATTCAAGCAGACATGGAGCTGGAACACTGACAGCAGTGTTCATAAGGTTTCAATATCTGAAAGGTATCACCCCTCCTCCTCCTCCTCTTTCTCTACAGTGTCATGTAATACAAAACTGTGGGAGACTATAAAAATATTAGCATGTGAAACATTAAAACTAATTCCACTTTTCCTGGTCACATTAACACACCATATCTGGCTGCCTCCTCTTGACCTTTTAGTCTATTTGATACAAATCTTTTTTTCTTTTCTTTTTTCAAGAGAAATGAACAGACATGTTTTCTGCGGTGTGTGTAAGTGTAAGACAAATCTGGGATGAGTACTGTAAAACAAAATCTTAAAAACATTTAAATGTGATACTTATTGAGCTTCTCCTTGTATATAAGTGATATGTTGTTTGCAGCACTAGCAGAAGAATATTTTAATATTTAAAATATAGTTACTAATAGAAATGGTCTGTCTTTTACTATTTTTAAGACCTGTCTTGTTGTAATGTTCTTTGTCAACCAAATAAAAATCCAGGTACTGGCCAAGTGAATATAACATGCTTTACATTTGTGAACAATTTCATGACTGTCCTACAGTCACTAGACAGTTGCCAGGCAGCTATTACTAAGGTTTGGCCGTGATCCGGCTGAATGCAGACGTGTCTTTCACTTGTTCGTCATCACTCAAAAGCTCATTTGTCCCATCAGCCAGCCGTACAGAAGCAGACAGCATCGCTCTGCCTGTGAAGGCATTGATTGGGTGACGTGTGGGATGGAACGTCCTACTCCTCTCTGACTCCACATTCATTTCTCAGCCTGCAGAAAGGAAGCTCATTTATCTCCAGTGTCACTCTTTCTGTTCTTTTTTCCCCCTTCATTTTCTTTGGCTCTGTTCATGCACATACAGTATGTGAGTCACTGGAAGCCTTCATTCATTCAAATGTCAAAAAGATGCTATTTTAGAAGATGGTCATAGGTCATTAATAATCCTTAGAGATTAATCATTTCCGTAGTTTTACATTGTATGAGACCAGCTGAATAATTACAAGCACATTAATTTTCTACTTGATGTGCAGTCTGAAAAAAGTGATAATTTACACGTGTGAGGACTAATAGATCACTAGTGACAGAACACTCTTTTGTTGTTATTGTTGTTTTCCAATTTAATGAAGCATTTCATGGCAAATTATGCAATTAGCTTAACAATTTTACAGTTAAATAAAAAAATGAATGTGTTTTTCTAAGTATCTAAAGTACTTAGTACTTAAAGTACTTTTATGAAACACCTTGACCTCTTTAAATATTCAAAACAAATATGCTCTGTTTATACCTTTAAACTTGCTTTATTTTAGATTAATTATTCAAACAGTGGTAAGAAATTTGGCAGAATCCCTAACCGTAAATAAAGAGCTAAAGTCATTGCTATTGCTTAGTAAGAGATAAAAAGAAAATATATATTCTGCAGTTAGAACACTGATTTTTTTTTTTTTTTGTTGATTATTTTGCTTTTGTTCCCTGGCAAGATATAATCTTATGTTTATAATTAACATAACAATTAACATTAATCAGTTCTTGCAATTGTGTTGGATGCAGGAAAATAGGCAGGAATAAAGATCTGTGAGACTTTGACTAGGGCAGATTTATGGCAAGGCGTCTGGGTCAGAGTATCTCTGAAACAACAAGGCCAGGGGGTTGTTCTCAGTCAGTAGTGGTGAGAATTTACCAACAGTGGTCCAAGGACTCAAAACCCCCAAACCTCCGACAGGGTGTTGGGCTTCCAAGGCTCACTGATGCACAAGGGGAACAAAGGTCCGGTTCTGTCTGGTTCCTGCCGACATAAGGTCTACTGTAGCACAAAATCACACAAAATTTTAATGATGGTGGCATTCCGGTGGCAATAAGTAACTTAATAATTTCTTACATGTATACAGCGCTTTTCCAGAGCTCAAAACACTTTACATAGTAGGGGGGGAATTTCCTCAACCACCACCAATGTGTAGCATCCACCTGGATGATGCGACGGCAGCCATATTGCAACAGAAGCTTCTTGGTGGAGAGCATACCAATTATAGTATGGGGGGGATTAGGAGGCCATGATGGACCAAGGCCAATGGGCAAATTTGGGATTTTCAATGACCACAGAGAGTCAGCACCTCGGTTTAACATCTCATCCGAAAGATGGTGCTTGTTGCAGTACAGTGTCCCCGTCACTATACTGGGGCATTAGTATCCACACAGACCACAGGGTGAGCACCCCCTGCTGGCCTCCTAACACCACTTCCAGCAGCAACCTAGTTTTTCCCTGGAGCTCAACCCTGCTTAGCTTCAGTGGGCAACCAGTCTTAGGCTACAGGGTGATATGGCTGCTTAACTTTACAATAATATGTCAACTAACTCTCTTTAGAGCATTAGTTGTCTCTCTGCTTAATATCTGCTAACATTTTATTGTGATGCTAACAGCATCTATGACTATAAGTAACTTTGCAACTTTTTCTTACCCTAACCCTACCAGTCTACTGATAATCGACTAACACTCCAATGAGAGTTAGTCAACATGTAGGTGCAACGTTACTTATAATCAACAGAATTTGCTAAAGGCACCATCAAAATAAAGTGAATTGGAATGTGTCACATCACACAATGCATTGTACTCTGCTTATCGGGCTCAGTAGGTGCAGTAAAATACCTATGATGGCCCCTCTCCACCATCGAAGAACTTACAATGGGCACACGGGCATCAGAACTGACTTTGGAGCAAGCAATGGTTGTCTAGTCTGATGAGTCCTGTTTTATTTTACTTCACATATAAACTGTGTCCATTGGAGCCGTTTACCTGGGGGAAAGATGGCACCAGGATGCACTGTGGATCACTACAAGCCAGTAGAGGGAGGGTGATGCTCTGGGCAATGTTTTGCTGAGAAACCCTTGGTCCGGTCATACATGTGGATGTAAATTTGACACATGCCACCCACAAAAACTTTGTTGCAATGGTACACCCCTTCAAGACAGTTGTGTTTCCTGGTGGAAGTGAATAACGCATCCTCCCACTCTGCACACATTGTTCAGGAATGGTTGGAGGAACATGATAAAGAGTTCAAAGTGTTGCCCTGTCTCCAAATTGTTTATATGACTAGTGAAATATTATAGAACTAGTACACACACCAGTAGAATTAGTCAAAATAACTTTTAGAACCACAGTAAATCTGCTCTGTAGTCAACTTCATATTGACACATGGTGATAAGATGTTAGCGTGTTTGAAGTTTTTTTTTTCTTTGGCAAAACTGACAATACAGCTTTTGGAAGACGGGGTGAGAGAATCATCGGCACATCTGTAGGCCAGCGGAAATACCGAAATCTTGCATGCTTCTTTGATTGTTACATTTAAGATCTCATGTGCGCTACCAGCGCTGCTGCTGCAAAGCATTAAGTTCAGTAACCTATCTATTGTAAAATACGTTTGGAAATACTCTAGACATGGAACACATGAGCATGAGGATTCCACACGGTTATCCAAGTAGATGATAAACAAAAGGATAAGGTGATATACTTTAAGTGATATATTGAGCACATGTGGGATTTCACAAAAAAAGAGAGAAAAGAGAGAAAATAAAAGAAGGCTGGGGGTTGAAGACTGAGACTTCACCTCTGATTTATTCTAATCCGTAAAGGTTAGTGTATCTAAGAACAGATCAGTTCGGTAGATCACATCACTGCACATCCGTTACACATTTGCTTCCCTCCCCTCTTTTACAAAAGACTGAGAGGAGAAAAAAAATCCCCAGAAAAAACAGGTGGACATATGAAGGACAGAATTGCCCAGCTTGGAAAGAGTCTTCCAGAAACAAAAGGAAAACCTCTAGCAGAGATTGATGTTCTCCTCTATATATTCCGATCTAGAATCCAGCTTCTTTTTTATGACTTTCTGTGCATTCCTTTGGTATTGTACGCTCATGGAAATACTGAAGCTGCATCACCCTGTTCGGCAGGGTGTTGCAGGCAATGCATTAGATCCTCTCTTGTTCAAGCAAAACAGATTTGGCGAGTTTATCTTCACACAAAGTCCTGTGGTTAAAGTCCTTAACTTTTATGGAAAGTGTTTATGCAGGGTCAGTTACACCGCCTTACACTTCTCTTGTCACTGGGCATGGTTTTACAGTGAGGTTGAGTGTTTTGTGTGCACAGATCATACAGGCAATGTTCACAGCAGAAACACATGTCTGTCAGTCTTGTTTTGGAGTGCTTTTTTCTCAGTACTAAATATGGCTTAAAATGGGAGTGACACTAAAATTCTTTCTATAGCCCAATAGTCCTTTGTGTAATTTTCTTTTTCAGTGCTAAATATTGTTTAAAATGAGAGAGACACTTATATATTTTCTGTAACCCAACTGACTCCTCGTGTTAATTGTGTGCTGAGCCTGTTTAGTCATCATTACATATCCCAGAGGTCAAGTCAAAGAGGACAATAAATCACATTCCCAGTTAAGGCACAGTCAGTGTGAGAGGAAGTGGACATTTGGTGTGTCCTGCTGAGCCCTCTACAGTTAAACGACCAGCCTCCCACCAGGGGAAAGCACACCAAAAGGACAAACAAATCCAAGGGAAACATGGTACAAATGCACTTGACATCCTAAGTAGAAAGATAAATATAGAATGTTAGTCAAGAAAAAAAACAACCAGTAGAAATGCAAACATGTACAACTGGTTTCAATTGCATCGATTAATAAATGTGAATATCTCTTCCAGGTGCCCAGGAAAATATGGACTCAGTAACTGATCCCTTGATGGATGAGTGTTGCATGAAATCATACTTTCAGATAGATGCTAGAAACAGGAAGATCATATTTATTCTTTTTGATAGGGCATCATTATGAGAAGCTGTTTGACATATTTTGGGACGTGTCAGAACATTTCCTTTTGCATTTTTTTCCAGAGCTATTTACACCCTACATTTACGTATTTCGTTTATGTTCTTTTTTTTCTGCCAGTAAGCTTGCCTAAAACAAGATCAATTTAAGAAGAAATTTTTGGAAACACTTTAGTTTTAATGGTCCAATTATTGCTATTAACTAGTTGCTTCTTAGCATGTATTGGAAATTTTCCTTTTATTATTACATATAAAGCAGATATGAATACTTTATTCTGCATGACCATTTTCTACATCTTAATATTACCCAATACCTACACCTAAGAACTACCTTACAAAATATTAGTAACCAGTAATTAGGAGTTTATTGAGGCCAATTTTGTAGTTAATAGTTAGTTATTAAGAATTGGACACTAAAGTGTGACCAAAATTTGTGGTAACGCTTTGACTACATGTTGATCATATGTATTTAAGGTGACTACATTACTACTTGTACTTACAGTAAATTAACTACTAAACCTAACCCGAACTGTAACTCTAAATTAAGCACATGGTGTGTGTGTGTGTGTGTGTGTGTGTGTGTGTGTGTGTGTGTGTGTGTGTGTGTGTGTGTGTGTGTGTGTGTGTTGCAATTATTATTATCTTGCAATTTTGCAGTGTATTTACTTAAAATTGTTTTAGGTCTGGAAAACAGAAATATTGTTTACTTTTTTTAACAATTATTTAAGCAAGATTAAGTCCCTGTTCCAGTCTTTTCTCTGTAATTCTGACCTAGCCAATTCGTCATGCAGAGCTGCAGACACATACCTGTGTACAAACAGACCTAAACCATATTCCCACCCCTACTTCTCATTTTATACCTCTTCCTAGCAAAGCACAATGCTTCCTCTCAAATGAGGTGTTGTAATCGGGTGCTTTTGGAGTGGTGGCATGGTTATCATGAGGGTGTGAGATCTGAACTCTGAAAAGGACAACAGTGCAGTCATGGAGAGCACAAAAGCAAAGCGCAGTGAGAGTAAAAAGAGGACATGTGGAGACCTGTTAGGCCTCTGTACCAAAAAAGGGCCCATGTTCCAAGACCTCTCCTGCCAGTCTGCAATGGATTAACTTCCAGGGCCTATATGGATTAAGTGTTCTTAAGAAGCGGTAAGACTATCCAACAAAGTGTTTGGAAGGCTTTAAGATGTCAGGCTTTGAGTGAACTAAGGTTTCGAGGTCCAAATGATATCCAGTGAGAGCCATGTCAAACCCTTTGGTTGCACAAGAAATGGCTTTTATGGAGCTCTACAATGGACCAAGAGACTTTACAGCAAAGTATCTGTTTAAAAAATATAAATTTGTGAAAATCAGGGCCTCCTCCCAACAATAGCTCATCATTCAAGTCTTGAAGAAGACAAATACAGCTGAGAGAGATTGATATATAGATAGACTGAAATGTCTGGTTACAATTATGTCTTTCCCAAGATGATGCAATTTTGACTGTCAGAGCCCCTGCTGAGACCTTCTGAAAGACATGTCCACCATACTGGATGCTGGAGAAGTAGGTTGGGCTGAGGCGCAGCATGCCATCTCTTCTGGCACCACTCGACTGTCATACTGCTCTAGAACTTGTCAACTGTTTGTGTTCAAGTTCCCTCAGAAGAACAAGGAGTCCAAGGCACTCGTAAATAACGTCTCTCCATTGGGAAGTAGTTGAGGCAGGAAGAGCGGCTGAGTTTTGATACTTATTACAGATGCAGAAAACTTCATTTTGATAAAGCAGAACTGGGTTTAACGACCTCCCCGATCACAGGGGGAAAAGATCCTTGTCCTGTCCATCTGATGTATTTATTAGCCGTGTTTGTACCCACCCAAGGTAATGGAGTTCATCGGCCGTGGAGAACAGGGATCTGCTCAGCATCTGAACGACCGGTCTCATCTACATGAAGGAATAACTCTTTCTGCAACAGAGACTCTGGATGGGATTTGTAACGGTCAAGCTTGGAAATAGAAGGTTATGCATGTTTGGTCCTCAGGGCCAGCAGGTTGGGGTCTCTTGCATTGAGGTAACAGATGTGAGATGCACTGAAACTTGACAGAGATCCATATTGTGGCAATAATATTACAGGCCCTGAAGATGGACTTTCATTAACTGATGGGTTACATGCAGCCTTCTGATTGGTTAGAGTTTTGTCCTATTTGTGATTTAGAATTCAAAATTTTATATAATCTTAAAAAGGGTAATTATGGAAAAGAGAGTAAGAATAAGAAAAAACAATTTACTGATAGAATTTGGTGTGAATCAACAGAGGCACAGAAGAGAGACAAGATATGATATCATATCTGGTTATGATATCATATCTGGTTATGATACATTTATGTTCAGATTAAGCTGCTTAATCTTCTGTTTTTACTAAGTGTTCACTTCCAAAATAAGGTCCCAGAAATTAAACATATACACTACCATTTTAAGGTGTAGGGCCAGTATAGAACATGAAAAATTCATATGTTTATTCAGCAAGGAAGCTGAATGTATGTATAATGTATAAATTAATTATTATTGTAATAAATGTTACTTGAGAACCAAGTCATCATCCTTGTTTTCACAAAAAAGTAAGTGGCATATTAAGAGGCAGTAATGATGCTGAAAATTTAGCTTTGCATCACAGGAATAAATTATATTTTAAGATGTATTCAAATAGAAATCAGTTCTTTAAAAATTTATTTATTAATGTTTTATATATATATATATATATATATATATATATATATATATATATATTAAGTCTTGTCAGACTGCACATCCAAAATATCCACCCTGATATTTAAAGGCCTTTAACCTTTAGTTCAGTGGTTCTCAATTATTTTCTGTCACGCCCCCCCCCTAGGAAGAAGTAAACATTTCACCTTATTGTTTCCGTGGCGACGCGTCATGCTTGTCACGTGACATACCACAGTCACAAAGAGGACTGTCTGATAGATGTATTACATTTCTTTAGTTTTTTCTTTTTTATTCAAAATAGTCACCAACTTGTTGGCTCTTTCATCAACTACCTGATTTTCAGATTCTCAGATATGTGGACGTGAATGTGTTTTGTCACTTAAAAACCTTTATAATGATCATGTTCGCTGATCTGTGAAGCGCGACGGCGCCGCTATGTTAGTTTGCGCCGCAGTTCAGAGAATTTGATCTGTCTGATTTACAACACATCAATTCAGTCACTTCTTCTGAAATACATGATAGTAAGTGGCCAGTGAAGTGGGAGAAGAACAGAGGGAAGTTTATAGTTACCAATACAATGTGTATCTGATATGAATAAAACACCTTGTCAGTTTATAATTGAATGGATTGCCAATTCCGGTTTTATAGACATCCGTGTGTTTTTTTCAAAGTATAAATGTATTGTTTTTGCCAGTACTTATGAGTATTTAAATGTTTGAAACCTAAAAGAAACCTTATGTGGTTGAGGTTCCCAGGGGGGCGCGCCCCACTGTTTGAGAACCAATGCTTTAGTTGAAGTCACTGATGCTGATTTGCTGAAATTGACTTATTTTATTGAAAGTGATATAAGTAAATCCAATAGCTTTGGCAAGCCTGTTTGAGTCCTGATGAAAGCAGGGAACTTTCAGATGAGTCGTTGTGAACAAGTCACTGTGTCGGTCTTGCGTCACCAATAGCTCAACTGGGTCAGGTTTGTTACAAGCCAGCGCAGTCAAGCATGACACATCAGAACAGTATTTTTTTTTTCCTCTTGCCTTTTTGAAGTCACACAAGCTATGTACTTTGCTTTTCCCATCAGTTCGTCAATTTAAAACCAAATCGATGCTTTGTCATCCTCTGCGGTCCAATATAGATTCTGAGTTTCCTCCAAAATAATAGCCCATATTTTCTGCAGAGAAATAAAAATGGTTGAATTGGACCATTAAACAGTTAGCTTGGTCTGTAAGAGCAGTCATGGAAGGTACGAGCCTGGAAGCAAATACTTAGCAGTAATTGTAAAAAATGTCCATTGTCAAGCCTGAAAGGAGCCTATCAGCATGGCACTGGGCTGGAGGGGTTAAAAGATTTTATTATTTCCTTTGAAAAGTTGATACCAATTTATAAGAGTGCTCTCGCAAAGGTGTCATATACAATCCCCCCTTTCTCTCTTCCTACTAAATCTTTCAGGCAGAAGCTTTTAAAACTTCAAATGCACCAATATCCTCTTACACGTGTCATGGTATAGCCCTATATATACTTTCCCTGGTCACTCAGTGCCTGATACACCAACGTGTTTGGTGGAAATGAGGATTTTCCACTGAGGAAGAAACCGTAAAAGCCTCCACTAGTGGTCTGGCTTTTCCATCACCTCTGCATACGCTCCCATCACCACAAGCATGGCTGACAGGGTGTCCGCTGCATGGAGGCTGTCTCTTAAATATAACCATCTCCGTTGTCATTCATTACTACGACAGCCATACATCCTCCAGTTCTGCTGGGACACTGCCAAGCTACTGCATTTAGTACGAAGATGGCAGTGTTAGAATAGATTCAAGAATATTATTTGAAATGGCAGGTGATGCTAAAAAGAGCTCTCTTTGGCAAAAGATTTGATTTTAAATGATTATTGTCCGGCAGAGCAGTAAAAAAAAAAAATCGAAATATGATTATGGATTTGCATGATGTTTGTTATTTTATTCTATATAAGTAAAACCATGCTCCCACAACCCCCAAAAACATAATCCTTACTCAACTGCGTATCATCTCACACCTGTAAACTTTATAGCGTGACAAAATGAAATGAAATGAAATGTTTAGCAGAATATCTGAACTGCATTTATTTTCAGCTATGATGTGGGTGGGGAAAAAAGTAGAGATTAAAAATGCTAAAAACAATATCTCTAAATATTTCTGGTTAAACTTTATTTTACGGTATTAATTCTTACAGTACAATTAAATATTTAAATACGGAGTAATATTAATTAACAACAAGTACTTACTATAGGGTATGGGTTAAGTTTATTTGCATGTATTTATGCATAAGTTACTGTTATTACTACGCTAAATACATGTAACACCTACATGTAACAACAATAAACGCTTTTCCTTTTTTTTAAATTCAAATTTGTGTTGTTTTATTTTTGTTTTGGTTATCTGTCCCTTTAAGACAATGCCTCTTCCATGGTTTTACTAAAAAAGTGTATTTATGAAGAGCATTATTGAAAGGAGTGAGAAACATACATGCGGTGAAGTACCTTTTTCCACACAAAGAGTGACCGAGTGAAGCTGGCACTTGGCCAATGATTTCTTTCATTCACCTCAATGCTCTCATCAAACAGTGATCCACCCCATTTCCTTCAAGAATCAACAGCACTTAAAGCTGTGAATTAGTTTGGTAGATGTTTCTATTATAAGTACGGCTAGATATGATAGATTGTTTTACTGCCATGGGCAAAGAGAAATAATTTGAATCTAATTAGATTTTTAAGCTAGAACACACCCTTTATTTTCCTAATCACTGCCATGACTCAAGTGACGGCAAATTGCAACAGAGCAAACAGTGAGGATGTATTGTATATGGGTTGATACATACAATTTCCTAAGATTAAGTAATTGTAAAGTACAGTAATTATAATGACAAACATGTATGTGCTGTTTAAGCTTATAACCTGTGGGTGTGACACTAATAATGATGGTTTTGAACGTTGCCTCATAGGGTCATATTTGGTGCAGCGGATATAAATCTTTCACTCTGTTACTGTAATGTGTGCAGGAAGTCTTGCATTTGGCTGCTGCTATAGCAGCTGAGCTCCACATGTTGCCCCCTGCCTTTCAAAGGGCCTCTTAATGTATTTCTGAGGGGAAAAAAAGACTTTACAATATACTTAAAAACATAATTATCATATTATCGTCTTTGAACTAAACACTAAGGGCAAATTTGTACAATGGTAATGTCCTTAGATATGATCTTTCAGTTGTTCAGTAAGGAGCACTGCACACAGATCATTTTTACAGGGGTGATATAATTTTTTCCTTCTAAGAAAACATGAAGGGTTTTCTCATAGATTTGAGCAGAAGGCCTTTGATCAAATGATATCCCTGCTCCAAGAGCTGTTTTGCAGGTGAGCGTATTTTAAGACAAGTCGATTTTCTATAATGAGCACTAAGACATAAATCATTTGCTACCACACATTCAAACCAACCTTAAAATGACAGCAACAAGAAATGTAGACGTCCCTATGTGATTGATCATATTTTGTATCAGACTCTGCAACCCTTTGTCCCTTAAATGGCCTAGTCTGGAAATATATTGTGTGAGCACAGAGGTATGAAAATATTCTTAGTAATTAACACTTTTAAAACTGTTCTGGTTAAATTATTATTTTTATTATTATTATTGTTATTGTTGTTGTTGTTGTTGTTGTTGCTTTAACCAAAACGATTTTAATCGTGTTACTCCGAGGAAATAGGTTAAAAGTGTCAAAAAATTAAGTTAAATTATGATGGTAAAATATAAAATATTTTTAGAATGAAGAAAAAAAGTATTTTTTTTCTATTGTTTTTTTACTGAGATTAGCTTGGCAAAAATATGATTATGATGTGGGTGTGCATGATGTGTTGTATTTCTGAGGTTATAATGCTTCCACAGCGTGGACAGTGAGAGGACAGCATTTATCTCAGCCCGACACATCAAAGTAAAGGTATGTAGCTTTGTTTCAAGAGCCAGGTTGCAGGAGATATAGCTGATGACTTCAATGTCCAAACTGACATGAGGGGCACCACCCCTCGCTCTCTCGGGTTCCCATTCAAGTCTTTCATGTTACTGTGTAAAAGACAACACATCTTGTGAAATTTAAAGGTGGAGCTAAGTATGTGCTTTTTATTGTTGCGTACCAGAAATGAATACCTACATCTTTGGAGATCTTGTCCATTATTAAAGTACAGTAATACCTTGTTTTACGAGTGACTTAGTATACAAGCAAATCAGTGTACGAGCATTGTATCGGAGTGCGAGAAAAATATTCCCTCGCCCACGCGCATTTTTGTGTGGAAAAGATCTAACGGTCAGCATCGTCGCACGCATTTTTACTGGAAATATTCTAATGACAGCCTCTCATAAAACAGTCGCGCGGTTCCAACCCCTTTATCACCCCTTAACTCATTCATTCTCTCAGCGTCACTCGGTTTGGTTGCATCATTCACCACAGTGCATACTTGTATAAGTGATTTACAGCGGTTTTACCACATGTTGTTAACATTAATTGTGATCGCTATTGTTCACGTAGTGAAATATATACGTACAGTACAGCAAATAGAATGAAGGTAGGAAATTCTCCCTCTAAGCAGTAAGCCCCCCCCCCTCCCTCCTCTCGTCTCCATCACACAGCAGCGACGCTACTCAAAGGTAAAGTGTGTGCTACAGTAAATTGTCAAGTATTTTTAGAGTTTAATTGTCAATTATTAATTAGTATTTATATGAGATCTTAATGGTTATGATTTTAACTGTAATTAATAGGGTAAAACCAAAAATATATTTAAATTGGGCATTTATGGTCATGTGGAACGAATTGATTGATTTTGAGTACATTCTTATGGGGAAAATTGTTTTGGTGTACGAGAATTTTGGGTTACGACCTCGCTCTTGGAACAAATTAAACTTGTAAACCAAGGTATTACATTATTAAAGGTATCAAAGGGCAATAAAAGATAAAAAATATAAAAATATTACACACACACAGCTCGTTTTAAGGGATTTTTAAATTAAGGGAACCAGCTTTGGTGCAAATTAAAGTGACAGCAGGTGCACTAGAGGCAACAGCAAGACAACCCCCCAAAAGGGAATGATTTTGCAGGTGATGGGAATAGACCAGGGGTGCCCAAACTTTTTCCTATGAAGGGCCAAAAATCAAACTTGATTGAGAGCCGCGGGCCAAAAGTAAATTTTGCATCATAAATCAAATTGTATTACATTAAAGTTGCTATGGGTTTATTTATTTTATAATATTTAAAATAAATATAAAACAACTTTAATCTGATTCACTAATGCAGTTTTATTTTTTTAAGCTTTGCATTTTAATGAACAATTTAAATGGGCAACAATCCCCAAAATGTTCAATGTACAATACAGTTCAGTGCCAAATACACAATCAATAATAAAACCATATGGTTGCAATGTCAGTGACCTAATGAGAGATATGAAGCTGGTCCTTATTATTCAGAAGATTGGTCTGTAGCTGACTAACAGACAAAGACAAGATATTATCTAGTTGAGAGTCAGTTATTTGGCTTCTTAGTTTACTCTTGTTCAAGTTCATCAGACTGAAAGTCTGCTCGCAGAGGTAGGTACAGTAATCCCTCGCCACTTCCCGGCCTCAGCGCATCGCAGATTATTAAAAAATATTCATAAAAAAATAAAAGTTAAAAAATACCCCCATTTACAGCCGTATTGCTGAAAGCAGCGTTGTTTCCTCGTGACGCGAGAGAAACGGTTTCCCAGGATGCCAGACAAAGAGAGAAACTATCTCAGAGGCTTTGAACACGCCCACAACACTCAGGCAAGACACGTGATTGGTTCCCAGCGCGAGCTCGACCAATGAGAGCACGAGTGGGTCTCGTGAGCTGATTGGCTGATCCTAATTCGCTGATTTTCACCTATCGCGATAGTTCCGGTCCATATTAACTGCAATAAATGAGGGATTCACTGTACTGCCAAACAGAGACAGTATCACTGATGATGAAGGACGTTGCAGCGCTCTGTTCAGATCGAAGTCCAGCAAGCAGCTCGTGAGCCTGCTGTTTCGCGTCTCGCCGCTGTACTTTGAGAAAGCTGCACAATGTTTTCTTTCATAATGACGATGGATATTGTACTCTTTTAAAACAGCAACACACTGTTTGTAAACTAGACATATTACCTTTGTGAATAAAAGAACTTCTGTGAATAAAAACTCATCTTCCCCAGCTTTTAAAAAAATATCTCTTGTCTGTGTGCCACTGCCTTGATTTCTCCATTATTGCCTTTAATTTGTTGACGTTTATTGACGTCATGTGTCGCAAAGCACGCAGTGCTGCGCCTTGAATTGCGCATTTACAATACATTTAATAAATTTACATTTAATTTCAGTTTACTCTGTTGTAGTTCAACTATAAAACAAACAAAATTGTTATGTCAAATTAGAAATGACAATCTATGTCGAAGGTACCTCGCCCTCTCTCTCTCTCTCTCTCTCTCTCTCTCTCCTCGGACGGTTCGGCGGGCCAAATCAAAGGTGGCCGCGGGCCAGCTTTGGCCCGCGGGCCCTAGTTTAGGCACCTCTGGAATAGACTATTGTTCTCTCCTAATTGTCCTGACTGATTGTCTTTAGTTTTGTTTTTTAGGGTCCCTGTCACTGTTTGCAGCATGAGGCAGTACCTGAAACCCAACCCAGCAAACACGTGAATGTGGGGCCCACATGGGTTTTACATGGGCTACAGGGGTACAGAGTGGGCATGGGCTCAAAATGGGCATCTTATCTGGGGCCCACTTGGGTTACC
Organism: Rhodeus uyekii; assembly: GCA_037043235.1. NCBI lineage: Eukaryota > Metazoa > Chordata > Actinopteri > Cypriniformes > Acheilognathidae > Rhodeus > Rhodeus uyekii. The sequence continues at coordinate 7,667,736 of JAWRVZ010000010.1, read as the reverse complement.
CAGCTAGGACCCACATGGGTCCACCCAGGTGGGCATCTTATCTGGGGCCCACTTGGGTTACCCAGCTAGGACCCACATGGGTTCACCCAGGTGGGCATCTTATCTGGGGCCCACTTGGGTGACCAAGCTAGGACCCATATGGGTGAACCCAGGTGGGCTCCCCATGTGGTTCCCAGGTGGGTATTTAATGGGAAATTTGTGCATGGGCTAAAAATGGGCTACACATGGGACCCTTTTTGTTTTATCAAATACAAACATAATTGCATAAGTGCAAATATAATTAATTCCATAGGTGATTACAATGTGCATATATGCCTTTAAAATTATTTTTGTTGTTGTTGTGACACTTGAATTAATTTTAGCAATCTTAATTTAATCATAATTTAAATCAAAATCAAATAGACAGTACATATATTTGTTGCTTTGACACTTGGACTAACAACCTACTTAAATAAAAATTAAAAAATGTGAACACTCATGCAATTGTACCACATTTTCTGATTTTAAAAAGATCAAGAGCCCACGACTTGAAAAAAATAAATAAAATAATTGTGAGGTCAAAACTATTGCAGGAACTCACGCAGCAATTCCCATCCCCCTGTCGACTATATCGCGAGATCTTAAACAACACTACCATCCCCCACCCGCTGTTACGCGCCACTTTCGTCTATTTTCCGTTGGTGATTTTGCTGTCAACTATACTTAAGGTAAGAACTACAACACTACATAAAAACTGAAAAGTAAAATGTATTAGAAATACCTTGTTTTCACAACATAGTGTTAACCAAAGCATTAGTTTAACTATTGTCTCGTTAGAATGTTGACAATTACAGTTAGACATCTATCCTCAGAAATCGCGCCTCTTTTTGAAAAATGTTCGCCGTTTTTTTGTGGCTCCCCATAACAAAAACGATAGGAGTTACAATATTAGAGTAATATATTTTCTTATAATTTACAAACTGTTATTAAATTGTTTCGAGTTGAGGCTTATATTTGACTACTGTTTTACGATATACCTCAATGGCATTTATAGTGCGCACATCAAACGCCCAAAAAGAATTAACGTTATCGGTATTTTGAATGTAACCTGTTCAATCTGTCTGCTCCCGTTTATTTTTAAGCACAGAATTATACGTTACACAAAACACAGACCGTAGCGCTTTTAGTCCAAAAATTGGGCACATTCATTGAGATATAATGCACTTTCATGTGTTTAATAGGCATTTATTCACTGAACTATAATGCACATTGATTTTCCACTGAATTATGCGATCTCCGCGTTCTGCACATTCGGGACTGGTACACATGAGAGAGAGAGCAGGCCCGTAGCAGCTAGCTAGCTCACTCAGTACATGTTTCATGTTTAAAATAAAATTTGTTATCTGAATGACTAATTTGCTGTTTAAAACCCCTCAGTACTCATGAATGTGTTTATGTATAATTTTATCATGTATAAAAATCTTTAGGAATGTCTAATCTCTAAAATGTTTATTGTCCGTGTATGAAAGGAATCGAGGCTGCTTGAGAGCTGAGTGAGTGAGGACGCATCAGCAAGGCAGTAATGAGTAAAGGATGAAGTTGTGAAATTCTGACTGGCCACAGTTTAAAGTGCGCATATTGGGAAAAGCAGGTAATGTTTTTATTGAGTGTGGAATGGTGATAGTTATAATGATAATTATGTGTCAAATTACACACAAATAAGGTATGCTTTTTTTATGCCTATAACCTACAGGAAACTATGCCCATACCACAGCAAAGCTTCTAAAGTCTGAAGTGACCTCTGAATCAGATTCTGGAGGAAAATATGGGAAAAGGGAAGCGAAAAAAGAAGGTAAGACTAAATTTATATATTGATATATTTACACACTCTGTACTAGGCATGTAATAATATCGGGGCTCTACAGTGTGACCATTACATAATCCAGTGAGATTTTTGTCAGGTAGGTTTCTTGAAGCATTTTGGAGATTTATGTCAATATTTTATTTGATACCATTGTTTTGTGGAAAACAGTAAAATTGGAGAACTGCTTCTTTGATGCAAGTGGTCAAATATGGAATTTAATCTCTATTATGCTCTTTGTTTATATGCATTTCACAGGCAGCTTGAAAAAAAAAAGCCCTTACGAACCAAATAAACAGAAAAGAAGCAGAAAAGGCAGTGTCAAAGTGGCTCATTGGTGCCAGGGACAGGGGAGGAAACCGGACTGCGAGGGCACATGTTGGAGAGCAAGATGAGTAAGAGATGCAAAAAAATAATAATAATTTATTACTATGTGCACTCTTAAGCCCAATGGATACTTTAGTGTCAAACCTACACCGTAGCTACGCCATAGGCTGTGTAGTTCACGCAGCTACGCTGTTGCCTGACATGCACCTCTCCAAAAATCTGACAGCGTGTTCTACGCTCTGTTGGTTTGCTAGAACCCCTCCCTCCCTCCCTATGTGTTTGTTTTGTGTGTGATTTTTGCACTTTACTATACTTTAATGTTACATCTTCTTCGGCTTTTGCCATGGTACTGCGGGTCACACATCAACATGCCCGTGGACACTGCAGACTAGCGGTCCGCATGTGTGCTGCATGTGACGTGGACAACGACGCAGAAGTATAAATTATAACCGATGCACAGGCTACGGCTTATGTCTGACGCAGAAGTATAAATCAGCTTTTAGACATTTTGCTGTCACTTAGTTGTTTTTGGTCGCTGTGAATGTAATACTAGACGCTGTGTCTAATACTTATTTTTGACACTTATTTATGCAACTGACCCCAGGTCTTGGGTTATCCACTAATAAACTGATGACCTAAATCAGGTGTGTTTGATTAAAGAGACATGCAAAATGTGGTTTAGAACCACTGATTAACAGCGTGATGTGAGATACGAAAGGCTAATCAATCTGACATGTTTAAACTAAAAATATAAAATTAATTGTATATGTATTATATAACATTTTAGATATTTTAATATAATGAGTGGTAAAATATATTAATTTGTTCTATCTTTTCAAAGGGCCACTGGGAGAGTGAGAACGGAGGACTGAGGAGCCACACTGTTGCTTTGGCTTGTTTTGTCTTGGGAACTCTTCAGTTCAAGAGGTTATTATAACAAATATGTTACTGGAGCATTACTGCACTTTGTGTTTTGTATTTGAGTTTTAAAAAGTTCTTAATAAATGAAAGCATGAGCTACTGGTCTTTCTTCATTGACTTTTCTGGACATTTTACTGTACTTTATTGGGTTAAATGTAATATTTGTAGTTAGGGGTTTACTGTAAAATAAGGTAACCCAAACAAACAAGTATGTTAGCCCATATATATAGCTGTTGTGGCCCACACGAGACCTACATAAAACCTAGCCAGGTCCCATCATTAACCCATTAAACTGCCTCCTATGGGCCCCAAATGGGCCCTATATGGTGCCCATCAAAGGCCCATCATAAACCCATGTAAGCAGCCTCCTATGGGCCCCACATGGGATTGCCCAAATGGGCCCTATATGGTGCCCATCAAGGGCCCATCATAAACCCATGTAAGCAGTCTCCTATGGGCCCCACATGGGATTACCCAAATGGGCCCTATATGGTGCCCATCAAGGGCCCATCATAAACCCATCTGGGCTAACCCATGTCGGGCCACCATGGAAACTGAGGACAAAATTAGCTGGGTCCCAGTTGGGTAGCCCAGGTGGGCCCCAGAAATCAGCCCAGGTGCAACCCCTTTGGGCCCCACATGGATGTGTTGGCTGGGAATCAGGTCCAGTATCTTCTCCTTTGTGCGAGGAAGAACAGAAGGAGCACTGCCAGAGCCCTATCTGAGAGTTTGAAGCTGCCAAGTTGCACCACAGACTGTCCAGGAGCTCACTGATGCCCAGATCCATGTCTTGTAAGGATATCTCCCAGGACATCATCCATCATCTCATCAGGAGTTTGCGCAGATGTTGTCGTGAGTGCATACAGACACGTATGCAATACTGACTTACACTATGAGTTGCTGTGATGAACTTCATGAAAGTTGGATCAGCCTGTAACTTTATCATATTTTTGGTATAATTTTGAGTCCAGTCATCAGTGTTTTGATGATTTGAGCTTCCAATGACTTTTGTCACATAATTTTGTTATTATCAAATTACAGAATGTACATTAATAAAGATTTTCAAACTGAATATTTCATTCATTGAGATTAAATGATTAAATGAATGTTTAAATGAATAGTACTACAGGCTGGATTTGAGACCTTACTGTTTCAGAGAAGCCCATCTCAAGTAACCTCGGTAACATTCAGTCTAGTCTATTGGCAGATGATGGAGTGGGGGAGGCAGAGGCTGGCAAAGGATCACGCTGGATGAAATGCCACCTGGATAGAGGGGGAAACATGAGATGTTCACAGCTCTTCTTCAATGTCAGATATGGTATGGATCGGTTTAGTAACAGGCTCATCTGTGTAGTCTTTCCCCTGTAAGGCAGGTCTGAGTCCTAAATCTAAATCTGTGTATCTGTGATGTGACAGGTCATCACACCTATGTTCTCTGTCATGCAGAGGCCTTCAGTTAGAAAATTAGACACAGCACACAAATCAGGATATTCACTGTTGCTATGCATTCTTAAAAGACACAGGTGGACCCAAAAGTATTTCATTCGTTAAATTTTCAGTTTAATAAATTTGTTTTAGTGCATTTTGGGGATGATGCAGGGTGCAGTATCACTGTTTTCACAAAAATATTCAGTAGCACAACTGTTTTCAACATTAATAGTAATAATAAGAAATGTTTTTTGAGCACCAAATCATCATATCAGAATGATTTTTGAAGAATCATGTGACACTGAATACTGGAATAATGATGCTGAAAATTCAGCTTTGACATCACAGGAATAAACTACCACAGGAACTTTGTGTTCTATATGTTGGAGAGACTATTTGAGCAGAAGGAAGCGATTTCCACAGTCCTCTGTCTTAAGTGAGGAAAAATGGGCCACAATTAGTTTCTCCATTAATGCCCTGAGACAATTTGAAGAAGTAACAAGAGAGAGATCGACTGAAAAACATGTTTCAGGGTGTGTTCATGCTTAGCGTGTTTGGTTTGATTAAAACGAGCCCTGGTGCAATTGCTGCCATCCGTTTTGTGTTTTTTTGTTTTCCAAAAGCAATTCTTTCAAAAACATTTCAAATCTTAGCCACCCCAAACTTTTGAATGGTAATGCAGTTCAAGCTGATTATTTTAGTTCATAGAACATAATTTAATAAGGCATTTCATTTAATCTTTTAAAAGTGACTGTAATTCTCTAGAACAGCACAGACATTCCCTGTTTCACTTTCATATATAATAGAAGCCCAAACCACATTAGCGATAATGAGTTATTCAAATCAATTCAAATCAGCTATTGTGGTGGTCTTGTGGCCAAAAACTGAAAAAGTGGTATAGTGGTCAGTCTGCGCCTGTTGTGTCAAATCAAATAGCCTGCAGATGTTTGGATCGTCATAAAGATCCCCTGCTGGCTGGTATTTGCACATCGTGTCCCTAATGTTCAGAGCGGATCAAAGCTCTGAACCAGTTTTACTGCACAACATTGTGCAGGAAACAATCTGTGTTTACATGGCAACACAGAGATTAGCACACATATTGTTGGCTAAATAGAGTCTAAGTGTCAGAGTAGCAACGACTCAGTCTTTACCCTCCAGCAAGGTTAAGTTTGTGGTGTGTGTCCAAACAAGTTTCTTTGTCAAGCTTTGCATTAGGAGCCTACTTTAATGACTTTCGAAATTGAATCATGACTCCTTTGAATAGTGCACCAAAAGGAGTCATTCACTGACTTTCTTGTAAAAAGTGTTTTGTCAGTGCTCCACTGGATATCCTGCCACTATGGCAAGAACTAGCTACCATCTTGCCAGGCTAGCATGCTACCCACACTAACACTGCTGTGTAAATGTGCTAGCGAGGCCAGCAATGGCTATCGAGTTTACCAGCCTAATGTTGTTTGAAGTGAAAGTGAGAGAGATGTTTTAGAAGATTGCAGAGAACAGAAAATATGAAGCCTGAGACCCAAAATAAATTAAAAGGAAAATAAGACACGTATTTGATGAAAACTTCTATTGTGAGATAACCTGCAAAATAATTCCATTGTAAATAATTAAATTAAATTCTTATAAAAAAAGAAAATACAAAAGTAAAAGAAAATTATAATATAGAAAAAAAACAATCATATCTAAAGGCTGAATTAGCTGTCTTTGCTGCATTTTCACGTTTCACACCCCCTATTTCACCGCTCGTTGCCACTGAACAATAACCACCCCAAAATAAACCCAAACACAATCCCTTGTGTACATTCCTCCCTCAGAGCCTCTTCACGCTCTCATCGGGGGCTCTCGTGTTTGCTTCTCACCCACTCTTAACCTGACATGTAATCTCTTCCCCTTCGCCTGATCTTTCAGCGAGACTTTGTTCGACCTGCTTGCATGAGGGAAGTGAGACCTCTCTCCCAGCAGGCATTACCCCAAGAATGCACAGAGAGAAGGAATCAGAGAGCCACTGCCAGGGCAGATGTCAAGTAGCCTCAGGGGCCGGACTCTTAACCCCAAGCTGAGGGTTTGTGGACAGTGATGGGAAGCCAATAGCATGCTCCCTGGGAAAACAGAGCTGTGTTTTGTCACTGGACTCCAATAATGGGTGAAAACTGCTTTGGCGAAGCTACTGTGGCCCCCGTGGGAGCTGACTCCCTCTACTTGCTTGTTAATGACTTTTTAATGTTTCGTCATTGAATGGCTCACAGTGTGTTTGAGAAAGGGTTCAATTAAAAATAAATGACCAAAACTAAATATAAAAGATTGTTTTTGTCACAAATATCCTTAGCTTCATTATCAAGGACTTTTAGTTTGTTTTCACTTTTAGTTTCCTGTCTTCCTTTGTTTAGTTTTCCCAGCACTCTTTAGTCGTCATGGTATTCATTTAATAAGCACAGGTGCTTATCACTGTTTCATTTGTTTGGCTTGTACTTAAGCTGCTACCGTTAACCAGATTTAGTAATGTACCTGCTCTTTTTTGAGACTTTTGAGCGTGGATTATTAAAGCCTTTGAACATAATCTTCATCTTCTTTGTGTATTCCTGCAACCTGGCATGACAGTTTTATATTAGTTGTAATTTCTTCCTATGATGGCAAAGTCACATGATCCTTCAGGAATCGTTCTAAAATTCTGATCTGCTGCTCAAGAAAGATTATTGTGTTATTATATGCATTATTATGTAACCTAGCTTAATAATATTGGGAGAAAACTTTGTTGAATAGAAAGCATTTATTTATTTAAATGCATCTTGCTGACCCTAGACTTTTGAACTGTACTGTATCTTTCTCAATGTCTATGGTGGCTACAGCCAACCAATCATATGCAACAAATCAGCAAAACAAGCATTTATTTTCCAGGTCAAAGCTTATTTTCGATGTTGTCCTCTCTGGATGTAGCATGGCATCATTCCTTGGCTCTCTTGTTAGGACACAGTAAATGAGCCTAAGCAAAGATCTTCGAAAATGACTTTTGCAGTAAAATCTCATGACTCTCTCCAAGGATTTCCATACGATTTTCATGTTCCTTTCAGAATGGCAAATTAAGACCATGCATTGTTGGACACAGAAGATAGTTTGCTGCTCTTATACACACAAAACACTCAGGCTAAAATCACACAAAATGCCCCTCAACAATAACAGTCGAAAAAGCGATACAAAAACATGTGATGGGCACATGTGCCAAGGCCAACCAGGATGGATCAAAACGAAATGTTGTTACAGGCAGCGCTTTACAAACATTTGGATTTACAAGCATTTGCATTGAACTTGAGGCGATTTGCTTATCTACTTGAATGTCTTGGAAATGTTGCGAACAAACTACAACGAAAAACGAGAGCTTAAATGCAGGAGCACAGCGAGGAGGTCAGGACTGTACCATTGTTTGGATCCATGTAAATAATACCTTTGAATAAATACCACAAGCGCAACACGGCTTGGCTTCGATATGAACATCTGAAAGTGATATTCATTTGTACTCCGTTTCCAAATTCACACGCTCCCTGACTTGTCACTTTGGTTGATTACTTTATGAACCCGTCACGAAAGGGCGGAGGTGACATTTTCAGCATTGTTTGTTTAGGGAAAACCTCTCCATATACTCAGCTGTTATTTATTGGAGAATACAGTCAATGCTGTAAAAGAAAGACTGTTTGTGCATGTGTCGAAATGCTGACAGAGAGGGGTAAGTGAAAGGAAGGAGAAAAGAAAAACATCCCACAGGTGTTAATGATATAAACCTGCCTGACAAGGTTCCGCCATGGAAACACAGAGGATGGTGGTAGTTTGTGTGTGAGTGTGTGAGCAGACACAACTTCAACTGCCCGCATTGACTTCATCAGCTGTCAGCTTAGCAAACATGGTAATTAAGAGCCGCAAATTTGACAAAAGCTTCTGCGCACATTTCTTATTATATTACATGTTACCTTGCAGGAATTCCTCACAAAAGCTGCTGGTACTGAAATAAGGGTAACAAATTGGGATCCTGCCCCCTTCGTTCATGCATTGCTGAAAGCCAATGCAAAATTTACAGCTCGCCATCTATTTCAAATGTCAAAATAACTCTGTGGCCTTGTGACTTCCCCGAGCTGAGGTTTGCATGCTCTTCGGCTTAATGTGAGGTAAATGCACAGCGTCTTGCAGCGCGGCCTCGGTTGGTGTGCTGTTCAACTGATGCGACAAAGTCGACAGATTGAGAGATGGGGTTGTTCTGCACCTGGGGAGGAATGAGTGAAAAAGAAGGTGCAAGTTGGGAAAATGACGTGGCCTGGCCAGCTCAGGCAGACAAATGTTTTGGGTGTAAACTGTGCAGCAATGCAAATGAATGGAAGCGCATTCTCATCGTTTTATTGATGCTGCACAAATAATATCTTGCTTTCCAGTGAAAAATATAAAACAATTTAAAGCAAGATACATTAACTTGAGAAACAAAAGTTTTTAGAGTACAATCTTGAATTGAAGAGTACATTTCACTATACTAACAAATTGTTTTCAGTTAAGTTTTAAGCATAAATCGAATTATATTTAGTAACTATACTTAGGGTCAAATATAAGAGTGCCATTTTTAAATACCTTTAAAACATTGTTTAAAAACATGCATTTAGATCATTTATCTTCTCCGTTACCAAAATCTGATTTGATTGTCTCATTCTGGCTAATCTGATCTCTTTAAAATGTTAGTATGTAGCAGTAGTAGTTGTTTCACATAAACTGCATTTTCATACATGCTCCCAAACTCTGCTTAAGGAAATATAAATGTGGAACAGCAGGGTTCTGGCCTGCCTTCCTCATGTCTTAGCAACATTTTGAAACAGACAGGTTAGCTTAGACTGACATAAGGGTCTATGGACATGAACAAACATGCTGGCAATGCTAATGATGGCACTTTGCTAATGTGCTAAATCTGACACTATGGGAACCGTCTTGATGACATCAGCAGATCCAGTGTCCTACTGTTACAATCGACCCTCACTGGGTTTCTCAAAAGCTTCTCACACTGTTGCATAATTATTAACCCAATTTTCCATATTGCAAGGGTATTTATATAAAATGTTTACAGTGAATAAATGAAGAGATAACAGGTAAAATGAGCGCAGAACCTTCTAGCAATACTGACAATTTGATCGTTTCTTGATTTGAAGCCAGAAATGATTCCATCTAAATCAATGAACTGTGCAATGAGCATTTCAACTATAATGTCTCAGTCTTATATTGTTAACATTTATTAGGTCAACTTACAATAATTTCATATGTAGTTTGGAAATTTCATTTTAATAGGCCGACTAAAATAACGCTCAGGGTTTAGTTCACATGATAGAACGGAATGAGACTCAAGCCTTCATGTAGTAAAGTATGATTTGTTAACTTTCTTGTTCACCCTTTAGCTGTCACTTTTTTATTATTATTCTCTGAATCTGTCATCTTCAGAACATTTACTGTACAATACAGAACAATTACTGTATTTACACACGGCCCAACATAATCTGGCATCAGTTAAAGCTAAATGTTAAAAAAAGAGTGAATTTCTCAATTTATGGACTTCTCATTTTTCCTTCAACGACATCTGTGATACATGTAGAAAATTAATGTCTTGAGCAGGTGCTTCATATTTGCATAAAGTGGAATAAGTAATAAAAATCATTTATCCTTTAAGCTTTATGGTCAGTTAAACTGTTGGCTCTTTGTACACAATAAGCTCATTGCCATCCATGTCCAAGATTTCAACTTTGATTAAAAATCAAATTTATTAACATAATAACTATATAATAACTATATTATTCACATATATATATAGTTACACTACTTGCACATAAGTGTTGTGTAGCTCTGTAAAAGCCTCAGTCCATGACTTAATTAATAACAAATGAAATGCGTCTCAAGCAGCAATTGTTCTCTAAAATGTATAATTTTAAAATAACAGACGTAGTCTTTTTTGTCAGCCCCCCCCCCACCCCCCCACCCCCGTTTTAGTGCCTTGACTAAATTATAGATTAATATAAACAATTACATTTCTCTCAAAATAACATTACAATGACAAAGTATGGTTGGAACATGAGACATCTTAAAATATTTTAAATTCATTTTATTGACACTTTAAAGTAGCAAAATTAGCATTTACATTTAAATAATCTACACATTATGATGTATAATAATGTACAACATGCATACCTGAAATGGTATGTACATTTTTATATACAGACGTGTGAAAAACAAAAACAGCATTGCTGCTTAGATTAATGCTAGGATCATTTTTCTGACATTTATTTTTCTAAATGTCTGAATGTGTGAGTGTGAATAAATATACAATCAATAGAGAGTAAGCATGTACATTAAAAATAATAATTATTATTTTTCAGCTGGAAGCCTTACTGCGATGTCCGATTTAATGAAAGTGCAGGTCTTTTTAATATGGCCTCCACTGAGAACGATAGAGACTCTCCTGCGGTGACCTTGGTGCTCCATGGCTTTGCTACAAAGTCTTTTCCAGCTCTTTCCGAGGTCTTGAGTCCCACTGAGTCTTTGGTTGTTCCGTCCCTGAACTTTTTTGCTGCTTCCTCCAGCAGTTCCTTACAGTACGGCCCATTCATCTCTGGATTCTTGTCATTGAGTGTCTGCTGTATGAGGGAATGGAAGGAGTTGAGCTTCATGGACAGCGTGTGCTTGGCAGCGTCTTTTCTCATATTGTTGATCACATGCTCTTGGCTCCCTGAATGCGGAGGCACATTTGGGAAAGCTTGTCCATATGCCCTCTTAGGGGGCGAGAAGGCTGAACGAACACTTCCGTTCTGGCCAAATCCTGTCTGAGCCTCTCTGGGCCCCGGCTGGAGGTCACGGGACTCTGGTGCCACTCGAGAGCCCTCAAGCCTGGATGCGGCGGCTTCATGCTCTGGCGGATGGCTCTCAGTGGAGTTCATCATCTTTGGATCCCAAACAGCTCCAGGTTTCAAATTCTGGACAGCGGTGGCATTCAATAGACACTGCTGGTATAACAGGGCATCGCCAATACTGTTGCTACCCCTCGGCCACATTACGAAACGAGGTGACAGCGGGTATTGGCGATAGGTGGTTGCTACACTGACGTTAGATGAAATGAGCTCCACGTTAGCTGTCGTCCCACCCGTGGCAGCGTACTGCAGGGAGAGATCTAGACAGCCAGGGAGAAACCCACAGAGGTCTTTGGGAGAAGGTTCAACCGTGGATGGGGCCGAGGAAGATGAGAAGGCGGTCTTGTAGGAGTTATATTCGGCAGCATGGACCATATTGCCGGGAAGGAAGAGTGAGGCAGAGCTGGGCTGGCTGGACTCGAGAAGCTCACGTTCTTTATACTCTCGTTCCAGCATGATAGTCTCCAGCTCCTTGTCGGCAAAGGCTCGTCTCTTCCTCATGCGGTCGCTCAGAGGAGGGGGCAAAGCGGGACTGCCACCTAAAAATGGGTCATTTTGCACTGGACGGTATCCTGTGAATGAAGAAGATGCATTTGGTTCAATTTATAGAGAACAACAGACCACATTTATGAGACTTATTTTCTCTTGATTTAATTTTTTTTGGATATTTTTAAACACAATAGTGATTTTTTTTTTAGCCGTATGAATATTTTTTTAATATGAATGTTGCATCCATAATATCGTGCACAGTTTTTGTTTTTAATTATATATATATATATATATATATATATATATATATATATATATATATATGTATATATATATATATATATATATATAAAATATTGTAAGTTAAGCATGCTGTATTTAAAAGAAGCTTACACCAGGAAAATATCCAGAGGAACCAAGTGAATTAATTTGAAATGGACAGAAGCCCAAGAAAGGCTAAGAGAAGAGGAGAAAAGAGAGGTAAAATTAGTTTTAAAAGAAAAAATAGGAGAAAAGTTGAAAGTCAGATTGTTCAATCTCGAGTTTTAAATAAGAAGTGAGGAAGAGTTCTCAATTTGTGCATGCAGTTCGTTTCTTTTTTTTCTTTTTTTACCCACCTTCTAAAATACTTTTTGCCAGCATGGTCGATGGACGGATGTGTCGCTGATAGATACTTCGTCTTTCCACTGGTATTTGCTTTCCAGATATTCCCTTTTTGTCCTAATAGTGAAGGATACACGGTTTTATGACAGTTTGCTCTAAATAAAAACAATGCAATGAAGTTTGAAACTGACTCTGTTCACTGTTTTTTTTTTTTCTTTCACTTTTGCAGTTACATGACGTTTCCTCAATCTAATATTGACAACAATAAATGGTCAAAAAAGCCTTTTCAGGAGTAACGCGTCAGTTTTTGCGCGCTCACCTCTGTCGCTTGCTGTCTCCGCAGGGCCACTTGAGCAGCCATTACGCGCTGCCTCTCCACCACCAGAAGGCAGTTTGCGCACTGGCAGTCTCTCCATCGACAGAATCTCTTGTGCCCCTTAAGACAAGACACGACGCCGTGGTTCCTACAGCGGGCGCATTTCGGAGTGCGGCTCAGTTTGCGGTGATCTCCAGAGCTGAGGTTTAAGCGGCTGGGTTTGTCATCGTCTTTGGCGACCGCGTCGTCCTCGCCGGTGCCGGTGAACACCGCCTGATCATCGCTCTCCGTTTCCAGGCCCTCCACGTCGATCTCAAACTCCGTGCCCGAAAGATCCGTCATTTTCAGGACGCGTGTAAATAGATGCTAAAAAGAAGACTGAATGGTAAATAATTTGAAGTATGTCTATAATAAATATTTCATGTCAATTAATTATTGTCATTTCTACTTGAGTTTTCAAAGAGTCAAATTAGGTTTGCCTCAGTAAACGCAAAGTTCTTGAAATAATTTTATGAATTTATGACGGTAGCTTGATTTTACTTAAGAAAAAAACAAAACTTGAACATGCTCTATTTTTTTTTTACAGTATATATTAAAAATGTTATTTCTGCAGAATTCCTTCCTTTTTGACAGACTCTTACCTTGCCAAAACAGACCAATAAAGAATGAGTGAATATCCACAGATGCTGAAGTGATCAGATGAGCTGCTCCAAAATAAATTAGGCCACCTTCAAATATTTTTCAGTGAGCAACATTTAGACTACCTGATCTGTCACTGAAATGTGTGCTGAGAGTCTCTCAGCCTTTCAACTCTAAGATCCGCGCAGCAAATGCAGCACAGCCAATGGGTAAGCGCCGCTCGCAGAGAGCCAATCAGGAGACGGAGTGTGACAGCGCGTCCCGATTGGCTCGATGTGAACGGAGCTTTCCGGTTGGCTGGAATCGAATCGCTCTGTAAACGAAGTTCTTAATGGGGTGAAGTTACAAATAAAACATTTCTAGGAAACTATCACTTCATTGTGGAGGACAGTGGGGGTTCAGATGTTTAATGCGTCTAGTTTCAACCCCTCACGTCTCGGCTTGTTAATACGTTATTTATTGCTAAGCTTTATTTCAGCTTCCAGCTTTATTCCATTCAATTCAAATGTTTAGTGAGTGATAATAAAAATAATATTTGGTAAAAAGAAATAAATGAAAAACAACACTTTGGCAGACGCTTAAATAAAAAATAAAAAACACTGCATATATCGTGAAGGTTACATTTATTTAAATCACCTTAGCTTGGACAACTGAATTATGATGCTTATGTAGCCTAATTCTATAGAAAACGCGGATTTGCAAGTTACGTTGTTATATTTCGTTAATGTGCTTGCAGTGGCTAAAGTAACCACTAATTGACAATATTCAAATTGCAGTTGGTGAATGCAAAGACTGGCGATGGATTTTCATTTTTATTCAAATGCGCCTAACAGCGTTGCCATACAGGTGTTTTTTGTTTGTTTGCTTTGGGATATAAATAGATATACATATTAATTTGATGTATTCTTTTTTTAAGCATGGCTAATTGCATTTTTGTGGATTATCTTAAAACTTCGAATACACGTTTATTTAAAATTGTTCAATTATTTAAGACACTTGTCTTTATTTACAGGCCCGATTATTCCCATAAATGTTGCAATCCCGAGAGACCAATTGATAATTGTAATGATTGGAAGCGGTTGCCTGACAGATGAGTTTGGCTGTAAACAAGACACTAGATCTCTTGTTACACCAATTCACATATTTTTCTGGGTTGCTGTTGACAATGGCACAACCCTTCGGGGATGCATTTAAACACTGTTTTCACCTTTTCAAGATCGGCCGTGATATGACAGTTGACACAACAAGCGATACTTAAAAAAACATTGACTAAGCATGCGGGAGTGATACACAAAACACAACTCTCTTTGTCCCGATCGACCTAGCATGTGTGATGTTTCTCAAAACAAAGTAAAATCAACTGACACTAAAGAATGTCACAGCTACTGTCCGCGATGGGTTTTGCTCGTCATCCCAGCTGCGCATGCGGGACGCGGACGGGACAGGGTTCAAATGAACAATATATTTGGGCTTGGACTTTGTACACGATTTTAGGTTTCGTCGTTTTTATAAAGAAATGTCTGATTATATTTTAAATATCTGGCCATATCTTTTTCTTGCATGTAATAATGTGTAATAAAATATACTTGTAATAAAATAATGGACCTTATTCAAGACGCAATGCTCATTCCATCGCAAATGAAAACGAGGGTAGGAAGGATAGATCGGTGTTTCTCGACTCTGTTCCTAGAGGCACACCGATATTTCAAACTCTTCCAAACACAAACGTCTTCTGATTCAACTTGTTAGTGGAAACTCAGTTTTTGAGGAAGACATCCAAAATGTGTCTCTAGGAATATAGATATGCCGTATACTGTTTTTTGTTATGACATCCCCCCCCCCCCCTTTTTTTTGTAAAGGAAAAAAAGATGCATTTTTCTAGACACCCAGGTGCAATGAAATAGATTGAACAGCCTCGTTTTCGTTCGCGAAAAAAATCGTTCATCTCTCTCTCTCTCTCTCTCTCTCTCTCTCTCTCTCTCTCTCTCTCTCTCTCTCTCGCTCTCTCTCTCTCTCTATATATATATATATAAAATTAATAAAATACATGTATTTTAAGTATATAGCCTAATCAATAAGTTATGTCAACATGATTGAATTGATTTAATCAACATTGATTTGATTAATTTGACTCATCAAAATAACTTATGCAATTAAAATATAATTTAAGTTGAAATGACTTAACCATCCAAGTTGATTGTATTTAATTTAAGGCGACAACATTTTTTCTTTATTTGTATAGTGGGTGACAGTTAAGGGTTTCGTGCCATTTAAATCAGACGCTAGGAAATGATCTCATTGGATCTGGCAACACGTTTTGTTATTCACAAGCACAGGGTGATTTATAGGGTGTTCGGGCCTAATTGTCTGCTCTTGCTCGTCATCTCTGTTCCTCACATGTGGTGAAGATGTTCGCCGTGCAGGTGCAGCTCTGCCACTCGCCCTTCTTCCCTCTTAATTTATTAGCAAGGGCTACAGCCAGCAAACCCAAGCGCTACCCAGGGTGCAATTTCCCCACGTGGAATGCTTTGATCGCCTCCGCTGCCTCCTTTTTAAAGCACATGACAATGCCAAACGGAAAAAAAAATTGCAGTGTGTTTATTGTTTGGTGATCTTTATTGTGTGAAGAGTTTGGCATATAGCTCCAGAAAAGAGCGAGTGGCTGTTTTATTCCTCAGAAAATAGATTTCCATCTCTTATGTAAACTATGTATAAGCTATGTTTGTTTGTGTTGGGAAATAAGGGCTTCGCGTTGGTAACCTGCATAGGATTCATGTTATCCCTACAATGGTTTACTTTCTATCACAGTAAAAATGCAGGTCCGTCGTGGTTAAAACGCATCAACGATATTTATTTACAACCAACGTGTGACAATTCAGCCACACTGTAACGTAACCCGATCGGGGCGTAGAGACGAGAGCGAGATTTGTGAGTTCCCTGAATCCTGTTATGTTAATTAGCATTTGAAGACGCTTGATGGATTGGTAACACGTGCAGCCTGTTTAACCACTCATCGTTTTTCTGTCCTGTTGATGTAGGCCCATACGAGAACACAGGCCGTGTTGACTTAGAGGCACTGATTCAAATGTCAACATTAAAAGCTGTCGCTCGGTTAAGTCAACAGATGTATTAAATAGAAGTGCAACACCTGCGCGCTCGAGCGACCGCTGGTTTAGCATCACATCGTGATGTTTATACGTTTACAAACACCGTGGAACCTAGACGGGGCGTCTTAAACAAGCAACAAGTCACAATAAATAGCAACTGCACGTTATTCCGCTCTAAATCTAAGGCTGTGTGAATATAGGCTATTCGTTACTCTTTTACGTCTTCAGACGCTGAATAATATTTGGTAATCATTTTTAATGACGTCATGACTTATTTTGCACACAAACCCGAGGTTACAGAATTGAGTCACTGTAGATGTTTTCATAGAGGGGAATTCCTGAACTAGAGATATTTCTATGATCGATGATAATTATACCTCAGTTATAAACTATGAATGATAGAATTTGATTGGTGATTTGAATCATTCTTTTTATAAGGAGAAATATTTTAAATTAATTGAACCAACTTTAATTGAACCAACTTAAAAAAAAATGAAGGCTCTTTATTGCTATCCATGAAATATCTTTAAAAATAACCTTTCTTTATAGTGGGAAAAGCTTCATTAGATTTATAATAATAATACTATAATTAATAATATACTCAACAGGAATCAGGCTTTTTTTTTGAAGGTTTTTTTTTTCTTTAGGTAAGTTGTCACGAAATTTCGTGTTAAAATAACCACTAGATGGCGCCGTTAGTTCATTTTTCTGCACATTTTGGTCATTGATAAACACAAATAACTTGATTCGTTGAAAATACTTTGTTCCAAATAGCCGTTATAATCCCGTTTATTGATGAGGACTGGATTATTTGTTGTTAATTTATGATTATTAGGGGTATTTAATTATTGTATTCTAAAGAACTATCCAGATTTGCATTAATGTTCTTTGCAGGAGGTCGGGGCTGATTTGGTAGTTACTTGATTGCAAGAGGAGATATTCCTTGAAGTGAAAAAAAAATTCCTTGAAGAAATAGTCTATTCTAAAAAACAAATACGTAACTTTTTTAATTTTTATAATAAATGTTAGTTTTGCAGATATCTAATACATGCATATATATGTTTGCTTCAGGTAAACACAATGACAGTAACAGTTCATAGAAGGTTTATTTGCCATACTTTTTACATGCAGGATTGCTGGAATATTTTTATTGATTTTTTACAATAAATTGTTATCAATGGTACATTTCATGCAAAGTGGAAATAGAGATCACTGTGCTCAAATATATTAAGTTATTCAGACTTTTTGGTCAAATAATAGTACCTTAATGATTCCCCCCCAAATTAAAGCTAATGTTATTCCATACATGATTAAGTTGGCACAACAACCTCAGATCTGGTAGAAATACAATACCTCAAGTAACGCACTGTATATCTTTTCATTGCACCCCTAGACGAGCAGTGTCTCTTTTGTATCATTTCAAGAAGCCATTTGAAATGCATTTCAGTGCTTGTTTCCCATCCTCCTATTGAAAGCGCTGGAGTGATCAGAAGTTAGGAGGAAGTGTTCAGGATCCTGGAGTCTGAGGAGTCAGATCTTTCATCATACTCCTCATCTGCAGCATACATGCTCTGTTTGGCAATGACAGGACAGCTCTCCTCCTGGATGCTGATTCGATGCTCCTCTGTGGGTCTGCTGGTGAGGAGCGGTGAGCTGCGGATCACTCCGGCCGACGGGCCTGAGAAAGGAGGGATATATTGTGAGCGCAGCTGGTACTGTTGCTGTAAAGTCATGGTATTCCACAGAGTCACATCGTTGTGCACGAAGGGCCCGGCTTGGCCACGGCTCAACGAATTTCTCAGCATGAGGGGGTATCGAGGAGGCTGGGGGAAGCCGTGTTGTAGCGGCATGCTAAGAGAGCCTGGTACAATTCCACCAGAAGGCTCTGAGGAGAAGCGCAGGGAATCGGGAACACGGAAGGCTGAACCGACCGACCACTTGGAGGACGAGACAGGGTATGAGCTCAGAGGGTGCTCAAAAAGGTGGCCGTTAGACGGGAGAACCAGGGCATCTGAATTTTCAGACAGGATCTTTTCTGGTTTCATTGTGGAACGGCTGGATAGCAGGATCTCTATGGCTCCAACCAGGTCCCCGCCGCAGCCTTTTAGGATGAGCTCCAGGACTGCTGGTTTGTGGGCTGGGAAGATCTTCTTCAGGACCTCAAGTGGAGGTCGGTTGGCCCTCAGACTGAAAGGAAGAGATACAGATCCTGAGAGGCCTTCGATGAGGAGATTGGGCTCAGGAGAGTTTTTGGGGTTGTCAGCTTTGGGCTCTGGCTCAGTGCAGGATTTAGACAGGCTGAATCGGGACTCCTCAAGCTGGGGAGTTGGGTCTGAGGTGTCAGGGGTGCAGCACAAGTTAGGTTTAGACTCCTCGGGGGAGCTGGCTGGTTCTGGTTCTCTGTCACTGGCACTACCTCCGTTCTCTCCGCCAGACTGCTCACCAGACAGATCCTCATTTAGGTCTAGAGAACACACACACACACACACACACACACACACACACACACACACACACACACACACACACACACACACACACACACACACACACACACACACACACACACACACACACACACACACACACACACACACACACACACACGCAAGGACTGCATGAACATACTGTATATTAAAAGATGGGAATAAAGTGATGCTGCAGCTATACATTAAAAGCGTTGAGCTGGATTATGATTTTAAAAAAAATTAAATGGTCATACAGCCACCATTCGATAGATGTAAATTTTACTTTAATTTTTTTATGATCTCACCATTTACAGGCATTTCATACAGAATGACTGAAGTGGAAGCCACCTTAAAATTCAGAATAAATTCCGACTCACTATACCTAATCAAACATCTTCCGATTCTGCAGACAATAAAGTGCAACATTCAGGTTATTGACCTGTCAGCACTCCTGTGATTTATAATGGGCGACTTTATTAACAGTTCACATAACGCAGTGGCACTGATAAATCTCATGTCGGCTCCACTTCACTACAGTTTTGAAAACTGATTACTCTAAAACATTTCACATTCATTTGGACTTCCTTTGCGTTACAGCTTGGCATCCTCCGAAATGATCGGCAGGGCCTGTCCTGTTACCTGTGTTGCAGAATCCAATCTTTCAAACTATCCAAGTTTGTATTAAATATTTAAGTTCTAATTATTCCTGACTAAAGGTTTGGAATGTAGCCATTTAAATTTCCCATAGAAAAAAAGTGCGTAGCTACAATAAACGTGTTTGCGATGGTTGAAATATCACGAACAACAGTATTTTGTATATATTGATAATAATTTTTCCGGGTCAGGAACACAGGTTATACTTCCAAGAAACAAAAATGCCCGCATTTTGCTTTATCATGTCGTCTCGATCTGTGAGATTGTTGCTTAGTGCAAAGATTATTTTTGTTAGATACTTGAGATAATAATGTTTTTTTTTTTAATATTATTATCGTTCTGAACGTTAACTTGGTAATGCCATTTATAATGTATTGTGATTTAAAACTCTAGTTTATACAATTTAAAAAACAACAACAAAAATAATAGGTCAGTTATAATTATGAAAATAAAAATATTATTTACAAGGAACCCTTAAAACGTGTAAAAACATTGCGTTACCTTGCGTTGGTTTAGGGGTCAGTGTCTCTGAGCTCCAGTGGAGGTCTAGGTCGCTTGAACGTGGGTTATTCGGGTTCTGCTCTCCGCTCCCCACCGTGATGCCCGGCAAGGCTCTCAGTGACTCCGGGATCAAACTCTCCAAACTCTCGTTCGCCTGCTGCCGTCTGAGCGCCACCTGAGCCGCCATGACCCGCTGTCGCTCGATGATCAGAATGCATTTCTCGCAAGTGCAGTCCTTAAAACGGCAGTAGCGCTTGTGTCCTTTCAGCCAGGAGAGCACCCCGTGGTTCCTGCAGCGGGCACATTTGGGGGTCCTCTGCAGGGGCGCTCTCGGCTGGGACACCGGGCCCCCCATGTAGAGGTAGGGCGATCCGTAGCCATTCATTTCTCAAGTCGTTTCCAGAGGTGCCAGAGGCGCAAGTGCATCAGATAAGCGGCAGAGGAAGAGTGCTGTCAAGTGTAGTGAAGAGATCAAGCCCCTCTGCTGCTCGATACACTCGTGATGAGAGGTGTTGACTCTTTAAGACGAGGATCCACCTTTCGCCCCGCAATAAAGTGCATCGGGCGATCTGACACGCACTAACGAGTAACTTCTATTCCTCACATCACAGTCACGAGCAATTTAAATTCCCCTGACACTGGATAGAGGGAGGAAGTCTCGCTTTTTTCGAATTACATTTACAGGTTTAAGCAGTACCTTGCCGATAAGCTATCATTTAATACAAATATATTGGTTTTAGTGTTTTTAGGCAGCGTGGGAATCATGTTTGACCTGTTCAAACTTGGAGCCCACATAAGGAAGTTCATATAAAAGGTCTCAAAACTTTGGATCCAAGGTTGCCCGAGGACTGGCTCTGTATACAGGATGATAAATCAACAAAACATGCTGCTGTAGGTTATTATTATCATTTTAATAGGCTATGCATTTGCACTACACGATTACGCTATATCACAAACAGTTTTGCTTAAAAAGAAGTTGGCGTTTGGCTAACTAGACTTTGTTAGAGTCAAATTGGCTGCATTAGACAAACTTGAAGACATTTAGTGAAATATCCTGTAGCTTGCAACGCCAAGGTCATGGGTTCGATTCCCAGGGAAAGCAAACATTGATCTAAAATGTCAATGTCTTGAATGCAATGTGAGTCGTTTTGGATAAAATCGTCTGCCAAATGCATACATGTAAATGTAGAGAGTCATGAACAATAAATCGTTAATACCACACACACACACACACACACACACACACACACACACACACACACACACACACACACACACACACACACACACACACACACACACACACACACACACACACACACACACACACACACACACACACACACACACACACACACACACACACACACACACACACACACACACACACACACACACACACACACACACACACACACACACACACACACACACACACACACACACACACACACATCTGTATTGTTATAGCTAATAAAATGCGTAAAATTAGGAGAATTAAAATAATAATAATCCACTATAATTTTCACTGGTTGTTTGAAATCGGACCCACAGCTATATTTATTTTTTCACCATATGAGGCTCTTAGGAGTGCAGTAATTTCAAAAATGAAGTGGGAATGTAGAAAAGAATTCACATAACTGCTGTGCGCTTTTCATGAAAATCCTGCAACCGCTTTGGTATTTAGTTTAACCACACGCTGTGAATTCGAATTAAACACAGGCGACAATAATATGGTGGTTTGCATTTGAATGAGCTCTTAACTTATTCCCATGAAAAATGTTGAATAGTCCGACATGCATGCGCGTTAATTGGGCAATATAATTTGGATTTGAACCAAATGAGTTGTGGAAGGAGCAGATGAATTTTTATTTATTTGAATCAAGTGAACTGGGCGAAGTCATCTACATTAAACAGGCCTGTTTTGTCTTGTGCACACAGTAAACACACACAGACTTTAAATGCAATTTGGCGCGCGATGTAGAGCGTAAATTGCAGTACACCTTTTTTCTTTTTTTAAATGATGCCCATCGCTTTTAAAAGTCCAGTGAAACTCAACACCGGGCACCCTCGAGTCCCGTTTCTGTTCCTAAATGGGTTTATTCAAGCACGTAATGGGATCCCGGCAGCACAACTTTGAGAACTGGGGGCCACGGTAAACTTCACCACATGAACTCCGTTTCCAGGACTATTAAGCTTTTAATTGGAAAATAGCAGATGAAATTTCAAGGTGACAATAATGCAGCGTGCAGTCTGTGCATGGCGAGGGGAATTCACACCAAGGGGAGTGGGAGGACAACATAAATGCTAATACAATTATTTATGTTTTCTCTCATCTCAAAGTAAGTAAAACAGAATAAGGTGAACGTGCTCTATAGCCTAATAAAGCTAGACTAAAATGAAAAGTATAATTCATTAACAGCTATAATGCTTTATTTTTACACTTAGATACATTTGTTTGCCTCTAAGATACAAGCATGTTAGATGAAATTAGCAAACAAAACAAACTAACCAACCAACCAGAAAATAAAATGATATCGGACTCTTTTGAATGCAATTAAAAATGAATGAAACCAAAGCCTACACAAGTATAAAATCTGATTGTTTAATTATTGTGCAATTCTATGAATATATGTTTTTTAAAAATCAAATACTGCCTTTCTGTCCATTCACTCAATGGACGATTATTTAGTATTAGAACAGAGAATATAAGTCAAATATTTGGAGAGAGGAATGTGATAAATTCATATGCAATATGTTGGGTGTTCATAAATTGTGCATTCTTGAAGACATTTAAAGTATGGCTAAAATTCACCTAATTCAAAGTGTTTGATTCCCAAAGGCGAAAGATTAGTTTGGACATTTTCTGTGGGTTAAGTGAACCATATTAGACTGTGGTTTATATATGTGGAGCCCAAAAGTTGTTTTATGCTGAGCTGAAGGACAGTAAGTGAAAGCCAGTAAATGTCCCAGGTCTAAGATCCAAGAAACCATAAACTGAGTATATGATATGATATACCAACTTAATCTCTACAGTCAACCACTCAGTTCTTTTACTCCCTAACAATATATTTTTTTACAGTATTACTTTAACCAACACATTTAGCTTTCAAATGAGAATATTTATGTGTAAGATTAATCTCAGATAGAAAACAAGATTGCATAAAAAAGGTTACTTGTTATTTCAGCTTGTAAGCAGGTCTAGTGTTTCAGTTGCATTAATTACCTGTTTAATCTAATTATTTGTACTTTATTGTAGTACATATACTGCAGTTTAGAAAAATACCATTGGAACATATGCAAAGAAAATGGTACAGAAAGAAACAAAATACATTTACATTTTCATGCTTTTACTTACATTTCATTTAGTCTCTTTTTGTCCTTTCTGTCAGGTTTGATTAAGGTTCATAGTGGTAATTATGTATAGACTCAACGCTGAGTCTGTGAACTGTCCATCGAAACCCCAATTGGTTTCTCATTCACTGCGGCCCTCTGACAGGCAGCCAATAGTTTCAATGTTGTGAGTAATGACGGGACATCTGTCCAGTGAAATGTCTGCTTATTCCCTCTGTATGGACAGAGTCTCCAAAGGCCACTCAAATCACTGAGACTCTGACAGGACCCACACCCTCTCCATCTCAACGGGAACAAAGGTCTCTAAACCCACTCTAATGGGACTTAAAATGCAATTGAATATTTTATGCATTTGAAACTCTAAGTTAGTACTAAAAATAATTAATTGTAAAACTCACTGACAGAATCATATCCAATCAATCAGACTCATTATGGATTTCTTGCAGTTACTGTATTAATTTACTTTTCTTGGGTTTCATGCTCAGGCCATAACATTGGACATATATTAAAACTGATCATAATACTTATGGTTATGGTGTGTGGCTTTCATTTTTAAATGATTTTAAAAAGTGGTTCTTGTCATATTGACATGGTCGCAAATAATACAGTTCTGCTCATAAGTTTACATACCCCTTTGCAGAATATGTAAATTAATAATTAGAAAAAAATAATAATTTATGAACTGGATGATTGGGGTAAATTGTACTTATTTTGTCTTTTGGAAAAAAGTAAAAAACAACAACAACAAAAAATTTCACATACATATACAGTATATATATATATGAACAAGACGTGAAAACTGTGCACATGATCCTGTTAAAGAGTTTACACCCCAGGCTCTTAAAGTCAGCAGTCTTTTCTTCCTCACTGTAAGACTTCTGGAAAAAAATAATGTCAGGCAAGACTTGATTTTATCCATGTGGAATTGATTGGATGGTTGTGGTTCGCCATTGCTGTGATCTCATGTGAGTGACAGGTTGACGCCAAGAGATGTTGTTGCAAAAGTGATGGAAGTTATTTTGATTAAATATTATGGTACATGAATTTCATAAAAAATAAAAATATGTGTGGATAAATCATTTATAATAATGAATTGTTCCATAAAAAAAAAAAATCTTCAATTTCGATATCATGGTGAACCCCTTTCCAAAAGTGACTATGATTTTGAGATATCAGCAGAGTGCATTAAAGATTCACTCTACTGAGATCTCAAAATCATAGTCACTTTTGGAAAGGGGTTCAAATATACGGATGATGTCAGAAAACATAGAATGTTCCTGTAGGATTTTCCTAATGAACAGAGGGCATATTAAGATTTAAGGGTATAATGTTTCAACTTTTGAACTGGTTGTCCATTGTCCAATTTTGGTCTGTCCGTGCAAACTGTAGCCTCAGTTTTGTGTGCTTAGTTGACAGAAGTGGCACCCGGTGTGGTCTTATGCTGCAAGGTTCGATGTGTTGTGTGTTCAGAGATGCTCTTCTGCAGACCTTACACCTCTCTTCCACATTCTTATGCTGAGTTTGAACTTCAGCAAATCATTTTGACGATGCCTACTTGACAAAGCTACTTGAAGGCAAGCCTGCAAACATAGCCGGAAAAGTGTAACGGCTGTGGTACGCAGGGAATGAGACAAGAGATGTCAATGGAGGAGAGAATTCACTCAGCTTTTGTGATGAAATAGCTTATTTACTGAATCAACAGCATTTCCGGTATTCTTTAAGATACTTTAGGCTAAACAACACTTTTGTTGGTAACTACATGTAGATTTTACTATGATAAAAATGTTATTTTATAAGAGAAGCAAAGTAGGGAATCTCAGATGAGTAGTAGTGGTTAAAAATATTTTATATTGTCTAATGAAAATAATGCTTTCTTCTTTGGCTTTAAGGTTTTGTCAATTATAAGACTTGTTTTAATTAATAAAAAGTAATTAATAATAATGACAATCTATGTTTAATAATAATATTAATGAATGAAGGTAACTAAAATATAAAAACTTTATTAAATAAATGTATTCTTTCTATGGCTTCCAGATTTCAAGAATTAAATGACAATGATATTTTTAGTGACTAGTATCAGTGCTATGTTTGACAATAAAGCTGTTTTTTTAATGAACAGGTTCAAATCTAATCTTAAATGTGGTTTTATGTGAACGGTTGTTCAGCTAACAGAACATCCCAGTCCTGCTGTACGTTTACTAGAGATATAACACAAAATGTAGAACATTATTCACAGGATGAACGTGCTAATCCACAAGAACCTTTTGTAATGTAAACTGTATCTGAATGTCATGCAACTCTGAATACTGGTCATTGACGTCACTGCCATTACATGATAGGCTGAAGTTCCACACGTGATCCAAGTTAGTCATTACACTTTCTCCAATGTTAGAGGCAAGTCCATCATGTCCCTCTCCAATCAACATTAGACCATCTCTGATACATGCCTAAATGCATGAAGTTGCTGCCATGTGATTGGTTGATTAGATATGTGCATTAAAGTGGCCAGTGAGTGTATACATGTCAAAAATCTAATATTTGAAATAGCTTTTTCTAAGGACCATACTAAATAAAAAATCTTATGTTATTAACATTTTGCATACTCTGCAAGGGATATGTAACCACAATATCTTTGTACTATTTCTATTCACAGAATGTTATGCATCAAGTGCAAAGCAAGAATGTTAATATTTGATTTTGTAATAATTATATGGAATAACAATCTGCATGTTCTCCATAAATTTGACTGTCAAGGTTTTCAATTCCCTCACTCTCCAGTAATAATCTTTAATACCTCTACAGAACGAAATAAAATGCAGTCAATTCAAATAAATGTATTATTACAGATTAAACCAGGCCTTGTTTCAGATCGTACAGTCATCAAACACTTTTATGATGACCTCTTCCGCTCTTAAATCCAAAAGCCCTGAGTTAAGAAAATGCAGCTCTAGCACCTGCACTGAGACTTTGGGACAGGGGCGGCTTTATCTTTCACGCAGCCGCCGTGATTGATGGCACAATAGCAGCTCAAGGAAAACAAATCCACAGACACTTTTCAGGCTGTCGCTGGAACACAAACCTGGAGCAGCAACAGAAGGACACGGCGGCACGCCGGAGCCCGGCGCTGACAGCCTATGATAAAGCGGCCTTCCTTAACTAAACTCGTAAAGCACAGGACAATAAAACTCAATCTTCTGTAAAATCCAATTAAGTCATTATCTGACTGATTGTATCTTTAATTGAAAACAGAAGTGACAGTAAATTTCTGTGATATATCAGGATCAATCGATACTGCTGTACAATCTGCTCTCCAGAAGTGATTTATAATGCCAAAGCCATATAGGTAACTCCACATTCTTCTCACTAAAACCACTGGGGGATGAAATTAAGAGTAAGTGCATTTAATAAAAAAAACAAGATGGTCAGGTTATTGATTACAGCAGATGGGTCAGAATTGAATGAATGTTTTGAGGGTGCAGAGCAAAGAAAATACAAGTAATTTTCATTTCGGGTTTTATATCGCGCTCACGACAGTCAAAAGCCTTGTGAAAGTCAGTCATCAATAATGATTTTATTTCCACTGAACACGAGAGCATATAAACACACAACGATTGCAAATTAGCTTTTGCATTGTTTTATAATCATAACAATAATAAAAATATTTGTAACATCATGGCGTCGGAGGACAAGAGTACAACCACACCACCACCAAAACACAGTGGGTAAACAAATGAATCAAACTGTGAACTGTTAGTCTAACAAATACTTGTACAAAAGCATAAAGATAATTACATTTCACATTCATTTTTAGGAAAAAAAAAAAACAACAAAAATTAATTGATGTCTTTGCCAGTTATCTGTTAATACTAAGTTGTAAGCAAATAAGATATACTGATTGTCGAAGCATATAAAAGTAAAAAAATTAAAAGATCAGATTACACAACATTTTGCTCATTTCAATCAGATCAGGATACTGAAAAATTACATCATTGGTAGTTAAATGTACTGTCATAACTAATGTCTGTAACAAAAGGAAAGACTTTTGGAAAAAGTCTGTAAAAAAGGAAAGTTTTTGACTTGACTGAGGACACCATCTATGCCAAGACCATTAAAATCAAGGGCACAGCTTCATATCACGCAAAGAAAGCTCAGAAGAGGGCCGCACATTAGCTGGATCAGGCACAGGAACAGGGTTGATGCAAATCATCAAAAGTTAAATGATGTCCTTTAGTGACGGCCATAAATAAACAAGCCGTTCGCTGTGAGATTGAAGCATAATTTAATAGTATCTCTTCTAACCCAACTGTCCTGCAAACACTACGGAGATGCCGGAGAAGCCCTCATATAGTTTGCAGCATGAAGGTCATGGAAAGTAAGTTAGGTTATCCATTAGGCCAATGGCAGCAATACTGAGCTTGAACCGATATGTGACAATAAATCGTTCCGCTCTGCCATTTCTTTCAATAGTGCTCTGTTAGAAAGTGAATCATTTTAGTCTTAAAAAAACTGCAGCAAATAAAGTGGAAAAACTGAAGCTATCAAACTATATGAAACATCATTTATGATCATCACTGAGAAACCGATTAATACAAAAAACAATGTCTATTAAAAATCTTAAAGAATTACCCTCTACAACGTTGATCAACCCATGCAGTGTTAACAACAAAATGTTGAACAATAAGGTAGGATTTAGTTACGGAATCATTACACTTAGTTGAAAATTACAGAAGCAACTCAAATAACAAAGAAAAAAATTCAAGTTCCCTGTAAAAGGAAGATTGGTGCAGGTGAGGAGGGTGTTTTATTTGGTTGCCCCCTCTATGACAGAGTCGACGGAGAAGGTTCCAGACTCTGAGCTGCTCTCACACTCCAGCTTGTTCTCGGCGTTGATCATTGAGCTCATGGACACTGGAGTAACATGCTCTT
Organism: Rhodeus uyekii; assembly: GCA_037043235.1. NCBI lineage: Eukaryota > Metazoa > Chordata > Actinopteri > Cypriniformes > Acheilognathidae > Rhodeus > Rhodeus uyekii. The sequence continues at coordinate 7,639,246 of JAWRVZ010000010.1, read as the reverse complement.
GAGCTCCACTGGAGTACGCTGAAATAGGATGCATCATGACATCACAAACTATTTTTTGTTTATTATTGAAGACCACTTGTGCAAGAGCATAATCTGGTTATGGCATCTGTGATAAACAACACCTGAAGCATGCATGTAACACAAGCTTTCTTGGCTCCTGACATTCTTTAACATTTAACTGCATGTTCTGTGCAACAGTGCCAAGAAGTATTAGGACACTTAAGCCACATTAAAAGATGTTTGAATGTCTTTGCACTAGAAACAAAATGTCAAGCCTAACTAGCGTTTATCAAAAATAACCATAAACATCAAATACAAGAAAGAACAAGACAAAAAGTACATACCTTACTCTGGTATGTTACCTGTGTGAGTTTGAGGGGAAATGGTTGAAACATTTCGGGTCAGTACGTTTTTTAAATGTTTTTAAAAGTATAATCAAGGCTGCCTTTATTTGATCAAAAACACAGTACATTTGTTTTAGTATTGAGGAATACATTCTAGGGGCTGCAATGACAACTTAAAATGACTTTTTACTGTCAAAATGTCATTTACTGAATAAAATGTCATTTATTCTTCAAATGTGCTTTTTTAACATCATTACTCCAGTCTTCAGTGTCACATGAGCCTTCAGAAATCATTCTAATATGCTGATTTGCTGCTGTGCTGCTTAATATTTATGTAAAAACAATTTTGATGAATAGACAGTTCAGAATGAATTGTAATAATGTAAGTCTTTACAATCATTTTTGATCAATTGAATGCATCATTACTAGATAAAAGTATTAATTTCTTTTTAACAGATCGTGCAAAAAATGTAAGTGTCTAAAATTACGAGGGTATTGTATTTAATTGGTTCTAATCATATTTAAAATCTCGTCAACTTAAAAGTTACCATCTTGAATCAAAAAGATTCTGTGAAAAGGCTGAATCTTTGCACAGTACTCAATGTTAGATTAGAAACAATGCTGTCGAAGTATTGAGATGATCAGTTTCTCCAGTCAACTAAACAGCATCCATTAACTGTATGAGCAGTGCTGTCAGCTCTCAACATTACAACAAAGTTAAGAAAGTGGTGCCTTTTCTGAATCTCACACTGCAGCAATTTCTGGCTACTTTGGCAAACTCACTCAAGCTGAAGATACGCGTATTGAGCCGGTCAGACTGCTGAGCGAGCGAGTCTGTACTGTGCTGACTTTCTCCAGTATCTGTGCGTAGACTGAGTACTAAAATAGCATCACGACATCAATATAAATATGAATCAAGGAAAAATGACCTTTAGAACCACATGCTTCTGACAGCCATTGTTACATTTTTAACCCAAAGACCAAATCACCTGCTTAAATAAATGACTATGTAAATGTAAAATTGAAACACTAGCAGCGCAAATGTTATAGTTCCTATAAAAACGGATGGCAGTTTGTGCATTGAGGCAGGTCAGCTCTCATCTCAATGTGCATATGAAGCTAATACATTACAGTCTCTACAGATTCTATCAAAGTTACGAGTGTCGGGAGGGGCAACGCACACAAATCCTGTTCAGCTGCTTTCCTGACCTTCATAACCCGAGAAAAGGAGCTGTGCCCCTCATCCCTTCTTGCCCTCCCTCCCTCTTTTTCATCTGCCTCTCCTACTCTGCGCTGCTCTGGCGTGGAGGTAATTAAGGGGCGCTGGCGAAAAGGAGTAATTTTTCTCCTCATTAACTTCCTGATTGGTTTCAGGCTACAAAACTTTGCGCTCCGCCTGCAGTTTGTCACCAATTCCAAACTGGCCAATCGTTAATACTAATGTTTGTGTAGCTAAACTGCACTGGCACTCTCTGTACAACAATAATACATGAGTGAGGGTGAAAGAGGAGGGGCTGGAATTAGCCGTGGCTGTGTTAATTCTGAGGGAGTTCATCAGGGGGAAATCTATGGTGTAATTAAAGGGAAGATCTCACGGGTGAGTGGACGGGTCGTTTGTGGGGACGGTAAATCAGATGTGGGGCTGTTTGGCGAGCGGACATGTTCTGTGTCATAGCTTCGTTGCCTTTGATTATCATTGTATTAGCGCTTAATATAGACTAATGATAGATCGGCAGTAAACGCTCTGGAATAAATACAATCAGGCCTTTAAACGTGCAGATAAAACCTGAATAATGAAATGGAGTTTGTTTACATTTTGTTGACAAACATATTCACTACAGTGAAGAAATGTCTCTCAAAATAATTTTAGATACAGAATTTGACCTAGCCTATCCTGGAGGGATTTATAGCTGATCTTAAGCAGTAAAAACCAGCTTAAACTGAAGGGGGTTCTTTAAGCAAGCAACATATTCGATAAGAATAACATTTATGAAACTTTCACAAAGTTGCCAAACAAGAAGTTAGACAAGAATTACCCCCCCCCCCCCCGCCCCCAAAAAAAAAAAAAAAAATCTGTCAAGCGTCTGTCAAGTGTAGAACAGTATTGAAACAAGAGAGGATTTAATTTCTGTATCCCCAAAAAGAGCTTATTCTCCCATCTGAACTTTTGCCCTATTCACCCTTGATTGGCTGACTATCTTAGATTTCCAAACTATTAAACAGTCTTTGTGTGTTTTAACAAAAGGAAGCTTTTTTCTTTCTTTTTTTTCTTTTTTTTTTTAGAAAAAAAAGAGCATGAAAGGGGAGGGAAACAGTGAAAGAAGCTCAATCATTTCTGGCAGTTTGGAAAAGGTGAACAAAAGCCCAGATGTGAGAGAAGATGGTAATTCAGGGTTGATCTATTGTGGATAAGCTCTTTCCTCTGCAACTCATATACTGCCAGCACTGGGCTATGAGGGTCCATAATACCTTTACTTAGATAAACACACAGAGTTGCATCGCGATAACACACATGGACAGGCAAGGGACACACACACACACACACACACATACATGCTTGAACGTGTATACAGATGCACTCATACACACATGCTTACAGCGATTAAAATTAAGAATAGATGTTCAATGTAATAGTCGAAAACTGAGTACTAAGATGTGAACATATTTGTACCATATTAGATACAGGCTGATATTAGAGGTCAGTAGGTAGTTGAGATTTGAATGCCATGTTAAGAGCTGAAGCTTTATTTTAAAGTTAATTTTCTACCAATTACATAAAAATAAATACAACAGATTAAAATTAAAAAAAATTTTTTTCAAATGTACAAAACAAAAAGACCTTAAGAGACCATACTAAGCAAAATTTCTGTCTTTTATTAAAAGCGGAGTAAAAGACATGATTAAAAGACAGGGAGGCTGATATTAATTTATCAATATTAGTGGATTATGAACCTGCTTGTTTATCCCTTTTTAATTTTACAATGGGTCAATATTTCAAATCAAATTCATTTGGTTGACTGGACAATGGTCATTTCAAATAAGTGTTTCTGTTCAGAATGATTCAACTTAAACTTGATTTCGTTTTCATTCCATAAACTGGTTCTGAGCTTTGCTCACAACTTAACAATATTGCTGTTCTCTTGGGTGTGCTTCAGTCTTTCACACTAACTAAAAACTGACCAAACTCTGACATCAAACAAACTCTGTTCAGAACCAAAAAGCTGTGAAAGCACCTCAGAGACAAACAAACATATCCATACAACATGACTTGGCTGAAGATGTGCTGGGGGGAGATTGAGTTCCCTCAAGGAATGACATGCACGTCTCTCTCAATCATTAGAGCCGTGGCAGGATTTAATGGCGCAGAAAACACAGGCCTACAGCAAGGAAGCGGCACTTTAAACAGCTGCTGACTCCTCAAAGAGTGAACAGCCATGGCTGCTGCAGAGACGGATGCTGTTCTCGGAGTGAAGTGCTCACTCATATTCGCATTGGAGTTTGAAGCACTCAAGATGTGTTTAACACTTAATGATAATTATTAGCTTGCAGAAGTACATTTCAAAAGCATTTTATGTATAATATTTCAAAGCACCTTCAGATTTATTTTACTGATGAACTAAATACTGGGTATTAAATAATGTAACTTAGTATTGAAACATATAACAGAATGCAACTACTACAAAGAAAATGTCAGTGATGTAGCCTGTACAAAACTCACCCGTACAATGATAAGATGTTGTGGGCGGCATGATTCAAGTCATGCAGGACAAGTTACGTGAGAAAGTGTAAAAACTCTAACCTTAAGTATGAAAAAATTAACTGTAGCAAGCAAGACTAAATAACCACTGTATTTCTTCTATTCAGAAAACAATTCTGGTTACACTATTAAATTAGCTGTCTTTAACTGCATGCACTTACATAAAGTAATTGTTAGGTTCAGTGTTTTGGAAAAAACTGCAAATGCAGCTATTGATACTGAGATACAGGTAATGTTAGTGTAATTACAGGCTGCAATTAAAATTACTGCAAATACAGTTGTAATTACATGCCGTTATTTTTTAAATTTTTGAACAATGTAACGTCATGTACAGTAATACCTTGAGATTCCAAGATACGAGCAAGCCTTCGAGCAAATGGGCGACGAGTGATTCAGGAATATTAAGCTGGGAGCAGCATGAGTTATGTGTGTTCAATAATAATAAATATGAGGTTCTGAGGCATACATTATTGTGTGTGTAGTCTATCCAACACAATACACAGAAAGAAACACTACACTTCTGTATTGTGTTTGCGTAATCTACATAAACCCTCTCTCCTCCTCATAAAAAACTCATAATTAAAAACATTTTATTTTATATGAAAGGAATCCTTTTTGTGTATTTTTCTAAAACTGTGTATTTTTTTATAATATTGTGTATGTATCTATAGCAATTAAACACATTTTTTAGTTTTTTCCATTGTTATTAGCACTAATAAGGGAGTTTTTAGAGGGCCGGAATGGATCATTTTTTCCCCTGTTATTTCTTATGGGAAAAAAAATGACTTGAGATTCGAGCAATTCAAGTTACGAGCTCGGCCCTGGAACGGATTATGCTCGTATCTCAAGGTATTACTGTATACAGAAACTGCATGGTATAAAATGGTCCCTAAATATAAAGTGGGAACAAAATTCTTAATATAAATGTGAACTGTTTATGTATCAAAGAATCCTGAAAAAAATGCACCACAGTTTCCACAAAAATATGAAGCAGCACAACTGTTTTCAATATTGATAATAATAAGAAATGTTTGACCCCTAAATCGGCAATAGAATCATGTGACTAAAATTCAGCTCACATGTGAGTACATCGGACACTTCAGTCCCCATTATTGGACTATTAGAGATCTGCATGAGTGGCCTGTAACGTCTGACAGGAGGCGTCATGCCAGGGTCAGAGGCTAATTAAACACATAAGCACCTCCAGACCTGCATTGTTCCCCAATCTGTCCCCAGTCTCAAAGTGTCTCTGAGAGAATTGACAGGCCTTCCTCCCTGTTAAATCACTGGCACTGATACAGCTCTCAACCGGCCCTACAAATGACCTGTCCGTCTCTCCCGGTCTGTGCGCCGATCCGTCGAAACATTATGGATATACTATAATGACTTGAGACACAGGATCGATGATTTGAGGGATTTTGTGTTATTATCTTTAAAGCAGAGAAAATAATCACGAGTGAGAAATAAGCGGTGCAGGCATCGGTTAGCAAGGCTCTGAAGAAGAATGAAGCCCCCCTGAATGAACAACCTAATAGATTCAGCTGAATTAATTATGTTGCGGCAGGGGTTGGAAGTTGAATAAGTCCATATTTAGAAAGATTTCGGCTCAAGAATGAATGTCTAGCTTCCATTAGTAAGAAAACCAATTGAACAAACTACAAATAACTAAGTAACTGAAATCTGTATGGAAAAGAAACCAGCCAATATGAGGTACTCAAAATTGCCCCCTTTAAACCATTATCACAAGATTTGCTTTTTTAATAGCGCTCTGCAGCAACTATGAACACATCTTTTCTTTAAGCTGTGCAAATTTAAAAATATTGTATTTGGGAAAAATTAAACTATCAAGCAACTTTATTTTGGTGACTGCAAAGCTGAATATTCTTCAGTCTTCAGTGATCCTTCAGAAACTGTATTATTGTTACCAATGTTGAATACAGTTTTGCTGGTTAATATCGAGGAAAACATGACATATCTTTCAGGATTCCTTTGATGAACAGAAAGTTAAAAAGAGCAGCATTTATTTAAAATATAAATGGTTATAAATATCACTGTCACTCTTGATCAATTTAATACATCCATGCTGAATAAAGGTATTAATAAAATACATCTTTTGGATGGTAGTGTACATAAACTGATATTCTAGACATTTTTTTAAACACGGATCGTCTTCTGAGGAGGACAGTGTGCTAAAGAGAGCAGAACCTTTGACTGCAGTCATTACCCATTTTATCTCTTCAGTGCCTCAGGCAAGTGTTAATGGAAATGTTGTACAACACATTACCACAGTGCTTGAGCCTGGAGCAGCCAATTACACTGGTATTTAACCGATCCATAGAAAGAAAAGACAGAGCATTTAGCATCAGCACTGGAGAAGGGAAGACAGCATGACATGGAGGAGTTACTGACTGTGCGGTTAAATAACACTCCAGCCAGGGATTTTGCCTGCAGGCCACTGATTCACTCACTGATTTACTTGACTGAGACACTTCAGGCTTTACAAATTCCTTCGAAAGTTTTTCAGATGGATTGTGAGACAAATTAGACATCCTTGTCATCTGTACTACTAACATACAGCTGACATAAGTGTTTGTTTTGTATGTAGGTGGTGAAAGAGGGAAAACTTTTCGCACACTGATCTGAGATCAGAAGGTGAAATGGATAAGAACTGTAAATATGGAAATTAGTAAATATAGAGAGTACAATAGTATAAGTTGCAGTGCAACTGGCATCATACAACATTCATAATTCCTTCAAAATCAACACAAAATTTAGAGTACACAGCGTCTTATGAACTTATGTCCTATCAGTAACCCTAGCCAGGATAGCGAAACTGTAAAAACCAAATAAAGGCACATGTAACAGCACTTAACCTTGAGGACACCGGCTGTGCCAAAGTTGCATGTTCCAAAGTGGAATAATGCAAAACGGATGGATTAAATGTAAAAAAAGAAGAAAAAGCTCCATAACCGCTGTCAGATGAGAAGTTACACCTCTTCCTGCTCAAGCTCTACCTCTCAATTGTGCATGAAGCTGGGAGGGAATCATTATTCCCCTTTGTAATTCTGCATTGAAAGAGAATGAATGGGCTCTTTTGTTGCACCTATGAGATTTTGTTCTCCTGGAACTTTTTACAAGCTGTCTGACGCCTCTGAAAGTGATATAACATTGTGACCGAGAAGAATTGCCCCCATTAAATTTGTGGTTTGTAAACTGCATCAGACCGATCGATATACGTCAAAAGCACAGTACATTTGATTCGATATGACTGGAATATGTAATTAATTATCTGTAAAGCACTTCACCATATTTGTATTCAAATAAAAGGACAGCAACAAAAAATTAGAACTTATTAGAAAAAAGTACTGTGGCAGAAACAAGATAGAGTGATGTATGAGATGATAATACCATTGTACTATTTAAAATATCTAACGGACCTGAATGAATACCACACTATATTTACAGGGTTATTAAAGGGAAGGGTTATTATTTCAAACAATAGCATGATATTAGCTTGATCCAAGCCAAATAAAACATACTATTACCATAGCTTCATGTCCAAAAAAAAAAAAAAGATTTAATGTGTAACATGTTACTTTTAGAAAAGTCTTATGTAGTAATAAAGTAAATTAATACAGTCTTTAAAGTACTTTATTTTAAGATGAGACAATGTGGTTTATATTGATATACTGTAGTATATTACGAGCACATCTGAAAAATGGTGGGAGTAGTCCAATTGGTCATAAACATGAGACATACTTTATATTAAACTCGTAAGATATAGTTAACATGCATAATTAAAAGTGGTTTGCTCTGACAGATACCTGTGCTGTTTATGCACTTGATATTTAAGTTATGCACTGAGAGGCGCCACTGCATGTATGCGCACCAAACAGGCGGAAAATAAAAAAATAAGACCCATAATTTAAAAATATACTTTTTGGTGAAATACTTGTTGTTGAACATTAAATGTGCCATATTTGAAATTTTAAACCTAAAAGTACCGTAAGTGTATTTTTATCATAGAAGTAATTATAAAATAAATATTGTAATTGTGTAATCAAATACTAAGTTTAGATGAGAGAACGCATGTTCCTCTTACCAGTCTTCTTTTTTCATTTTTAGTTTAGTGAATTTAACTTCTGTTTTAAAAAGTATTTTTTGTTTTGTTTTTAGATTGCAATTTTGTTACAATACTAGAATGTAATGTGGGTTTAAGCCTTTTTTTTGCACACATAACATATCCTACATGATAACATTCACTAAAGCCTAGTGAAAAAAGAAAATATATAGCATATAATCACCATTCAGTCCAAAAAAAGAGATACAAGTATTTTGGCCATATTGCCCAGACCTATTCTCTTGATTTGGCTGCTGGCAAACAGAAAGCCTGTTCACTTTCTTGTGTAAACTGTAAACTTGGCCCAGACTGTAAACAAAACTAACTTTGAATCTTCCAGTAATAAACAGTGACAAAAAGAGAAAAAACAGAGCACGAGAGAAAATGGTAAAACCCATACACTGTCTCGTATAACACTGAAATTCCTACATAACTCACAGTGGGCACATCATCTCACGGGCCGGGATGGCTGCCGCGGGTGGGGGGGTGGATGCGGGCGGAGGTAAGGCTGCCCTGCCAGGTGATGGAGTGCAGTGTCACCTCCGGCCCAGGCAATTTATGGCAGAGCGCGGCTGACGAGCTCCCAGCAGTAAAGAGCGCACAGGGGCGTATTTCACAGAGAGCTGAGCTTTATGAAGAACACTTCGACGCCCCGGCAGGCCGCCGCTCGTGACGGATGGAGAAAGACGCATGACAAGCTTCATCATTGTTTGTAAATCTTAACTTGTTCCCGCTCACTAACCTCAGAGGCAATTTTCCAAAGACAGCTGTGGGGGCCGCTCAGAAAGGACAGCGTCGCACTCCTGAAGGTTATTTGGCCTCATATTTGGCCAACTGATTACCCCAGCACTAGGGAAAATAAATACATGCCGCACAGGCACTGGAGCCACAGAAAGAGTACAGAGGACTCAAGAGACAAGCCATCTGAAAACCAGGCGCCATTGTATCTTGCTGTAAAGCTACTTTGAAAATAATTAAACTTGAATGCATGTCATTCACTGAGTTGCCTCTTTTTTAATCTCTCATGACAGTACAAGCAGTAATACCTCTATAGTCCTCTATAGTTACTAGAACACAACAATGCTGGGAACACCTAATCGGGTCGGATTGCACCATTTCTGATTGTGAATATGACACAATAAAACACTATGAGACGTTGAGGGATCTGAATGAAGGGGGAGTGCAGACTGCAGACCCCATCAAACTCAGGCCACAATAGCCTGGATGGTCACTCAGTGTCATCTAGAGTCTTCTCTAAACAAACGGTTTTAACAGGATGAGTCTAGAATAAAATGTTGTTAAAGTTGTAAAAATGTTGGGTAGTAGATGATAAGTCTAGTTTCATTCTCTCATTCTCTCTCTCTCTCTCTCTCTCTCTCTCTCTCTCTCTCTCTCTCTCACACACACACACACACTGACTGAAGTTCATTACGGCAGAGGTTTTCAAACTTTTGGACGCCAAAGACACCCAAATACATATGATGATCCCCTTCTGAGAGATCCCCTTCAATAAATATAGACAGATTTATCTATATTTTTGCATTTTGAGATTAATAACTGTGTAATAAAGACATGTTTCCTATGTAATTAACAGGCTTTTATGTTGTTATTGTACTGAAAACTGAAAATAATGAGATTACCTGCAGTTATTATTTTCTTCTATAGCCCTATAACATAATAGATCACAGACCCTTCAATGCTGGGCTCTGAGTGTGGGTGTTTTGGAGATTGGACCACCCAACTTGGAGTGTTTTGTGTTGTAATGGAACATAACACCCCTTATAGTGATAGTGGGGGTGACAGCCACCCTCATGTTGAAACCAATGGAAATCAGCATGTAAAAATCATTAACAGCCAGGGCAGGTGGCAAGCTTGGAAGTATACGGGAATGGTGGATCACAGAAAAGCCATCATACTCACACTGATGTGAGTGCTAAAATATCCTTCAACACTCTAAATTAGTTCAGAATGGTGCAAAGTAAGCCATAAATTGTTTATGAAACAAAATAGAATAATAATTTTAGACAGTTTGAGTTACATAGCTTTACGGAGTAAAAGGTACAGGAATTTTTTTATTTAAAATACATTTTAAGATTTTTATGTTCTAAGACTGAGGCGCTCAGCACATGGACCTTGTCTCTTTAAATCTGAAGTCGCCAGAACAAATGATGCTCATAAAAGTTTTACCTTTGAATTTATTTATTTTTATAAATTTTACAGCGCCCTTGACTCAGAATATGAACCTCCCTCAGATGTACTTGCTCACACTGTTGATAATCTCTGGATAAAAGTTTATGGCCCTAAGAGCATATGTGTGTGTGTGTGTGTGTGTGTGTGTGTGTGTTTTGGACTGACCTGCTGCTTTGGGCTCAGGGAAGGTGCTGGGTGTGACACATGCAGCCGTGTCAATCCCCTGACTCAGGTAAGATGAATAGTAGGAGTGTGCTCGGTACTGGGGGGGCACGTTATGACTGGACAGGCGGCCATTTCCACTGGGCATCTGTTTTTCAAAGTGATTTGATTTTGGAGCAGGAGTTAAGAGTCTAATACAAAAACTCAATGTTTTACATTAAAAATGATAAAACACCAAAGTAAAACGTCAAAGTTAGTGTGCATGGAACAGCATATTGAACAAATTGGGCAACAAGATTGAATACAGCTGGTCTAATTTCATTTTGCTGATCACTACACTCCATTAAAACAATAAAAAGTATCGACAATGATTTTGCCAGTCAGTTCACTTGGCAACAAAATTGCATAATTTCTAAGCAAGCTAAACAAAAACATTACACCATTATGCTAAAGTGTGGTATTAATAAGTTTTTCATTTTTGTATTAATACTTTTATTCAGCAAGGATGCACTTTTTGAACATTATATATTCATCAAAGAATGCAGCACAAATTTTGTCAACATTTATAATAGGGCTGACAATACAGAAAAAATATTATCACAATATGTGTTTTCCATATCTTATGATAGTGATATTTATCATGATATTCATTTACCATTAATGGGGAAGGAAATACTTTAGACCTTGAGAAAGAATGTAAAACAAGTCGATTCTAAATTCGTGGTTGTATGGTATTCCTTATGAATAATAACATTATTATTACTTTGAGTAGTACATTTTAGCATACCGTAATGCTATTTCTGTCATAATATCTTCTATTTTGATGGTTTGTCTTGAAGATCTTTCAGTTTTAGTTTCAGTTTGTGTTTGATGGTGGTTTTCCTTGTATTAAACTATGAAAAGCGTGTGAAGTGACTCAAATATATACAGCGAGAGGGCAGACACAGAAAAGTTTGTGTATCAGATGAATCTGTTCAACGGAGAGACACAGAATCTCTTACTATCACTGTCACATTTATTTATGATGAGTGATAGGCAGTTAGATTAATCCACATAGAGTAAAAATGTACAGAGCTTCTCGTTATCGAGGATTTGATCACAATCTCGATTTGGTATTGTTCATAGCCAAACCCTAATTGATATTAATAATAATAATAATAATAGTTTCTTGAGCAGTAAATCATATTAGAATGATTTCTGAAGGATCATGTGACACTGAAGACTAGGGTTGGGCATCGGATACTTAATATAAAATGAATATTAAATTTTTTTTATTCATTTAGTGCATTTTAAATCCACGCATTTTAATGTGGTTTTAAACCATTCAAGCACAATACGAGGTGAAAGAACTCAGTTTGGCACTCGCACATTGTTTTCTATGCTAGGCACATCCAGAGCGCACGCACAGAAAGCAACTTCTCATATAGTGCACTAATACCGAGTTGAGTTCTCTTTCACATGTAAAATTATGTAAAACAAATCCTCATAAACGCAGTGGCTTATGTCTTAAGTAAACGTAAACATTTGAGAAAGAAAACATGTGTAACAGTGCACTGGTCTTAAAGTGACAGCAGCCTAAACCTGTCTGTCATTACAATAACAATTTAAACGATACCAAACCCTAAATTCAGCTTTTGCCATAACAGGAGTAAATCATATTTTTTTAAATAGAAAATATTTTAATAATAATAATAATTTGTAATATTATTTAAAAAATTAACTTAAAAAACAACAACTTACTGATCAATAAGACAATAAGGCAACTTGGTGTTCTCTAATTCTCACATACATATATGTTCATCTCCTCAAACTGTGTCTGTTTGAACTGGAAGACATACATGCACACCAGGTACCGTATATGCTGCACTAATAATGATGGTCCTTGAATTCTACTGCACACTGCATAATCTCAGAGCACTGAAACCGCTTGATAAAACAGAGTATGTGACAATATGGACCTCTAAGTCTGAGAGGGAATTTATGTTTGACCTCCTGGCTAGATTGCTTTATTTCTCCCTCTCTTTTTCAAAATAAAAATGCAACAAACAGCTCTGTCAAGTTTCTTCTTTCTCGTGAGAACTTTAAAATAAGCTGTCTACTTGGCAGCACAGAGGCTTTAGGGTGTTTTCAATTTCACTTTTATGGAATTTGATTTCTGTCAGCCAGTAATATGTCACCATTTACTGTCCACCTCATCACCTCTTGACAGGTTTATAAACTGTTATTTAAACAATGTCAGCTTTGTATTGCCAGTCTTGTATTGCCTATGACAAATATAATACAAATTGAAGAGTATTTTTTCCAAGAGTACCCCACCAATACATACATGAAATAAAACAAGGTGGAAAAAAGCATGTGCCACAACAAGCAAGCAACAAATACTGGGTTTTTGTGCCAAAACATCTGCAATGCTACTCAGCTATTTCCTGGCTTTTCTATGCCACTCTTAACCTACCATGACACCTACATCCAAATAAGTGGTGCAAGTGGAATAAAATTCATGCATCATTCAATGTCATTCCCTGTGATTCTGATCTCCATGTCAGGTATGACCATATCTATGCAAAAATCTGGTAACATTGCATAGTGCCTGCTTAGGACAGCTTCAGCAGTTTGAAAGTGCATTGTGATCCCCAATTCATGTAATACAAGAACTGCTCACAGAAATGTTGAACAAGCCTGCTAGCGTTGTTAGATCCACAGCAGCCTCATTAATGAGGGCTGGCTGGAGTCCTTTACCTCCCTGAGTGAGCTCTTATCTGGCACCATCAGCTGTCTGGATCCTCTACGCAGCCCTCATATTTTCATTCTCCACCTGCAGTGCAGCGGAGCCCCACTCACTGGAGGTGGGAGAGGGCGGGAGATGGACACACTAAGATAAAAGCCAGATGAGGAGGAACAGTTCCTCGCCCTATTACTTCCTTATCAAATGAACCCTAATAAAGAGAAGAAGCTCTGATGGAAAGTTTCAAGGAACAGTTATGACTTTGTAAATATAAGAGAATTTAATAATGTCCTACCAACAACTGTGAAGTTTCATAATTACAAGATGATTTCCTTCAAATAGAAAGCTTGCTAGATAATGTGATCTACATGCTTTCTCAGAAAAATAAAAACAGACACTTACATCTGCTACTTTTATCTTAATGACCTTGACACACAGTCTCACAAGTCTAAAGGAGTCCTATCTGTGATTTCATGTTTTATAAACTATTTGTATTACATTAACTTTGATTTGATGGCTAAATGTTGTTGAAATATATATTTATTTGATGAAATATTAAAATATTACAGCAAACTAAAAGCAGGTCAAGCTACTTAAACCACACATAAATGGTATTCTTCTGTTACACTCTCAGGACTGCGATAAGTTTTGCAACAGCCTAGTAAAATTTACATTTATTAAAATGCTATATTAACATTTGTTAAAGATTATGTTGCCTAGTTTTGCAATTAAGTCAATTGCTTTATTTGTGATAATACAATGAAACATTGAGCAGTCATAATTTTTAGCCAGGCTCACATTCAAAGAAATTCTAAACATGTGAAAACAAGAGAAAAATGTATTATACTGAAGTCAGTGAGTTATTTTATTCGGTGAGCTTTTTGTATAGTAACATGAAACCAGTAAGTGTACCATAGTTTTTGCCGAATAATTTGGTCAGATAAATGGATTAACCAAGTTTTCTGTTCTTTGTGTTTAGTGTAAGTTTGTTCTTCCCTTATCATTAAACTATTAATAAAATACATAAAATCCATTCCTCATCTTTTGATGGTTTAAATTAACTTGTAGGGTCAATAAAAACAAATATTCCATCCGGATATCACTTTTGGCCACTACTGTACATTTGTAATGCATTTTTTAATATGCAGAAATAAAAACAAGTTTAGTTCACCCAAAAATGAAAATTCTTGCGTTAATTACTCACCCTAATTTCAAGTATTTTGTTCATCTTCAGAATGTAAACAGCGTAAAAAACATTTTATGAAACCTGAGAGATTTCCATCCCTCATTTTGACAGGCCACACAACTACCACTTTGACGTTTCAAAAAGTTCATAAAGAGATTGTAAAACCAATCCATAATTCCAGGATTGAGTGGTTTATCTCAAAACCTCTGAAGAGAAATGATCACTTTATATGATGAACAGATTTAGTTTAGTCTTTTCTTTTTTTATTATATAACGATTGATTAATGAATATAAACAGACACTCAACCAAACCTGCTTGACGCCCAAGAACAAACCTCATTGGTTCTTGCGTGAAGCTCGAAAACTTGGACCACTCAATTCATATGGATTTTATGATCTCTTTATGTACGTTTTGAAATGACAAAGGTAGTTGCATAGCTGTCAATGGAGGGACAAAAATCCCTCAAATTTAATTAAAAAGATCTTCAAGTGTGTTTCGAAGATGAATGAAAGCATTATGAGATTGCAACAACATGAGGGGGAGTAAACGACAGAATTTTCATCTTGGGTGAAACAACCCTTTAAATAAATGTATCTTTTATTAAAAACTAAAAATGAAGACAAAGACTAAACTAATTGTCCTATGCTGCATCTGAAATCAAATGCTTCCCTTCCCCTCTATAATATGCTAAAAACAGTACCCCAAAAGAGTAGTATGTCCAAATACATAGCATTGGAAAACAGCAAATTTCATCCTGAATTTCATTCATACTATACAAAACATCGCAAAATAAATAAATTCAAATTTAGTACTACACACACAGTACGTGATTTCACATCGTATTTCCTTAACTTATCTTCCAAATAGTTAACAATAGTTAATCCAACAATGTAAGATTGGAAGTAAAGTCTCCTCTCTACAGAGCTGTGCTTAAACAGCAAATCTGTCTCTTCATATGAGCAATGTTATTAACCTTTGCAATTCAAACCCTGGGACACACTAAGGAGATGGAGGTGGTGACCCTGGAGCAATATGTCGCCATCAGGGACCCAACTGCACAAATATGCTGAAGTATGGCCCCATCACTGACGTGTGTATATAACACTCAGCAATGACTCCCTGGAGAAATATAGATTTAATTTACTTCACACTTGAGTAGATCAGATTTGATACAAGAGGGATACTTTGCAATATAAATCAGAGTCCGTATACACAGGCTGATTTCCATATGAAAACCATATTAGGCTATATCACGGCATGAAGACACTTTCTTATGTGAGTGAACCCTGGCTGATTAATACGGGCTTGTAAAACTGTTGCAATGCGATGATGGTATATCAAAGTTGAACGGGCCATGACTTTGAGGATGCCCTCAATTTCATGCTGTCCAATTTGATATCTTTAAAGAGACATCTTCAAACTTGTACAGAATGGTCTGGTCTGACGCAGACAATGTCCAGCTGCTGCCAGGACAGATTGCATGGTGCATGGCCTCAGAATAGATTGGTTTGATTTTGAGGGAAGTACTTTGAAATATAGCTGCTAGCAGCCATCACGGGGCCAAGCGCAAGGAGGGCATTAAATGTCATGCCGACATGGCTGGCATCATCAGACCAACGGCAGTAAGAATCTAAAGACATTTCAATATGACTTAAGTCTAAATGGCTGAAAAATCAACAATACGGTCTTTAGTATTTCGATTTAATGGTTTACCACATTCAACCAACAGGCAGCGCTGTAACCAAATTGTAGTGTCAATTCATGTGGTACATTGACAGTGTGGTGACATTGACACATGCAAAGTTTGCTTTCAATTGGGTAAACCATTGCTGACAGAGCACTAAAGTCATGTGTTTGTTAAACATAGCATCTTATAAGAAAAATCGAAATGGCAGACGCTCAAAATGGCCGATATGGGAAAATTTGGTATCACAGGACTCGGCATGACCCACTGGATCTAAAGACAGCAGTTTCATGATTTTTAGACAAAGCGTTCAGGAGTTATAATAAAAAAATGTCAGTTTTTTAATATCTCCTGACCACTAGGGGTCAGAGCGCCAAAACTCTGCAGGTCGCCTCAGACCATGATTGACATAACACACACCTATTTTGGTCAGAATACGCTAATGAGTTACGGAGATATAGCCTCGCTTTCAATTCTATGGCCATTGTGTTGAATTCTTTCGCGAGTTATTCGAAAACGGTTTGGCGAATCAACTTTCTTTATATAACTTTTTGTCATGATGGTCTGGAGATGATGTGGTTTAATTTTGGTGAAAATTGGACAAACGGTCTGGGAGGAGTTCGAAAAAGTAGGTTTTTAAAGAAAAACAACATGGTGGACACGAAGTTTGGCCGACTATGACAAATTTGGTATCTGTGTTCTCGGTTTGACCCAAGGAACGTATAAAGATAATTTGTTTTACCATAGGTTAACGTATTCAAAAGTTATTAGCATATTTGTAAATTTGGTTATAACTTTTGACCACAAGGTGGTGCTGCCTCGAAACTTTTTGAGTCGTATCAAGGTTAGGTGCCGAAGACACATATTGAGTTTCGTAACGATACGCCAATATTTTTGTTAAATATAGCAATTTATGACAATATTCAAAATGGCCGACGCTCAAAATGGCCGATATGGGAAAATTTGGTATCGCACGACTCGGCATGATGCACTGAATCTAAAGAGACCAGTTTTATTATTTTTGGCCAAAGCGTTCAGAAGTTATAAGCAAATATTTAACTTTTTCATATCTCCTGACCACTAGGGGGCACAGCGCCAAAACTCTGCAGGTAGCCTCAGACCATGATTGACATAACACACACCTAGTTTGGTCAGAAAACGCTAATGCGTTGCGGAGGTAAAGCCTCAAATTCATTTTTGCGACCATTACGTCGGATTCTTTCGCGAGTTATTCGTAAACGGTTTGACATATCAACTTTCTTTGGATAACTTTTGTCCACATTGTCTGGAGATGATGTGGTTCAATTTTCGTTGAAATCGGAAAAACGGCCTAGGAGGAGTTCGAAAAAGTAGGTTTTTCATAAAATTCAAAATGGCGGGAAAGATTTAATGACGGAAAATGACGTCATAGGGTGCAATCGAATCGTCTTGAGCCAAGGAATCAGAGGACATAAGAATTTTGTTTCTAGGTCATACGGTTCAAAAGTTATTAGCATAAACGTGAGAGCAACTTTGGACAGTTGGTGGCGCTAGAGATATTGAGTTAGAGACTCCAATTTTGCTATGGCCAATGTTTGGACTGTCCTTAATGAGTGTGCCAACTTTCATCATTTTCCCGCATACGGTTCTATGGGCTGCCATAGACTTTCATGGCGGAAGAAGAAGAAGATGAAGAATAATAATAAGAACCGGAACAGAAACAATAGGTGCCTCCGCACCTTCGGTGCTTGGCCCCTAATTACAGTACATCTAAGTATTTAACTTAGTGTTAAGTCTTTAAGCATACAGATAATATATTCATGTGTCTATTGCTACAAATGGAAAAACCCAGCCCTTTCTATTCGGCACCATTTCCAGATCACTAATCAAACAAGCTAATTTGTGAACCCAACCACACAAAAGATCGGATTTCATTGGAGAATTGTATTTCATTACTTTTTGGAGCAAAAAGACGACATGAAATACAAAAATAAATAAATCTAAAATGTATATTGAGATCCAATCAAGCTCAAATTATTTATGATAAAAAAATGTTTTAAATAAAATTCTCCAGTGGTGTCTGGAGTCAGTAAGTCTTTTAAGCTCAGCAAGGCTGCATCCATTTGATCGAACATACAAGTTAAAAAAAAAAAATTAAATCAAACTACGATTTTAAAAGACCTTTTTAAAACTAATTTATTCCTGTGATGTCAAAGTTGAATTTTCAGCATCATTACAGTCCAGCCTTCAGTCACATGATCATTCAGAAAAATATTATAATTTGCAGATTTGTTGCTCAAGAACTATTTCTTATTTTTATCAATGTTGAAAACAATTGTGCTGCTTCATATTTTTGGGGAAACTGGGATAAAACTTTATCAGGATTCTCTGATGAATACAAAATTCAAAAGAATAGCATTCACTGGGAAAATAAATAATTTGCTTCAGCATATGTCGCTTTTGATAAATTTAACGCATTCTTGCTTTCAAATAAAAATGACCTTACTGATACTGACCCCAAACTTTTAACGGTAGTTTCACCAGCTATACATCACACTACATTAAAACATTTGTAATGCAACTATATTAGAAATGAAAATATATATTAATGGTAAAAGAGTGAGAGCATCAGCATCTGAGCAGCATGATTAAAAAACAAAAAATATGTGATTTTGCAGTTTTTTTTTTAAATGTCAGATTAAACTGAAAAAAAGATATTGATATTATTAAACAATAACAGTGACACTAATTGAGCTAATTTAGACTGCTTGATATATCAGTCTTCTTTTGATAGTTGTACAATGAAGATAAGGGTTAAAAAACCTCCAATGACAGAATTAGTTGCGGTTCTGGCTAGGGGCAACAGGGAAATGTAAACAGCATATAAGAGGTGTAGCGTGGCATGAAAGCTCCACACCTTCCTGCTGTGTTTACCCAGTGGTTTGGAACGATGGCACAAGCATTATCACTGTACACCGAGGACAGAAGCTCACTACGGCTTGCCAACTTCAGCAAGCCAGACGGGTGCAATGACAGCAGCCCCTATCAACACGGCTGCAACACACTTAATCACCTTATTACCGTGGCCTGGGCTACATGGGACGCAGACCGGGTGAGTGTGGAGGTGTGTGCACCATGCTGGCGTTCACACGGATGTTTGCTAGTGTGCTCATGTTCTGTTCGGTACTGTATGTCTAAAGGGTTGGTTTGAAGATACTCTACAGAAGGGGGGGTTGAGTTTGGGGTCAGTAGATTAATTCAAAATAACTGCGCCGTTTTTGAAAATATAAACTTAAAAAATCTGTCATGAACACCTCTTGTTACCTTTCCAGTGATAAGTCTAGAGTAAAAAAAAACTGAAACTATATGGTTAAAAAATACCATAGCTAATGTATAAACAATTTAAATACTATAAAACATTATGAAGCAAGCTTTTCACCAAACGTGAAGCCTGAATAATTAAGAAATGCAATATTTAACAGGAGAGGTGCAATGTTGTTATCAGTGCATAATCACGCTGTTAAACAATTTAATGAACTTACTGGTTACATATTTACAGTAAAGGTTCCTCAAGTGAAGTGCAAATGGGACTAGGAACATTTTAAGCTTAGTATATTTTATTATTAAATATTTATGTTTTAAACTAAAAATATAATTTGTGTACTACTACCTCCACCAACAGTAATAATAAATATGTATTACAATAATAGTAGCATATATTAGTACGGAATAAATCATGCATAAAATTCATTTAAAACCTGAAAAATCAGTTCAGTTGCACTTGATTTCACCTGATACTGCTGGTAGTTGTACAGATTGCTATAGTATGACGTGTACGGTGTGGGCTGGTAGAGGTTGTAATAGGAGGCATCCACCATCAGCTCAGACGGGCCCTCTGTGTGCCCTCTGCTGGTCATTGCAGAGCTTAAAGGCAGCATAGAACGACTCTCTGAAACATCAGACAAAAGGTCAAAATGAGTCCAACAGCTTCAAATGTAACAATATACAGTAGTACCTCAAGATACGAAAGGCTCAACTTACGAAAAATCCAAGTTACGAAAGCAAAGACGAAAAATTGTACTGCTCTACATACGAAAAGTTTTCAAGATACGAAAGGTTTCTGAAAGTCAGAGATTCGCCCCATAACAATTTTGAAACTCGCGCCGCACGCCGCCATCTTAATTATAGTAGACTCGCCACCATCCTCCTGCTCTCTCATTGGTTCCTCCCATCATGCATCTTCTATACGTACGTGCTGGCGTGCTTAAGCTCAGCCACTCCGCACCCGAAACTTTACATTTTTTATGTGTTTTCGTAAAGTTAAGTGTACGTACGTACGTTATCTGCCGTTTGTCCTCCTCCTCCTCTGCCACCACTTTCGGAGATAACCTCACTCGCAAGGTAAGCTTCGACATTTTACGTTATTTCATTGTTTATAGGTCAATTTAGCTTTATTATGAAATTTAATGGGGTGAACAGATTAGCCATTTTACATGTAAAATGTGTTCCAAGATACGAAAAACTCATTATACGAAGGCCACCTCGGAACGGATTAATTTCGTATCTCGAAGGTACCACTGTATACAGTTATATTATATGGCTTTTTTCTTTTCTTTTTCTAAATCAAACAACTGAAACTTAAGCTATTCTCACATTCAAAACAAATAAAAACAAAACATATGTTTGCAAATGTTTGGAAAAAACCTAAGGCATAAGAAGAATGAGGTGGGGTGAACCAAAGCTATGAAAAGATATGCACCTGGTCAACAAATGCAAAATTTAGTAATGGTTAAAAATGCTTTAGTGGTTGACAATGCATGTAAAAGAAATCCTTTAATTAAATGTAATATTTTACTAAACTAGATTTGAGAATAGGATTCAGACTTATTACAGACTAAAATGAAGTGCGCAAGAAATACTCACATTTTTCAAAAATGTTGATGATGCATATGATCAACAAATACACAATGTAGTAATTATACAAAAAAAAAATCATTAGTTAAGGTGATGGAACAGGAATACAAAAAACTTTTGTTAGCATGTGTGTTATGTCATGCGTCACTTTATCTCTGACGACAAATACTGAAAACCACTCCTGCTTTGTCTGTCAGCAACACAAGAGGCATCTGGCTAAATCACAGAGGATAGACAGCCTTGACCTGTCTGGCATCCAACTCCTTTAGTTCTATCGGAGAACCAGGAACAGGACGTCTTTCCCAGTCATCGAACAAAACTGGCCTTCACAGACATGGTCTGGCACAGCACAATCGCCAGGCTGATAGCCCCCTACTCCCCTCTTATGAGAATGGATGCGCACCTCCCTGACTGCACTGTGTTCTGAGGAGGTTGACAGAATGGAGAATCATGTTCATGGTCACGGTTCCTTTAGTTTTTCCTGTGCCATTCCCGCAGTGGATAGTTCAGAGGGTCAAGCTGTACTTATCTCTTTGTTTTCCCATGGTAAAGTGACAAAGGGTTGATTCACAGATTCACTCCTACAAAGAGCTTAGGTCTTATTTTAATAAAACAGGGTGTAAATTGATGGACAACTTATGAGAAAAAAAATGCAGATGGTCATATTAATGAAAATCCTGCTGCTTTGATTTTTTTTTTTTTATAAGGCTCTCACGATAATATAATTTGATATCATAAATTTCACGAAATTTCACGAAATTTAACTAATTACAAAGATCAAAGTAGTGGAACTACTAGCTAAGTGAACAGAACCTTAAGATTGATGGTTAATTTATAAATGTGCATGTAAGCATATATATATATACATACACACACACACACAGAGTACTGTGCAAACGTTTTAGGCCCATTAATATTCTCACACACCCCGAAATATCGGTTTACATTTCCGAACATTCATTTTGCCAATAATTATAATAATCAAGAAAGATTTTTGTACGCACAAAAAGTCTGACAACAGTCAGTGCTCCACATGGAGATCTGATCTCTTCATCACCGAGTCTGTCTTGGATTACATGAAGAAAAAACGGAGACAGATTAAATCCAGAAGAACTGTAACAACGTCAGTGTGCCTGTACTGTATGTGTGCATTTAAGTGGGAGAGAGAGTGGGAGAAAGAGAATATGTACTTTCCATACATCATAAAAACATTATGTGGCAAAAAAAATTATGAAACTCATTGGTTGTTTTTATACTAATGTTTACAATAATTGTTTCTTGGTCAGTGTGGGTTTTGGTTCTTTTTGAAGTTGTCGGCTGTGAGGACCTTTGAAATAACTGAAATCATTTGGCGAAGTGATATGGACATTAATTATGTGAGATTAGGGATGACTGGGCTAGTTGTCCCATTTTTTGCTGTATTTACAGTTTCTCAGGGTCATTTTTTTATTATGTCCATTTAATTTAACTACTTAGCTCCGTAACATTTTTCTACAAAAATCTACTGAACATTTTGCCAATTATTTCCCAGAGAGAAATAAGACAGGGTTAAACATGTTAAAACAGTTATGAAGCCGAAAGTACAATAAAAGGTCATATTGAAAATAATAAAAACATTACTTAATGTATAATTAATGACATCAATATGGTCAAAAAATCTAAGTCAGTAAAATATAAAGAAAACAAAATCCTTTTTGTCTCAAAAATATTATGTTAACTATCAATTTTACGGTTCTGTTCACCTGGAGCTTTGCATTCAGTAAATATTCTTAAGGCAACAAAACACAAATGTTTAATGGTTTTGAAAAGCATGTCATTAAAATATTTTAATCACAAGAGCCTCAAAGTTTTTTAAAAAGCATTGCATCAGAAGTTTCATTATTACAACCTTCAGTATTTTTGCCTCATTCTCATAAATTTGTCCACCTCATTTATAAAAATATTGAAACAAAAATTATATCTTATTCAGTACTGCCCACAGTAAGCTCATTTCCCATAAAATTATCCAGTTGAACAGTTTGCATACTTAACATCCATCATTTTGTTAAAATTAACAACATTTTGCAGGTTCTACAAGGTGTACGCAAACTTTAGATCACAACTGCATCGTGACAACTTGCCCCAACCTGAAATTTCTGTAAGACTCCCTTAAAGTTAAAATCTGCCTTGATATTTGACTCCTGCCTTTTTTTACTGTCCTCTTGTTACCCAAAAACAGCCGTTACATAGGCTATGATCATGCATATGAAAATACTGAACTGTTTGCTTAGACTGATTTACAAAATAAAGTTTTAAATAGGTGTTTGACCCAAGCATATTGTAAATAACCACTTCTTAACTGAACTTTTGACTCTAAGCCATATGAAATATTGAGATGCAGCCCTTAAAATGTGTTAATCATAGGGTTTCTCACCTAGGTTGGTGGGAGAGGCGGTGGCGCTGCTCGAGGTGGGTGATGGAGGTCCTGAGCTGATAGTAAACACATTATCACCCATGACCTCGTTCTTCACCAGAGTGTCTGAACCGGACAGGTTAACCGGACAGCAAATGCCCATCTCTTCCTCCTGGGCCTGCTGCCTCCGTAAGGCCACCTAACACGACAAACATTGAACTCAAGGCCCAGGGACAAGTTCACTCTCCAATGCACTAACATTATATTTCAAATGTCTCGTGGTAATGTTGTTACAATTTAATTTCTTAATACTTATAAAATCACTTATAATACAGTCCGTTTTATTCGTAAAAACAGGGGGGGAGGG
The DNA here is from genome assembly GCA_037043235.1 of Rhodeus uyekii. Lineage (NCBI taxonomy): Eukaryota > Metazoa > Chordata > Actinopteri > Cypriniformes > Acheilognathidae > Rhodeus > Rhodeus uyekii. The sequence goes on along the minus strand of JAWRVZ010000010.1, from coordinate 7,615,425 downwards.
GAGATATCGGCGCCAAATTCTAGCTAGCTGAAACAGTCGCAAAATCGGTAATGCTCTAACGTTACTGTAAACAATTTATCATAATTATTGTAGCAAACTATCGAATTATTTGTGAACAAGACTGTAAACTGGAAAAACGGCTGCACGCTAGCGGTGGTGCTCTTTCGGTAACAACGAATTAATGTAAAATAAATAAATAAACAAACCGATAGGGGGAGGTAAGCCATGAAATATGTAGTGGTTTAAAGATTATAAACAAACAGCGCATTTAAAAATCACAAGAGCGCGAAAGACACAACAAAAGAGGACAACTTAAAAACCAAATCAGGCTCTAGGTGAACTTGAGGGCTCGTGTGTACCTGGGCTGCCATGACCCGCTGTCTTTCAGCGATTAGTCTGCATTTCTGACACTGACAGTCCCGCCAGTTGCAGAAGCGTTTGTGGCCCTTCAGCGGAGACACGATGCCATGGTTCCTGCAGCGCGAGCACTTGGGCATGCGGGACGGTCTCCTGGCGGACAGCGAGCCGTTACTCTGCTCTTCCTCACTCATCCTCACAGGTGACGGTCAGCCTCTTCTGCTGAGGATGCGTCACGCCAGAGGATTATAAAACGTTTATAAGGAGGGGGAGGGGGTCTGAAGTTTGATACAGTAGGCGAGAGTTTGGCGCGAGCGACCTGTGTGCATTCCTGCGCTCGTGGGAGATGCTGTTCGCTTTCTTCCCACCAAGACACAACTGACTCCCCCAAGTGTCTCGTGCAATCATAGATCATAAGACAAGGCAAAATGCAAGGACGGCGTTATAAAGTGTTTAAATGTGGTTGTATATGGGCTCCGGCCATCCTGTTGACACTTAGGTAGGCCTATCGAAGTAACTCAAAGAAAGGTTTCATGATTCATAACGTTATCATTTACAAATGGCATGTTATCAGCAAATGATTTCAAATAAATTAACAAAATTTAACGAGAAGCATATAAATATATGACAGCGGCCAAAAATGTGTACTGAAATACAGTAATTGAATTGGTCAGACCTTCTTGAACTGGAGTTCAAGAGGGGCCCAGACATTCCCAGTGGGATATTGAGAAAGCTCAGAGAGAAAGAAAGTAAAAATCAGGAAATGATTTGATTAGACAGTCAACATTTCAGGTTTATACATCTAAAGCACTTTGATGTTGGAAAGGACAGAGGTTACGGGGTCAGCGGAATAAGCACAGATATTCAGAACAGTCTTTATATTTATATAAAGTAGTTTTGCATATACACATACAATTATAATATTTTGGGTTTTGCAAGTTTGAAAACCCATGAGCTATATAATGTCACAATCCAGACAGGATATCACATTAACTTTAAAACTAGTTTAACTGGATTTATTTAAAATATTATATGCGAATAAAAGTAATTATCATAATACATACCCAATACATAATTCTTAATCATGGTGAGTAGAAGAAAAAAGTAGATTTTAGCAGCATTATGGTGTAGTTACGAAACGAACCAGCAGGGGCCAACCAGCCATTGTTGTTGATGATGATGATGATGATGATGATAACTCTTTACAGTATACAATTTTAAAATGCCTCTAATAGAACTGAGAAGCTGCTCGTCATATTTTCATTCCTTCAAATCCCACCCTTGCAAAGGACTGCAGTCAAGCTAATTAGTGGGCACAGCTTTATGCCCATTTTATTAAAATATAATAATAATTATTTAATATTAAACTGTTTAAAAAATTTTTAATGTATACAATTACATTATTTTCAACTGTTTGAATAAAAGTGCCTAATAAGAAAAGAGATAAAGAATGCAAGTCATGTCTACAGAAATCAGAAGTGTACTTTATCTATCCTCTCCAGCAGAGGGAGACATTGTACTGTTGACCAATAAGTAACTGGACTAATCAAAGAAAAGCTTCAGAGAGACTAAAAAAAAACAGGAACAAGCCATGTCGTTTTAGTATTTTATTATCGAGTTATAGGTTACTATCGGCAGTTCAATTATTATATGTGACTACACAAAAAGCCACATATTAGATGCAAGACAAAAGTTTATTACATAAAGGCCAGTCAAAGCTATTATAACTACAGATCTCAAACATACATTATATACAATGAAAGTACAATTATTTCCGATAAAAACTTTCAATTTGTAAATATATCTGAAATTTCCAAAATACTGTTATTTTTAAATAGATAAAATGGCATGTATAAAAGTAAGGGCCTTTTCCAATCTAGAAATATATGTATGAAACAAGTTGAAAGACTTGTGATATTTACTGGACATCTCTGCTAATGTTTTGATAGAGGAGATATGATCTAAACTCTGAAAATATTGGGCAGCATTTACATTGTTCAAATATAAAACTCATTTTACATGGTTCAAATATATAAAACTCATCGTCAGGCAACATTGGCCACATCTTGGAATTATAAATTATTGAAACAAAAAAAAGAGAGAGATCGAGAGAAAAACGACTTTGAACAGGACTATACATAAGCTTCAGGCCACTTAAAGGAGGAACAATAAGACGTATTCATATATTATAAAAATACACATTTATATGAGAATTAAAAATATTCTGAAGGCAATGTTCCAGTTGACATCTAGCTCTGATATTATGCTGGTGATTTCAGGCAGAAGAATACTTTGTTTCGAATACATTCAGGGTGAGTACAGATTTGAAGTCTTGAAAGGACTGACTCTTAGCTAGCAAGTCCAATTGTTTTATATAATCTGAAAGCCAATGAGAAAGACATAACCAAGAAGCAGTTTGCAAAAGTGCTCAGTATAAATTGCCTACTTTCCATTAGTTGAGGTTTGAAGTAAGTTTTCAGTCTTTTAGCCTTAGATTTGGTTTCTAGCTGATGAAAATGGTCGGCATGGCAGAACCTGAAAAAATAGCAGCTCAGGCAGGGTGGGGTAGAAGCTCTCCAATCAAACATGTCCCTTTCTTGTAGGACTGGGTGAAGTCTTCCTCCCAAGTCGAGGCGTACCCTGTGAACAGACGACAGACATAAAAGATATGATCAAGAGCCAAACATGAGTCAGCTGCAAAATCTAGTACCATTATAAAAGGCCTACTTCAGACTCTAAACTCTAGTATTACAAAATAAATGGTCATTCTCCACTGAAACTTTGAACTATTATCGTAATATACAAATACATGGATGCATTGCATATCAGCTGAATGTGAAAGGGTGGCCACTCACTGGTGACTGTGCTTTGGAGAAGTTCATATGGGCATACAGCAACACTGCTATGTCCTTATGACCCGCTTCCAGAGCAATAGACAGGGCATTGCTCTCATCCTATGGACAAGAAAACAAACATCTACATGGTCAAATGCCTCATTAGCCTTCCTTGCGGTCTCATAATACAGTGGCATCTACTATGAGAAAGGAGTAGGACACATTCATTATATAAATACACGTCACATTCTTTAAATATATGTAGTGGATTTTCTAGTTTAAAAGGAGACTGCTCACTCACATTATCGTTGAGTGTGGCGTCGCAGCCCGGCTGAGCCAGCAGCAGCTTGACTATCTCAACGTGGCCATGTTCACTAGCGCACATAAGCGCGGTCGAGCCCTCATCATCCTGGATGTTAACGTCTGCACCGCAGGCAAGCAGAGCCTTCACCATGTCCATTCTGCCATGACTAACAGCCAGCATCAGCCCTGTCTGACCAGCCTGGATTCACAGTGAGATCACTTTAGACGCTTCTAAAGTAACTGACTACTCCTGTATGAAAAGCTATTAATCTAGGTTAATGCTAATTTAAAAGCATATTATTTTGCTCAAATACTTTCAGAGTAAATGTCGGATCACACTGACCTGGCTGGCTTTTGCGTTGACATCTCCTTTGCCGAACAGCTCTTCAACCACTCTCATGTCCTTCGGGGCCTCCACGGCAGCTAGTGCTGCTAGCATGATGGGAGTATAGCCTGCCTTGTTCTGCTGATTGACATTGCAGATATCTGAGGAAACGGAGAGAACAGGGGAATCAGAGAGACTGCCGAGCCCACCCTTGAAGTAAATGCTTTAGGAAAGAGGCCATCTTTTGTGTGAATTTAAGAGTGGGGACATGCAATCTATTCAGACTCGGAGTCATGGATTGTAGAATAAGAGAAGGACCAAAGCAGGGCTTGAGTGACTGGCAATGGGGCAAATATGGCCAGAGGATCTGAGAATAGAAGCAGACAATCAAGACAATGGGGGCTGCCCGAAAACAGTCAGATAGGGGAGCACAAAAGCATTGAAATAATGGCCTTTTATTTTCAGGAGTCGAGGCACCTCATCATGTGGTATTCAAAGAGGTCTTTGGTGCTTTTGGAGGGGAGGGGGGACAGTGGGAAACGGCATGATTCTGGACGTGGCTGGAGAATTTGCCATTAGCTTACTTAAACTACCATTCAAAATTTTGAGGTTTGTAAGGCTCCTGAAAGAAATTTCTAAAAAGTAAAAACAGTAATTTTGTTAAGTACTACATTTCTGTTTTCTATTTGAATATATTTTAAAATATAGTTCCCTGTAAAGGACACTCAAAGACACTTTGGGGATGCCTTGCGTGAAGCACGTGTGAAATCGAAACAATGGTATGAATGTACGTCAGAGACTAGGAAACTATAAAAACATGCCAAACACAAGCAATGGCAGCTTATGTCTTCAGTAAGTGCCCTGTATGAAACTTCTGTCTATCTGGTGTTGTCTGTATTTCCCAATCTAGCTTAAAAAGCCCAAAAAATAACTTTATAGTGGCGATCAAATAGTTCAGATTGTGTGTTACTCCTTGCCCTCACTACATTACGGGCAGGGATACTCACAATCTGTGCGTTGTTTGTTTGAGAGCGGACATGGAGTGAAGAACGTATGACCAGTGCTCAAGGGTGCTGGCTGGGCTGACTGTGAGCAGTTGTCACTGTGAATGCTATACTCCTGCCTGGCAGTCTATGAGGGGGCCACCCAGGCTCCCTAAGGGTTTGGTTCCTGCTGCTATAAAGGAGAAAGATAAAAACTTCCTTTTGGACGCCTTGCTAGCACCTCCTGACCCGTTTTGACAACGCTGTAAACATAGTCGCTGAGAAGTTTCAGGAGGCTGCCAAACAAGCAGCAGCATTCAAGAAACTACCCCCTCGCTCTCAGGTCTGCGAGGCTCAACTTCCAAAAGTTAACACCTCACACTGTGCCACCCAAAAACATCACTTCCTAAACATCCCCTCAGAAAGGGGGACGGCGTGGCGCTCAGCCTTCAAAATACCAGAGGCCAACCTTGAGAGGCTGGTTAGTAGAATTCTACCCTTAGTAGAATTTCTAGCAGTGTGTAAGCTACTGCCGAATATTTCTCGATGGGTCCTGTACACTATCAAAAAAGTTATACTATTCAGTTTGGGTCTCACCCGCCCAGGTTTTTGGGGGTCCTGCCTAGAGTGGTGGGTCCCGAGTAGACTCTGATAATGGAAGAATTAGTGAAACCTCTGCTGGGGAAAGGAGTCATCAAGTATGTACCCCTCCCAGACAGGGACGCTGGGTTTTACAGCCAGTACTTCGTTCCAAAAAGGGATGGCGGGTTGCATCCTATCCTGCACTTGCGTCAGCTGAATCAAACGGTCATGTAACTAAAGTTCAAAATGTAACCGCAAGACAAATAGTGTCATAGATCAGGTCCAAGGACTGTTTTTTCACAATAGATCTCAAGCATGCTTCAAAAACACATGAAGCTCCTGAGGTTTGCCTAGTTCTTCCATTTGGTCTAGCTTTATCACCCCACATCTTCACAAAATGCATGGGTGCAGCGCTAGCTCCACTGTGTCTCCAGGGTATCTGTGTCCTGAACAACACTGACGATTGGTTGATTTTAGCTCAATTGCAACAGTCATTTTTGCTCAGGAGTTGGGGTTAAGGCTAAACCCAAAGAAGAGTGTGCTTTCTCCATTATAGAGGACCACCTTCCTCGGTGTAGTATGGGACTCTGTCAACCATAAAAATAATAAAGCTAAGCCTTTATTCAGAATAAAACCTTTTCAGAGACTGTTGGGCCTCAAGGCAGCAGCGTCTAGCGTTATCCCGCAAAGCCTTCTGTATATGAGCCTCTACAGTGGTGGCTCAAAACCAGCGCGTTTTGCCTGAGGGGCAACCCATTTCACCTGATCGAGGTTACACGACGATGCTTAAGTGCCTTGGTCATGTGGAAAAAAAACTGGTTTCTATCCCAAGGGCATGTGGCGAGAGCTCCTTGTTGCAAAATGCTGACGATGGAGGTTTTCTTCATGGATTAGGGAGTGGTCCAAGGGGATCAACACAAGGCCTGTGGAGGGTAAACCAACTTTCTTGGCACATAAATATCCAAGAGATGATGTCTGTCCTTCTCTCAGAGCCTTTCTCCCAGAACTCAGGGGCCATTATGTGCTTGTCCAGTCAGAAAACACATTGGTGGAAACCTATATAAATCTTCAAGGGAGTTGACACCTGCATCTACTTTTCAAACTGGCGCATCAGACCCTCTTGTGGTCCCAGGGAAAGCTGCTCTCCCTCAGGGCAGCCTACATCCCAGGGCTCCAAAATGTAGGTGCAGATATAGTCACACTGTCTACTCTGGTTCTCCCTTATGCAGCCAGCTGTTCTCAACTGGATGGTATGGTTCAGATGTGGCAAAGGCTATGCCCATACTCTTTTCCCCAGATTGCTCTACTCCTGGGAGTTCTGGAGAGAGTTCGCCAGGACAAGGTCCATCTCAACTTGATCGCCGGGCAGTGTGGTTCACAGATCTAATGTCTCCACTCTAAAGAACTCCATGGGAGATTCCGATAAGGAGGGACCCACTGTTCCAGGCAGGGGGCTTGATACCCCATCCATCCACAGAACTGTGGAAGCTCTGGTCTTGGCCTCTAAGGGGGCTCAGCTCATAGACTCTGGTCTCTCAACTGAGGTTGTCGAGACTGTTCTCCACAGAGCTTCTTCCACGAGGAAACTTTACACTCTGAAATGGAAACTTTTTACTACAGTAATACCTTGAGATATGAGCATCCTGACATACGAGTATTCTGAGATACGAGCAAGCCTTCGATTCCATATGATCTCCACTAGAGGGCCACTTTGGTTTTACAGCAGGAGGTTACCAGGAGCGGCAAGTGATTCTCGAGTATTATGCTGAGCAGCACGAGTTATGAGTGTTCAATAATAATAAATATGAGGTTCTGAGGCTATCCAATACACTACACGGGAATAAACACTACACTTCTGTATTGTGTTTGCATTATCTACGTTATCCCTCCCTCCTCCGCACATGCCGCCATTAGCCCCTATTGTGTCATCTGTCTCAAAGGTAAAAACTCATAATTAAAACTACATTTTATTTTATAATCATAGGAATCCTTATATACTACAGTAATACCTTGAGATACGAGTGTCTCTACATACGAGTATTCCAAGATACGAGCAAGCCTTCGGGTAGATTTTTGCTTCTAGATACGAGTACATTTGAGATACGAGCATGCGTACTGACGCCGATGCCGACGCACATTCACTTCAGTGTTCACCGACTTCTGTACGCGTCCCCCGCGAGTAGCTGATTTTCTCTCCATTTTGTTCATTATTCAAAGTCAAAGAAGTTGCTTTGGCGCTTTTTGACGACGCAGACCTTATTTTTAAAGGGAGACAGAAACAAATTTCCCTCGATAGGTATTCCATTAAAAGGTCTGCGCCAAGTGAAAGTGAGGGTAGTCAGGCGAAAAAAGGGAAGAAAACAAGCAAAACAATAAAATAGAAAAGTTACAACAAATACGTAAGCTAAGTTTAGTTATGTTAATTTAAGTTTACACAATTTATGTAGTGTTCGTGTAAGGTACGATACGGAATCAAGTGTCGATGTACCAACCCCCTCCCTCCCTCCCTCCTCTGCACCTGCCGCTACTGTCTGTCTGTAAATACTTATAATTAAAACCACATTTTATTTGATATCACACAAATCCTTATACTGTATACATGTACTATAATTATGTGTGAGTGTCTATACCAGGGGTCTCCAAACTACGGAGACCTTTTTGTCTACGAAAAAAAATCCATAATTTTACGTCTATCCTGCCAAGATCAGCTGCCGCTTACGTGGACGTTATGTTTCTACCGAATTAAAACAGAGGCGCGCAAAAGCGCGTTCCCTTTCGAGAGCGGGAACTCCTCCCCTTCAGGTAATCTCTGAAACCTTATAGGATAAGGCCAGTTGACAACTGGCCTATCATAGCGCGATGCAGATCTGACATACAGACAGTATAAACAGCATAAGCACGACACGTCAGAATATTTCCTTCACGCTTCTCTAAACGGAATATGGAAAATAACCGAGGTTACGATAGCAAACGGAGACGTTTTCCAACCGATCACTACATAAAACTTTATTCGCTGCTTAATTGTTCTTGGTCACCGTCAATGAGATGATATACCATTTTATCTCGCATATAATCAGCAGATGAATGTCTTTTGCACCTTCATATGCCCCACGGGTGTGATATTTAAAATGAATTAAAGTTACCGGTATGTATAAACATATAAAATGTGTGATTTAGCCCGCAGGACTGGTGGTTTTTTTTCTCCCGTTTTTGCGTAAGGAAGACATTCCTAATGTCAAAACTTTTGCATCAACGTGTGAACAAACATTTTCAAGAATAAAATACATGAAGAACAATTTGAGAACAAACTTGTCCAATGATAATCTCAGGTCACTGTTGATGTTAGGGAAATCAAATCTAAAGCCAGAAATGTCTGCTATTTTGGCATCCAGGAAACAATTTCACCATTCCCACTAATACAGGTGTCCATGTGTAGTGTATCAATGTGTTATTAAGTAATAACTGAATAAAATAATATTAAATAAATAATTAAAAACAACATCATGTTTTGATCCTTTTTTATTTGGACCTCGAGTGTGTAGTCGGCCCCCGAATTGCTGTTTGACAGTTAATGCGGCCCTCGGGCTGAAAAGTTTGTAGACCCCTGGTCTATACCAATAAAAAACATGTTTTCTTCCATTGTTATGGATCTGGAACGAATTCATTTGTTTTTTATTATTTCTTATGGGAAAACATGATTCTAGATACGAGCAATTTGAGTTGCGAGCTCCACTCTGGAACAGATTACGGTTGTATCTCGAGGTATTACTGTATATTTTTTTTTATGGATGTATGTCTCTATAGCAAGCAAAGACAAAGAAAAAAAAACGTTTTTTTCCCATTGTTATTAGTACTAATAAGGGAGTTTTTTTTAGAGGGCTAGAATGGATTAATTTTTATTTATTTTTTTCTAGCAAAAAATTTGAGATACGAGCAATTCAAGCTACAAGCTCTGTCCTGGAATGAATTACGCTTGTATCTCAAGGTATTACTGTACTTGCAGTAGTTGTCAGCTTGATCTAGTTAAATGCCTGGTAGGTACAGTACTGGAGTTGCAAGAGCAATTCACTGCAGGGTGATTCCAGTCCACTTTAAAGGTGTATGTGGCAGTCATAACTGCTTACCATATCCCTTTGGGTTGAATGTCTTTAGGGAGAGACCCATTAGTTACACGTTTCCATCATGGTACCCTGAAGCTTACTGCACAAAGGTTTTGGCCTTGGTGTTCCAAGGCTTATCCTTAGAGCCAATTGAGGTGGTTCCAGTCAGGTTTTTGACTTTAAAAAGAGTTGTTCCTTCTGGCTATCACTTCTCTTAAAATGACTTGGAATGCTTGGAATTCACACCCGGCATGAATTCACATCCTCCAGGAATTCACATCCTCCACCCTAGGCAGGGTTATGTAGCCAAGGTCTCCAAAATTGTGGCCCACCCTAGAACTTTAGGCTTTCTGCCCTGCCCCATTTAAAGACCATGACCAGGAGCAAAATAATCTGCTTTGTCCAATGCAAGTACTGGACTTATGTCCACAGAGCTGCCCTGTGGCAGAAAATTCTGTTCGCGTGCAGAAAGGGGCCCCGAAGGCTGCCCCAGCTTCCAAACAAGAAAGTGGATTGTCGAGGTGATCGCTTACGAGTCAACCGGTTTGCCCTCGCCTATGGCAATCCAAGCCCATTCAACAAGGAGCAGCCTCTAAGGCTCTCTTCCCAGGAGTTCCTCTGTCAGAAGTCAGTGCTATGTAAGGCTGGTCCACACTGCACACCTTTTTCAGGTTCTACCAGTTAGACCTCATCATCGCTCTGCGAACCCAGGCGCTAATGTAGTGTTCTACTTGACATGCCCGTGTTGTTTCCCTCAGTGTGGGTATTGTCATACCCAAAGAGTCTTCGACCCAGCACAAGTTCCCTGAAGAGGGAACGAGATACTGCATCATTTTTTTTCCATGTCTCCTGGGTGCTTTTAGCTTCACTTTTAACTGCCGTTTCCAGCATTTAATATGCTTTTATAGTTTCCTGATTCATGACATCACCCGTCACTGACGTACATTCACACCATTGGATCAGTTTCACACATGCTTTACGACATAGTCATGCTAGGTGTTCCCAAAGCGTATTCGACGCAGTATTTTGTTCCCTCTTTAGGGAACCAAGGTTAAAGTTGTAACTGAGATGTTTATTCCTGTGATGGCAAAACTTTTCAGCATCATTACTCCAGTCTTCAGTGTCACATGATCCTTCGGGATGGATTTGCTCCTCAAGAAGCATTTCTTTTTATCATCATGTGGAAAAAAGTTGAGCTCCTTAAACCATGATATGTTTCAAGAATCAGATGAATAGAAACTTCAAAAGAACAGTGTAGGGGAGGCAAAACAGTCCAAGTAGAAAAAGGAAATGACGCCATGGTGTCATCAAAAAGTTAATGCCTAATCCCAAAATGTTTTTTATTGGAAGGTGATTCATCTCTGGTGATCCGATCACAAATACACAGTGTCTAAAAAGGCCCAAAGTATTTTGAAAACAGACTACATATGTCATATGTGACTTTATTTATGCTGATGCGTCCTGAATAACACTGCTCTAAAAAGCTTTAAGTGGCTTTGAAAGGAAATGTGGAATGTGAGTCACATACTTACCAGCATCGAGCAGCTTCTTCACAATGTGGAAGTTGGAATGGGATACGCTGTAATGGAGGGCAGTGTTTCCGTTACCATCGGCCATATTTACAACGTGTTGTAGCAGGGTAGGGCAGATGCCTCTGAAAGCATTCAGGTAATCCTCAACCATCTCTGCCACGGCCGTCTTCTGACTGGACACACGGAACCACTCGTGCTGCACTGTGTTCACATATGGCCTCTGAAATGAGACAAAATGATAAGCATGAGATCAGTATGTATTACAACGAATTTACATGAATTGTGCTCTATTGAAGTAACACTTAAACATGGAAGGAACCCCCAAATGTAAATGTAAGATTCGTAAATAGAAGCAAAATAGAGGAAAATCCATCTTGTTACATAATTATCCTAATTAGTCTACATTACGTCCACTTATTAAACAGCTCTTTTTTTATTCAGGACAAATAAGGCTTTGACTTGAGGCAGGACTTGTCTGTCAGGACTTGTCTGCCTGTCAGTGCACAGCTGGGCACGTCTCAGACCCTCTGTTCGGGGGTCAGCAGAAATAAGTGTTGATTCTAACATTCTTTTACACCATGTTAACCACAAAGGAGCCAATATCCTCCCCGTTCAGGCGCAGTGAAGTGGAGCATGAAGAAACATCTAAAACTAATTTGCTTTGAATCATGTTTGGTCAGATTGCTGACTGACAAAAGAAAAGGCAAAACTTAAAAGAGAGAATTAACCCTCACCAAATATTTAGATATTATTTTTGTGCTCTGAGGGTTTTCACAAGGTTATATTTTCTTACCACATCTTTACTAGATAAAGTCTTGGGGTCGTTGAGGTGGGATTTCAGCATGTTGCATGCAGAAAGCATCTTCTCATTCAATTCATACCTGGGGGGGCGGGGGGAAAGCATGTTACAAAATACACGACACTTCTGAATGCTACGTTACATGCATACAGCTACATAATCTGTAATAGAGAGGTTGTGCTAGAAAGTTATCCATAACTCAAGCACTGAGTCAGTATTCCATCATGCTCCATGTTTGCCCGTTAGTAAAAAAATAACTTTTCTCAAGACTGGTATTAACGTGACATTTTTACAAGAACTTTTTTTTTACAAAGACAACAGATTGTGATCTGTGCAGTCTTGTGATCTGATTTAATTAACAATATCCCATGAATTATTCTACTGGACTGAACTAGGAATTTCTTATTTCTCTCCCCAAATCCTCACTCACATCTCTCTATTATTCTATTTTCAAAGTGGCCATTCAAAACGTAATTTTTCACTCCTTTATTTTGAATCTCTTATATTTTACTGTTGGACTGCTTGTAAATTAGGGAAACCATTTACTTTGTATTTAGAACAATGGTTTTTCCAATTGTTAAAAATACAGTAGAACCCCGACTTACGAAAATAATTCGTTCCGAGGTTGGCTTCATAAGTCGATCTTTTCGTAAGTCGGTCAGGCTTTTACATGTAAATTGCCTAATCCGTTCCAAGCCCTACGAAAACACCACATTTAATTTTATAATAAAGCTATGCTTGTTCAGTATGGTATGACAAGCACATCCCAGCTTCATACTTCTCAATTATCTCCCTTTTCGTCTCCATGGAGAGCAGCCTCTTCTTCCCTTTCACTTTCATCATAAAATGAAATGGGAGAGGAACGCCGCTACGCAGAGGCTGGTGGGAGAGATGCTGACCAATAGGAGAGCAGGATGCTGCAGCAAAAGCTAGCGTCAGAGCCGGGAGCACTGTTGCCAGATTGGGTGGGTTCCCGGCGGGTTTTAAGATGTAGTTGGGATGGAAATCTTCAGTCCAATCTGGCAACACTGGCCGGGAGACAGCCAATGGAAGAGCGGGACGATTGATGCGAGTTTCCGGGTCAGTGGCGGGCAAATTTCAAAACAAAACGCAGAGATCGTCGCCTCGGCCGAGATTTCGTTTTTTGCATCTCGATCATTTTGTCGTTACTCGGCCGAAAAAACCCCGGAAATCTTTTATCGTATGTTGAACTTTTCGTACGTAGAGCGTTTCGTAAGGCGGGGTTCTGCTGTATCCGTTGTTTTCACGTGACGTCATCGAAACTTGCGTACCGGCATATCCGCCATTTTGATTCCCTATGCAAAGCAACAACAAAGCTTGTATATTCAAAACTTATGCTCACAAATGCCTATCTGTGGAATTTTTGGATGTTCAAATAGGCCAGGAGTAAGTACAGATGTAAGATTTTTTAAACTTCCAAAAGTGATAACTGGACAATGTGAAAGAACACGAATTTTGTCAGAACAAAGGCGACGTGTATGGAAAGCTGCGATCACAGGGCTGACATTCAGACTGAAGAAAAATGGAATAGAACGATCATATGCTCTAAACATTTAGGGGGTAAGTTTAAATGTATTGACAATATTTAATATGTTTAGAAGCTGCAATTTATACCAAAAGTAAAAATGTGTTACAGTCGACAGACAATAACCCACCCCACCCACTTTGTCCTAATTAGTAACTTTCCCCAAAATGCCTTCGTAACTCAATAAACTCAACCTTTAGCAGTATTTGACATTCCTTTACCTTTTGTTTATTGTTATAAATTGGAAACATATTCAACAATTAAAATAATACAAGTTAAATTCAACTAATTTGTCTAACGTCCTTTATATTGAAATTCGATTCAGCCGTTAAAATAACACCTAACGTTATATTTTATATCTCCTTTTTAGGCATTAAAGACACAGAGCAGTGATGAAAACACTATTGTTCATGTTAATTCAGTCCATGGAGAGGTTCATGAATGTGAAAGTACAGAGCGTTCTAAAACTGCGGTAACTTGTCCTCATTCCACCGCGTGTATCCATAAACACAACAGAAGTCACTTATGTTAATTGTTTTTGATTTACAATCTACAGATATGTAGTATTAGAGTAATAAAGAGTATGATAACAAGTAAAATTAGCGACGATCGTCAATAAGATATACGAGTTGACACTGACAGTAGGGATTCAAAATGGCGGTGCGCAGTGCATGGTGGGTAACTACGCAGGTTTTGTGACGTCCGTGAAAACAACGGATATAAATGGCAATTCCATTTTGCATAGGTAAGTGCGAACATCTCTCTAATTGATCACATTGGAATGCAGTGTAAATGCATTCTAGCTATAAAATATCCAGAAACTATCCAGATAAGATATAATGTTAATTCCAGGTGGAAAGAGGACTACTTGGAGATTATGAAAAGTAATCCAGTGAATGCATTCCTTTTTCTTCAAATATTATACTGCAGAGTTCACATCCAGAATACCTTAAATTCTTCTTCAAATGCAATAGATGCTTGAATTGGTCTACAGTCATAAATGACACAACTCTAGCTATGAATCTTGTTGCATCTGGATCTGACAGTTACTGGCAGTACTTGCCTCTGCCTGTTGTCCTGTCCTAAATCTTCAGTGTCTCTATCTTCATCCACTGCTTCATTGTTCCTGAATTCTTCTTTCCTCCTTTCGCTTACATTCACCATCTTGTCTTTCTCCTCCCCTTCATCCTCTGACCCAGAGGAGCTGCTCTCTTCTGAGCTGGAGTCATCACTCGATGTCGTCTCATACCTAGAGATGGAAAGTTGAATCTATGCACATCTACATGCTGCTCTGGAATACATGACTCTGATTGTGGCACTTAACTGTGTGATAGTTCTTCATGGTAAAATATCTACTTATGTGCAGTTTACTAACAGTGAAATACACACACACACACACACACAGTAATGCTGCAGCACTTAAGCTAAACTGCAAATAACATTTCATGCTATTTGGCAAGTAGCAGTGTAATAAGCTTTACATATGAACAACATCAACTGAGATTTTTTTTTCTAATCATACATATGAAAACGCTCTTTTCTTCTGTTACTTGGGAAAGAGAACCTACCCTCCATTAACACCAACAAACTGCAAGTTCTTTTTTGTGCCATTAGGTCCCTGATGACCGTCTTTCTTCATGATGGACTTCAGGATGCTATGACTGCCTAGTAGAAAAGAAAGACACAGGAAAATAAAAATAAACAATTCTTGTTTTATATTGTTAAAGTAGAGCTTAAATCTTTACTTTTTTTCCTGGTACAAATAATAGTCAGGGATATTCAATCTTACATACAGTTAGTGTAACAGTTGTAATATAGATCTGCAAGCAATATTGTCTCCACCACAAATGCTGACAGATATTTACACACCCTATCATAATCGAAAGAAATGCATAAAGATGACATCAGGATTTATGAAATACAGTTTTATTGCTGTTATGGGAAATGAACAAGCAGAAATCTACTTTAGCCAGCAACATCTAATCAACCATAAGCTGCATGTGACTACATTACTTTTCCAAATACAACAGATATGTAGAACGACCAAACATTCTTGTCATTTTTAACAGAAGAAAATATAATCAAGCGGCATATTTTTTTTGCATGACAAACATGAGTTTTGAAAAAAACTATGTGAAGCAAAAGAAACATCCCACAGCCTAAAGCGATGGCAAACATGTTAAATACAGGCTTCACTCTGCCAAATACCAAAGAGGATCGCCGCCCCTCTCCACGGAGACTGAAAAAAAGAAGTTCTGAGAACTGCCAGAACATGCCCTACAGATGGACACACTCCCTGTGACTGTCTGTATCTCTAACATTGTAGACGAAGGCCCTCATTATCCACATTTCCCTTATTTTGAAAGGTGAGAGCAGTTGAATACCTGAAACAATGTGCCTTGAAGCGGTTAATCTGTTACATGCTCTCCTCAGACAGTCACACAAATGTGGTGTCATGAAAAAAACCCATCCATCAATGGGAGTTCATGAAGAAGAAGTGGGTTCTTTTATAATTCTATAATTAATCATACTAATCTATAATTAGTCTTATAGTACTTGAAAACAACATACGGATTACAAATTACAACTGAACATAATGGTAAAAATATCCATAAATGGGTCTCGTTTGGTGACAGAACTGGTCATACCATGCAATGCAGTGGACATTTGCTGGTCCATGAGGCTTTTCTGGGTAGCAGTACTTTGTTCATGCGAAGCATCGGTAAAGACATTTTCTGTCCGCGTGACCTCTGTTTTCACACTACTCATGTGGGAATGGACTGGACTGGCCATCTGCGTTTCTGGATAAATAGAGCAAGGAGAGACAGAAAAAAGGCAGAGATGAGGTCCAGCAATGTATTTCTTTACATAAACTGCTCACTATAATATAGCTGCTGCCAAAACAGAATAGCTCGAAAAGGACAACTCAACTTGTATGTGTCAGAAATTTGCTATTCTTACTGACTCTCTCACAGAGCAATGTGCAATGTTCATGGTGAGTATCAATGGTTAAGTCTCTATATGTCCTTCGTACCAGATAGACTTTTTTTGGCAAGCACCAAATGTAGTGACGTAATAAAACCGTTTCAGTAAAACAATGTTTGATAGAGAATACCTGATTGCATCTTCTGCTTAATCTAGAGACAAATTTGTCCAATCAAGACTTGGAAAAATTAATGTCTTGGCATACATTTTGACTGATCCAATGGCCTCTGACCCGGGTACGCTACCCTCCTCATCAACTTGATGGTGCGTATTTGGCCATAATACTCTGATGTGCATGTAAAAATTCTCTCTCTCTCTCTCTCACTTTCCCCTTCTCTACAGAGTAGAGGGAATTGTTATTTATAACTTCAGAGCATTCCATAAAAACTCTGGCTGGTATTTCTAAATAAAGACAAGAGACCACTGGACTAAGAACTTAAAGATTCCTAAAAAAATTTAAGCCTTCATTCCTGGGCATAAAAACAGTAGTTGTGCACAAACTTAAAGATGTTTTAGACTTGCTTCATAAGGCTGGCCTTATAGAGGGAAAGTATTTACATAAGGCATCTGTCCATTACATAACACAGTGGACCTATGAATCAGCATCAGCAAAGACAACAACTAGCCATTTAGCACAAGCTGCTGCCTTCCAAAAGAGATGAGATCACTGTTGGATTAGATCCAAAGCCCCCCATGCATTTTTCAGGGTCAGAGAAATCTCTGCCCTGTCAGATCGTGTCAGGCATCATTACAGACACAAACGCACCGTGTACCCTCTTGTCTCGTCCCTATTCCTCAGCATACTCAGCAGGAGCAGGGGCCTGAGTGTAAATATAGCAGCAGTGCTTTATTCTAAACAATCAGTGATGTTCTTTCGCCTTATGCTTCTATGCTCTTTGATTCCAGTATGTAAACATGAAAAGTGACAAAAGGACAGTGAAATATTTATCATTGTGATCATTAATATAATAATTTCACAACAGTTCCCCAGTAAAACCAGAACAGATTAATGAGGTCATTGCAATTTGCAAAAAAAAGTGGTTTAGAAATCAGCATACATGTAGGTCCTTAAACACTGAGCATATAGGGATCAGGTAAACAGACACTAACCTTCCACGGTGTGGTCTGATTTATCCTTCTGCCTTAGAAGATCCATATTGCAGAGTTCCTCAACACTTCCATACTTCATAACTGAATTTATAGATGACAGAGTAGTAACTAGCTCACTGTTGATGGAGCTAAACTGGGATTTTTGAGGGGGGCCAAAGGCATCTGCCAGCTCACTGTAGTTCTGAGCAAGCAACATCTGCTGTTCCTGCAAGAGCTTCTGCACTCTCTCTATGTAATGATCAAGCCCAACACCCGTCTCAGGCTGTGACTGGATAGGTCCTGCTGATGACATTGATCCCACAGACATATTCTCAACTTGGGTCGGTGCAGGAGACTGAGAGGGGCCACAGGCAATGTTCCTTGTCTTCTGACCGACTAAGAAGTTTTCATGAATGCTCATGTGGCCAACGCCAGCCTCCTTGGTTCTGCAAGATGCTGACTTATCAAGCATAACCTCTTCAGATGCTGTAGTACCCACTGAAACTGAGCGCGTTTTCAATGTGGCCGGCACATCTTTTACAAGACCATCCCCAATAGCTATTGTACGAGTCTCCACTGGTACAGTGCTTACTTGTTTGTCTTTTGAGCATGGTTGAGTATTAGTGCAGGAATCAGTAAGAACCACCTTATCTGTACTGGTGAACTTGCTTATTGTCTGCATTTCTGTGCTTGTGTACTGTGAAGCACACATGGGTAAGACCATGACTCCAAAGTCAGTTCTGTGAACTTCATCTGTTGCTGAGCTCTGGGATACCATCTCCTTGATGGGTCTGACCATCACATCCACTGAATAATCTCCACATCCAATAGACCTTAACTCCTTGGCTTGTTCAGCGTCTCTTTTGCAAAGTCCTAAACCTTCGGCTGTTACCTCCGTGTTGATCCCCATTTCACATACACTTAATTCCACTCCCACACTCTGATTGCACATCACAACACTACTGCCGACACAGTGATCTTGAACCTCAGCACGTTCTTGTACAAGCCAACGATCCATTGCCAACTCTGGACCCACCAAAACATGCCTTGCATCTGGCCTGCAAGTAATGCCTACTGAATTCATTATTTGGACATGATTTGTGCTTGCGTCATTGAACTCAACATGGTTGCCCACACCTTGGCTTTCTGTGGACACTCTGGCTTCCACTGAAGTGCTGTACATCTCTGGTCTTGCCATCAAACCCTTGTCTGCTTTTTTTCTTGATCCAGCTACTTGAAGCTGAAGTTTTAACTTTCCCATCTCCATTTGGTGGGTGGTCTCCTTAAGTTGGACCTCCAGTCTATAGATCTTCTCTTTAAGGGCCTCGATGGTCTGGTGTTGCATCTCAATTTCAGCTTCAACCTCACTGCTCATGCCTAGCATTGCTTCAGTCACGCCAACTCCTGTGCTCCTCACCTCCTTCTCTGTTCCAACAGCTACATCTCTGCTTTTCCCAGGCAACTTTCTGTAAACAACCACATCGTTCATGTTCTCATCAGCTCCAACACCAATAGACTTGCTCTTACAACCCCGTCGCTGGATGTTTTGGTTTGTTTTTTGTTCTGTTTGGTGTAAGCGGTGCTTTACTTCCTCACCATTATCCAGTATGTTCCTCTCCAGAGCCTCCACTTCAGCTGTCAGTTGCCTAAACTCTTGTAGCCTTTGAGTGTTCTGCTCAGTGTTCTCTATCTCCTCAATGTGAAGTTCAGAGCCTGTCCTGAGCTGGGTCAGAGGCTCATACTGATCAGCACTGCCAACACTATAGGAGCGCTTCCTAAAACTTCCACATGGACCCTGCCCCACTACCTTGGAGTTCTTCATCTGGGAGACTAGTTGCCTTTTTTCTTCTTGCAAGACTGATATCTTGACTTGAAGTATTGGTATGGTCTTTACCTGCTCTTCCAGTTCTTTTAGTCTTTTTAGAGCCACTACCATCTGTTCTCGAATATGCTGAAGGTGCAGGGGGCTTACATTAGTCACTGGTGTGGCCATGCCTGAGCTGAGAGGACTGTGGCGGATAGAACTACCCATAGACGATGTAAAGTAGGGGTTGTACTCGCCATTGCCTAGATGTCCATTATGTTGGAAAGAATGTGAGCTAGGTGAAATCTGGCTTGGTCCATAGGATCCACTGTAAGAGGATAGGGAACTGGAAGAGCCCATTCCGCCGAAACTAGCCAGTCGCCTGCGAGGCGGCTCATTAACTGGTGGCTGCATTAGAAGCCGCTCTTGCTCCAGTCGCCTTCGAGTCTCCATCAGGGTTTTCTCCACCTGGGGGTTATGGCGAAGAAGGTGGGGAGAAGGTGGTGGCAGCAGCTGCTTGGTCTCAGGGATGTTCACAAAGCCTTGGGGAGCTTCATGAACTTGGGCAGTATGGCCAGGGTGGGCTACCTGTTTCTGATGTGTGACGTAGACTGGTGACTGTTTGCTCTCATCGCTATTGGAAGAGGACAAGGAGTCTGTTGATGTCCACTCAGTTTGGCCACTGCATATGTTCTGAGGAGGAGGCACGGACCTGACCACTTTTGGCTTCCTCTGGATGTTTAGCTTCTTGATGGTGTTGCCCCTTTCAATATCATCAACATACTTTAGGAAGTCCAGGTCTAGCTGATAACCATATGGGGTTTCCAAACAGTAAGGGTCTTTCTCATCATCATCTTTTTCTGCAACAAACAGAAAACAAACCGACAGTGAAATTTGTTATCTAATCATTGTACAATTTATTAAATGAGCTCTTTAAAATATACAAAAAGATCTCAAAGAAGGAAAAGTATGATCGGTCTTTAAACTTCAGTCCCCAAAAAACATTTCCCCAAATGTTTGAAACAAACAAAAAGGCAAAAAAGGTGTGATAATTGTGTGATCACTACTGTCATACCCAGGAATCATAACAGTGTGACCCAGTCATTCCAGCAGCACTTTATACTTTGCTAAAGGTTTTTCAAAGAACAGTCAAACCATTAACTAAACAAAGTTTAACTTTTCATCTATTTGTTTCCAACACTAAATATAAAGATGTATTCTACAAAATTTCATGGCAAAACAAACTCCATGTGTTTGCTGAGCATTTGTAAGGTGGGGGCAAGTGGGGGTGGGGTCAAGGGGAAAAAAAGGAGACCAAATATTTCTTTCTACCCAAAGATCAATTGTGGTCTGATGCAACTGGAAATATTTTAAACATTTCACTCACTCACTACATGGCAAACAAGAAATACCTTGACAGAGAGGCAAAAATGTTAATAGTTTCTTTGCAGTTAGAAGCCAAGGAATATCCATCAACATAGCTTATATCACAGTCCAAATTCCACATCGGACAGAGAATTCCTGCCGTCAGTTAGACAGATTAACTCTCTTAAAGCCAAGACTCTTTCGGATGACTTAGAGAGCAGACAGTGCATTAAGTACGAACAACAAACCATTGAACATTTTCTTGGTTTGTTTTACACATCCTTAAAATGCATGAAAGTTTATTTTAGCACTTAACACTCATGTCCCTTATATAGGTTTAACTGAAAGATGTTTCAAGAAGGTTAAGGTTACCAAATCACTCATTGCTCAAGCGTCACTTACCTAAAGTCTAACAGCAATCCTCATGCAGCGGTGCCCGTTCCCTTACAAGCAGTAATAGTTTTATAACTAGAACAAGCTGCAGGCTGCCTCCCCTCACTCACTGAGCACTTTCTCAACCTTCACTCCATAAGGGGAAAAATTCCACTATTGGTGTAAACTTAGCCCAGCTCAGCGCTGCCTGTGATAGGCTAGCTGCCTCTACCAATCATGCAGCACTTACACTGTTTCTTCTGTCTTGCCTCTCTGAAAGTGTTCTTTAAACATGCTGTAACCCCTTAAAACAGTGGTCCCTTTATAAACACTCTTTCCATGCATGTCTGTCATGTTGAGGAGTCTAAATTCACCAGACACATAATACAAGGTTCAGTTCAGCTTTTGCTGCTCCCAAATGTGAATTGTTTTAGGATTACAGATAAAAAGAAAAAGATATAGTGACATGAATAAAGCTTTTATCAATGACAATAGAGGTTTACAAGGTCAGTAGACAAAAAAATAATTAAATACTCCAAACAAAACAAAAAGCTTTATTCTTTATTTAGCCAAGCAACAATCATTCACCAGCAGGGACAAAACCTCTTTTACTGTATTTGCACTGCAACAAACACTAGCTTGTTAAGCACACCAGCTATCTTGCTGACTATAGCATGAGCACAACAGCAATGTCATGGAGAGAGAGACAGGCTCGTCTGGTACAAGGAACAGTCACTTAGGCAGCTGAGAGGTGACCTCACCAGGAGATGGGTTGAAAACCTGTAGCACTAAAGGGACAAGAGAGAAGCGAAGGAAATGAATGAAAGCAGTGCAAGAAACAGCTCCAAGAATAATCCACCCACACTCTTTTAGCAGTCTAGAATTACACTACCCACCATCAGACACAAAAACAGCCTAGAGGATGTTCAGATGAAAATAGTTTATGCTATGGGCAACGTACTAGAAGAAAAGCCTTACTCTATGCTGGAAAGCACTTTTAGAAGTGTAAGCTAGACTGATTTAAAAGTTCAGCAACCAGCTGGCAGAAAGAAAAATATTTTTAAAAAGTCAGAACTAAGACATTTCACACTCCAACCAATGTAAAATTCAAAACGAATGGTAGTCATTTACAGTATCTAGTTCAGGCTAAGGTTTCAAGTTATGGTCTGTCACGAGAAAAAAATTCAATAGAATTACCGTTGTCATGTTTTGCTAAATAAAAAGGGCACCGCGACATGCTAGGTGACATTTTTAAAAACCAAATAAATCAAGAAAACAGTAGAATAAGGGTATACAGATATGATAATAAACGAGAACGGACTGAGAGTAGGAGAACTCAGTGTAGGAGTTCAAAGAAGGGAGAACTCAGGGTATAAATACATTGACCAAACAAAGTGATCTAACAAACAAGGAACAGGTGAAAGCAATTGAGCTAACAAACAAGGGACAGGTGAAAGAAATGAAGGGTGACTGACAAGGCACAGGTGACTAGGATGAAAGAAATTAACCACATGGGAAAACAAACTTAAACTGTAATAGTACTCCCCTCTCCCAGAAGACATTATAACACTTCTAACACTGGAGGGAGGTGGGCGTCCTGAAAGCTGGCGATGGGGTAGCGTAACATGACAGGAGACCTTTAGGCAGCGCCAGGAATTTAGAAACCCAGTGTGGCGCTAGGAGTTCAGGGACAGAGGGAGGATCGGCTTCCATGACCATGCCATATTACCGGTATCTTGGTTGGGCCACTCTGGCCAGGGACGTATGACCCCCTCCGAAAAGTTTCCTGGGAGGAGGTATGGAGTTATAGGCCAGAGCGGGCTCCCATCAGAGGCTGGGGACTTCTTGCGTGCAGCCCACACACAAAAGGGCCGTGGTCAATGTTCAGCATAATGTTGTCTGCACTTGGCACTAGGATGTCCCTGGGAATTTCTCTAACTGGAGCAAATTCAGAGCTTGCACTCTCTGGAGTGGCTTCGGACTGCACTCACTGGATGGGACTCTGGCATAGGCTCAGCAACTATAGGAGTGGTGCAGGAATCTTCCGTTGGGAAGCTGGTGGTGGTCGCTCTATTACTTTCCAGCACCCACTCCACAAACTTGAAGCAACCTACCTGACTTCCCACAGTTGAAATCTCCATATGTGGGTCTCGAGGGACTGCCGTTCCTGGTCCAAGCACAGGAGTTGCACTACAAGCAAGGCCATTTTACATTTTGTCATTTGATCCTCTCTTCTATTATGTGTTGCTAAGTACAAAGTGCATGCCTACAGGAATATGATGACAAATATATATTTTAATATCTAATACACAGGAGAATAAAGGTACACCGCTATGATTATAAAGGAGAATGGACTGAGACTAAGGGAGAACTCAGTGTATAAATACAAACAAATTGACCAAACAAAGGGAATTAATGAGCTAATGAACAAGGGACAGGTGAAAGAGATAATTAACAAGGTGATTGACAAGACACAGGTGACTAGGATAAAAGAAAACTAACAATGTTTAGTAGCAAAGTAACTAAAATTAATTTGAAAAAAAGGAACAAAAAAAATAAATGCTTCAGAGATCACATGTAAAAATTGGAATTGTCGATGGACAGGATGGTGTGAGTTCTACAAATTCAGCTCATATTTTGACCAAATATAACATTAGTGTCATGTAAACAACTTAAAATAGATGTCTACAGACAGCCCTGCTATTTTTCCTGTTTGATTTGTGCACTTCTTTTTACCAAGAAGAAAAAAGAAAAATTAAAGAGAGGGAGATGGACAGAGAAGATTTAGTATAAGTGTACCTCACAATCTTTGAGTTTAAAAGGTCATGTCTTATTTTCTGTCTAAAAAAACCTGTCAGACTAAAATGTCCAAACACACTTCAAGTAGCTGCTAATTATTGGAGTGATCAGCATTACATAGTCACCAAAAACTGTGATGCCTTGCAAAATCTATTTTAGAAAAAGTTGAAACTTTAACTAAAATTATCTAAAATATGCAGTTCCAATTTGTTTTGGGCCTCTTATGTTGTACCCATTACACTTGTGGTCTAGTCCAGAGCTACACTCCAGAGAGTATTCATTACCAATTACAAACCCCCGAGGACAATGTTTTCAGTTCTTGCATAACACAATGAAATCTCGGTGGATCTCTCACAGAGTTCACAATCATCTTGGGCACGAGATCTGCTGAATGTTAGCAATGAAAATAGATGCCTATCTAAAAAAAGCCTGACCTCAGATGCCCAAATCTATGATGTGGGATAAAAAACAAACTTCATAAATCAGCTTTGTTTTGCTAACCACAAAACCTACATATTGAAATTTGAGAGATAATTTTACATGTTACATGCATTCACCCATATTCACAGTATATTCATATATTATATTCACAGTGTATGTGCAGCAGGAAAATACAGGTGGTAGACATACAGTAAAATAAAATAAAAAATAGACTTCTTAACAAGGCTATCCATTAATTTGCCTTAAATTTTACACACTAAAAAAAATGCTGGGTTGCTTCAACCCATGTTTGGGTCAAATATGGACATAAATATAAATATGGCCAAATATTGAAAAAAAACCAGCATTTTTTAGATCGTACAGTGAAAGACAGTTTTTACACATTTTTGAAGAAAAAAAAAACTGATAGAGTTCACTATAAGCTAATATTATTAGTCGGCTAAACAAGAATCAACAGTTAGTGTAGTTACAAATGTTCAAACATGTTCAAAATACAAATGTTACAATTAAAGAAGCCTTTAAGCCTGAGCCTGTGAACATGGGTCAATAGTAAATAGTAGTTAAAGACACCCAATATAAAGTGTGACCAATTTCTCTTTACTTTATACAATAGTGGAACCTAAAATAATTTTTTTTAAATCATCATGAAAATAACTGAATGTGTAAAACATAGTAGACAATCTTAGTTAAATTTATCTCCTCCATAAAGGGACACTGACCCTGTACTAAATGGCACACTTTTGGTCTTTTGGACTTACAATGGCTGCTACGTGTGCATGTTCGTTAAGTCCATGAGACAGTAGGGTGTTTGCAGTCAATACATGCCCTCAATGCACACTTTTGTTAAGCTTACTCTGATGCAAGCTCTGCAGCAGACTTCTTCCTGACAGTCAAAGTGGCAGATTATGTTCTCATCTCGGACTCGTAGGAAGGCTGGGAGTGTTTAGCGTGCCATTTGGGACGGGGCCATTCATTGCAATTTTAAAAGGCCCAAAAGTACATATGAAGTGTGCCATTTTGAACGGGGCCTAATTTTGCATTGAACGGGCTTCTACTTGGACGCCTGTATTAGCAAGTTATTGTTACAATAATTTTAAAATCCAATAAATAATTTTATTAGTTGTACCGCCTGATATGGAAAGTGTACCAACCAACCCATACTTGAAAGTAGCTATTTGTATCACTATTTTAGAGATCTTCAAACCGTCTCTTTGATGCTGCATTATATTACAGTTATTACCTTTCCACTTCATAATAAAATACCCATGTTTGCAGTAGCCCCATCCTAACCTTTGAGAATACAGAAATTTGCAGACCTTTTGATCCTCCAATAAAAAAAATAAGAACACCACTTTCAATAGTTTTCTTAGTCAGTGCATTTGCACAGACGGTTGCTCCACCTGACACGCTGGGGGTTTAAGACGGCAAAACATAAAATAATATTTATTATTTGAATGTACTGAAAATTTATTTTAAATAGGTTTTACAGAATAAAGTAATGCATGTCATGAATTTATCAAATTTATTAAAAAATAAATAAATAAATGAAACATTGACCCACATGGATCAACTTTACCTACTGTACTAATGCTATATAATAGGGCAGAGTGTGTGATATTGCCAGGTGGACAACATGCACCATGTTAAGACATTAACTACAACAGTGCAACTTAAATGACAGTAAATACAAATTGAAAAATAAATACAAATGCAACCTTCTTGAACATTTCCTTTTAAACAAAAGCAGCACAATACAACTGACATGAATATCAGCGAATAAGTATCTACAACATTTTATCCATTTTACTTAATGGCCATTCATTCAGCCTACCTTTAAATGCCTAGAGCACTGAATAGAATACCGTTTTGTCACTTACTGGGACAGGAGTTTGACTGTAGCAGTCTACCATTACTGGTCTGAGCATATCAGAGTCTTCACACACACACACACACACACACACACACACAGACAGAAGAGAAAACAGAGGCTCTTTTTCTCACTCCGGCCTGGTATTTCCTGACCCGGCCCATGGAAACCACGTCAGCCTTCCAGTTTAATTATCCCAGAAATCCACGTCATGTTCAAGACCACACTAACAAACACACCATTAAACAAGCACAACAACAATGCTGGAATAGATACAGAAGCTTCTCTAAGAATAGTCCTGTCTTCCAACAGTGCAACCAAGAAAAACAGATCCAGTATTAAAGCATTTATATGCTAACTAAACCTGCAGTACGTCCCAGACTAATGCTAATCCAGCTATTACCAGTAACTGAACCAAGAATACTTGAAAGAATGGCTGTAAATTACACACAGGGATTTGTTGAAGACAATAGGCTTCAAATTAGTAGGGCTGAATCATAGTCCTGTTTCACAAATCATTAAACAATATACTTCATATGTTTTCAGCCTTGATGTGATTCAGTTGATATACAACCTAAAATATACCATGACGTGGCTCAAGGAGTATGGTTCTCTTTTCTGGCTACAACGTCAAAAAAACATTTTAAATTTAAATCTGATAAATTTGTCAAATTTCAACATAGATGTCCACAAAGCTAATAGACAACAGATATGAACCATAAGCCAAAATTCTTGAGCTCATGGTTTTGCTTTACAAAACTAAACGTACCTAAAGTCAAATTCCTGTACCTAATGTTGAATTCATGTACTTAAATTACTTTAAGATACTCAATACACAAACAACTTAAAATATGTTTAAAAGGTTAATGAGGTAGCAGATCTATTAAATAAAGAAGACCATTGTAACAACAGTAATCGAGTCCCCGTAATACTAGCACTTTAGCACATTCATTAGCCTTTCAATCTTGACATGCTAATCAGCTAGAACTCTAGACTTTATAATGGCACAGCTTGGCAGCCTTGTTTAACACCAAGCGCTCTGGCCTCAGTATGCTGTGAAGGTGCCATATGGAAAGAGCCCAAGACAACACAAACTCTCCTTTAGGCTTTTACTGACCTGAATTTCATTGTATAAAGATCAAAGGTAAAGGTTCACTGACACAAACAACTAACATGCGGCATGCCCAAAGAAGATCCAATATCATAAAGAAAGAAGCAATCTATTGACTGTGTAAATTTCGTTAAGCTGATTTCCCCAATCTACAACAACAACAACAAGCCTACTTGACATTTAAAACCTTTTGTCAACACAAGTTGGCTATGTGGCAAAAAAAATGAGCAAAACCCATTCATTATTCATTTATTTCCATTGCATCACTCAATATAAAGAAACTGATATAACAGTTTCTCTTATTACTCAGCTGTTGCCCTTTCACTTTATTGTCAGAAGGAAAGTGCAGTGGAATCTGTTGATGTTGTGATTGAGTGTTCAGGGCCTGGCAAGTCTAACACGAAAATATTTCACAGCATGCTGTGAAATATCACACTCCTGTCCCGTTTAAGAAATGCAGGGCTGTGCAAAAATAGTGGGTATAAACCCTCAAGCACTGCTCAACAATCAGAAGAAAACAAAATGTCTCAACTCACAAGAATATGTTCAGTCATTTCCTCAAATGCTCACCTGGGTCATCCCTTGGCAAAGTTAAAGCTGAATTGTGTAATTTTTTTATATATTAAAATACTTTCTCCTTTTCCGTCATAGTTTTTTGAGAATCGCAAACAAGCCCAACGAAGAACCACTGGTTTAACCGTGAATCTGAGGTGGGACCGTTTATGGGAGTGTTGGGGAAACCTGTTTGACAGCAACTATTATTTTTGCAATTCCATTTGGTGACTCTACTGGTGCAGAAATTACACACTTTAGATTTAACTGAGAATAATTGTAGGAATAAACACTGATGATTCATTAGCGAACATACAGAGAATCATGCAAATTAAAAGGGAGGGGTGTTACCTGAGGCATTGCCGTTAACGTGCATGGTTTGGGCCATGACTGCAGACAATCGTTCGAAATCCCACAGAGAGCTTGAATGCACTCATGCAAATGTCATGCATCAAATCAGCTCACCATGCAACCTGCAAACTGGACAAAACAACAAAAACACAAAATGTCAAACACAATAGCACATGCATGACTCACAACAACAAATACACATTATTTATGCATTATAAACTCTACAAAGTCAATGTGAAGTTCACAAAAAAAAAAAAATTTGCTCAGATCTGACATATGCCTAAGTGACGCACCTCTGTGTTGCAATTTTGTGCTTGTCTACAAGACCTTGTGGGTAGTTTAACCAAAACATTAGCTTTCATTGAGGTCATTTAATATTTAACAACAAATAGAACTAACCTTCAAATGGTGGGCATATAGAAATAAGCTTTGGACAAATCCTACACGCTCATAAAAAAATGGAATAAAAGCTTTCAGTTTCAAAATGTGCACTTTTGTACCTTACACCTGCTTATTAGTACCATAAGTCTGTATATATTAGTACCTAAATGGTACTTATAAATGGCCTTGAAGGAGTAACAATGACAGCTGTAAAATTGTTAGTTTACCTAAAAATGAGAACTACGTCAATTTACTCTTACTCAATTTCCATATGACTTAATCATCAGCCTGTTTCTCACTCAAAGGTATCATATGAGATATCCTCACACAGTCACATAGTCTTTCACCTTATAAGAGCTCTAAAATGCAACCGCACTGAACTCTAAATTAGCACTGGAAGGAACTAAAGACGGACCAACTCAACCAATCAGAAATGTTGAGTAACAAGCTCACCATCTGAATCAATCTCAAACTACATATCTGGTGGCAAAACAAAAAATAGTTTTTCTGTGAAAGAGAAGCTGTTAATCTTTAAATGTTGGAGCATACGTAATATAAAAAGTAAGATTCAGCACGGCCGTTTAAGCAGCAGATCAGGATTGTTTAAGCAAAGCAGTGACAGAGTAGCAAATATGCATGTGTGCAGCAGATACAGTGGTGGGTCTCATAAACCCCTGGTGGAAGAACGGCAGGAAGAGGAACCAGTGGGAGGTCTTCCATGTTCTCTGAAGAACAGAGACTTGGGAAGCTAGTAAAAACAATGATTGGACCAGTCCTGAGTATTACGAAACACAGGACGTGTTAAGGAATTTCCTCCATCTCGGACAAAAAAAACAACACTCAAAAACACATATTACAACAACAGCACGGCTTAGTTGTTGTAGAAACATACAGTACAGCCAAAGTTCACAGCCAAACTGAGGTAACCAGTTAGAAATGTTGTGCAATGTCTTTTTCAACAGACACTAGGACAAAAAGCTTGTGAATATGCAAGACTTCATTTTTATATGAATAAAAGGAAAACTTTTCCTTTTCACCATTAGCACAGCAAAACAGTTCATCCATAAATCACTTAAGCCTATAAACAATGAGAAATATTCAAAACTGTGTAGACAGTTGTTTAGTATTAAGAAAGATAATCACTCAGTCTCAACAAAGACACAAAAATGCACCAAATTGGATGAAAATATGCAAAATATGTGTCTGAAAGTCAACTCTGAGCTTGTCAAAACATGCTAAAAGGCTGCCATTAGAATGAGAGTGGCTTAAATTAAAATATATTTTAAACCCAGAGTTATTGATTATTTAAAAATGGCATACAGATTAGTTTGCATCACTACAAACAAAAAAATGCTGTGAAGGTGCAGATGCGACATTAGACTAAAGAGTGCACCTACCTTGTTCAGTCATTCTTAAACTTCTTCAACATCTAGCCACAGCAAGGGACTGAAGTTACTACGGGCTTGCAGTCACCTATAAGCCAAAGCATCTACTCAACGTGGAGTGTATATTACAGCTAAGATTAGCTAACTTTCTCAGATGTCATAGGTCCTATAAGAGCAAAGGATGCATCCGTCCGTCTGTGTTGAACAGATCAGTGACCAGACTATTAACAAGAAACCCTCAGTGTAAAGGAAAAGTTGTCCAAGCAAACACTCTTTTACAACGTTAAGTCCTCTACTGGCACAATGGCATCAACAAGATCGCTCGTTAATAGCAAGCAGGGTCAGACTGTAACAGATTGACGTGTAACTGCAGGTAGATCATTCTTACTGATAGCGAAAAGAAACGGAAAGGTGTGTTTCATAATTTTACACTCATTCAATGTCACTCCCTGTTCTCAACACCCTGTTAGCAAAGTCTGTACTAGAGTAGTATGAATGAATATTTTCAAAAATAAAAGGAGAACTGCACAGAAAACACCTCTGGACATGTGATATGGCCTGTCTGAATCAGGATCTATTCTGAATTGAATCTATAACAGTCTACTGTTAATGGCAAGGACAGATGTTCTCATAAACTTGTTCAGTGGGCATGTCAGTGGGATCTTGCCATTATCTTTATAAAAGATCAAGAAAATAGAGGCTCAAAATGACTGACAACTCCTGAAAAACACATCACTGATCAATTAAGACATATATAATCAGAAAGCCCATAAAGTCTCAATAACAGGTTGATACAGATGAAGAATAAAAAGATAAACTTAACTTTAATAAAAATCAAACCTTTAAATTCCAATTTAAATACTCCCAGTAGCTGAAGGACGCAACAAAGCCTTGTTGCAGTCTATATTTTACATTACAAAGAGTTTCATAAACAGAAATGAGAGGGAAACTGATAGAGGATATACAGGAATTACACAGGAGAACGTGACATGCAAGTGGGAGGTATAACACCTCCAGAGGTGAGGCAGGGTAGCATGACGAGGCAATCATCTGACAACACTATAGCCAGAGGCAGCATTTTAACATGGAGTGCAGGTCTGTACAAGGCTTTGAATTCAAACATACACACACACACACATTCCACTGCTGGAGACATATCTAAAATGGGAGTGGTAAGGTGTATTGCTTCAGAAAAATGCACGAACACACCTACTTTCCCTGTTACTTGTCATTAATTGAAATGCTCTTTTCACCACACCTTCCACAGAATTCATTGTACATTGTTTTTAAAAACATAGGATTTCAATATTTCAAGTGTAGTTAAGGCATACATTCAGCCACCATTCAAGTT
Source organism: Rhodeus uyekii (assembly GCA_037043235.1). Classification (NCBI taxonomy): domain Eukaryota; kingdom Metazoa; phylum Chordata; class Actinopteri; order Cypriniformes; family Acheilognathidae; genus Rhodeus; species Rhodeus uyekii. The sequence continues at coordinate 7,584,211 of JAWRVZ010000010.1, read as the reverse complement.
CATTCATTGAATACATTTCCCTCAATCTAAAAAAGAAAAATATAAGCAGTAAATGAGTATATTAGCATGATTTCTGAAGGCTCAAGTGACTAAAAACTGTAAGAATGGCTGCTGATTTTTATTGCAATGATATTGTATGTTTTATTGCATTTTTTATATGCATCCTTGATGAGACAGAGTCTTCCTTAAAAAATAAATAACTAAAAATTATGACAGTAGAGCTGCATAATTCTGGATAAACAGACTTTAAAAAATTGTTTAAGACAGTTTAAAAAACAAATTGTTGTTTTTTTAATCCGTATGAACGAATAATTCAATTACTGGCTCATAAAGGATTCACTTGTGTCAATACTGGATGAATTAGCAGTTTTGCATGAATTTCTTGAATGAATGATTCAATGAGAAATACAGCTTTAACTGTCACTTGTCGCCACCTCCTGGAGTAACAAAGTAATTGATAGAATCTTTATTTGAAGCATCAAGTCTCAACCTCTACAGTAGACATTTTCCAAACTATAACATTTTATCCCAGTACTTGTGTGCTTATCGGAATTATTGTAAGACAAAAATAACGATACTATGTGGTTGAAAAGACCGTTTGTGAAGCCGTTTTGTACCAAAACGTGACAACTGCTTTCTCTGGGTCAGCGACAAGACAATAGCAGATCTTACTGATCGTAGGCTACTTATCAAGCATATAATAGACACCGCCAAATCATTGACATTGAGAATTAAGAATTTTTTAATTTAGATATATGACGGCTATGGTGGAGGGGAAGATGATCATTTTCTCAAACAAATATATCATATATTCAAATGTCTTGAACTACAGCACAGGAGACATATGAGCTACTTGCAAGCTTTTTGTCCATTTGGAGCATGAAAGGCTGTCTCACATGATTTAAAACAAAAAACTCTTTATTTTTTCCACAAAACACAAATGAAATGGGGCCTTTAACACCATCCAAAAAGATTTTTAAAATAACCACTCTAAACCCAAGCCGACCTATTGAGCCTCATGCGGTTATCACAAAAATCTAAATAATGGGTCAAAGTAACATGATCTTTATATCCTCGGGGGAAGAAGAGCACATGGCTATTTCGGATATTGCTGTTGTAGTTTGAGGTGGAGCTGCAGGTGTGTCCATTGATAATTTTCAGCAAGAGTATCCTGGGATTTACAATGTGACAACCTAAAGTCAGAAAATGGAAACCAGCAAACATAAGACAAAGTTAAACTTCATAATGTTACTTCTCTTTGAAACTGTCTGCCGGATAAACACTCACAAACAAAAACTCCCTTTTGATCTTTCACACCAGTTTTAAGAGAGTGGGGAAAAACAACCTAATATACAACTCATAAACACCATTTTCCCCTTCCCATCAAGCACAGTCATTATGAAGACAAGAGTTAAGGGGTGGGCGGGAGGGGGGATTTGCCAGCAGTAACTTGACCATGAAAGCAAGCAGCTGAATTTCATTATAGCATTGAGCTTTGAATAAGCCAGAACTAAAGAATTTCAGAAAAGACAGGGGCTGAACACACCTGTGCATTCATGCTAGCTTCTGGCAGGGGGGCCAAAAGGTCTGACCCAGGCTTAAATGCCCCCAACCATTACTTACGGCAACCATGCTGATCCCCCTTCTTCCAAATCTAGCTTCAAAGCTTATAATTATCTTGACAGGCACAGGGGGGTTATGAAACTACAGACCACTTTCATTCTGACTGGTTTTTGCCTAAGCATCAAAGCCTAAGCATTGTGAAATCTAAAGAAATCATCCTTCCATGCAAATTAGACAAACACTAAATCTCTGCAGTGTATTAAAGAGTGCTGCATTGATTTATCAAATAAATAGTTACAATAATTCAACTGCATTGTCATTACCCGCTTCATCTGAATCAAATGCATCCAGGATATTCCAAGAACTCGACATCAACTTGCTGGAAAAGTCAAACTGTGAGTGCAAACTCCTGCAAAAGACCGATGCACTAGGCAGCCAGTTCTAAACTGAAGATCAGACTGAACGGTCCCAAACTTGATCTAGGTCAGCTAAATATAAAGAACCCTGAAGAGAAAGTGACTTAATCACAACCACAGACCCGTTCCAATGGGCTGTAGACCCTATTTTTATCATTATCAGCCTCTTGTCTGGTTTGTTTGCCTTAACCAGCGTCCTGTGATACAGATATAGATTCAATAGTAAGTGAACCAAAGTGTTTTCTTATCAGTAACATGGACATTACTCAAAGCTACTACAGCCTCTTCAAAAACTGTATGTGCAGTATATAGAGCGCGCCCGATCGTGACGTAGTTTACGACAGCCGCCATTTTGGGGGACCACTTCTAATCAATGTCATGGGGGAAGCGACGTTACAGCAAGTGTTATCGCAGAAAAAAAAACGTTTTATGTAAATCTAGGGAGAAAATTGAGCGTAAGAGTCAAACTAAATATAGAGATGGACTTGAATATGTTGAAAGAGACAGGTACGATAGCGCAAAAATAGCGTTAATAAAGGGACAGGATCCTTATGAAATTGTGACCTGGTCTACGGACGTCAATCTTCTACCGAACACAACATACATTAATGTTCTCAACTATCTGGTTTTCACCCCAAGTCCTAATACAGCCGAAGATCTTCAGTGTTACAAAGGACTTGACGCTCACAATCAGCTAGTGTTTTAGCTGGGTGCGAGAAGTGGTGTCCTGTGTCATCAATGACAGATGTGTAACAACTGCCAAGGTAGATTAAATGGTTTTCATTAGCAATAAAGTTTATAAAAAAAATAGAAGCATTCCTACTTTCTAATCCAACAGTTTGGACCAAAAATATTTTCATTTAACATCTTTATAAACTTTTGTTACCTGAACAAATCTTGCAAAATGCTGTTTATTGATGTCCTACACCTGTATGAAAAGCTAAGATTAAAGTATGATTTTTTCCTACAGAAAATACATTCAAAATACCCAAACAGAGGTCAGGTATTGTTACATATATTATCGGCAAACTGTTGGATACCGCCTTTTTGCAGGCACATAATATACATGGATATAATGCTTTATAATTGCAGCGCTTTGTGTGTGTCGTGGGATGGTTTTTATTCACTGTAGATCCGGATCAGCACATCCATGTGATCTAATCATGATCTACATTGTTCACCTTTAATTTTATTAGGTTTTTGATGGGCAAGAAGCAAATAGTGTAGGTATGTCCAGATCTGGATGATAGCATTGAATATTTCTGACGGACTAAGCCAATCACTCTCTCAACATGAATTCGACTGTTTGCATTTCTCACGTCTGGCCTTTGACAGCTGTTGTGTATGATCACCTTGGTGTGTTATTACCTTAGGCAGCCTAAAATATGACTGTTTCACAATATGATTAACATTCGGTGCGCGCTGTATCCAGCTCTACTTGTCCCCCATTATGGCGGCGACGGTGCGCGTGACGTCATACAGACACGCTCTATATGGAATAAACAAATACATTGATGCTTTTGGAATTTAGAACAAATTAGTGTGATTGATGCAAGAACATATGAAAAGTCCATTTTTGGCTTTCCAAACCACCTTATCTGATAGGTTATCATCTTATCAAAGGTTAAAGAGGTGTGTGACCTTTGTACGTCATGCTGAAAGAAACGTTGGGGTCAATAGATTGTTGTGGAATGCCTTAATGAAAGATTATAAACTAGTGTTCAAAAATTTGGGGTCAGTAAGATTTTTTAATGTTTTGAAAGAATGCTTATCAATGCTGCATCTATCTGATCGAATATACAGTATAAAATGTAAGTGCACTTTTATTTACTTAGGCCACGTCCACACGATGCCGGAGCGTTCCTTATCCAATCTTTTTTTTTCCTCGTTCAAAAAAAAAAAAAAATCAACGTCCACACGATACCACTGAAGCCGACTGAATCCGGTGTAGTTTATATGCCAGACCGGTATGGGGCGCTGTAATTCTGCCACATATAATACACTATACACAGAGAGGAAGACTTGAAGCATGCGCATTGTTGTTGCTGTTCAGTGTTGCCAGATTGCCATTTAGCCTTTTGTCACGTCCGACCGGGAAAACATGCCTTTTAGCTGGTTGATAAAATTTGGGATGGTTTTTGATGCATAAAATCGCTCAACATTTTTCATTATTTATAAGAGTACGCACTTTGGGCTGATATTTTTTTTAAATGGGAGGGTTTTAAGCTGTAGCTGCGCTGGAATCTTCAGTCCAATCTGGCAACACTGTTGCTGTTACTGTGACGCAGCCGACACGGGATGTGATGACATCATCGGTAAACAAAAAATATACGGATTGGCCGTCCACACGATACCGCAAGGGTGTCGGATTCAGATCTATCCACTTTAGGACCCGGTATAAAAAGTGAGCGGATTCAGTCTCCCAAATCGCCGGATGCGTGTGGACGGAACACCAATCCGATAAGAAATGTATGCGGATGCAGTGATCCATGTCTCCGTGTGGACGGGGCCTTGATGTGATTTATTCCTGTGGTGGGAAAGCTGAAATTTACGTAGTCATTATGCCAGTGTCACATGATCCTTTAGAAGACATTCTGATCTCCTGATTTGCTGCTCATAAAATTTTCTTAGGACTATTAATATTGAAAACAGTTGTTCTACTTATTTTTTTTTTTTATGGAAAACATGATTATTTTTCCAGGATTATTTGATTAATGGAAAGTTTATTATTATTATTATTAATTTTTTTTTATTTTTTATTTAAAGCAGAAAACCTTTGCAACTCTTTCTTTTTTATTTAAAAAAATCTTACTGGCCCCAAATTTTTGAACCGTAGTGTATACTAACTCATTCTTTCATTTGAAATTGAAATTGAGCTAATAATTCTGCATATTCATTTCATGAATAATCCAAAAACATTACACCACCTCTCTGTTCTACTAAAGAGTCTATTATCAAGAGCTCTGGTAGAGCAAGACATCAACTTGCAATAGTGACAGTTTTCAGAGTCACTTTTGAGCTGCTTTTGAAGATGAGCTGAGATCTAACCTTTATAATCTAAAACTCTTTTTTCCTGATAACAGAAAAAGTTGCATGGGCTATTATAAACAGCAGAACTTTTTAGCTTTTGCTGTAAAATACTCACCAAAATGAAGTAAAATACCACACAATACTTTTAGCAATAAAAAGGTAAAACTTTACAACAAAAACTTTACAATAAGGTTTAATTTGTTAACATTAAATGCTATCAAATATGAATAAATACTGTAACAAATGTATTGCTTCTGTTTAGTTACTGTATTAATCCAAATACAGCCGTTCATGTTACTTTCCAATGCTTTAACAAAAGATGTTAACTTTTGATTTAAAAAATGTTAGTAAATGTTGAAATTAACATTAACAAAGATTAATACATTCTGTTTTGTTTAGTTACGTTAACTAATGCAGTGAACTACTGAAAGCTTCTAATGTAGTGTATTACTGAAACCTTATTGTGGAGCGTTAACTATACATACACACTAAAGGGAAATAAAACCTAAATTACTCCTAAAGAACATTGATTGTTTATTTCTTTTGAAAAAAACTGAACTCAAGATCAAAAGAGAAAGTCCTCTGAGTTTAATTTTGGCTTTTCAATAATATTTTTCCTAAAAATTAATCTGACCATGACTGGCTTTAGTGACAGGCTGATTTTCAAAGTGACTGAAACATAAAATCGCAGAAAACCCAAAAAGAGTGTCTGTTCACAGAGGATTATTTTAACCAAATAGTTCCAGAAGGATTTATTCATTAATAGCAGAAATGTAGAGCAGTGAATACACTTCCACTTTTGTCTGCTTGAAGATGGAGGACATAAATGAAGCCAACAGACTGTGGACTGTATTAACTTCAATGTAGACTAAACTGGGGTTACACTATCCAAGTCCAACTGCAATTTTCTGACAACACTGCCATCTAAAGGCCAGTCGTCTTTAAACACACATTTGCACTAAATGGATGCATGAGCACATAAATACACTAAAATTATTTAAAAATATGAATTTACCCCAAAGAAAAAATGCAATTAAAACAAGAAATCATGAAGCTTTGTCCATATCCATGAAATCATCAAACTAACTTAAATTAAAAATCACCAATTAAAAATAAAAGTCTCACATTTGTCTCAGTGCTCTTAGAAGGGGGGGGAAAAAATCAATTTTGATTCGAGTTAAATATGCATGAAAGCACTCAAAGGGAAACTGTTCATTCCACGTAGTATTGCAGAACAAACTCTCTGCTTCATTTAACAATGATTTAGCCCTTCCCCTCCACAGTGTGTACGAGGGTAAGCCTATCGGCCACACACTTTTGCCATCTTTACCCTCTTTTGTCTGATGGATGGATGTCTTTTTCTACTCATCTTATTCTACCACTTTTGGAACTAAATAAAACAGTGCGCGTTTTCAATTCCAAAGCCATCTCCTCACCTCTGTCCAAGCGTGCATTTGACCAAGGACAGGCTGGAGCCAGTTATTTGTTTAGCTCTCCAGTGGAGCCAGGCAGACTGAGAGGCCCAGTGGCCGTTCTTCTCATGATAAAGAGCCTTGAGAGGGATAGAAGCCAAGGGAGACTCCAAGAGTTACAGCCATAGAATGCTGCGCTACCACAGTTTATTCTTTAAAATGCATATTTAATTATAGTGCAAGATTAAGATAAAATTGTGCTAGATAATTGTGCTCTAAGACCTTCAAAATAAGTTTGTCAACCTTGCAAAAAGGTTTTTTAGCTGCTAAAAGTCAAACTGACACTATCACTTCAGAGGACCATTTATGGGAATCAATTATTAATCCTCTCCTTTCATATGAATAATATCGATCAGTTAGACTAGTTAAACAGATTTTAATAGCTTTAGCATATATTTTCAATACTGAAAATATTGAAATAAATACATCAAATATTTTAGCTTCTAACCTCTATCAAATACAATACATACAATTCAAATGACGCTTTGTTTCTATAATTCTCACATTAAAATAGATACAACAAGACAGTGTTTTTAATATCTTACCAATTAATTAAAATATATAAATAGTTACTGATAAAGTTAAAACATTTTTATAAAACCAGAAAATGTATATCTTAATATATTTATATATTGCTATACATATGCATTTAATACAATACATTTTCCAAATACTTATCCATTAAATGTATTATAATTTAAAAAAAAAATAAAATACATCAGACCACTTTTTTAATATATCTTTAAAATGTTGTAAAATCTTTTAAAATGTATAAATACAGTTACAGCTACACAAAATTTAAAAAATATATATATTTAAATGTATTCATTTCAAAGGATGTTTTGTTCCTACAATTCCCACCTACATGCTAATTCCCAATTAAGATTTACGGGTTTACAAGACGAATAAACAAATAAAATAATTTAAAAACATCATAGGAAACCCAAAGGGTGCTCCTTGTTGACAGACTACAGGAATGTTTTAGACAGCAGTTACAAAGAAGCAGGAGAAATTCCAATGCTAAAAGCACTAACCCACCTTGCCAGCCTTAATTAGAGCGGCGTTTAAAGGCTAAAGGGTTTTGTTTGGCTTAACCACTTGAGCTGGCTAGGCTATAATGGTGCTAATGAGAAAGCCCATTCCAGGGGGTGGGAAGTGAGGGGGGGGGCACTTGGGTGGGAAATGCATGGAATGGGAAAACCTTACTGCTTGGCAATCAATGGACAATAACCATCTAAAAATATATTTTTTAAAACAGCAAAAGGGACTGGTACAACCTACACAAACTCCGGTACATTTCATTTCACCACTTCAGAACTATTGGCTTTAGCACAAGCATCCCACCAGGTTTTGTCTGAAATGCGTTAAAAATCAATTTTCCCCTCTTCTCCCCACACTGTGAGTCTCTATCATCCTGAACCCTCCACAGCTGTTCCCCTGCACGAAATCAGCACAACAAAGACCCAGAGCATCTCCAGTGAAAGTTTGGGAAATCATTCATCCGCTATGCTTTCAATCTAGTGAGCAACCGTAAAGGAGAAAACAATGTTTCAGGGAGGTACTCAGATACGCTTTGTAAAACTCACCCTAATAGATTCCAACAATAGACGCAGGTAAACAAAAGCAACAATTGGCTCAAGCTCAGCAACCAAATCAGCTTCCAGATAGAAAAAGAGACACAACAACAAATGAACATTAATGTTTCAAAAGGATCTTGTTAGTGGCCTAATGTATTCCCTCTGAATTAATTTTCTATCCCTCATCCACCATTTATGCACAGCCATCTGTTGAGCGGTGACTGGACCAGCTGTTCAACCTCAATATTTTGAGTCTCAGTGTCAGATTGGATGTCTACTAGCCGGTCACTCTAGTAGTCTTTGCCTTCAGTTGTAGAGATGGTCCAGAGGGACTTCTGAGGTGACGTCATGGCTAAGAATGGCCATTAAATGGCTTCCTTCAGCCATTCATGCTGCTACAGCGGACCAATATGACATGAATGAAAAATCATAGGCTTAAAAAAAATATTTTGGGTGAAATAAAAGAGATACCCAATTCTTTGCTATTTGTTGTCTGAAATATATTTTGGTTGTTTGCTGGCAGCAAATGTGGGGGAGACCTAGATAAAGGTGTTGTCACAATGAAGTGATTTGTCTCACCACACAGTCAAGAAAGAGAAGCTGTGAGGATCCCATCGGGGTTAGCCACTGGTAGATGAAGCCAATTTGAGGAAACCCCACATTTACATCCAACACGCGCACACACACACACACACACACACACAGACACACACACACAGACACTTTCCACCCGTCCCATTCTCCCCATGGGATCTGTCGGACTGTCAGAACTCTAAAGCGTGCTCTGTAAAACCTCATGACTAGAACGAATCCACTAGACACAGTCTGGCAGTAAATATTTTAATTGCTTCCTGTATAGCAACTGAGGAAGAAACAGGCAAAACAATAGTGAGAGGGGGGTGCATGAAAACTAAGATTGGTCTTTGACTTGCTTCCCATACTGGTAAATATCATCACTCAGATTTACTTTATTCAGGAAGTCGTATTAATTTGACAGTAAAGACATTTATTATTTTACAAAGCAATTTAAAATAAATGCTGTTCTTTTAAACTTTCTATTCAAAGAAGCCTAAAAACAAAATGTCAATTTCCACAAAAATATTAAGCAGCACAATCGTTTACAACATTTATAATAAAAAGAAATGTTAGATTGAGTACCAAATCATCATATTACAATGATTTTTGAAAATCATGTGACACTGAAGACTGGAGTAATGATGCGGAAAATCCAACTTCAATGTCACAGGAATAAAAAGAAATTTTTAAACATTACAAACTGTTATTTTAAATTTTAAGCACAGTAATTTTTGAACAATAGTGTATAATAGTCCATTTTCCTAAAAACCAAGATTCATAAAGATGACATGCAAAGAAGCTGTTTAGACTACAAAACAAGAATAACTGAAATGGCTAGCTGAGACAGTAAAACAATCATTTACCAGACTTAAGTGTGTGTGGGGTGCTTTCCCTAGTTCTTTTGAAACAGACATTATAGTCTGTAAATGTAACCTTGTGTGCTCAAACAGAAAGGTATAATGAATGTTGTGGTTGACAGTGTGTCATCAGCATCTAACCATTGACAAATCCAGTATGTTCCCAAAAGGTCAGAGGATCCTAAAGTAAAAAAACTCACAAACAAGGCTTTAAATAAACTCCCTTTCAGTTATTTTTGTAACATGGCCAAACTGACTTTTTAATAAAACAGCAGCCTTCTGCAATTCGTCAAGTAAAGGCATTCATGCATATACACAAAAGAGAGAGAAAGAAACAGCAAACAAAAAGATCACCTGCTGTTGAGAGGTGAGAAGACCGACAATTTTCAGAGCTTATGATCTCCAAATAAAGCATGCAGCAGGAAGGCCCTTTAACAGATGGCAAGCATTGCCTGGGGAAAGAAAATGAGGTACTGAAATCAACAGGGTGATGTCGAGTGATCCTTTGACATTTAAAGAATGGGAAAAAACAACAACACGGGCATAGGAATGTAGAAACATACACGGATGAAGAAGCAGAGCTAGTTCTCAGCTGTAGTCACCATCCGTGATATCCGACATACTACGAATTTAACTGTCCCCTTCAGGTAAAGCTGATTTTGCACATGGACATGATGATGCCTGTTTAATGTTTCTGATGTTCAGACATGTTGAATGGTGCTGAATGCTGTAACTAGCCAAATTTTTCAGTGCACACATGGGAAGCTTGATCAGAAATACACACACAAAGAGCAACATATGAGACAAACCAAACTTGTATAACAAATCTGTAAGAGCTTTCAGCAAAGCTCTAAACGCAAGTTATCATTAAACCAAGAGAATACGCAGAGATTAGAGTCTTCTTTTAATTCGTCCATCTCAACACAAATTGCTTTTATATCCGCAGTTCTTTCCACAATAATGGTTTTCCGTCATTATACGGGTCAAAGATTGGCTTTTGGCTTCAGAATCCTATTCATGTGAAACAGTAGGGCAACTTCAGCTGAGCTCCTTGAGACATTTGCCCCTCCTGGCCGCTATTGTTTTTGTGTTTGTTTATAGTGTGAGGGGTCAAAGGGTCATAAGGTTATGACAATACTAGCGCACCCTCCTGCAGATAATGCACTGTATTGTGTGGAGATCACTGGAGCTCTCTCAGCAGGAAGTTGAGAGCTGTGATAAGTGAGCTCTGGAGGAGAACAGACAGTGCCTTTGTGACCTCACATCAAAGCAGAAATCCCACAATCCAGTCAGTCGCTGTAATTACAGGAACTCTGAGAACACTATAATATGAGAAAATGTGCAAATCATTAAAAAAAAAGTCTGTGTGAATCAGATTTTGGTGAAACTTGCAACTATTAGATACAGTATCATATGCCATATATCTATACCATTACCCCAGGGCCATTACATTTGAAACGATCCCACAATACACAAAACACTGTAAAGCAGGGGTGTCAAACTCAATTGCACAGGGGGCCAAAATCCCAAAAAAACTTTAGGTCGCGGGCCGAACAGGATAAACATTTATTGAAAACACTAAAACTAAACTTTTAAAACTTACCTTTTTTTAAATTAGATGTGAATAAAAACAGACAGAAACATTATTCTGGAATAAATCAACTTATACCTTAAATAACTTAAAAATATAAAAAAAAAAAACTTTAAAACAAATTAAAATATATCCTGTCTAAATTATACAAGTTAGAAATAAAGTAAACAAGTAAAGTAAAAGTTAAAAGAACAAACATTCAAATTTCTTTATTCTTATGTCATTTTATATAAAACTTAAAAAGATTTATATATAAAAGATTTTGCTCTCCATAAAAATATATCCTGTCAAAATTATACAAATTCAAAATATGGACATGCTGCATAACAAAACCTGGAAATCTAAATAAAATTTTTGCTTTTCAGCAATAACAAATCAAATCATTCAGTTGAATTTGCTCTTATGTCATTTGTCTTATAGTGCCGTCTTATTAAATTATTTAATTACTGCCACATTAGCTCCGCAAATGAGACACACGGGTATGTCAGTAAACATATACCGTATTTTCCCGCATATTACCCATGGGTTATAGCAGATTTTACAAACTATATCACAATTTTTTTTACACTTAATAATATTTCAATATATTTGTTACGTCCCTAAGGACGTAATGTGTTTTTTTTTTTTTTTTGCGCTGTATTTTCTTTCTGGCGCTTTTACTATCACTCTGACAGCTGGCGCTGATATGCTGTCTGACCTGTCAATCATGCAAGAAGACGTTCTGTCATGAGGGCGGGCTCTTCTCATCCGACGATCAACACCTGAATTTCACGCACAAGCACTGTGTACCGAGCCTGAACAGTTATGGATAATTGACAATAACAATCGCGCGGTACTAGCGCGAGCGCGAAGCATCATTAGCCACTTCCTGTTTAATACGACAGACTTCGGCGAGTCAGCTGGAGCGCGGGACATCTCGCGGGCCATTAATAAAATGCTCTCGCGGGCCGGACATAATTACACGCCGGGCCGGATGTGGCCCGCGGGCCTTGAGTTTGACACCTATGCTATAAAGGAACCTTTTAATCTTTTGACATCAAAAAAAAAAAAAACAATCAATGATTTACTTGCAAATTATTTGCTTTTTGGAGTGAAACATACACCAAATTTTTTCAGTGTATATTAAGTATGAATAAATAAAATAAAACAAAACAAGTGCTGTCCACAGAATACACACATTTATTCAAAGAAGAAACTGAAGAAATGTAATCTTCAGTAGGGCTTTGCAGATGCAATTATATATTATTTATGCATCATAACTATTTCTCACAATGTTGCATCTTGGTACTGTTACTCTTGGTACTTTTGGTACTAACCAATACTGTTGGTCTTTTAGTACATTTTTGTTCATTCATACAATTGCCTACTGATTATCTAGTGAAGCAGCAGGTCGTCCAAATAAGCATAATGTATTAGAGTGCAGTCAAACTAGAAATGTCTGCAAAATTTGACAGGCAAAAATATATTTACATTATCACTAGTGTATAGATGTATGAAGCACGGATCACACATAAGCCACTTTTAAACAAAGCAGCTATCTGCCAGTCAGCACTGTTAATGTTAGTGATGTTAATGTGACCCACCAGAAAAGGTCAAATCGGCCCTTTACAGACACCCCAGGCATGAGCTTCATAGTTTTTGTGCTAACCAAGCAAGAGTACAGCTGATACTACGGTCTACAAACTCTGTTTCTGTCTTCTATGCAACTCGCTTGAACATTACTGTACTGAGCCTGGAGTTTAAGATTTTTATTACCATTGAGCACTTCAATGAAATTGCTGTGAAGAAAAAAAAAAAAAAAGTGGACCAACCATGCTACTGACGTTGTAACTGTACAGACCCCTAGTTCTTTAAAATAACTTGTGGTGCTTAAGGTAGAAATGACATGCTGAAAAAGAGAAATTGAAAAGAAAAAAAGGAAAAAACCTACAACTGAAGAAACGGAAGCACACTTCTTCCCTTCAGTCAACCAGTTTTCTTGATTCTGCCACAGTCCTGTTTTTGGAATCGCTTCTTTCCAGATTTGAGCTACAATATCACTCTGATTGGACTGTCCAAATGATTCCCTAGTTGATCAATTGCTCCTGACTTTCAATTAAGCTTTGGTGTAATTGTGGCCATACAGACATTGCAACAAGGTTGTAATCACAGCCACAGTAACCAACATCTTAACCACCGGCGTTAATGCGGTGTCTGAAACAATATCCCCTCCGCATCCAGGAATCAAACATCATTGCCAGACTGTTTCCAGCCCCTTTTCTAACTGCAGGGTAGTTCTTGACTGCACCAGGGTTTCTGTCTGTATTGTAAAGCCAGCACAAAGGACGGACCACATTGAAGGCTCTAATCAGTGTAGCTCCCAATGGAGTAATAACCTTTATATAGCAATAACCTTTGCCAGTGACCTGTATGGTGGAAGTGCCTCAGGCAAGGCAATAACAGGTGACTGTGAACTTCAACACCTACAACCAGGTGATTTGGTTAAGGAGGACAAGGGCTTAATAAGTTGTGATATTTTTCTGAAAAAAAATGTCTGGAGTTTTGCTGAACATCCCGTCTTTCCTAGTCAACAGACGGTGCTAGGATACACGTGAAGCGTTCCATTCAAAGAGTGAAATTACTTTCCTTTATGGACCACATCCCATTCCAGTTCAGAAAAAACATAAGTGTCTTACAAATTTGAGAAGAAAAAAAGAAGAAGAATTAAATGATTGCCATGTGTAAAAAAAAAATTAAAAAATTTGAACAACAATTCAGAGAATGACCTCTACATTTTCCAGTGCCATCAGAAATATTTCTAAAGAGATTTTTTTCTCCAATTCTTGCTCCAAAACCAGCAATCTGCATTAGCAAACCCACACAATGGACATCTTAAGAGGAGTCAGATGTTCTTTCTGGTCTACAAGTTGACTGGGTCCATTTGACTTGGCACCACAAGTGGACTGATCTTACAGAACACAGCTTGGCTCATGACCTTGACACTAATAGGAATGCCTGGGAATGAGTTCAGTAATTGCGAGCATCGCTTAACGAATCAATGAGCACTGATCAAATTAGGAGAAGCATTGTCTATCGAGTGCAAAGCTGACTCCAGGGACCCGCCTCTCGCCATGGACATGAGCAGGAGTCTGGAAATAAACCTTTCAATAGGGGTTCTGTCATGTAGCAACACAAACAGGTAATGTTTGGGTGTGGAGCAGTAGTTAGAGAGACTTGCACATAATCTGGCATTGCTGAGAAGGGAATAAAGGATAAGTAACAGTAATAAATAAGAATGAGATGCAAAGCTCTTAAATTCTGATACTGAACGTTTCTGTGAACCAGAAGTTGCAACTGACTTTACTTCAGTCTTGTGACACATTTCCAGTTGAAACAAAATATTGAATAAAGAGCAGGGTTTTATTTTAGCGCACCTCCTCTCAATCCCCATAACAGACGGTTGTAGGAGAGTTTAGGATATTTTACCCAAGCCATCAAACTGATTTCATCAGAGAGGGAACGCCATTCCAGAGAGGAAGCAAGTTTTCAGATTTTGCTTAAAGATTACCACGATAAACAAACTTTTACAGTGTATTAACTTGCATGGATTAATTATTCACCACATGACTCTGTAATGTGCTCTAGCAAAGTAAATCGGGTCAATTTTGATTTCATGACGACTTTAAGGCAGTTTTAATTGGGCTTATGATGGATTATCAAAGATCAGTTCAAAATTAGAATGAAGGTTTGTGAATCTTATGAAGTAAACACTTGCAAAGCTAAAAAATATATATTTCATTCAAAGCTACTAAATCCTTTTAAACATGACCAGTTCTCTGTTGCTAAGAGGCTTTGCCAGATCAAGATGGTATTAATCTTCCTCTCAGGGAGAGATCTGTCACTGTACAGCAGACTTGTCTGCCAAGACCTGAAGTGAAGGAATTTTTAATCAAGTCATCACACCACAAGCCCCTGGAAGAGTTATACACAGTCCAAACACTTAATATGTAACACTGCATCTGACTGCAAAAAAAAGAGGTCAACAATCTGTGCCTCAGAAGGTAACGGTGTAAGTGTTTATCTGACCGTCTTAACTAAATGCAGTAACAGGTTTCTAATAGGTCTTATACATTTCCTTTTTACACTTAGGAGGGTTCAATCCCTTGAGATTATTGTGGTATTAAATCTCCCTATTTGCATCCATGTACATTTGCAGAAAGCACTCTCTGCAATATCACAACTGCACCAACTTGGAAATCGCAGCTTCACTGTGCCGTCACACCTTTTGAGCCAAACTAAAACACATTGGTCGGTTCCCAACAATGTCACGTGACGTACTTCCCTTTTCCTTCTCTCCGGGCTGGCGAAATACAAGTCACGTACAATGTTTCTCCACACATTCAACCAACAACCGAATCACAGTCAAACAAAACACAAAATCTCCAATTCCCCTCTCTCCTCCTTTTCCGTTCACCAAGGTGTCAAACCGGAGTTGCTGATTGGTTGATTTGGCATGGCGGATGTTTAAGCCAGCCAATAGCAGAAACCTGTGAACTCAGGGATAGCAAAAAGGGGGGAAAACTGGAAGAAACCAAACAACAAACGGGAGACGCAGAACAAACCATAATAACATAATAAAGATAACAAGTCCTATTACATAACAATCAGGTGCCCCATTCGTGGACAATTTAAATCGCCACACCCGTTATTAACATTAAACTATTATTGTCTAATATAAAATTGATTGGTTGTATTCTAGACTTGAGTAGACTTGCTCACATCCCTTAATGCAGTTTTCATACTACTTAAATCATATGCATTCATACAAATAAGCCACCAGTTTGTAAAAATGTAAAATATATACATTTTCTTAATAACATCGGTTGGTACCTTGTGACTGCTAACTGCCTTTGACATATGGAACCCCAAACCCTTTACGTTAGGAATTATCAGCAAAAATAAGTTTTTCCATAGAATCTCTCTGCATATTTAGTTAATAATCAGTCTATTTGAATATTACATCCATTGCAAAATTCAAATTTGAGCACCATACCCTCAGACATATTTTAAACCAATCAGCTAAAAAGGTTGTGTTGACGTACAGGTCAGCCTGCTCATTTCAATAAACAAATTTTTTTGTCGTTTAAACAAATGCTAAAAAACATTGTTGTGATTTTTCTTTCAGTAAACATTAACTTGTTTGAATTTTTTCTCAAAAGTATGAAGGGATGGATGAAAAGACGCATTAGAAGGTTGAATCCAGCTGGAAATTTGGTTACCTAGGTGAACCTGCCTCAATTAGTGAAAACAGAAACCTGAGAGGAACATTACAAACTGGGCTTTGCTTTAGCTCAGAACAGATCTCAGAGAGAGGCCAAGCGCTGAATCTCACAGCATCATACTTAGTTTGAAATTAGGTATATAAATAAATAAATAAATAAATAATGGTATATCAACTCCGATAAGTAAAAACATTAGCTGGGTGTACTTGTGGTTTTTAATCACACAGAGTATTTGTACACGTGTTATCAACAGAAGTAAAAGAAGTTAGCAACATGCATGTCTGAACATAAAGAGCTCAACATAAGCAACAAGCTTGTGGCAGCATGTTTGTACCGGTTAAGATAAGATCACGGAGAAAACAAGCCAATTGCTAGTTGTTTAGGAATTAAGATGATGTTCACAACAATTATTTAAAATAATTGTTCTGGTGTTATTTCCATCAAGAGCGGCATCAATTATTGGTGAAGATCTTGTGCTGACAGTACAACTATTAATCTAGTCACACACAGGAGAAGAAGTGTCACGCAGCGGCTAGGACAACAGGTATCGGACACCGGACATGCCATGCTCAGTTTAAGGTAGCTGACCAAAGCAGAGAAAAGTTCACTTCAAAAATACAGTGGTGCCGATGAGGTTAAAGTTTGGCATTTGAAGAAAAGAAAAAAAAATTGAAAAACTATTACATTTATGCATTTGGCAGACACTTTTATCCAAAGCGACTTACATTGCATTTAAGGAACACATTGAATCAGGTCTTGCTTTTCCTGTGATCAAACCCATTACTGTAAGCACCAATGCTCTACTGATTGAGCTACAGGAAAGCTCAAATCAGAAAAAAATAGAAGAGAAAGAGCAATCTACATTATTATAAGTCTCTATATAAAACATGTAGACCTTATTCAAGCAACAGCGACAGTGTCAAACACTTTGCCAAAAAAAACAAAAAAACAATTCAGCGTTTAAGACAGACCGTTTTACACAAAATTATTTTAATTGGGGCAATACATTAGGTCTGGCTTAAATCTAGGATACTATTAATAATGGTGCATTCAGTTTTTTGGGCAAATATTAAAAAATAAATAGTCTCTATTTGAATAGGGAACAATCACTTATTGCTGTCACTTCAGTAAAAATGTTAATAGCAGTTTTGTTATGTAATGTAGTTTGGTTTATGCAAAGTGGAAATTAGACGATGGAAGCAGAGTTCAGGAGAAACAAGCAGAGTTCAGGAGAAACCTGTGCAGTCAAAGAAGCAAACAGAAAGATCAAGAAAAACAAAAAATACGAGTATGAAAAGTGGTAGAAAATTTAAAAAGTTGAAAGATTCGACTAGTGATTAATCATCATGTAAACAGTGTAATTTACAAAAAACTCAGAGACGATCATGATGATCCATGTCAGAAGTTGGCAGTGCAGCACCTAACACCATTGTCGTACTAATAGGAGATAGAAAGTTTGGATCAGAGTCTTGTTCAAGTCACTTCGTTCACGTCAACAGAATATAATGGAAGTGTTAAGCCCCATTGACATAGCCAGTGACACGCAGCGACAAAGCAACATGATCCCATTCATATTCAATGGAGGGCTGGCGACTTCCGGTGACCGTGACCGCTGGTGACAGAGTGTAGGCGTGTCAAGAATGTAATGTAGGCGTGAATTCCGTTAGCGACAACTAATATGAGTGAAGATACATGGGCTACAATGATATAAACAAAAAATGTGTTGGCAGTCATACATTGATAGTTTGTGTTGTTAATTATATGACAGTTTTGAACTGCTGCAGTTGATATTACAGTTTCCCCTCAATTATGTTGATTATTAGGGACAAGAAAATGCAGTATTTTTCAGTCGCTGGCGGTGTGAATGGGACTTTACATGTCAATAGCCAAATTCCCCGATACATTGCAAGTTTCGCAAATGTTTATCACATTTAGAATAAGAAAAACCTATAATGCAAATTATGAGAAACATCAATGATAAAATAATTTCTTAGCTAGGTCTTCAAGCCCATGTCCAGTCACCTCACCGGTCAGAGTCTTGTCAAATCACATCCCACAGGCTGAAGCTACGCAGTTTGCACTGTAAACCGAAATCACTAGCTCACCTCTCACTATTTCAGGTTCTTTGTATGTCAAGAGTTATGGAAAAGAACCATCATGACAGATATTCACAAATGTATAAATTGTTTGAAATTTAAGACCAGAAACATCAAGGAATTATTGGGAATTATTTTCTAATTGATGCATCCAATTGAGCCGCCATATCATGTGACAAATTAAGTAATGACCCCGTTTTAACTCTGAACTAATCATTTTTGTTTCCTATACAGAACTTAAGAGATGATCACATGCATAGTCAACACAAAATTGACGAATTACTCTGAAACAACTTGTTGTTCCAGAGTCAAAGATTTTTTCAAAATAAACAAATCTTTCAAGACTGATTCATCACTAAATGACACTTAAAGCCCAGAAAGAACTGTGACGCTAATGCTAACTAAACAACTACTGAATGCATCTTTTTTTTATGGGAAGTTTTCAAAGGAAAATTGAGAATTTATTTTCTCAGTTTGTACAACAAACACCAACTCCTGAAAGGATGTTACACAAACCTTCCTGTTCTTCAGATTAACCCTCCACATCATCTTGTCTTAATTCATAACATTTGGTTGCTTTCAGACAAACCACTTTCAGCATGTAACCATTTGACACCTAAAGGGTAATGTGTAGATGGGGTAACTCAAGCAGTCTGACAGGCTGAGGTAGACGCCTTCATCTGAAACCTGAGAGTTTCAGCAGTCAGTCAACCAAGCTCTCCATAGCCTGCGAGTTTGCCGCAACACATACAGTCAAATGTGGGATGTTAAATATATTAGAGTTTACAAATACACACACACAGCCTAAACAATGTCTTATTTGTAACTTTGTATGCAACAAGGTCAATAATACCTGGTGAAACTTTTACCATTCTCACTCATATCAACGCCAGCTGCTTAGCTGATACAATTTGAATTCTCCCATCTTTGCTCAAAGGCATCCAGTACTGCTACAATAAAATCAAACACCAGCCATTTGTATATTGTCAGAATATAAAACTAAATCTGTGACGAATAGTGTCTTCAATGGATTGTACTGTTTCTTAACAACACACAGTTCAGCTGAAAACACAGTCCGAATAAAAACATTCAGTAGACAAAAACTATATAAAACTGTTTGTTGACAGTTGTGAAAATAACCTGATCCAGAACCTTTGTGTGTGCCATTATAAAGACTAAGTTTATCCCTTACAGCCTCGTTTTCATCCGTGTTAAATTCAATATGGCATCTAACCTGACTAAGGTCTATAGTCCACACATTCTTAACAACAAAAGACCAGCTACTTCTTTACTAGGGTAAAAATGTATAAAGAAAGATCTCAAACAAGGAAAATTTACATAACTGTTGGGCACTCAACTGAGCAGTGTGTGCCACTCACAATTTCTCAGACTCAGGACTATTTGGCATTTGCCTTTCCTTAGTACGTTCCTCAGACCTGCCTGTTCCTGCCCCAAACGTTCAGCTCAGTATTCATCAATGTTACCCATCAATGCATTCCATTGAGCGCTGAACTTCAGAAGTCAAGTCAGTTTAGGTGAGATTAGTTTGAGAGTGTTCATTCCCTGAATATTTTTTCCTCTCTTCAATCAGACCTGCTGGAATCCTGTTATAAAATATCTGTGGCCAATGATAGACTTGGTTGCTGAATTTAGAACCATATATTAGCATACTGCTCTTATTACTATCTTTATCATATCTTTCTATGGCAGGAGTATGTGATTACGAATAAAAAGCTGCACGATTAATCGTTAAAAGATTGTGATCTCAATTAAACCACGCAATCTTATTCCTAAATGACATCGAATCAGTAGAGCATTGGTGTTTACAACATCAAGGTCATGGGTTCGATCCCAGGGAAAGCAAAACCTGATTCAGTGTGTTCCTTTAATGCAATGCAAGTTGCTTTGAATAAAATGTAATTGTCTTTTACACGCGTTTCACATCCCAAGCGTCAGCAGAGCGTGAACTTTATTATGCCGCTGCCGTCACGCTTCTGATGTGAATGCTCTCATTTAATGATATGGGCAGCGACATATGCTAAACACATGTAAAGACTTTGGGGAATTTGGTTAAGCTTTGAAAACGTTCATCACACTACAAAAAAAACTCATTGAATCATTAATTTACAAACACTGATTCATACAATTTTTTATGAATGAGACACTGACTCCATTCAAATTAACATTTATTATTTAGTTTTTTAACATTTATTATTAAGCAATTAACATTTTGTCATAATCTCTCGTTTGCATTTTATTTGGTTTAGTTGGTTAAACTAAATTAGTTTCTACAGAATCATGGGAGATTTCGGTCTCCATTTTACACACACAAAAATTGTGATTCTTGATTTATCTGAAAATTAAATCCGTAAACTCAGACTGCCCAAAATCTGTACACTGGCTCTAACTTTCAGGCAACTCGCATCAACTTGTCCAGACTGTAAATCAAGGCAAATATTTCTATATAATATGTTGTGCAGCATATTCCAGCCTTTAATCTTACTGCAAATACTGTATTTTTCGCCGCATAAGACGCATTTTTTCTTCCGCAAAACTGGGGGGAAAAAAGTTGGTGCGTCCCATCCGACGAATATAAAGAATCTGCGGAGCGCGGCCACGGCGATGACGAGTGGGGGGCGATGGTGGACTTTACAGTGATGACTGTAGCAAGGGGGGCATGATTCAGCGAGGTCTGCAGCGGGAGAGAGTCGGGAGACGAGCCATGCGTAAGAGAGAAGTGAAGCAAAACTAAGAGTGAAACGAAACCGAGAGAAAGAGGCGTCACTCACAGAGAGTGAAGCGTGAGCGCCGAACGCGCATGTTTTGGTTGTTATTTTATTTTTGTTCAAGTCTGAGGAAATAAAAGAGCCCGTGATTCTCAGCACGCTGACCCTGCCTCCTCCTTTCCCTGTGACAAAAGAACATTACCACACTGCTGCCGAAACCCAGAAGAGGGAGAAAGGAGGAGGCAGGGTCAACAACAACCAAAACATGCGCATTCAGTGCTCACGCTTCGCTCTCTGTGAGTCACGCCTCTTTCTCTTGGTTTCGTTTCACTTCTCTCAGTTGCACTTGTGAGCCTCGCGTTCTCTGCTTCCGTGATGACTCGCGTCTCTCCAGGTGTTGTACCGAAATCTGACTCCCCGGACAAATCTCACTCCCCTACGCGCGCGCATTAATACGCGCTGCATCGAGGTGAACACACTTCCTTGAGCATATTCGCCTACAAACCGACTTGTACGCTTACTTAAATAAGCAGAAAATGAAATTATATTACAGTTATAATGAATTATAGTAGGCCTATGGGTTTACCAGGGGGAGTCAGATTTTCACCGCAGAAAAATACACCTGTGAAAATCTCACATCACTAACTCTGGTTTAAAAGCTCACAGACTTAACTTATTTATGTTATTATCTCATTATGGTATGGACATTCTTTGCTCAAAAGCATTTGGTTGTAACAATTATAGTATGGGTTTACCAGGGGGAGTCTCATAATAACTCAAAAATAACTCACCATATTTATCTTATCGTCTCATCATATGGTGAGTCTGTGGGCTTTTAAGCCAGAGTTAGTGAGGGGAGTGAGATCTTTACAGGTGTAATTTTCTGCTGCAGAAAAATATCGATGTTAGTGAGGGGAGTGAGATTTGTCCAGGGAGTCATATTTCGGTACAACACCCCACTTCCCGGTTTACACACAAATTATTCGATTTGTGTTCGAATAAAAACATTACAGCCTTATTATTGTTACTTTCACTGTTTACTGACTGTTAATGAGAGTAAAGATAGTTCTTAATATGTTACATGGTTGGCATAAAATTGTTCTTAAACTGCTGTTAACTTTATACAGTTGATATAAAATATTTTACTACAGTATTTGGTTCAGAAGCTTTTTTTTCTAGATTTTCCTCCTTTAAAATTTGGTGCGTCTTATGTTCCGGAGCGTCTTATATGGCGAAAAAACGGTAGCCTTGGTTCAGTCCTATAGACATAAGTGATGCTCGGTGTCCTGCAAATATCCCATTACGTAATGTGTCATGTATATTTCGACAGAGAGATGAAAACTATAACTGCAGATGCCAACATACTGAATGCAAAGAAGCAAGTGAACTGTGGCTCAGTCTGATAGAAAACAGTCTACCATGTTGTAGACATGTCTCCAATACCCATGCTAAACTTCACTGTCAAATGATAGTTATGTAAAGAGTAAACCATATTTACAAAAATGAATGTTACTTACAAATGTGGGTATGTTGCACGTCATGAAGAACAAAAAGACCACAGTGAAACAACTGACACATTGAGAATGTAGGAGTTTTTCCTCTGCACTCATTAATCCCAGCTGCATCTGTGCTCAGAGTCTGTTTTCTCACGTCAAATGACGAGATCTTCACGCTGTAACATGTGAAATGATCTACCTTTACTTTGATGAAAAGTCATATAGAGAAATTGCTTAGATACACATGACTTGTTAAAACAACTCTCTGATGCTGTTATTGCTTTTAAAAATGGATGGGTGAAATTGTCATATATGCATGAATTAAATAATGAAAGGTCACCATTTCATTTCGACATTAAAAACTTTTTAGTAATTATACAACCTGGTTGTATAACCAATTATACATAATGTGGACATATATTTAATGAAAAAGCTTTAAATTAATAAACTTTTAAACTCTTCCCAAATTGAGGAAGGAGGGGAAAAATTGCTAACTTGTATTACTAATGGCAACATTGTATCATATCTATCCATGTTCAACATGTAAACATAAACCAGCAGGTGGATGGATGGGTAAAGTGTTTCTCAAGCTCCTACTCTAAGAAATCAATCCAAAACTTTAAAACAGACTACAATAAAGTCACTGTGTTAGGCAGCCACATAGTCCCAGGACAATGACCTTAAAGTGCTGAGAGCTCTCTGGAATGCAGTAAAACTGATCCTTTGTTTCTAAATAAAAGAACCATCAAATGACCAGGTGTTCCTCTTAATCCACTATTTTGGACTGAGTGTCAGAATGCAGCAAGCTACTTAATCTGTCCATTCTGGGTAACAAAGATAACGACCAATTTTACCAACCTAAACTGTTACACAAACTGTTCCTTCATATTGCTCTTCTAATTAAGAGCATTTACTAATTATTTTCTTATAAGCAAAAGAGAAAGCCTGAAAGCAATGCTATGATGCAACTACTGACCAGCGAAAGCTATATTCAGTTGTTTTCATGGATGCTCAAGGCAAAGCGGTGAACAAAATACACAAAACTACAAAAAGCAAAGCAATGTTCTATAAACTTGCCAATAGCACTTTCACTTTTGTTGTTGTAAATATTACAATCATCAAATTAATGAGAATATAAGAGGAAGTTCCCACAGGACTGTCTAGATCAGGGGTGGGCAAACTACGGCCCGCGGGCCATATCCGGCCCGTTGGGCTTTTTAATCTGGCCCGCCGAACTTGCCGAACCAGTATTAAACCTCCTTCATTTTACATTTCCCTGTAATGTCACTCTGTCGCGGCTGCAAGCGGCAGTGGCGCTGAAGCGGTGTTGGAGAGTAGGCGTGTGTCACAAACCCCTCTACACCCCCCTTTAATGGCGTTAATTCCGTGTTAAAAGGGAACGAGCGCAAAACTGATGTTTGCGCGCGCGTAAATAAGGGTACCCGCGAGCTCACTTTAATCATTTGCACGCGCGTGATATCTAATCTGCGCGCGCGCGAACATTCGCCCGCTCTCGAGTGCTGTTTTCGCTCGCACGAGCACTTTTACTTTTGTCAGTCGTGGGGCGGGGCTTGCTCTTGTAATAGTAACATCAAACGTCATTGGTTAGTTCTCTTTTTTCCAGAGGTCAGTTGTGATTGGATGCCTGTGTTTGTCAATCTAGAGCTGAGGCAAATATATGATTCAGTCACATTGCATATTATGGTTTTTCTGTCAATTAAATTGTATTAATATTGTTTTATTGTAATTTCACGTGTCCCAGTCGAGTGATTTAAGACCAAACTATACTTTATACAGGTTTTCTAGGATTTCTTATAAGTAAATGCACAGGTACGACCTTCCCCCCGGCCCCTCTGTCAATTTTAAGAAACCAATGTGGCCCGCGCGACAAATAGTTTGCCCACCCCTGGTCTAGATAATTAATATGCAAACATGAATGTCTAGACAGCATCCTCAGCAAAAAAATATTCTGGAGTTTATCTTGATTCTAGTCAGCATGAGTGTCTTGAATACGGTCCAACAAGCCAATGCGATGTTCCCTGATTGGATACGACCAGTTAACAGCAACAAAAGACCAGGACCTCCTGCCTCTTGATTTTAATTGTCTCTTCTTCAAATATATCCCTCCTTGAGGCTCCTCAAAAACAAAAAAAAGGGTGCATTATTAAGAGAAAAGGCTTTAACTGAAGGTACATTGATGGAAAATTACTGATTTGATTTACATCCTATTCCAACAAGAGAAATAACAAATTTGAAGTTGATGAGGCATCAAATGCAGGTGATTAAAACACTGCACGGAAATGAAGGCAACTAGCATTCATATGAGTGCAAACACCTCATATTCCATCAGTGAATCATAAAGAAACAATCATTTTACTTTGAAGCAAAATAAAGCACAATGCATCATTTACTGAGTTGAGAACATGCCGAGTTAATTAACATCAAATTATTAACCTTATTTTATTGAATCTACTTGAATGAGTAACTCATTGATAACCGATGACTAATTTAAATGTAGGATTGCATTTCTGTCTGCATATTGTTCAACAATATAAAAGTTTATGACAACAAAAACACTAAGAATTGTATTCAGCAAGGATACATTAAATTGATAGCAACAATAAAGACATTTATAATGTTATAACACATTATAAATGAAAGAAAATGCTGTTCTTTTGAACTCTATATATTCAAAGAATCCTGAAAAAAAGTATCACAGTTTACACAAAATTATTAAGCAACAATCATTTTCAAAATTGATCATTATAAGACACACGTCTTGAGCACCAAACCAGCATATTAGAATCATTTCAGATCAAAAGAGATCAGATCATTTTTAGAATCAAATGCAGCTTTGCCATGGAATGAATTATATTTTAAAAAGCTAATAACAATAATATTTCATAACTTTTCTATTTAAACTGTATTTGTCTTTTTCTCTAATAAACAGACTTTGTGAGTTTTTGTATATTGGCCAGAGGTAATGAAGCAAAATTACAAAAACTTGCTTTTCAAGAACAAACTTTTTATACAACATCTATCAGAAGCAGGTTTAGAAACCGGCCTAAAAAAAAAAAAAGTCACGGTAACCCATCCACAATATAGTGAGAGATTCTAGAGATCTTTGGTAGGCTTGGAGCGATGGTAAAGGGGACAGATTAGATTTGCAAACAATTCTAACCAAGCAGCAAAGTGGAAGTAATTTCCTCTGTATAAACAGGCAGCAGCAGCCGTGTGGATTTTACAGCCGGAGAGAGAAAGAGAGATGTAGGTGACAGTTCCCTTCACCATGAAATGAGCTTTGATCCCAATGTGAAAAACTTTCTCAGCAAAGTGCAAACCCGAGGAGGATTCTGCCACATTGCCACAAAAGGCCTGAACGTACACCTCTTCGTTTCCACCCATGAAAATGTTGTTTAAAACCTGCATGGATTTTCTCTGCGAAAAGAGATATTTTGAAGAAAGCCTTCTGTGTTTCACAGAAGAAAACCAATCATGCAGGTTTGAAACGACATGAGAGAGTTATGATTTTTGGGTCCATCTATACTTTTGTAAAGTTACTAGCCGTTACAAAAGTAACGTTTTACTTTGGTAGCGTAAAACGTTACAAAAGTAAACATTACTAAACGTAAAAGTAACGTTTTACTAGTTCTAGCCGGGGGTTTTTGTAACAAGTAATAAGAAACCAAGCCTATAACAAATATGTGCTAGTGCAAAACAAATAAAACAGAATAAATATTTAATGGATGGACAGAACATCCTATTGTTTTCACATTGACAGCGTTCACAGCCAAATAAAGTGAAACTCACTGCATGCACATTCAAGCCTCTTCTCATTGCCACCCATGAACAACACTCAGCTTCATAAAAAGGTTCTAACCATCTTGCGTTTAACAATAAGAATCCCTCCAGAAAGCAAGCATAAAGGCAGACAGGGATCTCACATTCTTTAATATGGTCTTTCATTATGTCATTGGTGAAAGGAGGCTTTAGAAGACTTTAATCTTGAAACAGTTCCCTCTTTAAACAACTGGGACTACCTCCAAAAGATGTCTCTACATCACAAAGCCTTCTTCCATTCATAGTCTCGGAGCAGAACCGAACAGTTTACACCCTGCCAATTTTCCTCTGGATTAGCCCTTCACAAAATATACTATCACAACTTTAATGTGGTCTAAAAGGTCACAGACTTCAAGGAGAGCAACTGGAATAGGAGAGGAATCCAATCAAACAATAAAGAATTTAAAAATTGTATGCTGTTGAAATGATGGGTGAACGCATCCAGTAGATTATATCGGAACGGGGAAAAGGCTCCCTTGTTTCAGATATGCCAAACAGAGGTTTCATTTCTTATGTTGATAATGTTTGTAGGTCGCTGACAATCCTTTTCACCAGAGCATAATAATGTCTTTGTGAGAGTCTCTTGCAGACTGTACATGGCAATGATGCCAACCTGGAAGAATGAGCATGCCAACACTGCACACACAATGCACAAGCTATATTTCAGGGTTTCAGACTAAAAGTCCTCTCTTTTGTATCTTGATGAAAAAAAGGTCATGTATAAAGTGACATCCCCGGAAGTCCCAGCATTCAAAAGTAACAACTGGTTATTTTAAAGTTTAAATAGCAATGATTTTTCATTGTTTAGGGTGGTTTAGTGATTGTTTATACCATTATGTTAGCGTCACATGAATTACCGGGATGGAGTTGTGTCTTTGTAATGTCTAATGTTGGTTTGTATGGTCACGCTTTATTGAGGTCATTTATGGTGAACTTTGATTCAACCAATAGACATTATTTTAATCGTCTGCATTATTATGGTGTGCACAGATTTTGGTAGTAGAACTAGGTAACGTTGTTGTACTCGGTCTGGTCTCAGACAAAGATAAATTGGGACTATATCTCAAGTGCAAAGACATCACTAAATCGCTGGAACATTGTCTGACTTAATTGTTAACGTCATTAAGGTGAATTTATGTATAATGTACTGCTTAAAACGCAATAACTTATTTCTAATGTGATTTATTTTTGTTACTCGTGCCAAATGGCCAAAATTCATTCAAATGCCCACAAAATTCAAGATATGATTGCAAAAAAGATCTTGTTTTTATATTATAGCATAGGATACATTTTAAGCAATATCAGAAAGAGTCAGGATTTTACAAATAGGAGCATGATATTGATTTTATACAAATGTTCAATAAATAAGAAGCTAATATTAAGTGACTTTAGACAATTTAAGACAAGTGAATGCAATTTCTGTAACATGTTAGTGATTTGATTGGTAACAGCTCTATATAGTGTCTTAGAATTCTAATTGTACTTATTGAATAAATAAGACATTTCTCAGACAGTAGACATGGACTTTAAGGAGTGCTGGTCTGGTCTGGTCTTGGTTTAGGTGGTCTTGACTGCAACTGCAAACCATGAATACATTTTTCTGGATAATAACTTATAAGATTATATATTCAGTAGTGAAAGACTAAGAATTTCATTAAATGGCTGTTCGAGGCCTCAATCCACCACCAAACAGCAGCGAGGTTATCAGGAAAATCGGTTCAAACTTCCTGAAATACACACAGGAAAGGCGACCATCATAATTACTTCCCGTCAAGCGACCTGAGGACTGCATCTAAAGAGTTTAGAAATTTCTAGGACTTCATGTACAGAGAAATGCATTTCTACTACGGGAGACCGGGAAGTGTTGTAAAAGAATATCATATTTTAACAATAAATTTACTGCACAAACTGTCAAATGCCGGAGTATTCTATTAGTGTAACTCCAGCACTCAATAGACATTAATTTATAGAGTTTAGGTTTGAGCTGAAGATTTTTAAATAGTATTTTAATTACTTAAATATAGCACCATTACATTAAAGTTTGAGACACAAAAACAGACCCTGAAACAGTGTTACCCTGCTCTCCCCCATACAGGTTCTCGGTAATGAGAATTACAAACCTGAAGTAAACATTTACATCACATACACCAAAATAAACAAATAAATAAACACAATAAACGGGGCTTCCTGACACAAAGGATACCCCCATTTACATAATTTATATCCGACAGGTGTGTGAAAACACGTGATCATTGAGTATTAATCTCAACAAAGGACATCTGAAGAAAATTATTTTGCCCACAAAGTTTTGACTCTGTTAACCATTAAAATGAAATTGTAATCTCTTATCTTCCTCTGAGACAAGTAACAAGAGTCGTGCGACAATCGTCCACAGCATTTATTGCTCCGTTGCTCCTGCAGTTTACACTCAGTTTTGTTATATAAAAAGGTTTTATTTATTTTCTCACACATTTAACCTAAGATATATCACATATCCCACAGAAGAAAGAAAAAGAAACACCAGTGTATTCAGACCTGTTGTAGCTGCTGGTAAAGGCTTCGCACGTGCCCTGAAGTGAGCGGTAAAGTCTAGTTTAAAATATGCGGCCAGCGGTTTTTAAAAAGGAACAATGAATTACCTTTTCTTTCTCCAGTGAAGTTTGTTTATACGTCCCTCTCCCGTCGCTGCGCTCCCTTTGTAAAAGTCCCGGTGAAGTGTCCTCTTCGCTCATGCGCAGAAGATCGAGCGCATAATACATGTTCCCTGACGCGAGAGCGTGACGTGCGAATAACTGAGTACACAAAGGCAGGTGCTCCTCTTTCTGCTGAAAGAGAAATCGGCCCCTGAAAGTCACCCACTTGTGACTATGATAACATCAAACTAAAATTAAAGTAACATTTTAAAATAAGGTTTCATTTGTTTACATCAGTCAATAATATTACGGTTCATTGTTCATTTTGGCTCACAGAGCATAACATTAGTTAGTGTTAACAAATACAATTTTTTATAAAAATCCATGCATAAGTAGGTTAAAAGTTTAATTAACTAAGGTTATAACTGCTGTAGAACTATTGCTCATTCTTAGTTCATGTTAACTAAATGTAACCTTGTTGTAAGACATACCAATCATTTATAGTATATGCTAATCCTATTGCTAGAGATTTCCTGGGGCATTTCCTTTGTAATAGACTGAATTGAACCTATACATATTTTAAATGATTTATAATGTGGTGCTGAATAAGGAAGCAAGCAAAGAAACTTGCATGTGGAGATTATATGTTTTGTTTTTATTTAATACTGTCCAAAAAAGAAGCCATTTAAGAAAAAATAGCTTAATTTATAGTGACCCCGTAAAAAAAAGAAGAAAAAAAAAGTTTTTCATAAATGCATTATTCTTGTCAATACCTGGATAATCCATGTGTCACAGATTGTGTTGCTAGATAGGACATGAACACAAAGATGATGGTAATAAGGCAGTCTTTAATAAATCCACGGGTAAATCCACATTGAGAGAGTAGTATGACATATCCATACTTAGATGAGACCCGACAACACTGAAATGAAATGAGGGAACTTAAATACACAAGTTAGCAAGGATAGTTAAAGAAACACTCCTGAACTGAAATAACCAATCACATAATCTCTGTGACAACAGATGAACACAAAGTCCAGACAAAGGACAACTAACAGTACGTACCCTCTCGGAAGGCGTGTCCTCACGCAGAAACAAAGGATGAGGGAAGGAAGGCGGGGGGCTCTGGGGGTCGATGAGGAGATGGCAAAGGGTTGGAGAGGAGTGGGCAAAGGGATGGTGAGAACAGGTTGACTGGATGAGGCTTAGA
This sequence comes from Rhodeus uyekii, assembly GCA_037043235.1. Lineage (NCBI taxonomy): Eukaryota > Metazoa > Chordata > Actinopteri > Cypriniformes > Acheilognathidae > Rhodeus > Rhodeus uyekii. The sequence continues at coordinate 7,553,867 of JAWRVZ010000010.1, read as the reverse complement.
TCTGGGAGGGGGATAAATAGAAGTCCAAGGTGGTAAGGTTGGAGGATGATGCTCTCCGGCTCTCCACCCCTTCGGCTCCTGCAAGTGAGGAGGCTCCTCCTCTGTCCTCTGCCAGGCTCCGTCTTCACTCTCTTTTGTCGCTCCATCTCCACTTCTGCTCTCCGGATCCTTACCTCCACCTGGGAGAGGGGGACTGGTCATTGCTGCGGTTCTTCGGTGACTCTCCACCTCTTGGGCTCTCTATCTTCACAGTGGGTTCCACCTCCACCTCCATCATCATTGTTGCCTAACATCTTTAAACCATGGTTCCTCCCTCCAGCAATGCCATCTTGGAGTGCACACCTCGCTGTAGCCTGGGTCTCCATCTGCATGCCCCTGTCCAAGGCCATGCCCTGGATTCATCCACCATCTTCACCACCCTGGACTTCTATATCTCCCCCTCCCGGATCTTCGGCCTCTACCTAAGCCTCCTCCAGTCTGATTCTCCTCGTCTGACGCCAGAGCCCCCACCCTCCTTCCCTCATCCTTTGTAACTACTTGAGGACATATCTTCCAGGAGGGGGTGTACTGTGACAGTTTCTTGATGGTTCACGGTGGAGTTGAGGGAGGAAGAAGTTTAGGTGCAGAAGCCAGGGCAACGGGTCCAGGTGGAGTTGAGTACTCAGAGGCTGGAGGCAGAGCCACAGGCTTATCACATACAGGAGGAGATGCTCCCCAGAAGCGATGGATGATTCAGCCTGCTCACACATCTGGTCAGATGTAGTATAACACACATCCATACATAGACAAGACCCAACAACACTGAACTTAAATACACAGGTTAAGAAGGATAATTAAAGACACAAACCTGAACTGAAATAACCAATCACATTGTGTCCAAGACAACAGATCATATGGTGCAAAATGAGCACAAAGTCCAGACAAAGGGAAACTGTGACACCATGATCATTAATTTAGTTTGTTTTGTGGTGCGGCTGATTGTTGAAGGTTGAGGTGTGATGTATGGCTTCAGAGATTATAGGTCTTTAAACTCTAGACTACAGCAGTGATAACCAGTTTCTTGGATTGAAATCCACCGGATCCTGGCTGAGGTTACCTCTGCATAGACATACTTTGTACAGTATGAGATAATTTCTGAGGATGTTAGAAAGTCTAACAGCAGCATCTAAGATACTTTCAAAAGGACATATAGTAGTTCTGGCCATCCAGAAAGGAGAAAATGCATACAGTATGTTAAAGTGCACAAAAACTTTCTGACAAAAACATCAGGGCCTATAGTTAACAGCCTTTAAGGGAGGTTGTTCTGTAAGAAATTGCCTTTTATTAACACAATACATAATATTCAGGCTGTTTTAATGTCTATGTTTGTAATTATTCAAAGCTTGTGAGAACTTGCTGAAATGGGCTCATCATGCTTCTCAGTGTGGAAAGTGAATAAAAGCAACACTTAATCTGCTTTAACCTTTCCAGCTTTGGCTTGACAAACTCACAAATACAGTATACTTTTATAAACTGTACTTATTGCATAATATACTTTAAAGGATCGCACTTAAGTGTAATTGTAAATGTTTTCAATTAACTAAATGCATATAATATGTAATTGATTTCCACTGTATCAAAGATTAAGTTCATGTTAAATGCAATTAGATTCAATTTTGAGTATTTTTTTAAAACACTTAAGTGGGACTTAAATAAATCTTATATGTGCTTTCATACTTTTGCATGTGTGTGTGTCTACATGTAGTGTCTTTAAAATATAGTTAAAGTGTATTGCTCAATGTATTTGGGGGCCCTAGGCAATTGCCTACACTTGCCTAATGGTAAGTCCGCCTATGGGGAGAACTCAGGGTATAAATACATGACCAAACAAAGTTATGTGCATTGTATGCATTATCCTCCCAAAAACACAAAACACTTAAGTTTTGACTGTTGCCTCTGTCTTGCTTAGTTGGCGACACTTAACACTTAATATTCAAAAATATTATTGATTGGCCTGTTCTTCTAGAGCTGCTGTACAGCCAAATCATATTTTGTTGCATTATTTTCCTGTTATCTCTGTAAAGCTGCTTTGAAACTATCTTTATTGTAAAAAGCGCTATATAAATAAAGGTAACTTGACTTGACTTAATCTAAGGCTGACCTCTAGTGGTTACTATAGGTAGTTCGGTGCGGCGCCAGAATAAAATAAATGTAAAAAATCACCATTTACAGCTCGTCTACAAAGCTCTTCCATCTTTGTATCTTTATCATTATAAGGAAAATGGTGAATTTTTAAAGCATAAATGTTTTTGTATATAGCATACAGCCCATTGGTTAGACTAATTCTCATACAAAGTATGTTTCAGTTACACATACAGCGCAGGGGGAAATATTATATTTGCTTGCTTACCTATATTTTAAAGTGAACTGAACAAAAACTGACTAAAATAGCTCTCTAAATCCAGCCAATAAACCAGTCTGACCAGTATGAAAGACAAACTAACAACCTCCAGTAGCCAACAAACATAGCAGACCGAAGACTGACATCCATTTATACTCTTTTTAGACAAAACTCAAAAGGAATTTTTTGGTTCGAAAATGTAGAAGTGGGATTAAATAAGTTAACAGAAGGACATTCACTCTAAAAACTGCTGTCACTAGTATAGTAGTGGTCAGTGGGTCAAGCCCATGATCATGATGACACAGCAGAGATCAGGCCTTTCACTCACACCCCCGTTTCCACAATGCAACATTGTTTTGAAAGTTCCACGCAGACAGTCAGTCACACACACACACTTCCCATTGGTTTAGCTCTCAATACACCCCCTTTGCAACACCGTTTCCGCCTTCGGATTTTTGTTTCCGCGATAGAATGAGTTGTGTGAATTATACATATTAATACAACAGCGAGAGTTGTTTTTCTTCCATCTGCAGCCATGTCAGACCGAGGGTCTTTCGACACTAATGTTGTGACTTTGACGAGATTTCTGCTCGAAGAGGGCAGGAAAGCCAAAGGCACAGGAGAGCTGACAACTCTTTTGAACGCGATGTGCACGGCTGTGAAAGCCATCTCGAGCGCCGTCAGAAAAGCAGGTATCGCACACCTGTGAGTATTTCTTACGCACACCTATAAACCAATGGGTTTGTTTTAGATAAAAAATATCAATACAAACCATCTCATGTTTCATTACTATATACCCACAAGGTGAACGTGATCCAGGATCAACATCCTTGTTGATGCTGGAACAATATTTCAATCAACCAATCAGATTTGAGGGATAAGTTTAATATACAATTATGTACTGTTATATTAAATGACATGTACTCACTATAGGGTTATGATTAGAAACAGGGTTTGATTTAGGGTTATTTGCTTATAATGCACAATTTACTGTTATTACTCTAGTAAGTAAATGTTGCAAGGAGACTGTAAAATAAGGTGTTACCAAAGCTTATGTTTTCGATCATTTATATTTTCTGCATTGTGACAGTTACAAAAATAAATTATGCAATTGTTATGCCAGTTGCTGTAGATAAATAAAAAGTAATTATGCATAATGGTACTTGTTGTACCATTTGTTTTATTGTTTGTTTGTATATATATATATATATAGACAGCCTTTTTTGTTTATATATATATATATATATATATAATACAACAACAAAAAAAAGGATTTTTGGATAGCGTTTTTGTGAAATATGTATTTTTTTTGTGCTATGCATTTTAATGAAAGTTAAGTTGTTTTCTTGCATGCTTGCTCACTCAGACAGCAAGATCATGCTGTTTCATTCTCTCTCTCTCTCTCTCTCTCTCTCTCTCTCTCTCTCTCCTCGCTCATGTGATTAGCTTGAGTTTTGAAACTGAAGCATGTTGACATGCCAGCGTTACGAAATACCAGCAGGACTGAAAAACCTGAAGTTTGTTTTTCTATGGCGTTTACAAAAATGAAATGGAGCCTTTTATATCACACGTTTGTTTATTATTCAGTATCCTTCACATAGTTTCTGTTTGCAGTATCACATGAGTATCACAAACAGTGCTTTTGTTCTGGAAGTAGTGTGATGTTGCTTTTATACAAACACTTCTATAAACAAGCACGAGAAACAATGCCTTAACTCATTTCAGCCCCTCTGATATGATTCAACTCATGATTTCGAAATGTTTTATGGCAGGTATGGCATTGCTGGAAGTACCAATGTGACAGGTGATCAGGTAAAGAAGCTGGACATCCTTTCCAATGACCTCGTCATTAACATGATCAAATCGTCATTCACCTCATGTGTACTGGTCACTGAGGAACATGACAGTGCAATCATTGTGGAGCCAGATAGACGGGTAAGGTACTACTTTAAGTTTAAATATTTTCTTAATTCTTTTTTTCTTTTTGTTGAAAGTATTTGCCAAAATATAGCCATAGAGTTCACAGTAACCTTTCACTGCATATTCCAAGAGTGGAAAAGTGTGTGTTTCCAGATAAACTTGCCTTTCCTGTGTAGAACATGGAGATCTAGTCACATGACTCTAACTGATTTCAGCTGCTAGGAAGAAAAACTTGTGTGTGGTGAAATCCAGGCCTTTCCTGCATTGTTGGCTAGAAATCCTGAATCTAATCTGACATTCAGGAAAAGGAACCTGAGATAATGAGCAAAGATGTATTATCAATCTGGTTCCCCGAGTCATAGAAAATAATTTTTAAAAGGCCTTTACAAGCCCTGGATTTTGGAAAGGTGAAATGTCCTGATATGATAGAGCAACATCATTAAAATGCTGTGATGTAAGTCAAGATGCACCACTTCTTCAGTAATATTTATTTAACCAAAGCTTCTTGCACGTGTTCAAGGGTAAATATGTGGTTTGCTTTGACCCCCTTGATGGTTCATCCAACATTGACTGCCTTGCTTCGATTGGGACCATCTTTGCCATCTATAGAAAGGTTTGACTGAATATTTTTAAAAGATTTGCAAGTATGACAGTATCTGAGCACACTTTAATGACTGCTCTGTTCACAGTGCACAGACAGCGAGCCGACTGAGAAAGACGCCCTGCAGTCTGGTAGAAACATAGTGGCAGCTGGATATGCACTATACGGCAGTGCCACCATGATTGTCCTCTCCACCGGCCAGGGAGTGAACTGCTTCATGTTAGATCCAGTGAGTTAGGTTTACTTACACAACTTTTACGCATCACTTTTGGGATCATTTAGTAGTGAATCAGTTGGTATCACAATTTATTCAGCCTACGCAACACTTGAAATTATAGGATTCAAACGGCTAGGAGACATAGTTTGAAAGAGTGTACACTCTTAGAAAATAAATGTTTTAGGGGTTTGCATAATAAGATAATTTTCTGGATTCACTTTTAATTAATTCATTTAGTTTTAATTGTTTTTAATTTATAAACATACTTTATGACTTGAAAAAATGTAAATTGTTGAAGGTGTTATGCAATCATTTAAAGTTCCTCTGCAGTCAATTATTTTATCCCTTTAAAAAATCAAAATTACATATTTAAACTTTTTTCCTGTGAAAATAATATCTTTATGCCTTAAAATAACAACTATTAAAGTAATGTACATTAATGCCTTAATGTAACTCTACACCCTTGCTAAATATGCAGACTATGAATATGCAAATTAGTCCCCGCTTCCACTCAATCACAGCAGCTGGACCGCCTGATCCACACAGTCAACCATAGTAAATGCTACACAATGGCAAGTGGAAATATTGGTTTTACTAATATTGACTACTTTGTCAAACAGCTTATAATGTTTTGCTAATGTTACTCAAACCATCCTGCCCTTTAAAAATGAAGATCCTTAGTAATGCTTTGAATGCATGTTGACGGGATTAGTGATATGTTTCTTATGGAAGGAAACTTCAAACCACATTTTTGAGACTGGGACGGACACTAGAGTTTAAAAGAGAAAATACTCAGCAGTGGTGTTGATTGATGAATTTGCACATAGTTTGACTTAAGGTATATTAAAAACACCACATAGACATATAAACAACATTTTCACTACAAGGGATCTGTAAGGGGGTCTATTCATCCTTATATAGAGCCTTTTTGAGTCAAGAATGTTACTGTTTAACCTTTTTTTTCTACATGTGTTGTAGTTTGTTTCTTCTACAAGTCTGTTTTTGTTTTTATGTCTGCCAACTTAAAGGTATAGTTCACCCAAAAATGACAATTCTGTCATAATTTACTCACCCTCATGTCAGATCTTCGGAACACAAATTAATATATTTTTAATAAAATCTGAGGGATTTTTGTCCCTCCATTGACAGCTATGCAACAACCAATTTGACACTTCATAAAGAGATTTAAAAAACAAATGAGTAGTTTAGTCTGGAATTTCTAAAGAGACACGGTCACATATATGATGAACATATTTAATTTAGGCTTTTATTCACATTTAAACATTCACCAACCTGCACATCATTTAACTAACACTTTTTAAGATGTTTATTACTGTAAATGTGTGTATTCTCCTCCTTCAACTGTGGATGACAATTTAAAGCATTTCACAGATACTATCCAAATACATTAAGTTCTAAATAACAATGAATTTAACTGTCAGGCTATTGGGGAGTTCATTCTGGTGGACCGAGATGTGAAGATTAAGAAGAAGGGGAAAATCTACAGTCTGAATGAAGGTTATGCCCTTTATTTTGATCCTGCTGTCACAGAGTACCTGCAGAAGAAAAAGTTCCCAGAGGTTCAATATGCTTTTTTTCCTAAGTTTAAATAAACATTGATTATAATATAATATCCAGCTACTAAAGGATGCATGGAGTATAACTCAAAAAATGTGTTCAGGATGGCAGTGCGCCCTATGGAGCCCGTTATGTAGGCTCAATGGTGGCAGATGTGCATCGGACGCTTGTTTATGGAGGAATCTTTCTTTACCCTGCAAATGTGAAGAGCCCAAAAGGAAAGGTACTTCATCTAAACATTGTTTGTCATTGACCTTCATCAATGACTTTTTTTGTTTTTCTGAACTGCATTTAAACACTTGTAACCTGCATACACTCATATATACTGTCATATAATCAGATGAATAGAACCATATATTCAGGAATATTGTGGCAGATAGGATGATGGTGAGATCATTGCTGTCATTAATTGAATTAATATGATTATTTATTTCTTAATTGTTGCTTGATATGAAGTCTTATTCAGCAGCCACAAAAAAGTATTTGGACACCTTCTAAAGAAGGGCAGAACTGCTAGACCAGAACTAACATCACTTTTTCCAATGAATTCCTCTCAAATGTATCCCAAGTAACCAGGTGTAGCGGTAATGATCCACTATGTTTTTACTATATGTAGGAATATAAATGTAATATTTTAATTAATTGTCCAGATATTATACTATTTAATGAAATACCATGACTGAAGTGAAGATATGAGAAATATATAGGATCTTGTCTCCGTTTCTTTTGTTTGGTGTCAAATCTATGTTTAAACTCAGTCCATAAGACCTGAAAAAGGATTATAGATACTTTATAGATACTTCTGTAAAAACTTTGCGCCATGCTATTACTTCACGATATTGTAATTTAAATACTTGAGTGAGAAAGCCTTTTAATGCTACACACCTTTTAAGGCCTATAGAGGGAGCTGTAGCAATAGGAGGAAGCCTTAACTAAATGTTCTTGAATAAATAACATAATAGTCTATTTCACCCTCTTCAGCTGAGACTTCTCTATGAGTGCAACCCCATGGCCTTCATCATGGAACAGGCCGGAGGAATGGCTACCACAGGGACCACAAACATCCTGGACATCCAGCCCGAGAACATCCATCAGCGGGTACCTGTGGTGATGGGCTCCACTGATGATGTCCAAGAGTACATCTCCATCTTTCAGAAACACCATAAATGAAGACCAATAGTCAGAATGTACTAAGACTGAATAATCAAGAAGATATATAATGCTTGACACTCCAAAATAAGATGCCAAAATATATTCTTACATTCAAAATACCTCTGTAATGTAGATTTAATTCCCTAAAACCAAAAGTTTTAATACACTTTATACCTCCATAAAGAAATATAATAATTATTTCTTATTTTATTTTTTTAAACTTTAGACCAAAGCATTCACTTTTAGAGAGAAACAGTATATTCTGCACTAGATAATCTCTGTTAGTGTTACTGGCAGCTGACATTTTCACGAGGATGATTTTGTCTGTACAAATCAAATAATCACTTGTGCCTTTATTGCATCTATTTTGAGAGAAGTTATTGGCAAAACAAAAGACTTCGTATGACATGTAAGTTATGTGTTAAAAACTCATATATTAAATAATATTTGATTTCATGTTTACTTTAAAGTTCCTGTGTTGATCTTTTAGTAAGCCTTTGAGAACAATTAAATATTATTTGTGAATGAAAATGCTACTTTTCCGTTATCATCCTCAGTGTAATCCTATATGAACAGTGATTTTAATACAGGACATACTGTAGAACAAGTTTAGGCAACCAAATGAAGAACAGATGACCTGTTCTGTAAAGGCCAGTTGTCGCATAGTTGACATTTGAGACACATTTTGGGGTGTTGCTCTACATGACCTTGGCCAAAATATATGTGCATGCAAATCTGTCCATTTCAAGATGTTAATGATAATTATTTGTAGCATAGTACAGTATAAAACAAAATGTATGTATAGAAATGATCAGGTAAATGCTTGCCTGTGTTCAGTGATTTCTCCTGTGTTAGAGCTCACAGCTTTTCTTCAGGGAGTGAAACATTGTCTGGAAGGTTCTGATCCTAATGAGTTTATTATTTTGGGCTCTGTAGCAGAGAAAGCACCCACATTTAAGGCAATAAGAGCATGAGACAAGGCTTGTTTGGAAATATGTCTCTCAAATCTGTTGAATCTGGAGAGCGACGTCCATCAGTGCTTAAATATATTGCGTAAACAGTGCTTGTTGAGGATTAGCATTTAAATAAAGTCCTCGGAAAGCATGTTAATTGCACTTTTCAGTGCAGTGAATCAAATATAATGCATGAGTAGCATGCCCTTCATCAGTTTTCTTTAAATGTGCTTGATGTGTTTAGTCACAGTTCTAGGTTTGATTTTGACTTATGGGGACACATTTACACGTAAATAAATACACCGTTTTATTAATGCGATCCATTTAACAGACCTCCGGTCTTCATTAAGACATGATTGTCATAAACAATCATGAGCTTTGATTTGTGACCCTTGACCTTCTAACCCCTGAGTATATGTCATGTGTCAACAGTGAATATAAATAATTAGCTGAGAGCCAATGAGCGTGCTTTATAAGCTGGGCTCTTTGAGCTCTGGCTCTACTAGCATTCAGACTACACTACTGTCACTTGATCTGCTTCACCAATATAACTTTGGCCTTCATCTACTCACTGTGTATCTAAAAAGACTGCGTAGAGTCTCTTCAGTTAGTCTCTGCCTGTTCAACTCCAGCAACACTTGGATACTGTAAAAATGTCGGATCAGTCTGTCTTTGATGTGGACGTATGGACCCTCACTCGCTTTGTGATGGAGATGGGGCGGAAGGTGAAGGGGGCCACCGGAGAACTCACACAGCTCATTAATTCATTGTTAACTGCTATTAAAGCTATCTCATCTGCTGTCAGGAAAGCTGGACTCATTCATCTGTAAGTTTCATTGAATTGTTTTGCATTATGAGAATGATTATGTTTTACTCAAACTGTGTTTAAGCTTTGACTGGATGAAGCAGAAGAGTTTGTTCATTTGATAAAATCAAAATGTGAAGTGAAATAGACAGACCTAGTTATGGTTTTAGAGACTGGTTAAAGTTAGTTTTTGTCAATGAACCCTAAAGTTACAGTTCTAGTACGGTTAGCGAAACAATAAACTGGGTTGTACTTTATTTTACAGTATGTACACTCACGTGAATGATTACAGTACTTAGAAACTACCTAGTAATTGCATTGAGGTAACTGCATGGGTTATACCTAGTTATTACCCAGTTAAAATTGTCTGTAATCCACAGAACGGTAAGATACAAGATGAAGGGGATACAAGACACTTTAATGAACACAGAAATGAATAAGCCAATTTTAATTAAACATCAACGATAACTCAGATGATGCCAAAAAATGAATTAAGAGAAACTGAGGGATTATGGATACAGGGTGTGAAACTCAACAGATAATGAACAGCACCTCGATCATGACCATTTTTAATGTAGTTGTAAATTAATAATAATAATATAATTATAATACTGTACTCTTAATAATGATAAATGATCCATTGCATTTGAGGCTGGTCATTTCTAGTTCCCAAATATGTTATTTTATAGAATAAGGAAATATTTAAGAATAAGGAAATGCCACCAATCACTGTTTTGGCATCTGAAGCTCAGTATCTGCTTTTTAAAAACACAGTCAAGGCCTTGCCGGGCAGGTGAACGTCACAGGCGATGAGCAGAAGAAGTTGGATGTGCTTTCCAATGATCTGGTCATTAATATGCTGCATGCCTCTTATGGCACCTGTTTGATGGTTTCTGAAGAGAACAAGGATGTCATCTACACACCTGCTGAGAAAAGGGTATGAGCATTTTGATAAGTCTTGTTTATGAGTATATATGGCATTTTACTGTTAAAAAGTCTGTCATTATTTACTCACAATCATGTCGTTTCAAACCTGTAAAAGATGAGGCAGAAAGTTAATACTGCTTTTTTCAGTCAAACTCCCAAAAGTGCATAATACAAGCTTCAAAAAAGTAACTGTGCTTTTGTCTCTCTGTTTTTAGCTTGACAGGGGCTAGCCTTTCCTTTTGTTTTCAAAAAAAGAAATCAGACGGATTGAAATGAGATTGAGTAAATGATGACTATATATATATATATATATATATATACCTTTAACACCTGATGTCATGTTCACGATTGTGTTATGAACGAACCATAGGTAGAAGGAAAATAATGTAAGTAAATTGGAGCAATGAGCGCTGGTCTCATAAGTAGAGTACGTCAGGGTTAACTAAAGGTGCATCAGGGTAAAATACACATTTGTACTGTGGCTGTAGGAGCTCAACACACTTCAAATAGAAAGAAACACCAGCAAATTAAGAAAACATCATCCCTTTTTTTATATGCTGCAAAAGTTCACAACGCAACCAAATAACACAGACAACAATTTTTTTTAAAGAGATCCAAACAAGTGATGAACTTGGTTGGGACATGCTCATTGTTCAGTGACTACTTGTCAGTGGTGTGGTCAATGACCTGAAAAGTGAATTTTTTGCTTCTTTTAACATTCTAATAGTACGTATGAGTATTTGCAACGTGTTTCTGTATTTGGGTGCATTGTGAATATTTGCAGCACATGTTTTCTGTATTTGCAGGTGTGATAATAAAATGCTTTAAAATAAACATTTTAATGACAGGATATTTCTTACACAATTTATTGACCTTTCACCTCATGTGTGGAGCAAAGGCCCACCTTGCTGCCTCAAACATTCATAAGATTTTTAAACAAACAAACCACTTGTATGGTTTATTTTTACACAAAATCTGTTGCTCCATTGCAGAATATATATATATATATATATATATTACAGTATGTATTACAGTATCCTCTAGCTGTACCCTACATATTGATGTGCTTATATTATAAAATGACATTGTTATTGGATAAAAGAGACCATAATCTAGCTCAAAATGTGTTTGCAACGTTGCTTGTTTTGGAATAAAAATCTTATTTCTGATGTTTCAAATGCAGTTTTTAAATTCCTGGTAATTCCTGGTTTTTCTCTCGAAATAACTCAAAATACTACTGCTAATAAATTAATTTGAGCTAGAATTGATCAAAACAGCGAGAACACGATAAAGTCTCTTTAGCTTCCATCGCACAAAATAAGATTGTAAGTCAAGAAAAGTTAAATAATAAAACCTTAGAAATGTCTGTGTTGTTTTAGAATAAGTCATGGCTGCTATGTGAACTATTCGTCAGTCTAATGCACCACATGTTAATGCATGTTCGCTGGAGTTTACCACATAAAGTCACCATCTCATTTTGGCTGCTGTTTGTCACAGGGAAAGTATATAGTCTGTTTTGATCCTTTGGATGGCTCCTCCAACATTGACTGTTTGGCCCCTATAGGCACCATCTTTGCCATCTACAAAAGGGTGAGTGTTTGCACTGCATCTGTTGACTGCAAGACTAGAGTTTGGAGTTGCATGTGCATTTGTTGTAGTTTTCGATGCATGCTAGAAACCCATAAGGAAATGCAAAGTAATAATAATAAAATTGTATTTCCATGTAAGCTTTCTGTAATGTGGTGTGTGAGATGGATTGGTTTGATGTTTGTTGTGTTGTGCTACTTTCCCATGCAGATTGACGAGGTATGCTGACCCTGCCTGATGACAAATACTGGCTAAGCAACGACTTCAGTTTAACTTAAAATTAATTATATTAACTGTGCTAGAATAGCAACGGCACAGCTGATACTATTAGTGTATTATTTAACGTGTTTTATGTTTTGAGGTGATCGTATCTTACTGTAGTAACAAACATGCACGCTAGGTGGCATCATTGCGTTTGTTAAATGTTGACGTGCATGCAATTTTGTTTGCTTTAACGAGTCATGTAATCATGATGAGGCTAAATTCACTCTTTTGTTTTTGTAGACAGACGGCTCATTCAGTTGTTTTTCCTGTTTCAGGCCTCAGATGGAGAACCGAGCATTAAGGACGCCCTACAGCCGGGCAATCAGATCGTGTGTGCGGGTTACGCTCTTTACGGCAGCGCCACACTCGTGGCTCTCAGTACCGGAGCTGGAGTTAACTTTTTCATGCTTGATCCAGTACGCACAAAGCATACACTAATAATGAATAATAATGGCAAGACTTTCTGAGATTAGACGTTCTGAGATTAGAGTTTTATGGCCACAGTATTTCAAAATACTAGGAATCAATTTCATTGAAGGCCATTTGCAGCTTAATGACTATATGAACAAAGTGAGAAGACACCTAGCATTATATTGTATTAATATGTACTGTATAATGTACTGTACACACACACACTTATACAATGTGTTAGTGAGAATTGTTTCAGTTCTCTTTATGGTTGAACATGTTTGGAGTTTTTTTTTACACATTAAGAGTGGCACTTCTTTTTTTCAATTTCGGATAAACATCTTGAATAATATGTGGTTTTAGTTTTGATTCCTCATCTTTGGCTAATCTATATTTAGTTTATTTTTTTACTATAACATACAGTACAGTTGTGTGTCCCTGTGTAACATATGAGCTCATGAGTTTTTTGATGTTCCTCTTCCTCAGGCAATTGGAGAATTCATTCTGACAGACAGAAATGTGAGGATCAAGAAAAAGGGGAAGACTTACAGCATCAATGAAGGCTATGCTAAATACTTTGATCCTGCAGTCAATGAGTATTTAAAGCACAAGAAATACCCAGAGGTGGGTTCCGTACAGAGGCATACATAGGGAAAGAATGATGGTTTGTCTGCTGATTTTATTTTGGGAAATCTTATTGTTGCTGGCTGAGATTTTTTTTTAGCTAAATGTGTCACAGCACTTACACAGCACAAATCGAACCGTTGAGTGGCAACGGTGATTTGCTGTGTGCAACTCATCATGTGATAGAGCCTTACTCACATGTTCATGACATGTTGCGACAGAACAGGGAATGTTGCTTAGCTGGCCTGAAGATCACTTGGTTTAAAACAAAGTGTGTCTGAATAATGCTTGCTGACCGATCAAAAGCTTGCATGACTGCAAGGCCGTGCTTAACATCAGCTGATGTTTGCACACATTGCATATGCTCAAAAGTGATGAGCGTCTTCCTCTGCAGAAAGCGTCCTGTTCTGTTTTCTGACCTGGAACGTATAGACTCAGCATTTGTAACTGATTCAAGAACGATCTTTGACGACAAGAACGTGTCATCGTTCAATATGCTGAGTATGAATTTTACGTGGGTCAGCTAGTTAATTATTAAAATTCATTAATTTTTATTTTTTTGTGAATAGATGTGAGATTTTGTGTTTACAGGAATACGTGTTTTTGTTCCTTCATTTTAAGATAATCTTAAGCAGTCTGACAGAGATAAAAAGGAAAAAGAAAACAAGAGAAAAAAAGATTGTCTTTGCCAAAATACTGCATTATGAAATGTGAAACTTGCTGATCATATACATTATGTTATCAACTAAATCAAGCATGTTTCATGTGGGATATCATGTTGTTTTGTGTTGTCAGAAACATGTTATATCTTAAAGAATTGATTTGGGTTAGGTAAAGGGACACGCCGCCACCTCTTTATATCCAAATTTAAGGCCAAAAATTCTAACTTTATGTAGTTCTTTTTGTTTGTTTTACTGAAGATGTACATTTCATTTGATGACTGATGTGTGGGTTACACTTTATTTTAAGCTGTCCTAATTACATTGTAATTATACAAATAAGTACTGAGAAATATGAATTATCAACATGTACTTACTATACATGTGGGATTAGAAGTAGGGATTGCTACTCTTTTACTATAGAAGTGTAAAAACAGGGACACTGTAAAATAAAGTGTTACCGATGTGTTTTAGCTGTCCAGCTGTCTTTCAGTTTCCTGGAACTTGTCACACTACTTCCTGCTTTCCTATCCTCTTTTATTGAAGGACTTTTGACCTTTGTTCCTGACATTATTTGTTTTAGGTCTCTATAGATTAGACTGGTGCAAGTCGAACGTATTTTCAGATTCTTCACAAATCCAAGCCTTGAAAGATCATGTAAAATATATTAGTTTTGTTCATTCAAATGTATACTGATGACATTTTCTGATTTTATATTTGATGAAATGTAACTGTCTCACAGGATGGCAGTGCCCCATATGGTGCCAGGTACGTTGGATCGATGGTGTCTGATATACACCGTACTATTGCCTATGGTGGCATTTTCATGTACCCAGCCAATGAGAAGAGTCCAAAAGGAAAGGTGAGCTCACATGTTTTGAGATATTCAGGGCAGTGGAAACCGGTCATAAAAACCCCCACATCTGGTGATAGTGATATAGTAAAATATTGAGTATGACGAAACTGAAAGATAAGACTTGTATCATATGTTACAGTAAAGTGTTTAACTTCAGGTTAATCTTATGGTTGTGTTCAGTGTTATTTTAGTATTATTTATATATTATTGCAGTTATTATTAGCTGCTATTTACAGTTTTATTTTAATTTTAGTTTACGCTTTAGTAACATTTTAATGTGCTGCTGTCATTTTTATATGGTTTTTAAATTTTATTTTAATTTTAGTAATTTCAATGTACTGTATTTTATTTTTTGTTGCCATGGCAGCATTTCTACTTTTTTCATTCAGGTTTTTTTGTTTGTTTACCTCTTCATCTAATATGTACATATTATTTCTTTAAACTTTATTGTTTGTTTTCCTGATGATTTTCCTATTGGTTTTTATAATGATGTTTTTCAATTTAACATAAGGTCTGTAGTAAACATAACTTGACGAGTACTGTCATAAACTGAAAAACCTGTTTTAAAAACCCATAGGAAAATCTCACGGGAGCCACTGGCGATTAAAGGCTGGCCAACATTAAAAGATTTTTAAAATGTGAGAGAATGTGAAAAATGTGACAGACCACAAACATGAAGATAAAAACTTATAGATATAACAGTGGCTGTGGAAAACTATAGATATAGGATCTAATCCGAACCCAGGATTGTTGGATTGCCCAAAATCGTCCCGATTATCTTGTTGTGCGTGGTGCCTTCAGACTTCCAAGTTTTGACTTCACACCTGCAGCACTCTATTAACAATATGTATGCATTAATTTTAGCTTAACACTAACAACTCTCCAGCAAACTAAGTCAGTGTTTTATAATGTAGAACACTTAATGGTTTACAGCAGGTAACATATAACCTCTCATTTAATGTTGAAGATTTGCGTCATTCTGACAATGGGCAATGACCAAACACACAGGATAAGCCTAAACTGGAGCAGTTTAGCTCCACTATAGCAATAACCACTATAGCATGAAAGCAGTGACCCAGATATAGTATCTGCAGCTCATGCTGCTTTTCAAGAAATGCCATGTATTTACACAATCCAGTGTGCCTGTTCTACATAGATAGGACTGAAATGAATCCTTTCTGAATGAACTCAAAAACATACTCAATGACCCAAATTGACAATTGATAAGAGGTAATGAAACATATCGGAAAGACTAGGATAAGTGTTCACGGTTTAGACCCTTTGGAAAAATAACTTTGATTGTGGGTTTATCAGCGTTTTGTAACTTCTCTAGCTCTCTTTTTTCTCTCGTGTTTCTCTCTCCAGCTGAGGTTGCTGTACGAGTGTAACCCCATCGCCTTCCTGATCGAGCAGGCTGGAGGCATCGCCACGACAGGCACTCAGCGCGTCCTGGATATTATTCCTGAGGCACTGCATCAGAGGGCGCCGTTTGTGGCGGGCTCTCCAGATGATGTGGAGGAGTACTTGTCCTTTGTCAAGAAACAGAAAAAATAAGAGATCTTGGTTGCGATATGATCTATTAAAAACCCACACGACATCGAGTTAGCATACAAAACATCACAGTAGCTTTTTTTAAACAGTAGAACCTATGCTTTTGTATACAGAATCAGATTAAATTTACAGTATTTTAAATCCTTTATCTTTTCTTATTTCACAAAACACACATTTAAGGCCTTTTCAGTTCAGATCGGGTCTTCTAACTCTTTCGCAATCTGTCTTTCTACCTCACTTGAATAATGTGAACACAATGCGCCTTCAGCAAAGTGTTGTTTGTTAGTTAGTAAAGCATTTACACCCTCTTGTTCCAACAGACCCCTCCCTACTAGTACAAGATCCAAAACCCCAGTAATCTCCACCCCACAAGTCTTAGTTTGCTGGTCATGATGACGGCCTTTGTAATGGAAACATGCCAAGAGTTAAAAAAATAGGACACATTGTATTGCTAGAGCACATGAACAGCCTTTTCATGTTAATGTTGACCTCTCCTGAAGATCACAACACATGCAGTGACGGAAAAATAAAATGAGACATAGTATGTCTGGAAAACCTTTTTTTAA
The DNA here is from genome assembly GCA_037043235.1 of Rhodeus uyekii. NCBI lineage: Eukaryota > Metazoa > Chordata > Actinopteri > Cypriniformes > Acheilognathidae > Rhodeus > Rhodeus uyekii. The sequence continues at coordinate 7,536,819 of JAWRVZ010000010.1, read as the reverse complement.
AACCTCAAGAACATTTATCCCAGATATGCTTCTGCTTATGTTTAGGTTTTAGAACGCAGTTTTAACCAGCTATCGTCCGGCTTAAAACAAATGTAATCTTATCACGTCATTGCCAGCATTTTGACTTGAGATCAGCAAACAGAAAATTATAACTAGTGCAACTAAAGCGATATTTGACCCAAAAATGTAAAATATTTTGATACTAGTTGTTCCAAACCTGAGTTTTTTTTTCTTCTAATTGAACACAAAAGTTGATATTAAACAATGAAGTCAATAGGTGTCATCGACATTTAACTTTAAAATATCATATTTTGTGTTCAACAGACATTATACATATGTTGCAGCGAAGTGACAGGAATAAATGTGTTTTAAATATACAAACTCTTTCAAAACTGTGGGATTGTTTTCGAAAGAAGTATCTTATTCTCCACAAGCTACATTTATTTGATCTGAAATACTGATACTTGAAATATAATTTGAAATATTTTTATAATTATATTTTTCAGCATCATTACTCCAGTCTTTAGTGTCACATGATCCTTCTAATATGCTGATTTGGTGCTCATGAAAACAATAAAAACTCTTTTGAACAGTGGTGCATCAACGGGAAAAAATATGCTATATATAAAACTATTGGAAGAATAAAATCCAAGCAATAACAGAAACAGTAACATTTTCTTGAGGTTTTTCAAGGTTTAATTGATCATACAGAAAGTAGGAATTAAAAAACACATTTGTACATTTTGACTTAAACCTAAAGAACATGTATTTACATAGAGGCAAAAATCAACTAAATCAATGCCATTAAAATGACAAAACAAAAAAAAAACAAATTGCATAAAGTCCCTAAAACAGTGTCACACCATTCCCAGAGCTTGAGGTTTCCCTCAGTCTCGTTCAGGCTGTGAGACACAGTCCCCTGTGTTAGGCGACTCCTTTTCTACTACACTAGTGGATATTTGTGAACCACGCAGGTACCCAAGACATGTGGCTTTCTGGTACAACGTCTTGATATGAGGTATCTTCCTTAGACAAGAGGGTAGCTAGCAGCTGTAGCAATGCCACAGTGGTTGTGTCTGTCCTTTGCCATGTATATATATCCTTTATCACCCCAGTTCTCACTCCAACTAGAATACAGAAAAGGTACATTGGGTTAAAAACACTGGCTTTAAACATCAGCCTTTCATGGTTTTATAAATGTACGACGTGTATGATCTTCTTACCTGTTCTTGACAATCCAGTACTTTTTGCCATCGACATCCTCACCCTCAAAACCATAACCGACAGCAAGAACGCCATGATCTAGCTCCTCGCTGCTGCACTCTTTCTCAAAGTAGATGCCTATAAAAAGAGACATACATCCGTTAGTTCATATCAACAGGCACTAAATGTGTCATAATTGGGTCATTTAGTAGGCTTAACAACTAGTGTAAGAAATTAGCACACCTGACTGGTAGAACTGGAAAGACTCATGTCCAGCGTCAATAGCCACAGACACTGGCCCCACAGAGGCTATAGCTTTCATCAGAGCATGTTCCTTTCCACTGGGAATGTCAACGAATCCAGTGTCATTGGCTGCGCTAGATTTGGGATCGTAATGGCAGGGCTGATCGTCCTGAAAATAGATGTAAAACCAAGCATGTATGTTATGGTAATCCTTTATGTAATCAAACAGAAGAACTTCAGAAGAACAATAAAGCAATGTAGCTTACAGTTCCCAAGTAGGGGTAGGACTCCTCTGAGTCCAGACCGCTTTGGTCCTTGATGTACTGGAAGGCTTGGTCCATGAGGCCTCCGTTACAGCCCTCATTGCCTTCGGGACGGGAGCAGTCCACCAGGTTCTGCTCACTCAGAGACACCAGTTTTCCAGTCTTTCTGAACATCTGACCCTCCATGGCTCCGGTAGTGCTGAAGGCCCAGCAAGAACCGCACTCACCCTGAAAATATCAAGATATTTCTTATTGAGGTTCTCCCTTCAACATGCTTTTTGTTCTTTAAAGAACCACTGTCTAGAAAAACATGGATATATGAAGAGGCCCAATTAAAAAAAAATGTATTTGTTTACCTGAAAGAGTCATGCAAATGAATAAACTATGGGCATTTTTTTAATAACAAATTTAATAAAAATAAAACTTCTGAAACACTGACAGTTAACTGGAATGTAATAATTCTATTTGACTTAGTTATTTTAAATCATTATTTTCATTATTGAAACTATGAGTGGCCAAAGATTAAAATGAGTTTTGAATATTGTTGTGCACAAATGGGGCCTTGGTTAAAAAGTTAGTAGTTTACAAAATGGTTTACCATTGGTGTAAACAAACGCTACGCATCCATAAGCTAAAAAAATCTCTTTAAACAGCCTAACAGATTATATGTAAATGGTGCATATGGTTTATTTATGACACGCTTTCTCTGTGTATACTTGGAAAACACTAATGTGATCTTTCACACACATCATATAGATCTAATTTCTGAATAGATCGGACATGTCTTTAATGTATGGAGTTTAAATACGGGCCGTGGCTCATATTAAATAGAATATAATTTCTAGCTTTTAAAGATAAAGACAACCATCTCACCTGGTCCTTCACGGGAGTCACATATCCCTTTTCTCTCCAGTCCAACTTATTTGGGACCTCCAGGAAACTGGGTTCCATGAAAAGGGATCCGGTGAAGCGTCTCTCTTTCTTGTGCCTGAAGCCATTCACCACCTGCCTGAACTCCTCGTGAGTCTGTAGATATAGAACAGATTGATGAATGCTGAAGAAATTTCATAAATCAATATTTATACGCCTCAAAAAATGCCTCAGTCTTACCATATCACCAAAGTGGTTCATTCCGAGTCTGTAAGTGTGTTCGCCCATGGAGTGTTCGAGATTGTGCATTTCGATCTTTTTCAAGTTTTTCTCCCAGACCATTCGCCTCCACCCCTCCTCCTTCTGTGTTGAAAGAGATAACACGAGTTCCACATCTTGCTCCGTTTTCAACTCGTTCATGTAAATTTAAAGCCAGCAAAGAACCTTTCCCACTCACTTCATGGTATTTTTTACTGTGCCAGTTCTTCCACTGTTCCCAATGGTCGTCTAACTGCTTGTCCAGAGTTGGAGCAGCAAATACAGCGCTGAGGCACAACGTGAACGCTGCCAAATACACCCTCATGATCAAAACACTGCGGAGGAAAACAACAACAGATCAGACCTGTTGCAACAAGTGACCATGAACAATGTAATCGTATGAAATTAAAACATGTACAAGCTACTGTTTTTCACCACCCTTTTAGTTCAAACATTTTGAATTGAGACTTTAAAAAAAGAAAATTTTTTTTTTACAAATATTCAATGTCTTATATAGAAGCTAATTTCTTTGGTAGACATAAAAGGTCACAACTATGAGATAAAAATAAATAAATTATGATTATTACGGAACTATGTCATAATTTCGACTTTTAAACTCATTATTATGATTTAGCAGATTAAAATTCCAACTTTTCGGTCCATTTCTTTTCATGTAAGGCTGAAATAAGTGTTATTGTAATTAATATACTCATAAGTGCTTTATAAACCTATATGGTTGGAGATATTGTTTAGCAAGAAATGTGCTTGAAATATCGTGTCAAATATGTGTTCGTCAGTCTCCTCGCTGCTGTATAATTTAACGTGTATGTATATTTAAAAGAACAGGCCTATATATATTTCCAGTGTGGTGAGATCAGATTACGGCCACGACATATTTGTTTACATCGTGCAAAGAAACAGCAGTAGGCAGGCGAAGTTAATAACCTTGTTATGAACAGTAATTACAGCCAGAGTAATCAAAATAGAGTCGACGCGTTAATTAAAAGGACAAAATGGCCTATGTAGACGAACAGAAGCGACTCGCTAACGGGATATCTGGAAAAAATCGGGAGAATGCGGTGATCCTTTTGTAACAGTCACGGGATCTGGGCGGTTACAGCTCAGTTTCCCAGGAAAAGAAAACAAAGAGCGAAACCAGGCCTCGGAAATAGAAAAGGAAACTTATCGGGAGAAACATATGCGAAAAGCGCTTATGTTTCGCCCATCTATTAAATAAAGATATGACCGTGCGTCGAATACGGTTCATGAATACAAAACACAATAATGTATTTTATATTATAGTTAATAAGATCTCGGTATTAGCAACCGAGCGACCTAACAAGCTCCATTTTTGTTCTGCATAAAGCTAAAACACACACACAATTAAACAAAACAAAGATGTATAAAAACAATTTGTACTAAAGGGTCCACACAGGCGCTTTTAAAAAATAAACAAATAAATACATAAATGAATGAATAAAATATGTAAAGAACAAAAATATATTTCAGAGAGCTTTATAAAACTCTTGACTCACCCTGTGTTCCTGAAACCCGGAGAAAATATTTTGTCGCGAACGGGCCACAAGTTTATAGGGAACCTGAAGGCAAATTCCTCGATTTCTCATTGGTCGAGACTATTGTCTATCGATCTTTCGATCCCGCCCCCAACAATACGTCAGAGCGCATGTGACCCACCAGCACGTGATGAGTTACCGACAGATGATCTTAAAAAAACAATATCTCCATCTGCATAAACAACTTAAACAAAACAAAAAAATGTTATGCCTATTCAGTTGTTGTACATATTATTAAGCTGCCAGTAATGCTTATGCCTCCTTAGTATTCGATTATGAAAACATTTAAAACGTTTATGGAACGTCACAAAACAAAAGGGGCGCTATTTTAATAGACGGTCTCATTAAATTTTCAAAAGGAACACTATAAAATACAATAATGTACAATATTAATGCTTTGAACCCTGCTCACTCACACACAGAGAACACCAAGGCCTGTGTATATTGAATTTACTGTCAGCATGTCTATGTGAGGACGTCAGTGCAGGTTAACATTTCATAAGAGGTCATAGTTGCTTTACAATAGCAATAACTTGACCCTGTAACAACATTCCACATTGTTTACATTCACTGTACAAACACTACAAGACAACTAAGGGGAAACACTGATTAATGGGCTCATCTCATCTCTTTAGATCGTTAATTAATTGACAACTACACTCTTAAAAAATAATGCTTCTTTTGGTATGGATAAACATCCATAAACATTCTGTATTGTGGAAAAAATGAAACTGTGTAAGAGAATGTGAGAATGTGTAATAGAAAGAGAGCCGAAAAATGAAGAGAACAGGAAACTTTATGTTATGTTATGTTGAAATATAGGTGCGGTAATTCCGGTTCGCTAAATAATGCAAGCCCTGTCATGCCACGTGATCTGACTCCTCAAAAAAAAACAAAAAAAAAAACAACTAAGGACATGATTATTCATCATGTACTCATCATTTTCAAGTCATTTTAGTGGGTCCTGCACCACATGGTTTTGATTTGAAGGCTTCAGTGGGAGAGCACATGCAAAAGGCATTTTACCCAGAATTTACTGGAGGGCAATTAAGAAGAGAGAGAAAACAACAACAATACATGGGCTGTTACTGTGACAGGGTTATTAGCATATTACATAATTTTAGACCACGTAATCAGCCATTTTGTAGGGGAAAACTTCCTTTCCTGAAAAATAATCCTGTCCTTGTGATTTCCTCAACATCTCTACAATATTTTCTCTGTTTCTCAGGTAATATATGCTTGTGTTTGAATGTTTTATTTGTTTGCTTACATATAACAATGAACTTCTAATTGTTCTTTTTTACTGTAGGTTGAAAATTCAATTTTTTTTTAATCCCCCTTTCTTACCACAAGGGCCATTTGGAGTTAACTAAAGACAAAGATGTGTTAATAGTGATCAAGATGTGCGTCTACGAATTGTCACACCTTTAGTACAGTGGGGGTAGTTGTAATCTGATTGGTCAGTTTGAATGTCTCACTTTGGGTTTCAGTCACACAGTCAAGGAAGGGATAAAAGAAGATTGAACTGTTGCTCTTGGTTCTTCTTTTCAGTGTCTCGTCTTTTCATCTGGGGCTTTTTCATGAGTCCTCCTCGTTTCTTTGCTCTTTCTCTCTACACTTTATTTCTCTCTATCCCTCATGTAACATTGTTACATATATGCTGGGTACGATTCATGGAATACGTTTTTATCATTTCACACATCTATTTTGTAACTATTTTAAGTGTTCCATAACCAGATACTGTCATTCAATCTTTCAATAAGAAGTGATAAGATAACTAGTTTTGATTCAGTATTAACATTAATGTGCTAGCTATTGCAATACAATATAATCATACACATATTTTGCTATTATAACTGCACTTATTTCCATCATTGGGATAGTAGCAGTGGATGGTATAGACCATAAATGTACAGTTTTATACCATCTTGCTGATCATGTTTCTTTAGTCATTTGACAATTCTGCAGGCGAACCACTGTAGGCAAACCACCCTTACAGCTTACATTTTGTAAGGCCCGCCCAATCGGCCCAACGGCCTAAACTGGTGAAGGATTACTTTGCTTTTGGTCTTTGCAGTGTGGCAAAGTAGTTTAATTCCAATTCACTTTTATCGGACTCCATTTCATCATGACCTCCAACCTTTAAGTTGAAACGGTGACTTACATAATCATTTATCTAGTAGACAATTGATTATTCTATTGAACTCTACTCTTATTATTCTCATTCACCAGTTTCGATTAGGGTCTCGCTCTGGCCGTTTAACGTGTTTCCCACAATCACAAATTCGCCAGTCTTATTCACTGGACAGAGATAACTGACCATAGTGTTTAGAGGGCCATTTCCACGCTTGCTCTCTCTAAAAGTATCGTGGTTAGTCCTCATAGACCTGTATACACTTGAATTAAAGTTGCATTAAGACATTTCAAACAATATCAAATATGTATAATGTTGTATGACAATTGTTCACATTAAATCACATCGATTTTTGGTGAATTTCAGATAATCTCATGGAGAGATGGGGGGAGAGGGTGTGAAGCGAAAGAGATGCAGATTAAAACAATACAAAAGGTGATCAACTCAGCGTGATTATATCTCAGATTATGATGCTAATTATGCAAGATAGTTCAAATGTTAATTTCCAGAAACGTCCTATGTTTAGTCAGAAAGTAGCCCTTCTCTAGGCCAGATGGCTCTGTATTATAATTTGTGTCTTAAACATGTTTTTCAAACAATGCAAAGGGCCTGTAAAGGGCAAAAAATTGCATAAACGACATTATCACACATTTTTTCAAAAAGAACATTGATGAGAATCATTGAGTAAACAATTTATTATATAAAAAAGTAGTACATGGTAAAGTTTAAGGAAGTATTAAGGACATGGCATTCAGAGACATGCGAACATAATATAAATAGAGAAATAATGTGAAGGTATTGTGCAAAGAGATGACTGTACAAGTCTTAAATACACCAGAATAAATTCCACTCTGATTTACCCTGTTAAAGTCTTAAGAGGGGAATCATGAACCTTGACCACAGCTAAACAGAGAAAGAGCTCCATAACATGGACTTAATCACAATATAAAAATGTGCCTTTTGGAGTGAGAGAACAAAATAGGCCCGATTCCCTTTTTTTTTTAAAGAAATGTTCGTGATTTTAAGCCTGCAAGGGGAATGATGAAGGGTTGGAGGATAGACCTGTCCCAAAATATAATATGGAACAGTCCTGTTTGTTTAAGACATTAAAAACATGATGAAACTGCAACTGTCTCATTTAAAGAAGAGCAAGAGAGTCATAGCACGTGTTTGGATGTAACAGAGAGCCTTTGCTGCCACCTACAGTTTTCAAGTTGTCACTTCATTTGTGTCCGGTATTCCACATTCCTTACAACCAGAAAGGTATTCCTATAACTGAGGAATGGCATCACTTTTATCAGTTTCAATACAAATGTCGACATTTTATGACATTTTTAAATGTAAGCGTTCAAAATAAATTTGTCTTAAACACCCAACAACAGTGTAAATGCGTGAAACAGAATATACTGATATAACAGCTGAACAATTGCAACAAAGATCATGCTTATCAACACACAAAATCTTATTTGTCACATAAGTGCGTTATTTCATCATTTCTATTTGATAGGTCGAGCCGTAATATTTCTCAAAAGTGAATGTGACATAACCACAAGTGTGAAGGTCAAATGTGAAGAATTTTTACCATGTATTTTTGCTTTTCAAGGAATGTTTAGTATGATGGTTTGTGCTTCATCAGTAAAATTCAAATCTGAAAAATATGCCTTTTAGTTCATTCAGGTAGTAAATGTAAACTACACCCTTTTCTATGTTGTTGAACAATCATAAATCTATTGTTACATAATAGATATGTTCATTAAAAGCTTCAGCTTCATTAAAAGACAGGTAAACACTGAAGCACTTGCAGAAGTGCACATCCATTTATGAAATCTAAAATGATGGCTTTGTCAACAGTTTACCATCTTCAAGGCACTCAATAGATTGAGTCATTTAGTAAATAATGTTGCCAAGCACTTAGTGATCTAAAATTTGGTCATCAAATTTAGCCTAATTCCCCTATAACAGCTGTCTGATTATATAAAAGAAAATTAAATTAAATTAAATTTAGGAGATTTTGGGAAAGGTCGTCTACAGATTCACATTGGGAATGAGAGACGGCTGAAAAAAAAAAAGTTTTATACGGTAGGCACCTTTTGAGAGACACCAAGAATGAACATTCAGAAATCGCGAAGGGCAACAAAATGGACATGAAAAGAGTATCTGATTCAAATTGAGTTTGATATTCAACACCACTTTGCCGGTGAATTGCACGTTTCTCAATAGACGTTCTCAGTGGCGTACTAACGAGAGACCACAGAACTGATGGAGTTGTAGGACGTGCCCCCCCCATTACACACCGGGCTGTAGGGCTCCGGTGGAGTGCCCAAAATCTCCAGGTTGACTCGGAACACTGGCGCAGCTCTAAGGAGGAAATCCGCTGCGTCCCGACGGCCAAGTTCTCGCAACTTAGCAACCAAAACGCCTATGGTTGAATCAGGTTGTTGGCTCCATTCTTGGAGGAGCGTGGCTGTGGGGCTGATAAGGGAAAGGGGGTCTGCAGGCGGCGTCCCATTGGTGCCAGAACTGTATTTAGCAGCAAGCTCACTAAGGCCCAAGTTCATGGCAAGCAGGCACCAGTCCTTTCCGAGGGCATCAGGTGGATCCAGCAGGCGGCAGAGCTTCCGTCGAGCCAGGTGACTGACTTCTGCCACGGGCACTTCCCCACCAAGACTGCCGTGTTTATAGACCTGGGTGCAACCTAATGCTACGATACTGACAAAGCTCTCACGATAGCCACCCATGGTGTTCGACAGTGCGTTCTCGCCTCGTGCCTGAGCACGAAAAAAGTCCCTCGGCTGGTAGAGCATGACAGGGCCGTGGTGTTCCCGCAGTTGCTGAGGGCTAAGATAATGTCGGGCGGTTAGCAATCCGGGTAATGTAGCAGCTAAGAGACCCTCTGCCATGCCGCACAACGTGTCCAACAAAGAATAGCAACGTCCTGGATCTGTGTCAGGTCCTCGTAACTGTACCTCCATGCCCTGCCCGTGGTTCACAAGCAGAACCAGAGCCTCAGCACCACCGAGTCCCACCCGAGCTCCACCACTCCACAACCTCACATCCTCTGCCTCGACTTCAGGCTTTTGTTGCCGGCCCCACCGGCATAAGTTCACTTGGAACTTATGAAACAGTCCGCAAGGGAATGGCGCCAAGTGCTCCGCAGGGACCACGCGCACTCCACCGTAAAGCAAAGTGTCCTCACCTTCGATGTCTTCCTCATCAGTCCAGGTGTGCTGTAGGCCACCTGTGCGGATAAGGGCTGGGATGTCCACCATTCCTGGGTTGGCTAAATCACGGGCACATACGTCCATGGCGTCAAGCACCTGGAGAAGTTCGTCGATGTCACCTTCGGTTACAAGGTGTTGGAGTTCTTCCACACGGTAGCGGCCTCGGTAGTGATGGATCGCTTTGGGGGTTTCGATCGAGAGAAGTTTGCCAAGTACATTACTACAAAGCCAGCGGGGATCTAACAGGACAACATCCTGGACAGTCTCACTCTGCATGATGTTAATCTAGAGCAAAAAAGAGAATTATAATGATTGAGTGGGAGCAAATGGGTGATTCTTATTGCAGTTTAAAAGGTCTGTTCAAATCAAGATGAATATTCAGTGCAATACAATGTTTATTTAAATAGCTGTTAATGTGTCTGTTCAGACCGACATAAAAATTCACATGCTGTCAATGGGACTTTTTTTATTTTCATGTAGAGATGTTCTAAACTGTTTTCCACTGGACGAAAACCACTAAGAGTCACACTTTTGGTCACATGCTCAAAGCTCCTGTAGTTACATATAACTGCAATTTGGTGGCGCTCATGAACAGACTATTTTGCCAAGTGCCAGTGAATACCAGAGGGAGAATTTGGAACCAGCTCTCTATACTCATGTATTGTTTGATAAACACCACAGTAAATATAAAAATCTTAAGCTATTTGTAAACCTGTAAAAACGGTTTAATTTCCTTTTTCTCCCTTTCAAGTGGGTGTCAAAACAAACTTGGATGCTGTTTTGTGACTAGTTATAAGGGCAGAATGTAGGTTTATTCATCACTCAGAGCTATTGTATGCATTCGGAAGACTAGGAACACTGAAAACGCATTGTATGGAAAACCTTTTTTTTTTTTTTTTTTTAGCTTTATAGCCCAAGATTTCAATGCAATCAAACATGAAATGTCATCTTTGGGTGAATTATTCTTTGAAGAGAAAAGACATAAGAGATTTTTGGGGGGTGAGGTTAAATACAGTGGAGCTGAAGCCCCTTAAACAGAGCATCTTATGTAAGTAAATGTTAATAAGGCTGAATCACAGCTTGGCATTTTAGCCCATCAACATCAAAACATTCCCTAAAATGTGTTTAAGTGTTGCATCTGACAACACAAATGACTAATATTGATGAGAATGACTCATTCACCTGCCCTCTCTATCGGTGAAGCTGTTGTTGTAATGGTTGTGGGTGGTCAATAGACTGAAAAAGCCTCTATTCAGTTGCGGACGCCCACCGACTCATTTGGATCCACATAAAAACATGTTTGTAGATGTTCTGCATTGTAGATTTTCAGTGGTTTGAAGTAATGGATGTGGCATTAATAGCGGGGGAGTGTGCGATAGTATAGCAGAATGCATGAAAATAATAATTTTAATTAATGATACAGTGCAACCACCTCAAACACACTTTATACCAAAAGCAATATACCCATAAATCAAACATGCATACTTATTTAATGATCTGATCATCATCATCATACACACACACGCTATCAGTTTCCTGAGCCGCCCACTCACTCACTCACTCACTCACTCACTCACTCACTCACTCACTCACTCACTCACTCACTCACTCACTCACTCACTCACTCACTCACTCACTCACTCACTCACTCACTCACTCACACAGATGCTATCAGTTTCACTGGGCCGCCCACTCAATCACTCACTCACTCACTCACTCACTCACTCACTCACTCACTCACTCACTCACTCACTCACTCACTCACTCCCTCACTCCCTCCCTCACTCACTCCCTCACTCACTCCCTCACACACGCTATCAGTTTCACTGGCCCACTCACTCACTCACTCACTCACTCACTCACTCACTCACACGCGCACGCACGCGCGCGCACGCACGCACGCGCGCGCGCGCACACACACACACACACACACCTCTCCCATGTTGTGAAGTTGTGAAGCCAGTTCCCGCAGATCCTCTTCGTTGGCTAGAGGGTTGATTTGTTCTTGCACATCCATAACAAAATTTTGCCATGACATCAGCTGGTTTGGCCCATTCAGTTTCCGCCAGGAAGGCAGAGTGGACAACAGCTTCTCTGCCAGCTGAGTCATCGGCCTGCAGGTCTGTCAAAACGAAAGAGATAGAAAAGCAATTCTTACATTTCTGAAGGAAACATTAGTGTGTTCCTGTCAAAGTGGTTGTCAAGTCACTTCCCAGTGGTTCTTCACATGGTTGCTAGGCAGTTACTTTCTAGCCCAAGTCAAAAGAGGAGACCCAGATGTCTTTAATATTCTCATCTCGAAATATTGTCCAAATGTACGGCCCTCCCCTCCTATTATCCGTATGTAGGAGCAATAATAGAAAACACCATTGATAACTTCCACAACTTACATATTGTATTATTTATCCCATAAACAAATACTATTTAGTATTTAGTACTAGTATTTTCTTTGTACACAAAAATCCATTCCAGACACAATATAATGGCAGATGAGAAAGAAATGATACGTGTAGGAGTGAGAGAAAGAGAGAGATGTAGGAGGGAGGATCTCAGTGTCAGTGTTTGTTATTGTGTATGTCTGAGAGAAAACTGTGTGTGCTTGTTATTTGACATGATAAAGAGATGGGATCCTCATTACTGAGATCAGACTATCAGTAAACACTCTGTATAATCAATTTCACACTTATCATTTTCTGACATTTGTGATTACTGGGTAAACGATTTCAAAATCAATTCATAGAAATCAAAAGCAGCCAACAGAACAATGCCTTTTTCATTATTAATGTTTAATATGAATGCTACATTTGGGCAATTGAAACTGTAAAGTGCAGTGGAGTGGAGAGCGATCTTACAGAGATGATTGCGTTACGCAGCTCTAACAGAAGGTTTCTCAGCAGCTTCATGTCTTTGGAGTTGGACGCTCCTCCATCCATGACAAAGAGCTTCTCAGCAATTTGCAGATCATTCCCAAACCTGATTAAAAAAAAGAATCAGTATAGTAATCAATGTAACTGAAACAAAGCACAATCAATTCACTTAGAATGCTTTTTTATCTACCAAATCACTTTAATCAGTTTGATTTAATCTACACAGAGTAAAAGGAGCACTCTGTCAAATATTGTCCTTGTAGGTCTCATAGATCCAAACTGAGAGTTTATACTGATTTAATCACCTGTTTCTGACTTCCCTAAGTAGAGATCTCTCCTTGTCATAGCTGAACTCTCCCCCAAACGATCGGGGCAGATTCACAATATCAGCATGTGTGGCCACCAGCACCACTCGCAGCGGATTCCTGATCTTCCCTCCAAAGGCTGCGGGCACAACAGAGCACTGGTCTTATTCTCTGTTCTCAACATCTTTAATCAAAATGCAAAATTCAACTCATCATTCTAAAAAACTAGATTTCTAGATGTAGACTGATGTACTGACACTAATGAAGTCTCTTTTTGGCATTATCCATAACTCTATGGATGTGCCTGCTACAGTACTTACACAAATTCATCAACCATCACTACAGTGCAAGCAAAGGCAAGTCAGGCTGAAATTACCAGAGAGAGTTTGAGAGAGACAAGAATGAGAAAACTACAAACAGCATCAGTGAAGCACACAGAATGGAAAACAGTGAAACAGTGATGCATGGACAACATGCACAAGCTCATTTTATTTTTCAAAGGGTTTTCAACTACCTTATTAATTGTGTATATTTAAAAATGAATGTTAAAAAACAGCTAAAGCAACAGAGACATAATGGAAAAATGCAGGGGATCTTGAGATGCATTCAAAAGTGTAATTGCTTTCAACTTGAAATTTAAAAAAACACAATGCACATGGTGTGAAAATCAGCAAGACATGTTACAACGGCTAAAATCCCAGTTTTTGTTGATTTGACTCATTATGGAAATTAAATTATAGGTAAAAGAGGGGCAGATATTAACAAAAATGCAATAAATAAAGATATGTTATGGTGTCAGTACAATAAATGCAGGTATTCTGCAGTGCAATTGCATGACTTCCATAAAAACTTAATTAATTAAAATTAAATTAAATATTATTCAACACTACCAAGTTACTAACCAAGTATAAGATAAAAAAAGATTTAATCCAGAAATAATTTTTTACAACTTCCTCCTAATACCTCTTAATCACAGATGACAAAGGAGGAAACTAAATCTATACATAGACCTTATTCACAGCAGCACAATCTTTGATTTTAAACAGGAATGAAAGTGAGGTTGTGAGGAATAGACATGCATCTCTTCAGAGGGTTGACGATACACTGCAAAAATATCTTTCTGAGAAATTTCAGTAGACAATAAAATGCTACACAATGTGAGGTGTGGAAAATCATAAGTGATCTACAAGCTTTTTTCATTATATTCCATTAAAAACATGGTAAGTCTATCCCTTACAGCGTTGCTTTCACACCTGTCATGGTGCTGCTCTGTATAAGGTCTATTGCATACTGTAATCACACACCCATACCAATGTTGTCCTCTGGCAGTGTGAGAGCCTTTAGGCAGTTGAGCCAGAATGTGACCTGGTTGAGTTGAGTCTCATAAGGCTCCTCCAGGCTGAATAAGACCAGATGAATCGCTGTGGCGTCATTTGCAGCAAAGTAGTCATACGAGCAGTAGTAGACAGGATTACCAGAGAACTCCCATATACTGAAGTCTCCAACACCTGAAAACAAGAATCACGTGACACTGAGTATTTGCTGCTGAACAATCAATCACAGGAATAAATGATATTAAAATAGAAAAAAGTATGTTAAAATAGTACAAAAATAAAATAAAATAACAATAATACAATTTCCTAATATATTTTTGGTCAAATAAATGCAGCCTTGTGCAGTGAGCATAAGACACTTCTTTCAAAATATTACAGAATACCAGATAATATAGTAGTAGCTGCTATATATATATAGCAGCTACTACTAGCTGTATATATACTGTATATATATAATATAAAAAAATGAACTTCACCATTGACATTGGCATTCTGGATGTCGATGGCTTTTGTGGCGGTGTCGTCAGTCGTGGAGAGAGCGTTATGAACAGGACTGAAGACTTCCAACACTCCTTTAGTCAAACTGGGCTCAAACATCATACTGCGGCTACGCACACTTACATTCTCACAGCCTGGGTACAGGTTAGAGATGCTGACAGACACTACAGGCACATAACACACACACACACACACACACACACACACACACACACACACACACACACACACACACACACACACACACACACACACACACACACACACACACACACACACACACACACACACACACACACACACACACACACACACACACACACACACACACACACACACACACACACACACACACACACACGAAGAAAGAAAGAAAGACTGTGAACTACATGGAATTATATATGACTCCTTATAATATATAACAACAAATACAAAACCAAAGGACAAATTATGTCTATTATTTGGTTTATAAATCATTTTGAAATTCACTAATTCCATGACCTGTAGAAACCGACCACATGGAGGAGCTCTTTGCTAAAGGACAGATTCCAGCTTTCCCAGTGTAGGCAGGAATTGCCTTTATTCTTAGAGAATGTGTATACAGAAGCTTATTTAATGTGAAAAACTATCTGGATAGTAAGGGAAATGTCGATTAGTTGGTTAAAGATATGGGCTGGTAATGGAAAAAGATTGTATGTTTAAGCCCCACAATGGATGATATAATTTCACCACAAATATACGTAATTAAAAAAGTTACTGACAAACCACAGAAGTGGAAAGCATCATCTTAGTTCGGAGAAGTAGCATGAGAGTCAGATGACTCAAAACTCTTTTTTTATACCCTCCACTGCATGTCTCGCACAATCAACACCTTCCAATTAACTTGGGTTCTTTCTAAAAGCTTTTCTCACAGAAACCCTGAGATGACTTCCTCAATTTGGCTTCGGCAGCATTTGTGAGAAAAAAGTAGCTTTATAGGCAATGCTTTATATTGACACGGTTCCACCTTCCAAGGATAACGCTATATGACGTGTGTGTGTGTTAATCTGGGAATGAGTGAGGAAAACAAATCAAGTTGACAGTGTCATACTGTGATTTTCAGTTTTTCTATAGATACAGAAAGAAGACAAATCCCCCTACCTGCAGGTTTGGAGGTGACCGGTGAGGCTGGGTGTCGTACAGGGTTGGTCAATCTAGTTCGTCTCCTCCTGAAGAAACTCCGCAAGATGCCACACTTCAAAGACTCCACCAGAGTGCTCTTCCCTGCTCCTGAGTGGCCGAACAGCTTGAGCTTGACACGAGGTTGAAGGGTCTGTGTAGGTCGCAGCTGCTGGATGTAAATGCTCTTATGGTTGTCCTGTAAGACCAGCCACAAAGGGCATGTAAATGAACACAATCCAATAGCATTACAACATGACATATGGACCAATGACATAATGGTAATGTGACTGAGAATGTGCAGTGCATCCTAATGAGTGTAATTTATAGGCAGTTAATAGTTAGTATTCAGGGTCTGCCAACTGAGCATAGTCCACATTTTGAATCAACGAGCAAGATGCTGCATGCCATATATTAAGCCATGTAGGTGACAGTCAAACAGAATTAATTTAAAAATCTAAAGTCAAGTTTGTGTTTAATAGATAAATACATCTGAGCAGCAGAACAAATCAGAGCGACTGCAGCGTTAAAATGACTCATATACTTAAAAGAAACTGATATAGACTGAGGGTTAAATTAGAAGCGACTGAAATATGGTAACATATTTATTGGGGGGGGAAATTATTTTTAATCACCATGAAAATGTTTTCGCCACAGTTAAAGAACTATACAAGAGCTTCAAAATACATCTGGGAATTTATTGGGATTAATTGGCAGATCTGGCGCTACCATCAAATTTACTTGGTATTTCAAGGTTCTTTAAAGGATGCCATAGAAAGATGTCCATCAAATCATAGTTAGAACATTTTCCCCCATTCATTTTCCTCTCTTCGTAAAAGAGTTGTAAGCCGTAAACCAACCAGCAATGAGGTGAATCACAACATTACAAACTTTGATGAGAATCAAAGCATCAGACAAAAAGACAAAAGGTACAAGACTGTGAACTTATACATACATGTTTTAAGTTTATTTCAAAATATGCATATGACTATTTTGTAATTTGCAGAACTTTATTAGATTGGGCGGGAGCTATAGAGTTCTTTTGGCATAATTTGCATGACGAGATTCTCTGATTGGTGGAGAAGTTATTAAAATTCTATTCAAATATGGAGAATATGAAGGGTACCTTTACTTCTGGAACCTGACTGTTGCAATCTTTTTAGTGCCTTTTTGTTAGTAATTTGTTTTACTTAATTAGTTTCAAAATGCAGTTTAGCCATACATTATTATATACTGTTTTATTTAAAAAAAAAATTTATTCATAACCAATGTGATCATATGTTTTGGTGTAATACACATCTATATGGAGATATTGGGGCAGTGAGATTTCAGTTGCTTTGCAATATTAAAAATACTATTAAAATAAATTAAAAACCAAACTATTTATTATTGATACATTTCATTATGACCTTACAGACCAATGGCAATGGGGTAAAAATTATATTATGTAAGCCAAACATCTATCTTTAAAATAACAAAATCAGTTCTTCTGCCTACACTTTAGGGAGATGAAAGGCATTATTGAGAGCAAAACTGACATCTTTTGCATGTGTTATAACAAAGGCAACAATGATCCCATAAGCCTTAAAGCATTCATGTAATGCAAATGAATGTCTCTTGAGTCTTAGCGTTATGAATAATAAACAAAGACTCACACCTTTTTCAGCTTGGCCAGCAACACTGCTACATACTCCTGCTGCTCTGCAGTCGCAAGATCCTCCGCTGTCTTTCCATCCTGCAAGAGAAATTGACAATGATGGATAAACTGCAGCCACAGAACATTACAGGCAATACAGGACCCGTCAGCGTCCAGTGACATGGATGAATGAGTAAAGCTAGATAAATAAAAGTCCATCAGCCTTTCATCTGCTCAGTATTACCAGACCACTGCACTAATAAAGCTCTGATAGATAGGGATATATAGAGAACGAGAGAGTGAGTGAGTTTGCAGGGTAGGGGTGAAAAGCCAAAGTGAGAAAGAAAGAAAGAAAAGAGAGAATATCACCTAACAGCTCAACAGCGTGACTCACAGTATGCTACAAAAGCTGCTTGAGACAAACAGCAGGTACAGGGATGAATGTAGCTGGAATGAATGAGGCTGCTTCCAGCTCACATCAGATGATTTTCGATATATATTCAAGATGAGTGCAGATGAAAGACACCTCAAAATTGTAATCGGTCAAAAATATTACGTCAGAACCATGGTGGCGTTCTGGTGCTCAGCCGTTCACTCTACAACACTTCTTTGCAACAGTTTCATGTAATTTCCGTTCCACCTGACTGCTGCATTCATTGAAGAGGAGTTGCGATACGGTGGGTAATGTTTTTCTAAACAGCTCCCATCTATATTCACACACCCCCTCTCAATTCTGCGGCTATCTGTCTGTCTGCCCATGAAAACTGCCACTTGAACCCGTGTCAGCATCATACAGTTCAGGTAAATTTCATTACATCAGAGAAAAATGTGCATCAATATAAAATTATTTCTTTGAGATTTAACTTGATATATATATATATACACACTACACTTAAAAGGTTTGGGGTTGGCAAGATTTTAATTTCATTTTCACCAAGGCTGCATTTATTTACTGAAATTGAATTTATTTAAATAAAAAAAAAATATATATATTTTTTTTCAAGATTCTTTGATAAATAGAATGTTCAAAAGAACAGCTTTCATTGGAAATAGAATATTTTTGTAAAATTATAAATGTCTTTACAAACACCTTTGTTACGTCCCTTTTGATCTGTTTCTGTGTTCTCTTCTGTCTTCTGTCCAGGAAGAAGACCGGATTGGTTCCTGCAGGCTGATTGGTGCCATGCCCAGCTTGATCAGCTGACTCTTGGTGGTTAATAAAAGGCTACCTTTTTTGTTTGATATTTATTGACTGTTTTTGGATTAGTCAGTAAGGGAAGTCTTTTATTTTATTTTGTGGAGTAGGAAAATAAGAGGAATATACAAATTAGTTATTTTTGTTTATTATTACTATCAAATCTAAATCCTCAATGGTTTTATAAATGTTATTTTTCAATAAACATTGTTTCATTCCCTTTACCATAAAAAACCCATATCTTAAATAAAAAAAAAAATATTGTTACATCCTTTGATCTAGATAGGGTGTGACACCTTTGATCAATTTATTGTGTCCTTGCTGAATTAAAGAATAAAAAACCCTCCTGACCCCAAGCCTTTGAATGCTAGTGCAAGGCATTATTGTCTAATCATTGTTTGCACCTGAGGTTCATTTGCATTTACATTTATGCATTTAGCAGACGCTTTTATCTAAAGCGACTTACATTGCATTTAAGGAAGACATTGAATCAGTTTTTGCTTTCCCTGGGATTGAACCCATGACCATGGCGTTGTAAAAACCAATGCTCTACTGATTTAGCTATAGGAAAGCATTTGTTAATGAGTTTGGACTGTGTATTCCATTCCAAGCTCTGTGGTTCCATTGTTCTTTGTCAGTTCTTGTCGTTTGTACGGCGGTTGTTCTGTTTCTGGTGTTCTCAGTATTTTGAGTTCCGTTAAATATTATACACTGCTGCGAATAGATCTGTTCCCTCACTTTTATTGCAACATATTGTGACATATATCATTCAAACCCTAGTATTAACCATCAATACAGATAAATTGGAAAGACTTTTGTCTTAGAAGATTTATATTATGATATGGCACTAATGGGCTAAACCCCATGTGTAATTTACATCTAGAGACCGCTCTGAAAAATGGCACTCATTTAAGTCGGTTAATGAGGACCAACCAATCTACATCTCTAATCATTTTATGTGGACGCAATGGAACGATAAAATCCATAATGAAAGCATCAATTATACACCTAATGAACTTTCTTTGCAATTTAGTTTTTCAAAAGCACTAAAAAAGCTTTCTGTCTTTGTGTGGAAGTGAAAAAAAGAGAGAAAGGAGAAAACCCAACAAATCTGTAAGTATTTTATTACAACCAAATTGACGCACATAAGAAGTTCCTAGGAGGTTTTGGTGGAAGCACATGTGTGATTGTGAAATCAGAAGGGGAAAGAGAGAGCATGCTCAAGGAATTATATTCCACAGAAAGGTAAAAAATGTAAAAATGGTATTAAAACATTCAAAATTAAAGATAGCATTAGAAAACAATGTGAGTTATCTCTGCAATGCTACATAAGCCTCAAGGCGGTCTGGGTTATCTTAAAAAAAAGGAAAAAAAATTCTGTTTACCCAAAACCCACAAGAGTCACAGCCCTTGACCAAAACCATTAATGATTTAACACCCCAGCATACATGTACACAATCTCACACACGGCAACACAAACCCACACAAAACACCTGGGGCCACAGGCACAAGCAAACCACACAACCAGAAGCAGCTGTGTTCCTCCTCAAACCGATGGGGACAAATGAACCAGCCTCCCTCTGAAAGAGTCCCTGCGCACCCCCACACAAACCACAGTGAAAGAGGAGGATGTAATGAACACAGCAGAGGTGTTAAAGCACAGATGAAAAGGATAGAAATGGGAAAGCTATGCAGCGCAGTAATTACTCTTATCTAATGTGCCCTTCCAACCAATTAAACTATGAGATATGAATACAAATTCTGCCATACAAAACAGCCCATTTTCTTATTCACAGAGTCTTTTTTGTATCTGTCTGCTCATCTCCGGCTCATACGACGTGTCCCCACGAGGGCGGGCTTGTATTCATTTATTGATTTGTGGTTTTCCTCAAAAGATTAAAAGATGCCTGAAATTCTCAAGGCTGAATGGAGCGTCCCGACATGAGGTAACAAAATATAGTGTTTCTTTGACACACTGAGACCACAGCTTGAAAGGGAAACATGAAAAATAGTGTTACCAACAAAAAACATTATTGTACCCACCCCAAACCTTTGAATGTTACTGTATGCCTGACAAATCACTAAAGGAAAGAGCAATATATAAAGTTCAGCAGCTTCCTATATGTGGAAGCCATTTTTTATTTCTTAAGCCGCTGACCCACATGCCTTTGGTAATGAATTATGGATTCTCAAAATTCCCATGTGTTGTAACATGCATTGTGAATCAGCTGCCATACAAACATTAACACTGAGGATGAGCGCTTTGATATGGTGTTGAGGTGGGGGTCACGAGGGGCATGTGGGTCGGCCGAGGGGAGGGATGTGTTGGCTATATTATATTAGAAACGTACATTGTTTGGGACGAGCTGGTTGGGGTTTCATTGGGGCATACTGTCCTTCACCAGTGCTGAAAGGCGTACTCTTATATTACAGAAAATACAGATATCTTCACACAAATGCATATTAAGAATCAGTCATCCAAGAAGGATGATGATGATGGGGGACACCCACACAATCATACATGAACACGTACACCTACAGAAACCAACACGCATTCTGTGCAAGATTAATGTGTTCCTTGAATGCGATGCAAGTCGCTTTGGATAAAAACGTCTGCCAAATGCATAAATGTAAATGTAAAATCCTATGGGAGAGGCTCTATATGGTTGATTGAAAGATTAAGGATTAAGGAGAGAATGGTAATCTAGGCAGTCATGGATGATAAATGAACACTTGTTTAAAGAGATGAAGGGCCTGCAATTAATGATTGATTACTTGATTAATGTGCTAAGAGGTCAGGACACCAGATCATTAATGTTCCAACTCAGTCTAACACAAAAAGAAGAAAAAGTTGAATAGAACCCCCCAAAAATCTTTTATAGCATGTGAATATATATATATAAAAAAAACTCTTATACTCAAAAATACAGTACAATACAAATTAAAATAAACTGTTTTAACATATTTATAATGTAATTTGCTGTGATGGCAGTTGCATTGAAAGTTGCATTTTCAGCATCATTACTTCTGTCTTCATTGTCACATGATCCTTCAGAAATCATTCTAATATGATGATTTGCAGCTCTAGAAACATTTATTGTTATTCTCAATGTTGAAAACAAGTGTGCTGCTTAATATTATTAATTACTATTGTGGAGACCATGATAATGTTTTTTGTTGCAAAGATAAGCATTTATTTGAATTTTAAATATTTTGTAACAATATACATGTTTTCACTGTTACTTTTGATCAATTCAATGCATCCTTGCTAAATAAAAGTATTAATTTCTTTCGAAAAATCTTTTGAATATCGTGTATATAAATGTATATTTGTAATAAATAATATAAATGTATATTAACACAGTTACAAATTAAATCTCAGTTATTCCCATCAAATCTTGAACTTACATTAGTGATAGCTTCAGTGTTTGCTCCTGTAACGCAGAGATGACGCACCACCTCCAGACCACCGTTACTAGCTGCCAGGTGAAGAGGTGTTCTCCCAAACTGCAGACAAATACAAAACAAACATCTCTAAACACTCTCTTTCTAAGAATGATTCATCACAAATGGCAACTAGAAAACAAAAGGTTTAAAAAATTGCTTTTGTCAGAAAATTGTTCAAGTGTGAACAACATGATAAACATGATGATTCCCTTTCACGACCCGTAAAGCCCTCATTTAGAAGGAACACAAATCTGCTTCCAGCTGTAATGGAAGTGCCATTTAAAAAATTGTCCCAGAAGTAACAACCTGACATGCATTACACACACACACACAGATGTGTGTGTGTGCGCACTTCTGCGTCACATGTTCTTAATCTTTAATAAAAAAATTATGTATTTTCAGCAAGCTTTTCTCAAGGTAAGCTTGGATACTTCAAAAGGACATCAGATAACCAAATGATATAATGAGTCCATACATTTCATAAATGTATGCACACCAAAGCACTGATGACAAAAAAACAACAACAATACAAAACAAAACTTTTCAGAATTCACAGCGTACCGTATTTCCCCGCATATAACCTGCGGGTTATACCAGATTTGACAAACTCCGCAGGGGGGTGCGGGTTATATAAGGGTGCGGGCTATATCACATTTTTTGCAGTATTTTTGTCTCTGGCGCTTGTTCTATCACTCTGACAAGTGGCGCTGATAGGCTGCCTGACCTGTCAATCATGCAAGAAGACATGATTGGCTGTGCTGCCATGAGGGTGTGCTCTTCTCATCTCATCCGATGATCAACACCTGTAGAATACACTTCTTAAGAGACGTGCTGCTGCACAGCGGGAGAGACTGCTTTTTCTTTTTGTTCTGATTCTGACTTGTGTTTGTTTTCTTACTGTTTGAATTTCACGCACAAGCACTGTGTACAGAGCCTGAGCAGTTATGGATAATTGACGTCATGCGAGCAACATTCGAAATGTTAACTTACACAAAAAAGTTCATAAATCTATGGGTGCGGGTTATATAAGGGTGCGGGTTATGCCAACAATTTTTTACACAAAACACCAAAACCCGCGCACTATATGAGGCTGCAGATTATCTGCGCCTGCTGGTTATATGCGGGAAAATATATGCGGTATATTACAAATACAGTGCAACAGCGTAGAGCCTGTTTACATTTTAGACAAGACAAGTTACAATACCGAAAAGGCCCACATGTTTGCGCATCAATATATCGGACTCACACGCTTACTGTATGACTTCTGTACATCACCGCAATTGCCTTTACCTTGAATGCAATCCTCATCAATCACAACTTCACTAGCGAGAAGCTGGTTTTCTTTATCCAGCTGAGAAACATAGTTTGCGTATCATCTGTCCATACAGTGATGGGATGTTTTGGTGTTTCATTCAGCCTGTATTTTACACAGATCGATGCGCAAGGGCTTGCGATCTTCAGAAACAGTCACAGAATATGACAGGGCTCGTGTTTCAAAGCGAAACACTGGAATGAATAATTCACTGAAAACATAAAGTGAGTCTCTATTCTCTCTGCCATCCTGATGTAATCAGCCTGGTTTTTTATACATTAGTGCTGTTGAATGAATTGGACTGTATTATTATTGGCCTGAAAAATTTCTCAAAATGTCAGAGAAGAAAAAATCTGGCTAAAGGGTTCGAATAGAAATGTATGCCAACCAGGTTTGCAGGTGCTTGTGACATTGTAGATGCTCTCAATCATCTAATTATGTGGACTTAAGGAAATAATCGCACATATTAGTGTTGTCAGCCCTTATCTCTCTCTCTATCTATCTATCTATCTATCTATCTATCTATCTATCTATCTATCTATCTATCTATCTATCTATCTATCTATCTATCTATCTATCTATCTATCTATCTATCTATCTATCTAAATCTAAAGTGGGTGAAAAAAACCCAACATATTACACATTTTTACTCCATCCTAGTGTGAAACTCACTTTGTTAGGAATATCCAAATTGGCTTTAGCAGCACAGAGCTGCGTGACCACAGGCAGGTTGCCGTCCTTGCAGGCGATGTGAAGGGGTGTGTTGCCGTGACGATCCTGGTGGTCCACATAGCAGTGATGGCTGAGCAGACACTTCACTACTTCAATTTGACACCTCCTCACCGCCAGATGCAGAGCGATGTGACCATCCTAAAATATATTGATGCCAACAAACCATGATAAGTATAGTGAATAACTATTTCGACCTTTACATTTTTACGCATTTGGCAGACACTTTTATCCAAATCAACTTACATTGCATTAAAGGAACACACTGACATTCTAATCAGGTCTCGCTTTCCCAGGGAATCAAACCCAGTACCTTGGTGTTGCAAATGCCACATTCTACTGTTTGAGCTACACGAAAGCTGTATAATAAACTATATAATGAAAGTTTTAGAATGAACTATAAGTCGCCCAAACACTGCAGTTGTTAATGATTCATATTTTGTAAGTGTCTGCGTTCACCTTATCAGCAGAGTCCATGTCTGCCCCATGCTCCAGCAGACACTCCACGATATCCTTGAAGCCACGGGCAGAAGCGGTAAGTAACGGGCTCTCACCCTCACGATTCCGGGCGTTGACATCACAGCCAGCCTCGCACAAGACTCTGGCCACCGCCGAGTAACCATGCCAGGCTGCACAGTGTAGAGGTGTCTCTTGCTCCTGTGGAGGCATGAAAACAGTGTTTGGCATTCAGACCAAGAGCTCGTGAATAACCTTGAACACATGGAGCTAACAAAACAACATTAGTCTGTGTCAAGACCATTTCACATGACGAATTGCTCTTAATTAGCCTGCAAGCCTGGCTAACACCTCCAATGAATGTAACCATTTTAAATATACAATCCGGGGCTGTGTCTGCCTCCTGGGATGGAATGTGAATATTGTCTTTTTCAACAGAACATGTAAAAATGGGATGGAGACAAAATGTTGATAATGGTAAAAGCAATCACTGTAAAATGAATCTGTAATACTATTAAATAATTTTGTTGTGCACATTGCTTATCGTGAGTCTAATAATTGAACTTGTACACACATAATCTTGAAACGATTATCTTTATTGCATTTCTCTGAAGTCGTGCTTCAGGCTCATTCATTTGAGGTACAGCAAGTTTTTTTTTATAGTGACTATTTTTTATTTTTGCCTGTTAGTCAATGGAAGCAATATTTTCAAACTCACAAGATACTATGTGCCTATGAAACTTACTGCTGCGAGCTGATAGTGCTGATCAAGTGAAGTGAGGCCCAGACATGATTAGTTCTCAGCACTCATCTCACGTCAGCACTTGCGAAACTTTTTATTACATTAGCATTTCATTTTGTCATCAAAGACGCCTGAGATTAAGCATTTTATTTTAGAAAAACTAGCTTTCTTCTCTCAAGGTGAACATGTTAGAAATACACTACCGTTCAAAAGTTTGGGGTTGGTAAGACTTTTGATGATTTTGTTTTAGGCCTTTGAAAGAATTGTTTTAGGCCATCTTCAAGGCTGCATTTACTTGATCAAAAATAACTTTTAATAACTGTCAAATAACTGTTTTCTACAGTATAATATATATATATATATTCCTTTATTCCTTTGTTGGCAAAGATGAACTTTCATCAGCCATTACTCCTTCAGTCTTCAGTGTCACATGATCCTTCAGAAATAATTCTAACATAATTTGATGCTTAAGAAAACTGTAGTGTATTTTAAAAACTTCTTGAATTCTTAATAACTTTTTTTAAGATGGACTGAAATTCTTCATTAAAAAGTATTAAAAAAAGAGTACTTTTAAAAATCATGTGGACTCATAAAAGCAGTTTTATTTTACATAGAGCAGACTGCCTCACGGGGGCAGACATATCATGATCAATGATAAAACTGAGATCACATGACCCTACTCGTTCGTCTTATCTCTGTAACCTCTCTTTTATCGGTTATCTATTAAGTAAGATGAATGTTAATATAACAATTGTACAATGCTAGCTGAAAATGTTTACTTTTTTGTGATGCTAAATTCACACAGCTAAGTGTCACATCAATTCATAGTGACTTGGCTGTTCTTTGTTCAGATCAGTGTGTGTGCGTGTGTTTATGTATGACACGTACCCGGTCCAGTAGGTCAGGGTTGGCATGGATGCTGCAAAGGTATTGGACTACATCCACGTTACCATAGCGAGCTGCCACATGCAGAGCCGTTTCTCCAGACTAGAACAGAATGTCAAGCGTTACTCACATTATGAATTACATGCTGACATATCCCTGTAATTCAGTGATGAGCAGGCATTTTATTAAGGCGATTACACTATGATGATCTGACCCCCAAAAAATGCAATCACCGTGTGTATATATACATCAGGGAGACAATCAAAAGTGCTGAACAAAACATTAATTAAACAACTATGAACTTCATTAAAGTATTTCCCTGATGCCAAAGAAGGGTCAAAGAAACCAAAAAGCTTGTATAAACAGAACGTGACCAGTTTAAGGGATCCTTGTGTGCTGAGAATTGCCAAAGCCAGTCCCCAATCAGCTTTGCCCTGGATCCGAGCACAGTGCTCCTCCTAGCAAGAATTTAGGCTGAGGCGGACGTTTTAAGAACTTAATTTACACCCGTAATCAAGCTGTGGACACTCCAAGTATGATTCTGTATGGCACTCCCGACACACTCAACAACACTTTACCCCGTGATTTCGCTTGACTGAGCACACTTCACTGACTAGTGAGGCAGTCAACAAACAGTCAACAATTATTTCATACAACGGGCAACCTCAGGCCAGTGAGTAACCATAGCAACTGCAAATTACCAATGGGAAATAGAGAGGCGTGTGAACTTAGTAGGAAAGGTTTTCTGGAGGAAAGGTGCTGGATGGGGAAAGCCTTTGAAAAATCGAATCTGCCCTCTCCCTGGTGTTGTGATTGTTGAGTGTGTGTGTGCGTATGTGTGTGTGTGATGGAAGCACCTTATCTTGGATGTCCAGAGGGCACTTCTTTTCATGCAAGAATCTCAAGGTCCCCACATGGCCATGTCGGGCAGCATAGTAGATAGCGTTGGCTCCAGTCTGAGGAAAAGAATGACGTTGAGCAGAATTGTACGTATTTTCAAGCGTTTTTGCATAATCATTACCAGTGAAACTGTTAAAACTACTGGTAAAGCACATATTTGGTACTATTTATGTATATATTGCTTTTCAAAAGTTTAGGGTTGGTACAATTTATTCCTTTATTAGGGGCCAAGCACCGAAGGTGCGAAGGCACCTATTGTTTCTGTTCCGGTTCTTATTATTAGGGGCCAAGCACCGAAGGTGCGAAGGCACCTATTGTTTCTGTTCCGGTTCTTATTATTAGGGGCCAAGCACCGAAGGTGCGAAGGCACCTATTGTTTCTGTTCCGGTTCTTATTATTATTCTTCATCTTCTTCTTCCGCCATGAAAGTCTATGGCAGCCCATAGAACCGTATGCGGGAAAATGATGAAAGTTGGCACACTCATTAAAGACAGTCCAATCATTGACCATAACAAATTTGAAGTCTCTAACTCAATATCTCTAGCGCCACCAACTGTCCAAAGTTGAACTAACGTTTATGCTAATAACTTTTGAACCGTATGACCTACAAACAAAATTCTAATGTCCACTGATTCCTTGGCTCAAGACGATTCGATTGCACCCTATGACGTCATTTTCCGTCATGAAATTTTTCCCGCCATTTTGAATTTTATGAAAAACCTAATTTTTCGAACTCCTCCTAGGCCGTTTTTCCGATTTCAACGAAAATTGAACCACATCATCTCCAGACCATGTGGACAAAAATTTATCCAAAGAAAGTTGATATGTCAAACAGTTTACGAATAACTTGCGAAAGAATCCGACGTAATGGTCGCAAAAATGAAATTGAGGCTTTATCTCCGCAACGCATTAGCGTTTTCTGACCAAACTAGGTGTGTGTTATGTCAATCATGATCTGAGGCTACCTGCAGAGTTTTGGCGCTGTGCCCCCTAGTGGTCAGGAGATATGAAAAAGTTAAATATTTGCTTATAACTTCTGAACGCTTTGGCCAAAAATAATAAAACTGGTCTCTTTAGATTCAGTGCATCATGCCGAGTCGTGCGATACCAAATTTTCCCATATCGGCAATTTTGAGCGTCGGCCATTTTGAATATTGTCATAAATTGCTATATTTAACAAAGATATTGCCGTATCGTTACGAAACTCAATATGTGTCTTCGGCACCTAACCTTGATACGACTCAAAAAGTTTCGAGGCAGCACCCCCTTGTGGTCAAAAATTATAACCAAATTTACAAATATGCTAATAACTTTTGAGTGCGTTAACCTATGGTAAAACAAATTATCTTTATACGTTCCTTGGGTCAAACCAAGAACACAGATACCAAATTTGTCATAGTCGGCCAAACTTCTTGTCCACCATGTTGTTTTTCTTTATAAACCTACTTTTTCGAACTCCTCCCAGACCGTTTGTCCAATTTTCACCAAAATTAAACCACATCATCTCCAGACCATCATGACAAAAAGTTATCTAAAGAAAGTTGATATGTCAAACCGTTTACGAATAACTCGCGAAAGAATCCGACGTAATGGTCGCAAAAATGAAATTGAGGCTTTATCTCCGCAACGCATTAGTGTTTTCTGACCAAACTAGGTGTGTGTTATGTCAATCATGGTGTGAGGCGACCTGCAGAGTTTTGGCGCTCTGCACCCTAGTGGTCAAGAGATAATAAAAAACTGACATTTTTGATTATAACTCCTGAACGCTTTGTCTAAAAATCATGAAACTGCTGTCTTTAGATCCAGTGGGTCATGCCGAGTCCTGTGATACCAAATTTTCCCATATCGGCCATTTTGAGCGTCTGCCATTTCGATTTTTCTTATAAGATGCTATGTTTAACAA
This sequence comes from Rhodeus uyekii, assembly GCA_037043235.1. Lineage (NCBI taxonomy): Eukaryota > Metazoa > Chordata > Actinopteri > Cypriniformes > Acheilognathidae > Rhodeus > Rhodeus uyekii. Next base: position 7,507,686 of record JAWRVZ010000010.1, on the reverse strand, counting down.
ACACCTGACTTTAGTGCTCTGTCAGCAATGGTTTACCCAATTGAAAGCAAACTTTGCATGTGTCAATGTCACCACACTCTCAATGTACCACATGAATTGACACGACAATTTGGTTACAGCGCTGCCTGTTGGTTGAATGTGATAAACCATTAAATCGAAATACTAAAGACCGTATTGTTGATTTTTCAGCCATTTAGACTTAAGTCATATTGAAATGTCTTTAGATTCTTACTGCCGTTGGTCTTATGATGCCAGCCATGTCGGCATGACATTTAATGCCCTCCTTGCGCTTGGCCCCGTGATGGCTGCTAGCAGCTATTTAGGGGCCAAGCACCGAAGGTGCGGAGGCACCTATTGTTTTTGTTCCGGTTCTTATTATTATTATTATTATTAGGGGCCAAGCACCGAAGGTGCGGAGGCACCTATTGTATCCGTTCTCGTTCTTATTATTATTATTCTTCCGCTTCTTCTTCTTCCACCCACAAGTCAATGGCAGCCCATAGAACCGTATGCGGGAAAATGATGAAATTTGGCACACTCATAGAGGACAGTCCAATCATTGACCACACCAATTTTGGAGTCTCTAAATCAATCCCTCTAGCGCCACCAACTGTCCAAATTTACACTTACATTTATGCTAATAACTCTTGAACCATAAGGGCTAGAAACAAAATTCCTTTGTCCACTGATTCCTTGGCTCAAGCCGATTCGATTGCACCCTATGACGTCATTTTCCGTCATGAAAATTTTTCCGCAATTTTGAGTTTTATGAAAAACCTACTTTGTCGAACTCCTCCTAGGCCGTTTGTCCGATTCTCACAAAAATTGAACCACATCATCTCCAGACTATGGAGACAAAAAGTTATGGAAATCAAGTTGATTGGTCATTCCGTTTTTGATAAACTTGCGAAAGAGTTCGACGGATTTGCCGCAAAAATGAAATTGAGGCTATATCTCCGCAACGCATTTGCGTATTCAGACCAAAATTGGTGTGTGTCATAGTAGTCATGATCTGAGGCTACCTGCAGAGTTTTGGCGCACTGCCCCCTAGTGGTCAGGAGATATAAAAAAGTTACTTTTTTGCTTATAACTTCTGAACACTTTGTTCAAAAATCATAAAACTGGTCTCTTTAGATTCAGGGCATCATGCTGAGTCAGGCGATACCAAATTTTCTCATATGAGCCATTTTGGGTGTCGGCCATTTTGAAATTTGTCGTAAAATGCTATATTTTACAAACGCATTGGCGTATCATTACGAAACTCAGTATGTGTCTTTGGGACCTTGATTTGAACCTACACCAAAAGATTCGGGGCAGCGCCACCTTGTGGTCAAAAGTTATAACAAAATTTACAAAAATGCTAATAACTTTTGATTACATTAAGCTATTTTAAAACAAATTGTCTCAATATGTTCCTTGGGTCATGCCGAGAACACAGATACCAAATTTGATATATTTAGCCTAAACTTCCTGTCCGCCATGTTGTTTTCTTCAAAAACCTACCTTTTCGAACTCCTCCCAGACTGTTTGTCCGATTTTCACCAAAATTGAATCGTATCATCTTCAGACTGTGTTGACAAAAAGTTATGGATTTCGTGTCGATACACACAACCGTTCTCATATACCGCACTTACATATTTGAGGTAGTGATGACAAAATGACTTTAATGCTTTAAGTCAGTAATGTTTTGTCCAAATAACACCAAACTTTGCAGATTTCATTGTCACATTACTCGGACCCAATTCTAACAATTTGGACACAGCGCCAACTATTGGTCCAAAGCGCTAAACTTTTCATTCAAATTACAGTGTCTGTATTAATGATTTTTCAGCCATTTAGCCTAAAATCATATTAAAATGCATTTAGTTGTTGATTTTCTTCAATTGCTCTTATGCTGCCGGCCACGTCAATGCCCTGTTTGTGCTTGGCCCCGTCATTGCTGCTTGCAGCTATATTTATTCTTCATCTTCTTCCGCCATGGGAGTCTATGACAGCCCATAGAACCGTAAGCGGGAAAATGAAAAAAAGTTGGCACACTCATTAAAGACAGTCCAATCATTGACCATAACAAATTTGAAGTCTCTAACTCAATATCTCTAGCGCCACCAACTGTCCAAAGTTGAACTAACGTTTATGCTAATAACTTTTGAACCGTATGACCTAGAAACAAAATTCTTATGTCCACTGATTCCTTGGCTCAAGACGATTCGATTGCACCCTATGACGTCATTTTCCGTCATGAAATTTTTCCCGCCATTTTGAATTTTATGAAAAACCTACTTTTTCGAACTCCTCCTAGGCCGTTTTTCCGATTTCAACGAAAATTGAACCACATCATCTCCAGACCATGTGGACAAAAAGTTATCCAAAGAAAGTTGATATGTCAAACAGTTTACGAATAACTCGCGAAAGAATCCGACGTAATGGTCGCAAAAATGAAATTGAGGCTTTATCTCCGCAACGCATTAGCGTTTTCTGACCAAACTAGGTGTGTGTTATGTCAATCATGATCTGAGGCTACCTGCAGAGTTTTGGCGCTGTGCCCCCTAGTGGTCAGGAGATATGAAAAAGTTAAATATTTGCTTATAACTTCTGAACGCTTTGGCCAAAAATAATAAAACTGGTCTCTTTAGATTCAGTGCATCATGCCGAGTCGTGCGATACCAAATTTTCCCATATCGGCCATTTTGAGCGTCGGCCATTTTGAATATTGTCATAAATTGCTATATTTAACAAAGATATTGGCGTATCATTACGAAACTCAATATGTGTCTTCGGCACCTAACCTTGATACGACTCAAAAAGTTTCGAGGCAGCACCCCCTTGTGGTCAAAAATTATAACCAAATTTACAAATATGCTAATAACTTTTGAGTGCGTTAACCTATGGTAAAACAAATTATCTTTATACGTTCCTTGGGTCAAACCAAGAACACAGATACCAAATTTGTCATAGTCGGCCAAACTTCTTGTCCACCATGTTGTTTTTCTTTAAAAACCTACTTTTTCGAACTCCTCCCAGACCGTTTGTCCAATTTTCACCAAAATTAAACCACATCATCTCCAGACCATCCTGACAAAAAGTTATCCAAAGAAAGTTGATATGTCAAACCGTTTACGAATGACTCGCGAAAGAATCCGACGTAATGGTCGCAAAAATGAAATTGAGGCTTTATCTCCGCTACGCATTAGTGTTTTCTGACCAAACTAGGTGTGTGTTATGTCAATCATGATCTGAGGCTACCTGCCGAGTTTTGGCGCTCTGCCCCCTAGTGGTCAGGATATATTAAAAAACTGACATTTTTGATTATAACTCCTGAACGCTTTGTCTAAAAATCATGAAACTGCTGTCTTTAGATCCAGTGGGTCATGCCGAGCCCTCTGATACCAAATTTTCCCATATCGGCCATTTTGAGCGTCTGCCATTTCGATTTTTCTTATAAGATGCTATGTTTAACAAACACATGAATTTAGTGCTCTGTCAGCAATGGTTTACCCAATTGAAAGCAAACTTTGCATGTGTCAATGTCACCACACTCTCAATGTACCACATGAATTGACACTACAATTTGGTTACAGCGCTGCCTGTTGGTTGAACGTGATAAACCATTAAATCGAATTACTAAAGACCGTGTTGTTGATTTTTCAGCCATTTAGACTTAAGTCATATTGAAGTGTCTTTAGATTCTTACTGCCGTTGGTCTGATGATGCCAGCCATGTCGGCATGACATTTAATGACCTCCTTGCGCTTGGCCCCGTGATGGCTGCTAGCAGCTATATTTATTCTTCATCTTCTTCCGCCATGGGAGTCTATGACAGCCCATAGAACCGTAAGCGGGAAAATGAAAAAAAGTTGGCACACTCATTAAAGACAGTCCAATCATTGACCATAACAAATTTGAAGTCTCTAACTCAATATCTCTAGCGCCACCAACTGTCCAAAGTTGAACTAACGTTTATGCTAATAACTTTTGAACCGTATGACCTAGAAACAAAATTCTTATGTCCACTGATTCCTTGGCTCAAGACGATTCGATTGCACCCTATGACGTCATTTTCCGTCATGAAATTTTTCCCGCCATTTTGAATTTTATGAAAAACCTACTTTTTCGAACTCCTCCTAGGCCGTTTGTCCGATTTCAACGAAAATTGAACCACATCATCTCCAGACCATGTGGACAAAAAGTTATCCAAAGAAAGTTGATATGTCAAACAGTTTACGAATAACTCGCGAAAGAATCCGACGTAATGGTCGCAAAAATGAAATTGAGGCTTTATCTCCGCAACGCATTAGCGTTTTCTGACCAAACTCGGTGTGTGTTATGTCAATCATGATCTGAGGCTACCTGCAGAGTTTTGGCGCTGTGCCCCCTAGTGGTCAGGAGATATGAAAAAGTTAATTATTTGCTTATAACTTCTGAACGCTTTGGCCAAAAATAATAAAACTGGTCTCTTTAGATTCAGTGCATCATGCCGAGTCGTGCGATACCAAATTTTCCCATATCGGCCATTTTGAGCGTCGGCCATTTTGAATATTGTCATAAATTGCTATATTTAACAAAGATATTGGCGTATCATTACGAAACTCAATATGTGTCTTCGGCACCTAACCTTGATACGACTCAAAAAGTTTCGAGGCAGCACCCCCTTGTGGTCAAAAATTATAACCAAATTTACAAATATGCTAATAACTTTTGAGTGCGTTAACCTATGGTAAAACAAATTATCTTTATACGTTCCTTGGGTCAAACCAAGAACATAGATACCAAATTTGTCATAGTCGGCCAAACTTCTTGTCCACCATGTTGTTTTTCTTTAAAAACCTACTTTTTCGAACTCCTCCCAGACCGTTTGTCCAATTTTCACCAAAATTAAACCACATCATCTCCAGACCATCCTGACAAAAAGTTATCCAAAGAAAGTTGATATGTCAAACCGTTTACGAATAACTCGCGAAAGAATCCGACGTAATGGTCGCAAAAATGAAATTGAGGCTTTATCTCCGCAACGCATTAGTGTTTTCTGACCAAACTAGGTGTGTGTTATGTCAATCATGATCTGAGGCTACCTGCCGAGTTTTGGCGCTCTGCCCCCTAGTGGTCAGGAGATATTAAAAAACTGACATTTTTGATTATAACTCCTGAACGCTTTGTCTAAAAATCATGAAACTGCTGTCTTTAGATCCAGTGGGTCATGCCGAGCCCTGTGATACCAAATTTTCCCATATCGGCCATTTTGAGCGTCTGCCATTTCGATTTTTCTTATAAGATGCTATGTTTAACAAACACATGACTTTAGTGCTCTGTTAGCAATGGTTTACCCAATTGAAAGCAAACTTTGCATGTGTCAATGTCACCACACTCTCAATGTACCACATGAATTGACACTACAATTTGGTTACAGCGCTGCCTGTTGGTTGAACGTGATAAACCATTAAATCGAATTACTAAAGACCGTGTTGTTGATTTTTCAGCCATTTAGACTTAAGTCATATTGAAGTGTCTTTAGATTCTTACTGCCGTTGGTCTGATGATGCCAGCCATGTCGGCATGACATTTAATGACCTCCTTGCGCTTGGCCCCGTGATGGCTGCTAGCAGCTATATTTTATAGTTACATTTATTCAGCAAAGACATTTAAGTGATCAAGAGTGAGCACCAAATCTTTTTGACCCAAACATTTGAATGCTAGAATTCATTATTTTTTCTTACATTTTCTGGTACATTAATTAAACGGGAGAGTGAAGTACGACACCTTATCAAGGGCTTGAATCTCTGCCCCTTTTTTCATTAGCACATCAATGATCTGGACGTTTCCACAGCCCGCGGCGATCAAGAGTGGAGGGGTTCCGTGCTGAAGTATGCAAACACACAAAAACAAACAGAGACACACACACAAACGGGAATCATTGCATTGAACATAACAAGGCACTAATAGCTCCTTGAAGTTTTCGAAAGCAGCTTTAATTAAGCCTATATTCCGAGTTGGTGTGAACATGGCAATTCAGATTAGCCCGATTCATTTTTTATTGTTTGCACAGCAGTTTCAATTGGTGAAGAGCAAGTGCAGTGGTTGGTAAAAGAAAATTCTCGCAGGCACGAGACTGAAATTGTTTCTCAAGACTAGCGATAAACTCCTTTGAATGAATAAATGCATGAGAGTCATGATTGGAATAGTTCTCACTGTGCATTCACAAACACAGATAGCGCTGGACAGCTCTGAGCAATGCAATTAAAAGCATGCTTGTCTCTCCACATCAGTGAGCAGATTACAGTTTCATCAGCCTCGGCCTCATTCCCTCCTTCTACACAAACACTTTTCCTGTCTCAACACACGCGCACACACACACAGACACACAAACCAAACACAAAGACAGACACACACATACACAAAGAAATTCTAACAAAGCCTCGGCCCTTTATTTTGCATATGCCTTGGGCAGCAATTTTTAAAATGAGGAATACTGTGATATGTACGTTCCCAGAAGAAAACTCAAGACCTTGTGGTCTTTCAGGGAGTTCAGAAACCATGTTTACTCAAAAAACAACAGAAAAAGAAAGCTGAAAGTGTAAAAAAGCATAATAGGTTCCCTAAAATGTATTAAAAAGGATATTCAAATATTTTTACTTGTTAAAAATATTGATTAAGAATTTTTTGCAGTGTTCACTTTCAAATATCTGGAATGATTAGCATAATAATGGTAATTAAGCCCCAAACCTCTTTCATTCTATTAAAAATTCCCATTTTGATGATGACTATGAAAAGATCAGCCTCACTCGAATGGAATGGGATAGGGTCCACGGACTGTTTCTCAGTCACATGCCACACATCTCAGTGTCAGTGCTGAAAACGACAGTGTAAACTCAGACATCATGGGTGTACAGTGACACTGATACACTTATCAGCTCAATCAAGCTCAGGTTGGCTGCTGATCACGTGGACATAGACCGAGCCAAGTATAAGCTTGTCACTCTCTCGATCATTTTCCTTCCCTACATCACCTCCATAAGACTTGCTTTGACTATCTCACCTTGTTAGGTTGATTGATATCATAGCTGGTCAGGGATCCAAGCAGGTGTTTCAGACCTGGAACATTGTCATCGTTAATTGCGTGGATAATAGCCTTCATGACAAATGAGTCCTCCTCATCCTTTAAAAAAAAAAGATTTATTGAATTTAAACAATATCTTATATAGCAGAGCAAAACACATACAGCCATTGTCAAACGTTTCGAGAATTACAAAAGTATAAAATCTGCTTCCTCAGTTTTTATGATGGCAATTTGCATATATTCCAGAATGTTATGAAGAACGATCAGATGAACTACAATTAATTGAAAAGTCCCTCTTTGCCATGAAAATGAACTTAATTGCAAAAAAAATAATAATAATTTGTTCAACTGCATTTCAGCCCTGCCACAAAAGACCAGCTGACATTGAGGTGGCAAAATCTTCGATCAATTCTAAATAAGAGAAAATATACCATTTGTCTTTGTAAAGGTTTATTTTCTTTCAAGAAAAGGTTAACAGTCACACAGACACCCAAAGCTGCCCTGCAGGGTGTAAAAAAAGAAGGGAGGGCTGCTTCAGCATTTATATCTCTAAACTTTAAGGCTAAAGGCTCCTACAACAGTTGTAATTTTCCTCTCCATATCAGGAACACATTACCCTCTCTATACCTCTAGGTTTGATGTATGTTTGTGTGTAGCTCTCTAGACACATGTCTGCAGCCCCCTCACACAATATGTGTTTTAGATTTCTTCAACTGATCTCTTACTCTTAAACAGAAAATGCAATAATCTCATGAAACAAAATATAGTCATGGATTAAAGTAAAAAATGTAACAACTGAATTGAAATGTATTTCACAACATCATGTCCTTTATACTCTCACAGGTGAGTGTGTTGTTCAGAAAGCCCCAGGACTGTCTGCTAAAGTTGATTCAGCTGTGGGATTGGGGCACCACCAGTGCAGAGCTTGCTCATGAATGGCAGCAGGCAGGTGTGAGTGTATCTGCACGCACAGTGAAGCGAAGACTTTTGAAGGACGGACTGTTGTCAAGAAGGACAGCAAAAAAGCCTCTTCTCTACAGGAAAAACATCAGGGACAGACTGATATTCTGCAAAAGGTACAGGGATTGGACTGCAGAAGACTGGGGTAAAGTCGATTGTTTGGAGCATCTGGAGAAAAGCTTGTCTAGAGAAGAAATCAGTTCTCTGCCATGACAACAGTAAAGCATCCTGAGTCATGTGTGAGGTTGCTTCTCTGCCAATGGACTGGGCTCACTCACAATTTTGCCTGAGAACACAGCCATGAGAAAAGAATTGTACAAAAACATCCTCCGAGAGCAACTTCTCCCAATAACAATTTGGAGACTTGCCTTGTCAAAGGCTCGAGGAATAAACATTGACATTTCGGGTCCATTAGGACCACCAGACCTTAATTCCATTGAGAACTTGTGGTCAGTCCTCAAGAGGCAGGTGGACAAACGAAACGCCACAAATTCTGACAAACTCCAAGCATTGCTAATGCAAGAATTGGTTGCCGTCAGTGAGGATGTGGCCCAGAAGTTTATTGACAGCATGCAAGCGCAAAATTCTGAGGTCTTGAAAAAGAAGGGTCAACACTGCAAGTATTGACTCTTTGCATAAACTTAATGTAATTGTCAATTAAAGCCTTTGACACTTATGAAATGCTTGAAATTATAGTTCACTAGACCATAGTTACACTGAAGCAGCACACTTTATGAAAATTAATATATGTGTCATTTTTAAAACTTTTGGCCACGGCTGTACTACAAGCACACACGACACATTTTGGTATAAAGAGAACTGTTAAACAATTTTGAGTTAGTACATTTAGTTTTTTTTAAGTATATACATTTTTTTAATATTATTTGTGCTTATATACATATACATTAATATACATTAGATTAAGACATATTGTAAGCCAAACTCAAACAATCCGTGAGCTCTACAGTTCCAACGTGTCTACATGATCAGCTCTGACTTGATCTATTTGTGAATTCAAATAAATGACAAGCTCAAATTCAGATGAAAAACTGCCAACATGACAGTATTTAGGCTATTATACAATAAGCTTTGGAAGCAAAAACAACAGCAAGCCTTCTTTTGACAGTCACACTCTGAGTAAATCCTTTTACGCTCAGTAGTACTACAGTTGGTCTTATCAGCAAATACACAGCGTGAAGTCCTAATCCTATTGAATAATGCAGACGAGGGGCGGCACACAGACAGGGGTTTCTCTTCACTGCTTGACCGCTGCTTAGTGTGCTATGTGACAGTTCAGATGTGTGTGCCAGAAGACTCAAATACATGGCTACTGGACTGGCCGTAAGCGACGTGTTTAAGTGTGTGCTTGTGTTTAGTGAAGGAGTGTACTGGAATAACACCCAGATAGACCCATATACACATATCATACAAAATGAGTGCATCCAATTACAAAAAACGCACACTCGAATACACTCTGCAAACAGCCAAAGGGTAAAGTGAGTGATGCTTGAGTCAATTCTGTATTGCAAAACACGACTCCTTTGTGATTTTGTGTCATTTTATGTGACCTTTAGTAATTTCCGTTTATGAATTATGGTGTAAATTTGCTCTGTTTCAGAAAAAAAATGTTGTGGCACTACTATGGTACAGTTACAGATATGAGATGATTATGCCATGTACTTTAAAATATATGATAATGTGAAGATAAAGATAAATATATGACTGAGTAATAGCCATATTCACTAGCACTTTAATTTATTGTCCTGTTCTGCATATACATTCTATTGACTTATTAATTATAATATCTGGGTAACAACCAGCATTAATCAGAACCTGAAAAGAACCTGCCTATAAACCTAACTTTACCTAATTTTACCCAGGACTTTCTTAGGGAAGTACACAAGTGCAAACCCATGTTGAATTTTCAACAACAATAAAAAAGACTGAATGTTCTCAAGATACGTTTCTTATTATCAAGGTTGAAAACAGTTACATGCTAATTTTTTTTAGCATTGTTTGATGAATAGAAAGTTAAAAAGAGCAGCGATTTTTTTTCTCCAAAAAAAACAACAGCATTTTGCTACATTTTAGAAGCAATTCGATTAATTTCTAATGCATACTTGCTGATTAAATGTATTCATGTAAAAAAAAAAAAATTAGTATAGGTGGATTAATAGAATGATAAAGGATGTCAAATCTTGATTATTGCTGCTGACACCCTTCCTGTATGAAACTCACCCATTTCCTTTTCTCAAAGAAACCCAAAATTGATCACATTATTGAAGTGCACAACAGCAATAACACTTTCACTCTTAAGGCTTATCACACATCAATAAGCAAATATCTGGACAGTAGAAAAATCGTGCAAAACCTCACATGACCGTATGAGTGTTGATGAATGTGCTCATAATATTTTCGATGAGTCGTATGACTTTATACCAAGCTTCGAGATTACAGCAATTAGCAGTCATGTGTATTAAAGTGTTAAACAGTATTCTTCCAAAAACCTGTAAAAAAAATAACAGCATTCAAAAAGAACATAAGTGCAAGTCAGTTTTGTGCAGAGTTGTATTGTGTGTGTGTGCGCGTCTGCCTCTATTCTCAAGTGTGTGGGAAGCTGACAGAGCTCATTAGAGTGGTTTCCTCCCATAAATAAAGCCCAGTCCAGACCCCAGGGATACAGGGGTTCCTCTGCTGTTGCCAGGCTTATCATGTGTCTTTTTAGCCTTTTTGTTGTTCTTTTTGCCAGTTCCTACTTCTGTTTTATGTTGTTGTTTTTGAAAGGTGTCTCTGAACTTAATAAAAAATAAAATAAAAAAAAATTCGATTCCATTCGTGTGAGGTTTTCTTGGGTTTGCAAATCCTCAATACAAGCATTTTTTAATAAGCTTCTTGAAAGGTGATTTTAACTGTGAGCTCTTACCAGTGTGTCATCACTGCGTGCCACACTCATGTTGCTCCTTGACAGGAAGGAGCGGGAGAGTCGGTTACACAGAGAGATGAGACGCACTGATTGCTGAGGAAGACAAAACAAACAAACCATATGAAGAATATGATATTCTGACACCCTCTGTAAAACAGGCTTTTTTTAATCAAGCAGCAATTAGAAATCTTTTCGAAAAGATCTCTCTTCAAATAACATGTTAACAAACTATGACCTATTCGGCATATGAGGGCTTTGCACCTATTTTAAAAAAAATGTTTATGCATTTGGCAGACTTTTATCCAAAGTGACTTACTCAAGGAACACGTTGACATTCTAATCAGTTCTTGCTTTCCCTGGGGATCGAACCCATGACTTTGGCATTGCAAGCACCACAGATAAAGGATGATAACAGGATGATAACTGTTTGAGCTACAGGAAACTAATGTGGGTAATTCTATTTCATAGCCAAGGGTTCGCCCCCAATGATTTTAATAGTGTGTGCTTGCAAATAGTGTGACTTGTTGGTGTGGTACGTAATGCTGACTGATCATGCTTCATGTCAAACAGTTAAATGTTTGAAATGGATGGTAGAAGTAGAATGGTTAGAAATGAAATTAAAGTACCTTCCACTTTCTTCTGGCAGCAAACTTTTTAAATTTCTCCATATTCACAGCTGATTCCTTACGACTCAGTGCCTGTTGTGTGTCTTTTGGCTAAAAAAAAGAGACGGATCAAACATTAAGGTAATAAAATGTGTTTGATGAGTGCTTCATATGTAGATGTTGTTGGACAAACCTTGATCCAGGGATGTTGAAGACTGTCCAGGATTGTCATTCTTTTTCTGTAAACATGAAAATGTATTTTTTATTTATGATATATATATATATATATATATATATATATATATATATATATATATATATATATATATATATATATATATATATACACACACACACACACACATACACACACACTAGGCAGTAAACATAGGCAGCCAGTCTGTGAATTTGTCTTCATCATGATACTTTCTAACAATTAATTTAAAAAAAAAAAGCTCACACAAATAAGCACATAAAGGACAACCTTTAGAAGAAACTATGAGGTATTCAATATACAAAGTAAAAGATGATTATTGCACTGTTACACATGGATGGAATAGTGAGATTGGGCTCTGGAATGTTGCATATTAGCTTTTGTGGCAATGTTTACACATAAACAGCAGTTATGCAATGAATGACGCATTTTAGTGAAGTACTGAGAGAACTTTATTAGTTTTAGTTCTCTTTAAAAAATCATCAGAGGTGAATGAGGTCTGTACATAGTGCAAAGAATATATAAAAAAATGAAATGAGAGCAGTAAACAGTCAGTGATACAATTAAGTAGACTAATATGGAACGGAATTAACAGGAATTACTGTTTATGTCTCCACCTTTCTGTTCCTGTTTGTTGACAACCCATATCAATGTTCTTTGATCTGATTCAGACAGTATGGCCAGTCAATTTACAAACTGCTAATTTATTTCTAAAAACATAAAACAAAACAAAACAAAACAGACACACACACACACACACACACACACACACACACACACACACACACACACACACACACACACACACACACACACACACACACACACACACACACACACACACACACACACACACACACACACACACACACACACACACACACACACACACACACACACACACACACACACACAACCATTTTTTGGGGTGAAAATACTAACGTGCTAACGTTAAACGTAACTCCAAAAAAATGGTTTTACACCAGTTATTTCTATGTTTTGCAGTAGTTTGTCAGTAGGAATATTAGTTTAAAACAATAATTTTTGGAATTAATTGTAATAATCCAGTGAATATTTGAATGCACAAGGAGTCTGACAACAGCCATAGCTCCACATGGAGATCTGATCTCTCAATCATCGACTCTACTTCATTTTTTTCGGTTTCTTAAATCACAGACAGACTAAATCCAGAAGACCTGTGGAAATGTCTGGCAAAACTGTGCAAGTGTAACGAGGAGAAAAGCGGTTTTAAAGCCAAAGGGTGGTCACAACAAATAGTGATTTGATTTAGTTCATTGATAAATAATATCAATTTATGACATTATTTTTTTAAAGCATCCTCACTTTACATAATTTGTAAACATGTGCCTAAAACTATTCACAGTACTGTAGCTTTGCAGGAAGGTTTCTTAAAATGTATTGGAAATGTTGCCATAGTTCTTCTGGATTTGTCTCAGTTTTTTTTCTGTTTCTTCATGTAGTACCAGACGGACTCAATCATAGTGAGATCAGATCGTGTGGAGCACCGGCTGTTGTCAGAATCCTTGTACATACAAAAATCTCAATGGATCTAATTAATTTTTTGGAAATGTAAACTGCAGCAAAATATATAAATAACTGGATTAAAACCCTGTTTTGGGGGTGAAAATACTAACATGCCTAAGACTTTTGCACAGTAATGTATATATAAAAGACTATTATTATTACAAAATTATGCCAAATTGACCATTTTGTTGAGTATCCTCATAATTACTGTCTAAATGTGTCAAATAAAGTCTTAAATGAAAATACAGATTTGTACTTTTGATAAAATAACTAAAACCTTAAGTCACCAAAATAAGGCCACACAATTTTGTGTGACAAAAAAATCACTCTTCCTACTTATTCACATAAAACAATATATTGATTCATTTTTTGTTTAGAAGGACAATATGAGAGTAGGCGTGAATAATGCTGTGATTCACACCTGAGAAGACAATGACCTGCATAATAAGCTTTTCAATCATGTATGTGAGAGAACTACAATAAAGAATGCAAGGACAAAATAACTGTATTTTGTAGTTTATTTAGAATATAGTTAAACACATAAATGAGAGTCAAAGGCACATTTTGAGTACACAGTTCTACCTAGAATTCAATTATGATAAAAGTTACAAGAGAACATCACATATCTCACATTTCCAAGGAATCTGGTGTTTCTATGCTAAAAAGACTTTCTGGTTCCAGTCAGCTCATCTGTGAGCTCATCTTCACCATATTCATGCAGAATATATCCAATGTGGGACAGTATCTGGTCACTGTGATTCTCAAATCTGTGAGATAAAAGTAAAAAACATCTGTGAGCATGTGATCAGTATCATAGCTACTATTTTATTAACATTAAAATACACTCTTGTGTACACTCTTAACAGAAAACAGGATTTTTGTGATCTTATATTATTGCACAGCATATGAACACTTTTTGTATAGGCCTATATATTATTTTAAATTATATACAGTAATCTCCAAAAGATTGGACACATTATTATTTTTGCTTGTCTTGTGATCACCAAGCCTGCATTTATTTGATCAAAAATAGAGGAAAAACTATAATATTGTGAAATTGTTTCTATTTTAATAAACATTAAAATATTATGCATTTCTGTGAATTTCAGTATCATTACTCCAGTCTTCAGTATCACATTATCCTTCAGAAATTATTCCAATATGCAGATTTATTGTCAATGTTGGAAACTCCTGTGCTGCTTAATATAAATTTTTATAACCCATGATACTTTTTTCAGGATTCCTTGATGAATAAGAATTGGCTGATGAAAATTCAGCTTTGCATCAATGAAATAACTTATATTTTACTTGATTAAAAAAGAGAAAGGAAAAAAACTGAAAACATTTCAATACTATTATTTCAAATTTAAAAAAATATTTTTTTTATTAAATAAATGCAGGCTTGAAAATCATAAGAGACTTTAAAACATTCATTTCAATCATAATATGTCCAAACTTTTGCAACATAGCAGAAATTTGCAAACAAAAGATAACAATAGCACTAGGCTATTTTGCAATAAATATTTCATAATCGGTCCAAAACAAAGGAAAATTGTCAAACAATATGTCTATGACATTTTTTATTTGTATTTGTTATTAAAGAACCTATGAATATTAATTTGCAGTTGAATATGTTGCTAAAACATTTTATTTCAGTATTTATTACACATTTCATTTAATTTATTCCACACTTATTTCGGTATTGCAAAATTGTTTGTGAAAAGCCAATATATCATGTTTACTAAAACAATTTATTCACACAGAGACACGCAGAACATGCATAGAACGTATTTAAACAGTCTTTTTGTGGTTTAACATTCACAGAAACTATTCCATATCCCAATTAAAACAAACAACTTAAGAGTAAAGAACTTACCAATCACAATCCTCGGCTGAATCCGTTGCTCCTCGAAATGAAACTGAAACTGTCGTGCTGTTCCTCTGAGGTAAATTCTTCCGTAATTATTCCTCACCGCATCACAAAACAACGTGAAGTGCATGATTCTGACTAAATGTTGTGTTTTTTCAAGCTGATGTGGGTGTCGAGTCAGAATTTGCCTTTGAATAGTGCGCGCTCACACTGGCCATATTAACGAAGACTGGCAAACCACTCTTTTCAAACAGATTACATAAAAAGAGGGTATTTCTTTTTTTATTTGAACTGTTTAATTTAAAAGAAGACACTTCAGGCTTTCTTAAAACATATCTTTCATTTCTGTTACAGAATTGACTTCAGAGACGGCCTGTTTGTGTTCTTTATTTTGCGAAAAGACTATAACACTTGATGTAGAACACATCTCTATGACCAAAGTATTTTGAGTCTCTTCCACACTGATTAGAAAAATGAGTTGGTCGCACCAACACAACAGTCTAACCCAGGTTTTTTTTTCTTAAATAAAATAAAAATTCACTATAGCTTTAATAAAAACGAATCTATATTTATTTTATAATTTATGCAGTGAAGACTGTGAAGTGTTTGACAAATGTATTAAATTATTATATTTAAAATGTAAATGTACATTTCCTACCTGTTAGAGCAAATATTTAAGACATACCTATAAACTTCGTCTTTAAACTTTTTTTA
Organism: Rhodeus uyekii; assembly: GCA_037043235.1. NCBI lineage: Eukaryota > Metazoa > Chordata > Actinopteri > Cypriniformes > Acheilognathidae > Rhodeus > Rhodeus uyekii. The sequence continues at coordinate 7,491,805 of JAWRVZ010000010.1, read as the reverse complement.
AATGTCTTTTTATTATTAAGTTAACGCCAGGTGTGATTAATTACAGAAACATTTGTGATTAGTTCATTTGAAATCAACTGACAATTGCTTAATAAAAAAACAACTAGCCTCAAAACCCTACCAGACCACCTCAAATAAACAGAAGCTATGGTTTTATGTTCATGACAGAAACATGTCAATGGTTCTCACTTTGGATCTTTGATCAGTAACCGTGCAATGAAGTCTTTGGCCAAAGCACTGGTGTTGCTGAAGTACTCCTCATCAAACTCGTAGTCCACAGCTGACACATTAGCAAGCGTCTCCTGCTTATTTTCACCCAGAAAAGGTGAGGCACCACTAAGCCTGAAGATACAGAAGGGAAAAAAAATACCCTTTTATCTACCATTTACTGAATGTGAAGGTTTTCAGTATAGCAGCATTCAACAAAGTCAAGTTTAATGTGAATGATTGGTACTGTGGTACTATAAACTGCAGCCAAGCAATTTGCTGACCATTACTATTAAAGTGTGAGAAAACCAGAGCATAACACATAAATAATAAGCACTTTATTATACGCGTTGTGTCCATTTTTCTTGAAATCATAGTACCAGAGAAACATCTGGTCATACGAGCTGTCGTTACAAAATTATAATTGATATTCATGGCTGTTGCTAATTAAAAATCTTAACTGAAAACTATGTAGGGTGAGAAACACTGTCAGGAGATATTGTAAATATTGCTATAGTAATTATTGTAAAGTCTCAAAGTGTGAGAAAAAGAAAAGAAAGGCAGAATAGAAATGCAAGTAGAGCGATAGGATTAGACGTGACAATGATGTGTGATATCTACCTGATAAAAAGCTCTATATTTATTTGCCAATGATGAAAGAGGAGTGGGAGGAACAGCCCTGAGACAGATAGAACTTTCCAGCTCTCTTTAGACTTCTAATATTAGCACATGTTGATGGACGGATAGTGATGGGCAGATAAGACAGAGAAGAACAGACATTTTTGGATCAAAAGTGGCTCTATAAAATCCCAAAAGTAGGCTTAACCTTACAGTTCTTTATGTAAAATTATCCCCCACCCCCTTTTTGAGAATAGGGTGAAATAGAAGTCAGATATTTCCTGACAGTTTTCGTGAGAATCACCTATTTACTGTTTACATCAGAGGAATTTGGTCATGGGGATTTCGTTCACATCAAAAAAGTAGAGTCCCCTCAGGTCTTATCACAAGTAACAGACAAGTTCCATTGTTTATATTGCTCTGTGATGTGCTTCGTTCCCTCTCACTAACACACACACACACACACACACACACAGTTAACAGCTCACTCAATGTTTCCACAGTAAGACCAACACCAGCTTTATAATTAGACAGTGCACTCTGAGGTTGCGCTAATAATCATTATCCATCACTTTGATGGACTGGGTTAAAAATTCCATGTCTATTTTTATGTTGCAGTAAAACACTGTACTGTTTGGTATTTTTGTGTGACGTTAGCTATGTTTCCATCCACCTATTTTTAACGAGATATAATGGGATATCACATCAAAAAATCTTGTGACGGAAACGCCAATAAAGGCGCATAAATTCTAAAAATGCACATAAAAAAAACATGCACTCATTTGAGTCAGATACATTTAAACTATGTAGAAAAAAATGTACATAATACATTTTCTTGAGGAGCATCAAAAAAGTCATGTGACTGAATAATAGGATGGCATAACTAGACTAACCAGTGGACCAATCTCGTTGCATAACATCTTTTTGGTTGTTCTGAACTGTCTGAAAGTCTTCCGTCAAAGTGATTCAGTATAAATCCATCCCAGAACTATCTTACACAGCAGCATTTCCAAACAGCAGCATTTGTCTTCAAAAGCAAGATAACACGTTTAATGAGTTTCTTCTGCGCGCTCTGGGATGAGAGTAATTTATTATATAAAGAAAATTATTATATACATTGGCTTCTCCTACTTTTTTCAGTAATATTTAGCGACAGTTAACCAGGAAGAGATTTTGTTCTCTTCAACTCAATGGATAGAAACAGTGCATTATTTGCAAAAGTTAAATTCGCTGCTTTTGGATGGAAACATAGCTATTGATATCACAAGAACGTCTGTGGCAAGAGCTCATTCAGCCTGTGCTTTGACTTTTCTTTTTTTCGGGTCAATGATATTAGGTTGTGTTAAATGACAGAGAAAAACTGTTCAGACCATGGAAACATCAATGTCTGATACAGCACCTGGCTGGATGGAAGATCCTACTGAGCTTTATCCATTTACCGGTACTTAACAAAATAAATCATTATAAGGATGACGAGTTACAGGATGACAAGAGTTTATTCTGTGACACTAGCTTACACAAGCCTGTAAATTAAGGTAATAAAAACAACTTTACTTGTTTCATATTCTACTAAATTTGCTCACCAAGCCTTTGTTTTACTGGGGAATGTGATTAAAGCCATGCTTTGAGAAAAATAATTTAGTTACAAAAAATTGAGGCTATTTACGGCCTAAATGAAAATCCATAAAAAATCCATAGATTTCACTTGAAACGATATCACAACAACACTAATGATTATGAATACTCACAGAATATAAGTGATCACCCCAATGCTCCTAGAGTTAGACAGAAATAAAAAGAACAAGATTAGGAAGTGAGGTAACAGCAAGGTCAGGTAAAGATATGAGATAATGCTCATTCTCACCACATGTCTGCTTCCAGGCCAAGAGACTCGTAGTTTACCACTTCTGGAGCTGCAAATCACAAAACATAATCACTTACAATAAAATTGCACAATACAGAAGAGATAGGGGTAAGCTGTGCCAGTTTTGATTTAAGTCATACTATTGGCAAAGAGAAATGAGAGCTAAAACTAATACACCTCATTATACTTCAGGGTGTCTGCAAAAATAAACAAAATACAAACAAACAAGAAAAACAAAGAATCCAAAATAAAAGAAAATAAAAATTGGGGTTAAGTCTTACAAGTTGAATAAGCAAAGTATCTGATTTCAAATAAAATTAGAACATAAATAATTTTTTACTAATGCACAAATCATCATTTTCATACGACAACCAGGAAAAGACATAATTTCAATAGTATATTTTATGGCATTTCATGCATCTGAGGTAAAGCTTACTATGATTTTAAAATCCGCATGAACGCATTTACATTATTAGATGATTACATTATCAGAAAACAGACTCTGCCATGCAAAATACAGTTTTTAGCATTAAAATAATGCTTTTCACTTGTGTTCTTCTCTCAAACAGCTATATATGGTAGTTATATATGAACTAAATATACATTTTGCAAGATGAAGGGGTGCAACACATCCTACCCCCCTCTACCTAACAAAAAAAGCCTGCAAAAATGTCGATGGAAGGATATTTTCGTAGTTTCTCACCGGATGAGCTGTGAAATGAGTCACTGGCTACAGAGGATCTCAATATCTGATGTGTTAATGAGAAAACAAGGAAATAAGGCTGAGGTGGGAGAGATGCTGCTGCTCTCTATGCCTGAGAATTGACTTAGATTTATAATTGGTCTTATCATGCACTGCATTTGGTCATTGACCAGGGATGCAAAGAAGTTGCTCCCTGATGCTAAGGCTAAGAAAATAATTAAATCAATAAAGTCATGCTGTTGGGCTAATTGTTCAACTACTGAGACTGCTTTGGATTAGTGTCTTGAAGACCAGGTGTCTAGCTTGGCCGGATTCTCCTCCATGAAGGCTGATCGTAATTTTAAGCACCGATATAGACGGCACAGTAGGGAAGCTGGAACTTGATTGTGCCCTTTAGCACGGTCTCTATTAAGACTGCTGTATCATCACTGCCTGCCATTCAGGTAGGACAGGATGTGATGCCAAAGACATGGAGGGGTGGGGGAGGCGTGGGTGTGCGTGTCTATGTGCTTTCTAGGATGGTTAGGGCTTGTTGATGTCAAGTTTGATTGAAAACACAACAGAGCTGACTCATATTGTTGTACACAAAATATCAACCCCACACATAAACATACACTACCAGTTAAACATCTGAACACATTTGAGTATAATATTGCTTTTTATTATCATCTAAAAAACATGTTAATCTAAGAGCCTATGCTTAAACACAAGAAAATGTGTCTACACATGCATTTCTTTGCAAAACTACCCAGTATACATGTGAACTCCTTCAGAGGTTAAAAAACCTGTGATGTGTCTTCCTACTTTCTACTTTAAAGAATATAAAGTTAAATTTTGACTTGTTTAATGGCTTTGTTTTCCATAGCTTAGGTGATAATTTTCCAAAATATGCAAAATGCTAACAAGGAAAGTCAAAATATATTAATAATAATAAAATCTAAAATATAATTAAATAAAATAACTGACTATATATATCTTATATAATATACAGTAATCCCTCGGCTCACGAAAAAACGCAAAGTAGATATAGAACACTGATATAGGTAGATATATAAGTAGATATAGATATAGGGACACTGAATGCTGCTTGAAAGAGATCCTGCGGTCAGACAGCCAATTAGCGGCCAGGATACTGATCAGTGCGCTCTGATTGGTACCATCTCCTCTATTGGCCAATGCCGTGCCTTGTACGAAATCATCTGGGCAAGATATACTATCCTGAGTTTCATTTTCTATAAAGAGGCGCGATTCTATGTACCGCATCTTCTTAACGATAGATGTATCTGCCCTCAGGAACCCGCGATATAAAGAGTCCACGATATAGATTTACATATAATATATTTATAAATCCGCAATGTACCGAGGACGCGATAAGTGAACCACGATATGGCGAGGGATCACTGTATATCTAATATAATTATTATAATGTACACTTATAATTTAAAATATAATTATAAAAAATAATATATATATATAATTTTATAAATTATAAGTGTATTTTAATTACACTTTAAATTATATTTTAAATTATAAGGGATTTATATTCCTTTCTTTTTTACACTTAAGTTTACCTATTTGGAGGATTCATTGGATCACAAAGCAGTGATCCATGGTATTTCTTTACAGTTATGTCAGGCTTGTGGTTCAGATTACACATGAAAGGAGAAAAGAAAGGACAGATGACCATAAAAATAATAGAGGGTGTAATTACAACATATCTCTATAGACTGACCAGTGGATGACACTGACCTACAAACTCCGGGGTACCAAAGATGTTTTTGAAATCGTTGCCAAAATCGATCTTGTGGGCCAGGCCAAAGTCAATGAGCTTAATGCGTGGGTGAGGCATAGTCCGGTTTAACAGCATGATGTTCTCCGGCTGAGAGAGAAGAGAATAGAGAAAGAATTGGAGGGAGAAAGCAAAAAAGAGCATCAGAGGAACTAATGATAGGTAAAGAACAAAAACGCAGCAGCAAAGGTGGAGAGAGAGTGTGCAGGAAATCTGCCATAAGACATGGAAATCACATGCAAAGCTACAGAAACGCTCTCTAGAAAGAACAGGCATATTCAAGTCTGGCAGTAACAGATCCCTGTCTGGGCATTCCATAGAAACAATACTTCCTTCAGTGGGCTTTATTCATGCACGGACTAATCTCGTAAAAGCTCCAATGACTTCAAAATATTTAACAGAAATGTTAAGAAAAGCTATGTGGATGACTGCTCTGAAAGCAGTGGATCTAATAACACAAACATTGTTGCTCGAGTAACATGAAGGATTAGACATAAAATGCAAATAATGAGCAACTCAGTGACTGCTTTACTATTTAATTTTATTCTTTTGGTCACAGTTAAGTTGTTAAATGTGAATGTTGCTTGCTCTTTATTAAATTTTATAGTTTAATTTTAGTAACATTGTCATTTAGACTGGTTACTCAGGTTAAGTGATTTAGTCTGAAATTTCAAATCAATGACTACTAAATTACAAATGCAATTTAGCAATAACACTTTTCAAAAACTATATGGAGGAAAAAAACATTTTTATGACTATCCCAGCTCTGGGAAGGTTAGTAATTATGTAAAGGGGTGGAAATAAGTATATAACCAGCAGGGAGGATAAAAGTGCCTCAAATTGATTTGTTGTGGCTGGTCTATAGCAATGTTAATCACCATAGTCTGGCATTGGAGTGAAACTCAAACATGTCTCAGTACCTTCAGGTCAAAGTGGGCAATCTGTTTGGAGTGTAGGTAACTGACTCCATCCAAGATCTGCTTGAGAAACTCGGTGGCCTCCTCTTCACTCAGTGACTCTTTCTCAGCTAGGAAATCAAAGAGTTCCCCACCTGCCACACTGTACAGAGAGAGGACAGATGTTGACAGATAGAGCTAAGAACTTTTATATTTTCATTTAACCAGGATAAAATGTATTGATATAAAATCTCTCTTTCAAGAATGACTTGGACAATATGGACTGTGTACAACTGCTAAATCCAACATACACTCATTAGAAACATGTACATACAAACACATACAATCACTGCAGTTTCCAGCTGAAATGAACATTAGCAGCAATAAAACATTACCAGTAACTACTTTTATTCCTTTTTCACACAAAATTGTGATTACAGGAGAAGATTATCAGACTTATTTTCACAAGGTTCCTTGCACAACACTTTTACCATTTGAAAGACTAATACATTTATATTTTGACATAGCAGACATACTTGGTATCTCATGCGGTACAACACGGCACTTGTGATGCGGTATGCTTGGGTACGAGTATTGTGAGACACAACTCGCAAGTAATGACAAAACAGATCATAGACTTTGTAGAAACAAGGTAAAATGGCATGCCTGCTTAAGCAAATTAGTTTTTGTGTCACCCTTGCTTTTGTCAGGTTGCTTTATGTCAGGCTTTTCTGTCAGGTATGTTTAGGGTTTAATATGTGGTACATTATTTTTAAATGGAATACAGCATTAACTTCTAGTGCCACTCTTGGTCGTGATAAGTACAACAACCAACATAATAAAGCGTTGCAAGATTCATGTTCATCTGTTTTGGATAAAACTGAATGCAGTTTTAGCGCCATGCACTGGATGATTCACTTTGTAAGTGTTGTGAAACATAAGAAGAAACATAATATCAATTAGCAAAAATGTTGCCACAGTTACGTTTTTTTACAAGTGAGCCTGGGTTGGCCAGGTCAGTTAAGAATAACGCCTTGGTTACGATAGTAAGAGACTTTGGGTTAAAGATGCTTTAGAAATGCTCTGTGTGATTACGTTATGATGCACGTGTGAAGCAGCTTGAGTGGCTGAAGTACTGTAAGTCCAAGGATACAGTTGTAACTGAGGCGTTCCCTTTTCAAGAACACGTACTGTGTTGAAGACACTGTGGAAACATCAGTACCAAAAATGCAATAGTAACAAGTGACTGTCCGGTGTGAAATCGTACTAAGACGATAATACCTGTGCCCCTGGTGTAGAGTTCAAGACTACGTTGTAAAACCTAACGAATATGTGGCGTAAGGACCAGCCCGCCACAACACAAATGTCTTGAAGGGAGACAATAGGGAAGGGAGACTCTTGTCAGTATTGTCAGGAGTCTCCCTTCAAGACATTTGTGTTGTCTCTGGGTTTAGAGTAGCCATACTCCTAGTTGAGTGGGCTCGAGTTTCCAAAGTGCAAGGCAACCCGGCAGACTCAGAAAGGAGTGAAATAACCTCCACTATCCACTTGCTCATCCTCTGCTTAGATGCTGAGGACCCTTTAATAGAGGCCTCAAAGCCAATGTTCAGATTATGCCACCATGTGGATGCAAGCATCTAACACTGCATAAAGCAGACTACTTTTTTCCTGATTCTGGAAGGAGGGGGACTGAATGGATCTAGACACATTACTGGGAATGTAACCTGGCCTCGGTGGAATCAGCCTTTCCCATACCAGGTGCAAATTACAAGCATAAAGGGCCAGCGACAGGGCTTGCAGATCTTCAACTCTCTTAGGAGATGTAAATGCAAGAAGGCACAATGCTTGAGAGTCACAACTGGACTGGAAACTCATAGATAGCTCACAGGGAGCCAGGGATAGACCTTGGCACACCAAGGCCAAATCCAGGCTGGTATCCTTGTACATACTTTAGGCCTTACCCTCAAAGTGTCACGGAGGAAATGTCTTATCAGTGGATCTCTCCCAAAGACATTTCACCCAAAGGCATGTGGTTAGCAGAAAGACCACCACAAAAACCTTTAAAGTAGACGGGGATAGCCCATCACAAAGTAAAAGGTTTACACTTCAAGGTGTACAGTTTATTCATGGAGTGAGCTCTGGAGAGCAGAAAGATCTTAACAACCTCAGTTGAGAGACCAGATTTTATGAGCTGGCTCCCCTCAGAGGCCAAGCCCAGTTTCCACAGTTCTGGGGGCTGTGTACAGACCTCGGGTTGGATCCTCCATTCCCCAGGCCTCAGTCCTTGCCTCGACAGGATATCTGCTCCCTGATTTTGGACCCTAAGGCTAAAAGTTGCCCCTGGGAATACAGGAGGATTTGGTACACCAGTTTGAAGAGTGGACACAAACACAAACCCCCCTGAAGATTTATATAGGCGACCACCAATGTGATGTGATCCCCAAGGTCTATGGCTTGGTGCCCTGAAGCGGTGCGCTGGCAGGAAACAACTGAACAGGCAGCTTTTGAATCCTCAAGGAAGGAGCGAGCATCCCAGTGCCACCACATTTCCAGGCAGACACTTAGATTTGGGCTTGCTGGAGACCACTGCACCCTTAAGTATTTTTGGGCTAAGCATCCTGCTTCTCACTTGGCCATTCTTTTGTTTAACTGGCAAGTGTGAGTCACAACTTCCACCAGCTCCTTAAAGGCTGGAGAATGTAGTGTGAACCTTCATCTTCAGCCTCGATGTCAGCAACTTCCAACTCCTCAGAGCTGGACAATTGCAACACCGGCGCCTTCCCCTGGGCAAAAGTAACCACAGAGCGTGCTTTCGAATCCAGGGAATAAGGCACTGGATCTTGCAGATGAGGGCAGAGATTCTGTCTCTAACCCAAATCGTCTTGAAAGGGAACTGCAAATTGCAAGAAATCATAAAAAAACAACAACACCAAAGCTCTCACCTAACATAGGGGAAAAGTCAGATAATGTGTATCCCTTAATGTTCAATGTTTAAAGAGAGACAATAGACAAATATTAAAATGTAATATCAACTCCAGCTACATGGAGAATCAGAGATGCTACAAATCAGGATTCACAGAATTGCATAGAAAGAAACACCAATTAAATTATCTGAGAATTAAATCTGCAATAAAAATATATGACTATGGTGTAACACACACGCAAACAAAAATCACCTAGAGTGGGTCTGGCTTATTAAACAGAAGAACCAGCCTCTCTAATGGTTCTGAGAGATTCACTTTGGCAGAAATGGCTGTTGGCAGGGCTATAATCATGGCTTCTGGGAGAGGACCAACAGGATTCGGCATATATTTATTCAGCAGAAGGAAGCTGCAAACCAGCTGCACCCTGATGACATGATAACGTTTGCTGCTAATGGTGAGGCTGAGTAAATGCAGTGATGAGCCACCCAGCTGCAAAAACACTGGTGGTAGATACATCTCTACTCACCCACACAAAAACAGAAAGAAATACATCAGCCCAAACCTTGAACAGCAAGTCTCGTAGTCAGATTTTTTACTTGCTATTTTTTTATGCATCAGACAGTCAGTGAATGGACTGTGGGCGGTCCATGAGTATGTCCTCTGAGACTAGAACACACACATGATAGCTTGTAACTTCTCACTTCTCAATATTGGTTGGGAGCACAAAGGTTTTGAGAGGATGAAAAATGACCTGAAAATGAAACTTGACCTTCAATTCCAAGGTCAGGATTGTGTGGTTATGCCCTTCAGCAAGGTATTTAACTCCATATGCCTCAGTTAGTTAACAAAATAGCTTTAGTGATGAATACAACAACAAATATGAGTTCAGAAAATAGCTGCAGGGACGACCTTTGGCAAAAAATTATGAAGTAGCAAAGAAAACCAGTTGGGTGAGGAGAGCCTTCAAGAGGTTCTGAGGCAAGACACTTTCTTTACATACTGTCATATATGTCTAAAAAAACAGTTCTGATTAAATGTTTAGGTTTGGCATTCCAGACACTAATTATGTTAGCTTTTTGTCTATTATTTACTAAATGACAGTAACAAATTACATATATCACAATATTTACTGTATACTGATAGTGAGGAACTAATTACAATGCAATGAGTGACTATTTTTGTTTTGATCTTTAGGTCACATTTAAGTTACTTACAATGTTAGACTGATGATTTTCAGGTTAGACTGGTTACTCTAGGAAGTGATTGTTGAAGCAAAATAGGGTAATACTACATCCTAATCCAGTACAGCACCAATACAGCGCTTTACTGCCTGCTAACTTTTTCAGCATCCTTTGTTCCAGAATTTTCACATAAATTCCCCCCCCCCCCTCTTTATTAAAGAGTTATAAGCCATGAAGAAAATCAACCAGCCACAAAGTGAAGCACAACACTACAAAAAAAAAGTATTTGAAAATTTAGGAAAACTGAGGACTGAGGACTCAGTTTTGCAGGGAAAATGGCTTTTTAACAGTAAAAAAGGAAACAAAAACAACCCGAGGGGGAAAAACAAGACTACTGACTAGAGAACTTAACAGACTGGACTTAACTGGCAAGACAGGACAGGAATGGAACAGATGAGCAGCATATCAAGATATGTAAGACAACAACGCGGCACAGGACAACATAGACAAATGGATTAAATAGGGAGCACATGAGGAGAATAATGAGAAGGAACTAAAAGGCAAATAAAACTAACAAGGAAACAAGACGGGCAGGGTTACACAATGACAAGACATGAACATGCAGCCATGCGTCCATATAAAACAAGACAAGACAGCATGCAGCTCTTAAAAAACAAACTGTGCGCCACACCAAACACAACATGAAAGCACGCGGCCGATGTGAACATGAACCGCGTGCTAAACATTACATGCAGACAAGCGAGAGCGCAGCTCGAAACCGCGCCCACTCACAAGATGTAGGGCACACGAAAACGGGCAAACACTCCTCCCGTGTGCTCACAACAAGGATAAACACACGGGTCATGAATGTCCGAATCCCGACACAAAACAAAGATTGAACAAGACCAGAGTCTCGGGATCGGACATCATAACCCGCACACAAGACACTACACAGACAAGAGAGCGCGCGACTCAAGACACTTGAAGCTGCACGCTCCCACAAAACATGAGACATTACGGCAGTGTCAGAGCTCTGTCACAACACCAAGAAATGACAATTACCGACGAGGACAAGGAGTAACATGAGAGTTTAAATACATATGGAGATTACAGACAGCTGGCAAAGTAAACGGGTAATCACAAACTAGACAGGCGTGAGAAGGAATGGGGAGACATGGGGAAACCCGGAAGTGACAGACGTGACGCGACTGTGACAATGATGTTTGAACTTTATATTAGTTAGGCTAGTAGTTTTTGCTGTGGTATCAAAATTTAAAAAAAGAAATATTGGTTTAACAAATGTATTCATTAGAACAGAAGGTTACAACAATAAAAAACAAAACAATGAAAACACTAACCATTTTATTATTATCATCATTATTATTAGAAATTGTGTCAGGGCAAGTCTTTTCCATTTGAACACATTAGCAGTAGCCTATGAATGTGCACAGCACAACAGGCAAAACTGGTTCATCTAGTCATAGACTGGTTCTCCTCAACCCCCCACTGTTGACCTTGTCAAGTGTTTGCTTTGTAAGTAAAGGTTGCGGAAACTGCATTCAGGGAGAAGCCCTAGACAACGTATTTTATAGATTTATTCAAAGTGTCATTCGTGTACTATTAGAATCTATTACCAAACTGAGATTGTTTAATTGTGCCACAGAAATAAGATGAATCGAGGCCCTTATTATTTTCATGATTCAGTAAATGAAAGAAAAACAATGACTCACAGCTCCAGGATGAGAATGACCTCATTCTTGTTTTCAAACACATCGTGAAGGGTGATGACATTTGGGTGCTGGATTTCCCTCAAGATGCTGACCTCCCTCTCAATGTCCTCTTTGGAGACCCCTCGTCGACTAGATTTGTTGCGCCTCTTCTTGATAAATTTGGCTGCATATTCCACACCAGTGTTCTTATGACGACATTTCTTGACCACTGCAAACTGACCACTGAAAAAAAAAACAATGTTGTCATACTCACGCACAGAGAACCAAATAGTCAAAAGCATATACACACATACATAAATATATAGTTTAATTTTTCTTTTTACAAATACAAATTCTGACAAAAATAGAAATAAATGTATTTTAATACAAAAGTTTGGACATTAAATGAGATTTATTGTGTGATAATTGTAGAATAGTAATATTTATGCATCAAGGAAATGACAGAAGGCTCTAAAATTAGAAGTGAAAATGACTCCTCAATGTGTGAATTCAGTTTTGCTCCTGTATAGCATATTGCCAACAAGCAGGACTCCACATTCCCCTTCAACACGTTTCCATCTTCGTCTAAGCCACAACATGCATTCTGAACCACTGCCAGAAACCAACAGTCAGCCAAGCTGAATGGTCACAAAACTGCCAACAAGATCAAGTCAGGCTGACCGTCACAATCACATTTAATCACTAAAATCAAACTGTGTACGAATGTAATATTTAATTTTGTGAATGACATAAGGCCTATTACTTCAGCATATTAAATGCAAAAAAGCATGTTTTTTTTTATTTTTCCACATACTGTAGAGATTCAGTTTTCAGTGGTTGATAAAATCAGGTTGGAAAACGATGACTCTCACTATATGCCATTCAAAGTCATCACACTAAACACATAAAGAAACAAGCACATTTGGTCAGCAGAATTATTAAATTTATTAATTTAATATTATTATTAAATAATATATTGTGAGGAATATTCCAATAGGTTGATCTCAAAATGTCACAAGTCTGCAAAATTTCCGGTTCTTTTAAATGTGGCTGTTAAACTGCTGTTAGGTTTCTTTCCACGAAAATGTCAATTGTTTTGAGGTGAAGAAATAAAAAATTTGAACAACATGGAAAAGTAAAGTGGTCACTGGGATGGGCTTTCTCGTGCAAACACAAAACGCAGGGCTTCTATTCTTGTCCGTTCTACCTTTTGTCACCCAGACAGCAATCAGGCCCCACAGCAACAAGAGACAGTACATTTGCATTTTATCTGGGGCCTGAAAGGTTAGGAGAAAGCAGAGATCCTCGCTGTGTAATCTTAAAGGAATAGTTCACCCAAAATTAAAGACGGAGGCTGTCAAGTTCCAAAAGTGACCAAAAAGTATCATAAAATTAGTCCATATGATTAAATTCCAAGTCTTTTATTCTGAAGCCATATGAGCTTTGTACTCACCACAATTTTCACCATTATTCAATGTTAATTTTCATCTTCATTATTTATCATGTCTTTCCAAACCCATAAGACTATCGTCCATCTTCAAAACGTGAACAAAGCGTTCAAAACGTGAACATTTTTACTAACAGACTTCTGTCCCTCTGTCGAAAGACCATTCCACCAAAATATGATGGTTCATAAAGGAATTATAAAATAAATCCATGTAAATTGAGTTGTTTAGTACATACATTTTCATTTCCGGGTGAACTATTCCTTTAACCCTTTGCAAGCAAATTAGTTTACCACCTGGTCCAAATCATTCAGAACAGTTTTATGAACTGGGTCAACCAATTCAAATGACAACATTTGACTGATGAATGACTATTTTACATACAGGACATTGCTACTTCTCTTATAAAACCAGTAAAGAACTTGTAGAGATGACAAAAGTGTCACAAAAAAAGTCTTACATTTCAGTCTGATCCTCAAACAAAGCTTCAAAAAGTCATAAGTGTCACTTTTATGATACTTGTATGGTGCTTTTTTTTTGTGTGATTCTGACGACGTCCCCAGTTCCATTATGTTGAAAAGTGTTCTAAAGAACAAAGTCATACCGGTTTAGAATAACATTTAAATTTTTTGTAAAATAGTATTTTAATTAAGGACCAGAAAAGTAACATTGATTGCTTATATTAAATTTTATTGTCATGTCTGTTGACTATTAAACTAAACAATAAACAAATTATATTGTATTTAATTCGAGAGCTGAATTAAAAAGAACTGAAAATCAGAAAGTCATGCCTCATGGTTTTGACAGCGTTACTTTTGGCATTCACGCATGTCTAAATGCTTTTGTCAGCAACACTCCTCAGTGAGAGGAGGGCATGGGTCTTCAGCTGTGCCAGTTTCTATAGCAGTGCTGGGGGCAGGGCAGTGGGAGAGGAGGGGGTTGTGTCGGCTAGGCCTGCGGAGCACAACAGTCCACAGCAAACATCGTCACACATAGCCCGGCAACCGGCTGACAATAGACACGGCATGTTTTTCTCTTATACAAGTTAGGTCGTTCCCAAAGTCCTTTTCAGAGCTGTTTCTGCCTGCTCTGAATGGGAGATGGGGCAAATGTGCATATCAATGTCAGTGTAGCAGAGCTTGTGCTCATGAAATCTGGAGTGCCATGGTGATGAAGAGCCACGGCAATCGCAGCAGACATTAAAGAGGTTGTCCAGAGGAAGCACTCTTTAGAGTGGGCACAAGATACACACACAAGATGGGCACAAGGTTTACACAAGAAACAAGCCCCAATTATCAAGGATGAAGCTGAGCTGGCATTCATCTAGTGTCTAGAGTGCTGTAAATCAATCAGGCTTTGTCTGGAAGTAATATGAGTTTGGTTAAACTATTGAAGTTGTAGATGGAATTTACTAGTGAATTCAGAGTGAAAATCGTTTCAAAGTAAATCTAGCACCAACTTTTTTTGTGTATATGAGACTTCTCTATGAAACAACGGATCTCTCTGCATATGAAAAAACAAGAATTGCAAATAATTGTACATAATAGATTTAATCACGTTGAATCAGCATGAACTGCAATTACTGGACTTTGCCCTTTTGCCTATAAGAGTCAAAGCATTTTACACAGTCATGGGAAATGCTACTACAGTACATCACATGACCCCTTTTACATTGTGCACCAGAAGGCACAACTTCTTAGAGAGCTGATTACTTCTGTATAAGATAAAGAAAGCACTATCAGATTAAAATCCAGATTAAGTTTGTCAGATTTCAGACAGAATAAAGCATAAAAATTGAGGTCAGTAACACAATCAATAACAGATTATAAAACAGATCCATAATAATTAATATTTGTTCATAGCAGAAAGTACCTTGAGGGATTTTGAAGTAAATCAGAAAGTAAATCCAACATGCAGATGCAAGACCTGAAGTAGCATTGAGCAAAGGCTTGCATTTGAGAAAAGACACAATCCTCCTGGTTCATTAAGAGTAGAAAGTATTTCCCCAAGTGTCTTGAGTTCTTTTAAAGCATCAAGGTTTCCACAAAAATGTACAATAACAATATTCTACAATATTACCCTTTACTGTATTTTTGATGAAATAAAATGTAGTCTTATCGACCCCAAACTTTTGAATGGTAGTGTATATATCTACAGTGGTGTGAAAAAGTGTTTTCCCCCTTCCTGATTTCCTTCTCTTTTTTTAACATGTTTGTCACACTTAAATGTTTCAGATCATAAAAAAACATATATATATTTTTATAAAAGAAAACACAAGTAAACACAAAATGCAGTTTTTAAATTAAGGTTGTTATTGTTTAGGGAAAACTAAATCCAAATCTACATGCACCTGTGTGAAAAAAAGTGATTGGCCCCTGAACCTAATAACTGGTTGGACCATCCTTAGCAGTAACAACTACAATTAAGCTGGAGATAACTTGCAGTGAGCCTTTTACAGAGCTGTTTAGGAATTTTGGCATGCTTAATTTTGTAGAATTGCTGTAATTCAGCCACATTGGAGGGTTTTTGAGCATGAACTGCTGTTTTAAGGTTATACCACAGCATCTCAAGAGGATTCAGGTCGGGACTTTGACTAGGTCACTCCATATGATGGTCACGTCTCAATTTTGTTTTTCTTCAGCTATTCAGAGGTGGACTTGCTAGTGTGTTTTAGATAATTGTCCTGCAACAGAATCTACCACTACCACCACCATATTTTACTGTTGGTATGATGTTCTTTTTCTGAAATGCGGTGTTACTTTTACGGCAGAATTAACGAGACACACACCTTCCAAAAAGTTCAACGTTTATCTCATCAGTCCACAGAATATTTGGTCAGCCCCGCCACTCCTGGGAAGGTTCACCACTGATACATGTTTTCGCCATTTGTGGATAATGGCTCTCACTTTGGTTCGCTGGAGTCCCAAAGCTTTAGAAATGGCTTTATTTCTAATTTTCATTTTCATTTTCTAGAAACCTTTTCCAGAAAGATAGATCTCAATTAATTACTTATTTCTTTGGATCTCGCCATGATGTCTAGCTTTTGAAGATCTTTCTGTCTACTTCATTTTGTCAGGCAGGTCCTATTGAAGTGATTTCTTGATTGAGAAAAGGTGTGGCAGAAATCAGGCCTGGATGTGGCTGGAGAAATTGAACTTAGGCGGGATTTATTTTAAATTTAACAGGTGGGGAAAACACTTTTTCATACAGGGTCAAGTAGGTTTGGATTTTGTTTTCCTAACAATACAACCAACATTCACACCATCTAAATTAATATCAATTCTGTATCAATTGTCATTTTAATTTTATTTTTCCATCTCAAGACTTACATACAAAGACGAGACAAAGTCTAATAACAATACAAATGACAGGGGAAAAAAAATGGAATGGTATAACTCTGTAATGCAACTGGTTGTTCTGGAGCAGCACTCCATGACCAGGTTATGAATAAGCCTAAATGTCAACAACACATTCAGTAGAAAATTCCACTCTGTAATTATTCCCATAGGATCCTAAAGAGAGACCCCAGGCTTTAAATGCAAGTTACACTCCCGCTCAACCTCAATGAGGCAAAATAGCCTATCATTAATAATGACTTAATTTGCATGTTTATACCTAAAGGACACATTAAAAATTATGTAAACAAAGCAGGCCAGCAAACTCAGCTTTTACTCTCAGACACACTAATGTGAGGGATCATGTTGTTCTTTGTTACTTTGGAAAGAGGCTTCCAACTTTTGCAGTGAAACTTGAGCCAGGTAGTGGAGGAGGGCTAGAGGGAGGGATGAGAACAGCCTCTGTTTCCCTTTTGCGTCCTGTTTTCTGTATACCTAGCGTAGTCTGGGCTGCCTGAAAAGATCTTGAGGCCCAGAGAACTAAGAAAGAGAGATTTCCATTACTCAACACAAATGGGTAAGAATGCTGATCTGGAAAACCACATTTGCAAAATGTGTTTGATTCAGCACCATATTTATGATTATAGAGCACTTGTCTCGTTCAACCCCTTATTGCAAGGATCACTGTTTACTGTTGATTTGCTCCAATTCAGACGCATGCTGAGAAGCACATGAATTTTCAAAGCTTTACAATTACAATATTTTCATTCCAGTGCTTGTCTTTTTTTCTCCTAATACAAATACACACACAAACAAAAACACTAAATTTAAACCCATTTGAGATGAAAACAGTATTTTAATATTCCAAGTAATTTAATGCCACGATCATTTTGGCTGTATGAGTCAATCCCTCCTCAACTCATTCAAATACAGGGGTGTTTTCCCACAGGAGAGCACTTTGTGTTTAGGGGCTTTAGTCTTTTATGTACCCTGCTATCTTCTGAATACTCAATTATGGATAATGTTGAGCTTTTTGAACCAAATCATGTGTCAAAAGCAATTTTGGGGTTCAATAAAATCAGACTCTTGCCCTGTTACATTTTGTACAAAATGCAGAACAACAAGGCGTTCAAATAAGATCAGAGGCGTTTCTGTCAGATGGGAAGCCTTTGTTCCGACAGATTAAGAATGAGCATAAATGGCAAATATAAAAGGATAGTAGGTAAGAAACTCTGAAAAACGAGAGATCCTTCACTAAGTGGTTGGTTCCTAATGAAAACACAATGCCAGGTGCACTCAGTGCCATTAGCGTAACACACACGGACAGTCCTAATCAGCTGTCACTGCTCTGGATGAATATTTAAGTGGGTTAGCGGGGTTTGAATACAGATTCCTTGTGCCTGACTCATTCTTCAGGCAGGATTTTGAAAGTCATTATTAAAATCCCCAGCATCACCGTGACCTGGTGTCATGGCAATTTCACATTTATGACAACGAAGACTGATGAAGAGGTACCTGATCAATTCACAGATCTTCATTTATTCTTGGTTGCAGTATTATACACATGTTTTTCTTCCTTTTCTTCCTTTTTCTTCCAAATGACCCTCCCTCCTGTTTGCAGTCCAGGTTGCCATTAGGATTCAGAGCACCTTTGTTGTGCTGCACAGCCATTATGCAGCATTTTACCCACTGAGATACACCCATCTCTTGTGGATTCAATCTTCTGAATTACATTAAGTGTGTTTTATTTCATATCCATGCTAAAGTCAGAAATAAACCATAAAAGACAAATATGGATGTTTAAATCCAAAGCATAAAAATGGTAAAAATTGAGCATGTTTACATTCACACCAGTATGATGATAACTTTTAATTAATAAACTGATCATTTTTATTAAAAATAAAAATGCATGATCACGTGGATTGACGGCTTATAAAGCAAAATATGGTTAGGAATATACATGTAAATTCAGTCATTATCTGACACAATCAGAGGATACAGTCACACTGCAGCATGAATTGATTCTAGTCATGTTTGGAGTATTAAATGGGATAGTTCATCTAAAAATATCAATTATTTCATTGTTTATTCCCCATCATCATTACAAACTTAAATGGCATTTTTCTGTGCAACAAAAGAAGATATCATGCAACATTCAAGCTGCTAATTGACCCGTTCTATAATCTATAACCCAGTCAGTCAACTGTCACAGTGTTTTTATATGCTACCTTGTAAGAAAACTTTCAGACAGACTCCCAAGGTACCATGACATTATATCTAATGGTGTGTAGAACAAATTCAAGTAAGCTCTTAAATAACCGTGCAAATAACAGTGATGGATAACCATGCAAATATTTAATGACTACAGTAGTTCTTTTAGAAATTAAATTTACTTGTGACAGATGTGCTTTTTCCACAAATTGTCAAAGCCATTTTGATTGTAGAATGTCACAAGCAAAAATAGATATCTAAACTGCCTTCAGAAATCAACTAGACAAATGCATCTTCCTACAAAATAAGATGTAACACATACACTATACACATTGCACCTGCTATGTTGCCCCCCAACCTCTATATACAGTCTACGAAGGCATTTTTTTCATAGTTTTGGACACATATCAAAGTGTCCAGTGATTCTACTGTTAAACATGGTCACTGAGCGCAGTTTTCTACTAAGAGACCACAAAAGATCCACCCTCCTGCTGTTCTTAGACCAGACGCAATGAAGCAATATGAGGAAAACGCAGCTGGAGGGCAGAATCCTACTGTAATCCATATCAAAAAGAGTGATGGGCTCATCAAAACACTTTAATACCAGATAAAATGTCAGCGTACCACGGACAGTGACCTTTGAACCCATTACTCAGTCTCATTGGTGACTGCTGACTCCTTTGCGTGTGCCAAAGAGAAACACTAGACCGAGCCACTTTCCAAGGCAACCACAATTAATTGTCCATCTTATTTGAAGCCATTTGAAATGCAAGCAAACAACAGTAAAACCTAAACACTGCATAAACTGCATTTGATATTGAATGACTGCAGATTATTGCTCAGCAAAGTGCACAACGAGACAACTTTCAACACTTTTTAAAATGCACAGTGCAGACATTGTCGATTACGAAGGACACCAACCAATTTTGCATGCTAGCTTGCTCATTTGAGCGGAAAATTGAAAAAGGTGTAGGAGGACAAGGAAGCAGAAAAAAAAACAAATTCATGAAACAGTTCATTCCTTTCATTTTCAGAGTACAATAATACAGAGTACATAATACAGCCACCTTTGAACCAGACAAGTACGGTATTCCTGTAAAAAATGGCAAACCGCTGACCTTGGAACAAAGCAAAGATGTACAATTCACAAGAGAGATCTGTGATGCTTACTGGAAAGAAAAAATATATTAAACCTTGACAGTAAAGTTTTTTCCCCTTGATGCAAAGTGAGTTGTCAGTTTTCTCCAGCTTTGGTTTCATTCCCTACGGTCTCACCTCAAGGAGTCATTGTCAGGTGGCTCAGGGAACGTGTTTGCTCCCCATCTTGCTTTTACAGTGTTTACAATGTGGAAATGAGATGCATTTTCACCTGGTGCCAAACCAACGTCATGCAAGCTTAGATTAGCAGCAGTGAGATGAAAGTGGTCTCAAAGGCCTCCAGCCACATGAGTGAGAGGAAAACCCAACCAAGGGTTTCAACTCAAATGGGATTCAACAACAAAATACAAAAAACAAACAAACAAAAAAAAAATTACTGCAACATGCCATTTAAACCCCAAAGTGTTAATTACAAAAAACATCAGGTTTACATCATGCACTTCTTATTAACTTATATTTTGTAATCATGCTGTTTTATTAACGTTCAATACAATTTTGGTTAACAATTTAAAACCATAAATTAAAAAGTAGTAACCCTTTTATATTTTTCTTTTATATTATACAGCTTGAATCCATTTGAGTTTACATACATTAATTATTTCATTAATAAATTATTTATTTAAATTATTTAAGATAAAACCTGGTTTACAAACAAAATAGAATTAAAATATTATTCATGCTTAGAAATTTAAATACAGAAATTTTAATATAAACCTTTTCTATAAAATCTGAAGTAATAAAGCCTGATCATAAAAAGGTTAAGTAATCAGATAATTTTTTTCCTTACACCTGGGACGCTAAAATTTTTTCAAATCTAAACCGATTTATTAAAACCTTGGGAGACCACAGACATTAGGAGAGTTTCAACTGATTTTCAACCGATTTGCCGATTGGACAGACTGGATGATTGCAAGAACACACACCTGCTAATTGTATTTGACAGTGGCAATTCCACAGACACAAGATCTCACAGAAACTAGAGTGATCAAACGTGACTTTAATAGAAAAACAAATATGGAAGATGATCAAATTCTTCAGCTGGCATGCATTTTGTTTTGCAGCAAAAATCTTGGCTCAATACTCCACTTTTGTAACATGATTGTGGCTGCCATGTTTTAGCAATAAAAGCACACATTGGCTATCGGTCATTCGGTATCCCACCAGAGGTAGCCAGATAAACATTCAATTAGGGATGAAATTGGGATCGGGCCAGCATTAATTATATATTTTGTTCTTCATTTTAATATCATGATAATCAAATAGAACAAAAATGCATCAAAACTAATTTTAATTAAATTATAAACATTCTCATAAGTTTTATTCAAGTCAATGTATGTATGCACTGAATTCAGCTCAAACATTAGAGCATTGGTGCTTACAACGCCAAGGTCATGGGTTCGATTCCCAGGGAAAGCAAGAACTGATTAGAATGTCTATGTGTTCCTTGAAAGTCAATATTGATAAAAGTGTGCTAAATGTAAAATGTAAATTAAAGTATTTCTGAAAAAAATTAATAGACTAAAAATTTTTTTTTTTTTTTAAATAAATCAGTTGGACGTGGCTTTGATTGGATGAAAAAAAAATACAGCCTTAAGACTAGTGTACATTTCAGATTGGCCTCTGCCTCGTCTGATAATAACTACTCTGTATAATCATGTCAACTGGGTTTCGACCCCTGCAAGCTTTATGACAAAGCTGCTTTTGTGCTCGCCCACCATTGGCTCGTCAGGCTGTTCAGTGGGGTGCCTGACTGGTTAGCACAACACCAGCCCCCAGATTGCTTTCAACATCCCCCATATTATTACACCCAACGAGCCCAGCGATAAGAGTGGTTCATAATCTAAGCTGGTCTGATCCATAAATCATTCTGAATTCTGAAAGCACTACGCTATCAGGATCACCATACATTTTATCCCACCGTTTACTAAAATCCTTTGCACTTTTGAACTTTTGAGCAGGGGAGATGTCGCTGTTTCAGTTACCCTCATTTCCTCTCACTTCAACATGTCTCCAGTCCAATCCGTTCTTTTGTGAGACTTAGACGACAAAATTGTCTCCTGGCAGCAGACACTACACAGCCAGTGTTCCTGCCAAACATCTACTTTTTGAACCATCATAAAGGGATGGAGTCTAACTTGGCGTGCTTCAGATGGTAGCACACAGCATTAGCTGTGCTGGAAAGCTGGGGCTTAATTAATTACAAAAGCTCTACAGAGAGTAGATTGAGCATGGTGTCGGCTACTAAGGTTAAAACAGCATGAAATTAACAAATGATAAAGGCCCTGAGCCATAACAGGATGCTAGTGATTTGTCAATATCAAACAAGACCAATGAGTACTCATGTGCACTACACAAAACGAGATATGAGTCGCATTTGATTCCAATAGAGATTGCCATTAGCATGGTGCTAAGCTAACAACTTTTTTGCTAATGAAGGGTTCTGTAAATTAAGGATGCACCAAAACTAAAACTCCAGGGCGAAAAAAGTAATTCAGAATGTAAAAACTGGAAAAAAACAAAAACCAAAATAAATAATGCGTCTTTCAAACTTTAAATATAAATTCTGATGTTTACCCATGTTTATTTTGTGACGTAGTAAAGAGATGATTGATTAAAACTGAGAGATTAATATTGTCAATCCAGAGCAAGTGTCCACACAGCTGACATGTTTATCTATTTTAGCTTATTCATGTTGTGTGCAAGAAATACATGCTGAATACAGTCAAAAAGTTTCCATTTGAGAATTGATAATTAAATATCCGTTTTGGTTCAATACACCAAAACAATTTTGGCCTGAACATGAAAATAGCCGTTTTGGATTGTTTTATATAAAACATACAAAGTAAAAACTTATTTAAATGGACTGCAGTTTGAATTTTGACCATGAAGTACACATTTTTTGTTTATTCTACCCATAGTTCAGCTACTTGCTTTTGAAAAGAGGTATCTTATGGTCACAAAGACTATACTTACTTGATCAAAAATACAGTATATATGTTTTTAATTAATTTAAGTAATATTGTTCAATATTGTAAATAAGCATTTTATTTTAAAATACAGTGGAGTTACTTATCTTGATTCACGGTTAACTCGCCAACCCTATTATGTCGACGTTTTTGAAGTGGAACCGCCAAACTCCTTATTTGTCTAGGCATTTTCTCATCGGTTACGTTGATTCTTTTATATCGCCCTAAAAGTGACTATCGACAAATCTAACGACTTTATCTGGAGTTATTGGAGACACTCTGAAGTGAAAGCACATATCGTTCTTAAGCTTCTCAACGAGCAGCAAGTGCTGCCGTGGGCCCCACCCACATCCCAAAGCACTCACAGCTGTGTGCACATAAAGCCCGCCTTCTCTGATTTGATTGGTTTTCTCAAATATTTTGACATTGACAAGCAGTTACCGATCAATGAGTATGAGGCTTAGATGAACACACACACTCACACACAAACACAAACACACACACACACATCCTGCTTCTGTTCTGATGTGAGCTCTGCTCAGCACCGCTGCGGATTGAAGAACACGGTTATTAAAAGACGGGACGAAGCCGAATTTGTTGAGAAAGCACATTAGGCAGGCAGAACGCAAGAAAGTATGCAATCTAGTACAGCGTGATGACCTCACAAATATGTTATGAGCAAACGTGTTTAGACGTGTGTTGTGACTGTTTACGCTGTGAGCGATCATTGTGTTTGCAATGTTGGAGAATATAATTAAAGGTTTGTATCGAGAATCGAAGGTGTTTTTTATTGTATACTGGTAAATCTCTGCTGTTAGTTGGTGCACATATGCCTTTTGTTGTTAACAAACATATACAGTGTATGTACATTTTTATAGCATGCCGATCGATTCATCAAATAAATCGCCATATTGGCTGTTGGTTATCTCGATCCTCGGCTATCTCAAAGCTTTTTTGCGACCCCCGAGGCGGTTGACATAATCGTATTCCAATGTATAATATAACACATTTCTGAATTTGGCATCATTCCTCCAGTCTTCGGTCACATGATCCTTCGGAAATCACCCATAATATGTTAGAGTGGAAATCACTCTTTTGATTTATTAGAGTGATTTATTAGAGTGATTTGCGAGTCGGCATTTTCAACCCTGAATATGAACAAATCAAGTTTGTTCTGTGACTGCCCGTACAAATATTTATCTGCTCAAATATCTGCCAGCTATACTGGTTCCAACTGTGCATGAGTTCAAAATACTTTTAGAAAGAAGATATGCAAATTTATCTTGTTTAGTTTTAAAGAGAAAGAGGAAGATCTTTTTTTTTTCCTTTTCTGTTCCATATGAAGTTTGATATTTGATTCCTAAAGTAATAACCTACTAGTAGTGAAATACCAATCTTGGTAATCTGGTCTGAAAAAAATAAAAATAAAAAGTACATCAGTGACAGTACAACCTTCATTACCTTCAGACACAATAGATTAATCAGCACTGTCATCCAAGAAGAAGAAACTGCAAAATGAACCATTTTAGAAATGCTGACTACACACATACAAACTGGTTGGGCACACCAATGCACATGCTGTCAGATCAATAGAGTGATTTTAACACAGCGTGAAGATCACAGACCGTGGGCTAGGCAATCTGCCAGTTTTCCAGGAACCAAAAGCACTTTTGCTATAGAGCGGTTACAGCAAATCGCTTTTATTGTTGTTCACTTAATGTTTCAATCTCAATTTCAGAGTTAAGAGACATATTTGGATAAAAATACTAAAAAAAAATAGTAAACATCTAAAACAATTAGCAAAGACAAAATATGATTAAAATGTTTACTTTAGCATTCTTATAATGAATTTAATATTAAAAGGATGTTAAAAACTCTTTTTAAAAGCTTCAGGTTTTGCAATATCACATTTAAAATGCCTTACATTAATAAATATAAAATCTAACTGAAAGCAAGTGATGGTTTTGTAATGCAATGCTGAATGTGCTCAGTATAGTCAGTATTTTCTGTAGCTTTGTTCTCAATACAGTGATCCCTCTTTTTCCATTGATGAACTGAGTTCTGTTTGGGTCAGAGAATAGAATCTGGCAGTCTGAACTGACTTTTCTAGCCTGCTGATCCGGTCCAAGTATAATTAAATATGACTTGCTAGTGTCATCCCACGCAATTGAATGTGAACTGGGATTTTAACAGTTTTTAGACTAAAACACAGACACATTACACAAAACCAAGCCTACTTTCCCAATATTTCTCAGCAATTTAACAGAGTGAATTTTTTTAATCAGAACTGTCAAAACATGTCTGTGTTCTGTTTGGTTACTCATTTAGAACTAATGGAGAACTATATCTCTTAAACACAAAAACTGAGCCTGTTTGGATGTACATTGAAACATGCATATGCGAATCACATACTGGTTCATTAGGGAAAAATTAATGTGGGTGGACAGTTCAGAGAGAAAAGAGCCCACTAATCTTTTAGTGCCCAAACTGAACATGTTATGCAATAACTCTCAGTGCCATAGTGCCATACAGGAGTAACCAAGGAAACAGTGCTGTGGTTGGAGTAGAGCTGACACACTCAGCTTGAGCTGAGGATATTAGGGCTTTAGAAGAAGATTGTCTAGGTTTGTGTGTGTACAATCAGCAGGAGCTGATAAGCAATCGTACTCAAGAGACAGGTAACACTTAGACTAATGTGTGCATGCCAGGTCACACTCTACATGAGAAACATACTGCTAAACATACCCAAAAGCCACAAGCTCGCATAACATCTTGTGTTTTACCTATCAATGAATAAAAACAATAAATTGCTGTTCAATGACTACACTAGAAAGACGGTTCCATCATTTCAGAATATTCATGAACACAAATCTGCTCAGGGTTAGACTTCAGCAACAGAAATTATTTTCAACTGAAATCCTTTAATGTTAACCAATTTATTTAATATATTTATTTAAAAAAATAATTGTATTTTACAGAGGTGTTGCTCCAACTGTGTATACCCAATTTTGAAATAACTGTAAAAAGTTATTTTAATATGAAAAAAAACATCACAAGAAAATAAAGTGGCTGGAGCAGCTCTGCAGCACGTGTTTGTCAACATAATTCATGCTACTACCAGTGTAGACATGGTGTAAGCCTGACTACTCTGTTGTTTAATACAACAAAACTCGTCTAAGGAATTGAAACTGATATATTCGGTCACAAAGAGGAACAAAAAGGGCAATGACATGCAAAAACTCTCAGCACCTTCTCTTTTTTTGTCTCGATGTTGATGAAAAATATCTTATTTATTTTCCATTACAGCAAGCACTCTTCAACCCACTGGTTAAAATGTATAATGGATATTGGCCAAACAATTTTGGCCACTTCTTTACAATAGAAATGCTACAAGACGACAACACCAGCTATGGTGATATCTGTGAAGAAAAGGGAACATTTTTTGCTTGGCATTCCAAAAGAAAGAAAAAAAGAAAGAAAAAGAAACCCCATACAATTTCTCTTTGATTTGTCCAGAAAGGCATTTGACATGTCAGTGCAATGTAATTTTGTCCTTTCAAGTGGACTTAAAGTCACAAAGAACACATTGTGCGAAGAGGTACCGGTGGCAAATGTGTATGACTAGGTCTGAAGTGGGCATTACTACTCTTGAGTGCTCAAAATCCGGCTAAAACACAAGCTCGCATATGTAATTCAATCAAAATGGTGTAACCAATCAGAATATAAGCATTGTCTGATTAATTGGAATTCTCCCATGAGCATGAAGGACTGTCTCACATTCAGTCAATCAGATCTCGTTTAAGGAAGCGTTGCTAATGGAGGAAGCCCCACAGATGACCGAGCCTAAATTAAAGAACTGGATAAATGGACTGTTCCCATAGCAACCCAGGGGAGGAGACCTGAAGTCTGCTACGGGCCTTATCTTCCAAATGCCCTAATGTAGACAGAAACTGACATTCACCTGGTTTCGTCAAGTACTGCTTACTGTCAAAACATGAGCGTTAAAAACACATTCTGCAACTTTAGTATTGACGTCTTAACAGTGACTGAGAATACAGTGACTCAACCCCTTCCATAAAAGAACAATTATAAAGAAAACAAGAAAGCTTTTAGGAATGTGATTAGCCAGCATTAACTATTCTGGACTCGCTTCAAGCAGCAATATCAAAGAATTGTGACAATCTGTCTCTTGCCATTTGAAACGGGGTCAAATACTTTGCTTAAGTAAAAACAAAGGATAAAAAATGATGCAAAAAGGTGAGTAAAATGATCAACAAGGCAATGACAATGGCTTACAAGATATAAAGAAAAGCACTTGATATCCAGCAAAGGGAGTCTGAATTCCTTTCACGACATCACTTCACCAGTAGCTTAGCAACAGCATTAACAGTGCTGGGTGCTCCGAGATCTGTGAGAAGAATTCATAACATGTTCACACAAATTTATTGCTGAATATTAACAAATGTGCCTGAGGAAATGCTGTTTCACAGCTCTTGGTTAAGCCACCTTTAAACTTCCAGGATGCAGCCTATCAGTCGTGGTAATTTGCTATTAAGAATCTTGATTCAGGAGAGGGATTCCCATTTTTCATATTCATATGCTAGCACTTGACATTAAACAGCCCCATTGTGGCTGATGCGCACAATCATTACGGTGACTGTAGCATGAATGTGGACACTGAATAAAGAAGTGTTGGCTCTGCAAATAAAGTTGAATAATTGATTATGATCCATTGTAACAACACATCCTGGACTCTTTAGGAGTTCTCTTGTGTGTATGACCACACTGTGAGGTAATGACTCTTGTAAGCGGCTGTGATCAAACAGAAAGGCATAATGAATGGTTTCAAACTGTAAATAACACCATGAAATAAAATTTGAATATATTTAAATTAGAATATGGCATATTAAAAAGCCATCAAATCTCAACGTTAAAAAGAAATACAATTAATTTGTTGTCAAGCAGAATATTATAATCTCACACCACAGTCGACTCAAGTCAGCTGTCAAAGGAGTGGCACAAAAAGTAACCAGGTATTGTGTACACACATATTTAATCTTGTATAAACACTTGCTAACGTAGGCCACCAGCTGCATGATGCATTACATCTATCTGCATCTAAGCTCATAGAGCCTAAGCAGGTTTTCTTTTAAACACAGAAAACAAGAACCTGACATAATGAAGGAGCTCTATAACACCTGGAGAAAGCTGTCAGCATAATCATTCACCTCAGTGGTAGTTGCTCAGCTGGCACAAAAAAAAAACAAAGATTTTTATTTTATCTTAACATCTTTGCTCATGGACAATGTTTTAGAGCCAGTCACCTGAGCTGTAAATGACATGCGATTATTCACTCTGAAGTCACATGAAAAATAATGGCTGACAACACTGATTGGCTGATGGTACAAAAAAAAATGCCCCGTCTCAAACTCTTTACTACTATTGACTGTACTATGTGCTATGAAATTATGAAAATATGAAATTATATATGAAAATGTCATGAGTAAAACATCTACTGTAATGTAATGTACTGTAGGTATGCACTAATATCTCAATTCTATCTGATAACAATAATTATTTCGATCATTTGGCCAACAACTGATGAAATGTTGATAATAAAATTAATAGCTATTTTGTCTGAATACAAAAAAATATTCAAAACAAAAAATATTCTATTCTAATATTTAAAATAAAAACTAATTAAAATAAATAAAAACAATAATTTTAAATGCTATAAGAGCATATTCCTTTTGGTTTGTGTTAAAATAACTGTAAATGTATTACATGATGGCAAAGGTAATCCAAAGGTTAATATTGGGCAAGCATGCATAAAAATCCAATATTTTCCAATTTGGACAAATTTAAACATTTATAATATATGCCTATAGCTGATCTGGTACCAATACTATTCCTAATGGGGGATACGCTTTATAAGCAACACACAAATTACATTTCAGCATAATACAGGGCTATATCTGAGTTTAGAAAGATACTTTATCCCCACGTAATGAAGAACTGGACCATGCTAATATCCAAACCTATTGCACCTCAATAGCAGAAGAAAAAAAAAAACATTTAATATTGTTGTGTTTTGTTAATGACTAACAATAGCTCTTTATTGGCACTGATTAATATGCTGTGGTCAGATGTGGCCGGTTTAACCTTTGTACTATCCAGGAAACCCAGTTAAGATGGTTAGTTTGGGATGCTGGGGGGAATGTATTTTGGATCCTCAAAAGCTGCATTCACCATGCCAAACAGAAAATGACAGACAGAGAGAGAAAAAAATCTTTCACTCTTGTCTTACACATGCTTCACTGGTCAAGGCTAATACTTCACAGCAGGATTGTCTTACAGTGTACCATGACCCTGCCGGCACGCTCGCTCACAAATGCTCTTGATCTCATACACATTCTCACACTCTCACCCCTACAGATCTCATTAGGTTTCACAAGAGACACCCAAACTTCACCCACTGAATACACACAGATGGACGAGTAGCTATGTTTTACGCACTAGTGCACTCTGCATAGGCACTCATAGCAGCGGATATCTTTAGACTGATACTAGAGGGATAGAGCCCCATCCAGGAAGGGAAAATAATATATATTGTATATAAGATGTGCATTTTTGGTTAGTTGGTTGAATGCCATGTCAGAAATTAAATGGCAAAAGCTAGGTGAAATAAGTTCTGGATATAAAGAAAATGGTAGGTAACATCAGGCATGCATTAACCATGGTTGGTGGATAAAGGAAGTTAATCTCCCACTCTCCAAACCTCAACAGCAGCACCCTCTGACACATTTCACTGGGGTGCAAATATAGGTCAACAACAAACAACTTGCATACTCTGCATATCATTATGGGGCGGGGGGAAATGTTAAAATGGCCCTCCTCAAAATGGCTTGGGATCTCAGCTTTTTGAAGGAATCTCATTAGAATCACAGTCCGGGTAATACGTTCTCTGTAGCACACTCTTCAAAACTACACAGTCAGAAGCACTGCCTCTTGAAGCGATAGCGAGGTAGATCAAAAATCTGCTCCTCCCCTTTCACACACACAGCCAGAGCAAACAGACACAAAGGGGAACCAATTAGTGGCAGGACAGACTGAGAGCAGCCAAGCTTATAGTCGTTCTAAGAGACTTAATGTAATAAAGAGACACAGATATCGTTACTGAGTGAACTGTAAAAAGAGGAGTTCTTTATTGGTTGGGAATTCATCTTCGCTTTTAGTATAAGCGTTAAAGCTGATGTTTATCTTCAGAGAGTGGCCTAGAAAAGATCCATACAGCATGAAACAGACAGACAGAGAGACTCCTATCCAAAAGTTGTTCCGTGATGTTTTAATGTACTGTGAATATGGTAAAGCACTTGGAATCTTGTTTTAAGTGAGAGTGGAACTTAAGTATTTGGGGTTGGACTAGGAGGAATATGCAAAAATATGTGGGGTAGTGTTGGTTTAGTTTTACAGTATTTATATACTACTATAATTTTATATTAATATTTTGAATTTAATTTTGATATATTGTTTTGCTTTTGTCCTTTTTTATTATTTTTAATTGAATTGTTCTATTTTCATTTTATTTCAGTCTTTTTATTCATTATACTTATTTTATAAAATGTATAATATTTATTACATTTTGTTAAAGTGCTTTTGTCCTTTTTTATAATTTTTATTTGAATTGTTTTATTTATTTTTTATTTTATTTCAGTCTTTTTATTTATTATACTTATTTTATAATATTTATTATATGTTTATTTATTTTCAGTTAACAATTTTAGTGCTTTTTCTAACTGTCTTAAATAAACCTGATGTGGGGAAATGTTGAAAATTTCATTCATTGTTGGGATTGCTGCAAAAATAACACACTTCACCTTCAAGCTGCGGCATCTAATAGTGTTAATCCATGAAAAGCGGTGCCAGCCGAGACCCCCGCTTCAAATTTAGCCAACAGACCACTGCTCCTCCTACTCTTCAGGACGACCACCCGGAGCAGTTCCCATCAGAATAAAGAAACCACCTCACTTAAGAGCTTCCACGGGCTGAAGCTACATAAGCCCTAAAGAGATCCTGTGTGTTTAACCTTACAGCCCACTAACACGCAAGCCCTGATAACGCCTCTATATTTGGGGTGTACAATTAACCATTTTGATGAGGCATCAAAGTTAAGCCCTGAACATGGTGAGGAGGGTAAATAAATTAATTGGCAATCTGGGAACAGTAAATGATGTTCTCGGTCCTACTTTGGAGGTTTTGTTAGTAAAGGAGGGAAGGGGAAGCATTTTTGTTATGCAGGATGAAATGGGAAACTTAAAATGTGTCAGTGGGCTTCAATGATTGGTTGTCCCATTGTTTTATTTCAGACTCTTTTGGCTGCAGGTTCACAGACACCTCCAACAAGCTGCAATCCATTCATCCAATAGTGGGATTAGGATCTCTATGACTTAACCCTAGCCATGAAGTTGTCATGGTGAAACCATAATATTCAAATGTTTTGTCTTCAATACTATTCAAATAATTTTGAATATGTAAAATGTTGCATCAAGCTTATGATTAAAAATTCAAGGACAGTATAAAATTCACAATACTCATCATCAGCAGAAACATGACAATTATATCAAGCGGGTGTTTTCAATTAAACATTCAAATTACAAAGATTACCAATAAATAAAGGGATGATTCATGCATATTTAAATAGTTAAAACTGTCAATTAAAAGCTGTCCAAACTTAAACATAAAATCAATACTTATTAATATATGCAAATTAATTGTAATTGCAAATCAACTAACAGCAAAAAAAAAAAAAAACACAATCCTTAAGAGTACAGTAATACTGCTTTCTTATATGTCTCCATCATAAAATGTGTTTAATTCAGTAATAACTGGAGTAAGCTACTCTAGAGTCACTGAGTCAATTATGCAATAAGAACAACCAACAGATGTCGTCATCCCTCAGGAGCTAATGACAAGATCATCAGCATTCGATTCAAAGTTCCCTCAGTACGTTTACGCATTATGTAACCAATTTTAGAGAGCGTGAGCAATGCATCTGCATCCTATAGGCTGTTACGTGAGCACTAACACATACAATATTTCTCTTAAACACAAAACAGCCGATTTCCCACAACCCACACAAGGAGCACACTCATCCCTATGTGCATGGTGATTTATCGCCCACACACACAGCAGTCAATGGGAATCAGAGAAAATGCATTCTCATGAAAATCAGATCAAAAGAACATCCATCTCTTGACCACCAATGCTGAAATATTTCACACAACATTACAGAGCTATTATTACACAAACTCAAACCCTACATTTTTTAGGATGTAAAATGTATTTAACAGCCTTGACTTCACGCTCTGTTGCGTCTTTTTCAAAAACATAAATCTGACATGATAAATAATAGTAAATCTAAAATTTTACTTCACTTCCCTGCAATGTCGCAAAAATGCAGCTTTAAAAAGTGTGTTCTTTTAATTCTAAGAGGTTACGCCATAACGTATTAATGTTAAATTTGTCACACGTCATTTAGTGATATGTATTTGCAGGTTAGTCAGAGTCTACCAAACTTTGGAAAACTTCTTCACGTGAACTTGCATTTCCAGTTTCCAGCATTCACATGCCTATGAACGGAATGAATGGAACGAAATGTATTGTGTGACCGTCCCTTAAAGAGAACTGAGAACCACAAATTAAATGAATTACGGAACGGATATCCTCAACAGCCAAATTATTATGTAAAAATGCAATTGCCGTTGAGTCGCAGCATAGCAGACTAACCCAATTTATCTTGATGAACCTCTCCAGTAAAGCTCCTAGAAGAGAATTTAGGCTTTCACAGCAATCTGAACCCAATTAATCAATAAATGCCATTGGAGATCATTACAACTAGGAATGTATGAACATCTGTCAAAAGCGACAACCAGTGATTTCCCGGCTCCAGGGGGGTTTGAGATGCCCAGTAATGAGATGAGATCACCCAGGCAACAACCCCACTGAGGTGCCATGGTACAGTAATCGTGACACTTTAGATATGCCATGGTACTTTATGGTACTGACATGTTAGCTTAAGCTACTTCAAAGAATAAAAACTTAGGGTAACACCATGGTACCTTTAGGTACTTTTGTAGTACAGCCTATCCCTAAAACCTATGCACCACCTTAAAGCTCTCTTGTGAATGCTGATTGAAAAACAGTAGATGGTGCATTCAATGGAGTATTATTGAAAACAAAAAACAAAAATGTTTGTTCTTTGAATATTTGGTTCAATTAAGAAGCTTTAACATCCATATATCTTTATATAACAAAAAAGATTATTTATGGTGGAAAAAGGTCAATCGGATTATTAAACTGTTATTCACAATAAGAAACAATTATCTTCCGGAAATGTTCGATAAAAGGTTATTCCCTGAACCCCAAATTTCTATGCAACCCCTCTTGTGGAGCCTGTATAATTAGTGATAGATGTTTCAAAAACGTACATTCATATAATGCACCCAAAACAACCAACTGCATGAAATAAATTTCTCTTAACGCCACAAAATCATCACGTACCTCCCGAGTTCGTCTCCAATCTCGTAATAATCCTCCACATTCTCCTGGTTGAACACGGTCATGGTGTTCCTGGGCGCTTCCACCTCTCCGGGATTCCCAAATCAGCAGCCCATCTCTGTCAACCTAATGACAGTTTGCGGCGAACCCCTCTCATACTCGCTCTGCGGAGAGAGAGAAAGGGAGAGAAAGAGGCGCATGTTGCGCGTAAAAACGCTGTCTTCTCGACTCGTGTAAAAAGCTCTTCTGAGACAGACTACACTCACCGTACGTCAACTACTCAGACGGCTTTAACCGGTGGGTGAAAACTAGTAAAGCGCACACGGGAGAAGGTAACCGTGGGTATGTTAAGGCGTCTACAACGACTGGCGTTGCCAAGTGAACAGCGCAGCTTGATATGCGTGTGTGAGGAACTGCTCGTGATCGTACTTAACCCCTGTGTTTACTCACCACGGCAAGAAAACAGACAAGATAAGCAAATAACATTGTGTATGCGGGTGACACACCGTATACAAGGAAGCGTGTCGTTACAACTACGCCCTCTCCTTTAGGTTTCATATCGTTAGAGAAACCTGGCGTATTCCTTCATTACTCACACGGAATAGCATGCGTTTACCGGTAACATGCTTATTACTTCAATAAAAGAGAGTAAAAGTAGCTTACCTTTATATATCCATCGTTGTCAATCCCCAGGTAGCAGGTGCGATCCAGTGTGAAGCGATAAAGCAGAATACCCTTCACGAGAGACATGGAAGTGTTGTGTTGCAGGAAATGGGAGGATTGTAACAATGTAGAGATGGTGCGGGGCTCTCGGTGAAAGTACCTCAATGCACCTGAGGGGGCGCTGTGGAGAAATACTCGTTATGAGAATCAAACTCATGGGCTAGACATTTTGATCAATATTCTTCAGATGTGTTAAAATATCTATCTATCTATCTATCTATCTATCTATCTATCTATCTATCTATCTATCTATCTATCTATCTATCTATCTATCTATCTATCTATCTATCTATCTATCTATCTATCTATCTATCTATCTATCTATCTATCTATCTATCTATCTGTCTGTCTGTCTGTCTGTCTGTCTGTCTGTATGTCTCTCTGTCTGTCTGTCAGTCCGTCTGTCTGTTTATCCATCCATCCGTTCATCTATCTATCTATCTATCTATCTATCTATCTATCTATCTATCTATCTATCTATCTATCTATCTATCTATCTATCTATCTATCTATCTATCTATCTGTCTGTCTGTCTGTCTGTCTGTTTATCCATCCATCCATCCGTTCGTCTGTCCCTCTATCTATCTATCTATCTATCTATCTATCTATCTATCTATCTATCTATCTATCTATCTATCTATCTATCTATCTATCTATCTATCTATCTATCTATCTATCTATCTATCTATCTATCTATCTATCTATCTGTTTGTTTGTCCACCCATCCCTCTTCTCCACAAATTCATTCTGTCTTATTCCTTTTTAACGTTATGCTTTTGTTTTTAGGTTATGATGGGTTATGAAGAAAGTGTACAGTCTAACAACCGAACAAAGTATTTGTCACAGAACACTTCTGATAAATCAGATATAAGCCAACCAAAATATTATAATTAACACTAAATCTAAATGTTTCCCACATTTCTAGATAATTATAGGCATTTCTATGAAAATATATGTATTTTAATTGATATTAAAATTGCTACAGAATAGAGAACTATAGTGTCTCACGAGAAAAAATTAATAGCCTACACATTTATTAAAAGTGAATTCCTGTAATTCTAATAGTTTATTATTAAGCAGGCGTCGACTATGATTGACTATAATACACTTGCACCATCTACTGGTACAGATAGACATTGTGGATCCCCGTTGGACAGGTGTTTTTGTTTAACTGTTGAGACTGTAAAAGTAAAACCAAGTGAGTAATACTGCTTGGAACACTATGGGACCCTTTTTTACATATAAGCCTACAAAGTTTCTGGTAACATAGTTCCAAGACAGTGACACATAATTGTGGTATTTGTGAGACGACCATAGTAACCACGAATAAATCATGATGAAACAATAAAACACATCAAATCTAATAATGCACATCGTATAGGCTACGCAGGTTTTGACTTTTTTCGTTTACCAGACTCTGTATTTAATTCAGTACAAAGGCGTGTTTTTCCTCACAGAGTGCTGAAATAAACATTCCTCACGGCTTATTGTTGACAGCAGATCGTTAGTGTCAATTTTTTATATGTTTTGACTCATGTCTGCCTTCAAGAATGTAAGCTAAGTGTTGACTAGTAAGGTGGTTATTATCATCCACGCGTTGATGGCATTTGTTGGACCGACTGACTGATTATAGAATGTGTCAGATTTACACTGTCATGATAATTTACTTGTTATATTGCGGTGTTTATAGTCAGAAGGGTGACAGATACATTACAGATGGGTGAATAGAAGCATATCTGCTTTCTGGATATTGTATTGAGCTTCTGCAAGTAATATGTGGAAACCTTATGGGTTTAATCCCTTATATATACAGTACTGTATTTTTAAATTGTATTGGTCTTAGCGCGCCATCTCGTGTATAAAATGGCAGTCGCAGATAGGCTTTACCCATACATAATAAGAGTGTGTGTGTGAGAAAGAGAGAGGGGAAGGGAGGGGACAGTGAATTTTGTTTGTATAATTTTCAATGATCAGTTGCAGATCATTTTTATGTCATGTTTTTTTACATTAATTTGTTTATATTCTAATATAGCCTAATATTGTTATAATCTACATATCCTTGTACAAAGCTAAATGTCATATACTTCTTTAATGTTTTAATTTATTTTTATGTTTAAATAGAATCATTTAGTTACCCTTAACCGCATTATACATTATACAGTAATTAAGGACTTTTAACCAAAATGTAAACATTAACGCAATTATAAAACTCAAAACAACAAAAATGTTAAATTACAGAAAATATCAAGCCATTAACAAATTCTAATACAAAACCATTGTTATAGAAAAGCCAAGCTTTATGCAATTGGACTTTTGGCATAATATTTTATAGTTACTAAAAAACAGCCCTTGTGACAACTTTATGTTTATGTGGTTGTCGATGTCAGAACAACATGGTCAAGTGTGGTTGTAGAGGGTGACAGAGAGATCTCTGTATGGCCACTGCCACTCATAAATCAATGGTGTTTTCACAGCTGTTCACACACATTCAAGCATCCATGTAGGCAAACACATGATCATGAAGAAGCACCCACAAGTGTCTGTACCTGGAGATTTTATGTCCCTTAAACTTGTCTTTAATCTATGCAGCAGAGTTACACAAACAGCCACCCTGACAGCCAAATGATAGATGAAAATTACACAGTCTTTGTTTCCTTGCTACCGTGTTGAAAACACAGGCACTTTTGAGGCTTTTGTTCAGTGTTCACTGCAATCTCAACATCTTCACCTCACACAGAGAGGAACTGTCATTAAAGGAATAATCCAGGCCCCACAGCAGTAAAACAATAAATGATAGCAATAAACCCTTTCCTCTTACAGCCCATTTATTTTGAGAAAAGAGTGTGAAAAGCAAGTGTCATCTGTTCTGTTTACTCCTTTATGATCAGTATTGAATGTAATAGCAATGAATGAGGCAACAAGTAAAAACATCTGTTAAAATCACATGACCTCATGCAGAAAGCATGCTAACAAATGAAAGTATTCTAATGTATTAGGTATGTGAATGTGTTTAAACGACAGAAGTACAAAGAATAAAGTGTATTTTTGTGTTTTATAATAATGTAGACGCTATTGGTTGTGTTACCTTGGTTTTCCTTCAGCGTTTCACTTTAGAGATGTGGGGATGTGCTGAACTCATCCAGACTTTGACTGGGAACACATGTTCAATATGTTGAAGAATTTCATCTCATTTTTGTATCTTCAATTCATCTCTTTCATCCGGGACAGGTCTTTAATAAATAAAGATCCTCCAGATTCCCTTTTTTAATGTCCAGAGTTTTTCATTTTTCATTTCGCAATTGGGCTGCCATCCTTACATCTCACAATTACAAGTCAATTCAACTTTAAATATTTATTGTTACACAAATTCTCCAATAAGCTCACATGATCAACAGCTGCTAAAATGACCCACTCTGTTCATAAGAATTTAACTAAAATGAAATGGAGTAAACAAAGGTTTTTTTTATTAGCAAAAAGAAGCCAAATCTTCAAAGCTTATTTTTCCGCAGATTGACTCAGATAAAATACTGGAGATGGAAGTCCCCAGCAGGGATGTGGAAGAATCGGAACACCTCCCTACTTTCTTCACCCCTGCTCATATCCCCCATGGTGTTCCTGTCACGGGATAATGTGCTCCTCTCACCTCTCTTTTGGCCCACCTCACATGTTCATACATGAAGCATTATGTGTCCTAAAGAAGTTAAAGTGCACTACTTTTCAAAGGTTTGGGGTTAGAGTAAGATTTTTTAGAATATTTTTGTAAGGCTCTTAGGCTTACCAAAGTTGCATTTATTTGATCAAAATACAATAAAAACAGTAATATTGTGAAATATTTTTTGAAAACTAAAAACTTTATGGTTCATAAACTTTTCAATAAAAATGTAAAATAAAACCTTAGTGGGACTAAGACTTTACAGTACATTTTTTATGAATAATATTTACTAACAAAAGTTTTAGTTTGTTTACATAAAGTAGGCGTACCAATACAAATTATTCTAAAGCATTAATCTTAGTTGTTAATTTCAAAATGTACTAATATTTTACTAAAATCAAAAGTCGTATCTGTTCATATTATTTGATAGACCCCCCCCCCCCCCCCCCCCCCCCCCCCCATTTATCCTGTTCTGTAGGCAGTGTGTGAGCAGAACCGAATTAAGCTGGTAAAAACAGAACCGATGTGAACAACTAGATGACTTATTTTGTATGAGCAAGAAGAACAGATATAAGGGCTCTGACTCATTTGTGTTGCCAGATCTTGCTAGAAAAATAAATCTTACCCATAATAAATCTAAATAAGCCCATATGGTTCTTTATATTGAAAGTAAGACCAAATTATCGTGACCCACACTATCCCAATTCATTATCTCCATAAACTTGATTGCTTTATGAGCCACATTGGCCTTTGGTCAAGACCTACAAAAAAAAGTGTACATGGCAACCAGGCAATTCTAGAATTTCAATATTAGGGGGGCTCAGTCCCAATGAGGGTATACTAAACATGTATATTGTTTGTATACTAGTGTAGGCATATTTTGTTAATATATATGGATGGAAGGCATGAACACAGTGGGTTCTAAACTACCTATCAAGTGTCTCCATGAGTATTGATTTAATATCTAATCCCTCAAAATAACCAGATAATATGAATTAATATTCGTTAAGAATATAAACATACTTTATGTTACTGTAATTGTCTAGGCAATATGTGAGTAAAATGTTAAACACTTATTTTTTTGACGCTACATTTTGTGCAGAAAAATTAACTTTAAAGAAGATGACCTTAGCATTGCAAACATCACGCTCAATGTTTGAGGTACAGGAAAGTGTTTTTGTTCTCACAAGGTGACAATAAATACTACACTAAAGCATGGTGCATTTTCCATGTTGTCTTCATGAATGAAAACCATGAATTTAGATCTTCAAAGTTAATTTTACTGCAAGCGTCAATAAGCAATCAGTTGTAATCATGGTCATTTGACCGCTTTAATTTGTTTTCGTCTGGGATCTCAGCTGAGACCTGTCCACTATGGATGACCCTGCCATAGTTGTGAAGTACCAGCGGTGTAGTGTGTATCACTGATGCACACAAGCCCTCACAGCACGTCAAGCTGCAAACCGTGTGAGGGACCCTAACCTGGCAGGTTAAAAACAACCACATAACAACCAACTACTCAAAACATCTTAACAGCCACATATCAATGGTCTAGCAACTGCAGACCAGAGTGTGTCTTTCTGGGCTCCACCACAGAGCAGTAAATGTTCTGGTAGCCCTGTATGCTGCAGCCGTGGATGGAGACAGAGACTTCCTGCTGACACAAGTCTACTGAAGAGACTGAAAAAAAAAAAAAATAATAATTAAAAAAATAATCAAGCAAAAAAGTATCAGTTTGTCTCTCCATTATTATAAAGAAAATTTAATACACTATAATGGTTTAAAGCATGCTGTGTGTGTGTGTGTGTGTGTGTGAGAGAGAGAGAGAGAGAGAGAGAGAGATAATCCTTTCTCGCTGAATATCTGTGTGCACTGAAGCCTTATGTGGTGGAGATTAAATGAGTATGAGGAAGAACAGTTGAGGAAGACATTGACAGCAGATGCAGAGGGATTTGATTTTCAGCAGACCCTTAAACAAACCAAAGGTATAAGAAAGCACTTTTTGGACACAGGAAACTGAATTGGACACTTGAAAAAAAGGAATTAATAGAACAAAAGAAAGACAAAATTCTAAAGAATCTGACAAAAATAAATTATTTGAATCAGACTGAAAAGAGTGGCCTGGCTTGGCAATAATGGATCTCTTATTGAGTGGATTGGCAATAAGAGATCAAGAAACATTTAAATCTCGAGGTCTTAAGACCATTTTTGACAAGTTTCTGCCTTCCCAAAACGACTCTGCTGGAATCACTATTGCTTGCAACAGAAAAATAAAAAATAAAAGAATAAAAACAGAAGGAAAGCAGTTGCAGAAGATATACAGAAGCAAATGTGGACTTTGTAAATGTCCAGCTACCTGATGGTGGAAAAGAAGAAGAGGGAACAGTTGATTACAGTTACAAAGACAAGGCACAAACAGAAATACTTGAGGAACCGATTGAAATAATATGGGAAACACAAGACACTAACAAAAAACTTCACTGAAAATGACGAAGACAGTAGAAGAAGACCTGGATGTCTTACTCAGACTGACACCTACTGCTATGCAAAACAAGCCCTGAAGGACCTGGGTAAGGGAGTGGAAGAAAAGGAGGAAGCTACTGATTGGCAATCAAGATCTAACCACAACAGGAACAATTATATGGAGGAAATTAGCAGAGAATTGAAAATGACATAGGAACAATTTGCAAAAGAAGCCCAAGCTATGAGAGCAACCTTGGAAAGAAAGCTGGCAGAAGAGCTAGATCTGCTTCAAAAAGACCTCTTAGAGAGTTCAAGAATGTCTTAGGAAACCCCCTTGAAGAAATAACACAAGAGGGACCATATTGGAATCGTGGAGAAAATCTAAGAAGACCTATACGTGTATCATACCCACTAGATGAAGAATAGAACTAGAGACATAATGGAGACAAGAAACAATGCCCTTTCCTAATTATGGGATGGCATAGGGCAGTGGTCCCCAACCCCCGGTCCGCGGCCCGGTACCGGTCTGTGGATCAAATGGTACCGGGTATGGTATCTCAAGCGGTCACCAGTCCGCGGTAAAATTATCACATGTTTACCGGTCCGCGGCACAAAAAAGATTGGGGACCACTGGCATAGGGTACCAGATAGTTTGTGATCTAAACATGGCACAGATGTGAGTCTGATGCAATTGGCAAATCCAGAATAAAGCCAGGAGCTCAGCTACCAAGAAAGCAACAATTTCAAATGAGACAAGAGGCAGTAGAAGGAATCAACTGAAGGATTAGTTGAAGCCAGAGTGTTGATTAAAACAGTTAGTCAGTGTAATATGCCTTTCCCTTTCGAAA
Organism: Rhodeus uyekii; assembly: GCA_037043235.1. NCBI lineage: Eukaryota > Metazoa > Chordata > Actinopteri > Cypriniformes > Acheilognathidae > Rhodeus > Rhodeus uyekii. The sequence continues at coordinate 7,450,556 of JAWRVZ010000010.1, read as the reverse complement.
GGTAACTCTATGCTGCATCCCCTAGGGGTCGCTTTGGGGAATACCTCCGGTCTGACAGGTGTCTGAAGAATTAATCCAACCACGACAATAAACTTGACATTGGCTGGCAGCTGCCTATGACGTCACCACAGGTGTGACTGCTGGCATAAAAGAGGCACCTGAACAGCACGTCTTCCTCTTCATACCTTCAGGTGACAGCTTTGTTTACGTTGTCTGCCACTACGGGCAGCAAGGAAAATCATGTTCATTGTAATCATCCGTGTCCACGTTTTCAGACACCTTATGATACACATGTGAGGTATGATAAAATTAAAATGCTGAGGAGGATGCGCACATTTGAGTGTGCATCAAGATATGCATCCTGTGGGCTCAGGGGCTGATTCTTTATAGCCCTTACCCCCTCCCCTCCCGGGGCCCCGACACCTTTTCTGTCTCCAGTCGGATCCATGATGTGCCTGGTATTTCATATCTACCGTGTGGATGTTCGGTGGACAGCCAGGTCCACGCAGGTTCGAGTGTGTGTGTCTCTTTAGTCGTAGTGCTCCTGGGAGCCTGACCAAACTTGGTCACGGCGACAGGTCATCTTGCATTTGCTCTGCTCCTCTGGGGCTTTGAATAGTCCACCAGTATTTTTCATATTTAGACCTCCTTTTGCTAGCAAGAGTCGGTTTTAGGTTCTTTGTCATCAGAGCTTTTTAAGATATCCTTGTGTCCAAGGTAACTCTTTCTGGGAGTGGGCTTACCGGCCCCCTGGAGATGCCCATGGAGGGTAAGGTGAGCGTAGTTAGACACCCTTGTCCAGGGTGACCTCTGTTCCCCTCTCTCACTCTCTCCTGGGGCGTTGCAGAGCTGAGGTCTCGGCCCTAGAGCCAGTAGTTAGAGTGATCTTCTCTCGTAGTGCAGAGATTTGTTTCTTTGAACAGAATTAGAAGAACCGCCCTGTTAAGCTCTGTGATGAGAATGGTATGCTGGATTTGGGTGCTGAGCGAGCTCCGGCAACCCGCGGTCATCTAGCGACGACGAGCGGTGTTCGGCCTTCGCCTGGTAGAGGAAGGTAGCCTTCCGGGAGGCTCCGCTCCACGGTTCGCCTGTGCGGCATGGTAGGCTCTGCGTCTTTAGAAGTCCTTACAAACACTCGAGAGCGTAGCAGTCAGCCTCCTCTTGCTTTGAGAGCGTTAGGCCTTTGCTCTCCAACCCAGCCATGCTGCAGTTAGATGAGCACTAGTTAGGCGTCCCCTGGTTTAGGGGCCCCAAGTTTACTCGCTTGAGAGAGCTAACAAACTAAGAAGTAGAGAGCACCTTGCTCTCCATGGGGTTCCGTAGAAGTGGTAGACGGTAGTTCTCCCTCATGCACCTAGCACCCTTTGGATTGGTTACCACAGCAGCAGATGTGGACGAGGCTATCACGTCAATGCTATCTCATTTGCTTACGAGTCGGTCAGACAGTCCTCTTCTTTGGCAGTCCAAGCTCACTCAACCAGGGGTATGGCTGCTTCCAAAGCTCTTTTGCTAGGAATTTCCTTCCAGGACATTTGTGATGTGGCAGGCTAGTGTTCGCCACACATGTTCGTCAGGTTTTACAACATTGATTTGGGGTGCACACTCAGGTCACAAGTTTTTCATGCCTAGTGTGCGTCCTAAGATTTCACACGAATAAACATTTGCTCTTGGGCATAGTAGGTATTGCATCCCCACAGTGCTTTGATGCAGTGTGAGTTCTCTTGAAAGGGAACATCTCGGTTACGCATGTAACCTCAGTTCCCTGAATAGGAAACAAGACGCATTGTCCCCAATGCCATACTCCCTACATGCCTGTCAGCATCTTGCTTCAGCCTATCAGAAGCTAATGCATTTTCAGGTATACTTTATAGCTTCCTAGTCAATGATGTCACCCACCTGTGATGTTCCAATACACCATTGGACAGATTTCAGATGTACTTAATGACGTAGTCACGCAAAGGTGTTTCCACAGCTCCTTTTAGTTAAGAGGTATGCAACCTTAGTTATGTATGTGCCATGAAATACTGATGGGAGGACTCATGTGCAAGTAAAAGGATGATTTATTAACAAAAGGTAACAAACATACAAAAGAAACACCCACGAGGGGAAAAAACATAACATAACCAAAGAACGAAACTTGAACATAAAACAAACCGGGAGATCAGAGCAGGGAAACACGACAGGAGCACGAGCAGGGAACACATGGAAGACAATGACGCAATGCCGGACAACAAACGCTGAGGGATATATATATATATATAGGACATATGAGGGAAGGTAGGGATGATAAACAGCTGACAACACTGAAGGGAACGAGGTAACAAGGGGGTGGGGTAAACGCTGACAGACACGAACACGCAGGGAATGCAGACGCTCATCGCCACGTGTTCACAAAGATGACGAGATGGCGCGCAATTGGTGACAACCAACTGCGCGCGACAAGGACAACATGAAATCACATGGACACGAGAGCGCGCACGAAACGTCACGCGCCCTCGCATAATACGAAGAGAGAGCAGTGTCAAGGTTCCGTCGACCAACACACTAGAAACCAAAACTGACTGACAGAACCCTGATATTATGAAACTAAGGTTACATACATAACCAAGATGTTTTTCAAAGTATTTTTGAATTTTGCTGCTGCTTTTTTTCTAACATTTTCACACAACTGCTAAGTATAACTGGATGGGTGAACACACAAACTCACAGTCACGAAATGGCTGAGATGACTTGGATAACACAGATGTCAAGCATTATCAAAAAAAACCAAAAAAATCCACACATTTTATTTAACAGTATTTTAGGATTTGAGATATTCACATTTATTATTCAATTAATGAAACAAGAATTTATATAAAATATTATAAATAAAATGTTTAAATAATAACTGTGTTTACACCGCTGGCACACAGAATGATTTAGGCGATTCAATCCTGTATTTAAATGCAGTTGTCATTTCTGAAACTTTACAGTATGTGGTCATTGTACAGACTTATTGAAAAAAATTCCATTTTGTATTTTACAGAAAACGAAAACTAGTTCACTATTTTTTTAGTTCAATTCAAACCGTCTTTCACTATATGTTCCTTATTGGTTCTCCAAAGACTTCTATAGCCACAAATTCAGTTTTTTCCTTCCAAACCTGGATTAGTGAAGTCTGATCCCGCAGCCACAGTTCAGCGAGCACACTGTTGGAACAGTCCTGCACCTAATTAACTTCATTTTGCCTCTGTCAGTGATTCCAATGTGCAGGCACAGCATCAGGCCAAATAGGATCTGACATTGCTTTCATAAATTCTGTAATCTTACTTCACTGAACACAATGCTACTTTCAGAATCAGCAGCATAACTCTGTTCCTGACCATTTATGTTGAGGCAGAGAGAATGTCAACAACTGCCACTCAGTCTTTTTTAGATAAAACCCATGATGGTTTTAGATTGAAATCTGCTGTAAATTCTTTTTGTTTGGTTAGTGAAGCCTCCTTACTGTGAATAAATGAGTGACCATAGAAGAAGTTGTGGTTATACTAGTTCTGGGATTGATTTATCTGACAATTAGTACTGAGGTATACATGGCAGTAATGGTACCACATGCTCATTTGAAGTGAGTCCTATGTAAATCTATACATGACAGAACATACTACAAAGAAAAGTTTGCACGTCTCTAGGCAACGTCATATTTACCCAAAGGAAAAGTTTGAGCTCAAATAAAAAGATTAAAAAGATTTCAACCATTAAATAGGGCCTCCAACAAAAACCTAAATGAGTGAGTATAACCCAGAGGTCAACAGTTTCTCTGTGAAAGCAATTTTGGTTTCTGAACACTTGCCTTATGATTATGAATGTTTCATTACTGCTATTATGCTATAATCTTTAGGAGAATATATATATATATACATATATACACTTACACACACACATTTCACACGATATGCTTGGTGTACTTTGGCAGTGTGTCTCAATCAAGGGACCTATTATTTCATGAGGTTTATCTCACCACAATGAGCATATCAAAGGAAATGAAAGAGAGAGAGCAAATTAACAGAAAGGTATTTAGTATCTAGCAGCGACCTAAATTTGAGATCTAACCAATTTATGAACCCACAATACATAATTATGTTTTTTATTGCTGTATAAACTATAATGTTGCCTTGTAATTTGATGGTTACACACATAGCAATTTGAAGACCTTAGCTATGCTTTGGCTTTGTTTGTTTGTGTATTTGTGTAACAAGGTCTGCTCCTCTGAAAATGTCAGTGTGTAATTTTCGTTGGGTGTTTTTTTCCCCGTCTATAAAGGCACAGCCGCATGACATATGTGGGCTTAAGCAGTTGTGCTACTGACACTCACCTCCAAGTGTATGCTTCACTTTAGAATGAGGTTTTACTGGATCCCAAAACTTAGTCATAGCTGCTAGTGTTAGTATAATATGTTTATTTATCAATGAATGTGATTTGTTAGTGTGTTATCTGTCATCAGATTACTGTTTGAAAGTATCACAGAATACTGTCAGGTATAGGGGACAGCGAGGACTCAATATGCTGGGTGGGAAGGGTTTTATAGAACAAAATTTAAAAACATTCAAACATAAACAACCCCGAGGGGGAAAACCATAACAGCTGACTGGACTGGACTGGACTGGACAGGACAAGACAGAGGAATGATGACGACGCAACACAGGACAGCAAACAAGAAGGGATTAAATAGACACAGGAGGGAGGATGATTGAATTGGAAACTGGGGTAAATCAAATGATAATAAGGGAACAAGACGGGCGGGGTTACACAGTGACAAGACACGAACACGCAGCCAATGCAAACGGGCATCGCCGTGTGTTCACATGAAACAAAGACAGTGCGCAGCTCGTGAAAACCAAATTGCACACGACACGAAAACACAACATGAAAGCATGCGGCTGATCTAAACACAAACCGCATGCTTACAACAATGTACACAGATACGAGCGAACGCGGTTCGAGCAGAGCTCGAAACAACACCCACTCACATGACGTAGAGAGCAGGAGGACAAGTAAACACTAGTCTCGTGCACTCACGACAAGGACAAACATACGGGTCATGAAAGTCCGGACCACGACACAAAATCGAAACCGAACAAGACCAGTCTCGGGATCGGACATCATCACCGCCCATAAGAAGCCACACAGACAAGAGAGACTAGACCAAGAAATGACTTCATCGAATGTGGCAGAACCCTGACAGAATACATTACTTTATAAATTTACAGACGATTATAATAGAAGCGCTTTGCAGTTCTTGAAAAATGTTTTACCATAATAAAATAAAATAAGTAGACTTATATACATAAAATAAATTAAACAATTTCATTAATTTTATTAATACATTTTATTCAATACATTTATTGTAAAAAGCATATTTAAATGCAGAAATGTCTCTAAAATTGTTTTGACTGACATAGTGATAACAGTAGCAACAGATGGGACAACAATCTGATGTGTCAAAATATGTAAATGCAGAATCTGATGTGTAATGTGTTTCTTCATATTATTTTCAATTGTTCAACTTTTCACTTGATCTGTTTAAAGCAATGTTTACTTAATTCAAATTATTTGAAGGCTGTATTATGGCTATGTTTTAATGCATTTTATGCTTATTATTAACATTGATAATTCATTGACTTTAATATTTTAATTTTTAAATAGTTAAACAAAATATTAAAATAGATGTTTTAAATAAATATTTAAATATAACAAAACCCTGCTTTTATAGTTATGTCATGCCCATATATTTTAAAGACTTATGGAGAGAGGAATATAATACTATAGGGAGATCCTTGAAAGGAAAATGTCCTGGAAAATAAGTGAAAAAGAGTGGCAACCCTGACAACCCTGGTCAGTTTGTTTCTACATATCTTTAATCCTTAACTGCGCACACCACAATTACTTCAAAATGAACCTCAAACCCCCTTAAGACCCCAATTAGGGATCGTTGTACTAATTTCACACATCAGAGAGTTTAGGAAACTTACTGCACCTCATCAAGATTTAAAAAGGAGTTATAAGATGAAATAGAACAACTTTTTTCAGGATGAAACATTTTCCGGACGCTTGCTTTCAATGCTGTGCAATGACCTGTAAAACTATTGTAAAAAATGTCATACAATGTCCTTCCAAATAACAACCTTCCCACTTACTCTGATCTAATTTCCATTGTCAGGCATTAACATTGAGGCTACAGGCACCTCAGAGGGGTCATGTTTATTAGAGCTGGGGACTTTTTCCAGATCCTTTTTCGGATCCTTCATCCGAACCTCTCTGGTGCCGGACAGCTGGTGTTTCTTCCCAGTTGAGCTGCTATTCCTTATCACAGTGATGGTCTTTAAGCACAGCCTAATTATTGGTCTAATTGAGATCTCTTGTGCGTTTTGGATATATGGCCGAGCTTCTAAACCCTTAATGAATAAAAATATAAAAACTACACTATTCAAGAAAGTATACAGTTATTAAAATAATTATTTGGTTATATGAATGGAGAAAAATAAAAGAACATATGCAAAACACACACACACACACACACACACACACACACACACACACACACACACACACACACACACACACACACACACACACACACACACACACACACACACACACACACACACACACACACACACACACACACACACACACACACACACACACACACACACACACACACACACACACACACACACACACACACACACACACACACACACACACACACACACACACACACACACACACACACACACACACACACACACACACACACACACACACACACACACACACACACACACACACACACACACACACACACACACACACACACACACACACACACACACACACACACACACACACACACACACACACACACACACACACACACACACACACACACACACACACACACACAAACACACACACACACACACACACACACACACACACACACACACACACACACACACACACACACACACACACACACACACACACAGGGAAGTGTTTATAAGTTTGAAAGCACCCTAATACTGATTTAATATGTGTTGTTTTATCCAGAAGAGGGCGCTTGAGTTCAATGGCTTGAGAACCATTGAGTTCAGCAATGAACAGTGCTGAGACAGCAAAACTGTTTTGAAATTCAGTAATCATCAGTTTTTTAAATTTATGTTTTATATGCAGCAGTTTTTCTTCAACCATTACATCATAGGAAGAGATAACAGATGTAGCACTAAAGGCTCTGAGTTCATCTGAATATGGATGGAATAAGCTGAAGAGTTATTAATTCACAATGTGGATGACAGGACTTCAAAGAAACCCAAAGACTAAAATATTGTGCTCATGACACAGTTTGGCGTGGACAGCTGTTTCTCTCTCTATTAGCATCTCGGTTTATCACTTTACCAGTCAAATCACCAATTCTTTATTACTTTTTTAAAGTCTTCAAAATGACGAAATAATACAAATGGATGGATTCAGTGACTATAAGTGTTGAATAAAAAATTTAAATAACGTAAACTTTTTTTTACCTTGTTGAATGAGTTTCCATATGGGCACTTGTTGGCTATTGCATATCTATATGGATAACTCAACCATTAAACCATCAAAAATATAATAATAACAATAATCATCAAGCTAAAATAATTTATTTAAGTTTAATAAGCTATTATTGTATAATAATAATATACAACTATACAACAAGATGAGAATTCTTTATCCTCTCTTTATTTTTGGCTTAAGATTAAGCTCAAGTCAGGTGCTGGAAACATATCAGCTGTAATGCCTTACTTTTTCTTTCCTCACACTGAGAATTTGCCCTGCATCTGACACGTTAATAAGGGCCCGGAAATGCCTCCTTCACTGCACTTTCATTTTCCGTGTCAAGTCCTAATCAGACATCTGAGCTGCTAATGACGCAACAAGTTCCGACGGTAATAACTCGCTTGCTTTTTGTTTGTGTATTTGCTCGCCATCATCTGCATTCCTGACACATTCAGATCTCCTTCATCAAGCTTCCTATATGGGAACAATTTAATTTAAACTATGCAAAAAGATCCAAAATCCAAAGCAAGCCCTTAACCATTTATTTTAAAGGCCTGGTTGTAGATGTTGAGTAGCCTTGATACTGGAGTCTAGACTGTATGATAATGATCTGTGAATGATCTCAGTATAAGCTTCTGAGTGGCGAGATGGCAGAGCTGTTATTTTACTTAAACTGCCCAGATGTTTAAAATCTGAAATGCAGCATGGGATTCAAGGAGAAGGAGTTAGACTATGATTTGAGATTAATCCCGTGAGAATCAACCACTTCACCTCAGCAAGCATTCCAACCATTTATGTTTCCTGCTTGGGAAATCCAGCTATAAGGACAAAGTAAAAAGAGAGATGAGCTTGTAGGGACAGGCCCTATATCACAGGCTCTCTGACCTCTGTGCTTTAGTGTCCCACATGTGTGAATCATCAGACAAGCACAGGCTGGTCATTATGGGACACCTTGCTATTATACTGGGTCGGACCCCCTTTTGCCTTTAGAATTGACTTATTTCTTTGTGGCAGGGATTCAACAAGGTGCTGGAAACATTTGTTTGGATTTCGTTTGGATTGTGATTGGGTGACAGTAGAGACCATTTGAGTAGTGAACCATTTGAGTCATGTTCAAGAAACCAGTTTGAGATTTGAGCTTGAAACCAGTTTTGAGATTTGAGCTTTGTGACATGGTGCATTATCTTGCTGGAAGTAGCTGTCAGAAGATGGGTACACTGTGGTCATGAAGGGGATGGACATGGTCAGAAACAATACTCAGATAGGCTGTGGCATGAAAACGATAAACTGAACTGACTATGCTTTCATGTTGTTTACACCAAAATTTGACCCTGAATCTGAATGATGCAACAGAAATTGAGACTCATCAGAGCAGGCAACATTTTTCCAATCTTTTGTTGTGCAATTTTGGTGAGCTTGTGCGAATTATATATACTTAGATAGCCCATCTGTTTTAAGGTTCGACATGTTGTGTGTTCAGAGCCGTGAGGTGTGTTCTTCTGTAGCCATAGGTTGTAATGAGTGGTTATTTGAGTTACTGTTGCCTTTCTATCAGCTCAAACCACCTGGTCTTCTCCTCTGACCTCTGACTTCAACAAGGCATTTTCACCCACACAACTGCCACTCACTGGATTTTCTCTCTTTTTCGGACCATTCTCTGTAAACCCTACTGATGGATGTGTGTGAAAGTCTCAGTAGATCGGGGATAGAATGGTTCCTGAAATATTCAGACCATCCCACCTGGCTCCAATAACCATGCCAAGTTTAAACTCACTTAAATCCCCTTTCTTGCTCATTCTGATGCTTAGTTTGAACTTCAGCAGATTGTCCTGACCATGTCTACATGCCTAAATGTGTAACGAGCTGTTGAAGACGTTTACCTAAGCCGCTGAGTGTATACATTAAGAAAGAGACAGAGAAAGAAAGAATATATAATGTGAGCTAGTTTAGAGCATTGAAAAATACTTCTGCAATGTTCACAGAGGAATATCTTGGTCTAAACACTGTCTGTGCCAACTACATATGGTCATCAAGTCCTTTACTGCACCTTTTGTTTACTACACCAAATAACTGGTGAGGCTGACAAATGTGGGGTTTACAGAGTAAAGTGTAGGGAAACACTGCTGTTTACAAGTGTGAATCCCACAGAACCACATCCAAGTCAACTGCCCAAGCAGTTAATTAAGCGAAGACATGGGGGAAGAGACAGAGTATGTTTGGACACTCCAAAAATACTTTTTCCTTAATTTTTTCATTAATATAATGAGAGTATACAAATAGTTAACTGCAAAACAATTGATTTACCTTAAAACCAAATTTATTGGGTTTTATTCAACTTAGTTTGGTTTCTGATACACAAGTATTTCAGTTTATTTTACCTGTGGATGTGTTAAAAAACCGCCACAATTAAATCAAGTTAAATCAAGCAAAAATAATTATCTTAAATAATTAGAATTGTTAAACATTTAACAAAAAAATGTCAAATTGCTTTCCACAAATATTTTAAATTGTTTTGAAATGCAAGATTCTATTGGTCACATTGTCACCAAGAAACAAATTCATTCATCTGGCTCATGGTCTGGCAACAGAACTCATTTGAAGGCATTTGACAGACATGTGTAGAAAATGTAAATACTATATTGTTCAAGTTAATTCCATTCCAGTCTTTGGGAAGAGTGCTGGTCCTTTCATTTATAGCTCAGCAGTCTTCATTATAAAGGAAAACTGCTGCTTTAATAAAGTGTTTAATAAACATTAATTTATCATCTCATTGTGCTAAAAAGGGACAGAAAGTCAGAAGAACTTTAGATGGTCGATTTACAGATACAGTTATTCTATTGTGAATGGGGAGATACAATGAATGGGTTTCTGTTGATACTAAAGTCCAGTGCAGAAGTATTTGTAAACATATGATTAAGATAAGCCACTAAAGATAGGCAAAGTCAAGCAGATCTTAACTGTATTAGATTTTATTTTCGAAAGCCAAGAGACATTCACATGATTTGCTAATACAAAATGTGTTGGTTCACAAGGAATGTGAATGTTGATTATAAAATACTCCGTATTGGGTCAAAACTGCTGACTAGATTGTCAAATTGCTGACAAACATATATATATATATATATATATATATATATATATATATATATATATATATATATATATAAATACACTGCACTGGCCATAAAGTGAGAAAGCTATTGAATAACAGCTGACAGTGGGTCTCAATTAGGTACTCTCCACCAACTTTTTTCTTTCTAATAGCAGTAATCCCTCACAATGAGGCCTCTCTGACTGTCTGACAGCTCTGACTTCAGAGTCAAATACATGGCGCCTGAGAGGGAAATAATAGCTGCTAATGACCTTATGACCTAAACCGATCACAGAGCTAAGCTGACTGGGAAGCCAGGCCTATGCGATTTAGCCTTAAAGGCTGGATCTATGTAGATTATTATAAATAATTGCTTATTTTATATAACTGAAATGAGAGTAAGAAAACAACTTGTAGGTATTTCAAATTGTAATGTTTTTTAATGTTACTTTTTTTTTTTTTTTTTTTTTACTGTATTCTGTTTCCTTTTTGGAAATAAATATAGTCTTGATGATCACAACAAAATTTTAAAATCTGACTGACACCAAACATTTGTACTGTATAAAATATGAACATTTTGCAGGATCAGTTGTAGTATTGGTATAGAACATAATTTGTTACACATTTAAGCCTTACTTTCAATCTAATTTTACCAGCCCATAATTATTACTGTTGTACTTAATTGGTACAATATCATTTCACACACAAGATTTTTTAATTACTTAAACTCTGATCAAGCGAACAAAACAACAGATTGGATGTATCATACGTTAACATTTAATCTCAGATGTGACATGAATATGCCCCTCTAAGGCATCATCTCAGTTTCATTTACCATGTGTCAATTTGTTGCTTCTAAGCAATCTTGTGGTTACTCTAGTCTTTAGGGGATTTTAAAACCATGTTCATCCTCTCAAATATGACCAAGATTACACACATCAAAACCTGTTATTATTTCAGATTGAATAACTGCAGGGCACTGAAACAAACATGTTGTACTTTTTGTATATAGCAATTATGTGGGTTTGCCACATTGCATCCAAATTTATTAAGCAACACTGTTAAATTTGAGCATAAAATAGTTCTGATTGAGACTGCTAGATCCTGCACTACATGGTAAAAAGCTCCAAGTAAGATGGCAGATGAGTAAGGTGGATGATAGAAACAGGTAGACTTTAGTAATTACATTTTTTACATAAAACTGAAGCCTCATAAACTTTCTAAATGAGTAATATTTTATTTAACAATACTGCCATAGTTTCAGCATTAGATTCTGAATTAGCCAGAACTTCCCACACATTTAACCTCAGACCTGCAAAGTGAACCAAGAAGGACTATGATATCTGGAGCAAGCTATAAAATAGCAAAAATGGATGCCAAGAAAAGAAAAATGAAATGAGATAATGAGCATCATTACTTTTTAGCCTGGTAATCTCATAAATGATTCAGAACACCTGTCTGTAGTTTGACCCTTTGGCTCTTTAAATGTTGCACTGATGTCAAAATAGCCTTTTGTTTCCTCTCCATGTGCAACACTGGGTCAAAGGCCCAAAAGACCAGTCATATTTAGCTATGAACCCAGGGCTTGATTAGCCTCACTCTCCTTCCAATTATCTCCAGAAAAGTCAGTTCACATAGTCATGATTGTGCTTGGCGTCAGCAGCATACAATCTCTGCTCTCATGTGATGTCTCGCCAAAAACTTACTAGCATGGATGCAAGACAAATGGGTTATTAAAGCAGGCCCAGTTTAAAACATCTCACTGGACTGCTGACAGTCCGCTCAGGCGCCAATTCGAAACATTCAGAGCAAAGAGGCAACATGTTTATTTGTAATGAAAATGTGTCCTTAATTGGTCCCCTTTATTCAATACAGAAATTAATGTTTCTCTCTCTCTCTCTCTCTCTCTCTCTCTCTCTCTCTCTCTCTCTCTCTCTCTCTCTCTCTCTCTCTCTCTCTCTCTGTATGTGTGTGTATGTTTTGTGCAGATACAAATGGTTTAACTACTTTAAATTGCACTAAACCAGTTCCAGATTTGTTAGAAGACAGAATGTTAATAGTTTGCTTGTGTCACATGATCAGTATGCTCTGCTAAGTTCATTTGGGCCTCCTTATAGATTACATAAAAAAGTCCTGCACACTTTCTAACTCAGCACTTTAAAAACGATTACGCCACTCATCTACAGATTCAGAGCACACCATCTATTGGCCTTAATACAGAGCGAATTCTTACCAGCACTTGGAGACGCTATAATTCAAAACAAAACGATCTGGATAAAAGATTCTGTTTCTTTCATCGTTTAATGTTTTGGCATGCGATAAAAGGTCTTGGACGTCAGTTCTACGGGTGTACAATTCATATGAGACATAAAGGAAAATTAATTGAGTGCAGATGGAATAGTGCACAGACCCAAAATCACAATTCATAAACATCTGGTTTAAGAATTAAGCCTGGGAAATGTTCTCTCGTGGCGTGGAATAGTAAACTGAATTCATAACCAGCAATTAACTTTCGATGAAGATGAGCAATTTACAAAACACAGCCATATTGTGAACAAAAAGTACACTATTGTTTTTTAGTCTTTGATTTAATCCACCCTCTTTCTCAAAATATATATTTAAATACATAGCCGTTTCAGTCACAGACTTGAGAAAGCACACTGAAGATCTGAGAACCAAATGGTTCTAAAGTAATTTTGAGTTTTGGGCAGTCGTGGCCTAATGGTTAGAGACACCGATTCTGGGGCAGAATGGTCTTTTGGATCTCCGGGAGTTTTCCCAGTAGGCCGCTAGACAATGTGTGCCGGATTGTTGCAACATAAATATATATGATGACTGAATTATAGTAAATTTATGTAGCCAATATCCTATATCAGCCCAGACGAATGGCCCGCTTGAGGCAAAACCTCTAATCTCTAAACTCGTATTCAGTCTCAGTAAATGTCTAAATGTTTGAGATAATCAAAGGAGGTGGGATTTACTGTCCACAGAAACTTATCAGTGCAGCCCTTTTAATGCTTGAAGAATGTGAGCCGAAGTAAGACAAGCAGCATAACGTGGTAAGACAATACTGCAATATTTTCCAACTGTTTATAATTAAAACAAATTTTGAATGACACATTAATTTCCAGGGATGCAAACAACCTTTCTCCTATTTTATTTCTCCTATTTTAAGGTCATTTAACATTATTAGTCACACAATGCACAATGAAGCAGTTTTCAACAAATCAAGGAGTGAATGTGTGTGTATGTGTTTCCAGACCTTCTTCAGTAATTTCACAATCATTTGAAAAATGATTAATAAAACTCAAAATATCATTCTCAAGTTTCAAGATACACATTAAACATTCTAATCAGTTATTGTGCTCTCTGGGAAATCACACCCATTACCTTTGGCATTGTAAGCGCCACGCTCTACTATCTGAGCTACAGGAAAGGAAATTAACGACACAAACATTATTCAAATAGCGGTTTTTATAAAACGCTTAATAAAATGTAATTTATTCCTGTGATGGCAAAACTGTATTTTCAGCATGATTACTCCAGTCTCATGTGACAATTCAGAAATCATTCTAATATGCTATATTTTTCATAATCGAAAGAAATGTTGCGCTCTTTTCCACAACTGGAGCTCAATTCTATTAAATGACAGGAAATATCAAACACCTGAAAGAGCAAATACTATAATCACTAGCAAGGTACCATAAAAACAATCCACATTCTGCACTACTGTCAAAGGTTGGTGCAGGGAAGAATGCACGATGTAGAAGATCAATTTAACATGCTTTTTGAAAGGGCAGGGTAGAAAACAACCTGAACACTGAAGAGAACAGACCAAGATTGAGAGAAAAAACAGGGTTGATATACACAGAAGATGATTAGGGGATAGGACACAGCTAACGAGACTAACAAGGTGAGTGATGACGATGACAGGCATTAGGGATGACAAAAGCACATGGAGGACCAGGAAGTAAATAAAGAGACAAACAACATTCTACATACACTACATTCTAAGCCTTACAGGGTCCCCAATCCAAACCTATTCAGACTCGTAACCAGAAGGTCACAGGTTAAATTCTCAATACCAGCAGAAAATGACTGAGGTGCCCTTGAACACCTAGCCTCAAATTGAAAATGGAGTTTCCCACTGCTCTGGGTGTGTATATCCACGGTTTTCAGTGTGTGTGTGCATATTCACTACTGTTTACTACTCTCTGAATTCACAGACGAATAACTGAAAATAATTTGTACAAAGATTCAACCAGTCTTTCTAAATAGTATGGGTAAAAAAAAAGGAATCATAGGGCAAGTGTACCATAATGAATTGACTCAAGTGCTAAACTTAAAAAATGTCCACCATTGAATTTCACCCATATGTTCTTACCTTGTGAGCTACAGTTCAGCTCTATGATGCATTGATATGCCTGCAACACATTTCCTTGTTTCCTGCTCACTGACTCTACTAGACCCTCCCCTGTGAAGATCATGAATCCCAACTCCAACCAGACCAAACTGGATTTTATATTTTTTACCTGATTTGTTTTAAATATAACAATCATGGACTGTTGCACATGCACACGCCTTAGCAGAACTGGTCCCCCGACTGAGCCTGGTTTCTCCCAAGGTTTTTTCTCCACTCTGTTCTTCATTCATTCTGTCAGCTACTGGAGTTTTGGTTCCTTGCCATTGTCGCCTCTGGCATGCTTAGTTGGGGGACACTTAACACTTCATATTCATCAAAATTATTGATTGGCTCTTCTAGAGCTGCTGTACAGCCAAAACAGACTTTGTTGTTATTGTTTTCCTGTGACCCCTGTAAAGCTGCTTTGAAACAATCTGTATTGTAAAATGCGCTATATAAATAAAGGTGACTTGACTTGATCTTGACTTGACGTATATCAGCAGAGGGTAAGGATTAAAAAAAATCTTCACACGTTATTCAGCACATAAAAACTTGCATATAACTCCACATACACAGCACAGTTTCAGAACCAACAGTTTCCAACAGTGAGAAGAAACCCATCATGAATTTTTTGATGGCATGACATTCAATCCATCAAATCCTAGAGTGAAAAAAACATTGACTTACAGTGGAAAAAAACATTGACTTACAGTGTTGCATATATATTTATACATCCAGTGAATGGGATCATTTAACTCCAATTCCTGTGCACCCATTACCAGATTAACTTTACAGACAGCTTCAGGCAGCTTCGCTCTCCCAGCATCCCACACTCTCCCTCTGTTGTGGGCTGTTGGCAGTTAGAGGCGAAGTGCACATGTTGGTGTTTATTTCCATTCTGTCATGTGTATGAATCTGATTACAGGTCACTAAGTCAATATTTAGCTTTTGCGGACGGATTGCAGGCGGTCAGTATATTTTGCTTCTTGCCACTTCTCCCAGCATCTGCTGCCAGAACCCTGCATGTAAAAATCAAAAGTGCACCACTGTGACAAATATAAAGACAAACAAACAAGTTCATAGAGGCTGTGCAAACCAGGGTGGCATTGCGTCTGTTGTCCTTATTACAGTTTTAAAAAAATGCTAACAGTTCTTTAAACTATAGCTCCATTTCCCAAAACTCTACAAACGAAACCACAAAATACACACACAATGTGCAAAACTTCGCGCATATATTGAAAAATCCAACACTTAATTCAAAACTATTTTAAATCTTCTAAAAAATCCATTTGCAAAGAGGTTTGGTTTGTCTCCTACCGGGAGACAGGCCATTATTCGAGGAGAGCTGGACAGTGACGTAAAAAGGTCCTTCTCCTTTGTGGTGCACTGCCAGAGCCCTACAAAATTACCTCCAGCAGGTGTTATATTATATTATATTATATTATATTATATTATATTATATTATATTATATTATATTATATTATATTATATTATATTATATTATATTATATTATATTATATTATATTATATTATATTATATTATATTATATTATATTATATTATATTATATTATATTTCCTTTTGGTGCCCTCAGGGGGCCACTCTGCCAACCCCACCTACTTATGTGCTTTGGGGCACATAGGTCACACCAGAGGCCAGCCACAAGAGATTGTTTCCCTTAGTAGAATTTTTGGCTGCTTGGAATATATCTTATTGGGTCCTGCACATAATCAAAAAGGGTTATTCTATTCAGTTCGAGTCTTGCCCATCCAGGTTTATGATGGAGGTTCTACCCACAGTGGTGGCCCCCGAACAGGTTGGGTAAGGGGTTGGGTTGGTTACAGAAAAAAAGGTAAAATATTTGCTGGGGAAAGGGGCCAAAGAATATGTACCCCTTCCAGTCTGAGAAACGGGTTTCTACAGCTGGTACTTTATCGTTCCAAAGAAGGCTGGGGGGCTGGGTCCCATTTTAGACCTGCAGCATCTGAATTACGCAGTCATACAGCTCAAGTTCAAAACGTTTATCTTGAAACATTTTGTATCTCAAATCAGGCCGAGGACTGGTTCATGACGTTTGATCTCAATTATGCATAGTTCCATATATCCATCCTTCCAGAGGTTTACCTTCGGGGGTAAGGTCTACAAATGTCAGGTCCTTCCATTCAGTCTAGCTTTCTCACCCTGCATTTTCACCAACTACTTCAACGATTGTTAATTTTAGCTCAGTTGCAGCTAAATATCTCAATTACATCTAAATGTTGGGGTTATGTTTGTGTGGCGAGGAGTGCAGGGTCAAGGGACGTAAGAGCATCACTAGAGCCGGTGGCGTGATGGAGAATGAGTGACATCAGTGAAAGATGAGAGAGGCTCAGGCCTGGGATTTATGTTGTGTTTTGTGTGTTTGTGTTTTCGTCCCACATGGATGACTGCCACCAGTACTTTTATTTTGTATTTGGCTTTATTTCATAATCCAAGTCTTTTTAATGTTAATGTTAAATATTCTCCCCGAACTAAGAACTGTGTTGCATTGGCTTGTGAGAGGATGTGGCCAAGCTAACCAAAGATCCTCCGGCTCGAACCTCCCGGTCCATCCAGTTCCAGAACAGCTGGCAGTTCTCTTTCTGCGATTGTCCAAGAGCTTTTTAGAAGCAACCATACTCCTTGTTGAGTGGGCTCAAGTTGCCAAGAAGTGAATGAAATAGTCTTGACTATCCACTTGCTCATCCTCTGCTTAGATGCAGGGGAAACTTTACTGGATACATGAGGGAGTACAAGAGTGGACGGTGAAACATCTCTCGAGATGCAAACCAATCCAATTGGCCTCCATATCTGCTCCACCACCTAGAGGAAGAAGGCAGGAACCGGCGAATATTTAACAGATTTTAATTATACATACATTATAAATAAAAACACATACAAAAAAAAAAGTACTGGGGGCAGTCCTTAGCGGCCGACTGCCATCCACACAAAGGCCTCACAAAGTTCCAGGCCTGGTCCTCTCTTGTCCTTCACCGTCGTCACTCCTCCTTTTATGCCTCCGCTTCTCTGTAATATACTTCACAGGTGATGCTCATTCTCAATCACGCCACCGGCTCTCGTGACACTCTCACGTCCATTGAACCCCCACTCCTCGCCACAGTTTGATTGCAAAGAAGAGAATGTTTCTCTAGTACAGAGGACCAATTTTCTAGGCGTGGTATGGGTTTCGGTTACGATGCGCTCATGTCTTTCCATGGAATGTATCGAATTAGTTCTATCGGCCATAAAATGAATAATGCTATGCCATTCACTCACCGTGAAACAGTTCCAGAAACTGTTGGTTCTGATGGCAGCAGTATTCAGTAATATAGCTTTTGACCT
Source organism: Rhodeus uyekii (assembly GCA_037043235.1). Lineage (NCBI taxonomy): Eukaryota > Metazoa > Chordata > Actinopteri > Cypriniformes > Acheilognathidae > Rhodeus > Rhodeus uyekii. The sequence goes on along the minus strand of JAWRVZ010000010.1, from coordinate 7,432,129 downwards.
GCTATAAATGAGGCCCCTACAGTAGTGGCTCAGAACAAGAGGGTTTTCCCAGAGGGGCAATCCTTTTAGCATGATCAAGGTCACACAAACTCCTTGTGAGACTTGAAGCTGGCTTCTGCTGATGAAACTGCAAACTAAACTTCACTAAAATTTCTTCTAGCTTCGAGTTTCCTTTAATGTGAGCGTCTAGATTATGATTGTAACCGTGGCTCCCTGAAGAGGGAATGAGACGCTGCATTGTCTTGCCATATCTCCTGCGTGCCTTATTTCAGCCACGTAGAAGCTGCCTGTCACGGTCTTGTCTCGTTGTTCACATCTGGGTCCCATCTATATATCTTCCATGTTCTTCCTGCACCTGTCCTTGTCTAATCATGGATCTTGTAAGTCTCATCAGGTGTGTTGCACTTACCGTTGTGTGTTCCCTTGTCTTTGTCAGTTGTTAACGTTGTTTTGTGACTCTGGCTTGTCGTTACTCTTCGTGTGTTGATGCCATCTCCATGTTCCTAGTTTCCTAGTTCAAAGTGACTCTTTGGACTAGGTTTTTGCACTTTGTGTGCAGTTTTGGTTTTATACTTAAAGTATTTCGTTTTGTTGTTTTTGGAGAATAAACAAAGTTCCATTGGATTCAGCTACTGTGTAGTGTGGTTGGTTCATGCAGGAAGGAAGAGGCAGGGTCGGCTTAGCTGAGACTCGTTAAACTTTTATTCAAATGAAAGTGAAACCAAAACAAAACAGGCGGCGCGCTCGTTCCGCGCTCGTTCCGCGCTCTGCACTCGGCGCTCAATATCGCTCAGTCTCTCTCAGTCTTTCTGCAGGTTCTCCCGTGCTTTGGGAATGTGCCGTGCGCTCGAGTCTCAGTCGTTTTCTCTCTCGACCTCCACTTCCTGGCCACTTATATCCTGTCTCTTCCCGCCAGTTACTGTAACAAGACACAGGTGTTTGTTATTTGCACTTGACCCACTTACGCCGCGCTCGCTTCTCCACTCCCTCTTCCGCTGCAAACCCCGCTGAACCACGCCCCCCTCGCCACATACTGCCTCTGTGTTTTCTCTGCATCGCACACCAGCTACTCTTAACACTGCCACTGCTTTGTTTGGCATGCTTTTATAGGTTCCTGGTTCACCAGGCTCTGACGTCTCTTCACACCATTGGCTTAATTTCACACGTATTTCATGACATAACATTCTCACAGCGTCAATCAACGCATCATCTCATTCCCTCTTCAGGTAACCAAGGTTGAGTTTTTTTTTCAACCCAAGTTTCTAAATCAATCTCACTATCTTATTGAAACACAGGTCATTCTCAACTTCTCACGTATCAAACCTCAAGTCATTCAATTCGTTGTGTCTGACTCCATGATTCAAAAACTGAGACTGTTACTCATTTACTGAGACATTTATGTTTTACTTTGTGAGACCTAAATAAGGGTGTTAGCCGAGGAGGAGGAAGAAGATGAGGAGGGTTTCAAAGGGTACTATAAAACAGAGTTATTGATTACGAGTCAATTTAATGGAAAAACACTGGGAGATCATGGGAGGAAACAGGAAGTAGATAGAGACATGACAGAACTGAGACAAAGTGATACTGACTGGCTGTTCATATGTAATTTTATATTTTCAAAGATTTTTCCAGTGGTTTTTTTATTCTTTATATGAGTACACATGTTTTGCTAAATCAAAACATTAAAGCAATCATTCTTCAGAAGAATCATGATTCATAAGATTTGAAATATGGCACACAAGTGTATTATATTATATAACGTGGACAATAAGACAATATAATTAATCATGTTATTGTATCAATTTCTACAGCATCAATAACATTTTAAATGTCTGTATATATAGACTGTGTTCACTGCAAAAACAGTCACAACACAAATAGCCGAACATATGTTGATTTTCATGTTGCATAAAGACTCCTTAATTGGTGCATCACAGACTGGTCGGCAACTCAAAGAATTTGTTAAAATGAGCCTGAGTTGAACCCATATTGGACGCACACACACAAAAGGGGCAGTTTCTGTATGGTTAAACTCTGCGCCAGTTTACATTCTGGCCCTTAGGCTGAGGGGATTTAAGATTTATTAAAAATAGAGAGAGTATTTTTCTTTCAGTCATGACTCTATTTCAGGGATTGAACTGTGCAAGCAGACCACACACACACCGAACTATAGACATGAATACAGACATATGTGAAGACTACGGAAAAAACACACATGCTCACAAATTAGAGTGAAAAGGAATTGTTTTCTTTTATTATAGTTTTTTCAAGTCTCTTTTCCCAGAGTTTTAATTTGATTCTGCTTAGTTTCAGTAATGACTTAATCACCTAAAAAAAATCTATAGTAATACTTTGGGTAAATTAATAGAAAGAACACTGTGAATTCAGTTTAGATTCAAAGCTTCAGTTCAGTTCATATATTCAAATATTGTGTTTAAGGAACACAAAAATTGCTTTTAAAAGAATTCAAATCTATAAAATGTTCAAATGATTTGCTAAAACTGGTTGTATGCTAAACCAAAAATAGCATAAAATTATATTACAGATATTTAATTGAAGCCAAAGAATAGATTTTCAGGTATTTTGGGAAAGTGCCAAGTTTAACATCAATGTAAATATATTTTTATATGCATACATGGTTTCTGTACAACCTCAACAACGTTTATAAAAAACAAAACAAAGAAAACTTTCCTTTTAGTCCCTCTATTCTCCAGGTTCATACGACTTGTATATGTAGTGTTCAAAACTTTTTATTGTAAGCACTCTTGTGTACTTTTGCATCTTCAGGATGATTCACTTTCTGTATTCCTCAAATTGTAAATCACTTTTGATAAAAGCGTCTGCTAAATGAATAAATGTAAAATGAATGCAACAGCTATCCCTTTCCCCTTAAAAAAAACCCTGAAAGATTCCTCTTCATGCCTGCCTTCGTTTGCAGTATAATAGGTGAACAACGTGCAGGAAATAGGTTCAGCCCCCACTACCAACTCAATTTCACACACACATCTGGAATTCATTGTGAAGCAGGAAAAAAGGGGGAAAATGCGCTTGAGACTATAGATTGTCGCTTGAGTTTGGTCCCCTGCCTTACCTTTCCTCTGATGCTGAGATACTGTTGTGTGCTGAAAATATTCTGCCGGTTTGTTTTCCAGACATTTTTGGAATAATGGGGGGATTTTGGGAGGGAAACAAATAAGACATTCACTGACAACCCTGCTCAAAAACATTTCAGGTTACACATGTAACCATAGCTCCCTGAGAGGGAACGAGATGCTGCATCGAACTACTAGGGGAATGCCTTGGCATTTAGTCTCGTGAAGCATTGTGAAATAGATCAAACAATTGTCCCAGGACGGAAACCGGAAGCGGCAGTTCAGAGAGTGTCTGAAGCAAGCCCGGAGGCGCAAGGAGCTGTGGCAAAAGATGCAGTGTCTCGTTCCCTCTCAGGGAACTATGGTTACATACGTAACCTGATACATTCCCTTTCAAAGGGGAACTTGTGCTGTGCCGAAACGCTAGGGGAACGATGTACCAATGATGTACCTCCGTGACGCCAGCCGCAGGTGTGTCGCAGCTCACTACGAGAGCACCCTCGTCCCCGGAACAGAGTAGAGGTCAAGCTAGTAGAACCTCTGGGATGTGTGCGGGGAGGACCAGCCTACCGAAACATAACATAACATAAACATAATGTAACAAAACATAAGCAACAAACATAAGCAATGTTAAGTAAGGGAGACATAAAACAAACATAAGCAATGATAAGCAAGGGAGACTTCCATTCCTTGACCATCTGGCCATGATCCCCAAAGGAGGCAGAGGACAGAAACCTAAAGTCACAAAAGAAACAAGTACCAATCAAGCACCCAAATAACCCTGCAGTGGGAGCAGGGATAAGTCCGAAACATAGTATCCAGTCAAAGAGGGGCTGGATGAAAGAGGGAGATTCCGCAGAGAACGGCAGAAACCGACCCATACTTTCCCCGGACCTCGGCCCTTGCCTTGACAGGATGCCTACTCCCACTAAGATTAATCAGGCGACCACCTCTGTGTTGCAGGACAACAACGTGATAGCCCCTAGCCCCTGCATTGCTGAACCCATTGGGAGACATCTGGTAGGCGTGAATACATGAGCAGAAACTTTCCAAATTGAAACAGCCTTTTGCAGCTGTGCAAGGGAGGAGTGATCCTTAAGGACCACTTTCAAACCATAAGGGACACATCCGTCAAGTCAAGTCAAATCACCTTTATTTATACCTATATTTATATATTATATTATATTATTATATCTGGTCAAAATATTAAATACAGTTAGCTCTGGTTGGAGATGGGCTTCATGATCTTCACAAGGCAGGGTCTAGTAGAGTCATGGTCTCTGCAGACACTTCAGGGCTGTATTGTGGCCATGTTGAGGTGCAGGTCCTTCATCTGTAAAATGTATAATGTGTTATGTGTATGCCAGGTTGAAGAGATGTTTCTAGTCTAGATTTAAACTGACGGAAAGTTAGTTTGCTTCCCAAACTATATTTGGAAGACTGTTCCAGTGTTTCTGTGATAAATAGGAAAAGGATCGACCAACAGCAGTTGACTTTGGTATTCCAGGTATTATCAACTGGCCAGAATTTTGGGATCACAATAGATGTGAAGGACTCTAATGTGTTAAGAGATCGATCAAGTACTGGGGAGCTAAACCATTTAATGCTTTGTAAGTAATTAGCAAGATTTTACAATGTTTTGCTGTTTAATAGGGAGCCAGTGCAGTGTTGACAGAACCAGGCTAATATGCTCATACTTCTTGGTTCTAGTAAGAACTCAAGCTGCTGCATTTTGGAGCTGGAGTTTGTTTATTAAGTGTGCAGGGCAACCACCCAGTACAGCATTACAATAGTCTAGCCTCGAGCTCATGAATGCATGAACTAACTTTTCCGCATGTTGTAATTTAGATATATTTTTAAGATGGAAGAATGTGGGTTCACAGATGCTAGAAACATGGCTTTCAAATGAAAGATTGGCCTCAAAGAGCACACCCAGGTTTCTAACTGATAATGAAGATTTGACAGAGCAGCCATCGAGTGTTAGACTAGGTCTTATTACACACAGGTTCTGTTATTACCCACAGAACATTTTGGTCTAATAATTAGAATCTCTGTTTTTTCAGAATTAAGTAGTACAAAATTACTAGTCATTACATTTTTTATATCAGTTATGCATTCCGTTTTTTATGAATTGGTACTTTTCATCAGGATGAGAAGAAATATAGAGCTGAGTATCATCAGCGTCACAGTGAAAACTAATGCCATGATTCCTAATAACTGCAGATCCAGGCATTGGCAATCAGATCTGCCAGGTAGGGAGATCTCAAACCCTGCTGCCAGATCCAAATGTTTTATATCATGCAAACCCCGGAACAAAGATTGCTGCTGAGCCTCGGCAATAGCGGATCCGAGACCTAAGAGGCAAAAAAGTTTTAGAAACTGCCAGATTTTTTGGGGGTGGAGGGAGCAGAAGCGGGAGCAATGTGCAGCCTGCACCCTCAAGCACTGACCGTGTGAGGGCAGGGGAATAATTTGCCCACTCGTGTGAGGGCAGGGGAAGCACACACTCTAAAACTTGTTGGTTCACCATTAATATAAAGGTGTGGAAGTCCCTTGTCTTTTTAAACTAGCCAGGGAAAGATATACTTTTGTTTCACACACACACACACACACAGATCAACGAGCTTCACATAAACACAACCGACACAGAGCTTTGTGAAGACAATCAAAGCTGCCACTTCCGGGTTCCGGTGCCCTTTTATGATCCTGGATCATGACATAACCGACCCGCAACGATCATTACACAAATCGTTAAATTGATTTCACAGTGCTTCATGAGACTACATGCCAAGGCATTCCCCTAGCGTTTCGACGCAGCGGGAGTTTCCTTGAAAGGCAATCTGAGTTAATTCCCAGACCGGGCTATTTTTCATTAATGTTGCACTGATTGTTTTAAATCAAAATGTGGTAACAGAGGTTTATGCAGCCAGATACAGTTTCAGACTCTCTCATCTATGTTGTAGACCACCACAAACGAGACATGGATTACTGTAAGATAGCATAATGCATTTCCTTTGGGTCTCCTGTCAGATCATGGTAATTAAGGTTCAATGTATGTGGTGTCTCAGCGAGAATTAAACAGACAGAAGTACATTTCAGCATGTTTTTCTAAATACTACTTTCATTGGGCTCATGTTTAGCTTTCCCAGCTGTTAATATCTTCCTTTAAATGTTATAAATAACCGGAAGACTGGTCTCGGCATTGTCTTGTTGATGTATGAGCGGTCGGGGTTAATAATAGCATGGTAATAGTTCAGGAAAACTGGTATCAAGTTAAACAGACCAAAGGGAAAAGCATAATTGTTTGGATCTCCATTCACAATTAACAGGCCATTATGATAAAGGCTGCAAGTCTCTCTGCGATTAAGTGTACTTTGGATCAAAGCAGCCTGCTATTCAGATAACGCTGAATGAGAGCAATTTGATTGGTGCCTGATTTGTGAAGCAAACCGATTTTCTCAGTGGATAATTGGACATGATGTCATATTCCCGTCATTTTGACCACTCCCTTTTTGACCTTTTCCAAGCTGTTTTATTTGAAAACAAACAAAAAAACATGCCGTTTTGGCAGAAGAATCAGCTAACATCCCTGAAGCAGAAATAGCTCCTCCTTTTTCTTACCAGTGGAATTGGAAACACAAGAAAAACCTTTACTTTGTTTTCTGAAGTTTAATTTCCGTACTTTTCTCTAAGTGTTCCCAGCTGCTTTCCCCCCTTTACGTAACACTTTTCTCAGCAGGGTTCTGTCTTAACAAGGGTGCCGTGTAGTCCCTGAGTCCCAACATTTATTTTGCACACCACTTCAAATCAGTATCAAAGCAATGGTGACTAATCTCAGATTTAATAACCACAAAGTTGAGACACAGGGTGAATCTGGTCCTCATTGCTGACTAAAACTCATATCTCACTGTACAACAACTGGGATTCCTGTAATTGAAAATAATTTGTTTCATTTCATTAAATAAAAATAGTTACTGCTTCTTAAACAGGTTTCCTAAAACTCCCTACAAACAGAAATCCCTGCCTCAAACTGAGTCATTGATTGAGCCAGTGTTGCTATTGTCAGGTGTTCAAATAGATAGAGAAATGCACCACCAATAATAAATAAATTACTTATCACTTTTAATGCACTTTTTTTCTCTTGTTGGGATAAACATAATCATGTTCTTCCACACAAATTTCCTTCTACACAATTGTTCTTCCATTTGAACTAACAATAACCTTAATGTCTCTTTGCAATCTTCATATACACTTAGACATTTAATCCTGAAATAATTACATTGTCATAATTCTTAATTACCTTACTTACAATAGCAATACATGTTTTTTTTCTTCTCACAATTACCGATTATAAGAATTACTTTTCAAGACTGTCAACTCACATGGATAGTAATGACATATTAACTTTTAACATACACAAATACAGTTTCTCTTAATCCCTATGTAGCATAACTGAGAGATTCAGTCAGTTTACAGCAGTCATCAACTGCTTTCCACGGCAGCTAAGTGTCACCACAAACTCTTTTTTGCACTTGTTCTGTAAATGTGCAACAGTTTTCTGGCTGTGAGATTTTTCTAAATAAACCATTGAAATCTGCAGCTGCTTTGCAAGAGTCTCTATTTATATGTAAACTTCTGGCTTTATTAAAAATAGTAAACAAGTGGTTTTTAATGTGTGACACTGGCCATTGGCCAATGTAAATGCTTTTGTTATGATAACAGGCTAATTTCCTGTAGTTAAGATTTTTGTTTAACTTTAGACCTATTCTCAGCCACTGCCTGGCAAGGACCTAGAGCTCTAGTTTTGTCATACTCTTAACCTTAGCTGTAAGGAGCATACCAGATGTGGCTTATTTAAGCAAATTATTAGCTCTTCTAGTAAATGTAGCTTTCCAGATAAGTATTTCCATCCTATTTTTGGCAAAGGTAGGAAGACAACATTCCACTGTGGTAAGATCACTTTTTCCCTGACACAGTGGCAGCTCGTGGTGCTTAATCATTTGTCTTCATGGAATTCTTGTACTAAGGCAATTAATATAACTTCACTCCATCTCTGCCTCCCGTGGCCTTTGCTGCTTTCAAAACCCTAAATTGGAATGGAAATAATTTACAAGGCATATTATGCCTGAAATATTTAAGCTGTATGGGTTCCCAATAGTTTTAGGATACTCATGTTCAACAATAAATACTAAATTTAGTCAGAAAAGCAGGGACAAGACCAAAGCACTTGGCCATTTCAAATATAGTTGATAAACCCAGTATAACCCAATATATATATATTTTTTTTTACAAGAAACTACCAGCTTATTATAGAAATTATAGTCTGTTTAAAGTCAACATGACATCAAAACGTCTCAGGTTACCACTGTAACCATGGTTCCCTGAAAACCTAGAAACCTGAAAATCCCTAGGGGTTGCTATAGGGAATACCTGATACCAGATGACAGGTACTGTTCTTTTATATTGGCAGCTGCCTATGACGTCACCAAAGGTGTGACTGCTGGTATAAAATAGGTACCTGAACAGCACGTCATCTGGTATCAGGTATTCCCCATAGAAACCCCTAGGGGATGAAGGGGATGGATACCTGAAGTGACTGCTCCAGGACACTCTTCTGAGAAAGCGAGCTTACCAGCAACGCTGGAATTTTGGGCGGCAACTGGGAAGACTTGCCAAGGATCGCTTGGACATGATACACACGGGGTGGCAAGGTTGGCACAGAGGGCTCTGAAGGGAGGTGGGTACCATGCACTGAGGGGTACACCACTTACCACCAGAGGGGACTATCCTCACAAGTGTGGCAGCCTTGCCTGCAACCTTCTTAGTGATAAAGATGGTCCTCAGACCCCTCCTACTCTTTGAAGCCTGAGGCTGACAGCGCCACCACGACGTCCCCCCCCCCCCCTTTGAGGTGAAGCATGGGTAGCAATGCTCACATTTGACCTCAGAGTTCTGGTGCTCTGGGTATCAGGACATGTTTGCCTATAGCCTTCTTGGTGATAAGGACTATTTCCAGCAGCAATGTCACCCTGTAGGCCAAGACTGGTTTCCCACTGAAGCTAAACAGGGTTGAGTCTGATTAGATCCTGCATGGGAGACCTCATGGGAAAAACTAGGTTGTTGTTGGAAGAGGTGTTAGGAGTCCAGCAGGGGGTGCTCACTCTGTGGTCTGTGTGGGTCCTAATGCCCCAGTAAAGTGATCGAGACACTATACAGTGGTACCTCGAGATACGAAAGGCTCAACTTACGAAAAATCCAAGTTACGAAAGCAAAGATTAAAAATTTTACTGCTCTATATACGAAAAGTTTTCAAGATACGAAAGGTTTCTGAAAGTCCGAGATTCGCCCCATAACAATTTTGAAACTCGCACCGCACGCCGCCATCTTAGTTATAGTAGACTCGCCACCATCCTCCTGCTCTCTTATTGGTTTCTGATGCTAGCCAAGATCTTTATATCAGCTTAAGCTCAGCTACTCTTCATGTGAATCGTGGCTGAGAGGTTAATGGCGACTTAAGCCATTGGGCTTTCCCCGTGTAGGTTCGAATCCTGCTGACAACGTTGTGCACATACGTTATTTGAATTTTGTCCTCCTCCTCTGCTGCCACTTTCGGATATATATCCTCACTCGAAAGGTAAGCTTCGACTTTTTACGTTATTTCATTGTTTATAGGTCAATTTTGCTTTATTATGAAATTTAATGGGGTGTTTTTGGAGGGCTTGGAACGGATTAGCCATTTTACATGTAAAATGTGTTCCAAGATACGAAAAACTCATTATACGAAGGCCGCCTCGGAACGGATTAATTTCGTATCACGAGGTACCACTGTACTGTAATTAGCACTGTTAAACTGAGGTCATGATTCTCTGTGGTCATTAAAAATCACAGGATGTCCTTTGTTAAGAGTAGGGGTTTCACATCATCCTTTTTTTCCAGCCAAATTTGTCCATCATGGCTTCCTAATCATCCCCATACTCTAATTTGCTTCATTGCTTTGTCTCCTCTCCACCAATACGCTGGTGTGTGGCAAGTGTAAGTGTTCTGGCGCAATATGGCTGCCGTCGCATCATCCAGGTGGATGCTGCACTCTAGTGGAGGTTGAGGAGATTCCCCCCTTCCATGTAGAGCGCTTTGAGTGTCGATGAAAAAGTGCTATATAAATGTAATTAAGTATTATTATTATTTATTCCTCAGATCTGTCATACCTTTCGAAGGCTGCTGCGGAGAGCACCACCCCGATCGCTGCACACAACAAGGTGGCCGGGTTAGCAGAACAGCCCCCTAGAGACCCAAGGGTAGATGGGTACCATAATAATGACATGTTTTTCACTCCCCCTGGAGGGGATTATTTATTTTTTATTTGTGTGAGGAGCTGGCTTTAAAGTGTTTTGGGGCTGCTTCTATTCAGCAGCCCCCCATGAAACCTGAGAGAGGCAGGGAAGTGATATTGGAATATTGCCATCTGTTTGGTGGCTTCCTGAAACCATTCTCTTTTCTTTCCTTTTTATGGTACGACATTCACGACATTCTTCTCAGCTGTCCAGTCTTATGTTTCAACTGGCAAGCATGGGTCACGACTTCGACCAGCTCCTACTAGGAATGAAGAATGAAGAATGAAGTGGCGAATCTTCATCTTCAGCCTCAGCACCAGTGCCTCCCGGGAATCATGAACCCGAGCACTCTCTCAATGAGTGCCAGGCGGGAGCAGAGCGTGTGTAATTTGACAGCTTAGCAAACCTGACTGTGTGCGCTCTACTTCCAAACAAACAACACACAGATTGTGAGTATCACTGCCTGTAATGTAGTGAGGGCAAGGAGAAAATACACGACTTGAACTGTTTACTTGCCTTTATATGTGTTTGGAATTCCCAGTTTTTTTTAAACTAGCTATGGATTAGTGCAAACAACGTCAGACAGATGTTTCACATATAGCGCTTGCTGAAGACACACAAGCTGCCACTGATGGCATTTGGCATGCTTTTGTACCTTCCTAGTTCATGACGTCATCCCATCTCTGATGTACATTCACACCATTGTTTTGATTTCACACGTGGTTCACGACATAGTCACGCTAAGCGTTACAATTGGATTTTCGATGCAGCTCAAGTTCCCTTTAAGGGGAACCATCTTTGAATGTTCACACTATACGCTCTTCCATAAGGTCTTCCTAATTACTCCATTTCCTCTTGTCTGTCATCTCTCAGGACTGACACAGGACACAGGAATGACACAGAGATGAGGGTGGCAGCATACTGGAGCCAATTATTCCATCATCCTTCTCTTTTTGCTAACTACATCTAGATCTGGTAACTAGAGTTACCATCTCAACTGCCCACCTCTCCAACCTGGCTGGCCACTTCTAATCTCAGCTGGCACATTAGCCAGATTTCATAATCTCTTTCAAAAATAGTTACAGTGTAGACAATATATTTATTTTGAACACATGGTTGTGTCAGACTGAGGCGGACTTACCATTAGGCAACACTAGGTGATTGCTTTGGGCCCCCAAAAGCCAAGGTCTCCCTAAAACTGCTTTTTATGGCCATGTCCCAAATGGAACACTTAACTTTATTGGTAGTGTAAATCATAGTACAGATTTTCTACAACAAACACTGATCCCTAAAGAGTCTAAAACAAAAATAAAAGCTATTATAACATGTAGCCTACATGAAAAATGTAGAAAGATTGGACACAACTATGAGACACCACGTGCAACAGCAAGCATCACAACAGAGAAGGTAAATGTGTGCAATTGTATAGGGCCCATCCCTATACAATCCCCTGGGCATTATGTTTTATGCAGCTAACATGGGTCTCATGATACTTGAGCAAGAATGAAGGGGCAAGGAATTCACACGTGTATTATGTTATCATCATCATTACCTAGGGAGACGTTATAATTTTCAGATCATGTGAGAGCCCAACCCAGATCTAAATCATGCATAAAAACATCTGCTGGGGGATTAGAGACTGATGCTGAAGATGTAAGGTGATAACTATGGCATAAGACAAAAGGTGAAGTGTGATCTTTCCGGTCGCAGTGATTTTGCCAAGTAAGACATCTTCCTGGATCAACATATTTTGTTGTTCCTGCAACCACATTTTTGTCCGAAAATTTTGTCCTAACCCTATCCTTAAGATGTTGATCCAGGAACATGTTGTACTTGGTAAAATCTCATTCACCGTAATTTCTACACTGCTAGTGGCAAAAAATGGAATTGACATCAACCAAAGATGTGAGTTAAGAGTCAGGACTATTTGTTTGTATTAATAATAGCTAATATAATACGTAGACTATTATGATGGCTATCACATTATCTTATTTCTGTGATTTATTATTTTATGCTTTAAGGAAATGTTTACAGATTTATATCTGAGGTATGTCTGTATAATTATTTTATTTTGTGAATCTGTATTCGTTTAATATCCTTTACAGGTATGAAATGTATAAAGTTTGCACCATTATTGTATGATTGTACTATATGAACTATTTTTTGTTATGTTTATCAACTGTGTATTTAGTTAACTCTTGGTAATGAGCACATGGTTCTCATAAATGTGTGCGATTAGCGCGCACTCTAGTGATGCAGAGGTGAATCAGGAGCATTTATTTTTGTATGCGTTTCATTTGGTCCTTTACTTGTTAATTCTGTTATGAGATTATTTCGTGCCGATTCACTAATATTTATGACCTCATGAGTATGTAATCAAGTGGGCTTGAGTTTACATGAATTAAATAAATAACGGAAGTGTTTATACACCCAGCATGTAATTCAAAGCTGTTTTGAAAAGTGTAAAACTGCACTTAATGTGCATAATTTGTGTTCTTTTTTCATTGTGTCACAAGTGAATCTTAATTTGTTTAATATAATCCTTTACACTAGTATTATAGATACATTTTTTTTGAAAGTCTATTATGCTCCTCAAGACTGAATCTATCAGTATTTTAAAAAAACAACTGTTTTCTATTTTAATATATTTTCAAATGTAATTTATCCCTAGATGTTGAAGCTTTAATTTCAGCATTATAACTTCAGTCTTCAGTGTCATATGGTTCTTAAGAATTAATTCTAATATGATGACTTGGTGCTCAAGAAACTATTATCTATTAACTACTATTATCACTGTTGAAAACAGTTGTGCTCCTCTGTATATTTTTGGAAACAAAAACTTTTTCAAGATTCCTAGATGAATAAAGTTAAAAAGAAAAGCATTTGAAATAGGAATCTTTTGTAACAATATAAGTACTGTTCATTGTATTGCATTGTCTATTATTAATACAATAATTCTTCATTCATTGTGTTAGTGGTACCCTCAAGATGGCACTGCTCATTGGGAACAGGCACTGTATCTGATTATAAACCCAGAGTGCTTGACATATGTACCCAGAGGGACAGGACATATGTACAGAGCACACGGAAATATTTACAGTAAGAATACATACACATTATAGACGCTGAACTTTAGTGAACTCTCCCAGACTACAGTGAGTGCCCTTAAGAGGTGGTGGGTCTGATATATTACTTTAAACAAGCAGGGCCAGCTGAGCCTAGGTAGGTCTTAAAAATGGCACTTGTGTAAACATTTAGGAGCAGAAACAGTGTCTGAGGGTAGTTAACGTCTCGTGGGTCCTTACTAACATTGTGCTGTGATGAGTGAGTGAAACGGATTGCTTCTTTCTGATGTCTAGGTGTTTATGTCTATATTACATAGTTTATTAAAGAAAATAAACATTATATAGCTTAATAAAGATACCTGAAGTGCCAGGAGGGATTTGGAGTTGGGCTAGAGGGCTTTAGACACACACTAAAAAGAAATTAAATCAGCTACAACAACATTTTTAAATGTAAAATATTAAACTTTTGTTTATACTAGTGCTGTCAATCAATAATAATAAAAAATACCCTTTTTAATCACACACAATTACGTTTTTAATATTTTTATATTGTAATAATTTCACAGTTACTCTCCATATTAACGTAGAAACAAATTAAAGACAGTATGAAGGCCAATATCATTGGTATTAATACTGGTACTTATGTCTCTATGAAATATATATATTTTAAAAACATTAATTATAGACATTTGAAATTCCAGTATAACTTAAAGCTATCAATTTAAACATTTATTAATCTTTAAAAAATAACATAATTTAAGTGAACTTAAAACAATCTTCACATAAACCCAGTATAATAAATATCATATTTACCTGTGGCCTTCTTACCTGATGAACATGTAGGAAATAAATATCAACATTTGTTCTTTGATTAACATTAATGACAAAAATCACAGCAACTATTTTATTAGGCTACTTGGAACTAATGCTCATCTAATTTTCTCACATTTTCTTTCTCAAAAAATTATCTTTTTTTTTGATAATTCTCTGTGTTATTGTTTGTTCAAGTGTGAAAGAAAACTCGATACTGGTGCTTTCTGATGCTATGTAGATGAGTCATGTCTGTCACACAGACACGATAGTCACAGGCAGCGCATTCTCGTTCATTTTGAATAGTTTAAAAGCATATGTTAATGTATTGATTTTGACAGCCCTAGTTTGTACACAATTTTACATCTAGAGTTTCCATGTGCATTGTACCAAAATGTACTGTAGTCCATACTGACGAAACAAAAGCACAAAAAGTAGGGAGACATCTTTACAGACACTTAACAAGCTCATAATTGGGTGCTGCATGATGACTTCCTGTCAGAGCTCCATGAGGGATTCTTGTTCTTGACTCCGCTGATGACCCCAAACCAGAAACCTCAGCTTTCATTCCTCTGCCCTTGAAATATGCCCTGTGGCTTTAAAAAGCTCTCCAGTGCATCATCAACTGGCCAGTTTTTATGTCGCAGGCGTCTGTCTTCATCCGGTGTCCCTTGTAGCACATTCTTAGCTGAAAGGCCTGTGTTTTATTTTCAGAGTTACATATCTTGTATAGTGTGAGATAAATCCAATGTTATGCTTGTAGACAAAAAAGTAAACAAAAAAGCACAGCTGCTTTGAGACTCAGTAGAAAAGACGGCTATAGTTAAATTATTCCACTCTGACAATACAGACAGACTCTGAAGTTTAAAGACAGATTTTACTCTCAAAAGGTGTTTAGGTCGAAATTTTTGTGATAGGGAACTGTCTATGAGGTTGACAGCCTTTTAATGTGAAGAAGCGGGATAAATCAGAAGGTAAGCGCCTTCATGGAATGTGCTAATGACAACCAGATCAAAATAATGTTTATCACTGGCAAGTTGTAAGGGAGTTGATCCCTCATCTGAGCAGCACAGAATCTAAATGCCAAGAGCCGTCAGCCAGCATGAACAACCTGAGGGAGACGCTCAGTCCTCCAAAGGCTTAAAGATAAAGTCGCTTAGTGAATGCAAAAAAAAGAAACCCAAAACCGAATATCTGCCAATATAATCTTTCCTGGAATTCCTTCCTTTCAAAATAACAAATATTCGTTGAATGAAATAAATATCTTTCACAGAAGACCCAAAGACAAAGTTTCATTGCCTGAACTGAACTTGTAATTAGTTCCACCAATTGTTTCCCAAGTGAGTTCTCACAGACAAGAGGCAAGCCAGTGTAATCCAGGATGGCTCAGACCAAAGATGCCTAATTCCTCTGAGCCCCTGTTTCCCACTGACGACAGAGATGAGACAGTGTCATTATTGTTCTCTCTCTACTATCCTCTCTCTCTCTCTCTTTTCCCTCTCTCTCAGTTTCTCCAGCTCCATTTTTTTCCCAGTTGGAGGGTGAACAATAGGTCATTCATGTTGTCCTGTCATCCCTCAATGACAAGAAATGGCAGAGAAGCCCCTGGGATCTTGATTACGAAATCTATGGTACAGATGTACTACAACAGAACACTCAACATATTGGGGTGTTTTTTTTTCAACTTCAGGCGCTTATATGGCTCAAGGAATGATTTTTAGATTTATTTTTTTTATTTTAAGATTTCTTTAATTTATTTTTTTTTCTCTCCCAGACCTATATTTTCAATTTAAAAAACAATGATAATCTGTAATACAAAATTAAATAAAAACTACCCAATTTGGTGAAACAAGCAAGACTCAGCAAGATCAGGACATTTAATGTAAAATCAAGTAATAAAGGTTTTAACAAACATGAGGGTCAGTAAATAATAGGGATGAGCATTATCTGCATCTGTACTCGGACTGGGTGTGGGCTAACCCGGAAGTGGGCGGGATTTAACCCGGAAGTGTGCAGATTGTCTTGAAATGGGTAGGGCTTTAACCGGTATGTTATTTTTAATCCTGCAATTGATATGGTTGATCAGAAATTGGTATATTTATTGCTGATTAGAAAACTATTTACATGACAGCATCAGCATTGAGCTTCAGATCAATGGTTTTGATCACGATCAAGTTTTGCAACAATGAATACAACACATGCGGTTGCAATTATGAAGAAATCATTATTTTTAATCATTCTTTTTTGCGTGAAGTCAAAAAACTGGTTAGAACCAGCAGACGATAAAAAAAAAAAAAAATCCGACAGGCAGAGACGCAACGCTAGTCGCATTCTACCAAGCAACATGTCTGAACAAACCCCTGGCTACCAGAACTCTACTGCTTAATAAGTAATTACTACAAACAAACGGAAATAAAAAACAAACCTGAAGACGAACAAACCTTAAATGTTAACGTAAAAGACCCGGGAACCTGAGTGACTGAGGGAGAGACAGAGAGAGAAAGAGAGCTGTTCTCTTCTCAGTGTTCTGTGTATGAGTGAGCAGGGCGGAACACAGCAAATCTGTATGTGTAGGGGAGGTGTGCTGTGACTAGCCTATCACAGAACGCAGACACAGTCAGCTACCCAATGAGGATTTTTATTCAATCCGAGCACAGATATTGACTCGTATTACTCGTATAATACTCGTACTCGGCAAAAGTGCTTTATCCGTACCGGATACTCGTTTCAGCCGAGTATCCGGCTCAACTCAAGTAAATAATGACAGGATTTTCATTTTTTGGATTAACTATACCTTTACATTTAGAATCTTAATCCTCTACTGCTTGATCATCATCACCATAAAAAGCCAACAACATCATAAAAAGCATATTCTTAACTTTCAGATCACAGGAGCTCCACCAAAACCTCTTTGGTTTCTTATATTTGGATCAAAGTTCGTTGTGTTTAAAGACAAGCTGAAGATAATGGCTGAATGAATCAGATCAGGTACTCATATAAACACAAAGAGGCTACAGTAAAAAACAACATTCCACACAAACGATAAGATAGGCAACAACCTTTACGAACTGAACTTCAATTTTGAATAATGATTTACAGGGTCCTGAAAATAAAGAGCTTGAGATCTAGTTTAAGCAGTAATATAAATCATTGTCTTTTGAAGTCTTGAAACCATCCTGTGCCTGTAGAACTGATTCCAATCTCTGCATTTTGATAAGGAAACTTGATTTATACATTCCTGAAGTGAAATGGTTTTTCCTGCTCATCGTCCTGTTTAGTGTGACTACTGTGTGACAGTTAGGGGTTTACATAACAATCCTGATTTACTTATTTTTATTCTTACATTTACAACTTATTATTTCTCTTCACTCTCTCTTATTTTTGTTCCTAACACTGCATGTGTTGTTTTATCCCCCCCCCCCCCCACCCCGTCTGAGAAAAGCTCTGAGACCGAGTTGTTTTGGAGAGAGGAATAGTAAAATTTACTACTTCAACTAAGCAACTCTGGACCACCCGGCTCGGAATAGCACATAATACAATCCAGAGCTCGCTCTCTCTCTCTCTCTCTCTCTCTCTCTCTCTCTCTCTCTCTCCTCCTTTCACCCTGCTTCTTCTTCTCTCTTGTGCTCTCATCTGGTGCTCCCCCTCCTTCGATCTACCTATATTTGGGATCCTTTGACTTGCCAGAATGTTCTGACTGGCCCATGATGCTACAACAAATGAAGCTGCAGACTAAATCCCAACCTGTGAACTGGACCCTGGTATGTTTCACAGGATGCATGTACCTGCATCTATCATATCTGGTGGTGTCAACTTAAAAATTAACTTAACTTTAAAAAAATTTAAAAATTAACTACCTTAACTACTTTAACTTAACTTTCAGTCCTTTGCAGTCCTCCAGATGTACACATGAGGTTCTAATTATGATGGCACTAAATATTAAATGATGTCAAAGCATTTGGGTGGATCCTTTCATTGCACGTCCACAAAACGTGTCTCTTCTTAAAGGGATAGTTCAGCCAAAAAGGAATCTTTTGTCATCATTTACTCACCCTCATGGGATTCCAAACCTGTATTGATTTATTTTTTATTTTTTATGTGGAACACAGCAACAAAAAGCTTGAAGACTGTGCTGGTTGCTCTTTTCCAAGCAAATCCAATGAATGGGAGACTTGAGCGATTAATAAGGACTGCTTTTGGTAACATTTTATTTTGATAGTTAAATAATCGCAATAAGTAAATAAATAATAATAAATAATCAAATAAATAATCGCACTAAGCTGTTTTGGTTTTGTTCTGATTAATCGTGCAACTCAAGCAATTTAGCATCAAAAAGGACACAAAAGCACCAAACCTATAGGCCATATGACTCATGATCCCAGTGAAGTTTAAGTTGTTCTTCTCTTTCACCCAAACTAAATAGAGGACTACTGTCCTGTTGTGGTTTCCTAAACAGTGACTGAGCCTCAAGCATCTGTATTCACTTAATCAGCTCACCAGTCATCCAACTTACTCTCAAACTCAGCACACATGACCTATTGAAATTGGGTTTCGCTCTAAAAAGTTTTCTTTCTTCCATCTGCTTTTTTGTGGCATGATCTAGAACAAGCTACATGTATCATAAGTTTGAGTCCCAGGGAGCTTCCAGAAAAGTCCTCATTGAGAGACATACTGTAGAAGGCCCTCTGGCGCCACATCCTCTTGAAACCTCCTGACATGATGACTGCTGACAAGAAAATGTCTGGTCCATATGTTTATAAATGGAAGAACTAGATTGTCTTCCACCACAAAATTCATAATAACCACGACATTATGATTATGAAGATTGGAGGAATCATTAAATTCCCTAAAATGCAATCTCCTGTACCCAAGAGTTTTTCTGTGATTAATCTATTGTAAAAACAAAAATATTACGATCTTGAATTTATTGTTCTATTCCTGTAATCCATCATAATCCCTTAAGTCAAATGAACAAAGAGCTTGTTTGTAGAAATGTGAAACTTAATTTTTAAACGTGAAGAATCGAAGAAGAAAATTCCTTTTAAACGAAGAAGAATTTCAAGCTGCATGCACATTTGGATGATCCTGAATTTATAAATCTGACCACAAGCTTGGACTTTGAGACTATAAAGCAGGAATTATAAACAGTTTATTTGAAGTGGCACCATCTTGACAGTGAAACTGCAACAGTGATTCATTTACAATAACAGTGGCATTTATGCCAACTATTACCAGCATAAACAAACAGGAGATTGTGTTCTGACCCTTTCAAATAAATGCAAACACAAGGGATGTTACATGTCACCCACGATTAGTCAAGTAAACTTAGCTGACAAATTAAATCAGATGGTTTCCAAAATAGTTCTCTAACAAACACATACAAAGCATTTGCTGTCTGAAGGTGCACTATAAAACTGCATGGAAGTTTGAGATCTGGTGAATAAAAGACTGTTTAATGGTAACCTTATACTGTAAGTCCACCAGGAAGAATAAGACTGGATTTAACTATGATAAACATTGTAGTTTTTTTCTATTAAATGTATATAATTATAGTGATTATTTATAACAGAGTACAAATATAGCACTTCTCCTTATATAATACAAGTTACATACACTACATACACATATAGTCTAAGATATGTTTCTATGTCGAAATCTTTAATTTTCTGAAATAAAATGATAAACAATGATCTCAGAGTAACAGGTTCCATTGCCTCAAGCCTACTGTGCCACACTATATCCCGTCTAGACAAGCGTAATTTCCTTTCTGGTGAGAGGGTCAACTTGTTTGTATTTTTATGGAACTGTACAGAAAAAAGTGAAGTTAGTTCACTTTGGACCGTGAACAATGCAGCTTTTCCCGAACTTGGCAAGTTTTGACCATTCAAAGTTGCTCCTGTAAACCTAAAATTGTCAAGTTATGCCAGACTAAATTTTACAGTTATACAAGTTGTGGCAAATCCAAGCAATTGTATAATATTTGGCGTGTGATTCTTTTTAATATTATTTCAAAACGACAGCCAAAATTGAAAAAGCGATGACGCAACTGCTAAAAAATTCTTCCAAGTATGTTTAACTCACACACTGTAAGAAATGATGTGTAAATAAAACATCTCAGTTATATATGCAACCTTAGTTTCTTGAAGAGGGAATGAGATGCTGTATCAAGCGCTATGGGAAAACTCCTGTGTGATTGCATTATGAAGCACATGTGTAACCAGACCAGTCGTGTGCAGGGACGTCAGAGGCAAGTGACGTCATGAACCAGGAAACTATAAAGACAGCTTCAAAGTGTCTGATGTAGATTTTGCAGGCAGGCAGGCACGCGGGAGATGTGGCAAAGAGATGCCTTGCCTGTTAAACTAAGGTTACATATGTAAACGAGACGTTCCCTTTCAAGGGAACTTACGGTGTGTCAATTACTCTGGGAATGTATTGTATGTGTTTGATACACATACATATGTATATGTGTGTATTTTTACGAAAACATTTTTTTACCATTTACTTCAGTGCAAAATTTCCCAAGCTACATCATCTTCTAATTGACTTTGAGTTTTGATACAAAGCATTAGCAGTCCCAAGCTCTCTTTTCATTTCAAGAACTGTGAATGAAATATCTAAAGTGAGTCCTACGGACATTATTTGCCCACTCCTTTCTGAACTGGCTCCGACTGACAAACCCAGTTTCTCCCACCATCCACAGGAAGTTACACTGCCTCAGAGCGGTCTCTAATGGAAGCTCTGTCAGTTGGGGAACATTTGACCTTTTGACCTCATGTCTTTGGGGAAAAACACACAAACAGCTCCTTTGCAGGCTTGTTTTTAATGTCACTATCAGAGAGCTCATAGGGAAAAATTTAACCTCTGTGTTGTCATAGTGTCTCACGGTCCTGTGAGAGACACCCCATGGAATAAAGTAATGTGACTCTGGTGACAAGCTTCTTCCCAGCAGAAGAAGTCTTAAGAGCTCCTTAGTACTTAAAATCATGGGTAAACTTGATCACATCTACCTTCAGATGAGAAAAGAAGATTCAAAAAGTATCTTGTCATTTTCAGTTTCAGTTAAAGTCCCCTGTAGTTAATTATTTTAGCTCTTAAAAATCATCTTTTATCACCAAAATGACATTTGAAGTGAAAAAAATTATTCATGCCTTAAAATGTACATGGATATTCAAATTAGCCCTGCCTCCACTCACTCACGCCAGCTGGTAGATCCACTCGGTCAACTTTACTGTAGTAAAAGCTGTACAATGTTATCGTTCTTTACAATGTCGGACACATAATGGTTATTTATATGATTACTCTTTAGCTTGACTATGATGATAATGAAGTTGTTGTAATTTGTTCACGCTCAATCTAGAGTCCGAGGGAGTACAAGAACCACTCCACTCAGCACTGAGTCCGTGAAGCGTAGACCTAGCGCCTCAACTGCTAGGCCTAAAACGCTTAGGAACTACTGAACTCTAAGAGTGGCTGGGACAGTGGCCAGCACTTTGCAGCTGTTCTTGTAGTCCAAAGAAGGGAACAGCACTCAGTGCTTGCGGTGAGGCAAGGGGGTTCGGAACAACCACTTTCTTACAAGTGGGGCTCACCAGAGCGGAGGCCATATTTGTCGGCCTGTCAAGGGTAACTCCACTGAACCTTGTGCTGACCCAAGTCACTTGGGTTCAAGCAAGAACTGAGATGCAGAGCCACTTAGGGAGGCTAGGGAACTTGAACCCTTCCCTGTCAGAATGGAACTTGATTTGTAGACTTGAACTTTAGTCTTTAAAGGTATAGTTTAAAAAATAAATAATTTACTTGTCATTCCAAACTTTTTTCTTCCTCTGTGGAGCACAACAGAAGATACTTTAAAGAATGTTCTACTGTTTTTGTCTAATCCAGAATGACACTAGACCCCAATGACTTCTCATCTGTAAAACAAATTATAAATATATGATAAAAAAACTTTTTCAATAACTTTGTCTATATATGATTTGGGGTGAACTAGTCCTTTGATGAAAATGTAGTGTATGAATATGCAGGGTGTTTCCCAATTATAGGTTAACGCAAGTTCTTGATTCAATTAAATTGCACCTGCAAGTGAATGATCAAGTCATTTCCGAATTTCTGCACCTCATTTCGAAAGCTGTGCCTTCCAGTCAAAATTGTCGACCACTTACATCACTGAGGCTGCCTCAGAAAGAAATTATAATAACTTATTCTTCACAAGGAATAACAGTCAATTTTATAATGGTTACTTTTCTGAAATGAGACATCCTCAATAACATACAGTGTGTGGCCGATAAATGCGATCTCGACAAGATGCAGCTTTTGAAACCAGTACAACTGAATGGGAGATATTAATCTGACTTCCATCAGATTTAGCCACTAAACATTGGCCATCTTTCCAAAATCTCTCCCTCCAAACACATGCATGCAGACAGAGACATTGTGAGACTGTTATAATTATCTTAATGTCACAGTGAAACAAAATAAAATAAACATTCCATTCGATGTCAGCAAACACAAACTTTACACTGACCTTGTATAAACACTGTAACGTCAACTGTCAAAAGCAAAAGTAGTGTTATTGCATGACAGACTGACACCCTCAGCTTCCTGGATTTGTATATACGGTCTGGCCTGTTAACATCCATAATGATTGACAGGGAGAAAGTGCCTTAAAGCTTTTTTGGATGAACAAAGAATCTGACTGCAGCCTGATGTGCTCATATTTTATAATTTACAGAGCAGAGGCTGTCACAGAAGCAAGCGTGAAATTTCAGGAGCTATTTCGGTGATAAATGTCACTCAAAACTCACTTTTTAGCATACCTTTTGATACAATTTTTTTTTACAGGACTTTGAAATTTGAGTGTCCAAACCTATTATTTGTCCATCTATTCTTAGTAACTTACCCAAAATAGAATCATGAAGCACACATGCAATTTGTTAGACGAAATACATTAGCATACTTGATTTGAGATATTTGCAAATACAGTAATACCTCGGTTTAGAAGTTTAATTCGTTCCAAGAACTAGCTCGTAAACCAAAATGCTCGCACACCAAAACAAATGTCCCCATAAGAATGCACTAAAAATCAATTAATTCGTTCCACATGACCACAAATGCCCATTTTAAATATTTTCTTTTTTGTTTTGCCCTAATAATTGCAGTTAAAATTGTAACCATTAAGATCTCATATAAAAACTAATTAATAATTGACAATTAAACTAAAAATACTTGACAATTTACTGTAATGCACTTCAGGTTTGAGCAGCATGCTTGGAGGAGAGAGAGAGGAGGGGGGAGCGGGGAAAGCAAGGATGAAAGCAAATGAGTGAATTTATTATAATAGTGCAGAAAACAAACAAAGTGATAATCCAGAGTTAAAGTCGTGGAACATGGGAGCCGTGAACAAACAAATTCACGGGAGCAGCGAACGAACGAACCCGCGGGAGCCGCGATCGAACGAATTCGCGGGAGCCACGAACGAACAAAGTCGCGGAAACCGCGAACAAAAGCGGGGGGATAGGCAGATGATATGAGAATCAGGTGTTCAGTGACCACACACACATACACACTCAGGCAGAACTAGGAGACACTGAATTCATGAACCGTGACAGTTACTGCTTAGAGGTACTGTACATGTATATTTCACTCCATGAACAATAGCGATCACAATTAATTAATGTTTAGAATATGAGGTAAAAACTTCTGTAAATCACTTATAAAAGTATCACTGTGGTGAATGATGCAGCCAATGAATGAGTTAAGGGGTTATAAAGGGGTTGGAACCTCCTGACTGTGTTATGAGAGGGTGTCATTAGGATATTTCATGTAAAAATGCGCACAAGGATGCTGAGCGTTAGGACTTTTCCACACAAAAATGTGCGTGGGTGAGGGAAATTTTTCTACAAATCCCCCAAAATTTGCTCTGACCACAATTTACACCCATGATGACAAATTTAAACACAACAAAAATTCTGAGGAAGACAGATATATATAAGAAATGAATGCAGACAAAAACATTACAGTTTTTACAAATTAAGGAATTGTTTGAAAATGCCACAACCTTCTGGTGAACTTTCAAATAACATGTTATTAAAAGTCAAACAAAAGGCACTTCATGAACACAAGCATCCTTTTTTAATATAAAAAAGACAGTGTTAAACTGGTCTGTACTCTCTTCAGAGGCTGTAACTGTTCCTGCTGCTAATGTCACATCTGCACTAAAATCATCAAAGGCCACAGTTCGGTCCATCTCAGTTTCCATGAATGCATGCCAGGGCTCAAACAGTAACGGCTTTTCTCTTTTCCCATTATCTCACACTGGCTCCAAAGACAACATGCTTTTCACTAACTCACCCTCCAAAGACAAACTTCTCTGTTGAGCTCTGAAGTCTTACACAGTTGCTGTTTGCATAGCCTTTTAGCATTAAATCTATAGATATGAACTTTCACGGTATGATGTAGTGATGTCCTGAACACTAGCACTGTGTGAACATATGGGCATATGTGAATTCCATTAAAGGATCCAGACCTTTGTGAGTCAAAGGGACTTTTTGCTCTTAATCACCAAGATTTGTCATCAAGTTTGGTTAAGACTAAATATTTCCTCTCAAAACATTTAAATTTACTGCATAGTGTCAAATAAAGTCAACCAAAAGAGGGGTAGAAGTTATCAGTTTCTCTCACAGAACTGTACATTTTTACTTGTAGTTACACTAGTGCTCTTTTTGCATCCTCCCACACCTTGTTAGGGTGTAAAACGGAACTTAAATATGTCAATTTTTTTAAATTAGAATGATAAAACAGGACCGACTTCCATTGCATCTGGAATATCTCAAGTATCTGAAGTCTGGACCTTGGTCAAAATAAAATGTTCGGCTAGTTCAATTTAGCTGCAGTGCTGCACTTACATACAAAAAAAAAACATATTTGTAACCTCTGTCAGGTTTAGTGAATATTAATACAATTGCTTGTATTCACAAAACAGTACATCCTCTTAAAGGGTAGGACATGCTGTGAGATGGAGATGGAGAGGACAGAGAGGGAGAGGGCTGAGTATCAAAGAGATCGAGCAAAAAACAATGACGTGTCTGAGATAACGTGGGGTGCTCATCTTTTTTTCCGGGTCTTCCCTTAGCGAAATGACTGAATAATGAACTGTCTGTGTAATCTCTGTAATGGTTTACCGTTTCATCCCAGTGATCTAATCAGATCATGCAGTAGCTTGACCATTTCTAGTTGTACTTAAAAGGTGCACTAGAAACGTTCATATTTCCCAAGATGTTCTATAATACCTGGAAAAATTGTCTCAAGTTATGTATGTAACCCTAGTTCCCTGAAGAACACTATGGGAACACTTCAGCGTTATTATTTCGTGAAGCACAATCGAATCGATTGCGTGAATGCATGTCGTAGAATGATGACGTCATGAACCAGGAGGATAAAGGTGCACCGAAAACTGGAAGCGGCAGGCACGTATGTGGTGTAGCAGCAGTCGCAGAGCTTTAACAGAGCTTTAAAGTTCCCTTTTTAAGGAGCTAGGGTTACATACGCAACCTGAGATGTTCCCTTTCAAGGCATTATTGGAACGCTAAGTATACCAATGCCACCATAGTGACGAGAGCCTGCCGAGAGAAACTACATGAGCACGTTCCCAGAGCAGAGTTGAGGTCTAACTGGTAGAACCTCGAGAGAGAGTATGTGGGGAGGACCAGCCTGCCGTATCATAAATGTCCACAAGAGATACTCCTGCTAAAAGACCTTTAGAGGCAGCCACACTCATAGTAGAATGGGCATGGACCTATGGGAAGGTTTTCCAACCGACTAGTTAGTTGCTAGAGTTAGTTCCAACCGTTAGTTGCTAGAGGAAAAACAGAAAAACATGGTGGTGTGGATGTGCAGGACCCACTGAACCATATCTGGAGGTGTTGTCCACATGACCAGAAACTCTACTAGGGAAACCGGCCTCTTCCTTCTTTGTCCATTACCAGAGCCTGCGCACAGGCCCCAAAGAGAAATATTCTGTAAACGTAACAACGCTGCAAACAGTTCTACTAGGGAACCAGCCTCTCAAGGTATTTTTTTGAGCGTTCGCTCCAGGGTCCTGTCTTACAGGGAACGCCTGAAGTGACTGCTCTAGGACCCTCCTCGGAGGGGGGCGAGTTTCCCAGCACGTTATATCCTGGGATTCATAAGCGGCAACTGGGAGACTGGCCAGGCATCGTTGCATCCTGGCACACATGAGGTGGCAGAGATCGCAGAGCGATCCCTTGATTGTTGTCCTGACCCCCCAACACTCTGGGGGTGCAGGTAGTTTTGAGTGGCATGGCCACTCATAATATGTCAAATACAGCCAGCGTTCTCAAACGTTGACTATGCATGCTCTGCTTCCAAACAAACAATACAAAGTCTCTGTGTATCCCTGCTTTTGATTGTAGCAAGGGCAGGAAGAAACAGACAATCTAAAATGCTGTTTGCGCCATAGTACTTTTTTCTAGTATGGTTTGGGATGCCCTTTTCTTTTTAAACTACCTGGGCATCTTTTAAACACACACACACACACACACACACACACACACACACACACACACACACACACACACACACACACACACACACACACACACACACACACACACACACACACACACACACACACACACACACACACACACACACACACACACACACACACACACACACACACACACACACACACACACACACAGCCAGCCAGCCAGCCAGCCAGCAACATTTTCTTTGACCGTTTAACAGGGCTTGCTGAACATTCAGGGCTTGACACTAAAGCTGCCGCTTACGGCTTCCAGCGCACTTTTATCTTTGTGGTTCTTGATGTCATCATCATGCAATTATCATTTCCCTTAAAGGGGAACTATTAGATATAAATCCCATCCGTCTCATTTGCAGTTACTCAACTAGCACATTGTTTTGCTTGCAAATACATTTTCTTTGGAACCAATTTCTCTCCTTATTGTTGAGCATTTTAATTAACAGAATTTGTTTTTTCATTATAAAGAACCTGCAATACAATGGAAAGGTTCCATCAATGTTAAAGGTTCCTCATGGAACCACATATACCAATAAAGAATATTATAATATGAATAAAGAATTATACTCAGAACAAATGATAAAAGCTGTAAGACATGACCATGTGCAGGAGCTCGAAACACATTAAATTAGTTCTCTCATTCGAGAAGCTGTTTCACTTTCCATTAATGCAGAATTTATAGTCAGTTTTAACCAAATTTGGCCAGACAAGGCCAGAGTAACATAAATCAATGATAATCACAAATGACAAATAATATGCTGACTACAATGTAGATATAATCCAGGCTCCAGGGAATAGAGTACAGAATTTCACAAATCAGCAACGGCCAGGACAGAAGATATCTACTGTGTTCTTGGCTCTCAACCCTGTTGATAAAACACCAATGCTTTTGGAAAGTTAAAACTATCCAGACAACATCAGATCTTTGGAATGCCTGTCTGTATAAACCTGAACAATGTTATTTCTTTTGTGGAACACAAAATGTATATATTCTATATATTTCTGGTTTATACAAACAGGTTTTTTTATATATGTTTATTTGGAACAACATGATGGTGAGATATGATGACATAATTTAAACTATCCATTTAAGGATATTATTCTGAGTCAACAACACCACAGGTCTGAGAGCAGTTAAGGTCAAAGTTAAAGAATGACAGAATCATTATTTTTGACAAAACATAACATCAGCTCCCCCATATATCTCTGAGTGCACCTGAACCATATTCGAGGGGTGTATGTGTGTGTCTGTGAGATTGAAGGGGCTTGATAGGAACCTGCATCTGGTTTTTGACCCTTATCATCATCTGCTAGAGCTGCAGCTGCAGCCGCCCCCATTCTTCTTCTTGCATACACGATTACACACACACACACACACACACAGCTGTCACTGCTCAAAACTCTAGTATCACATTTCTTGTGGAGTGCTAGATCTCCACATTACCACCATGAGATGCCAACACACACAAACACCACAAGAGTTTGATACATTCACCCTGGTTTTTGCCAGACTGACAACAGTTTCACTAGCTGCTAGTCTGGTTGATTGCAATAACAAATTACATTTTGATTCTGGCTAAAGTCTCTGGAAGCGGAGGAGTGAGACGTAATTTTAATACATACTATGCACTATTCCCCTCTCTACTTATCATCAGACTGCTTCATGATATAGTACTTCACAGTGTGGTAATTTGTGATGAAAATGAACAGTTACACTGCTCCTTTATCCATCAATAGCCACATCAAAACCTTCAACTATATCTAATTGTGCTTTTCATTACATTTATCCACACTGTTATGTGAGACATTATGTGAGTTATGCATCAGCCATAAAGATACAAACTCCAGAGCAATTGATTAGGTGAAGAGTCATTTGCTTTGGAAAACAAACATATATGAGACATGTGAAGCTGAAACATTTGACGCATTGCTGAGGTTAGAAATGTTAAACTATTGCTTTTGAAAAATGTTGCCTAGATTAATATTTGCTTTGTAAAAAATATAAACATTAACTATTATCTATTAATTTATTTAAAAAAAACTTTGATATACCTAAATCTATTCATCAAATACAGCAATTGTGTCTCTTCAAAAACTTTTTCGATCTCTTTGGAAACTTTCTGAAGCGTAAAAAATAAAGTTATCTCGTTTACATGCCGGTGCAGAACGGACATGCTAGTTGGCAGTGGCCTGTAGTCTTTTTGGTTTGTTCCAGCACAGATTTATTTCCCAGAGGCAGACAACATAAGGTGACAACACAGTCAGCTTTCATCAGTTCTTTGGTATTGGTTTGGCTTGTCCCTAACTTAAGAGATTGAGTCTGACCAAATTTACTTGGGAAAAAAGTCTTTGTGTTTTAAACTGAAACTTAATGTGCAATGACGTGCATGTTAATGTGCAAAACTTTCCCTTTTCTGTGTGTGCTTGGGAAGTAAATAGCCACATTTGTGTATATCACTTCTACTGATCTCAGTTACTAATGCCAAAGGTGAGTGATCTCAGACTTGGCTTGCTCACGTCTATCTCTGGGTGGAGCTGCTGTTTAGGGTTGTCACTCTGCCCTCATCAACTCCGGCTACATGAACAATAGAAATGCTGTTACCCTCTCTCGCTCTCTTCTAACCTCTCTCTTTCTCACTGGGCAGGTATTTTGTGAGGGAACATGGGCCATTATCACAGCTGAAGGGAGTCAGGTTTCTCCACTAGATGTACTGACCCTTATATCAATACCTGTCTCTGAATGCATGGATCTTTGCCAAGCTGTCCGCCACCCTCAACTGGGAGAGCCCACTTTGTCATGCTCAATATGGCTGTCTCTCTCAGAAGCCAGGGCAATATGCAGGCTTAGGGGCCCTGGAAAAGACTCATAGGCCCCCGAAAATCCTGAACAAGAAACTTGAAAAACATTGAAATCAAGGGAGGAAGGAAGAGAGGAGAAAGCCTGGATACAGGTGTGCAGCTGCTGGTAGGCTTAAGTTACAAGTTGAGAAGGTCACAGAGAATGGCAGTTTATCGTTCAGAACTGTTAAAAATGTTGACCATCGGAATTGAAATGCTGAAAAACATTTTGGGTATGGATTTAACCTTGGTTCCCTGAAGAAGGAACAACACGCTGCATGAAAAATGCAATGGGAACGATTCGTGAAGCACAATGCGTCGTGAAGCACAATGAAATCGAATCAATAGTGTGAATGCATGTCGAGGAATGATGACATCATGAACCAGGAAGCTATAAAGAAATGCCGCAAGCGGTAGCTTTAAAAGTGTCTGAAGTAAGATGCTGACAGGCACGCAGGACATGTGTCAAGATGATACAGCATCTTATTCCCTCTTCAGGGAACCAAGGTTATATTCATAACCGACAAGTTCTCTTTTAATGGAAGGTAGACTAAGTTGAAAAATGCAATGGGTTACAATAATAACCACTTTGTGAAAACAACATGGGCCTGACAAATAAAACATAGAGCCCAATATTAACACTCTGGGTTCCCAGAGTGGTGTTTAGGTTTAATTGGTAGAACCAGACAAAGGTATGCAGGAGGGACGAGCCTGCGGCATCACAAACTTCTACAAGAGATATTCCTATCAAAAAGACTTCAAAGGCCACCACTCTCCTAGTCAAGTGGACCCATATTGCCATAGGAGCAGGCGATCCGGTTACTATTGTGATCTCTGTGGCCTGTGGGGCTTATGTTAGACATAGAAATAGCTGCCATGTTGTTCACTAGCTGTGCAGTGTCCAGTTATCATTGTTATAACGCAATTGCCACACTTTTGCTATTTAAACAGTCTGTCAGCCAGAACCACATCGCACGGCAATTGGTCAGTTGTTAACTGTCTCATCCTAAGGTTTATCCTGTGTTATTAAATTAATACATTTAGAAAACAATTTTTCAATGAACCCTGATGTTTTGGAACATTGATGTTTTGGTGCCTGTTAAAGGCCTTTAAATGTAATAGTTTTTACATTTCATTTATATTAGTTCACACAAACACACTATCCTTCTATTTTGGCCCGGCCCCTCTGTCAAATTTTAGTAACCAATTTTAGTAACCAACAAAAAGTTTGCCCACCCCTGCTCTAGAGGGTCTCTCCCCAAAGACATGCCACTCAAAGGTATGTGATAAGCAGCCATGGCAGCCACATGGACCTATAGGGTAGAGGGGGATAACACTGCAGTGAATTGCTCCTGCAGGAACACCGTCTCAGTCTGACAAGTAACTGGGTCCAGCTGATGACTACTATGCCAAGAAGTAAAAGGTTCCACTTCAGGGTGTACAGTTTTCTCATGGAAAGACCTCTGGAGTGGAGGGTGGTCTCAGCAACCTCGGTTGAGAGACCAGATTCTATGAGCTGGGACCTTTTGGAGGCTAAGATCAAGGTTCAGGGCAGTGAAGGGCTATTAGCCCTAGTAGAGGCACTAGAGTAGAGGCATCCGTGAGCCACCTTATGGTCGGCCAATGCAAGGCGATACAGGTAAGACAGACCTTGTCCTGGCTACAGAACTCTCAGGAGCAGAGGGAATGAATGTACAGACATAGCCACGACCATGTCTAAACTATTGCATCCAGTCTGAGAGAAGCTGGGTGCGTGAGGGAGAACCATAGTGGACAATGAAACGTCTCTTGAGACACAGACAGAACCACTTGAGCTTGGCTGAACTTCTGCTAAATCTGTTCCACCACATCTGGGTAGAGTCTCCATTCCCCAGGCCTCTGACCCTGTCTCTACAGAATGTCTGCTCCTATGTTTTGGGTGCCAGAGATGTAAGCTGCCCTGAGTGAGTGCAGTTTCCTTTGGGACAAAAAGAGGATCTGGTGTGCTAGTTTGAAAGTGGGCACGGGTGCAGACCTCACGTGTGATTTATGTAGGCGACCACCGAGTGTTGTCTGACTGTACAAGAACATGATGGCCCCTGAGGTCTGGGAGAAATACTCTGAGAGCCAGGAGTGCTGCCAACATTTCTAGAAGGTTAATACCAAGAAGCCTGGTGTCCCCTCCACAGACCTTGTGCAAAGCAATCCCCGGGGACCACTCCCCATTCCGTGAGGGAGGCGCCTCTCGACAGCGTCTTGCAATGACAGGGAACTCCCAGAACAGGTCCTTGGGATAAGAACCAGGGTTTTTTGCACATGTTGAGTGATCCCTCGGGACCATTCCTCATCCAGTGAAGGAGGCATCTGCTGACATCTGTCCGCGACTCTCCCATAACTGTGCTCTTGAGTGCTTACTAGTGAGGCATAGGCAGGAGGCTTTTTTTTTTTTTTTTTTGACCAGAACACCTCGGTGTGAGGATTTGGAAAGAAGGGGGTCCCCGACACAGAAGTTGTGCTCTAGAAGAAAGGAAGCATTTGTCTATTTTATTTCATTTCATTTATTTTTACCAGAAGTCCCTCATCTCAGTGATGTTTAAGTCTGGCTACAGCTAGAGTCACAAGCTGGACAAGCTGGAGACTGAGGTGTTGAATCATGGAGGAAATCGTTGCTGTGCCTCAGCAACACCAGGATCGCGGGCCCGGGCAGCCTCCTCAAAGACCGCCAGCCAAGCAAACAACACAGAGATATGTGTATTCCTGTTCGTAATGGGTAGGGAGGGTAGGGAGAAACACAGTCTGAATTTATTGCTCAACATTATTGCTATTTGTTGGGATTTTTAAACTAGCTTGGGTTCTCTCAACAAACACACCAGCAGCAAACACACTCGTTTCTGGCTTCTGGCATGCCATTATATATTCCTGTTTCATGACATCATCAATCCTCGACATGCATTCACACTATTGATTAGATTTCATTGTTATTAATGACAAATTTGCACAAAGCATTCCATTTGCGTTTTTTGATGCAGTGCATTTCCTTGAAAGGGAACTGGGATGGAACGTTATATAATGCAGTTTCCTAACATT
Source organism: Rhodeus uyekii (assembly GCA_037043235.1). Lineage (NCBI taxonomy): Eukaryota > Metazoa > Chordata > Actinopteri > Cypriniformes > Acheilognathidae > Rhodeus > Rhodeus uyekii. Next base: position 7,399,365 of record JAWRVZ010000010.1, on the reverse strand, counting down.
AACAAATAAAACCTTATTGTAGTGTTACCACATTTATAATAAAAGAATCATGCAGCCTTATAACTTTCAGATTTTTGACATTCAACTTGAATGCATATTGATCACTTATCTAAGGAACCTTTTGATTCATGACTCGTTTTCATGGGCAGAAATTAGTCAAAATATGTACCCCTAACATTTTCCTTATCTTCCCTATACAAACAAGGATGATGTGACCAAACCCACAAAATACCTGTGGAATAATGATAATGGCGATGGAGAGGCTAGTTGGTTGGTGTTGTGGGAGTATGAACTGGAAAGGTGAATCATATTGCTGTCAAAAAAAGAAAAGGAACAGAGTCATTCCAGATGTGCGTTTTGTTCTATGTCTGTGATGAAGATGCAGCTATCTGGACATCGTAATCCAAAACTGGCCCAGCGCCCAGAACTTCCCTCTATGATTAATGGGGCATCTGTGGAGAGATGGAGCCATGGCGAGTAGGTACTCTCCTGCCTTTAGCTGATGCAATAGGGACAGGTGCTGATTTAGTGCACTCAGTTATTTACAACACACACATAGCTGAAAACAAAAATAATAATTACAGGGGCATATTGCATGTTAAAAGAACTACATTTTTAAGCTATAGAATAGACTAGCCTAGCTTTAGACTAGACTAGACTTTTCTACAGAATGGTTTCCTCGGAACTCTGCATATTTTAGCAGTATTCACATTTCAAGTAAAATATGACAGAGATCAATGTTTCAAATCTACTGTTCCATGCGCGGGGATTGTTACGATTTCAAATCAGCATTTCTGTCTATTGCTAATCAAAACATGAGGAAAACATATTGAATATGCTTATAAAATGAAGGCTATTAAAATATCTACGTTTATAAGATGTGATTGACTTTATACATCTGATATATGGCCCAATTATCTCACTTATTAATGTCCTGGCACAAAAAGGTTTTAACAAGTAATATTAACTATGGCTTTTGATTTTTTATGGAGACTAAAATGACTCATAACCACTGTGAAAAGTTAATTGGAAATTGATTTCTGCCAAAGAGTTGTCTCTTAAACAATTCTTGGGTTTGAGTTCTGTAGCAAAACTATTTTTCCCTCATACAGAAACTTTCTAAAATGGACCGTAATAGTCCTAATTCTTAGTTCCCCAAGAACCCTTTACACAACAGACATGTAAATATTTTGACGTCAATATGACTACTTACACAAAATATTGAATATTTTATATAGACATTGATTATATAAAGTATTTTAATTGGTCCCTATATACAGTTTTTCCAGATGTTACTTTTTAAACTGTTGAAATAATTGCTGATGAATGCTAACATTCCCATTTCCAACCAATCCCCTTCAGCAACAGCTCCAATCTGGTTTTCTGTAAGTTAGATATATAACTGATTCTGCAAACATTATGATAAGAAATTCACACGGCAACAAAAGCCAAACTTCAGATGAAAAATACATTTGCTCCAAAAGCCCAGGGCTATTAAAAATAAGAATAAAAAATGCAGCATTTCCATGGTCACTATCCAAGGTGAAGAAGGGTGATGTCTCCTGAAAAGAGGTAACACTTCATTTTCCTTCCTCTCCCAAACCCCAGACGTCCTCTCAAAATTTTCAGCTGAACATCTGGACTTAATATGCAAGAAATACCCAGAAATAAAATAATTCAGCACTATTCCTGAGAAGCTTTGACCAGTTGTATATTATGGGAAAGGGGCAGATCACGATGATTTAACTTTCCAGACGCAGACCTTTCCAGACGCAGACTCTGTCAATCTCTCAGGCAACACCAACTGTTGTCATGTTCAGCAGATTAACTTCTGACTATTCCCCTTGAAATTTAAGGACACAGCCCACATCCACCTCATGGTTTGTGCATTAGCGTCTCTTGCTTTTCTGGAATGGTCGTTTGTGTTGCATATTTCTTTTATCCCGCACATTTTTTCAGTTTGTTTTACCTTTTTCCATGAAGGCTTGCAAAAAGATTTTGATTTGTGATGGAGTGGAAATGCATTTTCTGTTGGACTGTGTTTTGTTTCCTGTTTTGTCTCTAAGCTCCCTGTTTTGTATCTGTGTACATTTCACATAAATGCTGAATCAGATACTTTGTTGCCATATTGTCTGCCAAGTGAGAGTTACTCTTACCTAGAATTGTTTTGTTTTTTTAAGCATACATGTAATTCATGGTTTAAATTTGCAGAAATCAAATTAGCGTTCAGTTATTTTATGATTGGCCGCCATGCATCAGATAGTATTTCACCTCAGTGCAGATGCCTGGGGCCTTAACTTTATTTTGTAGGCGTTTGCTTTTAGCCAACTGCCATTCTGGTGCACAGGGTTAGCCTTGGAGATGGTGCATGTCTGTTGGCCCTCTGTAAAATTAGCCCATCATATTGAGTGTTGACAGAAATGCTGAGTGCAGAAGAGCTCAAGAGTGATCCTGAAGGTGACATGGCCCCATCTGTCAGAGTGCAGGGCCAGCTGCTGCTGTCAGGTAGGGCCTCCTGTGGTAAATCACCACTGCGCCCTGATTGGAGTGGCCTGCTCTTTTCTCCCTCACTATGTTCTGATGGGAAAAGCAGGCCCCAGCCTCGCCAGAGAGCCAAAAGGAATTCTGTTAACTGTCTCAGGACTCAAGGGGGTCGACTTTCAGTCCCAATCCCATCTGCAAAAAAAACTGGCCTGTGTCACAGAGCAGGAAATTGTTAGATGAAGACATTCCTCACTCTCATACATATCCTGTTTTTCTGGAGTTTACAAATAGTAATATAGAGTAATATAGTAATATATATTACTATATTACTAAAATGACTGGCATACGCTGAAACAATATGACTGGATAATAAATACAAGTGTCCCGACTCAATTTTATTCAGAATCAAATGTTAATGTTACATGTTATAATCAGTAATCAGATTAATGGGCTGTTTATGCATGACTCATTTCAAGTAAAAAGGGAAAGTTTTTATGCGTTTTGGTCATTCATTTACAAAACAACGTTTTGGGGGCCTGAAAACACAAACTTAAAAATGGGTTTCAGAGTCCAAGCTTTTTAAAAAGATACCGCTATCATCGCTTTTAAACAACATAAAATCGAATATGGGAAAATGGTGACATCACATGCATACTAAATATCCAGTCTATTTACAAGTGTTTTAATGGTCTGGAATGAAGGGAACAGTGTTTTTAGTCACTTTGTGGATCCGTGTTCGGTATAATTTTGAAAAAGGTGTTGTCTGTATGGGAAAAACAGAAAGGAAAAACTCTTGGAATTTTTGGATTGTTGTCGAGAAAATGTACTCTAAATTAATTAATTCAGTGAATCTCTACATCAGACTTGAATCCGTCCATCAGACTTATTCAAGTGCTAACTCATTACGAGGTACTTTTGGATGGGGACCAGCTCATAAGAGTCACTTGTTTGTGAATGTGAATATAATAGTTTTGGTTTATGTTTCTGATTCACTAAAAAGAACAAGATTAAAAGAGTTATTTCAATTTGAATCAAATTATGCTGGTCATGCCATAAGTACTATTTTACCCGTTCAAATGAAGGTCATGATTAATCAGAAATTCCACATTTTTACCCATCTATAGAAACAACACATCGAATTCATATGGGCCATATGCATGAAATAAGAAGCTTTTAGATAAAATGATTATACATTCTAATGCATTCTAGTGACTTCCAAATAAATCCAGAGACAACAGTTGAAAATGTTAACTATGGACATCAGATAATACTTTAGACTTACTCAATATTAAGCGCAAGAGACCTCCAGGGTTATTGTGGTCTCCATCCAGACAAAAAGAGTAAAACCGGATTGAAAGACACATGGTGACCATGTGGAGGCCACCTTATCTCACGTTCAAAGAGATGGAGGAGGCCAAAAAAGCTTACTCAAACTCTGAATATGCTTTCATGATAAAGGTCTTTTGGACAGAGTGTTGGCTAGATTGCTTAAGAGCATAGGTCCTTGAGGAGACGTGCTAGGACCTTCTTACAGAGTGATGAAAGCTGGGGCCTCTGCTCATTTGGGAAAGGGCCATCGTACACCGACTCCTTTGACCCATCCAAATACTTACATTCTGACAGCTTTGTTCAAATCAACTGTTCCTAATACCATAACAAATTGTTACCATAAGACTTACAATTTGCTGTTCCAAAGGCTTTAAAAACTGATATTTTAATAAAACACAGACTGTTGGGAATGTGCTGTGAACATTTCTCAGCACATGTTCATTTAATTAGTAAATATTACATGTCTAAACCATTTAAAACCTAAAGCAATTACACTCTGAGAAATATTTTTTAATTAAAAGCATCATATGTCCTATAAAACATACTGCAACTTGGAGAAAAGCACGCTCAAAACTATCATGATACACACTATAAGTGACACACACACACAAAACACGGTGCAATATTTTTAAGAAGCTGAACTTATTTGAACTTGGGCGTAATGTTTTTAGAACACTGTGTTATGCAAGACACAGCAAAAGACTCTAGATGTAAGACATCAAACATCCATCTAGCATATGTTTGGAATAATAGAAAATGTCTCAGATTACGTATGTAACCATAGTTCCCTGAGAGGGAACGAGAGGCTGCGTCGAACGCTTTGGGGGAATACTTGGATGCAGTCTCGCGAAGCACAATATGTAAACTTCCGTTGACCGAGTGTGAGTAACGGTCGCAGGTCGGTGACGTCACAAACCAGGTCATAAAGGAGCGCCAGAACCCGGAAGCAGCAGCTTAGAGGTGTCTGAGCAAGCCCGGAAGGCGCAAGAAGCTGAGGCCAAAGACGCAGCGTCTCGTTCCCTCTCAGGGAACTATGGTTAGATACGCAACCTGAGACGTTCCCTTTCAAGGGAACTCGCGCTGTGTCGAACGCTTTGGGGAACGATATACCAACGCCACCTCGGTGACGAAGGCCGACGAGTGTCTCGTAGCTCACTACGAGAGGACCCGTGTTCCCGGAGCAGAGTTGAGGTCAAGGTGGTAAAACCTCAGAAAGGTATGCGGGGAAGACCACCCCGCCGCATCAAAAACATCAGATAAAGACACACCTGATATAAGCAAACAAACAACTGGTGCTGACTTACGCCAAGGGCAGACCTGGGGACGTAAGTGTCCAGTGCTCGCACTGGACAGACTTTGTTTTTAAATTCCTGGTCCTGGTCACCGAAGGGGGGAGGGCAGAAGGCCTGCAGTACAATAGACCTGACCACATGAGTGGGCCCTTTGGGCACATAGCCTGGCCTGGGATGGAGGAAGGCTTTCACCATCCCAGGCGCAAACTCAAGGCAAAAGGGAGCTACAGAGAGCGCCTGTAGATCCCCAACTCTTTTTAGCGATGTTGTAGTTAATAAGAATAATGTCTTATCCAAAGGTTAAAAAGTGCCTGGGACAACCCCTGGAGTACCAGGGATAAGTCCGGGGTAGGAACCTTGGTCTGTACTGCTGGCCTCAGCCTAATAGTACCACGGAGGAAGCGTGTGATGAGGGGGTCCCTGCCAATGGACATGCCGCCCAGAGATACGTGGTAAGCAGCCACATAGACCTTCAGGGTGGACAGGGACAGCCCTGCAGCGAATTGATCCTGCAGGAACTCCAGCACTTTGCCAATATGACAGGTAACTGGGTTCACCTGCTTTTCGCTACACCAAGAAGTGAAGAGTCTCCACTTCAGGGCGTACAGCTTCCTCGTGGAGGGAGCTCTGGAGTGGAGGATGGTCTCAACAACCTCAGTTGAGAGACCCGAATCTGTGAGCTGGGCCTCCTCAGAGGCCAAGCCCACAGTTTCCACAGTTCTGGGCAGGGGTGACGCATCAAGCCCGCTGCCTGGGACAGAAAGTCCTCCCTGGGATCTCCCAGGGGACTCAGTCCAGAAGGGACACAAGATCCGCAAAACACACTCTGCCCGGACAACATGGAGCAGGTAGTGTGAGACGGACCTTGTCTCGGCGAACTCTCTCCAGAACTACCAGGAGCAGAGCAATCGGGGGAAAGGCGTACAGACATAGCCTCGGCCATGTCTGAACCATGGAGTGAAAACCACAGAGGGCAATGAGTTGATTCCTTGGACGCGAACAGGTCTACTTGTGCTCGGCAGAATCTCAACCAAATCTGCTCCACCACCTCGGGGTGGAACCTCCAATCCCCGGGCCTCGGCCCCTGCCTCGACAGGAATTCTACTCCCACATTCTAGGTCCTAGGGATGTGAACTGCCCGTAGATAGAGCAGTCTTCCTTGTGAGACAGGCCCAGATCACCGCAGATCCTCGACTACAGCGGGATCTGAGCCCTGGGGAGCGTGAGCCTGGGCGGACTCAGCATCAAAGACCGCCAGGCAGGAGCGGAGTACCTGCAGCGGTACTCACTCGCTGTCCGAGCATGCTCTGCTCCCAACGCATACACATAGTGAGTGCGCGTCCCCACCCGAAAAGTAGTGAGGGAAGGGAGAAGCGCACTGCACAAATGTTTGATTCACCATTTTGAAAATTGGAGAGCCCTTTTCTTTTAAACTAGTCTAGGAAACAGATCAGTCGAAGGAACTCAAACAACCAGCGTGACAACACAATACACTCTCACACTGTGCTTGCGAAGACACCAAAAGCTGCTGCTTCAGGGTTTTGACTCTCTTTTATGACCTGGTTTGTGACGTCACCGACCTGCGACTGTCACTCACACTCGGTCGACAGAATTTTAGATATTGTGCTTCGCGAGACAGTGTCCAAGTATTCCCCAAAGCGTTGGATGCAGCGCGAGTTCCCTTGAAAGGGAAATACTACTTTCAGGTCTTGTATTTTACACCCTGTTTCGAACATAAACAAACAAAAAAACTACAGAGCTGTGTAGTGTACATTAATATTCCATCATATATTTCTTCATAATAAACTGTAATACTATCCATGTTTTGTTTCAAACTTCAGTGTACTGAAGGATACATCACAGTGTGCTCTAATCACTGATTACAAGACATATGTAAACAAACATGTGCTAGGCCATCGGTTGCCTCTCTTTTGCATCTACCAGGACAAGAACAGGTGACTTTGTAACTGTGTGCCATCAGTGACTGAGCTCTGTCTTGATGGAAGATTGTATAGCTTGTGAGATGAGAAACTGGGTTGGGAGGGTAATGAGAGAGCTGTTGGACAAAAGGCATAGAATTCTTCGGTCTGATATTATCCAGTCATCTGCCCCGTCCACAAGCCTCCATGTTGACAGACAAACACTACCTCTGCTAGCCTCATTCATCTTCACTGAGCCCTAAATAGTGACGGTAAGTAAGGCCGACAGGACAGAAGAAGGTCTGGATTGTTCCAGTGTTATCTCAGACTAGCTGGGATTTCTTGTCCAGTGGCGGCTCTGTTTTCCTGGATTTCTGAAGTGACTGTGTTTGAATAAGTGAGTGTGAGTGTGTGTGAGTGTGTGTGTGTGTGTGTGTGTGTGTGTGTAAGCCGACCATTCTGTAACTCTTGGTCTCCTGAAACTCACTAGACTTTCGGTCTCAGGATGTCAACAGCATCTCTCCATTTTTTTGTTTGTACATTAGGTTTGAAAGCACTATCAAATTTTCTTACACTCGCCATATTGCTCTCTTTGGTAACCACAACTATGTGATTTCTTATTCTTACAAAATGCAGTTGCAGACTAATTAAATACTAAAGTTGGGTACAAAATAATTATTTCTCCAACATCCATGTGGGCAACGGCTGTTAAACATTTTGTATCAAAAAAGATTGTTGTTAAGGGACAATATAGAGAATCAAATCGGGCTTGTTAAATATCATCCAGCAGCCCACTGCTGCGCTGCAGTGCATTCCACTTAGTTAAAACCAAGCTAGGGGCCAATGGTGTAAAGCTCACTCTTTACACGTACACCTAAAGTCCCTGAGGCTAAATACATAAACCTTTTCTTTCTGTGGAGAGGAACACCTGCTTGCTTTCCAAGTTGCCTCACAGAACAACAAAGCAACAGAAATTAAAGGTGCTGTAAGTCATTTTTTCCATTTTCCTAACTTTCGCCAGACTTTAGTGATTTAGACTAAACTCACCCAGCGATACAAAGATATGCAAAAAAACTCAATGGTTCAAACCCCAAATGAGTTCAAGACTAGCAACGGTCTGCATTTCTTTCATCTTAATGTAGTCTGGTAAATAAAATAGACCTAATAATATATGGGCTCTTAACAACAAACTCCAAATACAACAACAAACTCCAAACAATGTCTCTCTGAGACATCGTTAAATAAAACAATTATGAGCTCCATGATACACATGGATGTCTTCAGATAAGATTACACACAAAAAAGGTGGTGGAGTGGGAGTTTATGTTAAATCTTTCATGCTCAAACAGTAGAGCATGGTGTTTGCAATGCCAAGGTTGTGGGTTTGATTCCCAGGGAAAGCAAAAACTGATTCGAGTGCCAATCTGTAACTTGAATGCAATGTAAGTCGCTTTAGATAAAAGCATCTGCAAAATGCATAAAAGTAAATCCAAGGTAAGCTGAACTTGAATTCATTCCATTGGCAAGCAAAATTGGTGTGAGTATTATTTAAAAAATGATAAATGAAAATTTGAATGATTCATCTAAATTTTGGAAATTGACCAAATCAGTGCCTGGCCTAAAATCTATTTAAAGGTCAAGGAAAGAATTATGAAGGGAAAATAAAACATAGTTAATCCTTTTAATAGCCATTTTATTGTTTCTGGTTCAGCTTCTGATTCTAGTAATTTAAGAGAACATTAAAAAAGGTTCTTGAAAAAAGAGTGTGGAAGCCAACAGCTTATCATTTTACTCTTATTGTAGTTGCACAAGTCCACACAGCTTTAGCAAACTTAGACTGTAAAAAAGCAACAGGGTCTGATAATATAGAGCTATATTTTATATATAATTGTGGCAGACTTTATAACCATTCATTGCTATTTTTTATTTAAGTTTTAAGTGTGATTCCATATGCATGAAAATTTACACATGAATTTGGCAGATGCTTTTATCCAAAGCGACTTACATTGCATTCAAAGAACACATTGAATCAGGTCTTGCTTTCCCTGGGATTAAAACCCATGACCATGGTGTTGTAAGCACCAATGCTCTACTGATTGACCTACAGGAAAGCTAGCCATGGTCTTCCCTGGTGACTCCTCTGAATTAGATATGAATTAGAATCTTGTTATGTGTTAGTGAAATGAGTCAAGGTTGGTTCAGTAATTATCTGTCAGAAAGAATGCAGTGTATCTCAAATGAAAAGTTAGGTTTTAATTTAGATCTAAACTGGGTTTTTGTCAAAGTTCTGTCATGTTTCTGTCCACTTCCTGTTTCCTTCCGTGATTCTCACAGTGTCATTCCATTCACCTTTCTAGTCATCAATCACCTCGTCAGTCTTGTCACCTGTGTCTAATCATACCCTGTGCATATATTCCCTTCTGTTTCCCTTCAGTCTTCTTCTGTTGTTGCTAATGTTTGCTGTTGTGTTTCTCCTGAGACTGGTTCCATACTGTTGGACTATTATTTCTGTTTTGCACAAGAAGTTCCCTTTTGTTTGTGTATTTAAAGCGTGTTTCTGTTGAGTTTATGATGAAAGAAAGTTTCAGTTTATTCCTCCTGCTTACTACAACAAGCCTAACAGTTTTCTCTTTTGCATAAAGAAATTTTTTTCCTTTTATAGCAAAAAAGAGAATTATCCACAGCTGTTTCCTCTTAGTGTTGGATTATGGTGATGTTATATGCATGCAAACATATCTTTACTAAAGAAGTTAGACTGTATATATCATGCTGCAATACGATTTGTGACAAATGTATCTTCAGGAATCATCGTTGTGTGAATTGATTGGTTGCTCTTCCTTGTACCAAAGAAGAAAAATGTATTAGGTAAATTGCCAACTTATTTGTGTATTCTCTTATAATATTAAAGTTGTAATTATAGGATTAGATCTTCTTTTAAATTACTTTTAACTTTTCCTAGAGCATATTTGACAAAAGTTTGACAAAAGTAAATCTCAATGGGATAATTCATAGTAAAATATGCAGGAATAATAAGACAAATACTGTAATAAAATAAGTAGATAAGCAATAAGATAAGTACGAAAAAAATTGCATTTGTACCTTTGAAGGGAACTGCTGGAATCTAGCACTACACATGGCTCTTCAACGAGGCAGTTCACGAGTTCACACTTACAAATGATTCAGGAGCAATAAATGGTAAGCATATTTGGCGTGCTGTCCGAGGAGAGGGCTCCGAGCTCGGTATTTAGCCCGAACCTGGAGCACTCCCCCCGTATCCTGACTTTGATAGGAACAATTAAGTGTGAGGAGTTGGGGTGGTGGAGGGATGCCGAAAAATGTCAAAGAGCTGTAGGTGAGTCAAACATGTCTATATATACATGCTTCCTCTCCTGCTGATAGGATGAGGTGTAATTGCTGATGACGTGTTGATTGTGTTAATCATTTGAACGTGCTCCTCCCGAACTTTGTTAATAAAACATCATTTAGTGAAGAGTATGAGTTTGCATATTTTAAAGAACTATGATCCTGAGGGTTGTGAATCCTCACGATTCATATAATGCTGAAGCAATTTATACAAGTTACCTGGTCATTGAGACAATTTAAACCCATTGTTTATACCCGATGATGAGATGCAAAAAGGATTTTAACCCTTGGTCATTCTAATCCCTGGGTAAATGGAATCCTGGGTTGTATTGCTCCACATTTGTTCACTATTATTTACCCAGGGTTAATAATTAATCATATTCATATGGTGTTTTACACTGTACACTTCCTAAACTTTTTGGGGGATGTTTTCAGTGTCAATATCCTTGATTGGACAAGCACAGCATGCGACCTCTTTACTTAAAAGCTCTAGCATTGTGTATCCTCATATTATAGTACTGTGCATCATACATTTTAGACTGCTATCAAGTTTTTCCTGATTTAACTTTTTAAATGGTTCCCGCTAATTGTCGTGTTTCCTATTACCATTTGACATTGTTTCCCTGAAATGCTGAAATGTCTGTTTATATACAACATGCTGTGTTTCTGTGACTGTGGAATGTGGGGTTAAGACCATAAAAATGGTGCAAGCCCTAATTCGAAGCAGGTTTTGATAATCGCAGGTAAAATGTGGTCCTAAACCTGCTTCTAAATTACAAGTGTGATACGTTAAGAGCTGGGCTTACAACAACAGGGTTAATCTTAGCAGCTGAATTCTCTTAAAAGCATGATCAGCTTTTGCTGTTCCACTATAAAGATAACATCCAGATACATTTAAAAATGGCTTCATGTAGGCTGTTCCAAAGTAGGAATCGAGTGAGTAGGGCAAAGTGATGCTCACTTTCAAAAGAATTCACCTTCAGTGTGAAAAAAACTTGTATATGCAATCATTAGCACAATCTTTATTGTTCGTTGTATTTTGGAATGTGAGAGTGCCTTAGAAGAGTGGGAGACACTTTTCCTTCCTTCTTCTAGGCATATTGATTTCATCTTCAAGCTGGTGGGAGTTAATGTTTGTTACAGGCAGTGATGTCATGCCTGGTGTTAAAACTCAAATTAGATCTGCTTCTTAGGCCAAAGACAGAGGAATCTGCCGTGACAGGCTGTGGACAGCTGTGTGAACCAACTAAATCACACTGCAACTAATATCTTCATTTGAATTAACAGACAGATTGCTTGCAAGTAAACTGTAAATACACCATAGGCTGACTTTCACTTTACTGCTTGGCCTGAAAAAACTTTAGGCATCCTGGATACATTTATGATGGTACTTTTTGTAACCAAGATAAAATGTGATATTTTATATAGATACAATATTTGCATTGTGACATTTAACCTTTAAGGCTCCCTTACCTACAATTATTCTTAAAATTGTAACCACAAATTATGTTGTAGTTCCTTTTAAAAATTACAAGATTGTGTTTGGTAAGTGTTTGTGTTTGCAAATTAACTGTACATGCTGGTTCATAAATAGGCCAGAAATCAAATAAACGTATAACTTATTACAGTAATACCTCGAGATACGAGCATAATCCGTTCCAGGGTGGAGCTCGTAACTTGAATTGCTTGTATCTAGAATCATATTTTTCCATACAAAATAATAGAAAACAAATGAATCCATTCCAGATCCGTAACAATGGAAAAAAACATGCTTTTATTGGTTTAGACACAAACAAACACAATTATAGTACATGTATACAGTATAAGGATTCGTGTGATATCAAATAAAATGTGGTTTAAATTATCAGTTTTTACACTCAGTACTAGCAGGTGCGGAGGAGGGAGGAAGGGGGTTGTTACGGAGACATTTCGTATCATAACTTACACGAACACTACATATCATACGTAAACTTAAATTAACATAACTGAACTTACCTTACGTATTTTTTTTACTTTTCTATTTTATGATCGAAAAAAAGTAGTTTCGATTTTATGTTTTCATAACTTTCTTACCTTTTTTTCGACTGACCACCCGCACTTTCACTTTCACTTGGCGCAGACCTGTTAACAAAATACCAATCGAGGGAGATTTGTTTCTGTCTCCCTTTAAAAACCGTCTGCCACATAGCCATCCTTAATTTCAGGAATTTAGGTGTCCTTCTGTGTCCTTCTCGCCACTGCTGAGGTCTTGCAACACCCGAATATGATCCATGTCTGCAGCTCGATCAGCAATCGACAGTTCTTCCTGATGCTCCTGCTGCTCGATCACTTACGCGAGCACACGCTCATATTTATCTACAATTTCATGCTTCATTTCCATGGTCATCATGCGTTTCTTCTTCTCACTACCATCCTTACCACTCACTTTCTTAGGAATCGTCGCTATCATGAAGAATAATGCACATAATAGAGAGAAAATCAGCAACTCGCGGGTGATGCGTACTGAAGTCAGTGAACACTGAAGTGAACAAGCATCGGCATCGGCGTCAGTGCGCGTGCTCGTATCTTGAAAATGTACTCGTATCTAGACGCAAAAATCTACCCGAAGGCTTGCTCGTATCTTGGAATACTCATGTGGAGACGCTCGTATCTCGAGGTATTACTGTATATCTAAAGTACACGCAAACCAAATGCAACAAAAATATGTTCAAGGTAAAAGAGGTCCTCCTCTGAAGAACTATGCACTATATGGCCTGGTTTCACAGACAGGGCTTAGATTAAGCCAGGATTAAGCTTTAGGTCAAGAAAGACATTTAAGTAATTTTTATAAATGTAACCGGGTGGTATATCTAAATCCCCGGTCACACATTTTGGTACCAGGAGTGGGGTTGTTTATTCAATTTTTGAGTTTTTTGGGTCAGTGTAGCCGGTGTGAAAAAGATTTTAAAACTCATTTATTTGTTCAGATTTTTTCTACAATATTTGTGTAAATTAGTTTTATTTTGTTTAAAGTAATTGTTTTAATTTCATATTTTTGTAATAAGTGTGAATTATTGAACTTCACACAATTTTGTTGTTTTTCTATTTTGTTTATAGTTTAAAAGTATGTTGGTTATGGGACTACTTTATTTGAGGAGGGATATCAGTGGCAATCGCGGGGGTTTTTCCAGGTGCGCGTCACCTGATAGTCTCAGTTTGTTACGAGACTGTGGACGCGCAGCATATGACTCTCTCTCGTCGAGTACTGGTACAGTGACAATTTGTTTCAATGTACATTAGCGAAGGATGTATACTGTCATTTTTTTGTTAGTGGTGTTTAAAATGTATTATTCAATGTTTTTTTTGAGCTAGTCGTTTTTGTTGTATGTTTAGTGTGTTCCAGAGAGAGAGAGACTTCATCTGATTGTTTATCTACACTGATGTCCATCTTTTTTTGTTACAGGTATGTTTAAAATAATTCTGTTTAGAATGAAGAGATTATTTGGGTTGTCGATTTAATGTGCAGCTTATTATGGGAGCGAGAGTGTGATGCACGTGTAGTATGCGACGCACGTGGTGCGGCCTGTATCTCGCCATACACATGTGGTACAGTGGTAATAACTATTTAATCTTTATTTGATTTGTTATTTGTAATAATAAGATTATATATAGTTAATATCATCGTTATAACATAATAGTAAACACTATAAGTAACATATGTCGGTGATGTTAGGTTGAATACTATATATACTTGTAATATATGTATTTTATATACTATTGTATTGTATTAGTAATTGTTTAATGTACATTTTATAGAATAAGAAACGTTATATTTATGTTTTTGTTATTAATGTTTCTATTTTATTTTCTGGTTGTTTTTTGATTAAATGTACTGATAGTCTCAGTTTGTTACGAGACTGTGGACGCGCAGCATATGACTCTCTCTCGTCGAGTACTGTGTGTTCCAGAGAGAGAGAGACTTCATCTGATTGTTTATCTACACTGATGTCCATCTTTTTTTGTTACAGTAAAAAAAAAAAATCATCTGTTGTCAAGTGTTCGTGTGGTTTTTTGGATGAAGACCGATTCAAGTCTGTTACATAATTTGGTGCCGTGACCCGGATGCGCCAGATCTGCAGCAGCTGATCGCTGGGGATGGAGAATAGAAAATCACAACGCAGAAACCATCAGCCGAAGAGTCTTCATCATTGACGTTTGGGTAGAAGTGACTGGACATTGACAGCACTTGAACTTTCGTTTCACACACTACATTTGTATTTATTGGACTGAGTTCTATATTGTTTCGTTATTTTTATCTTGTGAAACAGAACATAACTACAGTGTAAATTTGTTTTTACATTTTCTTGATAGAAAATTTCTTTAGTACAATGGCCGAAGGGGGGTGGAGTGACGACCTGTTGACGCCACACATTGGTAGGGGTCGAGGTTTATTGGGGGTAGGTGAGCCTAAAGTTGGTAAACCGCGGGTGTTGGTTTATGATTCGTTAACCGGTTCTAATGCTCCTCGTAGTGATGAGTCACATAACCCGTTGTCTTCCACTCCTACCAACGATGGTTGTGTTACACAGCAGCTACGCGACATCATTGGTGAGCTTGGAAGTCAGATAGGTGACTCCATTGCCACACGGTTGTTAACCAGTCAGACATCAGCATTGCCTAGTCTTACTCCATTGACTGAACAACAGCCTTCTGTGACGCTGCCTTTGTCCCAGAGCCTTGATCTGTCAAAAGTGAATCTCGTAGTCAAAGCTGAAGTAAAGGAACCTCAAATGTTTAGAGGGGATGGTAGCGATAAGTGCACTATCCTTGAGTGGATCGAACAGATGGAGGTATATTTGTCCAAAAAGGGTTGCGACAAAGCCGTCAGTGTAGAGGAGATTTTGAGTCATCTTTGTGGCAGAGCAAAGAGTATTGTCAAGGTCAAACTGAAAAGTAGCCCAGCCACAGTATTCTGTCGTGAAGAAGTATATGAGGTTCTGCGGCGTTATTTTAGTGAAAGCCCTGGCTCGTGCCAACCGTTAGCCGATTTCTATGCAACACAGCCAAAACCTAATGAGCGCCCTGTTGACTACTGGGTCAGGTTAAATGAGGCAGCTGAGCTAGCAGATGCTCGTCTACAAAGATCTGGTGGAAAGATGGAAAATATGAGTTCGGAGATTGCATTGATGTTTATCAGGAACTGTCCTAATCCCGATCTTTCCAGTGTCTTTAGGTCCAAGCCCATGAGCAAATGGTCAGCTGGGGAGGTCCAGGAGGCCATTGATGAGTATGAGAGAGACTATAGACCTCGGAAGCCAGTTCAGTCTGTTCCTAGGGTTGCGGTGAATCAGGCCGTTGTTGCTGAAAACCCTGCTAGTGCTCGAGTAGTGGGAGAGAATGAAGGTATGGGCATTAACTCCGCATCATGTGCCGCCGTTCAGCATTCTAAAACAAGCGAAGCCACAGACCTGGGTACATTAGAGCGTGTGCTGAAAATGTTAGAAAGGGTGCTTGAGCGTACTACCGTACCTGTTTCAGAGTCGAGGCCTAGAACGTCACAGTGGTATCGATCCTCTTCATGTGGAGTCTGTGGAGACAGAGCTCACTCGACCCGCTCTCACTGTATGAGAGAGAAAAGATGCCTTGCTTGCTTAGAGATTGGGCATCAACGCAGGGAGTGTCATAAGGCTGCTGGCCAAGCCGTAGCCCAGACTGGTGACGATCAGGGAAACTAGTTCACTCACATCAAGGAGGGGACCATGTGGGTGTCTTAAGTCAGCCCCTCACCAGTGAAGATGATCCTATGGTCATCTATAGTAGCCATTGTCAGGCCGAATCAGGTGGCAGTGTCATTTTCCAGAACATTGCGAAATTGGAAAGAGCTGACAGCTTGTTTTATACAGATGTGTTGGTGAATGATACGGTCACTTGCCAAGGCTTGTTAGACACTGGTTCTATGGCATGTACCATTAATGAAGAAACTGAGCAAAGGCTGCTGGATGCATGCGGGACACTTGAGTCTGAGCAGCCTCATGCCGACGTTTTGCTTGTCGGTTGTGGAGGTGTTCGGGTCAAGCCCAAGTGTATTCACCAGCTAAAGATATGTGTGTATGGACATTCGGTAATTGTGCCTACCTTGGTTGTACCCGGACAGAAAGATCAGTTAATCGTTGGTACCAATGTAATCAAGTTCGTTCTCAGTCAACTCAAGCAGTCGCAAAGTTATTGGCGTGTCATGAACCAGCCAAATTCTACAAGAGAACCAGAAATTCAACAGTTTTTGAGCATGCTGTCTGGACATAATAGATGGGAGGGTAGTAGTATTCCAACTGTCGTCGGTACTGTTAAGCTCACTCAAGCAGTCACACTTTTACCGCAACGCGAGCACCTTGTGTGGGGTAGGCTCCCGACAAGTTCCACTATTTCTGTGGGTAGCACTGTGCTAATCGAACCATCAAAAGCGCAACCCCATCAGAAAGGTGTTCTTGTTGGGCGTGTTATAGCCACATTGCCTGGTGACAGGTGGGTGCCGGTTAAGGTGATCAACCCGTCCAGTGAGCCTATCACTTTGAGGCGCAATGCTAAAATAGCAGAAGTATCTCCTGTTTTGGCTGTTGAAGATCTGGGTGCGCTATCTGAGCATGGTGATGGAGAGACCTTGAGTGTGCAGAGTCAGTCTGTCTCCTGTAGTGTAGATGCAGATAGTCCTATCTCTGATTTTCGCAGCACATTGCAGAAGCTTGGTCTTGGGGATCTTGATATTGATTCTTGCGAAGTAACTCCGTATTGGAAAAGCCAGATTTTGCAGTTGGTCCAGAAATATCAAGATGTGTTTTCTAAACACAAGCTAGATTGTGGTAAGGCCAAAGAGTTCATCCACAGGATCCACCTGTCGGACGCCAGACCATTCAGACTCCCGTACCGACGTGTTCCTCCGGCTCAGTACCAGACACTGAGAAAAGTGCTCTCAGAAATGGAAGAGCAAGAGATTATCCGTAAGTCTTGTAGTGAGTGGGCATCTCCGCTGGTCCTGGTATGGAAGAAAAGTGGTGATCTTCGCGTTTGTGTCGATTACCGCTGGCTTAATGCCAGGACCATCAAGGATGCGCACCCGTTGCCTCATCAAGCAGACTGCTTGGCGGCCCTGGGTGGGAACGCAATATTTAGTGTGATGGATCTTACCTCTGGCTTTTATAACATCGCAATGGCAGAGGATGACAAAAAGTTCACGGCTTTCACAACACCTATGGGTCTTTATGAGTTTAACCGCTTGCCGCAAGGGTTGTGCAATAGTCCCGCCAGTTTCATGCGTTTAATGACAAACATCTTTGGCGATCAAAATTTCCTGACGTTGCTTTGCTATTTGGATGACTTACTTGTGTACGCCCCAGACGAGAGTGAGGCCATCAAGAGACTTGAGACAGTATTCAGTAAGCTTAGAGAGCACGGGTTAAAGTTGGCTCCTAAAAAGTGCCATTTCCTCCAGCGGAGTGTGCGGTTCTTGGGCCACATCATTGATAGTTCAGGAGTAGCGACTGACCCAGACAAGGTCAGCGCTATTGAAGCGGTGATGGAGTGTGATTTGATGATGGATGATAGGGTGACCCCCTCCCAAAGAAAGATTAAATCGTTTCTAGGAATGGTGTTGTATTATCAGAGGTTTATCCAAAATTGCTCCACCATCGCAAAACCTCTGTTTACTTTGACAGCTGCAACAAGGGGCAAAAAGCCTTCGAGAAAGGGTGCTGCAACATTCAGGAAGTTGAGTCCTGGTGACTGGAAGGAGGAGCACAGTAGTGCCTTCCAGCAGCTAAAAGCTGCTCTGATGAATTCGGTGGTATTATCACATCCTGATTTTAGCCGTCCGTTTGTTTTGTCCACTGATGCGTCTATGGATGGGTTGGGCGCTGTGTTGTCTCAGGTTTCAGAGGGTGAGACTAGAGCTCGGCCGATTGCTTTTGCTAGCAAATCCCTTTCACGTGCTCAGACCAAATATCCCGCTCACCGTTTGGAGTTTTTGGCGTTAAAGTGGTCCGTTTGCGACAAATTCAGCCACTGGCTGAAAGGCCATGAGTTCGTTGTATGGACGGACAACAATCCGTTAACTTACATCCTCACGAAGCCTAAACTCGACGCGTGTGAGCAGAGATGGGTTTCCAAATTGGCACCCTACCGGTTTAGCATCAAATACATACCAGGTAGTAAGAATGTAGTGGCCGATGCTTTGAGTCGTCAACCCTTTATTCAGAACCGGGTCAGTCAGAGACTCCTGAATGAGCCTTATGGTTCTTTACTTGAGGAAGCAGAGCAGTTTGAGAAAGACACAGTGCAGGATGCGTTTAGACTTAGTGCTTGCATCCAGAGTGTGGAAGCAACAAGCAATTGTCTACTGTCCAGCGCTGAGGTCTCTGCGGTGTTAGAGGGTCACAGTGACTGGGAAGTAGGAGTTGAAGCAAGAGCGATCTCTTGTATCACTCAAGACACACAACAGTTGTCGCCTGCTGGGCAATGCCCACTACCTGTTTTCTCGTTAGAAGAACTTCGAGACCGGCAACAGAATGATCCTTGTTTGTCTAGGGTCCTCTTTTACATCCAGAGGGGCAAGAGAGCCACGCGTCGTGAGCGTGCTGGTGAGACATATAAGGTGCTCAGAGTATTAAAGCAGTGGGACAGGTTGAAGATACTAGATGGTGTCCTGTATCGTGCCAGCAAAGATAACGTGACTGGAAAGAAACGCTTACAGTATGTAGTTCCATCCTCTTTGGTCACACAGGTGATGACAGGCGTTCATGATGAAGCAGGGCACCAGGGTCAAAGTAGAACTCTGTATCTGGCAAGACAAAGATTCTTTTGGGTCGGGTTGGAGCGTGATGTTCGTGGGTACGTCAAATGTTGTAAGCGCTGCGTCGTCAGCAAAACACCCGAACCTGAAGGTAGAGCCCCGTTAGAGAGTGTGAAAACGTCTAGTCCAATGGAGTTAGTATGCATCGATTTTTGGACCGCAGAAAGCTCAAAAGGTCATAATGTAGATGTGTTGGTCGTAACTGATCATTTTTCCCGAATGGCTCACGCGTTCCCGTGTCGTAACCAGTCCGCAAAGCAGGTAGCGCGACAGTTGTGGGACCGGTATTTTTGTGTGTATGGGTTCCCTGATAGGATTCATTCGGATCAAGGGGCAAACTTTGAGAGTCAGCTGATCCGAGAATTGTTACAGGTTGCTGGAGTAAAAAAGTCCAGAACAACTGCTTACCATCCCATGGGGAATGGCAGCGTTGAACGTTTCAATAGAACATTGGGCAACATGATCCGAGCACTGCCGCCAAGGTCCAAAGAAAAGTGGTCACAGTTGCTACAGACACTGACTTTTGCATATAATTGTACTGCCCATGAGTCCACTGGTTACGCCCCATTCTACTTAATGTTTGGCAGAATCCCAAAGTTGCCAGTTGATGTGATGTTTGCAAATGTCGAGAGAGACTGCGATGTTGTTGATTACGACAAGTATGTGAAAAGGCTGAGAGACAACTTGAAAGAAGCTCTGACTGTTGCTCAGGGGAATGTTGATGCCAGTCAACAACGTCAGACTGAATTGTACAACAAAAGAACGAAGGGTTGTAGCATTGAGTTGGGTGATCAGGTTTTGCTGGCCAACAAAACCGAACGGGGAAAAAGGAAATTGGCAGACAAATGGGAGTCCACACCATATAAAGTGATGGCAGTGAACCCCCAGTGCCATATTTACCGTATACGTAACACCAAAACGGGTTTGGAGAAAACTGTTCATCGCAATTTGCTGTTACAAGCGAACTTCCTGCCACTTGGGTTGGAAGAACCAGATTTATGTGGGGATGATGGTGAATCAGTCATCAGCAGTAGGGATGTGTCCATGATTGCTGGTGAACCTACATCTGAGTTGTGTTCTTCGTCTGAGCGAGTTGCGAGTTGGGTGGAGGATACTATAGCTTCTGATGGTTCTCAGCATGGATTATCTTGCAGATCTGATAGTATTGATTCACTGGATGTAGTCCCTGGGTCGTTGGAACAGGAACAATTGGTGTCAATTGATGGCTCTGTCAAGGAGAACAGCAACGTAAGTGGTCCAGATGGAAGACCTGATTTTGGTTCCTGTAGTTCGCTTTTTGATACAGTTCTCAGTGAAGACCATTGTGCTTCACCTACTAAAGTTGTTGAGCCACCGCCTGGAAAAGAGGAAACTAGAGTTCGAACCAGGGCGGGTAGAACAGTGAAACCAGTTAACAGATTGATCGAGAGTATGACTCAATCCATAAAAATTTTGAATCCGGTTGGTGAAGTTGTAAGATCTTTATTGAGATAAAAATGTATTGTACAAGAGAGGATTTTTGGTTTCTAGTTTAAATTGTAGAATTGAACATCTTTGAGTTAATACACTACTGCATGTATTTGTTCCAGACAAGAGATGAGTTCATCAGATGAAGAGTGTTTAAGGCACCTTTTGCGAGTGACTATAATAGGCCTGATCAACCTGCTGTAGTTACTTTCCCTGCTAGTGGGAAACATATTTTGTTGCACAATATTCTGGACAATAGTTGGTCTGATTAAGTGTATCCTATCCCTGTAATGGACAAAATTTGTGGAGTTCAGGGGGGAGAATGTAGCCGGTGTGAAAAAGATTTTAAAACTCATTTATTTGTTCAGATTTTTTCTACAATATTTGTGTAAATTAGTTTTATTTTGTTTAAAGTAATTGTTTTAATTTCATATTTTTGTAATAAGTGTGAATTATTGAACTTCACAAAATTTTGTTGTTTTTCTATTTTGTTTATAGTTTAAAAGTATGTTGGTTATGGGACTACTTTATTTGAGGAGGGATATCAGTGGCAATCGCGGGGGTTTTTCCAGGTGCGCGTCACCTGATAGTCTCAGTTTGTTACGAGACTGTGGACGCTCAGCATATGACTCTCTCTCGTCGAGTACTGGTACAGTGACAATTTGTTTCAATGTACATTAGCGAAGGATGTATACTGTCATTTTTTTGTTAGTGGTGTTTAAAATGTATTATTCAATGTTTTTTTTGAGCTAGTCGTTTTTGTTGTATGTTTAGTGTGTTCCAGAGAGAGAGAGACTTCATCTGATTGTTTATCTACACTGATGTCCATATTTTTTTGTTACAGGTATGTTTAAAATAATTCTGTTTAGAATGAAGAGATTATTTGGGTTGTCGATTTAATGTGCAGCTTATTATGGGAGCGAGAGTGTGATGCACGTGTAGTATGCGACGCACGTGGTGCGGCCTGTATCTCGCCATACACATGTGGTACAGTGGTAATAACTATTTAATCTTTATTTGATTTGTTATTTGTAATAATAAGATTATATATAGTTAATATCATCGTTATAACATAATAGTAAACACTATAAGTAACATATGTCGGTGATGTTAGGTTGAATACTATATATACTTGTAATATATGTATTTTATATACTATTGTATTGTATTAGTAATTGTTTAATGTACATTTTATAGAATAAGAAACGTTATATTTATGTTTTTGTTATTAATGTTTCTATTTTATTTTCTGGTTGTTTTTTGATTAAATGTACTGATAGTCTCAGTTTGTTACGAGACTGTGGACGCGCAGCATATGACTCTCTCTCGTCGAGTACTGTGTGTTCCAGAGAGAGAGAGACTTCATCTGATTGTTTATCTACACTGATGTCCATCTTTTTTTGTTACAGTAAAAAAAATCATCTGTTGTCAAGTGTTCGTGTGGTTTTTTGGATGAAGACCGATTCAAGTCTGTTACATCAGCATAGTTGGATTAGACAATACGGCAGTGGTGAATATTTTTTTGCAGAGGACATCCAGAGCCTGGAGGTTGCGGACTAGACGGCCAGCGTTGGACTAATCGAGTCTTCAGTGTGTTCGACGTGACTGTGGTGACGGAAAAGACTGGTTCGGCTTGAAGGGGTTCCTGTTGCCAACCTGTTAGCTCCCAGGATTTCATGTCCATATCCAGGAACTGTGCACCAGCGTGAGGGTGTGTCTGAGCTACTGAAAAGGACTGCGAAGTCTGAAGTTTGCACCAAGAACATTTACTTTGAACTGGCCTGAGATAATTCTGAGTTTCTTCTAATTGACCTGCTTGTATGAACACTGAAAATGTCTGACTCTGACGAAGTGACTGAAGAGGGGGTACATGCTCCTGTCGCTGGTGCTGTGGGAAGTGATGTAATAGAGCAAATGAGAGGTCAAATTCAAGAGTTGAGTGAGTGGAGAGATGATACTCTGGCCAATAGGGCTGGTGCGGGGAACTCCACCCGCTCCTACATTTATGTTCCCCGTGAACGCCAGATTCAACCTTTTAGTGGGGAGTATAACAAGGATGGACGGTCTGTGGAGGAGTTTATTGAAGAGGTGGAAAGGGTCCTACGGGCCAGGGACCAGACACAAGAAGAACAGCTGGACTTTATCATTTCACTTTTGAGGGGGCCTGCACTGGAAGAGGTGCGGTTATGTGTTGGGAATCAGTCCCGACGGGCCAGTGATTTATTTGCATCACTGCGGGAGGCATTCGGAGAGCGGCGCAGTGGGACACAATTGTTGCAAATGTTTTACAACTCTCATGCTCTCTCTCGTCTTTTAAGTTCTGTCGCAAAGCAATCTCCAAGTGGTTTGGCTAATGAGCAAGAGATTTTGCGCGATCAGTTCGTGGAGGGGGTGCGTGATGCGGCATTAAGGCGAGAGTTGCGTAAAATAATCAGAGAAAAGCCCCGCTTGACCCTGCTTGAAATTCGAAATGAGGCTATTCTTTAGTCCATGGAAGAGAGCAGGCCAAACAGAGTAGTGACTAGTCGACCAGTCCATTCAGAAGTGCTAAGTGAAACTGGAGGTATTGCTGTTGGGTCTGGGAACCAAACATCTACTCTGTTGAATGACATTTTACAGGTGGTTTCCCGGCAAGAAAAGCGAATAAGTGAACAAGAACAGACTATTTCAGAACTCACCAAGGCAGTAAAAGAGTTGACTGTGCAACGGTCAGTATCTGTTCCACAGAATTTTGTACCCGTGTCAAAGCCTCCTCCCAGGTTTACAGAGGAGGGAGAACCCATCTGTTTCAGGTGTGATGGGGTTGGGCATATTGCCAGGCGTTGTAACGTGAGACGGGGCGGAAGGCCAAAGAGTGCTGCCAGGACTACTGAAGGGCAAGAAAAACAAGGTCCCTCTGTTGCTCATAGTCAGTCCACGTTAGGGGTAGTCTCGGGTTCACCACCCCAGGGAACTAGTCGGGACAGATTTCTTGAACGGGCTGTTGGAACATGCCCAATGGTAGACTTAAAGATCAAGGGTGTGGCAGTGTCATGCTTGCTAGACACTGGTAGCCAGGTCAGTACCATTACTGAGGGATTATTTTGAGAGCATCTGTTTGGTGATGAAAGTGATGTGTTGTCTACTTCAGGTTGGTTGAAGATCACAGCAGCAAACGGTCTAGACATTCCCTATTTGGGCTACTTAGAGCTTGATGTGGAGGTTATGGGGATGGTTTTGCCTGAGTGTGGTTTCTTGATCGTTAAAGAAACTCCTACTCCATCATCAGTGGCTGTGCTTATTGGAATGAACATCATCAGTAAGTGTAGACAGATTGTTCATGCTGAATTTGATACCACGCTGGGTTGTAGGCTTGATTCTGACTGGAGGGCAGTCTTCCAACAGGCTCAATCTGTTAACTTAGTTGAGCGAGTTTCATTTGCTCGGGTCGTGGGTAAGACTCCTGCTCACGTGCCTGCATGGTCGGCAGCCACTGTCCTTATTAAGGGGATGGAATCCCGTAAAGAGGATGGATCAGCTTGGGTGATAGAACCAACTAATACACCCTTACCAGAAGGTTTAGTTGTAGTACCTACCTTGGTCACGTCTGAGTTCCCTGTATGTCCAGTGAGAGTTCTCAACCTGTCTCAGGAAGATCTTTGGCTACAGCCTAGAGTTCGCCTGGGTATGTTGCCACCAGTAGATGAGTACAGTGGGGGTTCATCCTCAGGTTGTGAAGTGAGGTTTCAGCAAATTTCCGCTGACACGGAACGAATCACTATGGGTGTTGATCATAATTCTGAACCTCAGGCTCAGTCAGTTTTAGACCACATTGACATGGGAGGCACGCCTGAACAGCAGGTTCAATTAAAAGCTGTGTTGGACAAGTATTCGAGTGTGTTTGCCCTGGAAGATGATGATTTGGGTTATACAGATAAGGTACAGCATGAGATACATTTGACTGATGAAGTCCCAGTGAATCAGCCTTACAGACGGATTCCACCAAATCAATACCAGGAGGTCAGGGAGCACATCACAAAGTTGCTGAAGAAGGGTGTTATTCAAGAGAGTGTGAGTGCGTACGCCTCGCCTGTGGTATTGGTGCGTAAATCTGATGGGTTGCTACGATTATGCGTAGATTACCGGAAGCTCAATGCCAAGACAAGGCGTGATGCATTTCCGCTTCCCAGGATTGATGAGAGCTTTGATGCGCTCAGGGGAGCAATGTTTTTCTCAACTGTGGATTTGGCCTCTGGGTATCATCAGATCGCTGTGAGTGACAGAGATAGGGCTAAGACAGCGTTCACCACGCCGTTTGGTTTATTTGAGTACCGGAGGATGCCTTTTGGGGTCTGTAATGGACCGTCGACCTTTCAACGTCTTATGCAGTCTGTTATGAGTGACCTGGTTTTTCAAGTGTTGATAGTGTACCTAGATGATATTTTGTTGTTCTCACAGACATTTGAGGAACACCTGGAAAGAGTAGAGGTGGTGTTGAACCGATTGGCAGAGACTGGTTTAAAGGTTAAGCTGGGGAAGTGCCGTTTCCTCCAGGATTCGGTGCGTTTCCTGGGCCACCAGGTATCGTCGCAAGGGATTTCACCTGACCCGGACAAGATCGCTGCAGTTAGTAATTGGAAGACCCCAGAAACTGTCAAGGAGCTGCGGTCCTTTCTAGGGTTTTGCAGCTATTATAGGAAGTTTATTGAGGGCTTCTCAAAGATAGCTGGACCCTTACATGACCTGGTGAATGTCTGCTTGCGTGAAGGCAGGGGCACAAAGAGTGGTCGTCACTTTCGTTCTGGTTGGTCGGGTGAGTGTGAACAAGCATTCAATCAGTTGAAAGGGAAGTTGACCACAGCACCTGTGTTGGGTTTCGCAGACTTCACTTGTCCTTTCATCCTTGAAACCGATGCGAGTCAGAATGGGTTGGGGGCGATCCTTTATCAGAAACAGGGTGATGAGAAGCGGGTCATCGCTTATGCCAGTAGAAGGTTGCGTAGTGCCGAGAGGAATGACCGAAACTACAGTAGCATGAAACTTTAGCTACTGGCTCTTAAGTGGGCTGTGGTGGAGAAGTTTCGTGGTTACCTACTGGGGTCTTGGTTTGAGGTGATAACCGATAATAATCCTCTTTGTCACTTGCAAACTGCTAAGCTTGGAGCGATTGAGCAGAGGTGGGTAGCCCAGCTGTCGGTCTTCAACTTTGAGGTGAAGTATAGGCCAGGCAAGAGTAATGTGGCCGCTGATGCTCTGTCTAGGCAGGAGTTTGCAGGGGAGCCGGAATCTGATCCTGATGCTGACTGGGATGAGTGCGTAGCGATTTGTAGTGTGTTGAGTCGGGGTACAGTCTTGGAATCTGAACTTGCTTTGAAGGGAATTGAGTGTTGTAGGTTAAGGCAGATTCGCGCATTGGAGGCTGGAGGAGCTGTCATGAGTGGCCAAGGTAACACTCATACACTTCCTGGTTACACTCGGGAACAGCTTGTCGAGTTTCAGAAAAATGACCCTGTTCTACGGGAATTTAGAGTTTTCTGGGACAGGAAGAAGGGTCCAGCTCACCTGGAAAGAAAGGCTTTGTCGAGACCTGTAAAGTACCTTCTGAAGCAATGGGGCGTCATAAAGGAACGGAATGGGTTGCTGTATAGGGTCGTAGATGACCTTTCTGCGGGGAGCTGTTGGCAATTGTTGTTGCCTGGTTGTTTAAAGGGACAGGTGCTGCAAAGTGTACATGACGATATGGGGCATCAGGGCATTGAACGAACCTTGGGGCTGCTGAAGCAGAGGTGTTTTTGGTCCGGTATGCAGGAGGATGTGGAGGAATGGGTAAAGAAGTGTCAACGTTGTATTCTGACTAAGATGCCTCAGCCTAAAGTCCGTGCCCCGGTGAGAGCATTTTTGGCTTCCAGACCCCTGGAAGTCATTGCAGTAGACTTCACTGTCTTAGAGCCTGCTTCTGATGGGCGTGAAAATGTTTTGGTCGTCACTGACGTGTTCACAAAGTTTACACAGGCGTTTCCCACCAAAGACCAAAAGGCCGATACCACAGCAAAAAATTTGTTGAAAGAGTGGTTTATGAAGTATGGAGTCCCTGAGAGGTTGCATTCCGATCAAGGTCGAAATTTTGAGAGTGAGGTTATTGCTGAGCTGTGCAGACTCTATGGGGTGAAAAAGACCCGCACGACCCCTTATAGGCCACAGGGAAATGCACAGTGTGAACGGTACAATCGAACACTTCACAACTTGCTACGTACGTTACCACCAGAACGTAAACGACGATGGCCTGAGTACTTGCCCGAGTTAGTCCATGCATACAATGTTACTCCACATGCCACTACAGGGTTTTCTCCTTATTATCTACTGTTTGGGGTACAGCCACATCTGCCCGTTGATGCTTTGTTGGGTAGTGAGGAGGTCTCTGAGGGAAAGCGAGATTGGTTGTCTGTTCATCAAGAGAGGTTGCGCTATGCCCATGAGAAAGCTAGGGAGCACTCACAGGAGAAAGCCCTAGAGAGAGTGAATCATCTGAATGAAAAGGTATTTTGTCCCCAAGTCAGTGTGGGTGAGTTGGTGTATCTGCGCCAGCGGTCTCCAGGTAGGAATAAGATTCAAGATGCCTGGAGTCCAGTTGTTCACAGAGTCGTGAATGTAGTAGGTACAACTTACACTGTTGAGCCAGTGGAGGGAGGACCATCAAAACGGGTTCACAGGTCAGAGTTGCGTCCAGGTGCCGTACCTACTCCTCGACCTAGAAGTAAGAAGAAATCTCAGCCAGATGTACAGCCTGTGATAATGGATGAGAATGAGGCTTCTGAGCCAGATTTTGTGGTACTAGAGGAGGTGGTGCAACCATCTGTGCGGGTGTCTGCAAACACTCCAAGCAATTCGGAGGCACTGGCTAATTCAGGATTGGTCGCTGACAGCTCTGGAGGTAGTCAGGTAGAAAGATCAGGGGATACTGGTAGAGACTCTGTATTCAGGTACACTCCATCAGATCAAACAGAGTTTACAGAGGAGCAATCCCAGTTGCAGAAGCTAGAAGCTGGTGAAACACACCAGACAGTCCAGAGAGAGGTGCCAGTTCCAGCTGTTCGCAGAAGCAAGCGAGCAACTGCAGGTGTCCATTCAAATCCTTTTCACACACCCAGGTCTGCTTGTAATGCGGTGAGTGTCAGCACAGATATGGTGTCTCAAGTACTGGCCAGCATTGGCACCGCATTGTTTGAGAAAGCTTTACAGGGTGCCATGAATGCGGAAATATGTAATTGAGCGAGTCATCGAGGACGCTGACTTATTTGCAGGGGAGAATGTAACCGGGTGGTATATCTAAATCCCTGGTCACATAAACATGCCTTAAAACATTAATGGAGTGCATATTGAGATAAAACAGTTGTGCTGACATATTTGGGATATGTATCATACGGGGATAAATGTTTAACATGTGCTTAAACCTTTCATTGGTATTGGGCCACAGGATCCCATCAAGTAAAAAAGGTTTATGCTTATTTTGTGGGGGTCTGTTTCACAAAGAGAGCACCAAATCATTTAATTATTTTGACTCTCAGAGAAAAATGTATTTCAATACTATAGGAGTACATATGAATATGTGCTGCAAAGCATCCATAAAAGACACAAATACTGGGCTAGTTTTTCAAAAAGTGAAAAACTTTTCAAAAAATGGACTACTCTGGATATTGCCATTCTACAGTTATAACATCAGACAGTACCATGTTTCTCTATTGCATTATTTTCCTGTTATCTCTGTAAAGGTGCTTTGAAACAATCTCTATTATAAAAGCACTATATAAATAAAAGTTGCTTGACTCTGATAAATGGTACTGACGTATTTCCATATCCATGTGCTATAGTATTAATATGGTATATGTCCAAAAAGCATGGTAATGCTATGATTCACTTTGATACATATCTACAGTGTACTGTTCGTTTTGACAGGAAAATGTCTTTACCTGCAGTCATATGAACTGCTCGCAAGCTTCAAATGCAAGTGTTGGAAGATTATATATAATCCGTTGCTGTCAATCAATAGGATCCAACTGTAGGTTTGATTCCACTGACATTTTTTTACTGACATTCATTTGTTACTGTTTAAGGAGAAAGACAATGCTACAAATGATTCAGTGAATCTGAATGATGGTGATTGTGATGATTCACTATACGATTTAGACCATTTTGAAAATGGCTGAAGTAAGGAGATTTGTGGCATGTTGGAGATATGGCAGGATGATGCAGCATCTCATTTCCTGGTGGAGGGAGCACTGGATTACAGAATGGCCTCAACAACCTCAATTGAGAGACCAGAGTCTATGACCTGGGCCCCTTCAGAGGCCAAGCCCCAGCTTCCACAGTTCTTTGTGGGGGTTAAGTATCAATTCCCCTGCCTCAGAATTTCCCAGGAAGAGCCATCGAGGAGAGACATGAGGTCTGAAACCACACTCTGCCTGGCCACTATGAGGTGATTAATCCAGAAGTCCCGGGAGCAGAGTGATCAGGTAAAAGTGTCTGCCGTGTTTGCGCCATAGACTCCAGTCCGGAAGAGTGGGGTGCGTTAGAGAGAATCACAGTGGACAGCGAGATGTATCTCGAGAAGCAAACCAGTCCAATTGGCCTCCATAACTGATTAACCTAGATTCCCGGGCCTCAGCCCCAGTCTCGGTAAGATGTCTGCTTCCTGACTTTGGACCCCGGGGATGAAAGCAGCTTTCCCTGGGACAGCAGGAGGATTTGGTGCACCAGTTTGCAAAGTGGACAGGATTGTAAACCCTCCCTAATAATTTCTATAGACGACCACCGATGTGTTGTCTGAATAGACAAGCACATGGTGGAGCCTGAGGTCTAGGAGGAAGGTTCTGAGAGCCATGAAGACATCATCTCCAGACAATTGGCGAGGTGCCATGAGAGGATCTGCGTGACCTTTTTCATGCAAAAAGGCCACCACTTCAGGGGCTTCATGTAAGCAGGCCAGAAGGTATAACATTGGACACTGAGGTAATCAGACCCAACAGTTTCTGAAACTGTTTCACAGTGAGTGACTGGCCTAGCTTTATCCGTTTTACAGTCGATAAGATTGATTCAATGTATGTCGCGGGAAGACGTGCATGCATCGTAACCAAATCCCATACCATGTCTAGAAAAGTGGTCCTCTGTACTGGAGAAAGCACATTCTTAACCTTAACCTCAAAAATTGCATGTGAGCAAGAATGACACCATTAACGGCTGCTACTAAACTAAAAATCAACCAATCATCGATGTAGCTGAGAACGGATATACCCTGAAAAGGAGTGGTGCTTGTGCTGTGTCCATGCATTTGGTGAATGTGAAGCTGGGTGATAAAGCTAAACTGAACGGAAGGACCCCATACACCTTGTGATACGCCTTGCCCTTGAAGGCAAACCTCAACAACTTCTTGTGTTGTGGAAAGATGGATGTATGGAAGTATGTATCCTTGAGATCTATCATCATAAACCAGTCCTCAGATCTAATCTGAGATATGATTTATCTCAAGTTTAACCTTTTTAACTTGAGCTGCATGATTGAGTGACTGCAGGTCTAAAATGAGACACAGCTCCCTATAATTCTTTGGAATAATAAGATACCAGTTGTGGACACCGGATTCTCTGTCTGAGGGAGGTACATATTCTATGGTCCCTTCCCCAACACAGTTTTTAACTATTGTTCAACAACCAAAGCCTGCTCGTGGGTCACTCAGTGTGCAGGACCCAATGAGATATATTCGACAGAAGCTGCTACACTTCCAGAAATTCTACTAGGGGCAAGTTTTTCGAGACTGCCCTCTGGTGTTTCTTGAGCAACCAGCTGGTCCAATTTTCCCTCTTGAACCCTCCTTAGAGGGGGTGAGCATCTCAGTGCCACTACATTTCTGGGTGGACACTGAGATATGGCTTACTGGAGACCGCTGCACCCTGAGGTATGCAAGGTGGCAGGGTTGACAGAACGGGAAATCGGGACCATATGATGGGAACCTCGAAACTGTTCCCTGGTATTTCTCCAAACAGCCAAACTGATTGCTTTGAGCCCCTCCTTAGAGGGGCAAGTCTCCCAGTGCCGCTACATTTTTTGGGCGGACACTGAGATAAGGGCTCAGCAGAAACTGCTTCTCCCCTTACCACACAAGGTGGTGGTGTTGGCAGAATGGCCCGCTGAGGGCACTGAATAGAAATGGGCACTGTCATGTGAGGTGTTAACGACTTCCCACCCGAGACAAAGAGAACCAGCCTTTCGAGACTGGTCTCTGGTATTCCTCAATCGACCAATTTGGTGCCGTTAAGCGGTAAACCAGCAGGGAACGGCTAAACCGATTGAGCTGTTAACCACTTCCCTTGAAGTGGACTACCCTCAGAGGCCTAGCGCTAATGGCATAAGGACCCCTTCCCCTCAGCCTTCTTGTCAATGACGATGGTTCTCAGACCCGTCCTTCCCCGTGAGGGCTGCATTTGAGAATGCATCCCCGATCCCACTGCTCTTAGGTGGAGCCTGGGTAATGACACTCTGTTCTGAGTGGCACACTGTGAGGAGCTGACTTTTAGATGTTTGGGGCTGCTGCCACTTAGCAGCCCCCCAAGAGCTGAGAGCTGCCACCATCTGTTTGGGGGCTTCCTGAAACTCTTACTCTTATGTACTTGATAGGAGGCCGGTATCTTCCACGATCTTGACACCTAAATGTAGAGATTGGGAAAAAACGGATAGGAAATTTGATACCTGAAATACCAGTAACCGCAGAGCATGCTTCTGAACCAAGGGAAAGGGCACTGGATCTGGCAGAACGACAGCAAAAATAACGCCAGCACCAGGTGGGAGCAGAGAGTCCATATTGGCCACAATGTACACAGCCGGCACCCTCGAGCGCTGACTGTGCATGCTCTGCTCCCAAACACACAACAAGATTGTGCGTATCCCCATCCATGATTGCAGTGTGGGCATTGAGGAACACGCAATCTAAAATGCTGCTCGCCATATTTCTTATATTTCTTTCCTTTCTCAGATGGTAGACAGATAACACCAAATAAGACAAACATTCCACATTTAGCGCTTGCTGAAGACACTTAGAAGCTGCTGCCGCTGCTTTGTTTGGCATGCCTTTATAGTTTCCGTGTTCATGATGTCAGCTGCCTCTTATGTCCCTTCACACCATTGGCTTGATTTCACACATGCTTTTCCACAGCGTCAATTGATGCAGTGCGAGTTCCCTTGAAAGGGAACCCATTTCACAGATTCATAGAAAGAACAGACTCAAAAGATTTATTTGCGAATTGATTATTTTAAGTCCTAAAGTATTCACAAAAAATAATAGCAATAACAGAAAATTGATTATCACATGTTCAAACGTTGATTATTGTGCCATAGCACTGTGTAATAACTAATGAAATCTATGGCAGAATGTGGCTAATCTACCAATAAATCCCTGCCTAACAACTTAAAATAACATAAGGCACAGTAACATATTACAAATGGTTTTCATGCAGCAATCAAAGTTTTAGGGGCTTATTATGTTGGCCAAAATGCATGTAGATCTATTATAAGACCATTTGTCTGTATTTTGTGTTCACATTGACATGATTTATGTTTTTCATCTAGCAATAGTGGTCGTAGTCTCACACAGTTAAACTCAATTAAATGTAGCTTTGCCAATAGGATTCCTTGTCCTGGGGCAAGTTCATAATATGAATACAATTAATAGTCTACACAGGAGGCCACAATGCAAACATTCCACAAGAGTCTAGCGGCAGGGATGTCTACTGTGAACCCAAATCATACTGCCATGTTTTTATTGCGGTCTCAGCTCAAGTACAGTGGTTATAGTTTTCTGAGGCAGGCAGGGAGAGCGAGACAGAGAAAAAGAGGAGGATGGAAATACTAAACAGTCATCCCAAACTCTCAGCAGATCACTTGCACGGCTACTTACACAAGAGCAAGTGTTCAAGTCAGTACTTATAAACACTATAGTTTCATGCTCCACAAACAGGACATTTAAATTTAAGTTCATGTGAGGGAAAGTTTGCAAATGTACATGCTGACAGATATTGGAAACTGACCTGTATTAGACCCCTAAATACTTTTGATTCTCTTTAGAATTAATGACTGGTGACAGAAATCTTCCAGTGACATCCCAAAAAGAAGAGAGAACAGATGAGCTTTCCACTGTTTATGAGCAGAGCTGGTGTGTATATCAGAGGCTGAAGGTGGTCTGATTCCTTAAGAAGTGAAAAGCGGTGTGTGTGTGTGTGTGTGTGTGTGTGTCAGTGCTTGGGAGGTTGTGATTAAGGTTTTCTCTGTGAGGAAAGACCACCAGGAGATTGTGCTTGCATTTTGAATTAATATTTGATTGTACGAGTGTGTGAAGGATAAATGGAGTAAAAAAAAACAATATTACATTTATATTTATGATGCTTTATTTATAGAATCTTTATTGATCAGAATTAGGACAATGTGATGAAGATTGAGTATGACAATAAGTAGACACCTGCATGTGAATTTGCATTTTTTATGTTTTTTTTTATCCTCATTTTTTGTTGCTTTTCTTGAACATAATGCGGCTGTCAGTTTCTCTGCCAAACTGTTGATCTTGGCCTGCTTATCTCATCTATAACTTTGCCTGATGTGCTGTGGCAAGCTCATCATTCATTAATATTAATTATTTTCTTGATAAAACATATTCATTTTCAAAGCATTGTTACCAAAGCATGCTCCTGAAGTAAACACATAAAGTTGTGGAGATAACTCTTGACAAACAGGCTGTTCAGCGTTCATGTTGGCACTCGCATATTTATTATACTTATGGGTTGTAATGCTCAGAAAGTAGCTTTTATGCAAGCAAATACCCAAACTGATATCATCTGTTCTTTTGACTGTATAAGTGTCTAATAATGATGATCTGTTAGAGGTCTATTGTTTGTTTTGAGCACCAAGCAACCACAGCTGCAGGCACAGAAAAGCATGATCATTGGAATAAGCATTGGCAGGTTTCTGCAGCATTTAGTTTCTTGTTTTCTAAAGAAAACCCAGCACAATAATGGCATTTGTTATTCAAATAATATTTAATTGTTATTGATCATTCTAAGAGCAAGCCAAAGGTACAGCGTAAAAAAGTGGGTATTGCATTTAAGTCATTTAAATTTTCTTTTATATAATATATATATAACAAGAATTAAAAAATATAAAAAAATGTAAAAGAAAATGTAAATGATTGACAAAAAATATGGCAAAAAAGTGTGTTATTAGATATTTAATAACACTTTCTGGGACCCCCTTATATGATATGTAGAGGGGGGGAAACAAAATAACATGGCTACATTGTACTAATATGTTCCCTTCTTTTAGTTAAATTGTCAGTAAGTTTGAAAATAATTGGACTAAGAAACAAACTTTCAGTTATTTGCAAATGTGCATTGGTTAAATCTAAGTGCTTGCACAACGTAAGTGCTCAGTGTAATAAAGATATCATGTCCTCCATAAAGCTTTAACAGCCTTGACAAGCTGATTTTAAAAACCATGTAGCACGGGCAACCATGACAGGGCAATCACACAACATTACAACTATGGTAGAAAAGTGCAGCCTCCCTACACATAAATCTAGTGTGATGTTTGTAACCTCGGCCTGAACCATACTCCGAGAGGAAAAGAAGCAAGTTCCTGATGGATTACAGCACAGTGACCTTTAGGCAAGAAGTGATGAATATGTCTGAAGACATCTGTGGGACTCCAGAGTCATAAGCAATGGCATTACTAGCAGAAACCAGACACTAATAATGAGAGCATTATTGCAAAATTCCAGCATCAAGATGTATTGTTATTAACCAAACTCAGCTAAGAGTGAAGTGATGAGTGTTGTGTGAAAATCTTTAGGCGTGTATTGCAAATGAGCATCTTTTTCTTGGAAACTCTCTTTAAAGAGTTTTTTTCCTCCGTAAAGATTGGCTACAGCTTGCATTCTTGATCATTTATAATAGTAACAAATAAGTTCATAAAACGCTGTGCGATGTCAATGCTGAGCATGGATTTTCACAGAGTGAGATTTATCCAGTTGTGAATAATCACTTGGGTAATAAGGTCACATCTGGTCCTAATTAAAAACAGTTTTATCAATGGATGGTGTAACATTTTACTGTGACACAACACTTTCAAGCATATTTCCCTTCATCCCTGTCAATAATAAGGACATACAGGCTATGTGACAACATATTTATAAGTGCTAAAAGTGGTGAGAGTTGTACAGAAAACAGAGAAACCAGTCAGGATCTGATAATCATGCACATACACAACAACACATGCAAAACCACCTTATTATTCTAGGTTATCCTGTAATAACCATACACAATAATTTGCCATGTGTAAATCCATGAATAACCAGACATTAAATGTCTAATTGCTATTTAACAGTGCTGCTGTTATATACTCAAAGCTTAATATGTGACTCCATTGTGACCGTAAAAGCAAAGTTCTCACAAAACCCCAAGCTATTTAGATGATTCATAGTCCTCTCATGGAAGTTTCGGCAGTGTTTTGTTTTTAAAAGTTGATTGTGGATTCCAGAATTCTTAACTTATTGTGCTTGAGTATTCATTGCAATTTCACTTTACTGTGCATTTAAAGGTTAAATGTAAATGTAAATATAGACTTACTGTTCTGCTTCAATATAGTCAGGACCAAGAAGAACATGGTTGGAGCAAAATGCAATATATTCCTGTGATGAGAAAGATGTACTTTCAGCCTTCAGAAATAATTCTAATGTCATTCTAATCACTATAATGTTCAGCACTCAAGAAACATTCCGTATTATTATTAATGTTGAAATGATCTTGTGAAACCCATGATATTTTTTTTATTCTTTGAATATACCAGTTTAAAAGAACAACATTTATTTGAAATATAAATCTACTGTAACAAATGCAATTATTGTCGTGTTTGAATTATTTATTGTGTCCTTTAAAAAAAAGTATTAATTACTTCCTTTCTTTAAAAAGAACATGAACCCAAGACTTTTAAATGTTGCTGTATGCTGTATGTTCACATTTAATTGAAGACCCTTATCTAGAAAATGTGACTGTTGTTGTAAGTTAAAAAAGAAAATGTATTGCTCAAGGGCTTGAGAAATGCAATTTCCTTAACATGTGCCGGTGGGAAAGAAAAAGGGAGAGACAGAATGCTAGTGAGAGGCAATTATGTGGACTCGAAGTGATAGCTGATATCATCTAATCAAAGCGGTAAAATAAGAAGGGCAGGGCTCAGCTCCACAGCTGCCCTGAATGAAAACTCACCATTTCTCAGAGGAGGAAGAGAGCGAGAAATTGCTCTTACAGCTCACAGATGGGAACGAAGGGGGAAAAAATTCTGGCAGAGCAAAAAGGGGGATATGAGTTTTAATAGTCTCCCCACATCTGTTTATTTAAAGAAGAAACCATTGTGTCATTCAGTTATTCTAAGCTTTGTGGTGGCCAGCGTTTGGGCCCACAGTGATTGCTCCAACAAAGCGGCCCATAACACAACAGGAGCTACAGCCGTAAGGCAGTAAAAGGAAGAATCGTTGCAAAGGTTTCACATTACCTGCTCATTCTTTATGTCTCCATTACCAGTCAGGCTTTTTGCAACAGTTGGGGGCATAGGGTGACGGGAGAGGGTGATAGTTGGGCTGATTATGGAAGTGGAATCCTGCATGCCTTTTTTGACACTTACCCTTTACTGTCACAAGGTTACTAAAGGTTCAGTGAGCTTGTGTTTTACAAGCTATGCCTCTTTGAGATACCAATACAGGGCTGACAAGATGTTTGAAACAGGCTTCAGAAATTCAGAGAACATCTTCCCACCATAACCACAGCTTGACAGGTGTGGTTATGTTTTATTTGGCTGTGAATATTTTATACTCTCTAAACTAATACACTTTTGAAGTATTTGTGTAATGAATGCAGCTTGCCAAAAACATCAACTAATTGGCGTATTAACTATTATGAAAGAATAGCAGGGCTGTGCCGAGTTACATGTGGGTGTGGGACACAACACCACAGACCAATCATTTAGTTCAAATTTTAAAGAATTATTCATACCTGAATTATTTGCACACCTGACCTTGTTTCCAAAGCTTTAATTATGAACAAACAACTCTCAGGTCTGCATTTGCATGACTTTAGCATTGCTCTTTGATTTTTAAATACCATTAATGCCTATAAAGAAGGTTTGTGGTTGCCACTCATATTTACTGTCAGGCTTTGTTGTGTCTCATGCAGGAAAATTCCTCAATGCTGCACTCCATGTTTGTTGGATTAAGGTCATGTCTGTGAGGGGTTATGTCTTTATTGGTCGGCCCATATGCACACATGGCATTCTTCTCCTCTTTGCAATGGTATGATGGGCCCTTAGGCCTGTATAAATAGTCACTTGTAGTATGGAAAGGGAAGGGGGCCATGTGTTAGAACAGCTGGTCTGTGAGTGTGTGCGCTGATCAAGGGAGTTGATTCCTGTGGGTTCAAACAGCACTTGGCAAGATATCGGTCCTCCTATCTGGTGTCAGTCAGAAGAAGGGATGGCAGCTGATGGCAATGCCGGAATGGAATGAGACTGATTGAGGTTTTTAGTCAACATCCTCCCTGACTGCAATATTGATGTCTGGATTCCAGAGGACACTCCACATAGATACCGATAATACTCCCTGAAAGGCTCAATATACTTGTGTGTTTTTTTCTTTTCGTTTTGCTGTATTCATGAAAAAGAATGATGAATCACAGTTATGCCTGGAATTAATTACTTGAAAGAAAAAATGAAAACTATAAACCAGAATGATTATGTTGCACTTTGAAGCTTATCACTTAATTTGTTCTGGACAACACTGGGCAGCTGTCTATATCTCTATTATGGCCCTAACAACAGTTGTTGGTGTGTTTAGAGCTGCAATAAAACCAAGAGCAGCTGCTTTGTGTACTTCTTATAGGAATGTTAATATCAGTTTAATCATTTTAATTTGAAACCAGTCCTATAAGAATCCACCATGAATAAATTAAGATCCAACTAGATAAACTGACACTCAAATTTATCCCCCAGTTAATTCTTGGAGAACCTATATTTGTTTACCTGGTAGGATCAAAACAGAATTTGGATCCAAAATAGCGTTAAAACATGTTTGCATAAAACTTTCAGAATATTTTATAGTGAATTAAATATATATATGTTCTACTCCTCCATGTGCTAGCCAATGGTTCCCTATGATACCAGGATGAAATCCTTAGAGCCTTATATGAAATTGAGAACTTCTGGGACGTTATGTATCGGAGAACCCAAAGCAGCCCAGTAGCACCACAGACTGTCCAGGAGCTCACTGATGCCCTGATCCAGGTCTGAGAGGAGATATATAATGGATTTTAATGGATATACAGTGGAGTTCGGTTATGTCGACGGCCTTGGGGGTTGCAAAAAGGCGTCGAGATAACCGTTTAGCGAGATAACCAACACCCAATATGGCGATTTTTTTTTTTTTTAATATATATATATATATACATATTTTTATAGCATGCCGATCGCTTGTGAGTGCTTTGGGTTGGGGATAAGGCAGCACTCACTGCTCCTTGAGAGGAGTAAGAACGATATGAGCTTTCACTTCAGAGAGTCTCCAAAAGTCTCCAATTGCTCCAGATAGTCGCTAGTCTTTTTTTTGAAAATTTGTGCTAGAGTGGTCTGAAAACTCGCTAAATATAGCGACAAAGGCGCCAAGTTGGCAACACTGACCACGTGCAACGCGAACTCGGCGCATGCGCAAAGAACTCTCAGTCACGAGATAACCATGTGAAGTGGCGTATATGTCCCTCGTTTTTGCTTGAGATACTAAGATTCGGTGACATTAAAGAATCAACGTAACCGATGAGAAAATACTGAGACACATAGGGGGTTGGCGGTTCCACTTCAAAAACGTCGATAAAATAGGATTGGCGAGTTAACCGTGACTTGAGATAAGTGAACTCCACTGTATTTATAATGGATTTTAACAGAAATATATTAAAGTTAAAAGCATATGTATTATATATTATTATAATTTAAATGGTTGATTGATGTATGTGAAATATGTGCAACATTAAATATGTGCAACATTATCAAAATACGTTGCAATGTTGTTGTATTCATTGTTTGATATAGAGTGTGTGTTCTGTCTGTATGATTTCAATGTTTTGTTATGTAGAATTATTGGAATATTGTTCCTCCAGTACTGCCATGACACAATGAGATAAAAAAGGGGGGGGGGGGGGGGGGGGTGGATTATGTGAGTTTATTCTAATTAAAGCACGGGTGAGTTTTTGTTTGGGGTCATCCATCAGGGTCAAGAATTTGGCAACAGCACCCCACGGATTATTGTAAGGAATCTGTTTCTCATTAAGGCCACGTAAAGTGTAAGAAAGGTATTCTTAGATTAGAGCAAAAATAAAGGCACATTATTTGTATCCATATAAAGTGAATTATTTATTTTAAAACCATATAAATTGGCAGTACAGGTTGAGCTAAAATTACAATCAGTGACTTTGTATTGTTTTTGTATGCTATACTTCCCCTATACTCCCTATACTTAATAACTAAAGCATGATAGCCTAATCAAACTAGTAATGTTTACTAATTGAAGTTAAGGCCCAGTCACACAGCGAAAACGCATGAAGAACGCACGAATTACGCACAGATTTTCGTTTCTGCGCAGCGTGTGCGTCATATGCGTAATTAGTCGGTGGAACGAACGAGGACCGTCAGTGATTGTAAGTGGATGTGCGTCGAAGGTGGTTTGTGCGTGATTTTGAGTTTTGAACGGTTCAAAAATTTTCTGACGCACAGATGTGCGTCGGTGTGCGTTATTTATGAGTCGGCGTGCGTAGTTTATGCGTTGAGTATGCGTGACATGCGTGGGACACGCGTCGGCCGTCAGTGCTTATGCGTCGGAACTGGTTCGAAAGCGCGCACGTCCACTGACGCCCCACCTTCATATCACTCATGAACCGCGCACCGCGGCGCGCGTATCACGTTCATTCCACTGACAATGTGGATTCTGAAAGTGCTTGTTCGTGGAACGTTCGCGAAGCGCGCGTGTTGGGACGCGCTCCGGCAGTGATTCATGCGTCGGGTGTTCGTGGAATACTTTGGTCAATTTCTCTACGCACAAGCACGCACAAACCCAATCTATGCGTGATTTGTGAGTAATTCATGCGCGATCGGCTGTGTGACTGGCCCTTTACTCTTATAATGAGCACAGAAGGACTTTGTACAGTGACTTCATTGCATTTGTCCTATTGTTGAGGCTTGAATCAAAGATATGTGCTGTTCATTTAAATTAATCCTCAT
The DNA here is from genome assembly GCA_037043235.1 of Rhodeus uyekii. Classification (NCBI taxonomy): domain Eukaryota; kingdom Metazoa; phylum Chordata; class Actinopteri; order Cypriniformes; family Acheilognathidae; genus Rhodeus; species Rhodeus uyekii. Next base: position 7,359,373 of record JAWRVZ010000010.1, on the reverse strand, counting down.
TTAAAGTAAAAGCATGCAGTTCTTTATTGCATGAGCATCTAGCTTATTTAAATCCTGCCAAAAAAAACAGTTGTTTCTAAATGTTTTTCTCTGTCCATTTAGATCTCCTTTAAATCCAGGTAAAGCTGTTAAGGATTCAGGTATTAAGAGAAAATAGCAAGAAAGGTGTTTGATGAACAACATGCTTGCCGTGGTTATTTTGCTGCAATATTTAAATCCACCACAATAAAATTGGAATGGTTACTTTCTTAGGTGGTTGTTGATCTTACTATAAGAGACTGAGTGAGTCAACTATTATCTCTGGATCAAATCATGGTCCTCTCAAGACTTCTGACTCACAGGGTATAGAGTTCCCTACATCCATCACCTAGAACTGGTGCAAAAACGTCATTGTCAGATCTGACCATCCGTAACTGACATTGAGTTCATTGTTTAGGGTCAGAAGCTTGGTGCACATTGGCCTAAAGGTACATTCCTAACTCCAGATAGTGTTTGAAAAACAAAGCCTCTTTTATGCAAGGTGGACCCACTGATCCTCTATCCTAAGCATCCCCAAATGCCCCCTTTTGATGTTCAAGTGTGAACTTGTATGTTATCATTTTACATATAAGGAGTCCACCTGTTTTTCACAGATCACAGTTACATTTTATATCTGAACTCAGAGTTGATGTTGCTTTTAGCCAATGTCTTTTTTTCTATTGTCTAATCGACTAGACATGGTGGAACAAGCCAGGAATATCATTTTCAAACATTCCTACCCTGGATCAAGCTGAAATGACATTTGCCCCAAATGCATTTACCATTTGCCGACAGTGAAATGTAAGATTTTATTTCAGAAGATCTTGTCTAAAATTGTAAAAAAAAACTATATTGCATGGTAACAGCTGTGTTACCATGTCAAAATATGGCATGGTAACAGCTATGCATTTTAGCAAAGGCCAAATATTTCAAAAATCTCTTGAAATAAATCCATTACAGATGCAGTAGCATCTGATAAAAGAAAACCAACTTTCCACTGAACTTTGGTAGATTCCTTCAGGAAAACACATAGGCCCTATGTAGTTATATTTAATGAGCATAGCTGGAAACTCACATTTAAGTTGCATGACGTTGGCTTGACTTAATACTCTGAAACATTTGACTCCAAATTAAAACATGTTTTTAGCCTAGGTCTACGGAAACTGTTTTCTACGACTATCAAGACAGTGTTTACGTAAGAGATCCTCTTGCGTGCCCTCCTTAATGAAAATGTGTACTATATACTGTTTATATACTGTCGTACAAAGAGAAATTAAGAAACAGGGTGAAAGGATGAGAGAGACAGAGAGAAAATTGTTTAGGATTTTATATTGTGTAGTGGCAATTTTACTTCATGTAATGTATGTGTTTGCATGACAACCGACAACTGTTTTTAGTGGAAAAACATGCATGTTGTATCTGTTATGTCAGCACATTCACAGCTAGTGTCTAAAAAGAGGTGGTATGTTAGCTAGATATCCTGTGGATCCTTAGAAGTGGTTCCTCCGAACCTAGAGAATGAGAGATGTTTGTATGTCCTTATAGATATTCAATTAGTTCAACATGAAAAAATCATGTGTGAAGTATGTATTTAAGTCAGCTCATGGTGGGCAATGCTATCCTTCTTGTAAGAATTTGGAAAAAAAGAAGCTCCAAAAACAAGTGATTTTGGTTTTCATTGCAGTCTCACCACTAGATATTAGTATATTAATATGATATACTATTTATATATTATAACCTAGTATATTTTCAGCAAGGCTTGTTCAGCAATAAAGTTGCGGGTTGTTTTTTAACTTTCATGCATATTCCCAAAATCAAATGACTTGATACTGCCCATAACGCACGTCATACATGTTCGACAAAGTCTGGGAAACAACAGTACAGCCGGTTTTTCTAACTCAACTTCTGTTCTGAGGTAATCCAAACCTTTAGGAGAGAAACCATTCCTGAACCATCATGCCCCACCTCCATTTTCCCGCCCCTTACTTGACGTCGAGATTTGCAACAACAAACGGTCTGACCAATAGAAATTCCTAAAAGTTCCGCAGGAGTAGAATAGATAAAGCAAAACTAGCGGGTCAGAAAGGGGCCAGTGTGTGAATTTGAACTCCGTGTTATTATCTGTTCGCGTTCCTAAGCGTACTTAATGACGGACGACAAGAGCACGCCCGTGAATTTATCAGCTCGGTCGGGGAAGCGTGATGTTAGTAACTCGCGAGGACATTTGGATGTGAGCGCGAGACGCGAAAGGACGAGCTCGTGAGCTCTTCACTTCTGCCCACAAGAAAGACAAGAGGCTGAAGGAAGAATCCGCACTGTCAGTCGGACACGAACCGAGAAGATGGAGTGAACAAGCCGTTTGCTGGAAATAGCTATTTTCGTAATTCGGGCTTTATATAAAATATATAAAAAAACATGGATTACAGGAAAATGTGTTTATAAATTCACCGCAGTTGTGGAACAAACTTTTTTCTTTTGGATGGACCTTGCAAACATGATCTAAGCTGAGGGATTGTTCCCTCCATATATGCAATGGAAACATGAAATATGCATGCTTACAACTGACCTGACGGCAACCAAACGATTACAGACTTCGATATGGCAACTTGTGCAAGTTTGCTTCGGGGCGCGCGCACTTCAATTTGGCCTTTCGCATGTGTGCTTGTGTGTTTTAGCTGTTTTTGCATCGCCTCATCCAACCACCACGGCCGTCGGTTGATTTGTTGGCAAGCGATATTAAACTGCCAGTCGGAGCCCGAATGTCATTACGCTTATGACCAGTATTTGCACGCCTGCGAATCGATCCTGAGCGGCCAGAGGAAGAAGTGTCCCAGTCATTGCATCTCGTCGCTGGTGCAGCTCAACCTGACAAAGAGCGGACCGCCACTGGAGGACTGCAGCTGCGCCTCGGATCCCCGCTGCCGGGAGATTAAACGAGCCATCGAGCCGTGCTTGCCCAAAACGAGCAGCATGGGCTGCACCGAAGCCCGGCGCCAGTGCGAGAGGGACCACCAGTGCCGAAGCGCAATGGGCGATTATTTATTCCACTGCGGGAAACTCTTTAGCGGCTCCAGCTGTTCGAACCCGTGCCGCAATGTCATCTCGTACATGCGCAAACTACCCAAAGCTCAACTCCTGGATTCTTGCGTCTGTGATGGATCGGAGCGGACTATCTGCGAGTTTATCAAAACTAGTATGAAAAGCCTTTGCTTTGACTCTCCCCCCGCGGATGAAGAAGGCTCCAGTGGCTTGGACGATGATGAGCCTGATGATGAGGATTACCCAGAGCCAGAACCCACGAGGAACACAGGTTCTGCTTTTGTGGCATGTTCTGTTTTGACTGTGGTGGCATCCATTTTGGCTCTAGTGCCGCTTCCTTGATCACTTTGAAGGCGAGTTAATGATCTGCTCCAACGGCTGTTCGGGAATAGTGCATTTTTGTCCCATTTTTTTCCTGCTTTCCAACTCATTTATGGCGAGCTGTTATATCAACATTTATTCCTTAAAACGGTCTAGTATTTGTTGTGCTTTTAAAAAAATCATAGCAAGTAACACAATAGTGACTACCAGCTTTTGTTAGATGTTCAGTGGTTTCTAGTACTTGTTTTTAAGTTACTAGTAACTATCCCTAATTTTTTTTTCTAGTCTCACAAGTTACATTGCTTTTATTGGTCATATGCAATGACCTATTACTTTGTAACCATTCCAGTCAAAACCAATCTTACCAGAAAGTAAAAAAAGAAATGCTACCAGTTGACTGGTGTGTATCTTCAGTTTAGTACTTGGAAAAGTGGGATAGGTTATATGTGAACCACTTGTCCCCATAAAATTTTATGGCAAAAGTCAGCAAGTATTAGTAAGAATGAATGCAGTGAAGTAAAAAATAGTCACTATTGGATTACTTGCTAGCAAGAAAAAATATAAACATAAAAATAGACATACTTAGCTTTAAGGAATAAATGTTAATAGAGCTTGACATGATTTTTTTTTTCTCCAAAGAGTGCAAGTTAAGCTTTGTGTGACATATAGGTGCAGTTCCTATCCTGAAAGTGTTACATTGTAAATGTGTTTTGATTCACTATGCAAATTTAGCATTTCAGATTCGGTCCAGGTGGACAATGTCTCGTTTAATGTACGATTCAATTGACAAGCTAAAATTCTGATTCTGAAGTTATTTAAGAGCAGGGATTCAAAGTACTTTATGTCAGTCAACTGCCTTAATCACCAACTTGCCTATTTCAAGTGCTGTTTTGTAAAAGACAAATTTATTTCCATAAAGATATAGAAAAAGTTTATTTTGTTACCTAGACATTTTAACAGTGAAAGTTGTAATTATAAAACTGTGCACTGCCAATGTAAAACTAGATTTGTTTTTAAATATGTAAAGTATTTTTTATAAAGTTGCATACGACTTAAAAGTATTTGGAATGCTGGAAAGAATGAGTAGATCTCTATATTAGCTAACATTTGATAAACCTTATGAAAGTCCCAGAGATACATGAGAGATAACTTTATTTTTGTCATAAAGTAACCTTCAAAACAAAGGGTGATGATTCCAGCTTTAAAGGGAATTTAAATGTTTGTTGTAATTATTTTCCTTTTAAGATATTGTACAGTGTACAGATTTTCAGAGAATCTTTTAATTGTGTTATCTAAGATGAACTATTTACTGTGTAGAAATGTCTAAATCCACTGTATGACTGCCTCAGTGATGTTCTTTTATAGAAGGCATAAAAACTAAAGTGCAAAGACTCAAATCGAGAATGTGTATTTTATTTATGTTTTCTATATAGTTCATAGTGTCAGTAGGAACTTTCAACTCATTGACTCCATGCATGGATCCCGATGCTAAATCTAGAATATGCAGGTTAGCACAGCGGAGCTTTTCAGGAACAGATTAAGTATCACACACATAAGAAGCTTGAAGCGCTGACACACGACTTCGCAAACAGAAGTGTTTGCTGAAGACATAAACTCCAATATTTGGATATCTTTAGAATGTGAACACAAAAGCGCAAGTGGCTTTTCCCTGGGGTGTCCGTGTTGCATCTGGGCCAAGACTGACAGAGGTTTATTTATTTTTCAACCACTGTGTTTGCTTAAAGGCCTTTGTCTGCACGCCACTACTGCTAGTATGAAGCAGTAAATTCTAAACTAACAGAGAAACAGTATCAGAACAACATGAACCACACATTGATTATCGTGTAAAAAGTTCTATATTTGGTTCTTTATAGCTACTGAAAGCCAGCAGAAATTCATTCTATGAACCGTGTCACAATTCTTAATGTGACGTCCAGAAAGCTTCTGGTTTACCTATTTTAAATCTTAATTTTGTCTGCTGTGTGATTGATAACCCTGCTGGCCAATAATCTATCCGATATTTAACCCTCCAGTATTTCACTGTATTTAACAGTACATCTATCACACCAGCTCTCAATCTTGTTAATTACTCTAATTTTAAATTAAACATTTGTGCATTACACTAAACTTCCACCATTAGAAATAGAACCAACCATTTCAATAAAGTACAACCATTTCAATTATAATTTGCTCTTCAACATATAGCCGTTTCCTTGTGGATTGTGTCAGTTCCTGTAAAGTTTATTTCCCTTTTTTACATTAACAAATTTGCGGCAAGTTCTGTGTATGATGGAATGGCTTGCTTGATTGTTGGTAAACGTCTTCTACACATGATTGTGGGTTTTCATCTGGGGCTTGAGGGTACATATATGCACATGTTGCTGCCTCCATGTCATTTAATCATGTTCATCTAGGCCTCTCTCTGTCTCTCAATGCCATGCTGTTAAAACCCACCACTCATATTCTCCCACTCTTGTCACCAAGGGTCTTCAAATGGGGGTGATGGTTGCAAAATGTTTTATTGGTGTGGGGACAAGGGCCCTTCAGCCCGCTGAATGGTGGAGAAGTCGAGTGGCACTTTTGTCATGGTAATGTTAAGCACATAATAGTTCAACAGCACAATGCTCAGGCACTTCATTCCTCTAGAGCTCGCTGACACCTCTTCAGAGCTGAACCACGGGGTAGCATGTGGGAAAGATCCGCTGACCCCTAGTCCACATATTCTGTGCAGTCCCCACTGCTGTCTATATACTTCATCTTCTTTGGGGGTGTAGTCGAAAACCAAGTTTTCCCCCTCTTGCGCTCAGTTTCAGCCCATGCAATGGAGCCCAGCATGTGCCGTATGAAAAACCGAAAGCGCACTCAGAATGGCCAATAGGATGGAACAATTGAAATTGAAATCTAAACTAGTCATGTCACTGTGTCCTGCTCAATAAAAAGATGGATTTTTTAAACTCTCCTGCAGTGGCATTGTGGGTGAAAATGGAGAGTAGATTTCTGCCATGGTAGAAGTGTGTTTTTTATGATACATTTGATTTTAATAAATAAAAAACTCTACAAGAAATTAAATGTTTCACATAGTTGAATTAGGAAAATCTATTTAAATTAAAAATCTATTTATTATTATTATTGCATTTCTTCTGCATGTTTTTCTGTTACCGTACTAAGTTCAGTGCATATTGTGATTTAACAAAAAAAATTTGTTTATATGAATAGTTGCTTCTTTATTCATTTAGATAACACACCAGTTTTCTTGAGGCTATACACTTCTCTTGTTGTGTTTTCAATTATGTCTTGGCAAAAAAAAATAAATTGTTCCGTGTCCAAGAGGTACAGGAAACCTCACAGCAGGGCTTTCGAGTTATGTTTCAGCAACATTTTGCAACTATTTTTTAGCCTATAAATGTTCAGTATGCTGTATGCTGAAGCATAGGATAGATTGAAGAATGGTTGATGTCAAACTCTGAGGAATTGTGTGATAAGTGATGAGACGTGTAGACAGTTGGTATGGCTGAGCCTCAGCTGAGCATTGAAATGGAAAGCTGATTGGGTAGGATTTAGACTAATCCTTTAAAGTTAGCACAAGGTATTTAATAGCGAGGTCGCTGGCTGAGGCACCCTGTAGTCTTGTTCCTAAGGAATAGTTGTTTTCTAAATGATAAGAGCTGATCTGTTTGTTTATTGGTTGTTGTATATAGATTTCTGACCCTCCCCCCTTACACTATAAATATATTCCCATTTTGACTTGAAGAAACTCTTCTGTTTTTTGTTCTTTAGAGACAAATCAAGGTTTTTTTCTTCTTCACCAAGCTGCCACTTTGATTTCATCATGAAAGATTTTGCTGAGTTCACAGCTCTTTAAAATGAGTAAAAAGACCTATGGCTTGGCTCTCTCAAGGGGTCTGATGCTTTTGCCTTCAGTGCGAAAGTTCAGGATTAAGTCGGTCACAAAGAGATCAGTTACCTGAGAATTTGCTAAGCGCATGTCTTAAATCCCCATATAAGTTGAACGTCCCGTCCATATATTGTTAGAACTGTAAAAACAAATCTTACTATTTTTTATTAGCATTGTTATAAATACTGGCATGAGCTTTGGTGAAAGTGAGGTATGTTTTTTTTCTTCCATAGTTAAGGATTTCCCAAACTGGGGTTTGTGAGTTAATGAAAAGCTAGTAATGAATTAAATCATATAAATTATAATTGGAGAAAATTTTATTTTGTTTAAAATAAAACAAAATCAGAACACTTAAAGTAACTTGATAAAGTAACCTGCATGTTGTGTGTCCATTAACTTACAGAAACATGAACATTCAAATGCGTTAAGTTATTGTAATATTAACACAAAATTCTGGTTTGGCTGACACAAAAATTTGGGAATCCCTTCCAAAGTAAAATGTGATTTTACTATGTGATTAACAGTAGGTGACTGTTAATCACATATACATTGTGTTGAGGATTTACAGCTTATTTAACACTGTGTTCATTTTCATTGATTCGTTTCCATTACTGTAGTAATTCATATTAATTTGTATAAATTCAATGTGAGCTGGCTTTCACTAAAGCCAAATGTTATTACAAATTATTAGAGTGAAGTTATAGTTGAGCTCTTGAGAAGCATAAAAAAGTGATCACATTCCTATCATGAAGTTTATTGAACAACTATACAGGTAAATGAGAATATTGAAGTACGTTATGCCCGCTGTAACAGTTGGCACTTGTGGAACAGCAGAACTTTGGACACTCTTAAGGGAATAGTGACAGATGAAGGAGAAGTTTGGCCGCTTGTTTTCACTCAGGAGGATAATGAGGTGACGGAGGGAGAGGTGTTTTTTACTAGAGCAGAGCATAGCCCATTTTTTGTACCAACAGCCATAAAATCTATCTGACAGGCAGTGCAAGGGAGGGAAGCGTGCAGACGCAGGAGGAGAAGCCCCTTAACTGGGTAAAGAGAAAGGAATGCTGGGTAATGGTTCCAGGGAATGAGAAACAGCACTGAATCTGTAAAGAATTATAATTTTTGTGCATGAGAGACAACATTTTCGAAGTAGAAAACTGGCGCATGAACCGCATTCTCCTGGCACTGTGGCATTCATATAAATGGTGAAATAATCAAATAATTAATGGGATCAAATAAAGTTTTTAAATCTGATCTTTAACCTTTCAGATGATTTTTAGAATTCCCAACTAATCTCTTCTCTGTCTTGAAATTATCACACTATATTTAAAAAAAACATTGTAATTTTAACTGTGAAAGACTACAGTAAAATTACATTAGCTAGTTAACTTAATATATTTATGGGAAAACAATAATAGATACCTAAAAAAGGTCAAATCATCTTATAATTTGAAAAGCTGTAAAATTACGTTACTGATTACTGTATGTTTCCTATTTAATTTCCTAAATCAGATATGTACAGTAAGGTTTTATGTTACACATAATGTTGTTAAAAGCAATGTTTTTTGCATTTTTTTGTGTGTTGTGTGTCACCGTGCACCTTCTATAGGTTAATATTCAGCTTGTGGAAACTTTGCTTCATCATGTGACTTTACTCTTTTCTCTTTACTGCCAGTGTCATTATGGTGTTTTTCAGTATATGCTAAAGGTACAAACAGATGCCAGGCATTTTCTTGTAAAATAAAAAAATAAAATTTACAGATTGTTCTGTAAATATGTTTACATTTATATATATATTTTTTTTTTGAATTATTTGGACTGCCATGTTTTTTTTCTTCTTTTCTTTAAAAGTTACGAGGTTTATGGCATGTTCTAAATTGCTGGCAGCAAGCAGCTGTTTTAGACACACGCTTGCACCCGCAAAAGCAGGTCATCATCCAGCTTCTTCATCCGACCACAGGACAAATAAACTATCCCACAGACAAAACACAAGCGCATGTCGAAGGAGGAAGGACGTAGAGGCTGAGCGAATGAAGAGGGTGGAGGAAACTGAGGAAGAAATTAGGTTTTCCACTGGAGCCCTGCAGACCTGTTGGTAAAGCAGCCGTGTGTGTGTGTGTGTGTGTGTGTGTGTGTGTGTGTGTGTGTGTGTGTGTGTGTGTGTGTGTGTGTGTGTGTGTGTGTGTGTGTGTGTGTGTGTGTGTGTGTGTGTGTGTGTGTGTGTGTGTGTGTGTGTGTGTGTGTGTGTGTGTGTGTGTGCATTTGTGTTTTTCAACGGGAGGCCATTGACTTAACATTGACCAAGATTGCTGAGCCTTCTCACTTACAATCACACAATACCTCATTCTATCCAATCGTTGCCCATTATGTCTATTTACCAACACTGAATACTTCAGCTAAGACTCCAGTTGAGAGTCTATTCTTGTGTCTACAGAGTCTCTCATAAATACGAATAGGAGAATCTTTTTAAAAAATGAGCTCTGAGGGGATAGATCGAAGTAAAAAGGGAGTCCAAAAGAAGAAAACTTGCTGACACGGGGCATAACTTAATTTCCACGGTCACAGGGCAGCTGCGAGGAGCGGCCTGCTGTGGAGGGCCATTTTAACTTCAATGGCTCCACTGACCCTGAAGAGCAACTGAGTCTTCATCTTAGCTTCACTCCTATTGAAGGAGGTGAGCAGAAGGATTTATAGGACTGATTTAAAGAAACAAGTCATCAGTGGCAGTTTCCTATTGATCATCCCTCTGCCTCGAGAGAGCAAACAACCGAATGCATTGGTATGTGCTTTTGGAGATTTAACCGTTTAGGAGATGAAAGTAAACAAACAGCACCACTGTTTAAGGAGTGAAATGCTTGACTTCACAGACAACGGTTTTGTCTTTAAATGGTTTTGGTAGGTTTAGCTGTGAATGAGAAGGATTTCCCCTTTCCAATTTCTTTCTTTTATTTATAAGTTTATCACCTCGTCCCAACTTTCCAGTTATTTTAGTGTTTACATAGTATTTTGTAGTAGAAATTTTAATATTAAACCATTTATTCTGATGACATGTTGCAATTACATATTTAAATTTTGGAACTATTTGTTGCTACATGAGACCAGTTAGTCAAAGCAACAGCATTTTTGTTTGTTTCACTAAAGTTCTTTCTGAGAAAATGTATTGGAATCATATGCCATTGCATTTGATGTGGCATAGTTTTAATATGTTAGTGTATAAAAGTTTCCTAATGATTTTTGGAGCCACTGTGTCTTTTATATGTAAATACAAAATACGACTACAATCCACTCAAAAAACATTACATACACCATATAATGTGAATTGACTTGTCAGATGAATCACTCCTGAGGCTTTCTGGAACATTCCTTTTCTCATCTGTACTTTTCGAACCAGACAGTGTACTGTTAGATTACAGAGTAACTTACCTACACTTGATAACAGCTTTGATTTACACATTAACCTATTAATTCGCACATTCTCAAAATAAATGCCAAAGAATCATCCAAAGAATTTCATCTGTCTCTTTGGAGCATTTTTTATGATATTGAAAACATATTTGGTCTATTTAATGTTGGCATGTTTGAATTTATGACCTAACTTTAATTTTTGATTCTGAACTAAACACGTTCCTTCATACACTGAAGAAGTAACACAGAGCTGTGATCGTGTTTAAAGTAGCCGTCTGTTTCAATTGAGTATTTGTTTTTCTTTGAGAAACAGTTCTTAAGCTCCCTACTTGTTACGTTAACTTCCCAGGAAACGTACAAACTTTGTTTTTAAAGCCACCGATTATGCTTTATTGCCTGACATCTCAAACAGGGCACATCAAGTCAAGAGCGCACTCGGCAGCGGTCACCATGAATTACAAAACAGAACAACATCAAATGATTAACTAAGTGCAATATCAATCAAAGACAATAAAATGGAGAACACAAACAGAGAGAGGGAAGGAGTGAAGAAAAGCTTGAAGAGAATAAATAATGAAGCCCTAGCAAGAGAGTTGTTAAGAGTTAATAGTCTCTCAGAAACTGAATAGGGGCTGGGGGTTTCACTCTATTAAGTCGACCCCCAGGGCCATGGGCCAAATTGCACCCAGTTGTTTTCCTGAAAGAATTCATCCTTCACACATTCATTTCCCCCTTTATGTCGTCTCTTTTCATGGCAAAGGCCATGCCAAAGTACCCACGGTTTGGGTTACTCACTTGGTACAATCTGAGAGAATGTAGGGGGTTATAAATATGTTAAGTTGGTGTGCAGGTTTAAGTGGCTTTGTATGGCAAACACAAATAGGCCCTCGATATAATTAATTCACTTTGAATTTAGAATTTTATCACAAAACATAATAGTATATATATTTCAAATCCAAAGGTTTGTGGTATGAGTAACAACAAAAATGAATAACAAAATTCGAGAAATCGTGGCTGCCGTGTGCGATGATAATAACCAGAAACCCAAACCAGATATGAGAAAACTGATGCCTAAAGCTTTGGGGCCAGCTGCCTTGAATCAGACCTTCTCCCAACGGGCAACAACTGCAGCAGAGAGGGTCAAATATTCCCTCCATCCTTCCTCAAGGGCACATATATGGACCTCTTCACTGTGTTTTTCTCCTCCCCTCCCTCCCTCTTGTCTAGGCAAGAGCCAAAATAACAGCCTATTTGTGCTCCCTCTCTCTCTCTCTCTCTCTACATCCCCTCAGGACAGGACTGATTGGGAAAGAAAATGTTTGGACTCTAGTCTCCATTTTTCTTTCATAATCACTTTCCTTGATAAACCTGCTCCATTTGGCTCTTTCCCAAACAATTTGCTAACTGCACCCTTTTACTTTGTTCCAAAAAGAAAAAAGAAAGAAAAAGGAAAATGGTGGTTACTTCATCCTGCATCTGCACAACAAGCCTGAAGTAATGATGGCAAACTGAAACTTTTTTATCAGTATTAGACCGTGTTCAGTGCAGCACAACATCCTGTTGATTTGTGAACTGAGTGTAGATCTGTTTTTGATTTAAACCTAGTAATTTATTGGAGCATTGTTTTGGTTGGAGGAGATTATGTGCATTAGAGTGTTTTGAGATAGTTTAAGTAATATTTTTTCAGTTTGATGGAAATAATTTATATAATATGAAACTTAACTGTGAAACTTTACGATATGGTCCCATTAGTTAATGCGTTAGCTAATATAAACTAACAATGAGCAAAAAAATTTTGTACATCATTTATTAACCTTTGTTAATGTTAACAACAGTGCTCACAGTACACTGACGAGGCATTATCTAATTAATTATGCACTCATTTGCCGAACAAAAATCTGAACATTGAATGAAGTTAGATCGAAAAATATTTTTATTATTTTTTTACATATTAGAGGATTTCACAGAGGGAAATCTTCTAATAATTTCAAGTAAAAAATATGACTTAATATTGCAAACACCTAAATATGTTTATTTATACCAACAAAATTAATTTTTATGGGTTAAATCAAGCAACAACATAAACATTACTGCATTTTAAAGTGTACAATATTATCGCAAGTAAAACAGCAGCAGAAATTCATAGGTAGCGGTATTGCACCTTAACAGTAGTTGCCACTCCTCATAAAAAGAATAAAAGGTGATGATGACATAATTTGTAGCAATTACTGGCACACAAACTCATGTCATTCAGGAAACGTAATCTTGCCAGTGTGGGAGTTATTTGGATTCTCTAAAAAATGACTTTCAATAAGGGTGTAACGGGTGTGTAGTAGTGGAAATGATGAAGGCGAGGGAACAAGGGATAAACGCAAAGCTCTATTTATTAAACTAAAACTATAACACTTTCAATAACAACAGAAAACAGCACGCTTGTGCATAAACAACGAAAACTAGGAAATGCAAGAAGACACAAACCACGGAGATACACAGACATGTTAACAATCGACAAAGACAAGGGAGAACATGAAGGTTTAAATACACAAGATTAATGGGAAACACCTGACACTACTAACAATGTTAGTGGCAAACGAGACGGAAACACAAAAGGACAATTTCAGTCCTGGAGTGCCGCTGTCCTGCAGAGTTTAGCTGCAACCCTGATTTTTTTTTTAAACAACTCACCTGTCTTTAGCCTTAATAATCCTGAAGACATTGATTAACTTTTGCAGTGGTGTTTGATTAGGGTTGGTGCTAAACTTTGTAGGACAGTGGAACTTCAGTACCGATATTGCTCATCCCTTTTTTTGAGAGTCATCAGAAAATGTCAACATTTTTATTCATTTTGTACAGCTTTGTTGGCCAACTCTCTCTCTTTCTTTCTCTCTCTGCCTCCCTACTCTCTTATTCTAAGTCTGATTCATTGGCCAAATGAGCAAAAACTAAAAATAAGCAAAGTTTGATTTCTTTTTTTCTTTTCACAGTTATATAATTTGGCTACTGTTATCATGTAGTGTAAATCTGACAGCTTTAATTTGTATGAATCGGTAAATTTGTATTTCTCGTTATCTTTCAAACCCTATCGGCTTGACTGATAGAATGCTCTTGCACTTTGGAGCATAAAAAAAACCCCGGAGGAAACAACAGCTGTTGCTTTCACAGAACCCACCATGCTCTGCCAAAAAGCGTTGAAAGTTAAAAGGGCTTGGTCACCAAGGAAACAGCCCTCACCCCTCACCCATACACCCACACTGTCTCTCTTCCTGGAAGGGTATTGGTTTACAGCCCATATTGGGCTGCAAGAGAGCAGATCTTTGGCCTGAATCCTTCAGCCTTCATTATGGCACCTTGATGAAGGACGAAGAAGGAATCCGACACAATTATTCCTACTCTGACCTCACTCTCTCAACACACTTGATGAGCGAGTGGGGGAAATGAGGAATTTTAATCAGATTCCTGACATCCTGCTCAGGGTTCTGTTGTGACTGGGCCACGGTTCTGAGCCAGGTGTGTGTGTTATGTCCCTGGATATCTTCCAGTGTCAGTGCTGCTTTATTAGATTGAGTCAAATTACAACAGGTTCGCTCAGTAGGAATAAATGCAAGCCCAATGTGATGAATGCTCTTGCAAAGAAGTAAAAAAAACAAAAACAAAAAAAAACTTTTTTCTCCAGTCTTCCAGAAAAATAGTTCAACAATAAGCTGACATAAATCTGTGATCTTTCAGCTTTTAAAGGGATAGCTGAACACAAATGAAGATATTTTGAAGAATCTTTGTAACCACATGGGAAATAAATTATATGGAATTCAGTGGTGCCCCACAACTGTTTGGTTGCATTTTGGTTCTTCAAAATATCTTCTTTTCACACAGGTTTACAACAACTATCAATTTTATTTTTGGAGATGTATGATTTTGCTTTTAATATGGAGATTAAAGAAACCAAGAGACATTTGAAGCACTCTTTCATTTTCTTTCAAGCTAGGAAAGAAAAATGTGTGATTAAGTTATTTACTTAAGAGTTATTTCATTTAAGATTAATGAACAATTCTAAATAAATGACTGTGATTAAATTTAGCAACAACACTGTATCATTCAAAAACTTTAGAAAGTTCTTTATGTGTGTGGGTTGAAATTGTGCCATAAAACAATAAATTAATGAAATATTTCATTTCATACACAGAGAGGACATTTTTCATTATAATAAACTTGGATGTAATGCAAATGTCAAAGTCAGTTTTGTATTGTATAAAGATAGAATGAAAGACTGAGATACGACAAATCTTTCTCAATAATAATTTTTCTTGGCAAGTGCATGAAAGTAATATTATATTGGGGAAATAATTACAGCGTAATCGAGTTTTCATTTAGCAATTAGTAGCCTGTGAATCATTTTTGATATACCCGTGTTCTTGTCTTTCCTTGTTCAGTTGTGTGACAAACCACAGCACACATTCATATTGCTTATTGTTATTTTACTTTTGACAAAAGTGTAATGGCATATATCCAAGATGGACCTCAGTAAGCCTTGCCATATGAATTTTGCTGTACCTACTGTAAATTTTTATATGTGCTCAAGTATATTATCCAATGTATTGCCTTCAGTTGCCAATGGAAGTTCACTTCCTTATGCCACAGTATGAATTTAGTGACTCTTGGAATATCTTGAGATTACTATATATCTATATAATGTTACACCTCTTAAGGTGCACTGCTTTTGTTATGTTATGGTCTATAGAGCGAGCAAGGCCCTGCTAAAACTGTGAAAAGCACCCAGAATTCCTTAGAGGATTATATCATATGTATTGCAACTGTAGTATGACCTCTGTGTTTTAAAAAGAGATAAACCTCATGAGATTGCCATGTAAATATCCTACTGTGACTCACTCAGAAGTTGCCCTTTTCCATTGATCTAAAACCAGTTTAGCATTTCGTAACTGTAAAGCTCAAAAGATCTGAAAAGTGAAAGTGATTTCTGGATCAGTGCAAACAGGGGATGTGAGGCCATGTGGTTTTACGTTTATGTTTATTCTATGTGTCATTCTTCAGAAAGTGTGTTCATCTGTATAGTAGAACAATGCAAGGAGCTTTTAATAGAGAGAAAAGTCTCTGATATGATTTATTAGACTATCTCTGATTACTATAATAAGAAATCTGAATTAATTTCTGCTATATAAAAAAAAAAAAAAAAATATATATATATATATATATATATATATATATATGTTAATATTCTAGTTTTCAAAATTAGTGTCCATCAAGCCCACAGTTAATTTCAAACAAGCATCCACATTGGAGAACAGTGCAAAAAGCAAAGGCTATTTTCTTCTTAAAGGCTCAGAGGAGCTTTTCAGACAGATGCTGAGCCCTCTCCACTCTAATGAGCTTATCCAAACAGGGCAGCAATGAAGAGGTTAAAGGGTTAAATTTGTTCACATTTGCCTTTACGTCCTTTGATTTCAGCGCTTGTTCTGAAGCACCTGTTTCCACCCTTCCTTTTGGTTTTCCTAATTTTTGTTTATTTTGGGACGTATCCATTTGCTTCAGGCATTTCTCAGCTCGATGACCAGTGAGATCTGTGGGATGCTTAACCCTTCTGCCCTGAGCCATTGGATAGGAAACAGTTGTGCAGAGCACCAACACATCTCACCCCTTAAACAAACTGTTTAAGAAAGAATGATATACTACTTAAAGCAACAGTTCACCCAAAAATGAAAGTTCTTTCATCATTTGCTCACTCTCAAATGGTTCTAAATGTCCCTATCCTCTCTATGGAATAGATAATATTATAAGATAATATTTTGAAAATAAAATTCAACAGTTTCTAAGGACTAAAGTTGTTTTGGACCACATTGACTTTCACTGTATAGATAATACAAAAATATAATCTTCTTTGTATTCCCAGAAGTAAAAAATCATTTGGAACCATGTGAGGGTGAATAAATGGTGATACTTATTTGATAGACCTTCAATAAACCCAGTACCTTCATTAAATGTCTACTATTGGTTTGTAGTATGATGTGAGAGTAGTTTGTGTTTTAATAATGTATTAGGTGACTTTAACTTACACTACTATCCGCTTAACCATATGTTACAATGTTCTTGCCAGTGGAACTTAAAATGACCATAAAAGTAGGTATGCTAGATCCCAGATCTTAGTGCTACAATATGAAAAACTATGGGTTGTTTTAACTCAAATTTTGGTCAAATATGTGAGCTTGTCCATTTTTGACCCAAATAAATGTCCATATTTTTTCAAATAAATGTTTTTTTAGAGTGTAGTTTATTTATAAACATTGTGTAAGCTTTATATTTTAAATAATTACTGAACATTCGTCATTCAGATTGAGGTTGGACCTTGATTGACAGGCACGCATAGAATACTATCTTAGTATTGCCTTAATGTAGTATTCTGATAACAAGCATAAAATTAACATAACAGAACTGTATAGAGGCAATTCACATTAACATGTTTAAACTTTCTCTAATTTGATTCAAGTACATGCCAACTAGTTGCTGACCTGATGCAGGTTGTAGACTAATATACACATAGCTGAAGCGGATTGATATCTTCTTGTCAGGAAGTGCATGCAGTACGAAGGCAAGAAGAAAGTAGATTCACTAAATATTTATTTAAACAAGAAGCTCAGAGGGGATATACACACCGCAGTATTGACGAGAACGGACACAGACTAAGACCAACACAAGACTTAAATACACAGAGGATCATTAGGGAAGCGGGGAACAGCTGACGGGACTTATGAGATAATTAGTGCAGACACAGGTGAGACAAATGACATGAGGAGCGAACAAAAGGAGAGTTAGCAGGTAAACAAGACAACCACGAAGACAGGGATGACAGAACTGTAACACTTCTCTGTCTGGAGCGAAGGTAATGTGAAAATAAGCTGGGCATTCTGAAATCTGAATTAATTTTTCACCACAGAAAATACTAGGAAAATTTCATTGGATATATTAGTGTGCTATAGAGCTGGGTAGGGTTTAGGGAAATAATACATGCCTACCAAAGCCATGCACTAAATTGTAATGTATCCTCCTCATATTATGACTCTAGAAACTCTGAAAATATGTGTTACAGAATGCCTAACCCTAACCCATGTACAATTTATTATTGATTCAATTTATAGAGCCCATGGCTGTTTTATAAATATATTATTATATGCATTAAGGTATATAGTAATACAATTTAAAAGACTTAACTTTACTCCTAAACGTAAGCTAACTGTTACCCCAGAACTTTAACTCTAAACTACCAAACCCTAAACTTAACTATACCTCAAACACATTAGCAGTAAATGTGGTAACAACATGTAGTTACACAGTTCATAGTCTTGTATATAGGCTACATAGCAGTTAAGGTCACAGAATGTAAAATGTGTTCATTGCTTTGTTCAAGTCAAATAGAGTCCGCTGAAGGAATTAGTAACTCTGGAGAGCATGTAGAAGTCAAACCCAAGATAAATATTACAACCCAGCTGATTTATGCAACTTCTTCCAGTTCTCTCAACCGTCTCTCTGTGCGTTGTCACTTCGACCTCCATCAAAACCACCATGCTGAGAATTTCCCTTTTGGTCCTCGCTTTCACACCTTCACAGTAGGTCATCCCTCCATCTCTCTTTTCATCTCTCTGTGTCCATATGGAGAGCGCAATCCAAACTCCCCCTCAACCCCAACATGGAGTCTGTGTTAGCACATCCAGCTGAGAGAAAAGTCAACAGTCCTTTAATAGTTTTCATGAAGAGGTCTAGAGAGGAGCTGGGTGTGTGAGAATGCAAGGGGGGTATTGCCAAATTTCCTTGATTAAGGAAAAGTTATTATTTAGCTTGTTATGTGTCAGGTACATAGTGTGCATGGGTATAGCTCACAGCTTCACAAGATAATTCACAGATAGCTTGGAAAATTCAAAGGTATAATCATGTCATTACAAGCACAAGGAGCACGTGAAGAGATTAACCCAAGCCAAACACTTTGACAGCAATGAAATCCCCATACATCTGCTAAACCCTTGTGTGTCTGAATGCTGTTTAAGCCTATTGTACACAGTAAGTCAAAGACATATATCTGCTCTATTTAGTCAGAATCCTTTTCAATCCCCACATCAGTTTATTCTCTGATCACAATAATCCCATCTAATGCAAAGCAAAGACAAAATTATCATCTATTGTGGGTCTTAAAAGAAAAGTTCATTCAAGCAGAGTCAAATGCTGTTGTGAGCAAAGAAATAAATACATTTGTTTTAAAATGAAGACGTTTAATTAGGCATCAAGAACACATTTTATACTCAAATACATGCATGAAGTGCAATATGCGTGTCAAGATGTTAAATACTCCAGGCTGTCAGGATTGCACCTTTTAAATGTGATTTTATTGACAATTAAAAATATATTTTAATTTGTATTATCTTGGTTATGGGTAAAACGGAATGGCATGTTTAATGGCATGTCAAGTCGGTAACGTTTATCTGTTTGTTTATTTTAGTCGCATCAGTGAACTGACAAGCATTAAGACACCAGTCACAATTGTGTAATTGTAATGCTTGAGTAACTGCACTAAACAAACTTTCAAACTTCACAACAGTTGCATGGTTAACACAGACCGACTCACGACCACATGTTTGAGTAATCGGGTAGCCACAGCCCGTGAGCACCGTGTGCTGGGTTTATTATTGTTAACATTGAGTGGCTTAAGGAGCTATCCCTCTGTTTGTGTCTGCGGCAGACTCTGCCAGCTGTGTGGACATGTGGAGGACTGTGTAAAAAAGCATTTTCTACATACTCACTGTAAACTCTGCACACTATTAAAGACTGTGTACCAGAGTTAGTAATGAATTTTTGTTAAGTCAGCATTTTTGTTATTTAAAATAATTGTATTTTTTTAAAAGGTATTATTTACATTTTGACATTCACAAAAGCATTTATTTTTTACTTCACAATAAGTCTACCTGTCAACATGTACAGCTGCAGTGCCTGCTAAACCATTTGGATAGCTTGGAATATCTTCGTGAAATACATAAAACTGTTTTTATGCTTTAAATGATGCATTTTTCAGTTATTGTTGACGGTTACCTTTAGCCCTTTTGCACACATTGAATCTTTTTCTGAAGAATGGATTTCAGGCTTTTTAAATAAAAATGCCATTATAATGAAGACATATTGGGATTGTGCTTCAGTACTTACTTTTTTTTAAAGTATTCTCTCATGTATTGACATTGTGTTTCCATAGTTTTATGAGTACTGAACGTTCGTGTTGGGACAGTTTATGTTGTCAGCTGGATCAGAGTTTCTTACTAGCTGTCGGCCAAGATGTCATTTTGATTTGACCCACAGTTTAAACCTCTCCAAGTTCACACTAGATGCACATGCATCCCTAGACTTCTAAAATATCTTGAAAATCATCCAAAACAAGACATCGGCTATCTCAGAATGATCTAGAATAACAGTGACAAGAAGAGTTTATTTTTCTTGACCTTTTGTAGTTCTTTGGTTGTTGTCCATCCATTGTTTATTCAAAGTCTAAAACTAGATTCATGCCAAGCCATGCATAATAAATCAAAGTTTTATGCCGAATCTACTTTGAATATTTCAGATTGCTCAAATATGTTTGTTCTGTTAAGAGATTTTGTAAGCCCTTGAAAATGTCAGTCGATTATAGATTTAGCTTCTGATTATCATGAAATGAAATAGAATATTTAAATGTGACAAAAACGTTGTGGCATGAAGCATGATGGGCCTGAGAGAAAGTGGGAGCAAACACTTTTGATTCAAATATTTATGTTTATCATTTGCTGCTTCCCACCTCCTTCTTCCCTCAACTAAAAACATTGTCATCCCCAGGAGAAGAGCAATGGGAAGGAGCATCCAGTTCCATTCCATGGCTCCATGAGTGAGGGCATGGTTGAGGGCAATGTATCAGTGTACTCAGGGAAAAAGAATATGAATGAACATTTAAAGTGAGAAAATTAATTGCATGCACTAACACTTTAATTTTGACGGCACTAGTTTATTTTACAATTTTACAAAGATCCCACCATCTTTCTTTCCTGAACTGATCTTTGGTCCAAATGTGTAATAATTAGGGGTGTGCCATGGATCTAAATGTGGATGAGGCTTAAAAAAACCAAAGACAATTTTGAGATATTTTATTTATAGTTTCCATATGTTTTGTTCCCCTTTGAATTATATTTTTAGATCTATTTTACATCAAATGATAAAAGGTTATTTGAATTAGAAATATAATGATAGACTGCAACATGGCTATTCCATTTGAACCACTGTGCTGTAATTTTATATGTTTTAGGTAAAAATACTGCCATCTGTAAGCTAAGAAATATCTTGTCAAATGAGGTTTAGTGTTGAAGTCACCACTATTATATAGCATAGTCTAAATAAACAGTTTATGACAAATATCTAAACCCATAGTCATGTAACCAAGTGACAAAATCTGTAAATCAAATCCTGCAATTTTTTAGTAGGCGGATATATAATAATTTTTATATACACAGTAGGTTTATGTTGGCTACCACAACAGAGGGAAAAACCTTTAATGGAGACAGGTCCAGAAACTCGCGGCTCTTTGTTTTGGACGCTTTTTTTTATCCTCGTTAATACTAAAACCACAGCTGACTATCAGGAAACACCTGATTAGAAAAGAGAAGAAGAGGTTGACAAGGAGAGGAGAACGAGTGGAAACAGCTGCTCAGAACAATTGCGTAGTGCTATTTAATCTTAAGAGAGGATCTGACAAGATACTGGCAACTATTGAGGACCTCAGACCAAGCAATAAACACAAGCACCAAACAGGAAGTTCAACAAACAGGAAGCTTTTCTCAGCCAACACCTGATTGGCTGACAGTGTTCAAAGTGTTTGTCTTTAGGGCATTCTAGAGGAATAGCTCAGTCATTGTGCACTACAGGGGCTTCAAGATTGCTGACTTTAGCTTCTAGCCCACGGTGCTGTGCTGTTCCAGGGAAGATTTACACACCTATTCAACCAGCTGCATGCATCCCCACTTGAGTTTAGGGAAAAGGCAGACCCAGTCTTCATGGATATTTCTGTCCTGTGCAGACCTCAAAAGCTTTCCAACAGAGGCCTTTGGATAAATCATCCTGACTGCATGTGTGATTTTCAACTCAATACATTTTGGTCACTGAATCGGAATCTGCATTCAGTCATGTTAGCAAGAATGAAGCATGATTAATAAGCATATAATATAATTCATATACATGAATTTATTTTTCCTATTAAATTAATAATGTATTAATAATTTATTACTAGTTTATTATTTTTTATTAAAATTAATGTTTGTTATTAGATTTAATAAAGTGCTTAAATTTCTCTCTCTCTTTCTAATATCACTTTTCACAGTTTATTCATCCATATTTCTCTTGTGATCTCTATCTGTACAGGTTTATCTGACTAACCTTTATGAAAGTGTTTGTTTGGAACAGAATGTTTATTTGGAGCTGAATGTGACGTTTATGGCTAGGATAAGGCTCATTTAGTGGCAAACCATGGCTAAGTTTTCCTGCTGCCATTGTCCTTTTCTGACACCTTCGCTGACACTGCTTACTGTTTCATGCCAATGAGATCCAGAGATAAGACGATTGCTGCTGCAACTTGTATGTTGACTTCTGAGGGGCAAATAGGCATAGCATTCCTACTTGGAGCATCCAGTGGACAGCACAAAACATGACTATATTATTTATATATAGAAATATTTAATATGACATATAATATGTGTTCATTATAAATATAAATAACCTATATGAAATTATTATATTGTAGTAAACATTGTAGAAAGTGGAGAACAAAAACAATATATTTAACAAATTACTACTTGGTACCCATCAAAAGCTTGGAAAAAAATATTTTTACTATATTTTTAGTCTCTTATGCTCACCAAGGCTACATTTATTTGATCAAAAATACAGTTTCTTGTGCAGTAAATCAGCATGTTACAATGATTTCTGAATGATCGTGTCTCACTGAAGACTGGAGAAATAGTGCAGAAAATTCACCTGTGACATCACAATAAATTGCATTGTATTAATTTTTTTAGAATATGTAGCAATATTACTGTATTATATTACTGTGTTATATTTATATTTGTCAAGGTTGTTGTAAGGATGAAGGAAGCACAGAGGCAAGGAGATAACTAAAAAAAGGCTTTGATAATCAAACTCTAAATAAACACTTTAACTATACGAACAAAAAGCACTTCTTGAGCAAAATGTTAGCGGAAATAACGTGGAGAACAGGAACGGGGAAAAATACAACTTAACATTGACAAGTACTGACTGTCACGCCACAGAAGAGTAGACGCAGGTCAGATGGTTGAATAGTTTATTAATTTAGGATGCACAAGAAGTATAACGCAGAGCAGGAGGGCACTGGAGGATAATAGGAGGATGACGCAGAAGACGGAGTAACTTCTATCAGGCTGGACGAAGGCAATAGTTGTCAAAGAAGAGTGTCGGCGCTATAGTGATGGAGTCAGGTGAGTCGTCTGTACACATCGACGAGACCGGACAAAGAGTACCAGGAACATGGCCAATATATAGAGTCCTTAAAGCAGAGACAGGTGTGTGTGATTAGAATTCGGGTGATTGGGATCTTGTGGGCGGAGTGTTGAGATCTGGTGTTGTGGTTTCTGGTGGTTCTGTGACAGTACCCCCTCCCCCAGGGGCTGCTCCAGAAGACCTCCGAAGACGGCGACGAGGACGACCTCTGCCTCTAGGAGATGGACGGTTAGGGTTGCCTTGATGGAATTCGGTGAGCAAGGTGGGATCAAGAATGTCATTCCGAGGTACCCACGAACGCTCCTCAGGTCCATACCCCTCCCAGTCAACTAGATACTCGAGACGGCCAGCTCGCCTACGGGAGTCTAAGATGGTCTTCACCTTGTAGATGGAGCCCTCTTCTGATTCTAAGGGAGGAGGTACGTCAGCAACACCAGATCCTGTGGAGGGAGAAACCAGAGGGTTAGTATAGGGCTTGAGTAACGACACATGGAAGGTTGGTGCAATGCGGTATTGGGCTGGCAGGTTGAGACGGTAAGTGACTTCGTTGATTTGCCGCTGGATGGTGAAAGGCCCAATATAACGAGGACTCAGCTTGCGGCAGGGGAGTCGGAGACGTATGTCCTTGGTGGACAGCCAGACCTTCTGTCC
Source organism: Rhodeus uyekii (assembly GCA_037043235.1). Classification (NCBI taxonomy): domain Eukaryota; kingdom Metazoa; phylum Chordata; class Actinopteri; order Cypriniformes; family Acheilognathidae; genus Rhodeus; species Rhodeus uyekii. The sequence goes on along the minus strand of JAWRVZ010000010.1, from coordinate 7,335,507 downwards.
AGGGAGGTAAGAGGGGTTGGTCGATCTCCTTGTGTCAGCTTGGGTCTTATGTCTCCTAACAGCTCTTTGAAGATGGGTGTGCGCAGAGTCCCAAACCTTCTCGCTTACCTCAAACCAATGGTTCACTGCTGGAACTTCTGAAGGTTCCCCAGACCAAGGAAACAAAGGTGGTTGGAAACCCAGCACGCACTGGAAAGGTGTTAACCCTGTGGTCGGTTGTCGAAGGGAATTCTGTGCGTATTCTGCCCATGGGAGAAATTGGGACCAGTTGTGCTGTTGATTGTGACAGTATGATCTTAGGTACCGGCTGATTTCTTGAATCTTCCTTTCTGTTTGACCATTGGTTTGGGGATGATAACCTGAGGAAAGGCTAACAGAGACTCCTAATAATTTGAAGAATGCTTTCCAGACTCGAGAAACAAACTGAGGACCACGATCAGAGACTATATCCTCAGGAAGCCCATAGTTTCGGAATACATGATGAAATAGAGCTTGTGCAGTTTCCATGGCGGTCGGGAGATTCTTAAGAGGGATTAGGCGACAGGCCTTGGAAAATCTATCTACTGCAATCAGAATACATGTTTGGTGGTCAGACGGTGGGAGGTCGGTCAAGAAGTCAACTCCTATATGTGACCAGGGTCGTTTGGGAATTGGTAAGGGGACCAATTTGCCCTCCGGTAGGCGACGGGGGTTCTTGGCAATGGCGCAAGTGGAGCAACCCTTGATGAACAGAGCCACATCCTTGGACATACCTGGCCACCAGTATCGTTGACGGAGGAGTGATAGGGTTTGATGGTTACCCGGGTGACCTGATCCTGGAGATGAATGAACTGAATCCAAGAGGGGAATGCGTAGGTCCCTGGGTACATAGGATCTCCCTTCAGGGACTTCTGGTGGAGCTGGTTCAGACTGCAGTGCGACACGGATCTGTTCGTCAAGAGACCACTGAATAGGATTGACAAAGATGGTTGGAGGAAGTATAGGCTCCAGTGAGGCTGGACTAGCTTCAGTTACGTGTTGCCGAGACAGGGCATCCGCCTTACAATTACGGGAACCTGGTCGATATGTAACCGTGAAGCTGAATCTTGTGAAGAAAAGGGCCCATCTGGCTTGACGGGGATTGAGCCGACGAGCATCCCGGATGTATTCCAAGTTTCGATGATCAGTGATGATCTCAAAAGGGTGCTCCGCGCCCTCAAGCCAGTGTCTCCACTCCTCAAGGGCCAACTTCATGGCCAGCAGCTCACGATTACCTATATCATAATTTTGCTCCGCCGAGGATAATTTCTTAGAAAAGTAGGCACACGGGTGAAGTGTTGGTGGGACACCCTGCAGTTGTGATAGCACTGCTCCAACTCCGGTGGAAGAAGCGTCGACCTCAACAATGAAAGGTAGTTTGGGGTCAGGATGGACCAAGACTGGGGCCGTACAGAATGCGTCCTTAAGGTGTTGGAAGGCTTCGCTGGCAGAGGTGTTCCAGGATAAAGTCTTGGGTCGGTTCTTGAGAAGGGAGGTGAGTGGAGCGGTAATTTTACTGTAATTAGCGATGAAGCGCCGATAAAAATTAGCAAAACCAAGGAACCGTTGAAGTTCCTTTATGGTGGACGGAACTGGCCAGCTTTGGATAGCCCTCACCTTCCCTTGGTCCATCTCAATACCAAGGTCACTAATTACATACCCCAGGAAAGAGATGGATGACTTGTGAAACTCACATTTCTCTAACTTGAGGTAAAGATGGTGGTCACGGAGTTTCTGTAAGACTTTGATGACATGTTGGCGATGATCACTTAGGTTTCGGGAGTAAATAAGAATATCATCAATGTAGACGATGACGAAGTGGTTGAGATACTCTCGAAAAACCTCATTCATAAAGTCTTGAAATACAGCAGGGGCATTTGACAAACCGTAGGGCATGACCAGGTATTCATAGTGTCCAGCCGGGGTAATGAAAGCGGTCTTCCATTCGTCTCCCTTACGTATGCGGATTAAATTGTAAGCACTACGTAGATCTAATTTGGAGAAAATGTGAGCCCCTCGCAGTTGTTCGAGGGCTGACGGAACTAAGGGAAGTGGATATCGGTTCTTCACCGTTTGAGAATTGAGGGTTCGATAATCTATGCACGGTCTTAAGCCACCGTCCTTCTTTGCCACAAAAAAGAAGCTAGAGGCTGCAGGAGATGTTGACGGTCGAATGAAACCTTGGGAAAGGGCTTCGTTTATATAGTCCACCATGGCCTTTTGCTCAGGGATAGACAGGGAATAAATCTTCCCTCTAGGTAATACAGCCCCTGGTTGCAGGTTTATGGCGCAATCCCATGGTCTGTGTGGCGGGAGTTTAGTAGCTAAGGTCTTACTAAAGACATCCGTAAATGCCAAGTATTCACTGGGAAGCTCGACCTTACTGTTAGTTTTTGGGCTTTCGATGGATGTAGAATTAAGAGGGATGGATGAAACAATTTTAGTGGAATAGTTAAATGGTGACACCTCCGCTAGACAGGTTTGAGCACACCTTTCACTCCATTTAATAATCTCCCCATTTGTCCAAGTAATCATGGGTTGATGTTTTGCTAGCCATGGACGCCCCAAGATAATATCGGTGTTAGAACCCTCCAGTACCATAAAAGACGTCTCTTCCCTATGGAGGCACCCAACTGTTAGTGTGATGGTGGGTGTGTGATGGGTAATGGTACCTAGAGGTTTTCCCAGGATGGTGTTAATATTTAGGAGTTGCTTGTAGGGGATCGTCTGGATGTGGAGACGTTTGAGGCAGCGGTCGGAAATGAAGTTCCCCGAGGAGCCGGAGTCGATGAGAGCCTCCGCTGAAACAGAGTATAGTGGAGTACTTAGAGTAATCGGAGTGAGGTTCAGGTGTGAAATGGCAGGAGTTATGGACACGATACTCACCGCTGGACGGGGTGGCCTTACAGGACACCCAGACAGCAGATGATTGCTAGCTCCACAGTAGAGACAGAGGTGTTGAGTAATGCGTCGAGTACGCTCAGAGCTGGTGAGATGGTAAGAGTCAACTTGCATGGGTTCTGGTGTGGACACTAAAGGGCTGGTGGTAGAGATCGGGATCTGAGGATGCGAAGGGACTGTGTTCTGATCAATAGCTGCAAGGTGTTGGGCGATCTTAATAGACTTGGTTATGAAAGTCTCCAATCCCGTACAGTCGTCGTAAATGACCATCTGGGAACGAATAGCAGGCGCCAGACCCTGACGATAGGTGGTGAGTAAGGCAGTCTCGTTCCAGCCGCTGGTCGCTGCGAGGGTTCGGAAACGAACAGCATAGTCTGCGACGGTGGATTGACCTTGGCGAATTTGATAGAGTTGATCATGAACTGACAGCACATCATTAGATCGACTGAATACCTCCTTAAAGTGTGATGTGAAGGCCTCAATAGAGTGCATAGCTGGGGAGTTGGACTCATATAAGGATCTCGCCCATTGTAGGGCTTGACCGGATAACAGGGACATAATATATGCGATTTTAGACTTATCTGTGGGGAATCGCCGTGGCTGCATATCAAAGACCAGGGAGCACTGCATTAGGAAGCCGTTGCAATCCCCCGCCGGGCCAGAGAATGGCGCTGGTTGGGCCACGGGACTTGCCGCACCATCCTGCGAGGAAGGAAGCGCTGAGGTGAGCGTGGCTAATGTTTGCTGGAAAGTTTGGATGAGTTCGGTAACCAAATCAGGAGGTTGATTAGCGGTGGCGTTATTCTCCATTTTAACCCCTTTTCGGGTCCGGTCTTCTGTCACGCCACAGAAGAGTAGACGCAGGTCAGATGGTTGAATAGTTTATTAATTTAGGATGCACAAGAAGTATAACGCAGAGCCGGAGGGCACTGGAGGATAATAGGAGGATGACGCAGAAGACGGAGTAACTTCTATCAGGCTGGACGAAGGCAATAGTTGTCAAAGAAGAGTGTCGGCGCTATAGTGATGGAGTCAGGTGAGTCGTCTGTACACATCGACGAGACCGGACAAAGAGTACCAGGAACATGGCCAATATATAGAGTCCTTAAAGCAGAGACAGGTGTGTGTGATTAGAATTCGGGTGATTGGGATCTTGTGGGCGGAGTGTTGAGATCTGGTGTTGTGGTTTCTGGTGGTTCTGTGACACTGACAGGGACTAAAGAAAACATTGTGATTAATGACGCAACAGGTGAATGGAGAAACACTGGGAAATCACAGGAGGAAACAGGCTGTAGACAGAGACATGATTGACATCTAACAATATTATTTACAATATAACTTTTTTTTGTTTTTTTGATTTTAAAAAATTCAGCCTTGGTGAAGATAAGACATAAAAAGTATGATTATTATTAAAAGCATAAAAAATATATAATATTTCCAAACTTTTAAAAGGTAACACAGTGGTTTGGAAAAGTGTTTGCCCATCTTACTGATTTCTTCTTTTTTTTTTTTTTTTTTTTTTTTTTTGCATGTTTGTCGCACTTAAATGTTTCAGATCATCAAGCAAATTCAAATATTAGTAAAAGACAACACAAGTAAAAACAGAAAATGTGTTTAAATACATTTTTAAATGAAGGTTGTCATTATTAAGGGAAAACAAAATCCAAACCTACATGTGTCGGAATTCTAACACTCCCATAATGTCTGCTTGCTCAAGCCGTGCCCTTTCCTGTCAATGTGATGTGTCTTGTGTGGTGTTCGGAACCCGATTCCAGTCTTGTTCAGTTTCAGTTTTGTGATTCAGACATCCATGCACAATGAATTTGTCTTCCATTGTGAGCGCACGAGAAGAGTGTTTACTCGTGCTCGTACTTTCTGTTGTGTTCTTTCTGTCGTGTCGATTGCACGTGGTTTCAAGCTCACTTGGGCTGTGCACTCTCTCTTCAGCATCAGTTGTTGTGTAGCAGGCAATTCATGTTTTCACTGGCTATGTGCTTTCACGTGTTGTCTTGTTTTCAACTCAAGTCAATTCACCTTTATTTATATAGCGCTTTTTATAATACATATTGTTTTGTGTGAACACGTGGCTTATGAGTGTTCTCATTAGCTGAGTGTTCACGTCATGTTCTGTGTGAGCACATGGCACAAGAAACACCCATGACAAGCCATGTGCTCACACAGAAAATGTATATTGAAGATCCTGTATATTGTGTAACCCGGCCTGTCTTGTTTCCTAGTTATTGGTTTGATTTGCCCCACTTGTCCTCTCTCATTACCTGCTCTGTTTGTTCACTCTTTAGTCCCCCTGTGTTTGCTGTCCTGTGTTGGATCATCGTCTAAATGTATTTCCGTCAAGTCTTTTTAGATAAATCTAACAGGCAATATTTGGTCTTGTGAATCTACTATTTGTTCCCAGGTAAATCTTTTTGACTGGGGCCAACAGTCTACCCTGTAGACATATCATCCTGTAGCCCAAGACTGGTTGCCCACTGAAGCTAAATTGCTTTATATAATTGAGACCTGGGACATTATAGGATGCTGCTGGAAGAGGTGTTAGTGACACCAGTAGGGGGGCACACTGGTAGTGGGTAAGGAGACATTATAGACAGTAAAACTTGCTTTTTAAAAGTTCATATTTAACCATTTTACCTTCACAACAGTTTGTATACAGAAGTTTATATGTGTTTAGCTAAACACCTTCATAAAAACTAACCGGGAATCTAGTCTCATGAAGCAAGGTATTTATTTTATTAGTTCAATTTCCTCTCTCCCACTTGAATATGTAACTCTATTTTCAATTTCCGTTACACATTCCAGAGCAGAAAAGTCTTCTCATATAGTCCTGGCAAAGTCCCAGGGATCACAGAGAGCAGACACAATTCTGAGCTTTCCAGACACTGGACTTTTATTAATGTTTGGGAAAAAGACAGGGAGAAAGAGAGCCATACGTGGAACAATGTACAGCAATGATTGAGTGTGTTGCGCTGTTCTGTGAGGGTGAAAGATGACTCCTTTCCCAGACATTGGATGAGGTACTTTGGAATGTGTCTCTTTATCCTTTAAATTTTGGTATGGATTGAGAGGCTACTGAGGTCAGGTCTTATTTTTACATTTCACTTCCTATTATTGAGGAAGATATGAGGCCTTTCAAAGCTAATCTTTTTTCACCAGTGTGATTGGAAACTACAACCATTTATTTTCATACATTCCCCAAGGCAAGGAGCTAGATTTCCATCTACAACATATATTACAATACATTCCCATGTCCATGTATCATATGCTTGAGTCTGCTGTTTAATTTGCTGAGGAACAGACCAGCAGAAATTGCATGTGGCGACCTGTTGATGTGTTTTGCTGTGCAACAGAGAACGTTGCTAGGGATGATATTACTCAGCAATTCACTCAAATATGTGCAGTGAGTCAAATCAACATCTGACACTGCATGCTTGAGACTGCACCAGTACTCTGGGATAGACAGCATGTAAGAAAATAATGTATATGAGAAGGGGGTGGAGAGAAATCCAAAGGGAAGCATGAGAGGAAAGACTGAGATTGTACAGCACAGCAGGGAAGGGCTGTCCTGCTCAACTCCTCTCATTTTTATGGCCAGAAAACCACAGTAAACAAACAGAAAAGCACATAAACCATTCAGCTAGTAGCATATCTGCAGTGCCAAACCAGTGGTTTAAAGCAGCCATGCCAAGTAATTCACATACATAGGAGCTGTTATTCAAGCACACTGGGAAACTAGTACTCCAATCTTCTACACAGAAACTACAGAATATATACAGAACTGCTGATGACTTCAGCTTTCCAAACTTCCTTTTTGCTTTTCATACTCAGTTCATGAACCTCTGAAAAGAAAAGATAAAAAATTAATTTTGTTAATTAAGAAAATTTTCTGCAATACCAGTGGTAATTCAAACAAGAATATGGTAAGACATCAAACAGTTATTGATCTAAATTTGATGTGTAATTTATATCTTATAACCTATCTGATCTTTAATTTACAAAATTAAGTTAATATACACTAACATTTAACAGGAAAATGTACTTCTAAATGTTAACATTTAAACTAAAGGAATTGTTCACCACAAAATGAAAATTCACTCTCATGTTTTAAACCACTATGTCTATCGCTCTATTGTGGAATGCAAAATATCATTCAGGAGCAATTCTGAGAGGAAATTATGTCCTGGCGCTACTTTTGTGTATGATGAGAAACCATGCAGTTTTGTTCATAACTGTGTCCATATGGCTGGACTTTGGACTTCAAACAGACCATTGACGGCCTTGACACATCTCATAACGTCAGTGTAACTTTAGTCTATCACCCAGGGAAGGCAATGGAGAGCAGGACAATACATAAAGAAAAGAATGTATGTGCAAACATTCTCACAAACCACATCTTTAAGAGCATTGGGCCAGGAATCATGTGAAACCATATTTTTCACTGTATATTTCCACTTTTATAGTTCATCATTACATTTCTTGGTGCCATACTAATATTCATACAATATTATAACAATATTAATTTAACTATATTAATCTGGAACAAATATTTTATTTATTTATTTATGGAAGACAGACAGACAGACAGACAGACAGACAGACAGACAGACAGACAGACAGACAGACAGACAGACAGACAGACAGACAGACAGACAGACAGACAGATAGATAGATAGATAGATAGATAGATAGATAGATAGATAGATAGATAGATAGATAGATAGATAGATAGATAGATAGATAGATAGATAGATCTCTTTCTGTTTCCATTCACATATAATAAAAACCAGAGACACAAGTTGTGAGAGCAGTTTTGAGGCCCTGCCAAACTATGACCCATTACCTCAACTATCTGAAGCCATGGTCCTAAAGGAGGATCACATGGAGGAAACATACTCACATACACACACAAAAGATTACAATACACATGAACTGCTACATACATACTGGAACCAGAGCTTTGGCAACAGCAGCTCCCAGCAATGTTTGTTTTGTGAAAATCTATTTGGCATGTAGATGAAACTGATCTGTCTCATGGTCGCTGAGTTTGTGTGTGTGTGTGTGTGTGTGTGTGTGTGTGTGTGTGTGTGTGTGTGTGTGTGTGTGTGTGTGTGTGTGTGTGTGTGTGTGTGTGTGTGTGTGTGTGTGTGTGTGTGTGTGTGTGTGTGTGTGTGTGTGTGTGTGTGTGTGTGTGTGTGTGTGTGTGTGTGTGTGTGTGTGTGTGTGTGTGTGTGTGTGTGTGTGTGTGTGTGTGTGTGTGTGTGTGTGTGTGTGTGTGTGTGTGTGTGTGTGTGTGTGTGTGTGTGTGTGTGTGTGTGTGTGTGTGTGTGTGTGTGTGTGTGTGTGTGTGTGTGTGTGTGTGTGTGTGTGTGTGTGTGAGAGAGAGAGAGAGAGAGAGAGAGAGAACGAGGAATGTATAAGGGTGAAGTAGATAATGATCTGCTCTCATGTCTCACTCATGTCCTCCATAGTGATGTGGGCAAGTATGTTTTTAAGGAAAATAAAATAATCCAATGTTTGATAATGTGCTAATGAGTATAGGTCAGAGGTATTTTTTTTTTTTTTTCCCTTCTTTAAAAATGTTATTAGCTGTTTCTATAACTTTGAGCGTTTTTATGTCCCATAAGTTTATGTCCCAGCTGATCTGCTTTATGACACACACTTAAAAAAAAAAAAAAAAAAAAGCCTTTTCTCTATTCCCCATGCTTGTGCTACTTGTGTTCAAAATGTTTGAAACTTTGTATTGTAAGCGCTCTTATGTGTTTTTGTTTTTGGATAAAAGCGTCTGCTAAATGAGTAGATGTAAATGTAAATGTAAAATGACTGCATGCTATTGAACTTATTTTGAATTCAACTTATATTGAACTTATTTAAATATGTGCTTTTTAATTTTGTTTTTGTTACACAGGGAACGTTTACGAGGGAGAGAGAGAGAGACAAAGGAGAGCACTGGTTTTATTCAAAAACAGAAACTCACTTTTATTCGAAATGCGAACAAACAAAAGAGTTTAAATAACAAACAAAACGGCACTGTATTTACATTTTACATATACATTTATTCATTTAGCAGACGCTTTTATCCAAAGTGACTTACAATTTGAGGAGTACAGAAAGCGATTTGTCCTGAGGATACAAAAGTACATAAGAGTGCTTACAATTGAAAGTTTCGAACATTATATACACAAGTAGTACAAGCATGGGGAATAGAGGGAGAAAATAGAATTTTTTATTTGTGTGTGTGTGTGTCATGTTAGGTGCTCATTGAAGTGATGTGTTTTTAGTAGTTTTTTAAACTTTGACAAGGAATCTGCATTCCGGATGAGGGCAGGGAGATCGTTCCACCAGCGGTGGTGAATGAAAATGTTCTTGTGATTGATCTTTTTCCTCTCTGTGATGGAACCACGAGTCATCGCTCGTTGATCGATCAAAGGTTTCTGGTAGGTGTATAGATTTGCACGCTAGTGCAAAAACTCGAAAGGAGACTCGGAGGACCATGGAACAAAGAGAAAGCATCCCCACACACAAGGGAAGCAACGTCAACAACTGACAAAGACAAAGGAACACAAGAGGGCTAAATACATGAGGAGATAATGAAGGGAGTGGACGCAGCTGACAAGACAAACGATGTGACTGATGACACAACAGGTGAGAAACACATGGGAGAACACGGAAGGGAACAGGAAGTACACAACTGACAGGAAGTACATGAAGGACACGACTGACAAGAAGTTCAATCCAATTATTATCCTATTGATGGAACCAAGTCCTCGTTTTACAATTTTTTTTTTTGATAGTCAAAAATTGCTAGTAGCTTAGCTTCATCTTAGAAAGATGAAAAGCAATTTAATTAAAACAATTATTTCCAACACAGAAAGCTATCAAGCACAAAGTAGTGTAAAGGTTCATGAGTTTCAGGGAAGAAATGTTTGCTTAGTTCTTAGAAATTCTTGGAGAAAAGTAAGTGTGAAAAGTGTGATTTAAGAAAATATATTTTCTTAAAGAATATCTATATATTGGAACTAAAAGAGCCCTGAAGAAGCACTCTCTTCTGTGTATCATACAGTGACATTTCATGTCCCTATAAAGTAAACACTCCTCTTTTTTAAACTATTTATAAGTCAAAATGAAACCAAATACGTGCTCTGCTACAAAAGGTGACTTTTCTGGTTTCTGGTTTTTGTCATCTTGATTTAACCACAAACACAACTTACAATATTACTCATTAAAAACGTTGTTGTGTTGAAAGTATACGTTTACTTTTTAGATGTACTATCTCTTTGCCTTTACTCTGTCTACCTTAAGGCTTAGCTAAGTCCAGTGGCCTAACTCTCATCTGGTTTCCATTTTCCCTGCGTTGTCTAATGAAACCTGACCGTTTTTAAAAGTCTAGAGTTATGGGCCCATCAATAAATACCATATTCTCCCTTTGAAGTTGCCTGGACTGTAGAAAGTGGTAAGATGTCATGTGTTAAAATTATGACCTGATTCCTTAAAACTAATCTACTCTGCTTGACATGGCCAGGTTTTAGTACATGTGTGCTTAATTTATCTTGACAACCAGCAGGCCAGGCCTTTTTCAGGTTTTCCCAAGTGTCAAGTCCTTTTTGCATCTTGCTTAAATTTTTCCCAATGACCCCTTGAGGAACACTAGAAAAAATGCAGTGGTGGAAAAACCCCAGAAGAAAAGAAGAAAGAAAATATGATGCACATCCATGCAGTTGGATGACTGTTTTTGAATCATTTATAGGTGCTATTAAAGTGGAGTCCTTCTTCCCTGAGGGTAATCCTTATCTTCACGTTTACAAGCTTCTGTTGCTTTTATTCTAGGTTCAGTAAAATTTTACCTCAAGATATATACGAATTTTTGCTAGAGGTATAAATGAATCATTTCCACTCAGTCACTTTTGCATTTCTTATTTCTTAATGAATAGCTGCACTGAAATGAGTACTTTACGCATGAATTAATACATGAAAAAATTCACATTTGTAATTTTTTTTTTTACACATTTAAAGTCACATTTTCCCCATTTATCTCTTTGAGGATTGAGATCTTCACCAAGACCATATCTTTCTGACAGTTCAGAGTAATAAAGTCCTGTTCCTTGGTTACATGCCTCCCAGCTGTTTTGGATAATGAATGACAGTAGCCATGCAATATCAAGTCTGAGAAATGCCAACATTTCCATTACAGCTCAAGTGTCAAGTGGAGTATACTGTATGGTATGTTAAAAGTGAAGAGACGAGTAGAAATGTGTGTAATATATATACTTTTACTAAAAATGTAACACTTAAATATAGTATTTGTTTTATTAAATATGTATTAAGTATGTGTGGCTTATTGGCTCAAGGCAACATTATACCATACTATAAAAAAATAAATTTTTATGCAACAAGGGTAAACTTTGAATACAATTAATTTGGATGGCTAAAAACTAGTAATGCTTTTATTATGGTGTGATTGCATTGTGTTGTCTAAGTGCGACAAACATGTCTATGTATATTTCTTATACTGTCACACTTCATCTGTCACCTCACCACTACAATACCCATAATCCTCTCTGGCCATTACTTGCAAACAATTTTCCTATCATCCACTCCTGCAATCACTCACCCCCATCAACTCCACTACATTTAAGCTTGCTTCACACACACATACCAGTATCTGTCTGGTCTTAATGTTCAAGCCTTAATCCTTACCTGACTCCTCCTAGCGACATATTCCCATGAACTACAGATGATCATCGGAATGATCCTTCTTCTGTCTTCATCCAGCCATCTTACGATCTCAAACCCTTCATACCAGCAAACCAGATAAGACAGTCACTGAACACCACCATTGCCCTCATGCTGTTTTCATCTACACTCACCTGCTCACATCACCAGTTGTCTCGCTCTTCTTTACATAAACCTTTGTAAAGATCATCTGTCTGTACTGTCTAAGTCAAAGTTAATCAAAATGCAACTTTAGTTCATCAATAAATAAAGATATATTTTCAACTATCATCTCAATTATTATTATAATTGAGAAGATAGTTGATAATAATTATTATTATTTTAACTAATAAATTACATTTTTCACAGGGACAGTATAGCACTGCAGCACATTTGCACACATGCTGATAGAGGAACCAAAAATTCTGCAAGTGGATGATTTAATACATTTCTTTCATGAAGTAAGTACACGTAAATTGCTTTGGTACTTTGTCATCGGGCCAAATTTATACGTTGTCATTTAGACATGAGTCAACCGCACCATAGAAGGTTAAATATTGTAGCTTTAAGGATAGTGGTAATTCTAATCCTCTCTCTGGGGTTCTTAAATGTATGTGCATTTGTGCATTTAAAAAAAGTGTAACTTTGTGATCCATGAAATGTTAATGTGATGCACAGCAGAAGGTGATATTGCTCTGTGGGACTGTTCCCACCATTGACTCTCTTCATGAGGTGTACTGACACAGAACAAGCACTCCCGCAAAAACACACTCCCTAATCCCCACACAGCAAAAAGGGAAGTGTTAAGACGCTGGCTGTGGCATCTATTACGAACGAGTGGATTTCACAATCAAAGCTCTCTATTGTTCTTTAGGATTGAGTCTGAGCCATGTTAAGATGTGTAATACCGTATGCGCTGAGGTTTTCCATTTCCAAACACTCGCTTTCAGCCAAACCACCTTTTCACCCTCTGTATAACAGAGTAGCAACCTTAAGGTGACATGGTGGTTGCAGACATATACCTGCCGTGGGGATCTGTTGAACAATGTATGTCTCAGACCCCTGAAAGGAAGAACGATATTGGATGACAGAAAAGACGCAAGGATTTGAGGGATGATCTGTCATTTTGTATGTGTGCCATGTTGCAGAGACTTGTGAGGAGTAATTTAAGCAGATACAATTCTGGGAAGCCAGCATGCAGCTGACTGAAATGGAATCTGGAATACAGGAGTGTTGCTGAGCAGCGGCGTGGAGATGGAGTTACTCATGACTCCGAGTGGTGTTACTTTTCTGTTATGGCAGCTGGCCCGCGTGCATCGGGTAGGCCTTTGGTTACATTGTTAGAATGCAATCACTGCTTGAGAATACTGGTTTTGTTCAGACTTATTTTCAGAGTGCGAAAATAAGAGTACATCTTATGACTCTTAGTGAATTTAGTACTGACTTGATATTTCTGAAACTAAGAGCTTGGCTGGAAAAACTCAAAATTCTCTACAACAGTTTTTTTTTCCTTCTGGCATGTCTCAGTCTCCTATTAATCATCTTTAAAGCACAAACCTGTCTTTGTTTCTACATGCTATCAATGACTGATACATACTGTCCTGCACTTATCTATCATAATGACATGCAGATTTCTCTTAGCATTTAGACAAGTGCAGGCTTCAGTTTCTTTTTTATTGAAATACACTATTCATAAGACTTTTACATAGACATAAAAAAGCATTAATCTGCGTTACAGTATAGCATATCCAATGGAAGGGAATGAGACCAATCTGAAAACATTATAATATACTCAGTTGCAAGATGTAAACAAAATGCATGTTCACAGGAATACAAGAATCAAAAACAAAACGAAGACCAAGCAGATATAGAAAAGGAAGGTGAGAACAAATGAATGTGGAAAGTAAAAATAAAAAGTTGAATGTGTTTGAAATCTATTGAGCTCCTACCTAGCTAACATGTAACATACTCAGAATTTTGACTAATGTTCCTACTAGATCCTGTAAAAGTTATGAACAAACGTTCTTCCAGTAAAGTAATTAGAACATTTATTAAATGTTGGCTGGTCTTTAGTAACATTTGTAAAACGTTAGCACAAAACCATAAATAGAATTTTTCTCTAATAGATCTTACTTTTTAAAAATGTTACAGTATTCGTTTCATAATGTTCAGAAAACACTCAAAAGTAAAGTTCCCTTACTGTTTTCTCTAATGTTCGCATAACCCCCCCCCCCCCCCCCCCCCCCAACCCAAAAAAAAAAATTGTAACTAAACATTTTGAAATGATTTAACATATTTTTGTGAGCTGGGTATTGGGTGTTCAGCCTAAAGGTGTTTATGCTTCACTCTGACATTCCCATGAATTTCATTATTAAATGACCTAAATACCTGCTCCTATTGTCTTCTTAACTGGGTTTCTCAGGCTATTTACAGAATTAGTGAAAGAAGCCATCAAGCTGCCTAATTAGAGGGTATAGCCAGTTGCTCACACCCAACTATGTGTCTGTATCACCATCTGAGGGAAGGCTGCCTCTGAAGAATGGCCCATCTGTTAAAGACTGTGGCCTGAGGGTCTGGTTGAAAGAAGAAGCTTTGAAAAGACATGGATCGATGGCTTCATCTCAGAATGTCAGAGAACCACCTAGAGACCCCGCAAGACACTATCCCACCTTTATACTATCCCACTGAAGGTTAATGACTGGGCCATATGTCATGGTGGCATAGGTTACAGTGCTGACTGATGTCCAAATGGACTCTGATTGAGTACATTCTGTGTTTTAGTGGCTCAGGGAAGTTTATCATTTCAGATTTTTTTTCTACTTTTCCATGGTCAAGTCAGACATTAATATTTCTGCTGGCTCTGCAACACAGGGAACCCTGTTAATATGGCCAGAACGTATACAATTTATATGTAGGGGAAAAATGCTCTTTGATTTAAACTGAAAGCAGATGCCAGTAAACTCCTTCCTGTATAAGTTGAAGTAGTTGTACTAAATGAAAATAAGTTGGCACCATTTATGCTGAGAGCCACATTATTAAAATGTGAAGCTATAAATGTCTCACAAAAGGCCAAGCCTTAAGGTCAAGAGAATTTTATATATATATATATATATATATATACATTTTCTTTTCTTTTTTTCTTGACCTTAAGGCTTGACCTTTTATCTTAGAAGCTTAGAAAAAAGAAAAAAAGAAAATTTAAAAGAGGTCCACATGATCCTGTCATTGTGCATGTTCTCAGAAACTGAGAACACATTTTCTTCCCCATTACTTCAACATTTTACCAAATTAGCAGTGAATCTAATAGTCCTCATTAATAACTTTAGCCTGCTTGGATTGATTGATCTCACCAATAGAAAGAAGACAGGATTAATGGAGCCAGGTTGCGTACACAATTACAAGAAATGCATTTGTGAGGCAAAATGCTAGTGACTCTAATCTGAGGAATTCTGACTCCCTCCTGAGGTCAGTAATTGGGTCTCTCTCTCTCTCTCTCTCTCTCTCTCTCTCTCTCTCTCCCTCTCTCCTATCTGCCCCTCCAGCAGGCCTAGACATGCGCTGAAGTGCTTTGAAATGCATCCTCCTTCAGGCCAGCCAAAAACATGCTTTCTCAGAAACCAAATGCTCTTTCTCACCCTCAGAAACATTTGGGAATTTGAAGATCTGCACAGCACAAGCTGAAATCTGGGTTCATGTTGCAATTCGCTTATCGTTAATGGCTGCTATTGCACTTGCATCTTCTTCTCAAATCACATCAAACTGAATTAATCATTATGATTACACGCAAAAAATGAAATGCTTATGCTATGCAAAGAGGATAAAGCATTATATGAAAATAAATGCATTGTACATTGCATTCATCAATACATGCTGATTCCAGTTATAACAATCAGATGTTTAGAATACTGTCATATTCATAATCTAAACTGAACATCTTGAGATTTTAATGTAAGATTGTGTGTTCTTTCTGATCATGGTACATTTGAGTCATTTTAATATCCCCTTTCCACTTCAATTAAGGTTGCCATTGACATCAGAAATAGCTGGGATGTTAAACAATTTCAACCCCATAGGAACAAAACAGACACCAAACCCATAAATGCCGCAACATGACCTAACAAGTGAGACAAGAACCTTGAGAATGCAGTTTAGCTCAAGGGTACAACTGAGGAAATGTATATCTACTAAGTATGTTGATCAGTGATTTGTTTGGTCAAAGCCACACTTACATACATACTCTAATTTAATAGTTAATTGGTCACAAATTAGAAAATGCCTTCATTGAGTCACTGTAGTGTCTTAACACATACAACTACATGCTTGTGACATGCTTGTGACAAAATCAGTGTAGCTATAATATGAGCCCCTATATATAATATAATATTATGCTATAATATTGGTACGTGTTCAAATGTACTTTTGCATTTGTTCTCCATTATACAGGAAGCATAGCATACATTAATGGTGATTTTCCTGACAGCTGCATTGAAAGCTAGAACAATCCGACCTGAGTTTTCTGCAAATTGTGGGAGCCATGCTGCGCTCACAGTTTTTCCCAACAACCCCCTCCGACACCACCACCAATTCCTAATCCCCTCAAAGTTCTCAGCCAAAGAAGAGGAAAGAAGGGGAGGAGACAGTGTGAACGTGAAAGCTGCTGTGTTAACCAGCTTACTGCAATTAAAATTTATTCAGGGCTAGTAAGAAATCCTTTCCCTATTGAATAAATCTGGGCTTATATGACATGGTTCAGGTGGAAGTGGTGATTTCAGTGCAGATCTGGCAGAGGTCTTGTCTCCCTGTAATTACCAGTCCCACCTCCAGCGCTCTGGGCTGCAGCATAGAGGAACGCCCCTCTACAATTTAACTTCAAGCTTTAAACTTTGTTCTTCCCTCCCCTGCACCATCCTGCGGCCTTTGCTGTTCTTATAATCATGTTGTTAAATGAAATGTCAGTACACACCAGTGGTTCCATTTGAAGGGCAGGTAGAGTGTTCGGCAGTGAAGTGGTTTAGGGGTGCTAATTAGAGTTTGTTAGCATGTTTAATTAGAGGTAAATTTCCATATCATTATTGGAGAGAATTTATTCTAGATGACATTTAGAATGAATTATTTGCATTTGATCTCACTACTTACTAAGTATTAATGATACTTTGCCGTAACAAACTCCTAATTACTACTTATTAATAATTAGTAAGGTAGTTGTTAAATTTAGCTACTTGGTAGGATTGAGGGATTAAAATAGATCATGCAGAATAAGGCATTTATTTGTGCTTTATAAGTAATAATAAGCTGCCAATATCCTAGTAATATGCATGCTAATAAGCAACTAGTTAATAGAGTTGGACCTTAAAACTAGAGGATCTTAAAAACTAAAGTAAAAACTAGAGGACCTTAAGGGGGGGGGGGGGGGGGGGGGGGGCGGAGGGGGGTTGTCAGCAAAATGGTGTTGAAGTTATTTTCAAATTCACACTGCCAATACGAAGCAAATGTAAAACATATATTGTAGTATTATTTCACATGTGTCCATATGTTAAATTAAGGCTTGTTAAACCAGGTCTTTGTAAAAAAAAAACCAAAAAAATGTTTTATATATATATATATATATATATATTTACTTCACTGTTTGGTGAAGGTAACGGTTTCCCTCCTAGAAACAAGTTGTAATTCCATGGCCTCATCTGGCAAAACAAAGGTACTCTTTCTCTCCATACACTCCACCTATGCTCTCCACCTTTGTGACTCTCTCTGAAAACTTGACAGCCTATATATTAAACTGTCAAAACTCAACCGTTTGTGACAAGCTCTGGTATGAGTCACTGACCTTTGCAGCTGTGAGAAAATAAAACTCTTTCCTTCTTGCTCCATCTATACTATAACCTCTGGACAGAGAAAATAAAGTCATTTTCATGGGGCGAATTTTCCACGTCTTTGAGTTTGAAATCCAAGCCCTTTCTGTCATTAATACCTATTATAATTCCAGATGTGACAATATAATTTGTCCATTATAATACAAATTTGGTGATGGTGGATTATGTCATTTACCTCAAAAAAGTAAACCCAGTGACTTTTTATAGAATTTAATTTTAAACTATGTAAAATTGTCTCTATTATCTATTTTTGTTATTTGATAAGCTCACCTGCAAAGTTAATTTGTACTATACAGTTTACTTCAACAAACACAGTGCCCAAGAAAATGTTCTTGATGTTTAGTTCAGGTATGTAAAAGTGAAGCTTAACTTCATAATCATTACCACAAAGCAAATAAGATTATGGTTGCAAATACTGGGGCTTTTGTATCTCTCAGCAACAGGCTTGTCCAAGGACTGTAACGATGCAGAGAGATGACTTCTGTTAAGATTGGCAAAGCACCTAAATAAACCACCATGACAAGACTAAGAGCTGCACAAACAAGGGATTAGATGAAAGATGAAAGGAAAGCAAAGCGGATCGTCATTTATCCTGAATGAAAAGTGTGCTACTGCATGCAGTCAGGGGATGTAGTGACAAAAGGGTCATGCTTTTTATGACAGCGAGGATTTGACTCACACACTAATAGTATGTTGGTGAATGTTTATGACATTGCAAGTAGGCCCTTTTGACTGTTAATGATGTTAATTAAATCAGCTTGTTTAGTTAAATCATTATATTAGTATATCAGTAACCTGTATATAATGTGTATATCAAGGATTGAATATATATATATATATATATATATATATATATATATACAGTATACAGAAAACAACTAAAGACATGTTGCTCAATTTGAAGTTGTCTTCAACAATACTCCTGGTGACCCACTGCCCTGCAAAGTTTATATCCAATCTGCTTCAGAACACCTCCCTGTGATTTTTAATTGGATCCTGAAGAGCTGTAAAAAAAAAAATAATAAAAAAATATCTATATCTATATATATATGTATATATGTATATATGTATATATTTATATATATATATATATATATATATTCTAATATATACGTATTCTAGTGATATTATTTTTGTTAGGGGAACAAACATGAAGAAAGGAAAAGCAAAAAAGAAGAAAAGTTCAGGAATTACTATTTTCGATTTTATATATATTTTATTATATATTATATATATTTTATATTTTTGAGGGTTTTAGGACATTTCTTATCATCACTGTTGAAAACGGTTGTGCTGTTTAATATTTTTGTGGAAACTGATCCATTTTTTCAGGATTTTGAATTTTTGATGAATATAATGTTTTTTTGGAAATAGAAATCATTTTAACATTATAAATGTCTTTACAACAAATCTTTATGTCTAAAAAATGTCCTATTGAAGACATTTTGATTTGACATTAGAGCTCTCTGAACTCTTTACATGCTGTGATATGTCATGTCATCTGACAAACAATTTTTGGCATTAATATTTTACCAGGGTGATGCAGTGTGGTCCAAATGAACAGCAGATTTCTTCAACCTCAAATTCTGAGATGTCTACTGATCTACTGACACACAGACAAAGCCATACTTCACCCATGAAACCTTGACCCTAACACTGCTTGTTGCTGCTCAGCAGAATCTGGCATCTTGCTTCAGGACCTGGCTTTAGGACCCCTGACTGCTCCTGTGAGCTGGCAATGGCGTACCCACTGAGAAGTGTGACAGTGAGACCTGACAGCTCTGGGGCCGGACTCAGGGACGTGCTGTCACAGTCATACAATGGAGCTCCGCTGGTGTAGCTCAGACATCAACAACACCCAGCTTCCTGCTGGCGGATTAGAAGGTCCGCGACTACAAAGAAGCATCTGACAAAAAAGCCCGTGTTAAATTGGGCATTAAATTTAACATTCGGTCACAGGGTCATAAGTATTCAACAGGATATCATGAAAAACAGACATTAGTGTTGGGGGGAGTTGAGTGAATTTTTTTAAGTGCTTAGAATGGAATAATGTACCCGGTACTGAACATTACAGCACTCAGGGTGCTTCTCAGTCCATAGAAATCCCATTATAACCTTCTCAAAAGAACTGCATGGTTCTAATGAAGTAAAAACCCAGGAATGCTGCATTCCCAAAGGTTCTTGTTTATTCGAAAGACAGATTACAAAATTAATTTGGACTCTTGCCCGTATCACAGAAGTCTAATTAATCCAGGATTCAAGACAGACATATACTTGGATCCAGCACTCGCTGACGACAGGATTTGTAATCAGCTTGAAGCTTTCAAGAAGCAAAGACTGGAATTGCTTCAAAAGGCTCTCCAATGCATATTGGTCACACTGAATCCAGACACTGTGCCTCATTAAAAAGAGACAGCAGGTGGGTAAAAGCTGCAAAACCTCTTAACCCGAAGAAGAAAAACTCCCCTAAAATTCAAAACTATTACCACACTTAAGGTTTCATCTGTGGTCATCCTGGTCAGCCTTACGTGCTTTCACTGGCCACTTGCAGGAGAGCCCTGTTTTAGTTTCTTTCAAATACTACTCAAATCGTGACCACAGTAGAATAACACCACAGAACCCTGGCACAACATGGCTGCAGCGCTCCTCATGTCCAGCGCTGTTACAGTCATCACTGATCAGGAACTGTGTATGTGTTTAACCATATGTGTATTCTTGAAATATATTTATATATAAACATTTTAGATATAGACCATTTGTTTCTTTTTTGAGAGAAGGGGGGAGGCATTTTTTATATCTTTAAATCAGCAGAAATGCATAAAATGTATATACATATTGACGTATTTAATTAGATTTAAAGAATATTGAAAAAGATGTATCACAAAATATGTATTTTCATTAAAATATTCAGCTATGATAAAATCAAGATTTCCGGGCCTTAATGTTTTTTTTTTTTCTCAGCAGTGGTTTTCATCTTGAAACTCTTCCATGTTGGCCATTTTTGCCCAGTCTCTTTCTTATGGTGGAGTCATGAACACTGACCTTAACTGAGGCAAGTGAGGCTGCAGTTATTTGGATGTTGTTGTCTATTGTGACCTCTTGGATGAGTCGTCACTGTGCTCTTGGGGTAATTTTGGTCAGACGGCCATTCCTGGGAAGGTTCACCATTGTTCCATGGTTTCCCATTTGTGGATAATGCTCTCACTGTGGTTTGCTGGAGTCCCAAAGCTTTAGAAATGTATTTATAACATTTTACAGACTGATAGATCTCAATTACTTTATTTCTCATTTGTTCCTGAATTTCTGTGGATCTTGGCATGATGTCCATCTTTTGAAGATCTTTTGGTCTACTTCACTTCGTCAGGTAGGTCCTATTTAAGTGATTTCTTAATTGAACACTTGTATGGCAGTAATAAGGCCTGGGTGCGGCTGGAGAAATTGAATAAATGTGATAAACCACATGTCACGATACATGAAGGGGGGACTCAAGTGCAGGGAAGGGAGTTTAATGAGAATAACAAAATAACAATACACAAAATAAAAACCCACGAGGGGGGAAAAACCTAGACTAAACATAATAACTACAAATTCAAGAAACAAAGCAAACCAGAGGGCAAGGAACACGGAACAGGGTCTCAGGGAACATCTCAATAGAATGACAACGACACGACACAGGACAGCAAACACACCAGGATTAAATAGGGACACATGAGGGAAGGTAACAAGCTGAGAACAGCTGACAACAATCAAGGGAAACAAGGTAACAAGATGGGCGGGGTTTACAATCACAACAAAGGGGCAGTGTCAGAGCTCTGTCAGGCAACACACTAGAAACCAAAACTTAAGTGGCAGAACCCTGACACCACAGTTCTGCCATGTTTTAACCTGGGGGAAACACTTTTCACACAGGGCAATGTAGGTTTGGATTTTGTTGTTCCTGAATAATAACAACTTTCATTTAATAACTGCATTTTGTGTTTACTTGTTAGCTTTGACTAACATTTAAATTTGTTTGATGATCTGAAACATTTAATAGTGACAAACGTGCAAAAAAAAAAAGAAATCAGGAAGGGGTAAATTCTTTTTCACACCACTTTATGTGGTTTGGTGAACCATCATTGCTTCATATCATAATAGAATCACCTCAAGACTTAAAACAATTTGTCATGTAGCGTGACCTCAAAAATTAAGCTCTCTTGAAACCGTTTGCTTGGCAAGAATTTATTATCTTTCTTTATTTACAACAGCGCGGTTCTTTTGGCCTGTCACATTTGCTGATATGTTGTCGTCCTTGAATGTGTTTATGTGTACAGAAGGAGGGAGAGGGTTTTATTTCCCCCTGGAGTGAACACTGTTTGGAAAAAAGTTTGTTTTCTCTTTTCCCCCTCAAATGTTCACTCTGGCCTGTGAAATAGCCTGCGTCGTCAGCACCCATAGACAGCTTTTACTGTAAATGTCAGTAATGAGCTATGACCTCAAGCACTTCAGACTGCAAAACTCATGCAAACTGTGCCTGTAATGGGCCAAATCCTGAGGTCGTCAAAGCAATGACCTAAGAGCCCGGTTATTACCACAGAATTGAGTGAGCTTATTTATTTTTATTTGATATTTTTCTGGTTTCAAGCATAAGAGTCATATTGATGGTGTGACGGGGTGGAGTGGCATCACTGTAATGGAAGTTGTATGTAATCAATGTAGTCACTGTAATGGACTGCTGGATGCACGCAGATTCTCATTGAAATGCAATTCACCGCTGCGCTTTGACAGGCTTTGACATGCATATAGGCAACATTCCTCCCATCAACTCACCAGCATGAACATTAAAAGAGTCTCTCCTGCTGAGACTCTGTTTGCTTATTTACATTTTTGACATTATAGTAGATGAAATAAATTACTATATTGATATTTGTTTATTAAATACTGCATATTAATGCATAATGAATTAATATCGTTTCATTGTATTAATATTACAATAATGGCTTTATTATATCATATATTATTTTATCTTAGACCCCATTAAAACACGTTTGATCTTAGAGATATTAACAAAAACAGCATGTCTACTACAAGAAACACAAATGAGTTGCAGAGCTTCAGGAGGACAGTATATTATTATTATTTTTTTATTAGTATTAATAGTAGTAGTGGTAGTAGTAGTAGTATCATCATTGGTAACACTTTACAATAAGGTATAATTTGTTAACATTGGTAATTGTGTTAACAAACATGAACTAACAATAAGAAACACATTTGTTACTATATTTATTCATATTTTAAATGTAAGTTAATAAAAACATGTTACAATTGTTCATGTTAGTTCAGTGTATTAGCTAATGCTAACGAATACAACTTTTGATTTTAATAATGTATTAATAAATGTTGAAATTAACATTAACTTTTATTAAAAATGCTGTACATTTGTTTATTCCCAGTTACTGTTCACTAACATTAACTAATGAAACCTATTGTAAACTGTTACCTTATTATTTATAATATTAAATATTATTAAATAAAAATTGGTGATTTCTAATGACTGTATAATCTACAGTAATAATAATAGTAACGGGGCATGTCTTTCATGAGCTTTTTGGTGAAGTTGCTAGCTTTGGGCAATGTCTGCAATGCAGCACTGACAAGGTTTCATTCATAGTTTCTTCATCTCCACTTCACACATTACTAGAGGCAGCTTCCGCCATCTCTGAGAGATATAATTTAAGGTTGTTTTAATCAGTTGTACTGCTTCCAGATCCCACACACCGTAAAAAGAGCAACTACAAATCATTTTAAGATGATGATGCATCTTGCGAAAAGGCAAGAATAGAGCAAGCTGCCTGTAAGGTAAATAATCGTGTGTGGCAGAGTGTGTGTGTGTGTGTGTGTGTGCGCGCATGAGCGTGTATGCGTAGTGAAACCCAGGTGTCATATGATAAATGTGTATTGAAATGTTCCAAGATCATACTAAAATCCCCTAACAACGACTAGAAAAACTGTTTACACTGAGGTCACCCCAGGCCAAAACAACAGCTCCAAGTTGTTTAAATGTTTCACACAATCCAGTATGAGAGAAAATAAACATGTTGTAGTGTGGTTTATGCTTGCAAACTAGCTTTAATAAGCCCTAATTTGCTCATAGTGAACAGTAAGTGTACACTATAGCAATGCACCCTGACAACCGCAAAGTATGTGCTTCAGTCATGGTGTCGTCTTTAAGCAATCATACATCCCCAGTGTAATCTAAATTGATCTCTGAGAGGAGTGCAGGGATGAACAGCAGAAGGATTAGGAAGACTGTGCTGGGACAGAAGTGAGTCTGTCAGGTCTGATTTCAAATATAGCATGACAGGACGTGGGATTCATCCTCTGGATTGGGGAAAACAGAGCTGATCTGAGTCTTGGCCAAGCCACCATATGGGGGGCCCACAGGGAAGGTGAGGCCCGTTTTTACACTGCTTGTAGCTGGACAATACAGTAACTATGCAACAGAAATGTTTTTTCTTCTTCCATCCTTCTTTCTTTCTTTCTTTTTGTTTGGCTGTATCGTGTTGGTTTATTCAAGTAACAGAGTTGAGCTGTAAAGCTGTTTAAACCATCATATTACCATCATTTTAGGGTTTATGTTTGCATTGATGAGGTAAGACATTTTTTCACACTAAAATCATGTTAACACCCATATTGTTTACATCTTTTGGTTAAACTGCTGAAACATTGATTATTTTAGTGTTTATTAATCAACTTCTATTCTAGTTGCCTTGCAGTATCCCAGACTTTTGCATTAAAGAAAGGAGGGACAGTAAAAGGAGTGAAAGTGCTGTTGATTGATCTTAACTTTATATTTAACCTGGAATATTCTTTCAAAATCCATATAAATGTCCAAATAAAACTGAGTAGCAGCAATGTTTGCTATAGATTAACATGCTATTTGTGCAATATTGTGTCTTTAATAAGACTACCAATCGTCAGTGGAAAGGAGTAAAAGCTAGTGACTCCTGTTCGGTTATTGGCTTAGATTTTTTATTGGTTTTTCCAGCAGAACAGAAAAAGAAAGTGAGCGAGAAGGTCTAGGTCATAATGGGACTGAAAAACTGAAACAGGCCCGAAAAAACCTTTATGGAAGTGCCAAATATGAATCACTGTAGTCCGGATGCCAGACGGGCCTCTCCTGTGTTGCTAAGAGAGCCCCCATTCCCCCGTCCCCATCGCCGAGGCGCAGCCAGAGGGGAGGCGAGCGGGGGGCTAAGTGCCTCAGATGGCTGTACAGTTTCAGTTGTGTTAGATATGACTGGATGCTCCTATTCCTGTAAAAGCCACCTGGGTGGTCTGAGGCAGGAGGCTGGATTTTAATACTGCCACCTATTAGCTCCAGTGGTTTGTGATTTATGCAGCTGTCAGCTTGAACTTCATCAGGCTTGCAGGCCCTGGTGAGTTGTGGGCACCCAAATCGGGACCCGAGCCTCCCGGCCTCTCTCTTAAGGAGCTAAAGTAAACGTCCCTCCAAGGGAGGGAGAGAAAGGAGAGCGAGAGAAGGAAGAAAAAATTAGGGGAAAATATTCAGTGCATACCTCTGTCTTGCTCTGTCTCCCTACTGTAATATGTCCCCTTTTGAATGCTCGGCCTGTTGAGAGGCACAGAGAGAGGGAGAGGGCAAAAAAAGATGTTTGAAATTGAGCGTAACAATTGTGTTTAGACGCCAAGAAGGTTTATGTATATGCTTGTTGACATTATGCCCATAGAGAGTTTGAACAACTTGTTGTTTTTTGTTTTTTGCATGTAGACCATGATGTAGATAGAAGGAATTTATTTTAGCAGAATTCAGAAATCTCGATTCCTTTTAAAACAATTCATTATAGCTCTTTCCGTTCTTTTTAAATTAAATGAAAATGAATGTGTTAAATTCAAATCTCAAATACAGGGCATGATTGGTTGGATCCACTAGCCAAAAATGACAGACTTCATTTAAAAAACAGGTATCATGAATTGAACTCTGGCACCACACTTACAATCCTTCCAGTCAATCAATTTTCCTCATCTAGATCTTTTTTGGAACATATTATTAATAATTCAAGACATTGGTGTTACTAATAGTAATAGTAAAACAAACCAAAGAATAGTTCATAGCCATGATGCTCATTTTACTTTGTAAACATACTAAATGCAACAAGCAATCTGAACATGTTACACTTTCCCTTTCAATCTGGCATCCCTCAAGCAGACACAGCGCATGTTTACTTTCTGCTATCAGTTTAAAAATATCTGCTAAATTTGAAAACTGTTCAAATGTTTTGGGCCAGTAAGATTGTTTCTTTAAAATAAATGTACTTTTATGAGTGATAGTAAAATTATAAAAAAAAGTTACAAAATATTTCTATGCTTAAAATGTTATTTTTATCTTAATATATATCGAAGAAAACAGAAGAAAAATATTAAACAGCACAACTGTTTTCAACATTGATAATAATACGAAATGTTCACCAAAATGATTTCTGTGGTATCATATGACACATTGTTTTTACTGTATTTTTGACTTTGGTGAGCATAAGAGGCTACTTTTAAAAACATCTTACCAACCCCAAACTTTTAATCGGTAGTTTACAATATATAAGTTTCACAGACTTAAGGGCCAGTCACACAGCCGATCACACATGAATCACTCACAAATCACACACAGATTGGGTTTGTGTGCTTGTGCGTCGAGAAATTGATCAAAGTTTTCCACGAACATTCGACGCACCCCCGACACATGAATCACTGACAGAGCGCGTCCAAACACGCACGCTTCGCGAACGTTCCACGTACAAGCACTTTCAGAATCCACATTGTCAGTGGATGTCAGTGGAATGAACGTGATACGTGCGTGGTTCATGCGTGATATGAAGGTGGGGCGTCAGTGGACGTGCCCGGTTTCGAACCAGTTCCGACGCATAAGCACTGACGGCCGATGCGTGTCCCGCGCATAGTCACGCATACTCGACGCATAAACTACGCACGCCGACTCATGAATAATTTTGAACCGTTCAAAACTCAAAATCACGCAGAAGACGCTTTCGACACACATCCACTTACAATCACTGATGGTCCACGTTTGTTCCACCGACGAATTACGCATACGACGCACGCTCTGTGCAGAAACGAAAATCTGTACGTAATTCGTGCATGATTCATGCGTTTTCGCTGTGTGACTGGCCCTATAAAAGCAATAGCTATCTCAGATTGTAATCTCATAAAGGTCAGTGTAAAAGCATTATTACAGATTTACCTTTCAAGGAACTCTGACATTTTGTCATTCCGAACGCTTTGCATTGACAGATGACTTAACTGACTGAGAGATGACTGTACTTTTTGTGAAAGAGCACATTAGAGCCTGAAGTATAAATTCCAGCAATGCATAACCAAGTGCAAATTTCTGCATACAAAATTTTATGATGTAAAAGTACCAGTAAACTAAATTCTTGAGAGTAGACCAGAGCAGAGTAGACCTTTAACGTAGTCAACAAGTGACTATATCAACAGAAGAAGCGTTTCACATCCCTCCCTTCATTTTACATGTGGGAAAATGCTCAACACAAAACTCTCGTCGCTCAATGCTGCCTTAATCACCAATCTAAATAACACCCTGATCTCACCACGGCTTAATATAAAACATCAGCAACACTATGAAGAACACATGTCTCTTTTCTCTATTCATTACGAGGAAGGTGTTAGCACTAGCATGGGGTACTCACTAATTGGCCACCAGATGGTCATTATGTGGCATGTTGTGAAGAGGGGGGTTGGAGGCTTGTTTCTGAGCACCTGGGGTGTTTTCTGATTGGAGGTTTTCTTGACAAATGATTTATTCATGTCATGTCATTGGTCAGATCTCTGTAGCCACAAGGCACAAATTAAGGAGTAGTTTCCAAATGTGCCCAGGCCCCAACTAGAAAGACTAGGCTTATGTCCACAATGAGTCTTTAACAATGTAAGGGGTCAGGCCATGCATTTGGTTCACTCTTGAGTAATTCACAGCATTCAAGCTAATTTAATGTAAGTGTTCTGGTGAGGCTGTCACTTCAATACACGTCTAAAACGTATGCTCTTCCTTTTTAGGTTTTTTGTTTGTATATATCCTTTACTCAACATTTGGTCTTTTAATTCTTCAGTCAGGAGCTTTTAGAGGCCAAGTCCCTTGCAATTATATATGCCTAATTTATGATGTGGTGTGCCTGAGTGCAAATATTTGGTTTCACTGTATTCTCTCTGGGGTTAAACCCACATTATGTACTTGAAAGTTGAAAAACCTTTGCACATGCGCAGAGTGTGACACTCGTGTGACACGCGGTTTGCATAATTTACATCGGGTCATGTGCAGAGGTCATATTTGTGATTTTGCAAAAAAGGCTCACCAGCAAACTTTCCAGATGTGCCAGAATGTCATCAAATGTGCATAAGCAGAACCATGTAATTTTGTTACATGATAATATTGAAGATAGCAGTTTAGGTTCCCAAGTAAAACTTTCATGGGTGACACACTATAATTTTAAGTTTAATTCACATTGCTTGTTGAAGGGGAGAAATGTACAATAAAAGAAGATAGATCAGTATATTTAAAAATTAACATTGACAAGTAAATGCTGTAAAAGTATTGTTTGATGCTAGTTCATGTTGACTAGCTATTTTGAGATGCATTACTCACTTTACTGTGTAAGCATTATTTAGTTTTATTTGTTTAGTATCAGCGCTTCTCTAAATGTTTGCTCATGAGCCATGTCTCTATTCATGTGTGTTGGAGGGTCTTGACCCAGAACAACGAACTCATGCAGCCCTCATTGTCCTCCTACACTGTGCAGAAGAAGCTCAGTTTGTTTAGCTCAATGGAGCATTCTAACCCCAGATGGCCAGGTGCCCGATGCTGGAACATATGGTGAGAATCTACCCCAGGCAGGGAGATGATGGAAGATTCATGGAGTACCGGCTCTCTGGTATATACCACTTGGGGACAGGGGTCAAATGAAAAGAAGTTTAGACTTTAGTCTGACTCCGTCCCTCTGACTTCGTTTGTTTTTTCTTGTATTATAGCATTTGTAGTCTTGGAAAGAAACGCCATCATGTGGATGTCAGAGTAATGGCAACACGTAGGGTAACATGGGGGAAGATGCCCCCATAAAATGTTGGAAAATATGTATTTACTTTTAAATTGTAGCATATTTAGATATAAGTATAGTATGTGCAGGATGAGATATCTTTAAATGAATATAAAATGTAGCAAATGTTGTTGTTATAGAACAAAATGGATATATATTATTGTGTGTTTGATTAATGTAAGAGATACTAAATCAACTCTAATGACAGACAAAGCAGAAGGTTCTGAAAAGTTATAATTATTCTGTGACTAATTGAATTGCCCATATTTTAATAGTAGCAATGTTATGAATACAACTTAAAATTAAATAACGGTTTTAATGAAAGAAAAGATGTCTGAAATGTACTAATTCATGGAAATACTGAATAATAACCTCATTAATTACAATAATTATTAACTTTTAAAATGATAACACAAAAAAAAGCTGCTACTTATTTGTCCACAAAAATGTCAACATAATTATATCAACACAATACAATGTTAAAGATTAATATTTTCCAGAGATACAAAATTAGATCAATTAACCTCAAATCTGTTTTGGCTTACTACATTTCACAAATGTTAATATGCAGATAACAAAATATGGCATATTAAAAATAGCATAGCCATTCATCAAAAGTGCTGATATAAGATTTTGTGTCATCTATAGACAAGAGAAAAAAAATAAGCTTGGGGGTCATTATGCCCGGGGAGCATGTTACCCCAACTTACCCTAACTTTCTGTACACAAGCAGCTGCAATTTTAAATATAGGCAAAGATTACACTCCACTGACTCATTCACAAGTTTTTATTCATTGAAAAATACTTTAAAATCATTTAAAAAGGCTAGGAGAAAGTTGAAATGTACTAGAATGCACAGATAAAGTTTTGTGTTGGACAATGGGAAGAAGCGTTATATAGATTTATGGGGTAATTGCATATGGACTCCACTAGAGGGCCACCTTGGTTTTACAGCGGGTTACCAGGGGCGACGAGTGATTCAGGAGTATTAAGCTGGGAGCAGCAAGAGTTATGAGTGTTCAATAATAATGAATTATGAGGTTCTGAGGCATACATTATTGTGCGTGCAGTCTATCCAGTACACTACACGGGAAGACATAATAGGGAAGTCTTTTAGAGGGCTGTAATGGATTAATTTTTTTTCTGTTATTTCTTATTGGAAAAGATTATTTGAATCCTGAAAAGGATTATGCTCGTATCTCAAGGTATTACTGTACTGTAAATGAACAGCATTGCAAACATCTGAAAATAAGTAGTTAAAAAAAAAAAACATCTTGATCTATTTTAATATTTATGTGTGTAAAATGAAAATGAGTATTAGACATATTGTACCATTTTTTGTCATACTTAGTTTAGACTGAGGTAGAGATGTCATCACCCTCTGCAAGCATGATAAAAGAAAAGCATTTCAAAAGTTTTACCATGTACATGAAAAGCACCAGTGACATTAAAAAAAAGTTTAAAAAATTCCATGAACTTTTTGAGGTCAGTAAATAATGTCATATGGTGGTATGAGCTGAACCTGATATCCACCAATAGATCATTACTGAGGTAAGCATATACTGCTGAGAAGAAAAAAAATCTGTATTTCTGTTATACTTGACCAGATGGTTTTAGTTTTTATTATTTTATTCTGAATATTCAATATCCTGATGCTTATCCGCATTGTGCGGAGACACTGCTTCTCTGATGAACGGGGTTTTTCATTGCTATAGTCGAGCTTGTTGGATCATTCAGTCCAAATCGTATAGAGGCCATAACCTGAAATAACTGGGCCTGAAATTCAGTCTCTGGCTTTGCTTTCTCCCAAAATTGCTTCTCCTTTGGAGTGAGTTCATTTCCTTCAGGTATCTAAATAATGAGATATAGAACATGATGAACAGTTGATTCAAAACGATAACTTTTAGCACTGTGCAACACTGCCACCACATGGTCTAAAGCTTTATTTTATTTCATTTTATTTGTTTTATCTTATTTTTTTTATTTATTTGAACGTTATTGAGCATATACATACTTTGACAAGATATTTCTCCCTGTCGGAATATTAAAAACAACAACAATAATAAGACATATGAAGAAGAAAACAATCCTTACTTCAGCAGACACTCTTTGCAGCCACATTTTCTCCTCATCTGTAAACTCCATCGCGGAATTGAAACCTGTAAATAATCTCAATTAATGATCGTAAACTAATTTTGTTGAAAGAAATGAGACATTTAAGTTCTAAAGGTCAAATTTAATATATATACTTCGACGTCTTAGCCTGCGGGTCTTTATGAACCAATTCGCGTTAATCATAAACAGTGCCCAAAAAACGCCTTTAGGCGCTTAAAAGCACGTTCGTCTGCACCAGACAACAAAAAGTCATTTTTTCAAGAATGACTGCACAAGCAAATGTTTTAAACAAACTATGTTTTAATGGGCAGGCCGGTGTCTGTGCATCTAAATGAAAGTGAAATTAAAATGTATAGCCTATTTGCTTATTTTTCTTTGCACTAAAATGGTTTGCAAGGAGAAAGAAACGTTTCAAATGATTGTGGTTTTGGTGATTGTGTACTCTAACTTTTAAAATGTAAATCGTGTACGGTACATTTAATAATATTGGCTGGCTTGTGTACCGGTATATTATTTCTTCCTGACTTCACAAAGGTCAGATTTTCAAAAGTACACACTTTAGAACGGTGTTGACGTGTCGTCTGGATTATTATGTCTTATTCATGTCCTGTTAATATATAGGTATAGGAATATCTCTATACACATATGCAAAATGATTGACTTACCTGTTAAAATCCTTCAACGAAGAAAAAATCCTTTTATCGTCATAAGCAGCGCAGCAGTGCCCAGTTTAAACGGAGGTTAAATAGCATTTCTGTTGAACAGCAGAACTGTTTTTAAGTGAACGTGAGGTAAAATTAAATCTATCTGTGAGTAAACATCCTGCGGACAAATCAGCTGATGGAATGAAAGTGAAAGTAAAATCGTTTTCTCTTTCTCTTGTGTCTTATGTACCATTATTCAAATTAAGTAGGAAATATTTAACAACAGTCTTCACAGCTTGTATTTAAGTTGTTACAGCAAAAGTGAGACATAAAAGAATGTAAAGATATACCGTTTTATTTAATCTGCAACATATCAGACCTCAATCAGATATTGTTGGCATTTACCCATTGATATTCATTGACAGAAAAGTCCCTTTCCTATAACACATGATAATGGCTACCTGATAAACTAACCAGGATATTCTGAAAAAGGACCGACAGATCAGGTCTACAGACTTTGACAATTGACTGATTTGTTCTAAAATATAGCAACCGATTTAAAATAGAGCCCCTAAACAATACAATCAGTTAAGAGTTTATGGATCATCTATACAGTTGTTCAGTGGCATCTGAACATATGCCATATGAAGGAAGGCTTAGAAAGAGGTTCAGGGAGTTCAGAATTCCTCCTCTGCGTTTCGGGTTCTTGATGCCTTTAGCTCCTTGAGGCGCTCCATGCACTCCGTCAGACTCCTCTCTCCGTGCACTTTGTTGTCACGAGTCCTAACGTTCACAGTGTCACTGCTCTTCTCCTTCTCGCCCACCACTGTCATTGAATAAAATGCAAGTTAGAATCAAAACAAATCCATGATAACTGTATACATTCTGTAAACATACCTGCAGCGCATATTCCTCAATTAAAACAGGGAAATTAATTTTAAAAGTACCCCTTTTATGCTATTTTAAAGGCCTATAACAGGTTTATATGCATTAAAGGTCAAAAACGCTTTCATTTTCTCACAACACAGTGCAGCATCACCCATTCTTGCACAATCAAGGATTTTGTATCTCTAAAACCCTCCTTTCCAAGAGGCTACTCTGCTCTAATTGGTCAGATGGTCCAGTTTGTTGTGATAGGTCTATCGCTTTACAGCACATTGAAATTAAACAGCCATTGCAATTTGTGGATTTCAGCTCCAGAGGCCTCATCAGCACTTGATACACACAGTGGTACGAACAGAAACAACGGCATACTGAATTTCCTCTCGCCATGCAGAAAAATGTATTTTTGACACGTCGACAAAAAACCCTCTCAACTGCAGTGTTTAAAAGCAGACGTTCACAGAAAGGGAATAAAGTGGGGCAGAGACAAGATATTTTTTTTGGCCAAAACCCAGAAACATAGTGCTTTAGCACTTCTGGTAATTCATGTTTTATTCTACAATATAAATTACACCATTAAAACCCTCATGTGATAAACCTTGTTATAAACCTTCATAGGTTTGAGCAGGAGGACCGGAATTACTTTTACAGTTCTTTCGGACTCAATAACTCAGTCTGTAAAGTAAATAAACTTTACAGACTTTTTACATTCCCAAACAACTATATAATACTGTACACAAACAGTAATAGCCAAAATAAGCATAACGGGTGCACTTTAAGTTACTGAGAATCATGGTGTGCTTGTGTTGTTTTTAGCTTATGAAACACAAAGGTATTTTGTAACCAAGTATAAAAGCGAAATATGTGTACACAATTTACAGTAGTAAACAGGAACAAGCAATCATTTTTACGTCGATCAAAATAAAACCATTTTCTAATGTTATGTTGGATCACTCACCTAAAATGAAATTGTACTGAGCCAACTGTGCGTTTCTGATCTTCTTGTTCAGTGTGCAGCCTGGATCCAAGTCCACATCTGTCATCAACCCTACCTTGTGGAACTCCAGTTGTACCTGAGGTTAACAAGGGCTTTTTTTAAATGATGAACTGGTAGTTTATGCCAGATAGATAATAGTGTAAATTATGAGCAGAAAAGATTTGCATATGATAGGAGATTAATACAGCATTGGGTATTAATTAAACTTTATTGGGTGAGTAGGATTTTCTTTAAATAAATATTTTTATTCAGCAAAGTTGCATTTCAATTTTGATCAAATGTGACTGTTAAGACATTCAACCACTTCATTATTGATGATAATAATAGTAAGATTTCTTGAGCAGCAAATTATCAGAACTAACAGGTACTAAAGTATGATAAACTGCGAGCACAGCTTACTCTCTGTGCGTACTCATCACAAGTGGGTCCTACGGGTACCACCATCACCTGACGTGGGGATAGCCACAGTGGCCTGTGGGACACCAAAGAAGTAGAAATTGTTATTTGCTTATATGGTGTGAGATTAAACTTTATCATGTTAGAGTTTCTTTCTTAACTGTACCATTTTCCCCCATAGTTTTCAGTCAGGATGGCAATCATGCGCTCCACTGAGCCCAGGATCGCTCGGTGGATGATAACAGGTCTCTTCTTGTCATCACCATCATTGCTAAAGACAGATTTGGTTTACAGGATCAGCAAATTAGAGAGTTGATGGCCATGAAGTGAAATGCAGGAGGAGTGTAGTAATCAAAAGTAACCACAAAATGTCACTGTTGTACAGGAACAAAAACGAGGGCTCTGGCTCTACTCAGGTTTTCAATTTCCCTTATTATTATTATTATTATATACAGGCAATAAACATACCTTACAAAAGTAAGATTGAAACGGATAGGCAACTGGAAGTCCAGCTGAATGGTGGCACACTGGTGATACCTGCCGATGGCATCCTTTATCTGAATATCAATCTGAAACACAGAAAAATACTTGTGTTAAATGCAGTCATTTTATAAGTGTTCGTGTATTTAGCTTTATTTATCTGTGTGTACCTTTGGTCCGTAGAACGCTCCATCACCAGGATTCAGAACCCATTTCTCTCCAAAGTCATTCAGGCTGTTCTCCAGTTGCTGAAACAATTAACAAGGGCTTAATGAAATCAAAGAAGAGAAGATATGCCTGACTTATGCATATCATAAGAAATGAACTGTATGAAAGTATGGCATCAGTCAGAATTTTATTTTAAAGAAATGTATATTTTAGCAAGTAAAGATGTATTAAATGTTTCATATTCTACCTTCTCAGCTTGGTCCCACACTTCAGGTTCTCCTAAGAATTTCTCTGGCCTGGTGGAGAGGTTCAATTTGAAGGTGAAGCCAAACACATCATACACCGCACGCAGGAAGTTGAGACAACCCTTTATCTCAGACTCAATCTGATAAGCATAAAAGTAAGGGGGTAAGACGGGGAGAAATATGACCTTGTTTGCAATTCAAAACAAATAGTATTAATGTGCTCATGAACCAAACAGTCCTTTAACAGTCAAAGTTATACAACAGTTAGTTCTGGTTATCGAATCGGATTAGCTGAGAGCCTTTTCCAGTCATCCGATATTCTACAAATATCACGGAAAATGTTTCACAGTTCAAATCCATTCACTTGTTTCTGCTGAATCTATAATGGAAACACTTCTCAGAGTGAGCGTCAATGGCGGAGGAGCAAACCCACTATAATTTTTACTGTCACGGATTGTAGAAAGAGTTTCATAGCGCCTAGGTGAAAATTTGTTTAGATATTTTCAGAGATGTGAGCTATGGGCCATCCGCACTCATGTACCTGCCGAGAACAGCTTTATCTCTGCCAGTCCAACAGGAATTTTCCACTGGCTCTTATGTATAGATAGTTGTTAATTATATAATTTGTTTTGGATTATATCAAACTGGCAATCTTTGGTTTTATTAATCTATTACTGGTTATAGATCAAGTCGATTTGGATAACGTTCATTTTCTTAAGTTTAGACTTATTACACTTAAATCCTGTACTAACTAGTGCTTTTGTGTTTGTGTTTATGTCCTATTGTACAAACTTCTTATACTTTAATATTGGCTATTATGGTTTCTTTTTTAAACTGTTCAATAAACATTTTATTTTCTATAAAACAATTCGCTATATTTGGTCATGAAAAAGCGTATTTTTTTATTGTGATTTTGGGTCAGTGAATGTTATATTATGATGTCTGTAGATGATGGTAAAGACTGTCTTTATGAGTGAGTAAAAATACTTTTATAATGAAAGGGACTGGAACAAGCTAGTAAACAAGGTCATCATCTTTTCTTCAAACAAAATCTTGCAACCAAAAAATGCATTGACAAGCACTGTCATGTGAACAGTTAAAAGGATAGTAAGAAAGTATACTAGTGGACATATGAAGAATAAATGCTATAGTACAATCAAATGCAGGTAATACACATCCTTAGTTAATCTCCATCTCATAGTACAAGTTTCAATGAAGCAGCTCAGCGTTCCTTTGTTGCTAGTTCTAACGTGACATTATTGGACTCATCAGTTAAACTGTCAACTTGAGATTTGAATCTGTGGCAGAACAAGTAGTTCCACACAAAAGAGGGTTTTTAAAAAAGCAATATCACACTCGTAATCATCCGATATGGCTCTATATCAGCAAGGCAGATAGCCTCCATAGAGCCATAATCGCACTCCTACTCGTGTGATATTGCTCATGTAACATGCCTGGTCCATAGAGCAGAAGATGTGAGCGTCATCTTGTTGGAAGCGTCTGACTCTTGTCAGGCCAGTCAGAGCACCAGACAGCTCATTACGGTGCAAAACCCCAAAGTCAGCCAGACGCAGAGGCAGCTCCCTCCATGAACGTGGCCGATGGTCAAACATTAGACTGGAAAGCAAGGAAAAAAGGTTTACATAAAAATGATCTTCCCAAAAAGGAATTTCCTTGCTCAGCTTTTTGTATTCATTTTATTGTTTACTGTCCTATCATTTTGACTAAGCTTGTTATGATTAACGTCAGTGAATATAAGATTGTGTACCAGTGTCCAGGGCAGTTCATGGGCTTGAGAGCAAAGATCTCCTTCTCCACCTCAAAAGAAAACATGTTTTCGCTGTAGTGCTGCCAATGTCCTGATGTTTGCCACAGTTTGCTGTTGTAGATGTTCGGAGTGACCACCTCCTGGAATCCCCTCTTTCTATATTCACTCTGCACGATAAAATATACCACACTACAACAAAAACAGTCTGTAAAAATACATAAATATTCAAGTGGTCTGCTAGGAATCATTACTGGGGTCCTTGAAGTGGACCAACCCTTCCATTACATGGTCTACTGAACCATGACATCGATAAAATGCAATTTAGCATATCCTAATAGAACTCTGCAAACCCGGCTCCACATTACACCCTTGTTTTGTTGGCTATTGTATTTTTTTTTTTTAAATGGATATCAGCTCAGTAGTAACAGAATGAACTACGAATTTGCAATTGGGGAAACTCAACTCACCCTAATAAATTCGATCAGCGTATTATAGATGTAGGCTCCTTTAGGGAGAAAGAAACAGCTACCTGGGCTCAGGTCGTGGAAGAAAAACAAGTCTTGCTCCTAGAAAAAACAAAATCAAAAGAGTGTGTAAAACATTAAAGGTTAGAGAAACAATTAAGAAACAGTTCAGATATCTAATACAGATTGCAGGAGGATACAAAGGAAAATAACTAGAGAAGTTCAAATGAGCAAGAGAGACAAAAAAAACACAACAAATGGCTGATTACGCTCTAGCTTTTGTTGTGACAAAGTGTTCCCTGTGCACCCATCAGCATACCCATGAACAGATGGCACATTAAGGAGACAGACATCTGCCTTCTTTATGGGCACAGTCCCCGCTCCCCATGCAGCCAACCTATCAGACCTGTCTTCAGTCACCCCAGCGAGACTCCCTGCACATCAAATGGAGGGGGCGGGGGGAGTCAACTTTCTGCACAAGCCATTAGAACACCAAGGACTCCACGTGACCTCCATTGTGAGCAGTTTTGTCCCCCATATGTTTGATGGAAAAGGGCTTTTTTATATTAATTTGTTCACGGCTGACTTCTCTTTATAATTATTCACTTGCAGTAAGGATGAGCAAATATGTTAAAGCTGGATTTATGATTTAAGTGCACCACTGTACAAAAGTCTGGGGTCAATGTTTTTATTTAATATTTTTATTCAGCAAGGATGCTTTAAATTCAGGGACGGATGATTTTCTTTTGAGCTTACTATTCATTAAAGAAGCCTGAAACGGTTTTCAACATTGTTATTAATAAGAAATGTTTCTTGAGCAGCAAATATCTCAAATCAAAACAAGGATTTCTAAAGAATAATAATGTGCTGTTGAAAATGCAGCTATCACAAATAATATTCTAAAATAGGAAACAATTATTTTTAAAATTCTAAAATAATTCTTATGACATTATTGTTTTTACTATCTGCCTGATTAAATAAAAGCAGCCTTTGGGAAAGCATTATCTTAAAAACATTTGTGACACTAAACACAACAGACACTAAACATTTGAATGGAGATATAAAAAAAATACTTTTTGATTAAGAGTTTTGTATGTATGAGACATTACTGTGCACCATTAATATATTTAACTCCGGTCACTCAAGTGTTTAAATACACCATGATTTACATAATCCATAGGAGAGGATTACCACTGACACAGCATTTTGTGTGTCCATGGCATAAATCTTTCTTCTTTTTTTGTGATGTGTAGATTTTGTATTATCTGTAAACAGTACCTCTATACTCTGTATTTATTGTAAAATTCCACTACATATTTTTATGTTACATATAGTTATGGTTCGTCTGATCTACTCATACCCGTCCCAGTTTGCGATGATCCCTGTTCTTGGCTTCTTCCTGGAATTTCTCCCATTCTTTTAACATCTTGGGATCAGGGAAAGAGATGCCATAGATCCTTTGCAGGCTCTCCATATCAGCTTTGCCCTCCCAGTATGTAGATGAATTCTGTGATGTACAGCATATACGTTATTTGGGATTAGGCATCAGGTAAAGATAATATGCCAAATGCACAGTTTGGGATAACAGGACATGGAGGGCTGCTACTGAAATGAATACAAAAAGGACTGAATTGTGCACCTTGTGGATCTTTAAAGCCTTGATCTTTCCTGTATGTCTTACATGAGGCCCTCTGCACAGATCGATCAAAGGTCCACACCTACAATAGCAGAAGCAAAACCAACATGTAAATAAATTAAGGTATAAATATAGAGTACCATTCAAAATTTTGGGGACGATACATTTTTAAAATTTGAAGTGTTTAAAGTGTCTCATCCGTTCACCAAGGCTGCATTTATTTGATAAAAATAGAGTAAAAATTTTAATATGGTGATTTTTCTAATTTAATATATATTAATGTATTCCTGTGAAGGCAAAGCTGAATTTGTAGCATTACTCGAGTCTTCAGTGTTAAATGATCCTTCAGAAATCAGTCTAATGTACTCAGAAATATTTCTTCTTATCCATGTTGAAAACAGTTTGAGAAATGGAAAGTTATTTATAGAAATAGTTTTCTATTATACAAAGAACAGTATTTATTTGAAACAGAAATCTTTTTAACAATGTAAAAGTCTTCAAAGACTGATCAATTTATTGTGCCCATGCTAAATTAAAGTATTCATTTTTTCTTTTTTTTTATTCTTACAAAAGATTTTGAACAGCAATGTAAATAAAAACAAATACAAAATAATAACAGAAAACAATGCAAAGGTACATGTTTTTTGCAACCAAAAATCAGACCTGTAAACTGTAGTTGTTGGGGTGGTAACTTTTTCATTCAGGATCCTGCATTTGAACTTATTGTACTAGAAGAAAAACAGAAGCACATTTCACTGGTCGGACCTTCAAGGTTAAAGGTATTAAGGGTTTATTCATAGCATAAGCTTATATTTTGGTTATAAAGAAAGCACCTACCTTGAACATCTCCAACAGAGTCTCCTTCTTTACCTCCAGCCTCTCAAAGGGCTGCTTCTCTTTTATGATCCTCTTACACAAGTTCTCCAAACAGGGGAAATCATTACTCGATACACCTCTGAGAAACGACAGACGAGGGAGAGGATAAAGTAAAGTACACAAAGGTGCACAGGATTCATTACAAAACATAAGCCCTTCTAAAATAAAAACTAGAGTGCAAAGAATAACCAAATAGCTCACAGTTGTCATCAACTAAAGAAACTTTTTCTACCTGCAGAGCTTGACAGTGATATTATCAAGATGAATAACATTTGCATAAATTGCCTTTCAACAAGTAAATTACTGCATTTATTATGTTCCTTCCTGCTTATCTAAAGCCACTGCACTGGTCCTGGTCAAACAAAAGGTCAAGTAATTGTTGAAAGGAATTTGAAGAAGAAGAAAAAAGAAGGACAAAATGTTTTATTTCTTGAACAGCTTCTTGGCATAATTTCTAACCACAGATGAATTAATGTGGCTTTCATGCTCTGACTGACAGTTCTAAATAATAGATAGTAAATGGACATAACAATGACTTGCATTAGCATGGATGAGCACAGTCATGAGAGGCATATTGTAATTCAGCACCTGTAGTCTACTCTTTAATACTACTGCTCTGTTAATGAACAATCCAAAGAAAATCTAAAGAAATAACCAAGAGAGAATACGTTTGACTTACTCAGCTTCAAGAAACATATCATAGTAAAAACCATTCTCAATGGGTGGTCCGTAACAAAGACAGCCTCCATAGACTCTCTCCATGGCCTCTCCCATTATATGGGCACTGGAGTGCCAATAAACCTAAGGAGAACACATTTGTTTTCTGAAATAACATGCACCTTTTACATAAAATTTACATAAATCTACTACAATACCGGTATATTTTCAGGCTTGATTGTTTAAAAAACAACAACAACAAAAAAACACATTATTATTAATATACATATATATTTTGACTTATTTATCATTGTTGCAGCACCTCTTTTACTAATCCCATAATGAATATCATTAAAAATAAGGTCACTATTAAGCGACGTGCTTTCCTTCTGGAGTCTCAAAAGTGCTTGCTTTATTTGGCGAGGTATATATATATATATTTTTAAGTATATATATTACTGATGCATTTGAATGCATACCCTTTGCATTTGATCACACCGATGTGATCAGCCCAGGCGTCCCTGGAGTGTTCATTCACATCGGTGTGATTAAAATGTTCAGTGTATCATACAGAATGAATACAACGATGAGGTGTTTTATTCATATCAGACACAATTGTGTAGGTAATACAGTAACTATAACATTTACTCTATTCTTCTCCCACTTCAATGGTTACTTTCTTTCATGTATTTGAGAGAAGTGGATGAAATGACATTGTAAATATGATACATAAAATTCTCTGAATAGTGTTGCAAACTAACATGGCACGTTATAGATCAGCTAACAATGATCATTATAACAACAATAATAATAGAAGAAAATACATTCTAAAATAACAGTTCATCTTAAAAAAAAAAAAAACACACTCTTTACTTACTGCTTGTGCTTCTTCGTCATCAAATTTGAGAAACACTAGACTGCAGTCTCCCTCTAAGGGCCTGTCCAGATCCCATACCACATTGTTCACTTTGGAGATCACCGTATTATCAGCAAGGCCTTGGCTGTGAAATAAAAACACATTATATATTGTGATTACAAGTTATTGCATGAGTTGGAAGCACAATCCAATCAAGCAATTCACAATTCAAGGAAACAATTTTAGTGCTTTTCAATGAGGCTAACCAGAATTGAGTGGTAGCAAAAATGTCAATAATGGTGCCTCTTTGATTCTTTTTGAAAGAAAAACATTTGTAAATAAGTCTTCTTTGCATTTCACCTCTACTCAAGATTGTTACCTGTAGAGCTTTCTATTAAACCTGGCACTGTACACTATGAATATGGTTGGAACCATGACAAATTGATTATGTTCCTTTGCTGTAAGACAACAGCATCTGCTAAATGCATAAACGTAACCCAAATACACGGCACTTGCTGAGTCAATATTGCTATTCCGAATTGATCAAACAAAGAGCAATGTTTTGTTTGCACCATGAAGCCTGCAGTGTTTATAAGTTGTCAATATTAAATATTTCAAAAAATCCACACAGGAGGTTCAAGTCAAGTTTACAAATCTTTTGCAAGTGCCATTGCTAACTGTGTCATTGTTCCAAGCAGCTTGACAGCATTAAGGCTGAAAATGCTTGCCTCCTTCAGTTTAGTTTAGTGAC
This sequence comes from Rhodeus uyekii, assembly GCA_037043235.1. Classification (NCBI taxonomy): domain Eukaryota; kingdom Metazoa; phylum Chordata; class Actinopteri; order Cypriniformes; family Acheilognathidae; genus Rhodeus; species Rhodeus uyekii. The sequence goes on along the minus strand of JAWRVZ010000010.1, from coordinate 7,293,942 downwards.
TAACCTGATTCCACAGGCAACTTGGTATGGTGTGGTTTTCCAGGACTCCCCATCTATTAATTTTCCATCTGGCAGCATGATCTTGATGGGCTTGCTGTCTTTTGCCGCTTTCTCAGCCAGCAGGGCATCGTGTTCTTCCTTAAGCTTGTTATATATAGAGAGACGCTCCTCAATGTACTCTGGTGGAGGACTCAACTACACAGAAGAGAGAGACAAAACTCATTATAAGGGATACACTGATATGAAACTTTGGGCTGATACAATAATGGATAACTTTTTATATTTGAAAGCCAATAAATCTAATTCAGATTTTTTTATATACATTTTGAGAACCTGATCACAAATACAAAAGTCATGTCCCGAGCACAAAATTATAATTTTATGTAGCCGATATGACAGACATTACTGTATTTTCATATGATTTCAATACTATTTTAAGTAATTTAAAAGCATCATGGTGAACAGTGCACAGTCTGAAGTGTCTCAGCAGAAGGAAACCATTTACCTACTTTAATATATCGACCAAATTTTCTTATCAGGTTGATAACGATAACATAAAACATTTAAATATACTGGCTGATACCGATGTGATGGCCAATGCATCCCTACTCAGTAACAAAGTCTGTCTGCTGTTTAGAAAGCCCTTCAGAGTGCATGTATCATAAATAATAAACCAAGAAAAGCATTGTGCTTGAAATTATGAAGCAACCCAAGAACATCCTCCATGATTAAGGTACATATTTTGGTAGTCTAGTGGTTAGGATGATTCCATTGCCGCAGCCCGGGTTTGATTGACTAACCCCCCAATCGCTACCTGCTTTTCCGTGTGTATCAGTTTGCAGTGTATGTGTTCACAACTCCTAATGTGTGTGTGCACTAACTTGGATGGATTAAATTGGATGGACAAATTCCAAGTATGGGTTACCATACTTGCCTTCACATGTCACTTAAACATTTTCTAGTTACATAATAAGTGCATTGCAATACAAATCATGTGGTTTGAGTGCATTTATTCAATTATAAAGATAATTAAAGTCCATTCTGAAACAGCTGGAGCGATGATGGCAGTGGTCAGGTGTAAACTGGATTAAGTTTAGGGATACTACCCTCTTCGAATGTTGTAATGGGAATTTGAAAGCGTTGCAATCCTGAACTAGAAGCACAAACCTCAGCCTTGCCACCCGCATCTCCACCAGTATTCTTGTTTTTCTTCTTTCCTCCATCTTTGCTATTCTGAAAGAAAGGGTGTGACGTTCATTTATTATTACCTGTCACCTTTTAACAAACAAGAGTTCAAACGTGTCACTCCACCCACTGTAAAGTGATACAGAAACCATATCTGACTGCACGACTTTAAATAACCATATGAAATCAATTATATTACTAAGAAGTCAAACAAAAATAATGGAGTTTTGACAGTAACGTGCTGTAACTGTCTCAGACAGAGCACTTCACTGGCTAGTCAGCTAACCGCACATATATCTGGTACCTTCTTCTCGTCCATTTTCAGTTCCTTCATCTGTTCGGTCACGCTCTCCTCCGCCATTACTAGACGAAAATATCACAAAAACGGACAGTAACACGTTCCAGCAGTTTACAGTTTAGCACAGCCCTTATTCACGACACCGGCAAACACGTTTCCCGGATATTGCAGGGAAGTCCAATGCTGATGCAACATTATGATGAATCTGAGATGTCGTCCGTGATTGGTGAATCACTGTGATTGACGTGAGTATAAACCAATCATCAGGCAGAATATTTAAGTTCTGGCGCAGCAAAATGATGCAACGCGAACGGCATCATCTAAATGGTAAAGCAACCTTTTATTAAATATACTTCTGCCATTTGATTGCTAATTATTATATAATGCGGGATTTTAATCAAAGTAATAATAACAACACTAGGCTTTCTGCAGCAACAACGCTTTTGTCCGCTAAAACGTTATAATCAATGCACTCTAGTGGGACCTAGTGGTCAGAAATAAGAAGTGCACCTATTAATAATAGTTTTATAGTGATATACAAACAGCTCCTTAGAGACTCCTTATACAAAAGGCATTTATTAACATCTGGTATAGCACACCTTTTGGGTATTACTCATTATTTACCTCTAACTTAGCCTTCTGACTCTAATTTATTGCATATATGGATATATAGAACACATATGGAAAGTGTATATTTTATCAAATGGGGAGTTGAGGTGCAACTGAAGAGGGGGTTGTTATTTTTAGAAAAGCTACTCAAAGGTTGTTTCTTATACAGAAAGAGTTTTGATATTAGTCGGAAATGGTTATTAGTTCATAAAAGCCACAGTGAAATTATTTTAGTGTTTAATATTAAATAATAGCACGCCAGAGAATAGGATGGAATACATGGGTTTTATCCGATTCCACTGAATTTGTAATGCTTCCATCTGGAAGAATGTATAAGGTCCCCAAACTTCTTAAAAATGCACTCAGAAACACTCATTTATGCCAGTGGCAGTTGAACACTGAATGTATAATTAATCAAAGGTTAGCATTTTTGTGAGAATTATTACATTTATTGGTTGGTTGTTGATTTATTTATTTTTATTTGTTGTTTGATTATGAATATTCTCTGTCTTATTTGTATATAACGTCTGTGTCTTATGAGAAGTCAAAGGAACAATTCCATGTTGGTGAATAGTAAAGTTTAATCAATTGTTGAAGCAAATATTTTTTTTTTCTTTGTTAGATCAGGATTTACTAGAACACTTTATTTCAAGGTGATTCATTACAGTGTAATTACATAAATACGTGCTGTGTAATATTAATGCACTTCATGTACTTACTATAAGATTGCAGTTAATTTTTTGGCTTAGGGTTAGGTATCTGCAATTATGCATAACTTTCTGTTATTACTATAGTAAGCACATGTAACGTTTAACCGTCACCTTAAAATACATTTCCTGAACAGTGTTGGCTTTTTTTCACAGTTTTTATTTTATTTTATTTAGTTAAACAGTTAATTCACCCCAAACTGAAAAAGTTGTCATAATTTACTCGCCCTCATGTTGTTTGTTCTAAACCTGTATGAGTTTTTCTTCTGTTGAACTCAAAAGAAGGTATTTTTAAGAACATCGACAAGGAGACAGTTGAATGTAGCCACCGAATTTTATAGTAAGAAACAAAGATACTTTGGAAGACAAAGGCTAACATCAACTGTGTGGTTATTAAGGTTTAAGGCATCAATTCAAGCCAACAACAACCGAGTACTTTAAAACTCCCAATATTATTTATTTATTCACATGCTCTTCAGCGCTCCAGTGTCAGTGTTATCGCTGTGTAATAGCAGGGCATGTAAATTTGCTTCATACTCCATTGAGGAGGATTTACATATTCATTTTAGAAAAGCTAATTGTTAAGCATGCCCAAACAAAGCCTATAAACTCAAGGGTGTTTTGGACTTTGAATGCCAGTGTAAATAAGCCCCATGGACTCTTGCAGTTGCACTCTTGGTGCAATGGTGGAACCATGTCATCTGCGAACTTTGCTTGCTTGATTGCACAGCTGTATCTTTTTTTTCAGCTCTTAAAATGTTTTGCTCCTTAAATTTTAAAAGCTGTTTTTGAGGACATTTGTGACATCCACCTACTCTCATGCATTTTTAAAGCATGAATCAAGACAGCATAAAACAAACAAAGACAGCACAGAAGACTGATCCTACTGAAAGCATTAAGCCTGAAAGCCCATTTTGGAGGGCTTTCTTTTGTTTAGAGTCCAGGGATAAAAAGACAGGCTTACTTTTGACGCATAGGTTCCATCAAACCCATTGAACTGCATATAACTGCAAGGAGGTGAGATGAAAGTTGGGTCAGGTTTCATGCCTTTACACTTGTTTAAGAAGATGAGTCTAGTGTCAGACTGACCTGTGGGTCTCTATTAGATATCTTGTAATTTCATGATCCAGAAAGTGCATTTTGAGGCAATAACACTGTGGGTGGAGTTCTCAGTTCACTTAAAAAGAAATGAACCTACACTTCCTGTTTCTCAGATGAAAGGGTTAGAAAGTTTTTTTTTCTTCTTGAAATTAGCCATTAATGTTATTTTACCAAATTTTATCAATGAATAGTTTTATAGAGACTATATTGGTTCAAAACAAACATCGCCATTCTGGTTGCTAAATGTAACGGTGTCACTCGGATGGAGATATGGAGATATTTGAAATAATAATTAAAATCATATAAAATAAATAATTATTATATAAAAAAAGCTGTAAAAAATGTTTAAAGGTCAAGGACATCTCTGTCCTGCACTTTGAAGTCTTAGAGACATTTGCTTCAGGAAATATGAAAATTGTCTGGTTTGTCCTTCTCTTGTTTGTTTAATTCCACCCGTTTACCATTCATGAGCAGACCGAGTGGAACAGGTGACTCCAATGAATTTAGGATGGGGACAAAGGGTCTGTATCTACGTATTAAAACCGCTTCTCTCAAAGGATAGGCCAATGGCTTATGCAAATCCACCCTGTGCATTTCAGTAATTTATTCTAGGAAAGGCACACTGGCTTCAAACCATCCACTGGCCTTAGAGGATATGCTTCTGAGATATAAGGAAGAAAGAAAAGAAAAGAAAAAACAAATTGTATGCAGAGGATTATTTCCTGTGATGTGATGTCCTTATGGTAATTGTGCAATTGCTTCGCTTGTAGGTTTTTAATAAATTTGTTACAGTCTGGCTCTTAAGTGTTGATAGACTTTTACGGTTGTGCAGGGAGCTTGATTGTGTCACCTCAAGTTGGACTCCAAGGTAACTTAAAATGATGGATTCTGAACATGGATTCTAACTCAAGAAATGAATCTTAATGAGTTTAGACACAATTTCTTTATCACAAAAGAGACTTGGTCTAAAGAAAATCCTTACCGAGGTTAAATTGTACATTTCAAAGAAATGTTTGGTGTCATCCATCAAAGACTAGCGTCTCTTAAATTTACTCTGATAAACTACAAAGTCTATGTGACTCCCAAAATTGTGCACTTAATCGATCAGTCACCATGCATTCCATTAGTTTGCACACAACAGAGGAGTGCTGTCAGTCTTTGTGAGATCTCACGTGGAAGGGATTTATTCGCGCAGAATCTTACCTTGTATATCCTGCCCACAGGGTCTTTCCTTGAGAGCTAGCAGTAATACTCTCGACTGCCTCTTCAGACAGTTGTTAGACTCTTTCTCTGTATAGCTTCGTCTTGAGCATACCCTTTAAAGATGTCTCCATAAACACAGGTCACTTGTTTCTTATCCGCACACTTTCCATATTTTTGAGGATGCACAACTCATACTATCTGCTCTCTGCAGACTGTGCCATAGACAGCTGTAATGATAGTGATAGTTTCATGTGAGAACGGGTGCATTGAACTCTCCCAGCCCTACAAACTCAAAGATGTAACACTTTATAGTAACTTTTAGAGCTAATGAGTACTTACTTTGTACACATACTGTCTACCATTCAAACGTTTTGGTCAGTATTTTGTTTCAAAGAACTGAATGCTTTAAGTCAGCAAGGATCCTTACAATTTTATCAATTTACAATATGGAGTTTTACATTGCTAAAAAAGGTTCTATTAATAGAAACCTGAATTCAATTATCATGGTTTGGTTTCCACAAAAAATATTTAGCAGCACAAAAGTTTATAACATCATCAATAATAAGAAATGTTTCTTGAAGACAAAATCGGCATAATAGAATGAATTCTTGCTGTGATGGAGCAAAAAAGTCTCCTCTATAAGAAAATATGAGTGTTTTTGCATGAAATGGTGTTGAAGTTTGTATAACATATTTGTACAGTTCCATTTGAGTGAAATATACAATAGGAAACAAGTTGGTCATTGACTGCCAATTTAGTTGGTCATAAATCTGAACATTGTGCTGTGCTGCAGTAATTGCTAACATCAAATATCACACTAACAATGACCCATTCTCATTCTCTTTATTGAATACACTCACTGAACATTTCCTGTACAGAGTGGCACTTTTACCATACACCTGTTTCTGCAGCCGTATTTAGCATTCTGGCTGTATATTGGCTTAATAGTGATATAATTAGAAGTTCATTGAATTTGCAATAACAACAGGCTTTGCCTTGTTGTTTCGGGCCTACCAGCTACCTGTCCTTGTAATTGGCTATAATGTAATTTGTGTACATGATTGCATGCTGCAATGTAGTGCAAAGTACAGATAACTGGCTCATGGCTTGTCTAATCATAGAGCTGTGTTTGTCTTTAAATGTATTTAATGTCTCACTATGAATATTAATTTCTTCATCTGTCCCAGGACTAAAGGTTAATAAGTGCAAATATTCGTGAAAGCGTGGCAGTCAGAGAATCGTTCTGTCACACATATAAACTCAATTAACCAGATGAAAGAGAGGATCTGAAAGTCTGGTCAGGTTCGGAAGAGTGTGACATTCAATTTCATGTACCAATACTCATTTAAAAATGCTAACAGTGACTTTCCAGTGAGGGTCAACATCGATAATGTTTAACAAAATCATTATGCATTCTCCAAACACGCATAGGCTGTGCAGTTCTCATTACTCTCCTGAGCAATAACAAGAATGAACTCCACACCTTCTCAGAGGGAATAAGGGGGCTAAGATAGAGTATTAAAGCAAGGATGAATGCAAGAGAGAAAAGCCCCTGGCAATCCCAGGCCCCCCTGCTGCTCCTGACATGAAAACTCCTCACTGAATAATGAGCTTCACCATTCCGGTAAATCCTTGCATTTCAGATCGGTGCTGCAGTATTTTATTATTTTTTTGTGAACTACTGTACTATGCGATCACTTCTTCAAGCTGAACCATTTATGCATATTCTGCTTGGTGTTGCCATCGCTGGTTAGGATTAACTGCCTGTGATAAATGTACCATCTGCACAGTCTAGAGAGCGCTGTTTTATTTTAGTTTTGGTTTAGTTTTACATTAATAACAGCAGCATTTCCAAGTCATCTGTGTACAATCAAAACATATTGGTGTGTCTCAAGTTTTACTTGAGTTAGTTAAACATCCACCAACCGAGGAAATAAACAAAAAAAGTAAAAAAACAAAAAAAACAATAGACCCTTTCAGACATGATGTAACCCGTTTAACTGCTGTAAAACAATTTTCCATCTTTTATCCATAAACTGCTATTATTATTAATGAACACATCTGCACCAACATGACATTAAAGCTGTTATGTTATTAGCAATAAAAATCATTCAGTAGGAGAATGTCTAAAACTACTTTTCACAACTTTAGAGACTTCTGGGAGACTTCTTTTGGTGTCTGATTTGAAACGATCAAAAATTCCCTTAAACACCCAAGAGTTAACTACTTTCATTTGAGGAAATGGATTGTCTTGTAAAACTTTCTCAAATAGTATATGATTTCTGGTCTATTCACATAGATCTCTCACCAGGTGGGAAAAAATTTTATTTACAGAAAAGGCTGTATGTGTTAGACCAATTAATGTCTTTCTTGTGTCTGGACTTTCTGACTTGGTGTCATGCTTTCAGATATTGCTCCGATATAGGGTATGATTGTCTATAAGGGCCGTATATGTTTTGTCATTTTCTCCTTGCTTCTTCCTTTTGCTGTTTCCCCTCTGTTTGTTTTCATCTGTCTTTCTCTCCAGAGAGTGTCACAATCAGCAGCGGATGATGGGATATGAGGCCCTGAAGCAACTAAAGCATTCCAAACACCTGCCAACCACACACACACACACACACACACACACCCTGTGTGTCCAACTTCTTCCTCATTCTCCAGCACACTCTTGCAGAGGTAGCCCTGAATCCCCAATGTGCTTGTTTTGTCTTTGTCAGCAAAAAAAGGTATGCCGCTGCCCTCTGTTCAGATTCAGTCGTACATGCTCAGCCTTTAAATATCTTGCCCAAGGACCGAGGGTGCTGTGCACTTTGGATGCAAATGAACAAATTACAGTGACAGGATGGGATTGTGTTGGGCTGGCAACCTTGTGTCTCACCTTGTGGTGAGAGCAGGGACTGTATCTGTAACTGTCATCACAGCAGGACAGATCAATCCATATACCTCAGCATGTGCAGTTCTGGTGACAGGCCTGATGAACCTGTGACCTTCCTTTAAGCAGAGAGGAGGGGAGGAGGAGATGAATGGGAAGTGGGTGCATGTGGGACTACAGTGGAGGAGGGCTGTCTAAGCGTAAAGAGAAACAAATGCAACACCTGCTGTGAAATGTCATTTCCAGAGTTGATTGTTAAGAAACGGGAATTTCAAAATTGGCCAAAAATACATTATCTCTCTATAGCATCTCAGTTCATCATTTAAGATTTGCTTTTGGGAACCCCCACCGTCAAAGCCTGCCTTTGTTCTTTTGTCTAATGCTAACTCAAGCACATAGCTTGTAGTTGAGAGTTTAATTTGCACTTATTTTCATCTCGAAAGGATAGTTCTGTTATCAGTTACTTTTGGTTCCATACTTTGCTTTGACTTTCTTGTGTAAAACACATTTAGAAAAACTGTCTCAGATACATACATGTTTCTGTGCTGTTTTGGACTTCCTTGATTTTCATTTTTGGTTGAACTGTCCCTTTAAATTAAAGAGACTAGTCAAAGTTGACAGCAGATGTCAGTAAAAGCACTATATGTTGACTTCAGATGTGTATGTATTTTTCTACACACAATGTACAAAGACTGTACATTAAATTATGAAGATGCTCAAAGTAATAAAAAAAACTTTAAACTGCTATTAACTGAAAGGTTTTGAGAAATTTAAAACCAAGAATGTAATGGATGAGAAAATGAAAGATTCTGCATTATTTCAAGTTTATTAAGCAAAATGACCTTTGGACCTTCAATAATACCACTTATACATTTAGACCTTCACATTTTGATGTTGCACAGACGTCAACCATCTTACCCTTATGAATTTTACATCCGCTGCTGAAGGCAACCATTTCAATGCTTGATTTTTCTGATGCGGTCCAGTTGTCTTCCCAAACTGTAAGCCTTGTTAGTCCTTTATGACATTTGTGAAAGACAAGTGTTATGAGAAGCTGAAAATAACAAGCCAGTCATTCCCCTTTTTTGCTTGAACTTTTTCAGTCCAGTGAATGTACAGCTTCACTCCCAATAAGACTGTCAGTGTAGCTGTCAGCATACATTCTCTAGACGTTGTTTTAGCTTTACAGTTTATGTGCTGTTTTTGTTTTACTTTAACTTCAATCAGCCTTGGGTATACAAAGAAAGAGACGGTGAGGTAGTCAAACACAAGGCTTAGTAAACAAAGCATGTAAATTTGAACAATTATTTATTTATTTCATCAAGGTGTGATTGATCAAATATGGGTCAAGTCACAAAAACTGCAGTTAGTCAGCTGCTGTCACGGTCGTCGGTTGCTACACAATAGAAAGTTGTCGGGATCTTGATGCAGCATTTACTTTTACTAAACTTCTTGAACAAACAAATATTGACAAAACGCTGAGTCTTAGGAACAGAATAACCAAAATAGTACAGATGAGAACAGACCACGAACTGAAAGAAACACAGAATTTAAATTCTAGAGCAAACAAGAGCAGGCTAATTAACTATACACACCTGAACAGAACTAATTTAATCAGTGACCTAGGAAGCAAAAGGGAGGTAAGAAAGCAAGGTTATCTTACTGTCAAACATACCCTGAACCCTTGGTTGATTAACTCAAAACTTGCTTACTCAAGGTATGTTGATTCCAAAAACGGGAGTAAGTTCAGCCGATCCAGAATATGTTCAAGGTTAACACACAAGGCATTCTCAACAGAACAATTAATCCACAAATCACCATGGAAACGTTAGCTAAGAACAAATCTGCCATACTACATGTTTCTTCTTTTGTTTAAAGCCAATTTGCATACTCTGTAAAAATTGCTATCTATTTCGTGGTGGTTTTGTAATAATTATTATTGTTTTAAATGTCTTTTTGTTTAAAAGTCTTTTAATCACTGTGAATAAGAACTATTTTGTTTTTTAACAACTATTTTGTTTATTTGATGCTAATTATATAATAAAGAGAAAACAATTATTAAATTAATTAAGTTTGTCCTTGTGAAGATAACATGGCTTTATTTTTTGTTTAGTAATTGTGCTTCCAAATATAAATGTAAAATGAATAAAAACATGTCTGAATGCAGATCAACAGTGTGTGAGATGAATCTATCCATCCATCCATCCATTGTCTCATCAGTATGCACTGAAATAAACTAACCCTCAAAATGAACTGGAACAGGTTATGTTCAGAGAGAAAGTTATAATGTCTCCTTGCATACCTTGGAAGTTACCTCTGTTTTTGGAACCAAAATCTGCTTATTTACCCATAAACACACCCGGATATGTCACATAACTTGCTTTCTGGAGTACCCCTCTGAACCAATAAACAGAGTAGAAGTTAAACACAGAACCTAAAACATGAACAGAGAAACTTCATTAATAAAACAAACTCAATACCTGACAGCTATGTTTGTGAGTATGACATTTCTATTAGTATTGGATTCATGTGAGGTAATTGAATTAAATGAAAACTATTCCATTCTAAATCCTGAAGATGTTTTTTGTTTTGTACATTGTGATGCTGCATATAAACATAATAAAATAATTATAATCAAAGTGAAACTATAGAAAATAATCAGGTAATTTTTTACACATTTAATATTAAAATATGTACACTATATTGAATTTTATTAGAGGACAAATATATGGTATGGTCAGGAAAAATAACTTATACAAATTAAATCCTTGCTAATTAAAATCTATTTAAATGTTCCAGACACCCCAATCAGTCCCCACAATGCAAATAATAATTAAATGTATATTATTACATTATTTGTACATGGTTCTGTATTAAGTTACTAAGTCACTCTCTTAAAAAACACTTTTTAGTCAGATTGTGAGTTATAGCGTTTTTATAAAGAACTTCCTTTGTCCCAGGAGTGGAGCTCTGATTTCCATTAACATTTCTTCATAGCTTTATCAGAGATTAATAATAGAGCCAAAACTGTGACAGGTCTTAATTATTCAGATCTCATTCAGATGCAGGAAACAGACTGACTGATAAACATAAAATACAGTTCTTCTTCAAACTGTTAAAACTTTCTGGGAAATAAACAGGTAGTTTTGCTATATAAAACTAAAAGTAATGTAAAATCAGACAGGAGGGCTTCTTTGTTACAGCTTTCTCTGTCAAGTGCCCATATATCAATATTATCCACATCTCAGGTCCTCCCTTAGAAAAGAACGATAATAACTCTTAATGGTCACAACTGGTTCCCAACTGGTCATATTGTGTTTTGACCACTTATTCCCTGTCTTCATTATTTGGTTCTGAAAGTGTTTAGTCTGGTCGGAGGGCAATAGTTTGCTTGAAACAACAATCAATCAACAATTCAAATGCCATTCAGGTATATTGCAGTAACATTGATTACTTTATAGAGCTCAATCTTCAGCATATAATTTGTTGTTGTGCACTAATTGCTTGTATTGTGCTGAGGGTCGAAGTGTACCAACCCTTAATAGATGCGATCAATATATCAAGCAGAATAACCTTTTAATGTGTATTGTCAAAACAAAAATACACAAATAGTTAATTTTCAACTTTGGATTTCTTTGGCCGGTAGTCTTCAAATCAACTTGCATATGCACTGACATATCTCTTTAGAATAACTTTACACTTATATCCACATTGATGGTATTGCAGCGATGTGATACAATACGTTAAAGAGGCCTACATCTGGTGCATCTGTTATGCTTTTCATGCTATCAATGATACAGGCTCAAAATATGCATGCTGTTGTATTACTGTTGATATGCTGGTGATGAGATCATTTTGAAATCCCCACTATGGGAACTTCTTTCAAATGTAATCAATCCTTTAATCCCAATCGCTTCCTGTAAACCATTGCTTGTTCTATACAGTTGAGCTGAAAAAGAATTAAGTCTTGACAGGGCAGAAAATGGCATATCCTGTAACTAAAATGAGTTTTGGCATCATTCATTTTAAAAACAAATGTCACAGTGATTCTTAATGGATCTTCTTAGGTTCTTGCCCTCAAATTCACAATAGTGTCCCAGCAGAAAAAGTTTATCACAGCTATGTTTGACACCAAATTGTCAAAATAGGCTATGTATGCTTATGTAATTATAACTTTTTTTTCATAATTTTTGGTTTGATATTTTACTTTCTAATGGAGTGGCATTTATACAGTTTAAAGTGCCACTATATATACAATGGGATCTTATTATATTATGTACAGGGAATTAACTAACTTCTGTACTAAGTTACTTAACCGATTAACTAAAAAAAACAATGTACCAAGTTGAAGGGGTCCTATTATTCCCTTTTACAAAGTCTTGAATTTGTTTTTGTGATGTATTGTTTTTATGCTTGATTGTTAAAAAAAAGCCTTTTTCACATATTTTACATTATTACAGAAACTCTCTCCCCAGTCTGACTTAAAAGCGTTGTTTCGATGAAGTCCCTCTTTCTAAAATATGAAATGTGCTGCTATGATTGGCACCTCTTAGTGCATGTTTGGGAGTTGGCATGCCCCTTACAACAACCACTGCACAGACAGTAATCGATCACAAAACCATGGTTTTCCTAAGGGGCGGTGAACAGTCATACAAATGTGAGAGCTTAATAAAGCTAAAGTAAACTACCGGTACATCAGTACTGTAGTTAGCAAGCTAGGACGCAAAGCTTTGCCCTTTGCTTACATCAGCAATAAAACGTATAATTTATAACTATTAATAGAAAAACACAACTAGAAATAATAAGACATACTTACAAGTTGCAATCCTCCAACAACAGATTGCCCTAACAAAGTGGGAACTGTGTTTCAGGAGAAGCTTTTTTTGCAAAGCCTGCATGGTTCTCTCTTAAGTTAGAGCAGTGGTTCTCAAATAGTGGGGCGGGGGCGCGCGTGACCGTGGGGAACATGCTTTTTTTGTCAGGGAGTAGGTTTTCTTGCACTGAACAAGAGCAGCAGATATGAAGTTCAGATAACAAACCCTTCACCCGTTGATGTGTACGATCACACTGATGTTCAATGTCACGTGATCAATCGCTAAATTCACACGTGTTTTCACGTGCTATCTGGCACTGATCCAAAAAAGACGCGCTCAGAGAACTTGATCATTATATAGGTTTTTAAGCAACAAACATTCACTTCCACATATCTGAGAATCTGAATATCAGGTAGTTGATAACAGAGCCAACAAGTTAGTGACTATTTTGAATAAAAAGAAAAAACGAAATAAATGTGAAACATCTATCAAACAGCGCTTTTTTTGACTGCGGTCTGTCACGTGACAAGCATGACGCGTTGCCATGGAAACAATAAAGCGAAAGTTCCAAAATAGGGGGAGGGGGGGCGCGCGAAATGTTTACTTCTTCCTAGGGGGGGCGCGACATAAAATAATTGAGAAGCACTGAGTTAGAGATAGGTTGTGGTAATAATGTTCAGGAACTGTGTTTAAAATAAATGTCAACGTCTCTAATTTTGTCAGCCTTAGGAAGGTCAAATAAATGAATTTTGGAAACGGGGTGAAAAAAAAATAGTCTCTCTCTGACATAGCAACAAGATTCTCTAATGCTGCTCAGCCAGGCCTCGACCTTGGCCTCTTTTCCGTAGGTGGAGATCATTTACATGAGTAACATTGTGACTTTATAAGATCTGGAAAAACCATGTTGTAGTCCAAACGAGTCATATAAAATATCTCCCTTTTAAGTGGACTTTGAAACCATGTAGATTTTTTTATGCCCACACAGCAACATTACACACTAAATAAAGTTGTAAAAGTGAATGATGATAATAGGACCCCTTTAAGATGACTGTTACAGATCAGTGCAATTCTTTAAGAAGTGATATCACTCAGATATGAGCAGACCATCAATATTCTTCATTTGGCCATCAGCGCTGATGGCTGCAGACTTGCGCAGTTTGTGAGAAATGTACTTTTGCGCTTAACTCACGGTGATGAATTAGATTTTGTTAATTGATTTTCTGGCTGGTCCAGGGGCCTCTGCTTCACTTTAGATGAAGAGTGAGACATTTTTTAAATTCCAGGAAAAATCTAATACTTAATCCAATGTGTTTAGCACAGAAGTGTTTAGGACAAAGTAAATCCAATAGAAAATTAGAATGTGCAGTAAAAAATTAAATAAATAAGTAAATATATATATATATATATATATATATATATATATATATATATATATATATATATATATATATATATATATATATATAAGTAATTTATTAAAAGTTAAATAATCATATATTCTGCACTATATGTAAAGCTGCTATTAACCAAGCAGTGTTCTCAAGGTTATCTACAATGTGTTTTCCCAGACTAGTGATGCAAACAGCGTGATCTCCTGTAAAAGAAATATATGAAATAGCCTGATTAACCTTCCAAGACACCCATAACCTGGTATTGATTGAATGTGTACATGGCCTTGTTATATTTCATATGGATTTTATTTAAAAAATATATATATTTTGTTGAAGGTCGGAAAAATTCATAACAAATTAGTCTGATACTAACAGCACATCAGATCAGCTCACAGCAAACACACAGATGTCCTAATATACTTTGGCAAAACTTACGTCTACAACTACAGTAATACCTTGAGATACAAGCGTACAATTCTGAGATACGAGTAAGCCTTCAAGCAAATTTTTGCTTTGAGATACGAGTAAAGATTTGAGATACGAGGATGCTTACAGATGCCGACGCTAGGTGGTCAAACACTCTGAGCAGCCCACACTGCCTCACTCGTTCACTTCACGTGTTTGTTGACTTCCGTACGCATCTCCCGCGAGTCTTCCGTATTGTGTTGTCTACATGATTTTCTCTCTATTTTGTCCAATATTCTTCATAATAGAGATGAGTCCTCAGAAAGTGGAAAAAGAAAAAAAAAGAAAAAAATGCATGATGACCATGGAAATAAAGCATCAATTTGTTGATAAATATGAGCGTTGTGCCTGCGTGATCTAACACGCATGAATGACCGCAGTTCATCCACGATATGTACAATCCTATCGAAAGCAGAAGGATGCTATCAAGAATATAAATCCAAATGAGTGATAATTATATTGAAGTTATGTTTGAGTATAAATGATAAGATGGAGAGGCTTCTGTTGTTGTGGATAAAGGAGAAGCAGATGTCACAAGATACCATTACCGAGACGATCATCTGTGAGAAGGCCAGCTTAATCTATGATGATTTGAAACAAAAGGAATCAGCTGAGGAGAGGGAGACATCAATGCCAGGGGAGCCATTCAAAGCAAGTCGAGGATGGTTTGATAAATTTGAGTACGTTGAACGCTTTGCAAAGCTTATTGCCTCTGGAGGTTAAAGAACGGGCTGGAACGGATAAATTTTTTTGTAGAAAAAAATTCTTATGGGAATTTTTTTTTTTGAGATACGAGCACCTCCAGCTAATTGTGCCTTCCAATTCAACAATTCTTATAAAAAAAATTCCTTTTTCATAATAGTATTACAGTAATGAAGAAAGAAATTATTGCCAGTGGAATAAAAGCTGATTTATCATTTGAATCTGAAGTGTGCCTTGGATTATCTTTTTTTCTCCTTCAAGAATAAATTATTATGTTATGCTATTTCTTGTAATTCCAATAACAAAAAGCGGTTGCACTTTATTTTACTGTACATTTACTTGCAGTGTACGTACCCAAGAAAATACTGGGTAATATAAAGTACCTAAGTGGGTTAAGGTTAGGTTTAGGAGTAGGAGTAGGTTCAGGGTGAGTAACTGTAACGTAACTGGTGCTGCTGGTGTGCGATGCGGAAGCATGAGGGACAAACTTGGAGATTCAAACAGAAAGCAATTTAATCAAAACGAGAAAACAAACGCACTCAACAGTGCAAACTTGGAACCAGGAAGTCTTGGGATACATCCACACATAAGAAACACATAACAACGTCAACAAGAGACAAAGACTAGGAAGAACGTGAGTGGTTTAAATAGGCAAGATAACGGGGAGCACCTGAGCAACTAACTAGGTGGAGTGGCTGACGTAACAGTGGACGGGACACACAGGAGGAACGTGACGAGACACGACGTGACTGTGACAGTACCTAGTTATTACCTAGTTACTGTAATTACTATATAGAAATATGTATAAATGTACATTGGGAACAGGACTGTAAAATAAAGTGCTATCCTAAAAGCTTGTATATCTATATAGCTGCATTGTAATACAATGTAATACAAATCACCAAGTAGAATAATCTGAACATCAACAAAAAACTAATCCTGAAACTTATACAATTATACAATAGGGTTACTAATAAATAATAGAGCATTAAATAGAATAAAAAAAATTTTTCACCATAGATGTTTTAATGTTTAGCATCAGTCAGCATTATATTTATTTTAAAGTCAAAACATTTATTTAGAATTTTCTATTTGCTGCAACCATAAATAAAGGCAAACATTTCAGGCACACTCATTTGCAGTTGCTCATAAATTGTTGTAGTTGACATACATGAAATTCAGCCATGAATATTCTTGGTTATATGACTGAAACACATTTTCCATTATATGAACCTAATGCATTACAATCCTCAGTTGCTGGGTCGGCGCTGTGTGCGAATGCTTCATCAGCAACACATCAGTTCAAGTTCACCCCAATACAACTCCATTTCCTTGAAGGCAACAAAGTCTTTCATCATCAACACATATTCAGCACTCTGCAAATTCGCCAGAAAGCACTGCATTCTCTACAGCATGCACTTTCCTCCATTGTTGCTCTTTTTAGTGAGAGTTTAATTGTAAGGGGAAATCTGTGCTCTCCTTGGCTCTGAAAGATTAACCATTAGAGGAATTTGAGAGAATGGGAAGTGGCTAGAAGAGAAGAAATGCCACAGTGTGCCATGGATCACTTTCCTTTTAATGGCTCTGCATCGGTAAAAGCTTTTCTCCCCCTCCTGATCGTGACTCAAAACATAATTGACCTGTAAGGCCCTTAATGAACATCACATATCACAAGCCTCTGAAATTGTAACATCTTATCAATGAGCCAAGCAGTCTGGCGGAACGAAATGAAAGCTCAACAGATGCTGGTTTTGTTGAAGGTCATGTTCCACAAACCAAACAAGCCCTCTTCATTTAATGCATTGATTTTACCTGGGAAGCAAACCGTTATGAATAACTTCGTTATTTGTACAGTACATCTGAAACCTCAAGAAGTTTCATGCAATATTGAAATGTGGAGACGAAGATGAAGGATTTAATAAAATTACTGCGCTTTAATAGTCAACATAAATATATATTTTTAATTATTATACAGTGGAGTTCACTTACCTCGACACACAGTTAACTCGCCAATCCTATTATGTCGATGTTTTTTAAGTGGAACTGCCAAACTCCCTATTTGTCTTAGCATTTTCTTTTCGGTAATGTCGATTATTTTATGTAGCCGAACCCTAATATCTCGAGCACAAGAGAGGGGCAAATTCGTCACTTCACACGGTTATCTTGTGACTAATGAGCATACTTAGTTCACTGCGCATGCGCTGAGTTTGCATTGCACGTGAATCGCGGTCCATGTGGTCGCTCTGTCAGTGCTCTGCTTCTCTCACAGTGAGAACAGCAATCTCTGAAGTGAAAACATATATCGTTCTTACGCTTCTCAACGAGCAGCGAGTGCTGCCGTTGGTCCCACCCACATCCCAAAGCCTCATCTGCTTCTGTGTGCAAAGCCCGCCTTCTCTGATTTGTTTGGTTTTCTCAAATATTTTGACATTGACAATAATTATTTCCGACCAATGAGTATGAGGCTTAGATAAATACACACACCTGCTTCTGTTTTAATAATAATTTGTTACATTTATATAGCGCTTTTCCAGAGCTCAAAGCGCTTTACATAGTAAGGGGTGGAATCTCCTCAACCACCACCAATGTGCAGCATCCACCTGGATGATGCGACGGTAACCATATTGCGCCATAACGCTCACCACACATCAGCTTATTGGTGGAGAGGAGACAGAGCAATGAAGCCAATTAGAATGGGGGGGATTAGGAGGCTGTGATGGACCAAGGCCAATGGGCTAAATTGTCCAGGATGCCGGAGTTAAACCCCTACTCTTGCGAAGGACATCCTGGGATTTTTAATGACCACAGAGAGTCAGGACCTCGGTTTAACATCTCATCCGAAAGACGGTGCTTGTTGCAGTACAGTGTCCCCGTCACTATACTGAGGCGTTAGGACCCACACAGACCACAGGGTGAGCACCCCCTGCTGGCCTCGTAACACCACTTCTAGCAGCAACCTAGTTTTTCCCAGGAGGTCTCCCATCCAGGTACTAACCAGGCTCAACCCTGCTTAGCTTCAGTGGGCAACCAGTCTTGGCCTACAGGGTGATATGGCTGCTGGATTGTTCTGACGTGTGCTCGTCTCAGCGCCACTGCGGATTGAAGAACCCGGTTGTTAAAAGACGGGACGAAGCCGAATTTGTTGAGAAAGCAACAATTTGTTGTTTTTTGCATGTTATTTTTTGCACTTGTATAGCATGATGACCTCACAAATATGTTGTGACTGTTTACGCTGTGAGTGAAATTCTGTTTGCAATGTTGGAGAATATAATTGTATAATAGAATAATATATATATAATAGAATATAATAATCAATGGCATTTTTTATTGTATGCTGGTAAATCTCTGTTGTTAGTTGGTGCACATATGCCTTTTGTTGTTAGAAAACATATACAGTGTATGTACATTTTTATAGCATGCCGATCGCTTTATCAAATAAATCACCATATTGGCTGTTATTAATTTATCTCGATCATCGGTTATCTCAATTCTTTTTTGCAACCCCAGAGGCCGTCGACATAACCGTATTCCACTGTACATATTTCCCCATCATAGCACTGTTGAGGAAAGCGACACTGTTTTGACACGCTGAGCTAAAACTGGAGCACGATAACCTTTCCACTTGTAGTTCTGCCAGGATTCTTACACCATCCTGAACTGCGAGTTTGTATTGATTGAGTGTCCAGTGCGGCAGACATGGATGCCCTTTGTGCTCTAATTAGCAAAGCTGTGAAAAATGAGCACTGCTGCAGAGCTGATAAATGCATTTGTCAGACTCGGACATGCACTGTGTTAACAGAGCTATTTCTGCACAAAATTCTTCCTAGTAGGGTGAGGTCATGATGCTACCTACAGAGGCCAGAAACAGGGTGATACAAAGCTAATAGGTAGCGTCCTGGACTGCTGTTTGAGTGACAGGAGCTAAATGTAAGGCATTTTGAATAATTATTACACGGCTCTCTAGAATGCTTCATTCTGATCAATCGCAGCATTTAGCGGACAGATTTCGTGATGTTCACTGTTGTCCATGCAACACTCCATAACACATTTTTGTTAACAAGCTAACAAGCTAGCTAACAAAAGCAGCTAACAAAACAGGGTTTTGTTAACCCAGCTAACAAAACTTTTTTTTTAAAGCTTTGAGTAGTTCTGTTAATATTCTTATTATGTTATGAAAACCTTATTTCTGAGCGTTCAAAACATTTTATCTTAGTTATCTGAATGGTAAGGGAACATATTAAATTTATAATTTCCCAAACAATATAAGGGAGTTCCTTTTGAATGCTTTCATGACATGTAGGAGAAAAAATGTTCCATGAATGATGTATAAATAATGTTTTTATGACAAAGTTTTGAGAACATTATAAAGACCAGATAACTTTGAACAAACATTCTATTAATGTTCCTGGACGAACATATGTTCGTAACCTTGAGAGAACCTATAGCTAAAGATCTGAGAACATTCCTGATCACATTGTCTGTAATCGTGTTACAGTGTTCTCTCAAATAATAGTAAAAACCATTTTATTGACGTAAACATTATACAAAATGCTCTGACATCACAATAGGTGAAATAGAGCTCCTGGTATAGGCAATGGGAAAGGAGTCTAATCTCATGATACCAGAGGCAAGATATCATGGCGTCAGGTTCTGAGGCTCAAATCATTTGGCTCCAACTCAGCAAGTGTGGTTGACAGACTGAACTGTCAGATAAGAACTGGACAATCATTTGTTTAGTGCAGCTACCTGAATATGAGAAATGTTTTATTCTCTTTCCCTCTCTCCTGGAACACCTATGTCTTACTGTTCTCTCTGATAATATGAAAATGATTTGTGGAGAAAAAAAAGTTATCTTTTATGAAGCCATAAAAATAGCATACCCCCATAAAAGCATTTCTTTCAGATTTTGTTTGTAAAAAGGAGATACATTGATTCTTTAGGTTAAATAATGTTAAATACAGTATGTTTTACCATTGGGTTTGGTGGTGGTTAGTTTCTTTCGGTTTTTGCATCAGTGTCTGCATTGTGTTCGTTCTGCTTCCCCATGTACTCCTTTGTTTTAATAGTTACTGATTAAGTTTACATGTGTCTTGTTAATTAGTCTTGTTGGTTCTTCAGTTGGTGTGTATTTAAGCCCCAGTCCTGTCTAGTTGTCTATTGATGTTGCGTTTTACCATGGCTTTTCGGCTCGGTTGTTTTGTAGTTTTGATTATACTTGTATGGTACTTTGGTTCACAATAAAGAAGCAAAAACAAAAGTTACAGCCAATATTGTGTCTAAAATGTAAGTTACTCAATAGTAACTTCTTGTTTATTGAGCTGTAGTATAAAAGCAATATTACACACATGCTGCTGCTCTGAAAATCAGATTGACTGTGATTCTGCCAGGTAATTTGGATGTATTTTTGGAACAACATTCCGTATATCCTATCCATATGCCATCCACACTGATTACATATTAATTGTTAGTTGTCTATTCGCTTGGATAATCATTACAACAATAAATTGTTCCAGTGGGCAGTCTCAGAGGTTTGTGCCCACTCTCAATATTGTATTCCCATTTTCTATTTGACAATTTTTTGTTAAATCTAGTTTAGATGGCACTGTTTGTTCTTCTGGGGAAGACACATTTGTTGCTTGTGGAGGTAAATAGTTTAACAATCAATAGGAAGGTCAATGAAGTACGAAAATAAGTGCAGTGAAGACCGGAATAGAAATATTGATTTCATTGCATACAACTATGAGTCATGCTCAATAGTTGCATGGTGTGTCATGAAGTCAATTATGAGGCTCTTTTTCTGGGGTGTGAGGCAAGGTGACATTATCAATATCCTTCAGCATATTTCTCATTCGGTAAAATCACCTTTCTGCTGTTCTCTAACACACAGTGTTTAATTTCTCGCTGAAATGAAAAACTTTCTCTTTCAATTGAAAAACACCAATAAACATCCAAACAACAATAAATTATTGTTTATCCTTAAGGGAAGCCACTTAAAATTTGAATTGCTAAGTAACAGTTTGATAGACAAGTCTGCGTAATTTAGTAATTGCTTTGAGACAAAGAACTCTCACCAAATAAAACTTGAACTGAAATTGAACGACTCTCTCAGGAAATTTCAATACTTGCAGAATGTAAGGTGATTAGCTACTAGTTAGAGTTCTACACAAGCCGATTATAGGCTTAAATTAGTTCTGGGCTGCCATTAAACAAAAACTAAACTTTGTGACATATAGTTATATTGGTCAGATGGCATGAAATATATTTGCGATCATAAAAAATGGAAATATCCAGACAGATAATCTCCAGATGACCTCCAGTGAGACCACACAGGGGGAAGAATGACGAGGTAGAGAAGTTCCTTCTGTAAGATGTCCAATCCAAACAAAAAATAGGTCAACAAACAAAATTTTCTTTATGTGAGCTACTTTCAAGACAATGTCAAAGTGTCTATGAGCAGAGGGTTCTGTGTATAATGGAGTGTGGGAACGGTTGTATTGTAGCTTGTGAAGGCATATAATAAATACGTGACTGGAATGGGTCAGTGTTCTTTTGTTATTCTACAGGGAGGCTTGACATTTTCTTAGTAACTCTACGATAAAATTGGTTTCAGAATAAAATTTACTCTGCAAAACAAGGTTGGACTATATCAGCACTTAATAAATGCCGAACCTGAGAACACAGGTGCTGAATGAAAAAAAAGAATCTAGGACATAACCTATACTCCACCCCTGCTCAATATGGCCCACTATCGTTTAACCACTGCTGATACGAGGAACAAATATGCACATGAACTTAAAAGGGTTGCCACCATTTTAGTTTTTAATTTATATCATCTACCAATCTATAATCTACCATCTAAGGATAATTTTCTATAGATTGGAATGTTTTCCTGTTAGTTTTGTCAGTGCACCATATTCTCCATAAATAGCCTCTTTTGATATGCTTCTCAAATAAGACAGTGTTATTATTTTTACAATCAGTTATGTTCACATTTGGCTCCTCTGTCTATATAAGTGACATTGATTCTGCTACTGCATCAGACTATTAGACTCTCTGTCTGAATCTTATTACTGTGTTTATAGAGATTCTCGCAGATTTCCCACAAATATAGCCAGAACTCAAAGTTTAGTTGATTCCTTGTAGTAGTTGAAACGTGCTGTCAAAAGCCACCATCCCCCTTTATATTGACAGCCTACCTCCACATTAATAGTCTTATCAAAAAATCCTTAAAACCTGAGTCGAAGATTCTTTTTTTAGTGTTTAACTGCAAAACCTTTCGCATCAATAATTTTCGAATCCTCATTCCCCATTTGGACCAGTGCCAAGGACATGAGTTTGTTCTTCTTGACTTACCATACACATTCGCACAAGGAGCAACAACAGGTCGAATAAACAGGCCGTTTTGGGCTGTCCATGGGTTATGATATGATAAACTGCTGAAGAGGCCTTCAGGTCTGTTCAATTAACAGGGGATCCAGAATCATGACTTCAAGGACCAGAAGCAATTACAAATTCTGACAGTAGCCTATTTATTATTTGATCCACATCCATTCCCCTCTGGCTACTTTATCATAAGTGATAAATTTGATCTATCTTTATCGGTCCTTCTGTCATAAGTTTAGAATTCATTCATTTGAGGTTTTTGTTTCATGTCTCCTATTTTGAGGTTTAGCGTTCTTGCTCTTTATATATATATATATATATATATATATATATATATATATATATATATATATATATATATATATATATATATATATATGTGTGTGTGTATTTTGTTTTATACAATAATTTATATATATTATTTTTAACAATTACCAAAGATATTTAATGTATTCTGAGAGTGCCTCTGTGTTTATAGGAAGCATCTATTTTACCTCTAAAGGACATAATCTGTTTTCATTTGCAAGTCTTATGCTTTACACAAAAATAAAGATGAAATGAATGTTCACAATATTGGCACAAATGCGGATGAGCAGGTATGATTGAATCTGTTGACAATATCCTCGCCTATGAATTGTGCCTCTTGAGAACTACCTTTTTGTTTTTCATTATAAACAGTCTGATGTATAAAGATGCAGATCTTCTAAACCCCATCCACCGGGATAATAATGGCATGTTTATTTCAAAAAGCACCAGGCAAAACAAAAAGACAAACTTCACAAAGGACCAAGGCCAGGCAGTATATCTTACAAATAGTCTAGCTTCAAAGTCTATTCAAACACACATAAAACTGATCAAAGATATCATACTTCATGGAAACTTCTGCATTCTTCTAATGTGCTGACATTCAGGGCTGTATAAAGGTGCATTTGAATACCACTGAGCCACATGTGGAATAGAGGGGGGCAAGTGATGCCCAGAGAACAGAGGCTATAAACAAATAAAGTCATAACCACATGAGTGACATTTAAGTCGGTCAGTATTGCTGGGATTCTCAATCTTTCGCTGTATCTCGATATGACAGTGCTTCTCACCATCTCTGCAGGGAATTTTATATTCAATTACATTCTGCATGTTTGAAAACCTTCCAGTAAATGTCAGAAAGTAAATAAGGTGGGACGCGGTGCACCATGATTCCCTTGAAGATGGAGATTTGGAGTCACATGTACTTTGAAAGGAATATTGAGGCTTATGGTCTCAGATTGCTTCCAGGTCACTGGAACATTGAGAATCAACACAGACCATCCCCACAACCTCACCTTGAGCCTGAGCCTTTGTAGACACATCTGACTTTCATAGAAGTCAGAGAACATCTACAATGTTTAGTTTATAGTAACACTAATTCTAACTACGGTGTTTCAACAGAAATATATAATGTTATAGTGTAGGGTACAGTGTATAGTATAGTGTATAATACAGTATATAGAAAATATAGTGTTAGTTATCATATGATGTACTCTGGAATATTTCTCAGGGTGAGTTTATTTCTGAAAGTCATTTTATGTTTATACATATACATTAAAGTCTTGAGTTGTTGAACATTTCCACACAAAGCTCAACAAAAGGCGGAGCCTTGTCATCTTTATTTTGATAGTGCCTTTAGCAAATTCTGTTGACTACAAGTGACATTCCACCTACATGTTGACTAACTCTCTAGCATGTTAGTTGAGTATTAATAGGGTTAGGATTAGAACAGGTTGATATGTTGTTGCATATCATATACTTCTAGTCAGTAGAATGTCTGTTGGAGGAACATCACAATAAAGCGTTAGCAGATATTAACTAATATTGACAAATTCTCGAATGCATGCTAGTTGACATGTAGTTGCAGAATTTTTAAAAGTGAGCATCAAAAGAAAGCATTTCCTCCATTATTGCTCACATTTTTTTAATTACAGTATTAAGGTTTTTTTTATTTATTTATTTATTTTTACAAAAGATCCAAGTGTTCTGGTTTTTATGGGGTTGAAATCAACATAAAAAATCAGTGGTAGAGCTCAAACAGAAATCATAGCCTACTATTAAATCATATAAACACACACACGCGCACGCACAAACATATAAGCAATGTCTTGAAACAATTACTGTGACGTGCACGCCCATAGGTTTTGTGTAGTTTCCTACCTGGCCTGACTGTCAGGACGAACAGGAAGTAGGAGATTGCAGGTAACCGGAATAAATGTTTTAACTTAACAGCCAAAATGCACACGGGGAAAATGGTGCACAGCACTGTTAAGTATAAAGTCCTTGGAAGCGATGTGCAAGATGAAAACTTCAATGATTTTACCGACGAAGAAGGCGACGAAGAAATTACGATTGATTTCCATTCGTAAGTGACAAAATGAAAGTAAACATTGCCTGACGTCTGGTGTGCACTTTCATTTCATAATAATCTGCTTTATTGTGAACTGCATTTTCTTTTACGGCACGACTTTTCATTGATGTTTGTGCGACAACAGGTGCAGTTCCCTGTTAAAGGCGCAGATACTGTAATCGGATCTTTCAAGTGTTGCATTATTGTTGAATGGATGTTCCAGTACAAAAGTTCTTTATGTTTTGTAATTTAATGTAACCCTTACAAAAAAAAAAAGGTTTATTCAAGTGTGCAATTAAATATGAAAGCATACTTTGTCTATTTTTACTTTTTATGTATTTCTCAGAAATATACCTAAAATTGTGCATTAAACTGATTTGACCTATACTTGTACTATAGTTCAGACGTAGTTTTACACACTGTCTTTTAAACTTACATTATTTGAAAATAGTAGTTTATGAAGAAAATAGATATGTTCCTAATTTTGAATGTTTACATTTTTGTGTTGGCCAGTCCACTTGTAGAGTACATAGGAATTTACTTCAAATCTACTTTACCGGTACTCTTTCCCCACCATTAACTGAACTATTCATGGTTTCACTGTTTTGCGTTAGGGGGCGCTATTACGCATTTTCTGAAAAAATACAGAATCTCAAAATCTAAACACAGGTGAAGATGAAGAAGCATGAGATTGAAGATAGAAGATTTAATGTAAAATAATGCTACCATCAAACATTAAACAATATGTTCAAAACTGACTAATGTTACCGACTGAAATGGCGAACACACAAAGGGTTAACGAATGTGAAGCTTTTGGGGTGTTTGATGGGCACAACCTAACACTTTTTGACTTTGTCAGTTTGTGTAAATCCACTTGGGGTTTAGAGTATTTATTTTTTCCAACATTAATTTCACACATGTCTAGTACATTTATATGATTTTGTTTCATTTGTTTCTGTTTTCAGTTCAGTGTATAGTGTTTCATGATTTACCTCAAATGAATGGAAGTGAAATGGGGCATGTTGTAACAAAGTGAGGGCCACATTGTAAAATGACCATATGACCGCTACATCTGATCTAATAAAAAAAAGGACAAACTAAAATATTTAGTTAATAAAATACATATAATTCAAATAAAATAATGGATATTTTTAGGAATTAAAAATAAGTAAACAAATAGACCACAAAACATAGTTATACAGCATAGCTAAAAACATAATAATAATTAATAATGTCTGAGTATTGACTCTCAGTCTTGATTGACCTTTTGCTCATGGTTACTCAACAGAATTCATAAAAGTTGCTAATGGGAATTATATTGCTAAAATAGAACAGCATAGTTCTAAAAGGGCACATTGTAACGCAGTGTTGAAACATGCACTACCTATGCAACTGAGGTTTTAACCCGGCTAGTGTCCTCCTCTTGTTAGATAAGCATGAAAGAACTAAGTTGCTTAATACCAGATTGGAGATTTAAATAACAGCCTCATTTTATATAAACACTAAGAACTGAGAAGAAATATTAATTTCAGTAAGAAATGTACATTTTGCTATGGTTAAATAAATGTTCAGTGATATCTTCCAAAGATTTTAGAATTTCGGAGCAATTTTATTTCTTTATAAAGTGTTGATATGGCAACTAGTGAATACATTAATTATTTTATCTTTTCCAATCATGCCAACCATGCATTTAAACTCTTCAATTTAAAAACAACAACAAACATGTCTTCAATAAATCAGTCCAACCAGTTCACAAAATTTTCTGACAGATTCTTTAGCAAGGAATTCTTTGGTCAATAATTTGGAAAACATAAACATAATATAAAAGTAGCCAGTGTGACTCACACACTATATCACAAGTCTTGTGGTACAAACTGGAATTGCTGAAATTCAGCCCATTAAAGCCTGATCATTTCAATTTGCATCTGCATTCAAATGCCAACAAAAGCCGCTGGTTCTAGTATGCGCCTGAACGCGGGCGCACTGGTTCAGATATAAACAACAAAAGCATGAGTAAATAATGACAGAATTTTCATTTTTGTGTGAACTATTCACTGTCCAACTGTGCATTGTATTCCAGCTATCAGCCAGCAGATCAAAGTGATGGGCCATCCACTGACATACTGAGACTGATTCAGAGCAGCATCACAAAAAACAAAATCTACTTTATTCTTGTGCTTTATGAATATTGTCCCTCCAGACTCCACATTCTTATTGTTCTTACATTCAACAGGCCCTTCTTCAGTCAGCAAAGACAGAAAAGGAAAATAGACACCTGTATCAGGGTCATGGTGGCTGTGATTCTTCTGGGAATTGTTTTTGGATTTATGTTGTATGAATTGAATGGCTATTGGCCTGGAGTTGAAGAACATCATGACCTATCATATCATCATGAATCTAACAAGACTTTTGAGGATGAAGACCACGATCACCACCATCAGCATGGAAAAGATGATGATGATGATGACAAGGACCACGACCACAAAGATAATCATAATCATAATCATCATGAGCACACTCACGAACAAAGTCAACCACTGTACCACAATGCTGCTATCATCACAGACTCAGGCATGACTCCTTTCATTAACAATTATAATAGAAATGTTTTTGAAATGTTTTTTTTTAATAGAAATGACTTTTTGTTTTCAGAAATCTGCTCCCGTATTGGTAAGGATCTTCTTCAGGAGCAAGGGAATGTGGTAGATGCAGGGATTGCTGCTTTACTCTGCCTAGGAGTTGTTCATCCACACACTGCTGGATTAGGTCAGTATTGTGCACTCTTATCCCTTCACTTTTCTTCACAAATCTCATTCTTCAGGTGCACAGACTTGGCTGGTCACAACAAATCCTCAGTGTTGTAGTTGAGACCAGCTCATTGGAATTTGAGTCAAGACAAAGACCAGAAAAAAGTTGAATAGAATTCAATAGACGCAAAAAACAGTGGCTGATTCAAGTCAAAAATAAGTCTGCATCCAAGATCAAGAGCATGAAAATATGGACTCAAAAATGACCTTCTTTTGGTCTTGGATTCGAATGAGCTGGTCTCAACTACAGTTATTTCAATGCTGTTAACATTCATCATTGATTTTGATCAATGTATATGATTGATTGATTTGTAGCTCTTTTCGAAGTAGTTTGTAGTAATCTGTAGTTTTAATGCTTAACTTCTAGTATGCAGTGTAATTCTCAAACAATACCATCAGTTAGTTTGTTGAAGTGTTATGTATTTTAAACAAGTAGTTTTAAAGACTGTCTCTTTAGATGTAAAATAATGTTTATGAAAGGTTATTGTAGAAATTAAAAATCCCTCCTACATGAATATTTAAGCTGTTTAGACTCTCAAATGCATACTGCTGTTAATGCCTACAACTAATTAACGCTGCATTTGCCTTTCATGAGGTTACTAAAAGCATAAACTGTTTTTTGAGGCTGTTGAATGATTCATTTTGGCTTCCCTTTTCTTCAAGGTGGAGTGTTTTCTGCAATTTTGTACAATCACTCTACAAATTCATTTAAAGAAATACATGACACCTTTCAGAAGCTACCTACATACAGAGCTCCCTCATTCTTGCAGGGCCTTCAACTGCTGCACTCCAACTATGGGCATTTAAAATGGAGTCGACTTTTTGAGGGCGCCACGAAACTCGCTAAAGACGGTTTCCTTATCGATGGAATCCTCTCCAAGGCTTTAAAAACCCACAAGGACAAAATACTCCAGCCAGGACTGTCCGATCTGTTCTGTGATACGGACGGCCATGTGAAATCAGAAGGTGAGTGTGTGGCCAATGGGAACCTATCAGAACTTTTGCTGAGTGTCAGCCTAAATGGCTCCCATTTCCTAGAAAAGCTAGCCGTAAAATTGGCTCAAGACATTTCTGAAGCTGAGAGACCCGCTTTCCTTGCTGCCGTTGAAGCCGGCAGCGGAGAAATCAATGAGCCCCTTATCTTGGAAAAGGAGAAATACTGGATTTTTTCAGCCCCCTTAAAACTCACAGGTGGAATGGTATCCAATATATTAGATAGAGTCCGAGAGCAAAACCTCACTTTTCCATGCCACGGAGATCTCGGTAATGCCACTGCCTCTTATAATGCTCTTTTAAATTTGGTGAATGAATTCTTCAACACAAGTCAGAGAGAGATATTCACATTAAATACCACAAGCAGTCATGTAGGAGTCCTTGATAGTCACGGCAATTTCATAGTAATCTCCACCTCGCTCAACAGCACATGGGGATCTGGGAAATACTTACCAAGTAGCGGAGTCATTCTCAATGACTTCACCTCAGACATCACTCAGGTGCCTTATTTTAGTTTTCCTCTAGTGCTTAAGATATACGAAAACGAAGAGGATCAAGACGATGAGACACTGTTTGTTGCCGTGACCGGAGGGCTTTCTGCTCTGATTAATTCTGTGGTTATGCTGAGAAACCTGGTTGACGTTGGACTGTCTGTTCGTGAGAGTGTGAGCAGTCCTCTGCTACATATAGAGCAGGGGAGGCTCGGCTCTCTGTCTGGCTGTATGTCTGTTGCCAGAAACAACACTTTTGTCTTCAGAAAGCTTTCAGATCGAGAAGAATGGGTACAGGGCGTGGGGGAATGTTCAGATGACTTTCTCTCTATGCATCTGCAGCTAAAAGCAGAACATATAGAAGCCTATGGAGCCACTAAAGTCGGTTACACTGATGGATACTAAGACAAAAAATGAGATCTGGACAGTAATCAAAAAAGATACGGTATGCACTTTAAGAGCATTGCTCTCCCCATGACTTATGCTACATCCAGCCTTACGTTATTGGGAATGTTCTGTATATAAATGTAAAAAAAAAACAAAAAAAACATTGTACTGATGTTTTAAGAGACGTGAGACTTTCAGTCATTCTTTTTTGTAAAAATGTAATGGTTGCCCTGTTATATCTCGAATGGTTCTCTCCTTGTAGCATTTTCAAATGCCTTCCTGAGATGTCTTCATATTGATTTTTATTTTATTTTTTTTATCCTGTGAATCATGCAGTGACTATGCAATGCGCACAAACTCTAACAGGGGAAATATGAACTATGAAATGATGAACCTGATCAGGGAATGACTGTTTCTTTATAACGTTCTTTTGATAAAGATCAAAACAAGCACTTACAGATGTTTTTATGACTTTCTTTTTTCAATGTTTGACTATATGAGTAGGCTAAAGTGAAGGTTATTTGCTTCTGTAAATTGTGAATTGTGTTTGTTTAATTAATGTGAGATTATGGTTTATGATTTTTAGGACACTATATATATATATATATATATATATATAATAAGTTTTTCTTTTTTTTCTTTTGCTGTTTCCTTCATTGTCTTGGTTTATGAAGCCAGGTGTTGTACCAAAGTACATATCAAAACTATTCCATTTTTGTTCCATTATTGCATAAAGCTGAAAAGTGTACTTTTTATATTAAAATACTATTTCCTAAACCAGTTTTTCATGCAGAGACACCTTTAAGATATTCATAAGTTAATCAAAGATGTTTACTTTGTGCTGTTTTTAAACTTTGTTTGAGCATTCAAACCAGCCCAACAACATCAACAGTTGCTCAACCAATGACATGAGATACAGACACGCTACAGCCACCCAGACATTTGATGAAAGCGCATGGATCAGATCAGGATTTTAATACCATGTCCTAATTACACTACAAACTTAGGCACAGTACAAGGACATTTTGTGAATTGAAACATATTTTAAATAAGTGAAATAAATGCTTTTCATTTGCTTAGAAGCCTACCTCATTTACATCGACGTCTAGAAATTGCAGCCAATCTCGGTGTGTCCCCAATCTCAGTGTGACATCTCTCATCCATTCCCATTTTGACTAGGAAAATTGCAAAAGATTGCTGACAAATGACAGAGCCTTAGTGAATGTGTTGTGTGAGGAAAAATGAGTATAGTGCCCACTGACAAAAAGCTGCATATCAGATCACAGAAAATCTGGTTTGGGGAGGTGTTTGTAGATGTGGAAAGACAAGGTTCACTAAATTCAAGATCTTTATACATTGATTATTATTACAAAATCACTTCAGTTGTACAGTTCAAAAGTTTGGGATCAGTAAGATTTTTTTAAAATTCAATTAATATGTTTATTCAGAAAGTACAGTTAAATTGATCAAAAGTGACAATAAATGCTGTGTTTTGACTATATTCATCAAAGAATCCTCATAAAAATTGATTAAAGTTTGCACAAAAATATTAAGCAGCACAACTGTTTTCAACATTAATATGAAAAATTTATTTGAGCACCAAATCATCATATTTGAATGATTTCTGAAGAATGACGTGACTCTGAAGACTGGAGTAATGACGCTGAAAATTCAGCTTGGACATCACAGGAATAAATTACAGTTTAAAATATATTACAATTTCACAATATCACAGTTTTTACTGCAGTCTTGCATGGAGAGAATAAGAAAAAATCATACTAAACCCAAACTGATTGATGTGCCCAAAACATTTACAATTGGTAGCAAGGCCACCATGTTAAATTCAAAGGGACAGCTGTCAGCATTGTTCGGGAAAGGCTGGAATTGGGACATTTTTACTTGTAAATGAAAATAAAATATTGAAATAAAAATAATCATTGTCATGTCTATAATAATACAATGATAAGTTCAGGAGTCTCTGAATGTACTTATAATAAAAAGTAGCTTCTTTTGTTTGGCAAGTTGCAGAAATGTTGAGCATGGAATACGATCCACAAGATTCATCCCTGGTCAAAGGCAGTATTGATAATAAAAAAATCTTGTGATTTCAAGACAGCAAAACATTCCTGAAGCTCAGTGTGGCTTAAGATCAAATATGATGGGTACTTTAAGACATGCAATACTAATAGAGCGAGTGCTGTGTGTGGTTACATTGATGCTGATGGGAATATCCAACAGGCCAAAGGTAATGTTTTCTCATAAGCATCATCATCATCACCGACATACAGAGGATGACGACATGATAAAAAAATTGGGGAAATTACTTATTTAAAGGAGATGGGGGATTGACTCCCAGAGGCCTCTGCTTGCGGTTTCTCATCTCTCCAGTCAGTATCAAAATATGGTGTGTGTCATTTTCAAGATGTAACACATTACTCTTGCACAGAGCTAAATAAGAATCCGATTTGATACAGAAAAAATAAAACGTTTATTTGTTTTATCATTTGCTTTGCTTTAAAATGTCTCCCTCTGATCCTCACTAGGTAAATACAACAGGAAATATGAGGTTATTTATCTGAGGTTTCGTATTAAGACCTGGTCTTGGCAATGGTTACTTTCTTAAACCCTCTATAAATCGACAATCAGTTATGCTGCAAAGGCAATACAATGCAATCCAAATTACAATCAGATATTCCACTGAAAACAGCTATACTATACATGTACACATTGTGACTGGGTCATACCTATACTTATATTTAAAAAATGTACAGTATCACATTTTTGTGTCTCAGTGCAAAAGATGTTTAGAAAGAAAATTAAAAAAGCAGTGCCCTTAATACATCCACAAAATGTTCTTCCTTTGCATCCTCTAAACACAATAAAACATTTGGTCATTTGAGTGCCAGAAAACAATGAATAAATTACATGTCAAATTTTACAGTCACTGTCAAGTAGCAGCAGCGAAATCAGCTCAGACGTTTTAAATAATGCACTAATAACAGTGCATCGCTGTACTGACACAAACCATTCCCAGATACTAACAATGCAAACGATATTAACGATAATAGTAATCCAAATAACGATGACAAAAAACTTGTACGTGTATGCGTGTTTCGGTCAAAAGTTATTTACAGTGCATCAGTAAGTTCTCTGGCTTTGTTTTCCGTGTTCTTATATTCCAAAGGAAGGAGAGGAAAGGCAAATAAAAGTCCATGTCGCTAAACTCCATGAAACATTATCAGCTGGTGCATATGCTGTTGATGGTAATGATCGCTGGGTCCACCAGTCCCATCTCCTCATGCTCGTTCACACAGAGCTGGTAGCCGCAGCCTCGCCGCCGCTTCAGGGGAGTGACTTTCACATCTGGTTTGGCACGTGGCGGCAGAAGGAAGCCGACACTCCCGGCGATGAGCATGTGCCAGATGCTGTGGATGTAGAAGTAATTCTCCTCCGTCTCCACGAAGGCGTATAAGGCCACCGCTGATGTGGCAATGGTGGTGCCGGGGAACAGGAAAAAGACCCAGCGCTTCCAGGTCGGCGGGTAACAGCGGCGCCGGCGGATGGTGCGCACAGTCTGGCAAACAGAAAGCAGGAGACACGTTTCATTTATGACCATGAATAAATCAGCATGGTCTAAACTGCATGAACAATTAATAAGGGCATCAGGCACCAGAGGTACTTTTATCATGTATCTCATCTCAAAGACTGCACTTAACCATTACTTAACCAGTAAAGTTAAATAGTTGCAGCAGGTGCAACTCAGAATCAGATTAAAGGATCACTGACTTTGAAAAAAAAAGTATAACTTGGATTATGTCTACAATTGTTATTCTGGGTCAGTCACTGAACATAATTGTGGAAGCTAATTTCTGTCACTGTTTTGGTATAAAATAAAAATAAGCAAAAAATCATAATACTGAGCTGTGAAAAGTGAAAATTATGACAAAAACTTGAAATTACAAGACAAAATGTTAAAGGTTAGTTATTCTTTTTTTTTGTCATAAATAACTTATTATCTTAGTTTCAATTGATAATGTCATCTCTTTATTTTATAATTACGATTATTAAGTGAAAACAAAGTGAAATTGAAAATGATTACAAAGTTGAAGAAAGTCATTATGAAGTCATAACAATGACATTACCTCTAATTTTGAAAAAAGTACCTTTTAATTTTGAATTTCTGTAGTAATTTTTATATCAAAGGCTCTGTTTTTTTTAGCATTTTATTATACTTGAGATATCAAGTAAAAAATAAGATAAAAATGCATGACTTAGTAGTTATAACTATGTAATAATTTTGACATTTTAATCTCATATCTATCTCATAATTAAAACTTTTGATATCATAATTATAATTTACCAAAGCATGATTCAGTACCAAAACAGGCTTCCATAGATAGGTAAATTTATTTAAGATTAAGTCAACAAATGTGTTTAATTTCACAATGCTGTTAGCATTCACAATGAGTCCTGATGTGATATATTATTTTTTATGCAATAATCCAAACACAGAGCCAGTATTAGTTTTCAATGTATGGAAAAATCATCTCAAGGCATGACTTGAGTGCAGTGACCAAAATAAAACAGGCCTACTGTATTTAAAATGGCCTTTTTTTACTGTATTTAAAATGGCCTTTCATGCTAAAAAATAAACAAATTTTTTTGTTGTGGAAGTTGTGGCAAAATACACTGAGCTGGGCCTGGAACATGTCTCATCAGATTTAATGCCCATGATGCTTCCTCAGATCAATAAAGATCTAAAGTCCTCGAGCCACTGCTATTAGAGTTGGATCCAAACGCACACACTTATAAAGTTGGACATACAATTTACAGACTTCATCGAAATTCAATTCTCCAGCCTGTAGGGGTCCTGATATTTATGAGTACCATAAAACAGGCTGTCCTCCCACACTCCGCACCACACACTCTTAACGCCGCTCATGCTCCTACTAATGCAATTACACGGTATTAATCTATCAGCTGAGCATAGAGAAACAGATGTGTATATAACATATTAAACTCTATGAGTAGAACTGAAGAGGCACTTTCGCATATGTTGGCACCAAGCAGTCTGTGTCCATCAGACTTGCTCTGCCATCTATAGTAGTTCTCCACGTCATTATTAACCTTCTCTCAGGCTGCAGAGAGAATGAATTGCTGTCCTTTTCTTCCTGTCTGTCTGTCATGACATTTCAGGTATAAGTTCCACTAGTTGACAACATGCAGACTAAAACTTTGCCCCAGGTTACAATTTTATAGCCATGGTGTGAATTTTTAACTGTGAAAAACTGCTCCAGCACACACTCAAAGCTGATGCTTAATATCCTGTGACAGTATAGCAAGTGACAGGATTAAAAGCAAGGGGCTGAAATGGACAATGCACTTTAAATCTCATGATTCTACATCGTTATCGCTGTCAAGCATGTTCAGCAGTCAATCAAACTCAAACACACACACACACACACACACACACACACACACACACACACACACACACACACACACACACACACACACACACACACACACACACACACACACACACACACACACACACACACACACACACACACACACACACACACACACACACACACACACACACACACACACACACACACAGAGGTGACTGCTGACAACTCAATTGTATTTGTGGTGCATATACTATAAGAAGGCGTGGGTCCTCAGAGACATCTCATATTTTCTCTGATTACTGATCAACTTCAGCATTCAGCAACATTGAAGTTATAAAAGTTTGTGACATTTTGTAATGGCTTAAGAATGTCTTTTCTTGTTCTCCGTCACATTACAGTCACATAATTCAAAAGATCCTTATCTGAAAATGTCCTGGAAAGGCTTCAAAGCCATTATGTGCATTTTGTCATTTCTATACAATGGAAAGAACACTCACTGAATCCTTTCTCACAGTGATTGTGCAAGTTTATTGAATGAACAGCACGAGCTGCCTCGACAGTTATTATACATGCATTTTTCTGTCAAAAATGCATTTTATGGATTTTTCTGATGCAATTCAACCAGTGTTTATGCCAACACCCATTCATTTTTACTAAAGTTTGTCTTTAAAGACACTGAAGAGGTACCAACCTCTTACTTGTCCTCTAAACAAGAACATAATTTATTTACCAGAATAAACATATGAACATATACAGTCAAATAAAAATAAATATATTATTACTACTATTACTATTACTGTTGTTGTTGGTGGTGTCGATGAAAACCACTTAATTTCATAGATTCACTGGCCCCGGAAGAGTCTGTTGCAGGGGGAAAATGAATGTGCAGGTATGGATGATTTCCAAAAGATACTACTACTAAAGGTAGAAAGTCCTTTAACTTAACTTAAATGCTTAAGGGGCCTTTCTAGCTGACCCTTAAATATAATTTATTTGGTGTAATGTAATGCAATCATGTTAAGTCATATTAAATAATATTTTGAGTTAATACAAAATAAATACAATAATGAATAATTACATATTTTACATTTTAACATTAAAACCATAATATATATTTTTTTGGAGTATGTGTAAATATATAATATAATATCTTCAGACACATAACAGATGCATGTTGCAAAAGGACAGAAAGGAAAATGGAAGAGCTCTAAATGTGACATTAAATTGATAGGCCTAATCTTTACCAACCCAACCTAAACTTAGCAAAACACAGTTTCATATTGGTGTACATCACAGAAAAGCCCAGATGTCCACGTCGTCATGCTACATACTTTCTATTAATGAGGTTATTCTCAAAATATGCATGACTTCCATATGTTCCCTTTGACTTTCATTAAAATTGAATTTCATTTTTTATTTCACATTATAAGACAGCTGTTTTAACAGAAGGGTTGGAATCCAGCACACACACGTCTGACCACATCCTAAAACACTATAGGCTGCCCTGAGATGAATCACACTTATTTAACCATCACTGAGAGATATGCACTAATTTATTTAAAAGAATTCATCAGACAAGCAGGACATGCCTTCAGATATTGATTGCATGGTGCATTAATCAATGATGCCTAGACACAAGTTGATACATATGTGCTTCACACCTCAAATCTAGTTAACATGCTTTTGGAGCTCTGTTTTTAGACAAATGCTACAATTGATGTATGCAAAATGTATTATTAGCCCAAAAGGTACTCAACATAATTGTTTGTTTTTGAGATGTTGCATCATGCATGAAGCTCAGTGTATATATTTGCATCACAATAGAACCTTTTTAACTAGAAACTAGTTAGCATGGCTCAGCTAGACCCTGCTGATAGATTGCTATAAATTGCTGATCCATTGCCGCTTATATATATATATATATTCTTTTCTTTTTCTCATTTATACCTATTCTTTTATTTGTCTTATTTGTTCATATGTTCTTTTCCTTTTTCTTATTTGAATGATTTGTAAAGGGTGATTTATAGTCAAATTAGGGATTTTTATTAGTTAAAGCCTTTCTTTGCTTTTCTGTAGTTTTCCATTGAGTAAGGATGAATATTGTCTGCACTTCTCACCAGATAGAACATGTTATCAGAATGTTTTGAGTAGTCTTTCTGTTGATAGTTGGAGCCTGAGCTGAGTTCAACCTTGTAGTAGCTGTGTATCTGTGTGCATTAAAATGGACTGTATTGGTGAGGTGATTAACTGGCGCCATTAGGAGATGGAATGACTTGTTCTCAACAAAGCCACATGGAAGGTCACAAACCCGTCAACCATGTGACGTTAAGATATGCTTCAGACTGTCTGCTCTTGTGTGGAAAATTACTAGTTTTGTTTACTTTTCTTTCTTTCTTTCTTTCTTTCTTTATTTCTGAGTCAATCAGAATCGTTTAACCCTCAGTACCCTTTAACGTCAGTACCCTCTATTAGAGTATAACTGCTGTAACAATGTTATTGTATGGAGGCGGCCTACAAACTCCTTGTGAGACTTGAAGCTGGCTTCTGCTGATGAAACTGCAAACTAAACTTCACTAAACATTTCTTCTATTGACTGCACTTCTGACTCCTGGTTTTCATTCAACATATCTGGTCCTTGGGTCTTAACTGTAAATCCCCTACAGCGTGACTTATAGAAACAAACCAAAAGGTTAACAATTTTAGATATGTTTGGCTTATTCTAGTGGGTGTGCCTCTCCCAGGGTTTTATATGCAAACTATCTTCTGTTCTCAGAAACCAAATGTCTATTGTTAGCTCATGTTTACATTTGAAAGAGGTTCCTCTCCTTGTCTGAGTACTTAAAGAAATATCTCAAGAGTCTCCGTGCGATTTGTAGCCAGATCACTTTCAGACACTCTGCATTATGTATTTTATTTCAAGTTCAAGAATGCATCTTTAATCTATTTTTGAGCATTCAATGTTTTGTATTGATTATATTTTGAATTGATTATATAATTGTTATGATACAAATAGCTGACTAATAATAAATTGTTACATTTGATTTCATTCTGGCTTACTCTGAAATTATTGACTTTAGAAATCAGGAAGGAAAACTCTTTAACACTACTGCAAAATGGCAAAAGAAGTCCCGCCTTTTAATCAAAAGAGTTGATCACAAATCAGTAAAGTCATCGCATCGCTGCAGTCAAACAGTCAATGTCATGAGACATAAGTTTGGCTGATATATACGCTATTTGATCATAGGAAATTATGTTTAAGGGACAGTTCATGCAATTCATGTCATTTTTTCTGATTTGAAATTTGAGTTTGGCAAGCGATTTTGAGATTTCAGGATTACCCATTAAAGTAGATAGGCTTGTTCTGGGGAGATAGCTGTGGTCCAAAATAAGTGGGTTGCAAATATGCCCACCGAGTGAACAGACATTATTTTAAAGGGACTTTGTTGGCTTAGTCAGAACGTTGACCTCCAATAAATGATCTAAAGCAGGGCATTTTAGCAAAAAGAACCCAAAAATGTTCAAGAACCAATATCGAAATGAAAGACCAGTCAACATACCTAACCGCTACAAAAGACTGATCATAAACAACGGAAAAAGTTCTACAAAAATAAATCACATTGAGAATTCCAAAGGGTTCTCATCCTTCCTCTCAAAACACTATGTTTTAAACATTCAGTGCCTTAAAACATATTATTTGGTTTGTAGGTTCAATCATTATTCTACTGTAAGAATAAATTGTGTTTTATTTGTAGCAGGTGTAATTTGATTTTAAGTGTTAGAATTCATATTCTGGTTGTTATTGGAAACAAAAAATGAAACTCAAACTTCAGTCAATGCACGCTCCGTAAGAGTGAGAAAGAATGTTTCTCTTGCTCTCTGTCTAAGAATATTTAGTTTCAGTACTGCACATATCTCAAAAGAGCACAAAAGGTATGTTCTGGAAGTAAAAATCCCATTCATTTCTCAAAGAAAATAACTGTAAACATTTTTAAACATAAACCTTTCAAAATAATCTAACTCTAAATTTTCTATTATCTAATACTATTATCACTTATACTATTATATTGTAGCCTATTATATAGTTACAATAATCTAACTGTGAATGTTTTTTTTATAATATTTATAATATTTCTATTTTTTTAATAATTAATTGATGAACAGCAAGTAAATAATCTTTTATTTCAAATACATTTTTGGTCACAATTTTTATAATATATATTTT
Source organism: Rhodeus uyekii (assembly GCA_037043235.1). NCBI lineage: Eukaryota > Metazoa > Chordata > Actinopteri > Cypriniformes > Acheilognathidae > Rhodeus > Rhodeus uyekii. The sequence goes on along the minus strand of JAWRVZ010000010.1, from coordinate 7,254,524 downwards.
CCCATTTATCAGTTTTAATCGGCCGTGGTCATCACGGCTGACCTAATTTGATCTCATCTGTGTATATTCAGAATGCATAGCCCAAAAACAAGAAGATCACAGAAAATAATGATAAACTGCACTAAAAGAAATTATGTGGATGTAGCATGTCACAAGCTTGAAAAATTATAGCTTTTTTCCTTAGTGCAAAAAATAAATGAGGTGAGAAACACAGTGGGACGCTTTGTACTGTGTTTGCGTAGGCTCGGGGAGCATTGAAATGGAGGTGTCATCTGAGATCTTTTAACTACAAAGAGTCATTATGTGCCATGGAGATGATAGACATGTCTATTTGACAGTCAATGTCACATTCAAATAATTTTAGACAGAATTAGAGTAATCTGTTCGCTGGTCTTTCAAAAACATTTCAGCCAATTCGTGTATCCTTAAATACATAATGCTTAATGCTGCAAGTGTTTGCAGTGTTCTAGGAATAATAAAGTTATTTAGTTAATAAGATGAACTGATTTTTTGACACCATTCTTTTCCTGCCTTGAAAATCTAGTTATTCATGGCTTTTAGCTCAGAGTCAAAGGATGAAGACATGATCTCTGCTAGTCATATTTTTGTTGAACATTTGCCATTCTCTCTCATTATTTCTCTCTCACACAATGTACAGTATATCCACCAGCACACTCGACTCGAGGGAGGACGTGCTTCTCTCACTCAACTGTAATTTGCCAGAGGCTCTGGCAAAGACTTTTCCTTGTCCAACACACAGCAAGTGGATCTCTAATACTGACAGAACAGAGAAACTTGTAATGCCATGCTATTGCCCATGCTAAAGCACATGCTAATGCTGTGCCATGCTAATGCACAGATAAAGGCAGTCTTAGGTACTGTAAATACCTAAATTGAGAACTAGCATTGACATTTTAGTATTGGATCCGTTGTTTTTGGACACACAGGCACATTGCCTTGTAATATGACATTTACAAATACATATATTTGATCTATTTACAAAGCTGAAAAGCTAATCAGGCTGGAAGAACAACTGGCTGTCCAGCTAACTCAGGTAAATGTCTAGGCCAGGCTGGGAGACCAACTAGACCAGCTAAACCAGCTACTGACTGTTCTTCTGATGCCTATTTCTTCCTGTTACAGGTATGTGTTACGACCCCGTGCTTCATCTCCCCGCTTGTTGGTGGCGATATACTTTTGGAGAATGCGGAGGATTGCACCTCCTTGCTTGTTAATCTTCTATTGATTGTGGAGAGGATAATACATGAGGCTTGTCCCTTCCCAAGACAGGGGGGCATTTAAACGAAGTATTACTTAAAAACCACCTCTTAAATTTCTGCTTTTTCCTCTTCGTATGACTCCAGACGACTTAGAAAAATAGTCGTATACTTTTTATACTTAAATGCCGTCATTTCTGGAGCTTGACAAATACACTAATACACTATTGTACTGTATTAATCATTATGTTTCATTATTTTACATTACATATCATTATTTTTTGGTTAAATATATGCGATAGTCTTAGTCTATCTGCGAGACTGGTGGATATGCAATGTATGGCTCTCTCTTGTAAAGAGTTCTGTGTTTACCAGAGAAAGAGAGAGAGGCAACTGATTGTTCTTCTGATGTCTATTTCTTCCAGTTAAAATAGAAAAGAATCATCTGAAATTTATCGAGTGGTCGTGTGTTTTTTATGAGAAGACGACGAGTTCAAATCTGTTACACTTGGGCCAGATGAAGCCTGCTTAAACCAGCTAAGACCAACTTAAACCAGACTTTTAAATACTAGCACCCCACCGTGTGCTGGTTTCAGCAGGTGCAGCATTCGAAGACAAAAACTCGCAAACTGTAATAACATAATCATCTGTGACAAACAACAACACCTTTATTTTGAAACTCCAACATCTGTTCGTTTAAATACTCTGACTCTATTATAACTGACATGCTTTCTTGTAAGTTTTATTCATGTATTATACATTTTATGAGATGCTTTGCAGAACAAAACACATGGAATCTATGCATGTGCACAATACTACTTACCCAGGCAATGGCCATGATGCCTAAAGCAAAAAGGCTGGGACCCAGCAGGTTCCACAGGCCATGACGGTCCAGTTGTAAGGCCATGGACAGAGCCATTGCCCCCAGCAAGTACAGCACCTGGTAGGAGAGAGGGAGGTTGTAAGTTCAAACATCAACAACTCATTATGTCTACAGGCGATAGTGAATCCCCAGTCTAAGTAGAGCCATCTTGCTTTGGACAAGATGGACAGGGACATTTGCTTCCTCCATGAATTTCAGAACTGTTGTGACATGGGTGATTTGATTAGTGTCTTCAAACCACAGTACTCAGCAAAGCATATTCACAAATGCACACACGCAATCACCTGTACTCCCTAGAGGAGAGCTATTTTTTCTTGTTCTTTCCCTTAGTTACTTCCTTCACAAGCAAAAGCCTCCTCACTTCATATCTCTTGTTCAAAATAACTCAAAAACACTGTTAATCACGTTATTACTGTCTTTCTCCCTGTGCTCTCTTTCCTTAAACCTTTGTCTTTCCCTCTGCAGTTGAGCAGCTGACAACAGAACTAAAAAGAGTGTGCACATACACATACCTGAAAGTGTCCACCTATATTTACTCTGCTCCACAGCAAAATGTCACCATCATTATGACAGCAGATGACAGACTGCTGACATTAGTATATTTACACTCTGTGTAAGCGGTTTACTGAGGTGGACAAAATTTCTGCTCTCTTGCACATCTTGGAAAGCTCTTTTCTTGGCAATAAAGTCCATGAAAAACTACTAGCCTCTATGAATCACACAAAATGAATTTATAGAAATTGATGACACAAGAAATATCTGGCATTTCTAGACCCAAGGGTCTTTATATGTAATTTTAACCATCAAATTGTGGTTATTACACACAATTCGGCCCATTTCGAATACCATTATCTTTGCCAAACACAAAAGTTTGAGGTAGTACGATTTTTTATGTTTTTGAAAGAAGCCTAACCAACACTGCATTAATTTTTTATTACAATTATAGTAAAAATATAGAGATGTATTAATAGTGAAATATTATTACAATTACATTTTCAAAATGTAATGTATTCTTATAACGGCAAAGCAATCATTACTCCAGTCTTCAGTGTCACATGATTCTTCAGAAATCACTCTAATATGCTGATTTGCTCCCCTTTGTTGGCAGCGCCACCCCGTCACTCAAATCGCCGCCCTTCGTAAAGCTCCCGACTGGAGTGGGTGTGAAGAGAGGAGGGGCACGGTGATTACGAGGATTGGTGACATGTGGTGAGGCACGACTGATTCCCATGAAGCCTTACCACCGCCGCTTTTAAAGGACAAGCGCCTCTCCTCTGGAGGTGGGTCTTTCCTCATGCATGCACACTGGTGGCCTCATAGGTCCAGGAAGTGAGCGTGGAGGGACTTCTGCGCCGCCACACCTGTGCACACGTGACGCAACTGATGGGCCAGGATGCCGGGCTGCTATTTCCTGTTGCTTCCGCGCCATAGACAGGACGAGCTGCTGTGAGTGAGGTCCCCCGTTTATTTGGACACTTTATTTACTGTTGTTTTGTATTAGGATATTTGTGTTTCCCCCTCTCTGGGGCTTGTCACCACTCCCACTGTGTGTGTTGTTGGCTCCACCCGTCAAACTGCTTAACAAACATTTCTTGTTTTTACAATGCTGAATAGAAAATTCAAAAGAACAGCATGTATTTGAAACCTAAATATTTTTTGAAACTATACATTTATTTTGTCACTTTTTAAAATCAATTGTATGTATCCTTGCTGAATACGGTATTAGTTTAATTTAAATTAATTTAATCAAAGACAATACACATCCCAAACTTTTGCAAAGTATGGGTTACTTGACTGTAACTCTGATCCCTGAAAAAGCGGGAACTAGATGCTGCAGTCATGGGAAAACATATTTATTTGACGTATGTATGGCAAACACCAAATGTATGGCCAAGGACCAAATGAACCATTGGAATGCGAGCTCAAGAGAGGCTATAGATTGACATGAAACAGGTGTGCCTTCAGGTATCACTTTGTCTGAAGAGACGTCTAGACAACGTTGCAACACTGGAAGTGTCTGGACTTGTCTGAACTCACGGTTGTGTAGTGGGTGCCACAAGCACGAGAATGGTCTCAGGCATGAGTCTGAGATGTGAATTTAAGGACATATAGTATGAACATTCAAACTATAAAAAATGACAAATATGTGTGGAGAAGACCAGCGTGATGCACCACTTACTTGTTGCAAGGTGATGCACCTTGATTAAGCAACCCTTCTGGTAGAATTAACTCCTAGACGTGAAACTTGACCGCATGCCTCATAGGTTAGGACAATGGCATCCTTCATCCAGTGTGACATTTTTTTACTTGGCTGCAGCCACCTCCCGGTTACAACCCCCATAGCAAATGAAGAGTTCCTCTGATTTACGCCACTGACTGGTGTGGTGGACCTAAGTCTAAAGAGGACGAACTGAAGTCTGAAGTTTCTCCTGCTCCAGAGTAGTGAAAGGTGGAGGATAGAAGGCTTCAAGAATGACTGGAGTTGAGAATGTTTTTTTCCCCCTTAACTTCAGGTATATTGGGGCGACTTAAACAATGAACTCGGTCTGTACATCACCTTTCAAAGTGTAGCGTCTGGACGGTGGCTCAAAATGATAAATTATAAATCAATATCTGATTGCAATTTTTGAATTAACACGGAGTAAGTTTTGAAGGCTCAGCAATGCTGATAAGTCTGAAACAAAGTAATTTTATGGCCCCGGGGGCAATAAAACTCTTTGTTCCCCTCCAGCTCTGCCCGTGACCATCTGATGACTTTACACACGCACACACACGCACACACGCACACACACGCACACACGCACACACACACATACACACACACACTACACAGAGAAGGCCAATGGCCCATCCTGACACACATACACACATACTCGCATGGAATACACCAAACATTTCTACATAATCTATGTAACTCACCCTCAGCCATCTTATACCTGTATATGATATTTTCTTCTGTATGCATGCATGCCCTCCATGTTGTAGTCATTTTAGTTATGTTGTGTTAATTAGTTAGATGTTTAAGTACGTATAACCTTGTTTAAAAAGAGACCACTCTTTTTATGTCTTTCTACCCCAGGATGTTTGATATCTTTAGTCTTGTTATTGTCACGTTCCCAATCACTCCGGACTCTTATTTTGCCTTTTCACTGTCACATGTTCCCCGTTCCTTTACTCACCGTCACTCATCAGTCCCATCATCACTAATCATCACAGGTGTTTGCATTTAGGTTCATCACTGTCAGTATTTAATTTCCCCATGTTCACTCCCGAGTTGTCAGTTGTTTTATGAAGTTAGGTTGTTGTGTGTGGATGTCCTGCCTGTCGCCTGAGTTTTGCTGAGTTCTGCTGAGTTCTGTTTTTGCACAAGTGTGCCTCTTTGTTTTGTATTTAAAGTGTTTTGTTTTGTTTATTATTAAATGAGATTTGATTTGGAAACCTGCCTTGTCTCCTCGTCTCCGCATCGCATACCAGCACCAACCCCTTCGTAACAGTTATAATATTCTTTGAAAGATTATGTATATTTTGTAATGCTGAAATGCATTATATAATTTATATCATTGTTGCACTAAAAGTCTGAGGAAGTTCCAACCGCATCATAAAAGATGCTAATTAAGTTGAACAGGAACAAAGGGAGATTTACCCGCTATACACTTCCAAGCCAGTGATTGGCTCTTCAGCCAAGAAGTGGGAGTATCCCTGCGTTTCTATAAGACTCCTGATAACCGGACATCATCCGCTCTTCCTCTTCTTCTCTTCGCTCCCTTCCTGCCCTTCTCACATCTCTTTGCTCCTCACGGGACACTGGCAGTGCCTTGGTGATTGAGCAACAAAGAAACCCAATGCAAGTAGCGGTTAATGACCTCTAAATGCATTTTAAACTTATTTGCCCCTTTTGAAGGTGATTTCATTGCTGACTTTCTCAAAGGTTCAACTGTCTGTAAAAATACAGTTTCCTCACTCACTCTCTCTCTCTCTCTCTCACTTCCGGTGTGAGTGTGCGTTGAGCGTGAGCGTGAGCGAACGGAGTGGTGTGTGTAGGTTGGAGTGTTTGATTGAATCTTGAATCTTTTCTTTCTAATTGTTTCTTTTTCTTGTTATTTGATTTAGTGTTTGTTATTTAGTTTTTGTTGGTAGGGCCGTGTGCTACCGTTTCTTTTGCGGGTAGCATGACGGCCCCACGGTCGCAGTTTTTGAGCAAACTCACGCGGCGCCATGGCGTGAAAGTGGCGTCCGCGGTGAGTGTGGAGGATTGCTGTTTAGCTGTTGGTGAGGTTGTGGGACATGAACACATCATGTCAGCCTCAAGGATGAATAGTGCCACTGTAATTTTTCTTAGCTCAATCGAAAAAGCAAACGAGTTAGTTGAGACTGGAATAGTGGTTGAAAACCTGTTCACTCCTGTACTTCCCCTTTCAATGCCTTCAAAGAAAGTGTTACTGTCCAATGTTCCGCCGTTCGTTAGTGACGAGATTTTAATTAGAATCTTGTCCCGATACGGTAAAATAGTGTCACCTATCAAAATGGTACCGATTGGTGGAGGATCTCCTCTGTTAAAACATGTGGTTTCGTTTAGGCGATTTCTTTACATGATTATAAAAGACGATGGGGACCTGGATTTATCTCTGCGCATCAAAGTTGACGATTTCGATTATGTAATTTATGCCACAACGGACAAAATGAAATGTTTTAACTGTGGGGAGGTTGGTCATTTAGCTCGCGTTTGTAAGAATAAGGAGAAAAGCGTGAGGGCCGAGGATGTGGCTGATGCGAGCGAGCCGGCTGAGCCCGGACCGTCAGACCCGGCTCCGCCTGCGGCAGCGTCAGGTGCAGTGGAGACCGGTGCGGAGGAGATCCCGACCACCAGCGATAGTGCGGAGATCCAGGTAACTGACCCCAACACCGCGGGTGACGAGATTCAGGTAACTGACCCTAATACCGCGGGTGACGACAGTAGATCAGATCCTGCTGACAATTTGAATATCCTTTCTTGCAGATCCGTTAAAAATACGGACATGCAAAAAATGGAATTGGTTAATGTCTCTCAGCCCAGTGCGGTAGACGTTGGCATTGAAATGGAGATGGAGCAGAGTGAATTTAAAGTTCCATCAAAAAGGAAAAAAACTGATAAACTTAAAGGTGTTAGAGCTAAGAAAGCTGACATTGAAGAGGATTGTAAGGAAGACGAAATGGAAATTGATAGTGACTCTTCTGATTCTAATGTTAGCCTTTCTCAGTGTGAATTCCCTAGTCGTAATTATGAGTTGGACGACATAAAACTGTTCTTAAAAGCCACCAAAAATAAGAGAGGAGTCCGGGTTTTTGAGTTTTTCCCTGACACAAAACAGTTTGTTGAAAAAGTGAGATTTCTAATGACAGAAGGTCTGTTTACCAACAAAGAAGTGTATCGGTTAAAAAAGATGGTGAGCAAACTAACTTCTGATGATGCCAGTGAATGCAGTGAGAAAGCCTAATGGCTTGGCTTTTAAAGTAGTGGGTGTGTGTGGAGTGTTTTTATGGTTTTTAGTCTCTTTTTTTTCCATAAGCATGAGCGAAGTGAATATTGCAACGGTGAATGTTAATGGAGCAAGGGAAATGAGGAAAAGAGCAGAAATGTTTGAGGTGTTTAAACAAAAAAAGTTAGATGTGGTCCTGTTACAAGAAACGCACAGTGACTTGAGGAATGCTGCTGATTGGGCGGAGGAGTGGGACGGGGTCTCTGTGTTGAGCCACAACACCTCACTCAGTGCAGGGGTCGCTGTTCTTTTTGCTAAGAGTTTTAGTCCAACAACTTATCAAGTTGAGGAAATAGTCAAAGGTAGACTTTTAAAAGTAAGAGCAACGTTTGAAAGGTTTACTTTTGTTTTTATTTGTGTGTACATTCCCAATGCACCTGTACAAAGAATGTTGTTTTTAAACACTTTGTGTTCGGTTTTACAAAAGTGCTGTACTGAAGAATATTTATTTATGGGTGGTGATTTTAACTGCACGGTCTCTAATTTAGATCGGAATCATTTGGAACCGCATTTACCTTCTAGAAATCGGTTAATTAGTCTCATCAAGACACATGAGTTGAGTGATGTTTGGAGGCAGTTACATGAGAAACAAAAGCAATACACCTGGACTCACATTCGTGAAAGTGCGATTTCTTTGGTGAGGCTGGACAGGTTTTATGTTTTTAAGCATCACTGTAATGTTGTAAAGAAATGTTTTATTACCCCACTGAGTTTCTCTGACCACAGTATGGTGCAGTGCTCTGTGTTTTTAAACTCCATTAAACTTAAGAGTGCATACTGGCAGCTAAATACTACTTTGTTGGATGACAGATATTTTAAAAATACTTTTAAGATATTCTGGGATGATTTTAAGACCACAAAGGGATCTTTTAACTCTCTTCGACAGTGGTGGGACTTTGGGAAAACCCAAATTAAACAATTTTGTATGCAGTATACTCAAAACGTCACTAAAGAGACTATTTTAAAAATGAACATCTTGGAGGCTGAAATTTTAAAGTTTCAAGAATTGGCTGAGTCAACGGGCGCTCAGGGTTGTCTAGATACTCTGGCAAATAAAAAGACGCAGTTGGCTGACCTACTGGGAGTTAGGACACAGGGGGCTCTGGTCAGGTCAAGGTTCCAGAGTGTGGACCAGATGGATGCCTCATCCAGGTTCTTTTTTAGCCTGGAAAAGAAGAATGGACAGAATAAGGTGATCCATGCTCTGCGGTCTGAGTCTGGGAGACTGCTAACAGACCCGATGGACATTCGAAAGAGAGCAGTTGAATTTTATGAGAAACTCTATAAAAATGAACTTGGCGCTGACTACAGGGGGGATAGCAACTTTTTTGAGGACCTACCCCAGGTGTCGGAAGACACAAATGCGGATATCTCTGGAGTGCTGAACATGGATGAACTGCACAAGGCCCTTCAAGGAATGGAGTCTGGAAAGGCAACGGGCATCGATGGTTTGCCAGTGGACTTTTATAAAACTTTCTGGTCTGAATTGAGTGAAGATCTACTGGAGGTGCTGAACGAAAGCTTGGCTGAAGGTCAGCTGCCCCGGAGCTGCCGTAGAGCGGTCTTAACCCTCCTGCCCAAGAAAGGGGACCTGACGGAGATCAAGTGCTGGCGGCCCGTGTCACTACTCTGCAGTGACTACAAACTGCTCTCCAAGACACTGGCCAACCGGTTGAAAGGAGTGATGGATAGTGTGATTCACCCTGACCAGACCTACTGTGTTCCCGGTAGGTCAATATTTGATAATGTTTCTTTGGTTCGTGATGTTTTAGAAGTCTCCAAGATGCTAAATTTAGATTGTGGGCTGATTTCTTTAGATCAGGAGAAGGCTTTTGACCGCGTTGAGCATTGTTATTTGTGGAGGGTTTTAGAAGCATTTGGTTTTAATCAACATTTTATTAATTTTATTAAAGTTCTTTATAGTGACGTTGAGAGTATTCTTAAGGTAAACGGTGGTTTATGTGCTCCTTTTAAAGCTTTTAGAGGTATTAGGCAGGGGTGTTCGTTATCTGGTATGTTGTACTCTTTGGCTATAGAGCCACTTCTACAGAAAATAAGGGCCAGATTGCATGGCTTGTCTTTACCTAACTGTAAAGAAAATCTAATTTTGTCAGCTTATGCTGATGATGTAATGGTCATGATCAGTAGGCAAAGTGACATACAGATTTTATTAAGTTTAATTAAGACTTTTAAAAGTATTTCTTCTGCAAATATAAACTGGAGTAAAAGTGAAACCTTACTAGTAGGAAAGTGGATAAGTGGAAAACCAGATCTTCCTGAGGGATTAAGTTGGGGTAAATCTGGTTTGAAATATTTAGGAGTGTATCTGGGTGATGACATAACAGTGCAAAAAAATTGGGAAGGAGTTATTGAAAAAGTCAAGGGTCGCCTGGATAAGTGGAGAGTTTTAATCCCAAAAATGTCATATAGAGGACGTATTTTAATTATAAATAACTTGGTTGCTTCTGCATTATGGCATAGGTTTGCATGTATTGACCCTCCGTCAAGTCTGCTAGTAAAAATCCAGGCTATTTTAGTAGATTTCTTTTGGGATAAGTTACATTGGGTCCCACAGACAGTTTTATTCCTACCTAAAGAAGAGGGGGGACATGGCCTAATTCATCTTCACAGCAGACTTGCATCCTTTCGGTTACAGTTCATACAGAAACTACTATGTGGTTCAGTCGAAGCAAAGTGGTGTGCTGTCGCATTTGTGATTTTAAATCATCTTGAGCATCTAGGACTGGACAAGACTCTTTTTTTAATGAACCCTTTGAAATTGAACTGTTCTGATATGCCAGTCTTTTACAAAAACATTTTTAAGGTCTGGAGTCTTTTTGTTTTAAAAAAAAACAGAAAACTCACAATCTCTTCATTGGCTTTTAAAGGAGCCTCTAGTTCATGGAGCTCGTCTGGATGTGTCTGCCATTGGTTTCCCAGGTCTCAGCAGGACTCTCATTGACTGTAAGGTCTAGTCCTTGGAACAGCTACTGGAGGTAGCAGGACTTGATTTCTTAAACACTGAAACAGCAGCTCAGCGGTTGGGCATAAAATCAACTCGTATAGCTGCACAGCTGCTGACAAAATGGCAAACATCTCTGAATGCAGCAGAAAGACTCTTGTTGACTGAGTACCATGATGGACTTTGTGAGCCGAACCCCGAGGACTCTTTTCCGTGCCTTTTAATCACATTGAATCTTGAGGAAGTTTCTGGAGTGTTTTTTAAAACTATTGAACTCTTGTGTAAAGATTTCTTTAAATGTACCGGGTTGGTTTTATAAAAGTATTGTGTCATTGCTTTTAACAAAAAAATGTTAAATAGAAAAATTGACACTCCATGGCGTGATTTTTTTAATTTGAATGTGGACAAAAAACCTGAGTGGAGGGCATTGTACAAACCACCGTTAACCAAAAAAACAGGTGATTTACAGTGGAGAATCCTTCATGGCGCTGTTGCAATCAATGCTTTTATTTCAGTTTTAAACCCTGATATTAATGCTGAATGTCCTTTCTGTGTTGAGAGGGAAACAATCTTTCATGCATTTGCAGACTGTACCAGACTGGAACCTTTATTTATGTTTTTAGGAATGATTTTTCAGAGGTGCGGAGAAGTTTTCTCCACAGTGGTATTCATTTTTGGTTTTAGATATGTGTTGAAAAAAAGATTTGTTTGCCAGTTACTGAACTTTGTTTTAGGCCAAGCAAAACTGGCTATTTATATGAGTAGGAAAAAGAAAGTTGAACAGAATGTAGAGCAAAACATAGTCGCTATGTTTTCAAACATGATTAAAGCAAGAGTAATGATTGATTTCATGTATTTTAAACATATGGATGATCTTACTACTTTTGAACACATTTGGTGTTTTAATGAAGCTTTGTGTTCTGTGTTTGAAGGTGACTTGATTTTTTTACTTGTAAATATTTTCATTTTATTTTTTTTATTTTTTTTAATACATGCAATGTCTACTGTAATTTAAAAGGACTGTGATTTTATACTACTTTTTTGTAATAAAAGTTTGTTAAAATCTAAAAAAAAAAAAAAAAAAAAAAAATCTCTCACACACTTTCTTTCTCTCTCTCTCTCTCTCTCTCTCTCTCTCTCTCTCTCTCTCTCCGTGAAGTCTGTGTATGTTTAATGTTTGTACCTGTAGTTTTGTTTATTAAAATATATATTCACAAGTGATTGTCTCTATGATGCTCATGAGTAAGTCCCTTTAACGTTTGCATCTTCCTACATGCTTAAGTGCTTTGGTACGATAAATGGAAAGATTGTTCTTTATGACGATGAGGAAAATCTTTATTAAAGTTCAGAAAGATTGTGCGGCTCGTATAAGCGCACATATAGCTGTTGCTTTGAACTTAATTCTAGAACTAATCAATTGTACAAGCCGAATCAAGCTATGTATATTCAGAAGATCTTTTAATCCGTTATGATTAATAATCAATATACATAATTCCCTTTATGGTTGATTTATGTGCATATTTGATTATAACATGATAAAACACACACATAAATCCAGCAGATTCGCTACAAAAGACACCCCATTTAAGGGCTGTAATGGACATTTTTCTCTATGCATTACAAGTAAACTGCATATATAAGGCACACAATTGTAGCACGCTAAAGCATTAAAATAATTTTGCATAAGACAGCTATAACAAGGACAGCTTAACTTATATAATGATATTTAGTTAAATAAAATAAAATAAAATATTGATAGTACAAAATGCAGTTTTTCTTCTCTTTCTCAAAAGGGTTTGGTTGCAAACTGCAACAGTTTCATAAACTCAGCTACTTCCCAGTAAGATAAAAAGGGCTTTGGTTCTATCTTTTGCCTCTAAGGAAAGGGACATTTCTATGACAGGGCATACACTCTACTTGTAGAGTGAGCCCAGACACAGATGGCCCCTCCTGTATGGAATATCAAGAATGGATGCTATCTCTGAGAACCAAACTCTGCACAGCCAACAAGGCACAGTAAATAAGAGGCAAGACCCTTGTTGGTGAACTTTGGTCAGGGAGCAGAGAGATCAGGGGAATCGGCATGGCATTCAGACCCAGAGAAGCAGAGGGGACATTGCACTGTACCTTGAGAGGCGAAGAGGTTCACCTCTGCGTTGTAAAATTTTTCCAAAAATCTGCTCTAACATTCGAATGCCCAAGAGTATAAATCACCCTTAGGGACAGGAATTTGTCCTGAACCTAAAGAAAAACCTGCTGTGCAACTCTGTTTAAAAAACAAGAACACAGTCTACCGTGGCGATTTATGTAGGTGGCTAACATGTAGGGTCCTCCTGCACAAGAACATTTTAGCCCCTTAACTGCATATAGTCATTAATTTGTGTCAATTGATATGATTACCTCTCTAAATGAGGGAAGGATGAGGTGAGGAACCAGGGTCTGAGCCACATAGAAAGAGTACAAAGCCTACAGCACATAACCATTACCATAAACATGGATTTTAGAAAGGACATGAAGCACTCAGCATGTGCTACACTATTATTTGCTGGTGGAAATTGGCCCTTTTTAGAATTATTTATAATGAAATATACTGATCTAGCATGTTAATGCTCAGGGTGTTTATGATGGACTTGACACATGCAGAAGACAGCTGTGCCGGCATGGTGACCGAGTCCCATACAACCTCTAAATGCTTTGTCCTCTGGGTAGGAGAGAGAACTCTTTTCTTGTCGTTCAACCCCAGAGATACAAGGTGAGGGAGGTCGACATCCCGATGTCGAAGTGCGAGCTCTTGAGACTTGTCCAGCATCAGCCAGTTGTCTATGTGATTCAAAATATGGAAGTTTTGGAGTCGCAGATGAGCCCATGTGTTTAATGTACTGTATATGCGGGGTGACAAGGCTAGACCGGATATAACTTCCTATGTTGTGGCAGAATTCTATATGAAAAAATGCCTCCTTACAATTTTTTTGGGAACCAGGAAGTACCGACTATAGTAGCCTGACTTTCACTCTGGGAACATGTTCTATGGTCCCTTTTGCCCTGCTGAAACACCTGCTCATGTTTCATGGTAGTGTAGATCATCCAATTGAAACACAGAAAGCAATGCGCAAACTGTATTCTGCAACTTTTTTCTAGTATGTTTAGGACCCAAGGAGAGATACCTGGCAGTAGTTTCCATGCTCCAAACTTCTCTGAAATGGGTACTAGTTTAAATACTTCTTGCTGGGGTGATGTTACATGTTCTGTGTCCTGGGAAATAGCAGGAGGATACATAAGATATACAAAATTTCACTGGAAACCACTCTGGAAACGTGAGAGTGTCGGAAAGGAGTTACTTGATATATTTTTACATGGGGGGTTTATTGCTTTTTCACCTTTCAGGAGTTCAGCCTGGTCTACCTGTAACACTGCCATAGTATGCAGAGCTGAACCAGCCTGACACTGACTCAAACACCTTCCCCACCAGCGTGGATGTTATTCTGCATGGCTTGGTGGGGAGCGCTGACTTTTTAAGTGAGGATGAACTCCGAGGGCTGAGATAGCTCATGAGCATCTCTTCCAATCTGGGGCATCATCGTATAACAATGTGCCATTGCACCCATTGATAGTTGATGAAAAAGAAAATCAGAGAATATGATTTACCCCATGAATGAGTTAAGAAGATCTTCGATTTTTGGGCAGTCTCGCTGTTATCTGGCCACTGCACGAGTCACCAGTCATCTTAAAGTTCTTTCTACCCTCCAGATGGCTATTCTCACTGTTTTTCTTCAGAATTAAAAGTAGCCAAATATTAATCAAACAAGTAAACATGGTCTGGATGAAAAACGGTTCTAAGATCTTTCAGCAGATCAGCCTGGTACACTTATAATACCACCATGGTGTGAAGCACAGCACCAGCCTGACTCACTGACTGAAACGCTTATTAAGTTGGCTTGAGAAAGCCAACTTAGTGATATTGTATCTAAACTTATTATTATTAAGTTGGCTTGAGAAAGCCAACTTAGTGATATTGTATCTAAACTTATTATTATTATTATTCTTCTTACCTAAAATTCTCAATGCATCTCCTCCTAGAGCTTTAAAGCTACAACCACTAAACTCTGCTCAGACTTCAGACCTGTTCTGACTTGAGTTGCTATCCCTTTTCAGACTGATCAGACTTATGATTTTTGATAAAACTGAAGATTAAAGTCATAAAATCTCCATAGACTTTCACTAATGAAGTGAAAACTGAATTTTAGATAGAGCGTCCACTCCATCTGTTGGTAACATCACAACATTACACCTGATATATAATACATTTCAATACAGTATGTGTGAACATGTCCATTCCAATGGGCATGCATTTTATTTTTTTAAATCCTGAAAAAAAACTTGCAGGTCTACAATCGATTTTTTACTTTAATTAGTAAGTTAAATCTCTCTATTTTACATTCATAATATCACAAAACTAGATAGAGGAAGTTTATGATATAAACTTCAGTTGGCTTGAGAAAGCCTAGCCTGAAAGTTAAATTTATTTGTAAAAGCTTAAAAAGTTTTGAAAGTTTACAGATGGATAGATGGAAAGAATTAGATCTTGAGCATATATACTCTTGTTAGTTATTGCCTTGCGTTGTTTCTAGGCAGTTACTAAGGTGTCGTTATGTTCTTTGATCATAATTTAATCTTTAATCAATTGATGATCAATTTTGCTAGCAAGATTTAATGTTAATTATCTTGTTGCTAGCAAGATTTAGTATGAATTCTGAAGTCATTAGCAACATTTAACATAAATAAGCATGTTGCTGGCAAGAATTTGCTGAATTAGCATATTGTTAGCAAGATTTATCGTTAATTAGCTTAAAAAGTTTTGAGAGTTTAAACTTAAAAATAAGTTATAATTATGCTTTTTGATCCCCAAAGTGTTGGAAAATTGTAATTAGTTTAAAAAAATGTTTACGGTTTAATTACATCCTTGGCTTTTAACGGTCAGTTTTCACTAATGCGAAAAATACTTTGTTTAATTTCTATTTTAAAGCTGTAATTAAGCATTATTAGTATAAGCTAATCACTTTCAAAAGAGACTGCAGTTACACTGCATGTATATGTAGCCTTTTATATATACTAAATAGATGTGTGTGTATGTGTATATATATATATATATATATATATATATATATAAATAAATGGTACTGTGATACTGTGAATAATACTTTGTTTTATTTCTATTTTAAAGATGTAATTAAGCATTATTTATGTAGTCTTACCACTTTCAAAACAGACAGCAGTTACACTGCATGTATATGGAGCCCTTTATATTTACAATATAGATGTAGATTGTCACGTTTATGTTAGTTTTCACCCTGGACTCTTAGTTTACCTTGTCTGTGTCACATGTTCCCCGTTCCTGATCTCACCTCACCCAGTTCCCATTAGCACTTATCAGTCACAGGTGTTTTGTGTTTCTGTTAATCATAGTCAGTATTTAAGTTCTCCATGTTCACTCCCCTGTTGTCGATTGTTAATGTTATGTTCCCTAGTCGTGTGTGGATGTTATTTCTGTTGAGTTTGCACCATCGCGTGCTTTTGTTTTTGTTATTGAATAAAGTGTTTACTTGCATTTCTGGCTCCGCGTATGCTCCGCATCGCACACGATCCTGCGCCTTGTGACATAGATAGATATGCATGTATGTGTGTGAATAAATTTACGCGCTATAAATAAACGTAGGCGCTTAGGCGTGGACGCGCGAATGCGGGAGGACGCGCGTATATGGAGCCTCTAATACATACTTTTTAGATGTATATGTAAATCCTTCCTTCATGGGAAACAAACTTAAATATTAGTATTTTTAAAATAATTCCTGCTAAAGTACAATGAGGAGAGTAATGCAGTTTTTTCTAATCTCAAGCAGTTTTCAGATTGACTCGATCTGCCATGTCAGACTTCAGTTCAACACGGCAATTATAGCAGATAAAGGAATCAACGCAATGTAATATTTGTATAAAGCCTTCCTCCATGGGAAACAAAATAACTTAAATATTAGTATTTTTTAAATAATTCCTGCTCATGTAATGCAGCAGAGTAATGCAGTTTTTTTTTAATCTCAAGCAGTTTACAGTTTGAATCGATCTGCCATGTTTTTTGCATCCTTTAAAAATCTTATTTCATTTACTGTTTAAGTGTTCACAAAACATCGATCTATCAGCGAATCTGCTCAGGAAGCGCGTTTGAACTCGAGAACAGGAGTCAGACTTTAGTTAAAAGCAGATAAAAGAATTAACACAATGTAACTATATACTCAAGAATTAGTTATAAATAACTTTGACTGTTAGACGCTGCATTTGAAGAGAGTCAGCGCGCGCGCTGCTCAGGGAAGCCTTTTCCAATGTATATTGACTCACGAGCGAGAGTCAGAATTCGGCAATAAAGTACATAAATGAGCGCTATAAATAAACGTAGGTGCTTAGACGGTTATGCTTTGGCGCGAGTCCAGGAGGACGCGCGTTTAAACTTCACCTACCTTCCCCATAGTAATGTACTCCTTTGCCGAGTAAAGACGAATGAGAGTCAGAATTTGGCCATATAAGTGCATAAATCTTCAAGGAAACACGCTGCAGCGGTTACTTGATAATCGGAAACAATTTCCGTTTGATCATAAACTCTCTCACATAAATCTATTTTAGGAGATTATGATCTCTCTCTCCAGCAGTAATGGCGTCTTTGAAAAGCTTTGAGGCTTTGAATTGCAGCGCTCTGATTCGTTCAAACTTCAGTGCTCTCACTGACAGGGGTGTAATTTTGTGATATTATGAATGTAAAATAGAGAGATTTAACTTACTAATTAAAGTAAAAAATCGATTGTAGACCTGCAAGTTTTTTTTCAGGATTTAAAAAAATAAAATGCATGCCCATTGGAATGGACATGTTCACACATACTGTATTGAAATGTATTATATATCAGGTGTAATGTTGTGATGTTACCAACAGATGGAGTGGACGCTCTATCTAAAATTCACTTTCTCAAGCCAACTTAATTACACCCCTGTCAGTGAGAGCACTGAAGTTTGAACGAATCAGAGCGCTGCAATTCAAAGCCTCAAAGCTTTTCAAAGACGCCATTACTGCTGGAGAGAGAGATCATAATCTCCTAAAATAGATTTATGTGAGAGAGTTTATGATCAAACGGAAATTGTTTCCGATTATCAAGTAACCACTGCAGCGTGTTTCCTTGAAGATTTATGCACTTATATGGCCAAATTCTGACTCTCATTCGTCTTTACTCGGCAAAGGATTTTCGCTGTTGAGCACTATGATACTATAGGAAAGGTAAGTGAAGTTTAAACGCGCGTCCTCCTGGACTCGCGCCAAAGCATAACCGTCTAATCGCCTAAGTTTATTTATAGCGCTCATTTATGTACTTTATTGCCGAATTCTGACTCTCGCTCGTGTTTGCACGGGGAAGACACATGTAAACGGCTTCCCTGAGCAGAGCGCGCTGACTCTCTTCAAATGCAGCGTCTAACAGTCAAAGTTATTTATAACTAATTCTCGAGTATATAGTTACATTGTGTTAATTCTTTTATCTGCTTTTAACTAAAGTCTGACTCCTGTTCTCGAGTTCAAACGCGTTTCCTGAGCAGATTCCCTGATAGATCGATGTTTTGTGAACACTTAAACAATAAATGAAATAAGGTATTTAAAAGGATGCAAAAACGATGGCAGATC
Source organism: Rhodeus uyekii (assembly GCA_037043235.1). Classification (NCBI taxonomy): domain Eukaryota; kingdom Metazoa; phylum Chordata; class Actinopteri; order Cypriniformes; family Acheilognathidae; genus Rhodeus; species Rhodeus uyekii. The sequence continues at coordinate 7,236,235 of JAWRVZ010000010.1, read as the reverse complement.
GCTTCAAACTGTAAACTGCTTGAGTTCAAAAAAACTGCATTACTCTGCTGCATTACATGAGCAGGAATTATTTTAAAAATACTAATATTTAAGTTATTTTGTTTCCCATGGAGGAAGGCTTTATACAAATATTACATTGCGTTGATTCATTTATCTGCTATAATTGCCGTGTTGAACTGAAGTCTGACATGGCAGATCAATTCAATCTGAAAACTGCTTGAGATTAGAAAAAACAGCATTACTCTCCTCATTGTACTTTAGCAGGAATTATTTAAGAAATACTAATATTTAAGTTATTTTATTTCACATGAAGAAAGGCTTTATACACACACACACATACATATATATATATATATACATATACATATATATATATATACATATATATACACACACATACATATCTATCTATACACACATTTATATAGTAAATAAATGTATAAAGGGCTCCATATATATGCAGTGTAACTGCAGTCTGTTTAGAAAGTGGTAAGACTATATTAATAATGCTTAATTACATCTTTAAAATAGAAATAAAACAAAGTATTCACATTAGTGAAAACTGACCGTTAAAAGCCAAGGTTGTAATTAAACCGTAAACATTTTTATAAACTAATTGCAATTTTCAACACTTTTGGGGATCAAAAAGCATTGTTATTTATTTTTTGGTATTTTGTTACAACACCGATGATCCCTCATGATGAAAAAACTCCATGTATGTTCCCTAGATGCCATTTTGTGCACTAACCAAGTATTGCAACACTTCTGTAATCAATTAATTATTTACTCATGTTTATTACCAATGTAAATGTTGTTTATTTTAGATTAATATTTAATATTCATTATTATTCTTTGATATTTGAGACCACTCACTGTTCAGCTGAATCATCAATAACCTCCAGTCTCTGCGTCAACTGACTCTTGTGTTCTTTAAAACATTAAATCTCACTAGTGACTTGTTAAATAACATTCATTCTCGTCAGTGACATGTTAACTCATGTTAAGGCCCCGTCCACACGGAGACGCGGATCACTGCATCCGCACACATTTCTTATCGGATTGGCGTTCCGTCCACACTGATCCGGCGATTTGGGAGACTGAATCCGCTCTCTTTTGATACCGGGTCCTAAAGTGGATAGATCTGAATCCGACACCCTTGCGGACTCGTGTGGACGGCCAATCCGTATATTTTTTTGTTTACCGATGATGTCATCACATCACGTGTCGGCTGCGTCACAGTAACAGCAACAGTGTTGCCAGATTGTACTGAAGATTCCAGCGCAGCTACAGCTTAAAACCCTCCAATTTAAAAAAATACCAGCCCAAAGTGCGTACTCTTATAAATAATGAAAAATATTGAGCGATTTTATGCATCAAAAACCATCCCAAATTTGATCAACCAGCCCAATGCATTTTTTCCCGATCGGACGTGACAAAAAGGTAACTAGCAATCTGGCAACACTGAACAGCAACAACAATGCGCATGCTCAAGGTCGTCTTCTCTGTGTATAGTGTATTATCTGTGGCAGAATTACAGCGCCCCATACTGGTCTGGCATATAAACTACACCGGATTCAGTCGGTTTCAGTGGTATCGTGTGGACGCTGATATTTTTTTTTGAACGAGGAAAAAAAAGATCGGATAGGGAACGCGCCGGCATCGTGTGGACGTGGCCTAAATCTCACAAGCGACCTACGAATTAACAAATCTCACTAGCGACATGTTAGTTCACAATAAATGTCAATAGCGTCTTGTTAATTAACGTTAAATCTTGCTAGCAACATGCTAGATCACGCAAATTCTCACTAGTGACATGCTAGATCATGCTAAATCTTGATAGCAACTTGTTAATTAACAATAAATCTTGCTACCAATATGCTAATTCAGCTAATTCTTGCCAGCAACATGCTTATTTATGTTAAATGTTGCTAATGACTTCGGAATTCATACTAAATCTTGCTATCAACAAGATAATTAACATTAAATCTTGCTAGCAAAATTGATCATTAATTGATTAAAGATTAAATTATGATCAAAGAACATAACGACACCTTAGTAACTGCCTAGAAACAACGCAAAGCAATAACTAACAAGTGTATATATGCTCAAGATCTAATTCTTTCCATCTATCTATCTGTAAACTTAAACAACTTGTTAAGCTTTTACAAATAAATTTAACTTTCACAATAGGCTTTCTCAAGCCAACTGAAGTTTATATCATAAACTTCCTCTATCTAGTTATTATTATTATTCTTCTTACCTAAAATTCTCAATGCATCTCCTCCTAGAGCTTTAAAGCTACAACCACTAAACTCTGCTCAGACTTCAGACCTGTTCTGACTTGAGTTGCTATCCCTTTTCAGACTGATCAGACTTATGATTTTTGATAAAACTGAAGATTAAAGTCATAAAATCTCCATAGACTTTCACTAATGAAGTGAAAACTGAATTTTAGATAGAGCGTCCACTCCATCTGTTGGTAACATCACAACATTACACCTGATATATAATACATTTCAATACAGTATGTGTGAACATGTCCATTCCAATGGGCATGCATTTTATTTTTTTAAATCCTGAAAAAAAACTTGCAGGTCTACAATCGATTTTTTACTTTAATTAGTAAGTTAAATCTCTCTATTTTACATTCATAATATCACAAAATTACACCCCTGTCAGTGAGAGCACTGAAGTTTGAACGAATCAGAGCGCTGCAATTCAAAGCCTCAAAGCTTTTCAAAGACGCCATTACTGCTGGAGAGAGAGATCATAATCTCCTAAAATAGATTTATGTGAGAGAGTTTATGATCAAACGGAAATTGTTTCCGATTATCAAGTAACCACTGCAGCGTGTTTCCTTGAAGATTTATGCACTTATATGGCCAAATTCTGACTCTCATTCGTCTTTACTCGGCAAAGGATTTTCGCTGTTGAGCACTATGATACTATAGGAAAGGTAAGTGAAGTTTAAACGCGCGTCCTCCTGGACTCGCGCCAAAGCATAACCGTCTAATCGCCTAAGTTTATTTATAGCGCTCATTTATGTACTTTATTGCCGAATTCTGACTCTCGCTCGTGTTTGCACGGGGAAGACACATGTAAACGGCTTCCCTGAGCAGAGCGCGCTGACTCTCTTCAAATGCAGCGTCTAACAGTCAAAGTTATTTATAACTAATTCTCGAGTATATAGTTACATTGTGTTAATTCTTTTATCTGCTTTTAACTAAAGTCTGACTCCTGTTCTCGAGTTCAAACGCGTTTCCTGAGCAGATTCCCTGATAGATCGATGTTTTGTGAACACTTAAACAATAAATGAAATAAGGTATTTAAAAGGATGCAAAAACGATGGCAGATCGCTTCAAACTGTAAACTGCTTGAGTTCAAAAAAACTGCATTACTCTGCTGCATTACATGAGCAGGAATTATTTTAAAAATACTAATATTTAAGTTATTTTGTTTCCCATGGAGGAAGGCTTTATACAAATATTACATTGCGTTGATTCATTTATCTGCTATAATTGCCGTGTTGAACTGAAGTCTGACATGGCAGATCAATTCAATCTGAAAACTGCTTGAGATTAGAAAAAACAGCATTACTCTCCTCATTGTACTTTAGCAGGAATTATTTAAGAAATACTAATATTTAAGTTATTTTATTTCACATGAAGAAAGGCTTTATACACACACACACATACATATATATATATATATATATATATACATATACATATATATATATATATATATATATACACACACATACATATCTATCTATACACACATTTATATAGTAAATAAATGTATAAAGGGCTCCATATATATGCAGTGTAACTGCAGTCTGTTTAGAAAGTGGTAAGACTATATTAATAATGCTTAATTACATCTTTAAAATAGAAATAAAACAAAGTATTCACATTAGTGAAAACTGACCGTTAAAAGCCAAGGTTGTAATTAAACCGTAAACATTTTTATAAACTAATTGCAATTTTCAACACTTTTGGGGATCAAAAAGCATTGTTATTTATTTTTTGGTATTTCGTTACAACACCGATGATCCCTCATGATGAAAAAACTCCATGTATGTTCCCTAGATGCCATTTTGTGCACTAACCAAGTATTGCAACACTTCTGTAATCAATTAATTATTTACTCATGTTTATTACCAATGTAAATGTTGTTTATTTTAGATTAATATTTAATATTCATTATTATTCTTTGATATTTCAGACCACTCACTGTTCAGCTGAATCATCAATAACCTCCAGTCTCTGCGTCAACTGACTCTTGTGTTCTTTAAAACATTAAATCTCACTAGTGACTTGTTAAATAACATTCATTCTCGTCAGTGACATGTTAACTCATGTTAAGGCCCCGTCCACACGGAGACGCGGATCACTGCATCCGCACACATTTCTTATCGGATTGGCGTTCCGTCCACACTGATCCGGCGATTTGGGAGACTGAATCCGCTCTCTTTTGATACCGGGTCCTAAAGTGGATAGATCTGAATCCGACACCCTTGCGGACTCGTGTGGACGGCCAATCCGTATATTTTTTTGTTTACCGATGATGTCATCACATCACGTGTCGGCTGCGTCACAGTAACAGCAACAGTGTTGCCAGATTGTACTGAAGATTCCAGCGCAGCTACAGCTTAAAACCCTCCAATTTAAAAAAATACCAGCCCAAAGTGCGTACTCTTATAAATAATGAAAAATATTGAGCGATTTTATGCATCAAAAACCATCCCAAATTTGATCAACCAGCCCAATGCATTTTTTCCCGATCGGACGTGACAAAAAGGTAACTAGCAATCTGGCAACACTGAACAGCAACAACAATGCGCATGCTCAAGGTCGTCTTCTCTGTGTATAGTGTATTATCTGTGGCAGAATTACAGTGCCCCATACTGGTCTGGCATATAAACTACACCGGATTCAGTCGGTTTCAGTGGTATCGTGTGGACGCTGATATTTTTTTTTGAACAAGGAAAAAAAAGATCGGATAGGGAACGCGCCGGCATCGTGTGGACGTGGCCTAAATCTCACAAGCGACCTACGAATTAACAAATCTCACTAGCGACATGTTAGTTCACAATAAATGTCAATAGCGTCTTGTTAATTAACGTTAAATCTTGCTAGCAACATGCTAGATCACGCAAATTCTCACTAGTGACATGCTAGATCATGCTAAATCTTGATAGCAACTTGTTAATTAACAATAAATCTTGCTACCAATATGCTAATTCAGCTAATTCTTGCCAGCAACATGCTTATTTATGTTAAATGTTGCTAATGACTTCGGAATTCATACTAAATCTTGCTATCAACAAGATAATTAACATTAAATCTTGCTAGCAAAATTGATCATTAATTGATTAAAGATTAAATCATGATCAAAGAACATAACGACACCTTAGTAACTGCCTAGAAACAACGCAAAGCAATAACTAACAAGTGTATATATGCTCAAGATCTAATTCTTTCCATCTATCTATCTGTAAACTTAAACAACTTGTTAAACTTTTACAAATAAATTTAACTTTCACAATAGGCTTTCTCAAGCCAACTGAAGTTTATATCATAAACTTCCTCTATCTAGTTTTTTTCTGATAATGTGCTCCTAGGGTAGAAATAGCTGAATAGATCAAACTAGAATAGATTAAACCCCAATGATCAAGCTAACTCGTAATGAAGATCTTCAAAGAAGGGGAGACCATTACTCAGGTCCTTGGCCTTCGGCCTCTAACTTAACATTTTAAATGTCATCAACTCAAGTAGTTCCTCTTGCACTTTATCATCATGGGAGGAATACTCAGAGGTGGTACAATCAAAATCCATCTTGCCAGAAACAAGAGACACAGCATTCACTTCCCAATCTGAGGAAGCGCAGAGGCGCACATCAGAATTGGATACGAGAACATTCCGATATGGAGAGAGATCAGAGTAGACTTTTAGAGAGTGCAGCGTGCACATGCACACACACACAGACATAGACAGACACACACAGACACACACAATGCGGTCTGAAGACAAAGAAAGCTGAAGGCGCACCTGGTTCATGTATATTTATAGCCTTCAATGAGAACGCATTCCAATGACTTCATCGGAGGTTGTTTAAAGTCAAGTTCTTTGGCGTTTGCCACACATACTTCACAACCGGTCAAACAAAGACGTTTTCCTATAGAGTTATGAGCACAACATTGATAGTACCTTTTCAAAGGGAACGACAAACTTCAACTTAGTTTTGATTTTATTGAATGCAGATAAATACTTTACCCAATTGAATATTAGCAGCAACAAAAAAAATTTTTTTTAACAGAGTGAAAAACCACAAGGTTTATGATAATTAAATGTGATTTGTACCTGTTTGATAATGGATTTGAGTCTGGCCATGGCAATGACGGTAACCCATACAGACATGAGCGAGCCGAGGAAGTCACAGAACTGCAGCACATCATACTCCATGATGCAGAAGACCACAATGCCTGGTTGATCACAAGCATGATAAAACTGTTCAGGGACGAAAGATGAAAACAAAAGGTCAGAGGAAGAATTAATAAAATATGACATTCTGACATGTTCTCAACTATAATCTCTGAACTTCAGCTACCACCGATTTGATTAACTAAGACTCACGATGGGTCTGTGAGTAAGCACTTCTTCAAACAATTATTACATTATTTAGGCATGTTTTTCCAAAGCTAGAGCAAAACAGAATGCAAATCTAGTATAAAATATGAATTATGCAAAAGTTAGTTCCAGTTCTGTAATCTGACAGAATTCGGTCAGTTATGATAATTTACAAGTTACAATGACTTTGGTCATCCAATCAGAACTAAGAGTTGGGATTATTATTTGTATAAAACACTATTCTTAAAGCTCTATATCTTTGTTTCATTTGAGAAGATTCATGACTACAGAAGAGTATTACCTGCTATATATACTGTACATATACACACATAATGGAGTGAAAAAGAGTTTGCCCCCTTCCTGATTTCATTCTTCTTCTTTTTTTGCATGTTTGTCACACATTCAGTTACACAAATAAACACAAAATGCAGTTTTTAAATGAAGGTTATACCCATTAACACAATTAACTCTAGTTTATCACTCCTGAGTTCAGTTTCTCACACCCAGGCTTGATTACTGTTACACCTGTTCTCAAAAAAGAATTAAATTAAATGGGACCTACCTGACAAAGTGAAGTAGACCAAAAGATCTTCAAAAGCTAAACATCATTGCAAGATCCAAAAGGATTCAATAACAAAGGAGAAAGGAAGTAATTGAGATCTATCCGTTTGGAAAAGGTTATAAAGCCATTTCTAAAGTGTTGGGACTCCAGCGAACCACAGTGAGAATCATTATCCACAAATGGAAAAAACATAGAATAGCAGTGAAGCTTGCCAGGAGTGGCCAGCTGACTAAAATTAGCTCAAGAGCGCAGCGGCGACTCATCCAAGAGGTCACAAAAGAACCCCACAACAACATCCAAAGAACTGCAGGCCTCACTTGCCTCAATTAAGCTCAGTGTTCATGACTCCACCATAAGAAAGAGACTGGGAAAAATGCCCTGTATGAAAGAGTTCCAAGACGAAAACCACTGCTGAGCAAAAAGAACATTAAGGCTCGTCTCATTTTTGCCAGAAAACATCTTGCTGATCCCCAAGAATTTTGGCAAGACAAGACAAGAAAAAAGTTGAACTTTTTGGAAGGTGTGTGCCCCATTACATGTGGCGTAAAAGTAACACCATAGTGTGATGGTCTGGGGCTGTTTTGCTGCTTCAGGAACTGGAAGACTTGCTGTGATAAATAGAACCATGAATTCTGCTGTCTACCAAACAATCCTTAAGGAGAATGTTCGGTCATCTGTTTGTGACCTAAAGCTGAAGCGCACTTGGGTTCTGCAGCAGGACAATGATCCAAAACACACCAGCAAATCTACTTCTGAATGTCTGAAGAAAAACAACATTAAGACTTAGGAGTGTCCTAGTCTAAGTCCTGATCTGAATATTATTGAGATGCTGTGGAATGACCTCAAAATAGGCAGTTCATACTCAAAAACCCTCCAATGTGGCTGAATTACAACAATTCTGCAAATATGAATGGACCAAAATTCCTCCACAGCGCTGTAAAAGATTCATTGCAAGTTGTAGCAAATGCTTGATTGCAGTTGTTTCTACTAAGGATGGCCCAACCAGCTATTACGTTTTGGGTGCAAGCACTTTTTTCACACAGGGCCTTGTGGGTTTGATTAGGAGTTTGTTTTCCATTAATGATGACTGCATTTTGTGTTATCTTTGGCAAACGAATATATATATATATATATATATATATGTCAACATGCAGTTGAAATGCATAATTTTAGTCATGTTCTTGATTGATTTAAACCCAACTTTCTAACTCACAGTGGAAAAGAACATGGTGAAAATATAGACAGACGCCTCCAGCAGGTAATGACTGCGTATGGCGATGGTCACAGGCGGGACGAACATCAGATTGCTGAGGCACAGAAGGAGAGTCGAGAGCAGCTGGAAGCCATACGAATATGCCTCTGTGTTGTCCGTGCAACCCCAGCCATCCCAACCTAGAGAAACATACACATGTAACAGACCACTTTGGAATTAACATAGTCCTGCATACTACAAAATAACACAAAAAAAGTTTTAAGCATACATTTTGAAAGCTTCAGTCCCTGTTCACTGTAATTACATGGAAAAGAATGTGGAAAACCATCATTTTTTTCAAATATTTTTTTATGTTCAGCAGAAGTCATAGAGGTTTGGGGGAAAAAATATTTTTCATTTATGTATGCACTATCCCTGTAAAAGTAAGTACAATATTATTCAAAAGATTGAATTTAGAAATTTAGAAATTAATACTTTACAAAGATTTGTTTGATCAAAATGTGTTATGAAAGAGTTATTTTTCAAATAAATTCATCAAGAATCCTGGGAGAAAAATGTTATGTACTTCCACAAAAATATTAAGCAGCACAACTGTTTTCAACATTAATAATAATAAGAAATGTTCAGCAGAATGATTTCTGAAAGATCAGGTTACACTGAAGACTGTAAATATTATATTATAAAAAATATTCAAATAGAAATCAGTTATTTTAAAATGTAATTATATTTCACAACATTACAAATTTTTTTGTCAAATAAATACTGCCTTGGAGAGCATAAGAGACTTCTTTCTGTCTGAACAAAAAATCATGCAGACCAAGAACTTTTAATGGTAGTGTATGCAAAATATGCTAATGTATGCAAAAAACCCTATAAATAATAATAATAATAATAATAAACCACACACATAGGAAATGCATGTAAAACTAACAAAGGAGAAAAAAACCATCACAGAAATACACATGTACTTTCTCCCTGGTTCGCACACACACTCTGTTCCTCATCTGTCAGCTGTTGTAAACAGCTTCATAAATATAGATTGGATTCAGGCAGCCTACTGTTATATAAACTCCATGAAGGAAATAGATGCACTGCACCTCTAACCTCTCACAGAAAATGCCAGAAAACATATCACAAATCTCTCTGATTACGAAGCCTTAATTAGCCACACCACAAACAAAAATCCTCAAAGGTATGTAGTGATTGAGGTCTCACCGAGTGTCGACAAAGACAGTCAATTGAGCTTTACCAGACACTCGAGAACAGAGAAGAGCTTTGCATGCGTGCTGTATCACAGCACTAAGCTGTTTGCTAGAAAACATTCATTAAAAGGGTAAATTTGTCTATGCTAATGACAAAAGAAACTATGGGAAGGAATCCAGAGGGAAAGGGGAAACGAGGCACCAGAGCTTCATAATGGCGCAGTAATTGAGAGGTTGTGATTAGCATATTTCTCAGGATCATCAAATGTCCTCTAATTAAAAACCACTTGATTTGCGATCTCATCGTTATAGAGCGACATGATTGGCACATGTGTAATTGAACCATTTAACATGCCAATTAACTTTGATTGGCATTTGACAGTAGAGGAGAAAGATATTAAATGGAATTATAAAATATTACCGTGATTATCATCGTATTAACCACTAGGGTGATATCTCCCAGGGGATAGGGGTACACTTATTCACTTTTTTAAATGACACAGAATTCCTGGTTCTTTATTTTCGAAAAACTGAAAAGGTCAAGGAGTTTTCAAGCACGTGTCACATTACATGTGTAACAGCATAAAGTTGCCCTGCAAGCCACCTCTAGAGATTTACTGAGGGATTTTAACACCTCTTTTAATTTGTGACATAATTTCTATATATATATATGATGGCTTATATGAGTAGATTGTTGTTAATCTTATTTTATTGCAGGTTTCTACCCTTTAAAAAAAGAAAGCAATGCAAACCTATATTTTAGAGAACAAAAATAACAAAAAGCTCTACAACCAAGCCAAACATAACGATCTTTGAGAAGATAAAACAAATTTTGGCATTAGTTAAATGTGTACTCAGATAAAACCAAAATATAGAAAAAGTTAATATACAGTACTACAGTTACCAATGTTTAGGGTGAGTAAGATTTTTGTTGTTGCTGTTTTTGTTCATGAAACAAATTAATAAATCCATTCAGCAAAGACACATTAGATTGATCAAAAGTGAGAGAAAACACACTTTCTACTTTCTGCAAAGCATGTTTTATTTCAAATAAATGCTGTTCCCTATCAGTGTCAAGGTTCTGCCACATTCAGTCTAGTCATTTTCTTGGTGTTGTGGCAGAGCTCCGAGGCACGATTTCTAGTGTTTTGAATCACGCGCTCTCTTGTCTGTTTAACGTGTTGTGTGTGGATTATGATGTCCGTTCCTAAGATATTGGTCTTGTTCGGATTTGGTTTTGTGTCAGGATTTGGATATTCATGGCTCGTGTGTTCGTCCTTTTTGTGAGCGCCTGTGCCAAGTGTTTGCTCATTCTTGTGTGTTGTGAGTGGGCGCGGTTTTGAGCTTTGCGCGAGCCATGCTCTCTCTCGTCTGTGTGTAATGTTTTCATGTTGTGGTTCATGTCACGCGGAGTTTGTGTTTTCACTAGCTGAGCGCTACGTGGCCACGTGTTCATGTCTTGTCATTGTGTAACCCCGCCTGTCTTGTTTCCTTGTTATTAGTTTTATTTGTCCCAGTTGTTTCCATTCAATTATCATCCTCATGTGGTCCATATTTAATCACTTTGTGTTTACTGTCCTGTGACACGTCGTTGGCAATCTGTATGTGGTTTACTGCTGTGTTGCAGCCAAGTCAAGTCATGTCTTTTTGGTCTTCTGTCAAGTTGGTCCAGTTATGTTTTCCCCCTCGGGCCAGTTTTTGTTTGAGTTTGAGTTTTATTGTTTAATAAAAAGCCTTCCACCCTGTAATATTGAGTCATATCAGTCAGTTTCGTTCGACATTATGTCAGAACTGAACTGGCGAATTGGGATGTCGCCTGAGAGACCAACCACCTTCAAGTGTAACTAAACAAGCCAATGCATATTACATTGTGCACTCTGTGAAGTGGTATATAAGGAAGATCACACATTCAGCTTTTTGATTCGGACCTGAACGGTTCATCTTCTGACTGCTTGACACCATTGAACGAGTGAACTTTGAGTCGTGGGGAAGCCTCTTCAGTCTGTTTCTCTTAAGCTTTTCCCGACACACACAGCTGCAAGCTCAGTCCTGTTGTTTTGCTGCAAAATTCCCCTGAACACTTCAGCACGTAAAAGAGAGCCTTTCCCTAAAGAGCAAGCATGTGTTTGACGCTGCGTCTTTTTAAAGATGTCATTCCACCTGTGTGTTTCTGAATGCAGTTATTAACTGACAGTCTGACAATCACAATCACTGCCTCATGGGCTTAAAGCACACCGAGGTGGCATTCGTGGATGAGTAATGCACCCACTGCAGGAAGATGATGGCAAGCTGTGGAGTTTGGAGGCTGCTTCTGCCCTGAATGCTATGGCTCTTCTATCAGGCTAAGGCCCTCCAAGAGCTTCACAAGGGTAGATCTGACCAAGGTTTAGTGCAGGAACTGCGCACAGCGATGGACTTCGCCTTACAAGTGACGCAAGTCACAGCATACTCCCTTGGTCAGACCTTGTCCAATCTGGTGGTCCAGGAATGCCATCTCTGGCTGAACCTGGCTGATTTGAGGGAGACAGACAAATATTGTTTTATCGCCCAGCAGCTCTTGACTGAACAGAAGCAGACAGAGGCTATCAACCACATCTTGCCCCGGCGGCCCGCGGCTCCCTTCACCTGCCAAATTCTCATTAAAAAGAGTCCCAAGAGGGTGTGAATGGCAGTGTGCAAAACTATGCCTTGCCACTCTCTTCCCCCTCTCCAATCACTCAAACCCCACTCTGGGATGCCTTCCGGGTCAGGCTGCTGCACTCCTCCTTGCTGCCCCACTGCGGGTACATGTGTGGTCCCTCTGACCTCACTTGTACGGTCTCTACAGGCTTGGCTTCCCAGACCGTCCTCCATCCTTTGCTTCAACAGTGCGGGGGATCAGTTGGTTTACACAGGGCAAGGGGGCATCGATAGTGGCACTTATCCAAATAGTGGCAGGAATCCCAATTCGTCAGTTCAGTTCTGAAATAATGTAGAATGTGACTGACTGATAGGGAACATCTATTGTAACCCCTGTTCCTTGAAGGAGAAACGCTATTCCTTTATACCTCCTTTATTGGACGGTACACGTAATGCAAATCCTGCACGCCAGTGTGGATTGTCTCGTTTAGTTAGATTTGAAGATGATTGGTCTCTCAGATGAGGTCAATTCGTTAGTTCTGTTCTGACATAACCGTCTCTACAGAGAACAGAGGCTACAATAGTAACCTAGACATTATTTTAAACTTTCTAATCAACCAAGAATCCTGAAAAAATGTATCAAGGTTTTCATAAAAATATCTGATAATATAATCAACATTGATAATAATAAGAAATTAATCATTTTAAACACAAAATCAGCGAATTAGAATGATTTCTGAAGGATCATGTGACTGTTGACTGGAGTACTGATGCAAAAAATGTAGCTTTCTCATCATAAGAATAGATAAAAAAATTATATAATAACAATAATAATAATCATCATCATCATAATAATTAAGTTATTTTAAATTGTAATATTTCACAATATAAATATGTCACCATTTTACAGCAATTTTGATTAAATAAATACAGCCTTGGTGAGCATTTAAAGACAAAAAAAATCTTACTGACACTAAAACTTTGAGAATAGGTATAAGTGCAGACAAAAGAGAAACAAATGAAAAGAACATGCAATATATTTCTTGCCGAAGATGTTCCCAGGTCTTTGCTGATAAACATTATCTTGTATATCTGAAACTTCAATTTAGTACACACACCAGCAAAATCAAAGACAATTGATTTAATGTCCTTCTCAAAACTATAACTCATTTACCTCATTCATTTTATATAAGAGAACACAAGGGTTAAGAAAGTAAATGACTACTCACCTGCTTTACATTCGCATGCAGCATACAGGTAATTGTTGGTGCGCAGGAGTTTGCACTGGCCATAGGTGCCGCAGTCATTGATGCAGGGGGTCAGGTAAGACCGGAGGTACACCTCAGCTGTTACATTATTACACACCTCAAACCTTAAGAAAAAACACGGAGATGATAAGAAAGAAGTCATATAGAAGCTTTTAGGAATAATTTCAAGAAATGAATTATACCCAAAACATGACGTGTTTGAAATATCTGTGAACATTCTGTGAATACTGAAAAAGTATTTTGTTTCATGCAATTACAATGAAAGGATTGATGCTTTTAAGGTTGCAAAAGCTTTCAAGCTTTGTGAGAATCAGACTGAAATTAGATATGTTATCTACTTTATGCTTCTCACACACATTGGAGGTTGAAGGGTTGAATTCCCTTTCACTCCACTTTCTTAGAAAATTGAGAACAGCACAGCCTTGCAAATATCTTATTTTATGTTCCATGGATGGACAAAAAGTCATACAGGTTTGGATCAAAATGAGGGCGAGTAAATGACAACAGAACCTTCATTGTTAAGGTGAACTATCCCAGGGATCTATAAGGAAGTTCAAATGAATTCAAAATAACCTCACATTGAAAGGAGAGCAGACATGTGTGTGAAGGTACTGTACATACAGTATAGCCATATACAGTAGGGGCTTATATATTATACAGTATAATTTTAAATGAGGATATCAAACTTTACCTGAACTACTTTTAATTTTGAATGAGATAAAGTAAGCATATGAGAAAGTAGGTCAACATTAAAGTGAATTTATGAATTACTTTTCAAGTTAGCAAATAGGATACAGCCCACGGTTTGCATGATGCAGCTACTGTATCTGCAAAATGTTGATAAATACAGTAAATACAGTATGGAGTGCTATGAATATTTTTTTTATCCTTTTCTCAGCTTCGAAAAAAATGTAGGTGCTAAATTGAGTTCTGATAATTTAGTGCAAAAACAGATTCTAGATTTGAGTCATTAGAAGCAAATGTCCTTACCCATGTTCAGTGGCACACAGAGAGCGCAGGCTCAAATACCATGTGCCCGTCTGTGGGTAAGGTATCCTCAGCTTGGTGATATTTGTGGTGGTGTTAATGGAGAGATGAAATCCTGAAACTGATTCTGAAGAGAAAAGAGCACAAACAGTTAAAGGATAAGACAATTGCTATTAAATTACACCATTGGTTATGACTGAACTGACATTTATTATTGTGAGAGTTCTAATGAAAACTCCAGTAATTGCACTCTTCAGTAAGAGTAATGGGCTTAAAACATATGTTATGTACCATAAAATAAAATTCATGTGGTAGAAGCAAGTTTACAACATCCTACCTACAACTAGAGATGCAATTTATGTGGCATTGCATAAAAAATGGTAACATTGTTCTTAGTTTTACCTGAATTGTTTCCTAAAAAGGCACAACATTGTTTTTAGTGCCATGATTTTGGATCAATACCATAGGGAACTTCATGCAATGGTATAAATTCAGAGATGTCTTCGTCAACAACAGCAAAAGGCACTGGCCCAAAACATTTTAAACCATAAATACACTTAAACATACCCTACACTTTTTTTCTCTAACCAAAATCCAGTTAAATTTACAACAAATAAATAAATGAATGACTTAATTAATTAATGCAAAAGAAAAAAAAAACAAGTAAATTGGCAGCCTGTGTTTACCAAATGTTCACAGCAAAAGATACAGCAGCAATGTTTTGGGCATTATGAGAGCTATTTTGATGCATGAATATTTCTGTATGTTCAATTCATATTCATTCAAGTAGCATATTGTTAATTTACAAACCTATTTAAACTAAAAATCTGCCTTTACCTTAACTCATGATGACACCCAACATAATAATATTATATATGTTGTACAAAAGAAAGGCAACACCAATTTGAATAAAGCAAAAATATATATATAAAGTGGAAAAAATTAACCACATAAAGACAAAATACGACAGTAAACTAGTACCATTAACATTAACCAAACAGCATAAAACATAAACAGACTATGGCACATCACTGATGGCAAATATAAAATGAAACACATATTTTAATAAGATATAATCATGTAAATCATTAAGAGAAGCAAATCACTTTCTGAAATCTTCAGTTTTAAGTTGCTTGGATAAAAGCGTCTGAAAATGAATACATGTAAACGTAAGAAATCATACTGTTATATACAATATGTACTTAATAATAAATTAATTTAGCACTCTTTTTATTCATGTTCCAAGATTTTTCAACAGAATGGGAGGGTGAGGACAACAACACATAGCTTAAATAGCTTGTTTTCTAATATAATATTAAATTGTATTACCAGATTCACATGAGACTGATGTGTTGTCATGAAGAGACAGCGGCATCCCATGATTCAGGCAGCCAAAGATTGTGATATTCTCTCCTCTTATTGAAGACTGTAGGGGAAAAAAAGAGACAAGTAATCCAGTTTGAATCCTGTTGAAGATAACTGAACATCATAGTTAATTAACAAGCCGTTGACACAAAGCAGGTCAAAAGACGGCTTGGCGGGGAAAAAGGGGAAGGCTGTGATATAACCGTCCGAGGTGTGATAATTTCATAGGAATATCAAAGGAAAAGAGGTTCTTTGTAGCTGAGCGAAAGGCCAATCATCTCCCACCGCGAGCCCCCTATCCACAGACGTCTGAAAATAAAGACGTTCGCCCTTGCCTTTCACCCTGTTCATAAATAATACAGAGGCTCGATGAATAAGCGAATCCAGGACATGAGGCAAATTAGTGATCTCTCTCAAATACACAAATTTTGATGGAGAGAGAGGACAAATAACACTTTGAAGCAAAGTATCATGTCCTCTGACTAATCAGAGATGTTCATTCATGTATGACAGCAAACAATCAGACAGCCTATGATATTGGTTGTATACTATGATGCAACATGTCTTGTTCTTGGTGCTTCTTCAAGCCCAAAGAAGTCTTAGGCTACAGGGTGATGTGGCTGCTGACATATCAAATGAAAGTGTATAATTTCAATGTCTCCAAACGAAATTTAACTTTTAGAAAAAGTTGAGAAATTCTACACTATTCACATTTGTAGTATCCAGCAAGCTTTAGTCATCTATCATTGCAAATCTATAGCATTGCCTCTTCCTGTACAAGACCTGACAGCTTTACACAATAGACAATGAAAAACAAGAGCCGCTGTCTGTGACATACTGTATGAATTTCTGCAATCATGTCATCTAAATGAACCAACTGCATCTTTTTTTTTTGAGCCAGTGCTTTTAGTAATCAGTGCAACAGCAACTGAAATTTCCTGGCTCTTCTTTTGCTTGATATTCAGCGTGGAGTGCTTTAATGTCAATGCTGTGCCAAGCACCTGTGTTGAGCTGGCCTCAGACCAGACCCCAATCAAGGATGTAAGTTTTTAACAATGACGGATGACCAGCTGAGTTCACTCAGGGCAGCTCTTGGCTGTCATTCAAGACGGTTTAAAAATTAACAGCCCACAAAAATTTCCTTCATGCATTTCAAAACTGTACTGACCACAAGATGTTTGACAGATCTGCTGTCAAATGTAAAAGCCACATCTACCGCAGTATTGGCAATCATTAGACAGGGCAACACCTGATGAGTTGAAAGAATTGATTGTAACAGGAGGAGAAGCAATGATGAGCAGCATTTGCTGTTAAGAATGAATATTCCTCCAATAAATAGGATAAAAATGTCAGGTTTGGTGAAGGGATGAGGCGAGGACTCAATGGTGCGAGAGAATGGGGATTTTATTAAACAAAAACAAGAAAAAACTCAACAAAAACTACCCAAATCTGCGCGCATACACACAAAACACGAGACATTATGGGAGTGCCACAACAACAAGAATTTACTGGACAGAATGTGGCAGGACCCTGAGAAATTTTTTTTTTTTTTTTGTATAATGTTTGTGACCATTTCGAAACTTGGCAAAGTGAGCAATGAAAGACAACTTCAATTCCTGAAGTTGTAAGTTGAAGGAAGAAGCGACAGATCGTTTCTTCTGTATGGTCAGTGAAACAGATTATCGAAAAAGATATAACAGTAGGATAGAAAATCAGTTCATCAGTTGTTGATTAGATGGAGGAAGATCTGAATTTGAGTTTACAGTTGATTGTAAGAAAAGCTGAGATTTTAAGCTGACTTAATGATTGGAGGAGTCTCGCATATGTCTGAGTCTGTCATTTTATCACAAGATCAAGTTATGACATTTTGATAAAAAATTAAGAGGTTAAAAAAAGGGAGTCTGTCCACTCAACAGAATTGTTAAAAAATGCTGTGACTCTTATGAGTGACTCGCTGAATCGTACACACTGATTCGTAAAAAAAATGATGATTCTTTGACTAATGAAAAACCATTAAACTAAACAAACACTAACTAACACTAACAAAAACTAATGGAAAACTACGTTTTCTTAGGAAACGTGTGTGGTGAATAGGGCATGGTCGAGAGACGTGAGAGAACAATGCGAGGAGGAGGCATAAAAGGAGGAATGACACCAGTGACTTTTTGTTGTGTTTTATGCTTGTGTGTGTGCGCAGCAGTCGTCCGTGAGGGACTGCTGCCATTACTTTCATTTTGTTTTTGTTTATTTGATTATTAAAGTTGTTAAAACTTTGCCGGTTCCCGCCTCCTTCCTCTCCGAACTCCGAACTTTGCTACAACGTACAACAGCTATATGTTGACTTTGTTTGGGACTATTGTTTTTGAGAAAAAACAAAATAAATTTGCATCTAAAAATGGACGTTACTCAATATTTAAATTCGTATTTATTTTAACAGTTATAAAGAGAAAGTGTCACACATCAATCATGTTGTTTTCCCAAATATCCGCTCTTGTGATAGTGCTTAAATATTAATAAAACTAAAAGTGTGAAAATAAATATAAAATTAAGTATAATTTTAAATATTAAGCACATTTAAACATTAGCCAAACTGAAAGCATTATATGCTGTCATTGTAAAATAGCTGAAATGGCTGAATTATCTAATTGAGGGAAGCACAGAGAACTTAATAAGCTGAAAAACAAAGGAAGAATGACACACAGGTGGAAAGATAATCGAGGTAAATCAAATTTAAACAAAATATTTTTAAAAAGTCTCTGAAAAGCTGAAAGGGGTCCAGTTATTTAGATTACTTTAAATACTTTTCATGTGACAGTACTCTGGACTTATTCTAATTTTTCATCTTCAGCCAATGGAGTATAAAAAGTAAAAAATAAGCAATTTAACTGCAAAGTCTTTCAACTGCAGTGCCATTAGAATCAGGCTGGGTTCCCAAAGCACTATTAGACATTAGTTGCACATAAGTACATAATCTCGACGGAAAGTATCCCAAAAGCGTTGTTATTTAAGCAGTGAGTGAATTTTTTTGTAAATGAATAAGTACTTCTGACCACAAACCTGTTATTTGAACTTGGAAACTTTCCACATACATTTGCAGTTTATTGGGGAAAAGGAACAGCAACTACTAATGGATCTTTATTATTGCAAAGCCACTCTACACTACGTATATTCAAGAATGAAAAAATAAATACTTTTAAAGCAGCATTTTACAGTCTGAGCGTGTCACAAAACAACTGGGCATAACTTTGCATAGGCCTAATCTGATAAGCATAACTAACCTACTCAAAATAGAGGGATGACAAATAATATGTTGATAATATCATTACGATAATAACAATAATAATATTAATATAAATTTTCCTGATATTGCTATTCTTCCTCTTCTTCTTCTTCTTATTATTATTATAATAATACAAGAAATATTACTGTCACGTCGTGTCTCGTCACGTTCCTCCTGTGTGATCCTTCTGTATTCCCGTCGATTGTCACGTCAGCCACCACCCCCCCCCCCCCCCCCCTGTTAGTAGTTCAGGTGCTCCCCGTTATCCTGTGTACTTAAACCCTCATGTTCTCCCTTGTCTTTGTCGATTTTTGAAACTGTTTCCATGTAGGTTTCGCCGTGTGTGGATGTTTCTTTCCGTGTTCTGAGTTTTGTTTTCGTTTATAATAAAGTGCTTTATGTCTGATCTCAATGACTCCTCGTCTTCCTCTGCATTGCACACCATTCCCACTCTCCTCGTGACAATAACAACCAGCAACAGTTTTTATGTATAAATAACAATGAAATTTGAGTGAGCATCTCATAGCACACACATACAATAAACCTTCAAAACCTTTTCATTGTAGAATAAAACAAAACAAGCTAAATAATCTTCAAAATGTGGTTTGGAACACTATCTGTGTCCAGCAGCAATCGACATTTCCTGTGGTGAATACTTAAATTCTATTTACAATATTTTAACCCTGCCTACTAATTACAATTATGTTATTCTGTTTGTTCTCCTGAGGCTGACATTTATTTTGCATCAACCTTTGTTTTTAGAATGTCTTCTGAGGGACCCGGTACATTCACTAGCTACCTTCAGACTCGAAGGACGTAATTATCTCGGGAGCAATGAGTACTTGGTTTCTGCAAAAACCACTTAAGACCTGACGGCAGGCCGAAATCGGACTTGACCTCAAACTGTCCATGAGAGCCACTCAGAGCAGCCAGAGAGGGGAACAATTCAACACACACACGCACGCACGCGCGCGCACACACACACACACACACACACACACACACACACACACACACACACGCGCGCACACACGCACACACACACGCACACACACACACACACACACACACACACACACACACACACACACACACACACACACACACACACACACACACACACACACAATTCCACATGTTCTGGAATGAGGAGGAAAAGTCATCACAGTTTAGTATTTTTTTATAAATCAAATATAAATTTAGATTCTAGTTACACTTAATGTTGCCACATTTTCTTGGTTAAATGAACATTAAATCAGAATAAAAAAGGTAGAGATAAAAAACAAATAACAATTATGTGCTGAATTTATTAACTATCCAATATAATTAATGTTCTGTTTATTAAAATGAAGTATAGATTTCATTAAGTTAATGTTTTTTTTTATATTTAACATTTTTTACACAAGCCTTTTTACATTTGTTCTAAAATAATAACTAAAGGCAGTAACCATTTTTTTTGTGCGTGAACCGATCATTTTCATCAATTCATTTTCATCAAACTCATTAAACACTAGTTACAGACACATAAATGTAAAATAAAAATCTCCAAACTGATTATTGAAAAAAGTCATACAGTCATGTTTTATTTATATAAAGTAAAGATAGCTGTGATATCTAAGTAGCTGAGTTATTTACTTATTTTTCATTAATGTCACAGTGTCAGACCCAATTGCAAATTGAATTGAACATTCAAGAAAACAAGAGCCAGGATTTAACCTGAAAAAAACTAATCATATCCAATCATAACCAATCATAGCATGATGGAGGCATTCCCTACTCTCACATGACTTTTCCCCCATTAATTCTCAATTATCCCCCACCAAACCCACTGCACACTTTAGGGGGTCTGTTGAAACTCAATTGTCTCAGTGGAGGCAAAAGAGTAACTTCTCTAACTTTACCTGGTGGTGTTGCTGTTGGACAGTTTTACTTCATACAAATGAGTGATTTTTTCACTTTTTAACAGCACATTATGAAATATTTGTGTTTTTTTATTTTTGTAATATGGATTCTCATCCAATTTTTTGAGGAGGCACTGCCTTCCTTGCCTCCTCGGATACAGATACATAGACTCACCTTCATGAAGAGTGGGCTTCCTCAAACATAACACGCACACATGCACACACGCACACAGGCACACGCACACACACACACACACACACCTCTGGCCTGTATTGCAGCTCATTAGCTCAACAGCCTGGCTCAACTCTCCCCTCTTGGCTTTCTGTCAGCCGTACATGTCTCCTTGAGGACAAACTCATGAGCTGAGGGGAATCTGTGTGCATGTGTATGTCAGAGAAGCTGCCAAAGCAGCGGGTTAAACCGTTTACAATTAAGCTAAGGTCCAAGGAAAAAAAAAAGAGTAAGGTTAAATAAACTGTTTATGCTTATGCTATTGTACATACACTATAATTCAAGCATATGGGGGCAGTCAGTATAACTTATAAAAAAATATTTTTTTCAAATAAATGTTTTATTATTATTTATTTTTTATGTATCACAGTTTCCCCCAAAATATTCAGCAATATTAGTATTAAATATTAACATTGACTGGATAGAATGATTTCTGTTTTTATGTTATGAAAAGAGAAAGTAGACAAAAAAACCTAGCAATGTGATCAAATGTAATGACATTAGTAATAAACATTACAAGTTATATGTGATGTCATTCATCACAAAGCCTATATAAAATACAACTTAATAACAGCACTGTCTTGTTTAATCGTATTCTTGTTCATCATATGGAAATGTAATAAGAGTTCTAGCAGATCCTGCTGTTGTGAAAGTCAATTCATGAAATGAAAGTCTGAATGTCATTTGTGATTCAAATAGCATTTGATTGACCATATATTCAACATCTTATTGGCTAAAGGCGTTCCATACTATCAGCAAACACACTGCGACTTGGGAAATCTCTTTGCAGTGCCTTTAGGCACATCATATCTAAAATCATTATCTCGCCAGTACAGGGCATCAGTGCTATTATATCAGTTTTTAAAATTGAGACGTTTCATCAAACAAGCCTGTAATGCAACTTGTGGTGCTGCAGAATTCTCCAGTCCCATGAGTAATTGTCATTCTCATTTCATTAAAAGTTAATTCCTAGTTTTGAGATTTTTTTCAAAGATGCCGCTATGAATGGATCCTGACAGAAGGACAAACCACTACTTCATCAATAGGGGTTGAGCACAAAAGCTGCCATGACATTTATTGTATTTGCAAGTAGTCTTATTATTGTTCTCCTGCCTATTGGGAGCCACTAGAACTGTTTAGAGAGCTGTTGTGATATTTGGCTCACTGATAATCTTCAACTCTTTCCCTGTAGTGCCACTATCAGTTAAAAAATTCACCATTTTTATTTCAACCTCCTTTTTCTTAAATTCTCTTTTTATGGTGATTTAATTGACCAATTAAAATAATAAAGAAATCTCCACCTATAGACTCAGATCAGACCATGCTGCACATGTATCTCAGCAATGATTTTGGTGTGTCTTTGCACTACCATGGTCTACCACAGTGGTTCTCAGCCTTTTTTAACTTTGATGTTTAAGCAATCAGTGTGCCGAGAGCACATATACATGTGATTTGATTGTGGAACTTTGACTGAAATAACGTCTCAGGTTACTTACGTAACCCTAGTTCCCTTAGAGGGAACGAGACACTGCGTCGGAACGCATATGGGAACGCATTAGTGTAATTGTCTCTTGAAGCGCAATTGAAACCAGGTGTGCGAGTGCACGTAGCCGAGTGTGACGTCATGAGCCAGGAGTATAACTGCACGCAGCAGACTAGCAGCCTCAGCTTAACTAGTGTCTGAAAACAGCCGGCGTGCGATGGAGCTGAGGCTACGAGACGCAGTGTCTCGTTCCCTCTAAGGGAACTAGGGTTACGTAAGTAACCTGAGACGTTCCCTGTCAAGGGAACTCAACACTGCGTCGGAACGCATATGGGAACGAGAATACCCACGCCGCCTCAGCGAACGGAGTACGCCAAGCTAACGTAGCTCACTACGAAAGGGCCAAGGTTCCCAAAGCGGGGTTAAGGTCTAACTGGTAGAACCTAATAAAGGTATGCGGTGAGGACCAGCCAGCCGCATCACAAATATCGGCAAGGGGAGCCCCTGCGAAAAAAGCTTTAGAGGTAGCCATGCTCCGGGTAGAGTGGGCGCGGACATGCAGAGGACACTGCTGACCCGCCAGTTCATAAGCTAGTGAGATAGTCTCAACTATCCACCTGCTTAAAGTAGGTTTAGATGCTGGAGCTCCCTTAGGAGCCCCGAAGCATACGAAGAGTTGGTCAGACTTACGCCATAAAGCCACTCTGCGGACGTAGGCGTCCAGTGCTCGCACTGGACAGACCTTGCTCCTGAACTCCTGGTCATGATCATCAACGGGGGGAAGACATAAGGCCTGCAGTACAATGTGACGAGCTGGGCTCGAGAGGACCTTCGGAACATACCCTGGTCTGGGAGAGAGAAAGGCTTTCGCCAGACCAGGAGCAAACTCCAGACAGGAGGGGGCCACTGACAGGGCCTGAAGGTCACCAACCCTCTTGAATGAGGAAATGGCTAGGAGGAACACCGTTTTAAGAGTGAGAAATTTCTCTGAGATGTCCTCAAGCGGCTCAAAGGGTTCCTGGGACAAGGCCTGGAGTACCAGGGACAGGTCCCAGGAAGGAACCCTGGAGCGTACCGCAGGCCTCAGCCTGAGAGTGCCACGGAGGAAACGAACTACTAGGGGGTCCCGACCCAGGGGTATACCACTCGGGGGCACGTGGTAAGCCGCGATGGCAGCCACGTACACCTTAAGCGTGGAGGGGGACAGCCCGGCGGCGAACCTCTCCTGTAAGAACTCCAGGACGATACCGACCTGGCAGGTCACTGGGTCTACAGATTTGCTACCGCACCAGGAAGTGAAGAAGGCCCACTTCCTGGCGTAGAGTTTCCTCGTGGATGGGGCTCTAGAGTGGAGAATGGTCTCAACGACCTCAGTCGAGAGACCCGAGTCTATGAGTCGGGCCCCCTCAGAGGCCAGACCCACAGATTCCACAGTTCCGGGCGAGGATGAAGGATCCTGCCCTGTGCCTGAGACAGAAGGTCCACTCTGACGGGAATCCTCCAAGGAGTGCCGTCTAGGAGGGACACCAAGTCCGAGAACCACACCCTGCCCGGCCACCGCGGGGCAACTAAGGTGAGACGGACCCTGTCCTGGCGAACTTTCTCTAGAACCCCCGGGAGCAGAGCTACTGGGGGAAAAGCATACAGGGGTAGCCTCGGCCACTCCTGTTGCATTGCGTCCAGTCCCAACGGAGCTGGAGGAGAGAGGGAGTACCACAGAGGGCAGTGGGTCGCCTCGTGGGACGCAAAGAGGTCCACTTGGGCTTGACCGAACTTCTCCCATATCTGCTCCATCACCTCGGTGTGGAGCATCCATTCCCCGGGCCTCGGCCCCTGCCTCGACAGGAAGTCTGCTTCCGTGTTCTGGGATCCCGGAATATAAGCTGCCCGTAGGGAGCAGAGTTTGTTCCGAGCCCAGAGGAGGATCCGCCCGGCCAGCTTGGAAAGCCGAAGGGAGCGGAGACCCCCCTGATGGTTTATGTAGGATACCACCGCCATGTTGTCCGACTGGACTAACACATGGTGGCCCCGGAGGTCTGGGAGAAAGGCTTGAAGCGCCCTCCAAACTGCCAACATCTCCAACGCATTGATATGCAGAGAGAGGCAGGCCTCGTTCCATAAACCTTGAGCTGAGCGGTCCCTCAGGACCGCCCCCCAACCCGAGCGGGAGGCGTCTGTCGACAGCGTCACGCGGTGACAGACTGGTCCCAGTACGGGTCCTTGGGCAAGAAACCAGGGATTCTTCCACTGACTCAAGGCTCGCAGGCAGCGCCTTGAGACCTTGATCAGGCGGGAAGGGTTCCCCCTCGGGGAAAACCCCCTGGTCTTGAGCCACCACTGCAGACGTCTCATGTGAAGCAAACCTAGCGGTATCACGCAGGAGGCTGCTGCCATGAGCCCCAGAACTCTCTGGAAGTGTCTGACAGTGACCAGCTGGCCTAGCTTTATGTCGTTGACTGCCGATAGGATTGATGTAATGCGCACGGGGGAAAGCCGCGCCGACATTGACACCGAATCCCATACAACGCCTAGGAAAGTCGTGCTCTGCCTCGGCCAGAGTACACTCTTTTGGGCGTTTAGTCTCAGCCCGAGCTCCTTCATATGTGCGAGAACGACATCTCGATGCCGAACCGCCAACCCTCGAGACTGGGCCAAAATGAGCCAGTCGTCGATATAGTTCAAGATCCGGATCCCTCGGGATCGGAGCGGAGCTAGAGCTGCATCCACGCACTTGGTGAAAGTGCGAGGAGACAAAGCCAGGCCGAACGGAAGAACCCGATACTGATAAGCCTTCCCCCCGAAGGCGAATCTGAGGAACTTCCGATGCTGAGGAAGGATGGAGACATGGAAATACGCGTCTTTGAGATCTATCGAGACAAACCAGTCCTCGGACCTGATTTGAGCTACGATCTGCTTCAGAGTTAACATTCTGAATTTCAGTCGCCTGACAAAACTGTTCAGAGTGCGAAGATCTAAGATAGGGCGTAAGCCTCCACCCTTCTTGGGAACTATGAAGTACCGGCTGTAGAAACCTGATTCTCTGGCTGAGAGGGGTACATATTCTATGGCCTCTTTCCTCAGCAGTGAGTCTACTTCTCGTTCCATGACCAGAGCCTGCTCGGGGTTCACCACTGTTGGTAATACACCCGCGAAGCCGGGAGGATGAACCCGGAATTGAACAGCGTATCCTTCTGATACGGTACGCAGGACCCATCGAGAGATACCTGGGAGGCGCTGCCACGCCGCCAGGAAATCTACTAGGGGTATCAGTCTCTCGAGACCGACCTCTGGATATAAATATTTTGCCACCCCGGGGCCCCGGCCGAAACCAGAGGACCGCCGGGGCGGATGCTCTAGGACCCTCCTCAGAGGGGGCAACCTGCCCAGCACGGCCCGAGAGGAGCGTGACTGGACAAGACTGCCCGCGTAGAGCACGGCCCGGGTCCCTCGAGACCCCGAGCCGTACACCGCGCTTGGTGTGCACTGGTCCACCCCTCGAGGAGGACCAGCGCTGCGAGGCCGCGACCAGAGTGTGTCAGGGCCTCTTGCTCTTAGCCTTCCTGGCCTGAAGGACAGCCCTCAGATCTGTCCTTTTGCCAGAGGGCTGCGGCTGAGTGCGGCGACCAGCGCCGCCACCCGAGTGGGGAGGCTGGCGAGAAGCCACACTCTGTCGCTGAGCAGCGCGGTGCGAGGAGCTGCTGCTGGGCTGCGGCTGGCTCGCAAGCCCAGCTGCCCGAGAGCGGCGGGGGAGAATCTTACGGAACGCTACCTCCTGTTTAGCAGCCTCCTGAAATCTCTCGACGGCCATCTTGACGGCGTCGCCAAAGAGACCAGGAGGCGTAAGAGGAGCGTCGATAAGAACATTTTTATCCTTTTCTCTGAGGGAAGTCAGGTTGAGCCAGAGATGTCTCTCAGTGGCCACCAGGGCTGCCATGGAGCGACCGATAGAACCGGCCGTTTCCCTAGCAGCCCTCAGAGAAAGATCGGTGGCCCTGCGCAGCTCGGCTACTGCCTCAGGGCCGATTCCCCCGCCCTCATCGAGGTCTGCGAGCAGCTCCGCCTGGTAGGCCTGCAGCAGTGAAGACGTGTGCAAACACGCTGCAGCCTGACCAGCCGCGGAGTATGCTCTGCCCACCATGGTGGAAGTAACCCGGAGGGGTTTGGTGGGCAGCGTCGGGGTTTTAAGGGGCGGCGATGAATGGGGGGCGAGGTAGTTAGCCAGCGCCTCCTCCACTCTAGGCATCGCCCCATAGCCGCGCTCTTTGGCTCCCATAATGGTAGCATAGTTAGCGGAAACGCTGCTATGCACCCTATGGGAGGCGGGCCGCTTCCAAGACCTCGACACCTCGGTGTGGAGGTCCGGGAAAAACGGCAAACCCCGACGCTGAGGTTGCACTCGAGCAGGCAGGTAACGCTCGTCTAACCGACTCTTAGGACGAGCGTCCCTGGGCTCAGCTGGCCACTCGAGACCGAGCCTTGCCGTTGCCCGAGTGACAACCTCAAGCAGCTCCTCAAACGCGGGTGAAGCTGATGGCGGTTCAGCTTCATCCACGTCAATGCTGACTACATCCACCTCTAATTCCTCGGAACTAGAGAGGTTCAGCAGAGCGTCATCACCCAGGTCGGAAGTAATCACCGCATGGTGCGCTTCCGAATCCTGAGTGAGCGCGGATTCAGCAGGTAAGGGAGGAGAAAAGGGCTCGCCCGTCTCCGACCCCGCTGCTAAATCCAGCTGCGATCCCCATGAGTGCAGCCGTCGCTGAGCCTCAGCTGCAGCGGGACCAGACCCACGAGGAACGCGAGCCTGAGCAGTCCCCTCGAAGACTGCCAGGCGTGAGCGAAGAGTGCGCAGCGGCAGCTGCAAACACTCTGCACACTCAGTGCCCTCAAGCGCTGAGCGTGCATGAGCTTCGCCCAAACAAAATACACAGAGAGCGTGTGTATCCTTACCCGTGATAAAACGCGGGCAAGGAGTGACACAACGCTTAAAAGACTGTGAATCCGCCATCCTTTTAGGTAAGTGAAATATATATCAACTTACAGCCAGCAGAGCAACTCAAACACACGTTAGCTTCGAGCGCTGTTGAAGACACTAAGCTGAGGCTGCTAGTCTGCTGCGTGCAGTTATACTCCTGGCTCATGACGTCACACTCGGCTACGTGCACTCGCACACCTGGTTTCAATTGCGCTTCAAGAGACAATTACACTAATGCGTTCCCATATGCGTTCCGACGCAGTGTTGAGTTCCCTTGACAGGGAACCACTCATTACAACCGAGGTATGCAGCAAAGCATTTGTGAAGGCGGATGGGCTCGAGGCGGATTGGCTATTGAAATTGAATCATTTTCCACGGCACACCTGACGATCTCTCATGGCACACTAGTGTTCCACGACAAAGTGGTTGAAAAACACTGGGCTACAACACCAGAAGTCCCCACCGGGTACAACTCATCTACACTACAAATAGGAAAAAGAGGCTACAATTTGCACGAGCTCACCAAAATTGGACAGTTGAAGACTGGAAAAATGTTGCCTGGTCATGAATGAGTGAATGAGTTCACTGTACTAAAATGGCCCCACAGTCACCAGATCTCAACCCAATAGAGCATCTTTGGAATGTGGTGGAACGGGAGATTCGTGCCCTGGATGTGCATCCCACAAATCTCCATCAACAGCAAGATGCTATCCTATCAATACGGGCCAACATTTCTAAAGAATGCTTTCACCACTTTGTTGAATCAATGCCACGTAGAATTAAGGCTGTTCTGAAGGCAAAAGGGGGTCAAACACAGAATTAGTATGGTGTTCCTAATAATCCTTTAGGTGAGTGTATGCTCCATGTTTCTTAGCATAGTATACTCCTAGAAATTCTCACACAAATTTGACTCATGACAATACCGGTAGCTATGTTTCTATCACGCTGTTTTTATCTGTATCACATCATAAACGAGTGCTAGAAATGCTATATTACATACAAAAATGTAATATTTTTCTATAATATTTTTGTGCTCTTTTCACAAAAGTTTTTATGCTCACTTGAGGTGGTTTTTGACTTTGTAAACCCATGTGACTAATCAGCTGTTTGCACTGATGGGGTCAATAATCTTGCATAATATTTCAAATGTGGCCACTGACATTCTGAAATGAGTGTGAGGCAAATATATGGCCAATGCCAAATTCTGCTGACGTTGTCTTTTTCATATGGATGGGGCTTGGTATGCCCTTACTGCTTGTGCCTTCATCCAAATTCTGCATTTCTTCTTCTGTACATAGCAATCAATTAGACGATTGCAAGCCTCACTGCTAGTAAATTTAAAACTTGCCCAGATGTAACTAATTGCATTCCTGTCTCCATTTTCTATGCTTGCCTTGTTTTATTTACTGTTGGTTACTAAGTTATATAGTCATCCACGCAAAAAACTTGATTGAAATGCACCTAATTCGTATTTGTATAAGTTTTTATGCAAACTTTTTAGATGGAAACCCAGCTATTAAAACCACCATGATGACACATAATGGAATAGATTTTTTTTGTCAAAACCATGCTGTCACAGCAATATATGCTAGGCTAGGCTGTGCTGACTCAATGTGCAGTGTCTCTTTGGGCAGTATGATGAGGTTGTTAAAGATCTGTGCTGAAGGTCAGAAGGCTGTTAGTTTAAATCCCATATGTGGTGACTCACGAAGCATTCTTGTTTAGTTCTTCCCTTTCAGTTATGTGTTGAGGGGACTACAAGTTTTTTCTTAATGATGCACTTGGGAGTGGAAATGCAAGAATCTGAAGGGCATTGAGGTGAATCGAGAACTGATCCAATGGACACATTCTAACAAATCAAGAGAAAAAATGCAAACCTATTTACCTCTTGTGTGCCTTTCTGACAGTGCAGTCATGTTATTTCCCACCTGCTGTTCTGTTTTAGAAGATTCTAGCAAAACTCAGCCAGGAACTATTTCTCCATAATATACTTTGTGCTAAAATTCACTTTCCCATTGTCTGCTCTGTCCAACATTCTGATGACTTGCCCTGAGTCCTGGAAAGGGAAGGTGCTCCTATTAAGCCTTGTGGTCATAAACCTGAGTTACATCAATGGAGCAGACATCCATCATCTAGCCGTCTTATCAAAGTATTTCCCTGATGGCAGCATATGGCTAGAAAACGGAAATCATACACTTTATGACCATGCCACCCACTCACGGGGATAATCTGTAGTTCACATTTGTAAAGAAAAAGAAAAAAACCTGAAACACCCTGGCTGGTCAGTAATACACAAAAAAAGAAAAAATTTCCAATGTGATGATTGGAGAAATTGAATCTTCTGCTCCACAACCCATATCCTTTTAGTTGGAAATGGTGGAACAGAGAGAGTGAAGATAAACTTGATGAGCAGCTCACTTTAATTATAATTTATAGTTAACTTTAACAACTAACAATATCCAGGTTTGAATCCAGGTAAAGCAAGAACTGATTCAATGTGTTCCTTGAATGCAATGTAAGTTGCTTTAGATAAAAGCATCTGCCAAATGCATAAATGTAAATGTAATGAACTTTGTCTGATGTTAAGTTCCTGACCTGAATGTTAAAATTAGTACTCTGGACTCACTTAAGGTTGACAGCATTTGTGGCTTAATGTTGATTACAAATATATATATGTTTTTTAATCAACATAATCTATTAATAAATTTTCCGTTATTGAGGAAGGGTGGAGTTGTAGGAGAGGAAGAAGAAGACGTGAGACAACCACCTAGTCAGTGAGACCTGAGACACCACTGTGTTTGGACTAGTGTGAGTTGCCTGGGTGATCAATTGAATGTTGCGTTCTGCACCTCTGGACACCAGCTGCAGTGCGAGGCATGTCTTTTATACTGATGAGTGCGAGCGAGCTCTATAGGTGAATTCCTGTTTTACAGCCCTAAATCTCATACAATCAAAAGCTTTTCCTCCCTGCCATCATTGATCAGTGCTCATCTCGCATACCAACACAGACACACACACACACACACTGTTTTGCGTCACATACACAATTTCATGAAGCATTTTGTGAACGTGCTCTTTGGTTTGATTTAATGCAAATATAGTCAAGTGTTTTGTTTAAAGAATGCACTATTTAATGATTTCTTTTTTTTGATTTTGTTTTTTCTTTCCTTCTCGTTATTTCTCTCACTCTTGTTGAGCAACGGAGTGCCGAGTCTGCTGAGGTTTCAACAATACTTCTAGCCAAGGTTATTATAGTTTAGAATTTTTTAATTAGCTTTTATTTTAAAATTGTGTTCAATTTAGCTATACATTTCAGTTTAGTTTGGTTTTGGTTTTGTTAATTTAATTACAGGTTTAATTGAGGTTTTATATATTTAGTTTGAATAATTTTAATTTAGCAGAACTAACAGAACACTTCCAGTGTAGACCAAAGCAAGACACTTAATTTAAATAAAGTTTAATGTTAGCATAGTTTAATGTTAGCATAGTTTAATTGAATAAACAACCATATATAAAAAGTATAAAAGTATTAAAAAAAGCATTCATATAAAAGATGAATTCTTGTTAAACACGGCGAGTAGTCTTGTTATACATTTCTGCTGTAGGCCAAAAAATAAAAATTATGGACATGTTTGGCTGTTGATAATTCCACACTCAAGTTAAAAGTTATTGTTATTTCCCATTCCACTGCCGCAAATGCATTATTTGTGAATGGCTGCTTAAGGCTAGTTGTTTCGCTGACGGGGGTTCTGTGCGATGCGGAGAAGGACGAGGAGCCACAGGTTCTCATGTAAATTCATTTATTGGAAAACGAAAACAAAATACTTTAATTGTAAACTCAAACGGCACATAATAGTGCAAACACTCGGAAGGAAACTACATCCACACAGAAACATGCAACGTCAACAAGAGATCAAGACATGGAAACACAGGAGGGCATTTAAAGGAAAACAGGGGATTATGAACAGGTGTCGAGACTAATGATTATTGATTAGACCAGGGGTGGCCAACCCGCGGCTCTTTGACTGCTCTTTTGCGGCTCTTCAGTCTCCACATCAGAGGTCCCCAAACTACGCCGGATGCGACCCGTGGAGACCATTTTGTCTACGGAAAAAAATACATAAATTTACGTGTATCCTGCCAAGATCAGCCGCCGCTTACGTGGACGTTATGTTTTTACCGAATTCAAATAGAGGCGCGCAGAAGCACGTTCCCTTTCTAGAGTGGGAATGAAATGTTGCAATGAAATGCATTTGGGAACTCCTCCCCTTCACGTAATTTCTGAAACCTTATAGGATAACGCAAGTTGACAACTGGCCAATCGTAGCGCGATGCGGATCTGGCAGACAGACGGTATAAATAGCATAACCGCGTCTGAATAATTGACGTTCAATTCAATTGCGTCAGAATATTTCCTTCACACTTCTCTTAACGGAATATGGAAAAATAACAGAGGTTACGATAGTAACCGGAGACGTTTTCCAACCGATCACTACATTACAAAACCATATTCGCTGCATACTTTTTCTACTTCCGGTCACCGTCAATGAGATGATATATCGTTTTTTTTCCGCATATATAATCCGCAGACGCATTTGTTCTGCATCCTCATATAGCTTGCGGTGTGATATGTAAAATGTATAAAAAAGTTATGTCTAAACACATAAAATGTGTGATATAGCGCAGGACTGGTGGGTTTTTTCCCCCCGTTTTTGCCTAAGGAAGACTTTTCAAACTTTTGCATCAATGTACCTTTCAATCTTTTGAACAACATACATGTGTGAACAAACATTTTCAAGAATAAAATATGTGAAGAACAATTTGAGAACAAACTTGTCGGGTGATAATCTCAGGTAACTGTTGATGTTAGGGACATCAAGTCTAAAGCAGGAAATGTCTGCCACTAATACAGGTGTCCATGTGTAGTGTGTTATTAAGTAATAAGTGTGTTATTAAGTAATACTGAATAAAATAATATTAAATAAATAATTAAAAACAACATCCATGTTGTCAAACCTGCACTGGCTCCCTATTAAACACCGAATACATTTTAAAATCTTGCTAATTACTTACAAAGCATTAAATGGTTTAGCTCCACAGTACTTGAGCGATCTCTTAACACATTATAGTCCTTCACGTCTATTGCGATCCCAAAATACTGACCAGCTTATAATACCTAGAATATCGAAGTCAACTGCTGGCGGTCGATCCTTTTCCTATTTAGCTCCTAAACTCTGGAACAGTCTTCCTAATACAGTTCAGGAAGCAGACACACTCTGTCAGTTTAAATGTAGACTAAAAACACATCTTTTCAACCTGGCATACACATAACACATTATACATACATTTTTAATCCAAATCATGTAAAATGATTGTTAGGCTGCATAATTTAGATAAGCCGGAACCG
This sequence comes from Rhodeus uyekii, assembly GCA_037043235.1. NCBI lineage: Eukaryota > Metazoa > Chordata > Actinopteri > Cypriniformes > Acheilognathidae > Rhodeus > Rhodeus uyekii. The sequence goes on along the minus strand of JAWRVZ010000010.1, from coordinate 7,203,109 downwards.
GGAACATTCCCATAACACCTAATGTACTCGATACATCAGAAGAAGAATGGCATCTACACTGATATTGGTCTCTGTTTATTCCGAGGTTACCGTGGTCAGCTGGATCCGGGCCATATCCAGATCAGATGAAGGACCTGGACACGAGCACAGCACTGCCCTGGGGTGTCTGCGGAGACCATGACTCTACTAGACCCTCCCCTGTGACGATCATGAACCCATCTCTAACCGGACCAAATTGGACTTCATATTGGACTTGAATTGTTGTATAATAATCATGTACGGTTTGGCTGTTGGCCAGAGGAGAACTGGTCCCCCAACTGAGCCTGGTTTCTCCCAAGGTTTTTTCTCCATTCTATTCTTCATTCGTTACGTCACCTGCCGGAGTTTTGGTTCCTTGCCGCTGTCGCCTATGGCTTGCTCAGTTGGGGAAACTTAACACTTAAAATTCATCAATTGTATTGATTCGCCTGCTCTTTTGGGGCTTCTGTTCAGCCAAACAAACTTTGTTTATATTGTTTTTCCTGTAAAGCTGCTTTGAAACAATCTACTTTGTAAAAAGCGCTATATAAATAAAGGTGACTTGACTTGACTTGACGTGATTCTTTTTTATTTGGACCTCAAGTGTGTAGTTGGACCCCGAACTGCTTAATTCTGACCGGCCGGGAAAAAGCATTGGGCTGATTAACCCTGTCAACAATCGCGAACAGGTTCGCGATTGAACCTGTTCGCTCAATCGATTGACCTGTTCCCCCCCCCCCCCCCCCCCCCCCAACAATATTTTATGTGGCTCTCCGCAGTCATGAGCTTTATTTTGTGGCTCATCATGCTGAACAGGTTGGCCACCCCTGGATTAAACAAAGACAGGTGCAGGGAGGACTGGGAAGATACACAAGGGAACCCGGATGTGATAGACGCGACAAGACTGTGACACTAGTGATGTGTTCTGAGTTACAGTCGTTCTGTTGCATGTTGGTTGTGTCTTGTCTGCTTCCTGTTTCCTTCCGTGTTCTCTCAGTGTGTTTCCATTCACCTGTCGCATCAGCAATCACATCGTCAATCTTGTCAACTGTGTCTAATTCCCTTATTCCACCCTTGTGTATTTAAACCCTGTGCAATTTACAATTGAACGCAATGTTATTTCCGCTTCCATGGTCATCAGTGTGCATTTTTTTGATAAGTATAAATGTATTGTTTTTCCAGTGAACTTATGAGTATTTAAATTTTTAAAATGTAAAGTAAACAATATGTTGTTAAAAACACTGAATAGTTGTAATTTATGACAAAAACTGAGTGTGTCAGTCTCTGGATCAGCGCTAGACAACGTGTGAAAACACATTTAAATTTAACAGTTCAAATCGGTATTGTACCTTCCAGGAACCAGCTAAAACTGATCACACCGGTATGATCGTACAAATCAAAAGGTTAAAAGATATTTCTGGACTTCTGTGCCTCCTCGTCTCTTCATCTCCCCACCAATCGTGACATCTTCATTGACCGTGACGCAGGATAAGGTCAATCGCCACGCAACTGCTTTAGCTCAAGATTAAAAAAGTGTCATCTACTGTACAGTTATTTCCTTAGACAGCCACAGATCAGATTTTCCCGCACAGGATGAGAGTGTCACAGACACGAACTCCGTTTTTCCCTCCTCTGGCCATTGGAGGTCGCCATCGCCCGAATACTAACACACACACACACGAAAACACACACACACACACGCATATAAACACTACATTTCCCAGACCTTGGACTAATCACCATCTCAACTGTTACTCATTCCCAGAGACTATTTAAACCAGGTTACCCAGCAGCTTAGTACGAAGTCTTGTTTTGCCCTGGTGAACATTTTTGAGCATTATTTCCCCTGCCTGTTTTTCTGTTACTTTTACTGCTACTGCCTGTTCACTCGTTATTGAAGCTGCCTGCCTGCCTATCGATCCCTTCCTTGGAATTACGATCTGCGAGTGTCATCTGCCTCTTCTGACCTGTCTGCCTGTTACCTCGTCTCCGATTCTGCCAACCCTACTGTCCCTGTTTGCTCCTGTTTGACCCTGCCTGTGCGACCACCCTTGTTATCTTTAATAAAGCACGTAAATGGATCCTGGCCTGAGTGATGATTCGTTACAGAGAGCTTATTAATTACGAAAATGTATTTATTTTTGCTAATTATTTTATTTCAGTCAGATCTTGCTAGGTTTAGATTTAGTTTTTCAATTATTAGTGAAATTGAAATGAAGAAATAGGACATTTATAGAATTAAGTTCACAAACCCATTCACTCAAATGATTTGGGTATGCACAGAATTTGTAGCTTATGTGAACTGCATGCCCTGATATATATTCGATTCAATAACTTCGTTATGACAACGTAATATTATGAACCCTAAACCAATTCCAAAAATGATTAAAAGAGAATTAATGCAAGTGTTTTTATAAAATGATATGCTTCACAATTTTAAATCTCTAAAAAAGCAAAAATGGTTATGAAAGGCGCTTACAATGGAAATAAACGGGGCCAGTATAAACAAAAAAAAAAAGAAAAGAAAAATTGTTTCTGTTGTAATGAACAAATGCTGTCAATAAAGCTTAACCCAGAATATTACTTCAAAATAATAAAGATATAAATATCATAATTAATTTACTTGTTTGAACTTAAATTTTTAACAAGCCAAAGTTATATTGTGCTCTCAGAGAAAGAATTTTTGATAAGAATCCCCTACCCTGGGAAAGAAATGGGGCCATTATGTGATGACTCTTTACAGCAATGCATTCGCAGGCATTTAAGCTGTCAAGAAACCTGTTACCAAGTTTCATCACCAGCTATCATTCCCTCCCTCCTCAGCAATTCAGTCATAACCGCTCAGCCATCTTACAGCATTCACTCTCACTGCCAACATCACACCTTTCAGCTACTTAAAGTCTCATATGTGGCTTTTTAAAGTAACCTTTGGCACCGAGAGCTCATTCTTCTCTCTTTTTCCTGTTTGGTTTCTATTCAAGGAAACATCCATTAAATACAGCAATAAAACACTGAGAGAGATGGAGGCTGTTGAGAGAGCTGTGGCCTTCAACAAACTTTAATGTTTCACTGGAGGCATGACATGTCAACTAATGAATAGGTCCATGTTCATCTTCTGTTTGTTTAGAAGTATGGACTTAGCATAGAAACTAATGCAAATGCACATTATTAACAATTAGAGGACAACACTTTTAACAAAGCACCTGAGATGAAAAGTATAGTGACATTTGCAACCAACCTTCTTTTAGTTTTACACCTCTCATGCTGTGAAAACAGACTGACACTTGCTAACATTTGATATTAATCAGGGTACGGTGAAATGAGTCCCTGCAACCAACGAGAATTTAGCTGAAGAGCTTCTGGGTCGTAACCCTGAGTCAGTTAAATGCTATATGGGCTCTGAGTTTCACAAGAAATGTAAATATATGAATTATTCATAATCCTTCAAACACCTTATAAGTGCCTGAGTTACTCCATCAAAGGTATTTGGGTTCCAGAGTCCCAATCTGTATTTCACCGACTGTCTGATCTTTCCAGCAGATGGAAGAAAATTGCATTAAAAATGCATAAGGACATTTATTAAAGATTGATTCTGTTCTGCAAGCCCTGACCTGTGCCTGGATTAACGCTTGTGAATGTTATTTGCCTGTCTTGACTACTCGCCTGGATTATCGTACCTGAATCTGTCTGCCTGCTTTTCTGACCCCTGCTTGGATTACCGTTTATGTATGCTCTCTGTTTGTCCAGACCATTTGCCTGCATGACCATTCTTATTAAAGACAAGTGACTGGATCCCTGCCTGTGAGTCCTCTGTGTTACAGTATCTGTACTCGGACTGGGTGGGGCGGGGCCTAATCCAGAAGTGGGCGGGTTGTCTTGAAATGGGCCAGGCTCTAACGGTATGTTTTTTTAATCATGAAATTGATATGGGTTGATCAGATATTGTTATATTTATTGCTGATTAGAAAACTATTTACATGACAGCATCATCATTGAGCTTCAGATCACTGGTTTTGATCACAATAACAAATGAACTATATACAGAACAAGTTTTGCAACAATGAATGCAACACATGTGGTTGCAATTATGAAGAAAAATGTAATGAACAAGAGTTTTCATCAAAACATAACTTCTTTTTTTTTACTTTAATTTTTTTTATTTAATTTTTTTTTTTTTTGTTTAATTTTTGTTTTGTTTACTTTAATCTTTTTTGTTTAATTTTTGTTTTGTTTACTTTAATCTTTTTTATTTTCACACCAGGTATGTGTGTGTGTGTGTGTGTGTGTGTTTGTGTGACACACACACACACACACACACACACACACACACCTATTTTTAACTATTAACTATTTTTAACATAACTATTTTTGTAATATAGTTTTTATACCACTACTTTATTTTTTGCTTGAAGTCAAAAAGCTGGTTAGAGCAAGCACACGGTTAAAAAAAGAAAAAAAAATCTCCGACAGACAGAGACACAACGCAAGTTACATTTTACGAAGCACCACGTCTGAACAAAAACCCACGTTTACCAGAACTCTATTGGTTAAAAGAAAGTACTACAAACAAACCGAAATAAAAAACAAAACCTGAAGCTGAAGAAACCATAAACGTTAACGGAAAAGACCCGCAAACCTGAGTGACTGAGGGAGAGACAGAGAGAGAAAGAGAGCTGTTCTCTTCTTAGTGTTCTGTGTTTGAATGAGCAGAGCGGGACAGCAAATCTGTATGTGTAGGGGAGGGGCGCTGTGACTAGCGTATCACAGAACGCAGACACAGCCAGCTACCCAATGAAGATTTTTATTCAATCCAAGCACAGATATTGACTCGTATTACTCATGTAATATCCAGCTCAACTCTTTTATATATATATATATATATATATATATATATATATATATATATATATATATATATATACATATTAGAGCTAAGCCAGATACTCAACTGAAACGAGTATCCGGTGTGGATAAAGCACTTTTGCCGAGTATATACATATATATATATATATATATATATATATATATATATATATATATATATATATATATATATATAGATATATATATATATATAGATAGATATATATAGATGTTGCTATTGAAATGAATATCCTTAATAAATATCATATTATATCCTTTCATACATTTTCAGGAAGGTTTCAGGACTCACTTTGCTGGGTGGAAAAGGTTTATTTAATGAAAAAATAAAACAAAAGACAAACTAAAACATCAAGACTGTTGGAAAACAAGACTGACTAAAAACTAACAGACTGGACAAGACTAGACACGACTAGGCAGGAATACTCCACAACATGACGCAACCTAAGACAGCAAATATGAAGGGATTAAATAGACACAGAAGGAAGGATCATTGAGCGGGAATAGCTGGGACAAATCAAAGTATAACAGGGACAAGATGGGTGGGGTTACACAATGACAAGACACAAACACACAGCCAATGTGAACGCGCATAGCCGCGTCTCCACGAGAAACACGAACTGCGTGCTTTCAACAATACACACAAACAAGAGAGAGCGCAGCTTGAACAAATCTTAAAACTGCGCCTACTCACAAGATGTAGAGCACAAGAGGACGAGCAAACACTCCACCCGTGCGATTATGACATGGAGAATGTCATGAATGTCCGAACCCCAACACAAAACCAAGCCTGAACAAGACCAAAGTCCCGGAATCGGACATCATAACCCGCACACAAGCCGCACACAAAGCCGCACGCTCCCACAAAACATGAGACATTCTGGTAGTGTCAGAGCTCTGCCACAACACCAAAAAAATTACTAGACCGAATGTGGCAGAACCCTGACTGTGTGTGTGTGTGTGTGTGTGTGTGTGTGTGTGTGTGTGTGTGTGTGTGTGTGTGTGTGTGTGTGTGTGTGTGTGTGTGTGTGTGTGTGTGTGTGTGTGTGTGTGTGTGTGTGTGTGTGTGTGTGTGTGTGGAAATGTCTGTTAATGAAAACGAAAGATTCAGGACAATAAATAATTGGTTGCACTTTATTTTACAGTATGTGCACTATAGTAAGCGCAATATACTTACATTGTACTTACCCAGAAAAGTACTGAGTAATGAAAGTTAACTATATAGGTTGTAGGGTCATAACTACAATACATACATATTACGTTCACATGAAACACAGCTGTAAAATAAAGTGCAACCTAAACAACAAATAAAGCAAAAGCGCTGTCATTCTGCCATTTTGAGTATAGTTATCAAGCTCTTTTGATGGATTTTAGGCTAGGATGTGTAATACGCTCACAGATTAAAGGGTATTACAGATTACGAATGCATTTGCTCTGCCAAGAACCATGGTGGCTGGTACAAGGTAATCCATTCTAACACAAAGTAGTTATTTCAGAAGGTAAAATAAAAATAAGCTCAAAAAGTACTAGCAACTCCAAGGTTATAGGTTCGATTCTCAGGAAATGAATGACCTAATTAAATGCAATACAGTATAAGCTGCTTTGGATAAATATGTATCTGCCATATGCATAAATGTAAAATACTTGCTAATTGCTACAGAGTCTAACACAGCTCTCTGTTTCTATTTTTAAAGAATATCTAAAAGATAATATTTTACCATTTTACCCAAAAATACAGTATAATTTTTAAATTTTTTTTGTTGTAATAGATAGCAGCAACTCCTTTGGGAACATTTAAAACGATTTCCACTCACCACATTGAGTTTGAGCTCCATGTTGAGGACTCCGCCACTATCCAGCACTGGCATTAGGTTGATGGCAAATATTGCTGCCCGGTCTGGAGGAACGGAGATGTTGGGTCCAAAGAAGATGTAAAAATGAACTGAAAATGTGTCCAGTTCATTTCGCAGCGTTGGTCGGATGGGCCAGCATTTATTTGTGTCGGCTGTGGGTGCTAAGTAAGTGATGCTGTCTTCAGCGTTCAAAAGAGATCCTTGATCCGAACCGTTCTGGGGCACGTTAGGCAGGCTGGCAGCAGGCAGAGTCTCTGACAGAGAGAAACCCATCGCGGTGCCAAATGACTGGGGCATGTTCATAGCTGAGGAGCCCTTGGAGACGCTGGGCTTAGAACAATCTGCAGAGAAAGATCAAAGGAAATGTTTAAAATTGGGACGGTGCACATTTTCCACTGAGGAACTTGAAGGTGAAGCTAGTTACGAAAGATGTGAAATAAGAATGAAATAAAGATGTCTTGAACTTTGACGAATCTCTTGACTGAAGCTGACAGCTCAAACACTCCATTCAGGTTACTCTAAGGCTAAAAGCATCTTCCTGTCATTCCCATTTCTTTGTGCTAGATCTGAGCAGTACTTCAGCGGAGACACACTTTTTTCCAGTTTCATGCATATGCTTAGATGTCTGTGGTGAGATGACAGGCCAAATGACTGCTGAAAGCGCCTATGTAGTACAAAAATGATCTAAGTGGGGTGTATGTTGTGTTTTATGCAGGACCACAGAATGGCCAAGGGAACGGCCTGTTTCATCATAATTACTTTTATAGGTCTCTTAGCTCTATGGAACTTTAAAGCCTCACACACACTGAAACACTTCAAAATCCTTCACATTTGGAGTATGAAGCCTTCATTCAAATGGCGACATATTCTTTGCACCACAAAAACAGTGTGTCCCAAAACACATAAAAACAAGGTCATGATTGTTCTTAATATCTTTTAATTGTGAGCTTCGTTGTAACATGGTACTTTGTAAATTAGACGGGATTACAGAACATATTTTGATTAAATGTAAATTTGCAAAGCAATGCTGCAGAATTGAGATAACTAATTGGCACTGATGAGGACAATACGGAAATTCTCCACACATCTCATTGTTTCCTGATTGCCTCAGGGTGTGAACGTTCAGTTATGCTACTGAGGACTCAGGAGTCTTACAGTCATATTTCTCTTCGCATCCACAATTATTGCAAAACAGGTGCACAGTTTCATTATTGAAATGGCAGATCGCTTTTGCCCCTCAGCTCTGTTTGCTTTGCGTCTCTTGCCGTCTCTGGCTCAGGCTCATTTTACATCCAATCCTTGAGCCAGAGATGAGAGAATGTTTCCAATAGTTATGGCATGACTTTAGACTACGTTTGTTTTCTTTATTTTGTTTCTTTTTTTTGTTTCCCTCTATGAGATAGCTCACCACACTCTAAAGTAATATTACTGTAGGTGGACAAGGTAATTAAATGTCAGGCACTGAATAGCTCTCCCTTGATTCTGGTGACCCAAATACTTTATGTAGCATCACATCATAAGAAAGCAGGATGTTCATTTCATCAATGATATTCATTGTAATCAACAAACTGATTACCTACTCTGAATCAACAATAATTTAAAGTTGTATAGTGTAATTTGAAAGGAATACTTTTACTGTCACGTGTGTAGAAGGATGAGTGAGGACTCAGTAGTGCAGAGGATGAGGATATTTCTTAAACAAGAAAAGAAAAGAAAAACCACCCAAGGGGGGAAAATCAAAGCAAGATTAAACTGAACTTGACTGACTAGAAGACTGAAGACAGGACAAGAACAGGACATCAAAACATCACCTTGATAAGACAACAAACCATCAGAAGACAGCAAACACAAAGGGATTAAATAGGGAGCATATGAGGAGGGGAAACAGCTGGGTCAAATCAATGTAACAAGTGAACAAGGCGGGTGGGGTTACACAATGACAAGACATGAACACACGGCCAATACCCACGTGCATAGCTGCGTGTCCACATGAAACAAGAGACAGCGGGCAGCTGATGAAAACACAAACTGCGCGGGACATGAAACACAACATGAAAAGCACGTGGCCAATGTAAACACGAACCGCGTTCTAAACATTACAAACAGACAAGAGAGAGCACGGCTCTAGCAAAGTTCGAAACCGTGCCGACTTCCACAACATAGACCGCAGAAGAACACTCGTCTCGAGTGTTCACAACAAGGAAAAACACGTGTCATGGATGCCTGAATCCCGACACAAAACCAAAGCTGTTTAGTTGGTTAGTTGGTAAGCTGTTAGTTTAACTGTTTAACTATTACCTGCTTTCAGCATTAATAATGACAAATTATCACCAGATCAGGATATTAGAATGATTTCTAATATGGATCTCTTATTCTAATAAGGATCCAGATTTGCCATACAGGACTAAGTTATATTTGAAAATATATATATATATTTATATTTTTGTTTATAAATGTTTTTTACAGTATTTTGATCAAATGAATGTCTTTGTGAGCATAAGATACTTCGTTCAAAAAAAAAACCGTACAGACCTCAAACCTATGAATGGTGTTGTGTGTATATTATATTGCCTTTAGAGGGTGAAATTGGTAGAAACATCTCAGCAAATCTATGCATGCTCGAGAGTTGATTAGTACGCAAATCTTGCAGTGTTTATAAGCCCTCGCCATCTGATCAAATCAATCCTTTTTTTTCTCCTCTGTAATTACATCTATTTTGCCATGAAATGTCATTATAATTCTTGCTGACAAAAGCATTGATGGACAAAAGATCAGAATTAGCGAGCTGAGGACATCTTTGAGGGCTTGCAATTGAACATGTTGTCTGGTTCAGAATGAGGATGTGTCATCATGTGCTCTATTCAGCACCTGTTTGGCCACAGGCCCTGTAGCTAAAGGTTAGCTGCATACATACAACTCAGACTGTGAAAATGACATGTTAGAGCTGCATTCAGAGTCCCTGACTCATACTCCAACTTAATGTTGTCTATATAGATTTAGATGTGGGCATGTGGAACAATATAAAGGGAAAGTGTCTGAGATTCCTTTGTCAAGAGATGGTTACCTAGCAACCAAACTTCCAATCAGCACAAAACAATATTAGAGTCTTTCTTGGCAAAAGTTTCACATGAAAATATATCTTTCTTTGTATATTTTGTCTTCTTTAGACAGTATATGTCTGAAAATAACACTTTCCAATTTTGTTCTGATATTTTTAGGAAAGCAAATGTGGAAAACTATTTGGATTGTGATGGACTTGCATTAAATTAGTTTACAGCAGTTGCACACCTATTAAACTATAGATGATTTATGGGATGACAATTTTGTGTGTTAACATGTTCACCACATCGCAATTGTTAAAAGATAAGGAAACCTAAATTAATTGCATTAGCCTTACATAAAAACAAACAAAAGACAAAAAAGAGCTTAAAAAGAAATTAAAAAGAGCTTGTGAACAAATCTCATATCTTCTCAAACTGCCTGTCAAACCTCAAACCTCCACCCTGTCCTCCTTACTGAACACGTACAGATTTTTTCCAAATTATAGAAAAAGCTACAATAAACTTTATAACCCGTTAAGTTGATGAAAATGTACAAATAATGCAATGCACTTACTGCTTCAGATGCGTCTGCTCTAATGGCAGATAATGGAGTAGTTTCAGGGGGTCAAATTCTCTTAAATTTGCAGGTTAAAAACCTTGTAACTGCATTTGACCTTGATTTTGGTAAAATGTTATTTATAACATTTCATGTTTGTGAATAAATTGAACTTTTGAAAGTTTTTTGTGAAACAGTCAGACTAAACAAACTAAACGTTTTTAAACACTCTCTTTCAGACATGTAGAACATATGCGTTGGCACATTAGCGCCTGTATCACATGCTTTAACAAAACATAATTATAAGAAAGATGTATCCAAGATTATTATTGATGATTATTATTATTTCACTGAATTTATGATTACAAGTTACTTTATTTGAATGTGTTTTAATATGTTTTCATCCACCAGAATGATAGAATTGATGTCATTAAGTGAGGAAGTATAAGAACTGATGGCCTTTTTTTTTAACCGGTTTATTGAAACTAACAAGTCTGATAGCAAGAACTGTATGTTTTTTGTTTTGTTTTTTTTTACCAATCTTTTCTACTTCTGATGTCATTTCTAGAGAAAAATGACTATTGTTGTAATTAAATATTTGATTATCACTAAAGCTCGCTGGATTTTGCTGTAGACACTGTAGAACGTCTCTGGTTACGTTTGTAATCTTAGTTCCCTAAGGGGGAACGAGACACTGCGTCAAAAGCGCTAGGGGAATGCCTTGATGAAACAAGTGCTGTGTGAAGGGGTCAATGACGTCATGAACCAGGTCATAAAAACGTGCCGGAACCCGGAAGCATCAGCTTGATTAAGTGTCTGAATAGAGCTTGGAGGTGCAAGGAGCTGAGGCTAAAGACACAGCGTTTCGTTCCCCTTTAGGGAACTAAGGTTCCCTATCAGTCAGTCACGTTCGACGTTACGTCGGACTGACGTCATGGGGTCTCGCTTGGGAGCCCAATCACCTCCCAATATAACTAAACGCGCCAATGAACATTGGCTAGTGAGATTTGCATGCCGAGTCCCGCCCCACCCGGCTTCCGGGTATAAATAGGACCGGCATCGCTCACTTCATTCATACTTTTGCTTCGGAGCCGAGCGGTTGTAAGCAGCCGTTCATTCTGATCACCTTCAAAGAGCTCGTTCTTTTCCGGCTGGAAATACGGTGCGACAGCGGTGGTGCGCATCTTCCCAGCAACGTGTTCCCCCCTGTGTGCCTCGGTTGGAAGAGCAGTTCCTCTAAAAGAGCAAAACGCGGACAATCAGCGTCTTTTTCAAGATGCCTTTTCGTCCGTGTGTTTCTGGATGCGGTCATTTCCTGACCTCATCTGACGGCCATGAGCGCTGTTTCTCGTGTCTGGGCAGACAGCACGCTGAGAGAGCGCTTGTGGATGGTTCATGCTCTCATTGCGGGGGCATGACCATGTCGGTGTTGCGGTCGCGGCTCGCCCTCTGTGATACAGAGGTTCGAGCGCCCTCTGCTGCTAACCATATCCCCTCTGATTCTCATGGTAGAGCTGTGGGGTTGGTTAGCACTCTGGGAGACCTGAGGGTTACGGGCCAGCCCCTACGAACCTCCCACTCCTCTTGCACACCGTGTGCCGTCGAGCTGCCAGATGAGCCGCCAGGTCCCCCACGTGAGGTGTCTCGGGTCTCGTTTGGCGCTCCGGATGAGGATCGGATGTCGATCGCTGCATCGGAGAGTGGGCTGTCATCCTCGGGTGAGGAAGCCGAGCAGCGCCCCTCGGGCATCGCTGCTCGTGTGGAATCAGATCGGGAGATGATGGCCATGCTTTCCCGGGCTGCCGCGGGCATCGGGCTCGAGTGGAACCCTCCACCGTCGCCCGAGCGCTCGCGGCTGGATGATTGGTTTCTGGGTGCGGAGCGGGGTTCACAGCCCCGCTCCGCTCCGGTGCCTTTCTTCCCGGGAGTGCATGAGGAGGTCAGTAAGTCGTGGAAGGCACCTTTTACTGCCCGAAGCCGCTCTCTGGTCTCCTCCGCTCTCACTACCCTCGATGGCGGGGCTGCCAAGGGTTACGCGGACATTCCCCAGGTGGAGCGTGCAGTTGCGGTGCACTTGTGCCCGCAAAATGCTGCCACCTGGCGCAATCGTCCGCGCCTCCCGTCCAAGGCGGGTAAGACGACGGCAGCCCTGGCTGCCAAGGCTTACAGCGCCGCTGGACAGGCAGCTTCTGTCCTGCATGCCATGGCCATCCTGCAGGTCCACCAGGCAAAAGCTCTTAAAGAGCTGCACGAGGGTAGCTCTGAGCCGGGGTTGATGCAGGAACTGCGCACGGCGACTGACTTCGCCCTCCGGGCGACTAAGGTCATGGCGCGGGCCCTCGGCCAGACGATGTCCACACTCGTGGTCCAGGAGCGCCATCTCTGGCTGGACCTGGCTGAGATGAAGGACACCGACAAGTTCGCTTTCTCGACGCCCCCGTCTCCCAGGCTGGCCTCTTCGGCGACACCGTCGTGGACTTCGCTCAGCAGTTCTCAACGGTGCAGAAGCAGACTGAGGCGATAAGCCACATCTTGCCCCGGCGGGATTCTGCCAAACCGCCGCGGGCTGTCCCTCAGCCTGCTCGCCGCCGAGGGCGCCCCCCTGCGGCTGCAAAGGGTCCGGCCGGACCGGAGACCTCCCGTCCGGCCCCTCCCCCCCGCAGGAAGGCGACGCAGTCCGTCCAGACCGCTAAACCCTCCAAGAAAAAATCGAAGCGGCCCTGAGACGGGTGACCCAGAGATGGTAGGACCTGCTCGTTCCCAGGAGCTGGTGAGGGCACCACTCCTTCCCCCGGAGGAGGGCCGGGCGGAGAATCTTTTGTTTCTTTCTGTTCCGCCCACATTTTCAATAAATGAGCAGTTTCCTCCATCTCTGGGTCATACTCGGTCCAAGCTGACAGTGGGCGACGCACTGCTTCCCCCCTCTCAGCCGACCTCTCTTTCGCCACGGACAGGGAGCGGGCAGTCCCAGGACGCGCTGCCTCCTTGCCCCTCCCTTCCAGGCCCCTCACGGGGGCTATGGAGCCAGGTAAGTGCACCACACGCACTGCCACGACTCCAGGACGCCATGCCTCCTGGGTTGGGCCTCAGAGCTCCCTGCTGCCCCCCCGCGGGTTCGTCGGTCGTCCCCTTGGTGCCTCTCGAACAGAGTTTGGGTGCCTGGTTAGCGCTTCCCACTCCGTCTCGTTGGCTCATTCGGACAATCAGACTCGGCTATGCGATTCAGTTCGCCAGGCGGCCCCCCAGGTTCAGCGGTGTTCTGACTACCTCAGTGGAAGGCAAGGACGCCCCTGTACTTCGGGAAGAGATCGCTGTCCTCCTGGCGAAGGGCGCGATCGAGCCTGTCCCTCCAGCCGAGATGGAGTCGGGGTTTTACAGCCCCTACTTCATCGTTCCCAAGAAAGGTGGGGGGTTACGGCCTATCCTGGACCTGCGTGTCTTGAATCGGACCCTACACAGGCTTCCGTTCAAAATGTTAACGCAGAGACGCATCCTCACGTGCGTCCGCTCCCAGGACTGGTTTGCAGCAATCGACCTGAAGGACGCTTACTTTCATGTCTCGATTCTCCCTCGTCACAGACCGTTTCTTCGCTTTGCGTTCGAGGGTCGGGCATACCAGTACAAGGTCCTCCCCTTTGGTTTGTCCCTGTCTCCCCGCGTCTTCACCAAAGTCGCGGAGGCTGCCCTTTCCCCCCTCAGGGAGATGGGAGTCCGCATCCTGAATTATCTCGACGCCTGGCTCATTTTGGCACAGTCGCGGGATCGGGTGTGCGAGCACAGGGACTTGGTGCTCAGACACCTCAACCATTTGGTGCTTCGGGTCAACTGGGAGAAGAGCAAGCTCTCCCCTGCGCAGAGCATCTCTTTTCTCGGTTTGGAGTTGGACTCGGTCTCCATGTCAGCACGTCTCACCAACGAACGTGCACAGTCAGTGTTGAACTGCCTGAAAGTAGTCAGGCGGAAAACAGTGGTCCCACTGAAACAGTTTCAGAGGCTCCTGGGGCATATGTCATCCGCAGCCGCTGTAACACCGCTCGGATTGATGCATATGAGACCACTTCAACACTGGTTACGGGACCGAGTCCTGAGGTGGGCTTGGCACCAAGGCGCATTCCGTGTGGCAATCACACCGGCTTGTCGCCAGACGTTCGGCCCTTGGTCAGACCTTGCTTTCTACGGGCCGGAGTTCCCCTAGGGCAAGTGTCCAGGTATGTTGTTGTTACAACAGATGCCTCCACCACGGGCTGGGGTGCCGTGTGCATCGGGCATGCTGCCTCGGGCTCCTGGACAGGACCCCGGCGGCAGTGGCATATCAACTGCCTCGAGTTGCTAGCGGTACACCTTGCCTTGCGCCGGTTCCGACCGTTGCTGCAGGGCAAGCATGTACTGGTCCGCACGGACAACACATCAACCGTGGCGTACATCAACCATCAGGGTGGTCTACGCTCCTGTCGCATGTCGCAACTTGCCCGCCACCTCCTCCTTTGGAGTCAGCATCGGCTCAGGTCGCTGCGTGCCGTTTACATTCCGGGCGAGCTCAATCGTGCAGCCGACGCGCTCTCACGACAGCTCACGTTCCCGGGAGAATGGAGACTCCACCCCCAGGCGGTCCAGCTGATCTGGAGTCGATTCTGGGAAGCGCAGGTAGACCTGTTTGCTTCCCGGGAATCCTCCCACTGCCAGTTGTTTTTTTCCCTGACCGACGGACCCTCGGCACGGATGCACTGGCACACAGCTGGCCCCGGGGCCTACGCAAATATGCGTTCCCCCCAGTGAGCCTTCTTGCACAGACCCTGTGCAAGGTCAGGGAGGACGAGGAGCAGGTCTTGTTAGTTGTAGTCCCAACCGGACCTGGTTTCCAGAACTCTCACTCCTCGCGACAGCCCCTCCCTGGCGCATTCCCTTGAGGAAGGACCTGCTTTCTCAGGGACAGGGCACCATTTGGCACCCGCGTCCAGATCTTTGGAACCTCCACGTGTGGTCCCTGGACGGGATGCGGAAGACTTAAGTGCCCTACCACCAGCGGTGGTAGACACTATCACTTCGGCTAGAGCCCCCTCTACGAGGCTGGCATATGCCTTGAAGTGGAGTCTATTCTCTGAGTGGTGTTCTTCCCGGCGGGAAGACCCCCGGACTTGCCCGATCAGCTCTGTGCTTTCCTTCCTTCAAGGTGGGTTGGAGCGGCGGCTGTCCCCCTCTACCTTGAAGGTATACGTCGCCGCCATTGCAGCTCATCATGTTCCCGTCAATGGCAGGTCTCTTGGAAAGCACGACCTGGTCATCAGGTTCCTGAGAGGGGCCAGGAGGTTAAATCCTCCTAGGCCGCCCCTCTTTCCCTCCTGGGACCTCTCTGTCGTTCTCTCAGGCCTACAGAGAGCTCCCTTCGAGCCCCTCGAGTCAGTGGAGCTCAAGATCTTGTCTCTCAAGACAGTGCTCCTGACTGCACTCGCTTCCTTTAAGAGGGTAGGGGACCTGCAGGCATTTTCGGTCAGTGAAACGTGCCTTGAATTCAGGCCGGCCTGGTCTCACGTTGTCCTGAGGCCCCGGCCTGGATATGTGCCCAAGGTTCCCACCACTCCCTTTCGGGATCAGGTGGTGAACTTGCAAGCACTGCCCCGGGAGGAGGCAGACCCAGCCCTCGCGTTGCTGTGTCCCGTCCGTGCACTACCTGTCTATGTGGACCGCACGCAGAGCTTTAGAAGCTCCGAGCAGCTCTTTGTCTGTTTTGGGGGACAGCAGAAGGGAAAGGCTGTCTCCAAGCAGAGGTTGGCCCACTGGATAGTGGATGCCATCGCCCTGGCATATCAGGCTCGGGGCGAGCCATACCCCCTGGGGGTGAGGGCGCACTCCACACGGGGTGTTGCTTCCTCCTGGGCGTTGGCACGTGGCGCCTCTCTGACAGACATCTGCAAAGCTGCGGGCTGGGCGACACCTAATATATTCGCGAGATTCTACAATCTCCGGGTGGAGCCAGTTTCTTCCTGTGTGCTGGGAACAAACAGGTAACCGGCTCGGTGTCCTGCTTGCAGCGCCATGCCCCTTAATAAGGGGATACGAGCGCTTATCTACTCCTCAGGTGAGTTCCCCGTCTGGCGAACCCTGATTCGAGTTCCTCCTGCATCCTTCGGTATCGGACGCGGCAGAGGCGTCTGACGCCAGGCCCAGTACTCGTGTGCATGCCCCAGTGGTCAGCCCTTGTACTGGACTAGATGCCCATGTGACGAGATTCCCTCTTGGTAATCCCATATGTGTACGCTCCACGGTACGGTTTCCCTCTTGGTAAACCCGTGTCTTTCCCTTGGCAGTTCTGTTCTGCCAGTCTCTTTGGTACGCACTCCTCCCTGGGGTAGGACCTACCATGGGGACTTATGGACTGCCCCTCGGGTCACCCTTGGGCAGGGTGTGGTCTCCGTAGCGTCTGTACGCTCGCCCAGCGTTGATAACCAAGCGGGTCGAGCTGATCTGCGGAATTGAGATCCGAAGCTCTCTTCCCTGTGAGGCTCACGCAGGAACAGCAGCTTAGTCCTTCCTCACGTTGGCCTTCCCCTCCATCCCGATTGGCGTGGAGGCCAAAGTCGGTTTTCGCGGGGCGCTGGGTAGGTTACGTCCGCAGAGGCAGTTGTCCTTGGCACGCCACTGCTTGCCAACATCTGCATCTCCGATTCTCGTAACACGGCCAGTGCCTGTGGCGCTTTCCATAGGGACCCCATGACGTCAGTCCGACGTAACGTCAAACGTGACTGACTGATAGGGAACGTCTAGGTTACTATTGTAACCCCCGTTCACTGAAGGAGGGAACGGAGACGTTACGTCCCCCGGCCACAGGCCTGAGCCACCGCTGAGACCGGGATACACTCTCGGCTCCTCAGCAAAATATGAATGAAGTGAGCGATGCCGGTCCTATTTATACCCGGAAGCCGGGTGGGGCGGGACTCGGCATGCAAATCTCACTAGCCAATGTTCATTGGCGCGTTTAGTTATATTGGGAGGTGATTGGGCTCCCAAGCGAGACCCCATGACGTCAGTCCGACGTAACGTCTCCGTTCCCTCCTTCAGGGAACGGGGGTTACAATAGTAACCTAGACGTTACATACGTAACCTGAAACGTTCCATTTTATGGGAACTCGAGCTGCATCAAAAGTGATAGGGCCAACGCCACCACATTGACACTGGCCGCAGGTGTGTCGCAGTTCACTACGAGAGCACTTTCATTCCCGAAGCGAAGTAGAGGTCAAAAGCCTCAAGTCACGAAGGAAACAGTACCAAGGAGATGCCGCCCGGAGGTACGAGGTAAGCCCAGGGCAGCCATATAGACCTCCCGGGCAGGCAGACAAATACAAGAAGTGAAGCTGTCCCACAGGAAACAGCTTGACTTAAGGGTGTACGGCTTCCACATGGTGGGGAATCTGGAGAAGAGGGTGGTCCCAGTAACCTCGGTTGAGAGACCCGAAACTATGTAATAGCACAAGCAGAGTCCAAGCAGAGAGCAAACTCTCTCCAGAACTCCCGGGAGAAGGGTGATCGTGGAAAGATCCAGACATACACTCAGCCAAGTCCAAAAATAATAACAGCCACAAGGGTCTGGAAAAGAAGAGAGATTATTCGGAAGGCCACGATAACCTCCTCAATTTTCCCCCGGGCCTCGGCCCCTGTATCGACAGGATACCTATTCCCACATGAAAGGAGAGGCGACCACCACTGTGTTGCCGAGTTATAAACAACAACATGATGGTCCCTCAGGACCACTCCCAACTGGTAAAGGATGCATTCGTCGATAGGCGTCGACAAGAGCTCCAATTAGGGGGGTCCTAGTGTCTAGGAATCTTCTAGATGCCTCTAGGAGGGGGCTGGACGCCTCGGCGTTGGAACCTCTCACTCTTAGCCCTCTTAGCATTGAGGACGGTCCTCAGATCTGACCTTGTGCCAGAGGGCTGAGCTTGAGAGTGTCGATTCGACTCCATGGAAATTGTGAGGGTAATGGGTAGCGATGGGTAGTGACGTCCCTCAGGACGACGATAGCATCCACGTCGACAAGAGCACCAATTACAGGTCCTAGAGTCTAGGATTCTTCCAAGAACCTCTAGGAGGGGCGACTCCCCCAAAGCAACTCACATCAGGGGTGGCAACTGAAGAGGAACACCAAAGTGAGGCATCAGGACCTTTTGCTCTTAGCCTGGGGAGATAGCCAGTCATCAGGAACGTTCTCTAGAATGCATATGCCTTGGAAAATGCAGTAGAGTGATAATGCTGCGCCCCATCAAATGGTAAAATTGTGGGGTGACAGAGCTAGGCCAAATAAGTCTCCAAACAGGTAAGCCTTCCCCCCGGAGGGAACCTGTGGAGCTTTGTGGATGGAGATGTGTCTCAGGTGAGCATCTTCAGAACCTGCAATCGTATTTTAAGTGACTACTGAGTGAAAAAGTCTCCCTGGGCTACGAGCCACATCCACTTGGAACCAAGAAGTACCCCTTGCCTCAACAGAGTATATAATAATAATAATAATAATAATAATAATAATAATAATAATAATAATAATAATAATAATAATAATAATAATAATAATACATTTATATAGCGCTTTTCCAGAGCTCAAAGCGCTTTACATAGAAGGGGGGAATCTCCTCAACCACCACCAATGTGCAGCATCCACCTGGATGATGCAATGGCAGCCATATTGTGGCAGAACGCGAACCACACATCAGCTTATTGGTGGAGGGGAGACAGAGCAATGAAGCCAATTATAGTATGAGGGGGATTAGGAGGCCGTGATGGACCAAGGCCAATGGGAAAATTTGGCCAGGATACCGGGGTTAAACCCCTACTCTTGCAATGGACTTTTTTTTTGCGATTGGATTTTTTATGACCACAGAGAGTCAGGACCTCAGTTTAATGTCTCATCCGAAAGACGTGCTTGTTGCAGCACAGTGTCCCCGTCAATATACTGGGGTATTAGGACCCACACAGGCCTCCTCACACCACTTCCAGCAGCAACCTAGTTGTTCCCAGGAGGTCTCCCGTCCAGTTACTAACCAGGCTCAAACCTGCTTAGCTTCAGTGGGCAACCAGTCTTAGGCTACAGGGTGATATGGCTGCTGGCATATACTTCTTGCTCCACTCCCAGAACCTGATCAGGGCCCACCACGATGAGTGGGACCCTGCTGGACAAAATACCCATGGGTTATTTTGCACAGGACCCACTAGGGAACGTCTGGAATGTGCTCACACGACCAGAAGATCCACTGAGGGAACCAGCCTCTCAAGGCTGGCCTCTGGTACTTGAAGAGCTACCACCATAGCCCCTGTTTTTTGGGGGGAATGCCTTGATTGAAAGCTCTAGAAACCTCCTCGGAGGGGGCGACTCGCCCAGAGCAACCCGACTCGGGGGCCCACCTGTGCGAGACCTGACACTCCTGGCATCAAGACCTCTTGCTCTGTGCCTTCACGGTAGTGAGAATGGTTGTCAGATCCATTCTCTTGCTAGAAGGCTGAGTTTGAGAGTGCCGACCTGACCCAGAGTGGCTGGCGCACTGCCCCAGCTTGAGGGTGGCGAGGCAGTAGCTTACTGAATGCCGCTTACAGTCTTGCAGCCCCCTGAAACCTGTCGACAACCGAATTAGTGAGTCACCAAACAGTCCAGGAGGAGATAGAGGGGCGTTCAGGAGATAGATTATCTTGTCCTGTACGCTGTGAGAATGAGCCACAGATGCCTCCCTGTGGTTACCAGAGCTGTGATGGCGCGGCCGAGGTGGGTAGTAGTCTCCCTAGTGGCTCGGAGAGACAATCTGCGGCTAGAAGAGTTAAGCTACCGACTCTGGCAAATGCCACTGCCCTCATCAAAGTCCCCAAGCAATTCTGCCAGGCAAACCTGCAGCAGTGCAGTGGTACACAACACACTGCAGCCTGACTAGAGGCAGAATATGCTTTGCCCACCGAAAGACGGGGTAACACCGAATGAGGCACCAAATAACCTGGGGGGCTGGCCTTCTCTGGGGCTGCGAAACCTCAATGTGGAGGTCTGGGAAGAAAGGCAACACCTGGCGCTGGGGAAGGACCCATGCTGGGAGACAGCACTTTGTCCAGATGCTCTTCTTAGGACGAGCCTCCCTGGTCTCAGCGGGCCACTTAAAATGAGCCTTGAGACCGCACAAGTCATATCCTTGACTAGCTCCTCTTATGCTGGGGAGGAGTGTTGCAAGACCTCTCCAGAATCGGTGCTGACAACATCCAACTTCTCAGAGCTGGACCGTCACAGCGTCAAAGTCTCATTCAGGTCAGAAAAAAGAAACGCTGCAACATGTGCTTCTGGGTCCTGACAGAGACCAGATCCGCTAGGCAAGGGCTGAAATAAGGCAGAGCCCGTCTCATGCCCCACTGACAGATCCCATTGCAAGCCCCAAGACCAAGACCGCTGCTGAGCCTCAGCTGCAGCAGGACCAGAGCCCTGGAGAATGCGATCCTGAGCAGCTTCAGAGAATACCGCCAGGCGGGAGCGGAACACAGTCCTCACAATCCTCATTGGCAGCGCTATCGAGCACTGAATATGCATGCACCGCTCCCAAACAGTAGACAAAAGCATGTGTGTATCCTTTCTTTAACGTTCAATTTTTTTTCGAGGGCAGAGAGAACACACGGTCTAACTGTTTCACCAAGCAGGAGCGAAACGCACATGGATAGAACTGCTCACACTCCTACAGGCAGTGCTCTCGGGTACTGACCGTGCATACGACTCTCCCATGCAGTATAAACACAGACAGTAATGAAGCGCGGGCAGGGAGAAGCACACGGTCTGACAACTCATACTACTCATATATGTATTCTTTTAAACTAGACTGGGGATGTAAATCTCACACATTCCCCTAGCGCTTTTGACGCAGCTCGAAAGCCTAGAAGTCAGACATCTATCACACTAACTGGCACAAGCTGATTGGTTCCTGTCGCATCTACAACCAATTAGCATGCTGCTCAACATTTATATAACTGGTTAGCATTCACTATAGCATATTCTTAAACCTTCCACCTTCCCCAGCTCCACCTGTATAGATCTGCTATAGGTAATTTTATATAGGGTATATGTGCAGTAGCAGCCTGTCTTTACAAGCTCACAGTTTAATTATTTACAAAATAGCTTTTTTTTTTTTCCATTTCCTGAAAAGTAGTGTTTTTGGAGATATAAGGTTTTTGATAAAATGTATCCTTGCAGAATAAAAGTTTTAATTGCTTAAAACAATATATTTCTAATTCCAACCTTTTGAATGGTAGTTTTTAAATAAAGTTAAATATAGAATAAAAATAAGCAAGACTACACAATTTGGTAAGATTATCCTAATTACTAAAATATCTGGCATACTGTTATACTGAATGTCAACATAACATCAATCATAATTCAGATTGATTTTTGCCAAAAGTTAATATCAGCAAAATAAAACAAAAGTGAACAAGTCATCATACTGCATCAACATGCTCCGACAAAGAGGGAAGGCATGTTTTAGGGTCAAATCCAGTCCACGTCAGCCACAGTCACGCTAGCGAAAATGCACGTAGCCTACACATACGGACTGTTATGTACTGGCTGCTTTTATCAGCAGCTCTGTGAACACCAAAAAGAATCAAAAGCCGTGTGATGTGTTTGTCAAGGGATGCTACATTCAGTGCTGCTTTTCACAGGTACCTTTAAATACAATGGGAAAAAGGTTCCTCACCTCCCACTGGATATTCAACTTGAGATTAAACTGAACTCATCTGCAGTAACACATCTCTCTTGAGGGTCTCACAACATCTCACAACAGTTGAAAGGGTTTTGATATTGACAGACTGAAATAACGTCATCAAGCAGAGGAAAACAATTCTTCAGAAAAAGCACAAGCAGTATATATGTAGGTATATATTTTTTCATGAAATCCACTCCTGGAGACCCATAAACCTTGACACTGAAGCCAGCATAGACCTTTTGCAACAATATAGTGCCATCAGACTGCTGCAAACTAACTGCACAGTGTTTTTTGCTTGTGGTTGTCAGTGAGTGTTTATTCATTTTTCACTCAATGTCAAAATTGCAACCAAATGCAAAACAAAGAAGTGGCATCAAGAATGCATTTCCTTCAGGCATTATACAGTATTTGGATCACCAAGGCCTAGTATTACACTCGCAGGCGTTCTGGAAACAAACTTCAGCTTGCAAGTTCAAAACAAGATTGGCTTCTGACCGTTTCGTGAACCCAGCCTCTGGTGATGTAAATGCATGCAAATCTGCCTTCTAGGACCTGAGACTGCCTCTCTGAGACCAACTTAGATCAAAGTTTCACTTCTTAACTAGTGCTCATGGCTAATGGTGCCTCAGTTTAGCTAAGTACCACTTTAATGATACTTCTAATATGTATGATCAAATGTTGCTCAAATTAGGGGAGATGTGTGAGACACGGTGTCTGAGAGAACAAGCCTGTACTGTTATGTAACTTTGAATTCATTACACTCACCTCTGCTAATAAATGTTTTTGTTTCATGTGGTGATATAGCTAGATAGATAGATAGATAGATAGATAGATAGATAGATAGATAGATAGATAGATAGATAGATAGATAGATAGATAGATAGATAGATAGATAGATAGATAGATAGATAGATAGATAGATAGATAGATAGATAGATAATTGTATGTTGTTGTCAAAGAGGACATTTGTTTCCGATGTTGATATGTAGAAAGCCCAAACACAACAACACCATACATATTAGCAATCAAATCAATTATATAGTATATAAATCAAGACCATACAGCATCTTTAAGTTCAAGATAAAGGTTCAATGAGTGATGTTTATTAGATAATTCACAGATTCATTCTTGCATAAATTCTTTACAGTGTTTCGTGTGGTGATGCAATCAAAGTCAATTGTAAAAGCACACAAAAGGTAAAAAGGTTTGTGTAGCTATGAAAAATAAATAAAAATAAAGTACAAACAAACAAAACATCATGCGCAACTTGCTGAGTTACTGAAATGACCTCATTATCTGTGCATTTCTGTTGAAGGGAATGGTCATTTCTGCCATGACTGTTTGTCCACCATGTTATTGTTTTTCTTTTTCTTTCCCTTTGTCTCTCTTATGACATGGGGCACTAATAAAGCCTGGTGTGCATCCAGTGCTTTCTAATGAAAGTGTGCTGAGCTCATTATTGATTTAAATGAAATGTGAAAAGAGGGAATAATGTCACTGAGATTAACAAGGCAATATCTGGTACTGAAAAAACAGGTTGCTGGACTACTGAGTTCTTTTCTTTCTTTCTTTCTTTCTTTCTTTTCTTTCCGTCCATCCATCCCTTAAGCCATCCATCTGTCCATCTATCTATCTATATATCTATCTATCAACCCATCCTTCTGCCCTTCTATTTGCCTGTCTTTCCATCCATCCATCCATCCATCCATCAAACTGTATTTTTGCCTCTGACTGAATGCTTCACCTACTGTGCAAAATTAATGTGAAAATCACAAGCGCAGCATAATATAAGCTTTAAAACTATGCTGATTCTGAAATAATGGAAAAGGTCAGATCTTACATTTGAGCACAAGCTGAGACTTTCATTAAACTCCCACTGTTGTGTGAGGAGATGAATGAGAGGAGTAGACAGATGATATGTGGGCAGTTGGTGCACCTGCCTAAAGTAGATTCCTCCCGCAGACTCCTGCCAATGCAAGTCACACCCAGAGTCATGAGGCTATGATACGCAAGACTGTACTACAGTAGAAATTATGCAATCTCTCTCTTCAGAGTCAGAGGCGGTCTAGGTCCTCTTCTGAGACGGCCTTTACTGGAGGTCAAGTAAAACAGAGAGGAGAGAGGAAATAACTCCTGCTGTATTGCTATGGTAACTGTTCTGTGAGAAGAAAAAGGTTTAAGAGAGCATATTGAACAGGAGGCTTACACATATGCCTCTCTCTTCAGCAGAGAATTAAAAGGTGCTACTTTTACTTGAGTGCTATTCATTCCTTAACACTGATACAGTAAGGACAAACTACTTCAAAACATAAGGGCACTTAAAATGTATTCAAATTTAAATTTAAAAAGAAAAAAGAAAAAGTAAAGCTTCAATAAATAGCACAAAGTATGAGACAAAAAGACCAAACTGAATGTATAAACATACTGTGTAATGATGTATGCGAATAAAATACACTCTAGCTGACGTATATCACAAGGTTTTAAAACGTCAGAAAATGAACAGATGAATGAACATCATTCACAGTAATATTCATTGGTAGAAAAAAACTGAAATATTGATGAAATGACCATTTTCAGAAATCACAGACGTTCTTATCTTTATTCTTAATTTCATCGTCATGATCTATCACATTCTATTGTAATTATTAATTACCACAATTCATCATTACAAGAAACAATTTTTCAGGCTCAAGGTTTCTCGGAAGAGCACACATACAATGTTGCACACCAACTAAACATTCTCTGACATTATGAGAAATTGATGATAATTGAATTTGATGAGGGAAATAGCACAATCTTATTGAGGAAAGATTAATAAAAGACAGACAGAACAGAACTGTCCTTGTCTGACACTGTAAAAATTTGGGAGGCATTTGTAAGCACTCAAACTGCGTGAAAAAAGAAGGGAAAGTCATTAATGGGGACTTTTAAAGATTTGGAGTACTTACAATGCAGCAACACTGACAATATGATATATATATATATATATATATATATATATATATATATATATATATATATATATATATATATATATATATATATATATAAAATATATAATTATTTTACACTGTCACTTCTATGGAAGGGCTGGTCATGCAAAGCGTAAAAAACTGCCATTGGCATGTATGACACATAAGAAGACTTTCAACATGACTTTTCTATATTCTTTAAAAATGAAAGATATGAAAAGCCCTTGCCCCAGGGTTGCATTAGGAATCTTTTTGAGGAAGCCCAGCGTACCTTTCCAGCTACACAACGGGTTCCAGTCTTCTGTTGAGAAAGACAACAATACTTCCCTTATTCCACTGATAACACCTATTGTACAACATCAGACACTAGCACTTCAAAGGATACTTCACAATTTAAAGATGTCTGAGCTACCAGGTGTATTAGTGAATTATGAAACCTCAAGCCATTGTACATGCATAACAAATAAAAAACGTTGTCCTATTTCCAAATTAAAACATAATCCACTGATCAAAGTAAGTCAGTAATAAACAGAACATGACAATCAAGATCAAAAGATGATGAAGCACAGTACCTCACCACTCAGTCTATCTTGAAGAAAACAACCAAAAGGAACTGAGAAACTGTCTAGAATATTCATAACAACATTCAATCTGAGCACAAGTTACTTGTTAAAAGCTTTCACTTTCATGCTGCAGCAGTTTGGAAGTGTTCTGCACTCCATAAACTCTTCTGCATGTAACAGCTATGTCTTAAGCTCACAGATGCGCTTGTCCTCTGTGGGACACACATTAGGACCACTGTGATCTGTAATGTTCATTCTATTCTCACTCACTAAAAGCAAAGAAAGTGATTAAAAATGCAACCAGTGAGTAACAAGCACAAGTGTTTGCTTTCTGCAAGACCTTTTGCCTTTTGTGTCATGAGTGGGAGTTTTGATAAAAACATACCCTTGTGTTGTAGATTTGATTAAAAAATTATTGAAATCTTAGCACAAAGCATTGTACTAACCTAAAGCACCTTCAAGTTCTCAAACTCCAAAAGATTACTAAGTACTCCAGTTCTCCAGAAGATTACTAAGGGTGGCATATAGCCCTGTCAAACAGGTACCTAGTAACCTTCTTCTTACTTAATTGTGTGCTTTTGCACCACAAAAGGAATAGCTGTTTTCAAATCAGATTTCATGCAAATTCCATCCCGTCTACTACTGGCCAGACACATACAGGGAGTGCAGAATTA
The DNA here is from genome assembly GCA_037043235.1 of Rhodeus uyekii. Classification (NCBI taxonomy): domain Eukaryota; kingdom Metazoa; phylum Chordata; class Actinopteri; order Cypriniformes; family Acheilognathidae; genus Rhodeus; species Rhodeus uyekii. The sequence continues at coordinate 7,176,843 of JAWRVZ010000010.1, read as the reverse complement.
TTAGGCAAATTAGTATTTTGACCACATCATCCTCGTTATGCATGTTGTCTTACTCCAAGCTGTATAGGCTGGAAAGCCTACTACCAATTAAGCATATTAGGTGATGTGCATCTCTGTAATGAGAAGGGGTGTGGTCTAATGACATCAACACCCTATATCAGGTGTGCATAATTATTAGGCAACTTCCTTTCCTTTGGCAAAATGGGTCAAAAGAAGGACTTGACAGGCTCAGAAAAGTCAAAAATAGTGAGATATATTGCAGAGGGATGCAGCAGTCTTAAAATAGCCAAGCTTCTGAAGCGTGATCATCGAACAATCAAGCGTTTCATTCAAAATAGTCAACAGGGTCGCAAGAAGCGTGCGGAAAAACCAAGGCGCAAAATAACTGCCCGTAAACTGAGAAAAGTCAAGCGTGCAGCTGCCAAGATGCCACTTGCCACCAGTTTGGCCATATTTCAGAGCTGCAACATCACTGGAGTGCCCAAAAGCACAAGGTGTGCAATACTCAGAGACATGGCCAAGGTAAGAAAGGCAGAAAGTCGACCACCACTGAACAAGACACACAAGCTGAAACGTCAAGACTGGGCCAAGAAATATCTCAAGACTGATTTTTCTAAGGTTTTATGGACTGATGAAATGAGAGTGAGTCTTGATGGGCCAGATGGATGGGCCCGTGGCTGGATTGGTAAAGGGCAGAGAGCTCCAGTCCGACTCAGACGCCAGCAAGGTGGAGGTGGAGTACTGGTTTGGGCTGGTATCATCAAAGATGAGCTTGTGGGGCCTTTTCGGGTTGAGGATGGAGTCAAGCTCAACTCCCAGTCCTACTGCCAATTTCTGGAAGACACCTTCTTCAAGCAGTGGTACAGGAAGAAGTCTGTATCCTTCAAGAAAAACATGATTTTCATGCAGGACAATGCTCCATCACACACCAAGTACTCCACAGCGTGGCTGGCAAGAAAGGGTATAAAAGAAGAAAATCTAATGATATGGCCTCCTTGTTCACCTGATCTGAACCCCATTGAGAACCTGTGGTCCATCATCAAATGTGCGATTTACAAGGAGGGAAAACAGTACACCTCTCTGAACAGTGTCTGGGAGGCTGTGGTTGCTGCTGCACGCAATGTTGATGGTGAACAGATCAAAACACTGACAGAATCCATGGATGGCAGGCTTTTGAGTGTCCTTGCAAAGAAAGGTGGCTATATTGGTCACTGATTTGTTTTTGTTTGGTTTTTGGTATTCACTGGTAAAATTGGTATTGGTTTCACTGGTAAAAATAAATAATTGAAATGGGTATAAATTAGTTTTTTGTTAAGTTGCCTAATAATTATGCACAGTAATAGTCACCTGCACACACAGATATCCCCCTAAAATAGCTAAAACTAAAAACTACTTAGAATATTGATACAAAAATATTCAGCTTTGATATTAATGAGTTTGTGTTCAGTGAGAACATGGTTGTTGTTCAATAATAAAATTAATCCTCAAAAATACAACTTGCCTAATAATTCTGCACTCCCTGTATAGTCCTTCTGCAGTACTAATTGAGCCAAAATTGCTGTTTGAGAATAGTTTGAATGCTTAAAACAAACAAATTCAGTTTTTGATAGATCTACTGAACCAATAGTCTCAGCCTTGGATGACATGGCCATGGACCGTTGAACATCTGAACATCTAATGCATATGGTAGACAAAATTGGAAATACTTCAGGAGTTTTGAAGTTATCATTTGATTGGTTGAATTCTGCAGGATTTCCAAGAGATGTGTGTCTTGTTCTTTAATGGTCTGCTTGGAAACAAAGTGATGTCTAACCCCTTCATCTTGTTTACAAACTGTGACAAAGAGCGCTTATCAGGAGCAAATATACACTATACTTAAAATCCAGTCTGCTAATGTAGGGACATCGTGGATAAATTTCCACTACCTAAAAATTATGCGGAACAAAATGTACTGTGATTGGTTGCTTTACATGTCAGTCAAAAGACCCCTGGGCAGTCTTTGGCCAATGAAAGCTGCTATGGAATCCAGACCTTCTGCCGTCAGTCTGAAGGTCTGGCTATATGAAACTACCAAACCAGTGTATATTGACTGTAAAGTTTGTATTTTAATAGCATTATAAAAGCTAACATAAGAAAGACAGAGTTTAAAGTTCACAGTATTTCACAAAGAGTGTGTACTATACACTCAGACCTTATTAGAAGGGGAAGGCCGTCCATTATATGCAAGAGTGCTACCTTTAGACATTTGAAAGGCAGTTTGATCATTAAACTGAGAAAAAAAAGGTGTAATAAATAGAGAGCAGGTGTCTTATCCTGTAAGAACTTGTCTGCATCTGTCACTGTCAGCAACGCACTTTGAAAATGACAAACTAATTAAGCTACTGGTAGTGATATTGACATGAACATCAATTTCTCTACCACCAAGCTTTTGCTATTCTACAGAATAAACCCTGATATGAACATATGTTTTCAAAAACTTCTATACAGTTTTTCCCCTCCTGAAACTTAAACAGGTCATGGGTTTGTTTCAGAATTGATACAGAAGCAGACAAAGGCCATTAAGCACATCCTGCCCCAGCGGCCTTAGCCCCTCCATCTGCTGCAGTACCTGTGCCTGCTTGTCGCCGAGGGCGGACCCCTGTAGCTTCATCCTCCAGCCCCTGTCTGGCCGGCTAAGTGACAGGCCAAGCAGCATCTTGAGATGGGCAACCGAGAGATGGAGGGAACAGTTCTGCAGGATACGGTTGCAACACCGCTCCCCTCCCCTCGGAGGAGGGCCGTGTGGATCAACTTTTCGTTTGAATTTATTTATGTTCCTCCGCTGGCTCTACAACCAGCTGTACCCAAAATAAATGTTTGGTTTATTAAGGTTAATTCAGGGTCCGGTTCGATACTTACTTATCTCACGTACCCTCTGCCCAACTCTGGAGCCAAGTAGTGTCACAACACATGCTCAGAACCAACTCCCAATCCACCCCACTCGCAGTCCTACTGGTGAAGGATGCTATCGAGCTAATCCATCCAGCCGATATGAAGTCAGGGTTCTACACACTGGGCTACAACCAATCTTGAACCTGCGAATTATTAATCGGGCCCTAAAAATGTTTTTAACGCATATCCCTCCCCAAGATTATTTTGCAGCAGTCGACCTGAAGGATGCGCACTTTCATGTCTCGATACTCCCTCGACACAAACCATTTTTACGCTTTGTGTTTGATGTGTTTCTTTTCTTTGGGCTGTCCCTGTTGACCCGTGTCTTTAAGAAGGTCGTGGATGCGGCCCTTGTTCCCATGACAACAGGGTGTCCGCATTCTCAACTACCTCAATGACTGGCTCATTTTCGCACACTCACGAGAGCAGTTGTGCAGACACAATCTTGTGCTCCTGCACCTCAACTAATTGGGGCTTCGGGTCAACTGGGAAAAGAGCAAACTCTCCCCTGTGCAGAGGATGTCTTTTCTCAGCATGAAGACGGACTCAGTCAACCTCAATCAGTGCTGAACTGCTTGAACTCCCTCAATGGCAGGACAAACTTTTTCAGAGGCTCCTGGGGTAAATGGCATTTGCAGCCTCAGTAGCGCTGCTCAGATTGCTACATATGACGCCACTTCAGCACTGGCTTCACGGCAAGATGAGTCCCAAGATGGGTGTGGCAACGCAGCATACACCAGGTGACAATCACCCTGTCCTGCTTCCAAACCTTCATCCCGTGGTCGAACTTTGCATTTCTATGGGTAGGTGTTCCCCAAGAACAGGTGTCCATTCATGCGTTTGTCTCAACAGAAGCCTCTTCCACCGTCTGGGGCACCACTTACAATGGGCATGCAGCCGTCTGCATTGGCATATCAATTGCCTTGAGTTACTACCAGTATATTTTACAACCACCATCTGATCTACTGAACCAATAGTCGTTCTGATGTCGCTTCGTGCCATTCGTGCCCGGGCAAGCTCAATCATTCAGCCAACGAGTTCTCATGAAAGTCTCCATGTCTGGGGTAATGATAGGTCTTGGAGTATTAGTAGGGACCTCAGGAACATAAAACAGGCTAGAGTTTCCAATTATCTTGAGAAATGAAATGGCCAGAAGAAAGATAGTTATGAAAATCAAGAAATTTCTCAAGCACCTCCTCTATGGGCTTGAATTGAGTGAAGGCCGATACCCTCGTGCAGGCCAGTGGCCTCAGCCGCATAGTTCCACGAAGGAAACGAGTGATTAGTGGGTGTCTCCCCAAAGAAACTCCAAACGGAGGAGTGTGGTAAGCTGCTAAGGCCGCCACGTTCACCTTCAGAGTTATTATTTATATGATGAAGTTCTGTTGCTCGGTTGGCTATAAAATTTAATTCAGAAATGGAATGAGCCACAACCTACACAAGCTCCTCAACTGGACACTAACAACCTCCACTTTTATTCATTGTAGTATTAGGATTTTGGAAGCTATAGTGCCAGTGACTCATCCGAAGTGGAAGTAACCGCACCGTGTGCTTCCAACCCTGAGATAAGGCACAAGACCTAGCAGGTAAGGGCTGAGATCTCTCTGCTAGATCCGTTAGCGAACCCCGTGACCTGATTCACCACCCTGCTTTGTGGTGCCCTCCTCAAAGAGCGCCCAGCGGAAGCATGACATTCTTCTTTACAATGTGTTCATACAGTTTATTTTAAAACGCCTGTCTAACAGGGATTCTCTATCTGAGACAGACAACACATCAGGACACACGATTTACACAATGCGCTTGCTGAAGCAGCAGAAGCTAGCACGCTGTGTTTTCAGGTTTGCTTTAAAGTTTCCTGGTCAATGACGTCACACGCCTATGATGGTCCATCACACCATTAGACTGATTTCACAATCACACCATTAGACTGATTTGAGGCGTTTCCACAGGGCTTTGATGCAGCGTGAGTTCCCTTGAAAGGGAATTTGCATTAACACATTCTGTAAACTCCAATCCTCAAGGGACACATAAAGGTTGAGAAAACACACTGTCAGGGGGAGACACTGTTTACGTCCAAACATAAATTGATTCATTCACCATCTCTTGACACCCAGAATATTAGCAAATGCAGTGATGTGATCCACCAAGACACAGGGGCGCAGTAGGTCCTCAGTCCTTCTGTAGCAGACACAATTCCTCTTACTGTAGACATCTTCCTGACAACAGTACTTACGTGGATTCCTGTGCCGTACTGAAAAATGCAATCATCTCTGTCCAGACTTTATTGTCTGAGGGGATGAAAAGCTCTTCCCAACATCTGACCGTTATCTCAGAATGACGTTAAACAAGGTCATCTTCTATCTTGTAAGATGGATGGGGTTATTATTAAATATCTTTGCAGGCTAATGCAGGATGCCTGTCTGCACAGAGTGGCATTAAAGTTTAATGCATGAGGTGTTCACACACAAAGAGGCAAAAAGATAAAAGTAAACCAAGAATATTTTGGGAAGATGAATCACCTTCATCTGCTATTTGACACAAGATTACTCATGGAATATTTACAAAACTCAACTATTTTTTGTTTGCTAGGCAGTATCCTGGCAATCTGCATCTGCTAGTCTCCTCGCCTGCTTCAGTACAACGCACACAATTTTTTATGCTGTTCACTAATATAAGTGGAAAATGAAGCACACTCTAAATCCTTTTTAATTGGTTCTTTGATTCCACAGAGTCCTGATAACGATGGGTCAACAGGCACAGGGAAGATTTTTTCCCCCTGCTGAGAAGCTGTTGTTTCAGGTTAGACTTCTTTTATTTTCCTTCTTTTGCCTAATATAATTTCTTTCATTCCTGTTTTTAGTTTTCACCCTTGCACAGCCATAACAATAAATGGCAGGAGGGCCAGTGTCAAACAGAAGCTTATCAGTCTAAAACACATTTCTTTTATCATCAACTTTTCTGCCCTCCTTAAATTGGAATGCCCTTATTTTTTGTGTTCGTAAGATGTGTAATTTTGTTTTTCAGCACCCCGGCCAATGAATATTTAATTAAGGAGCAAGTGGTCCTTGTTCTAACTGATTTGTATGTGTTTGCTGTTCTGGCGGTCAAGTCAGACTAATCTGCATAGCCATTACTTCAATGCTAAATTATGAAATTAATTTAATCATTTGAAAAGAAAAGAAAAGAAAAGGAAAAAGAAAGGCACATTAATTAAGAGTTATATTTTATAAAATAGTTTAAAGTCTTGCAGCACACAAGCTGTGATAAGCAATCTCTTTATTAATTGCAGTTGCTTTATTCTGGACAGTTAAATGAGCCTATACCAATAAACAATGAAAAATAGGTGTGGGCCAAAAATTTTCATGGTGGTTAGGATTTATTTGACTTATTTTTTTGCATGTTGGTAATTCTATAAATTACCAGGCTGTTTAAAGATGTGTTCCATTTCAATCAGTGACATTCAACGTTATATCAGAATGAATTGGAATCTGCTGTGCACACTGCCCCATGAAGCGGCTATGTAAGGAAAAGTACATGCAATCTTACATTCAACTTTTTGCTTCGGAACCGAGTGTTTGTCCTGATGAATAATTATCTGCAACAAGATGGTCTAAAATTTTGACAAAGTGACGCTTAACAGATACACCGTGACCAATCAAAAACCAAGGTCAAAATTCAATGACATTCTATATTTCCGAATTCGAAATAAAAAGAGAGGCAGGAGGGGAAACACCAGACCTTCTTTGTGGAATTTAAATTTCCCACACACCAGTTCATGGCGCTTCAAATACTACATACATTTCAAAGATTTCTTTGAACTACCAATGAATCACTAATGCATATAATCTAATCACACATTCATATATTTTTGGGTTCAGGAAGATTTTTTTTAAATAAATTAATACATACAATATATCAAAAGCCACAGTTAATACACTTAATCTTACAAAAAAAATCAATTTAAAATAAATCCTGTTCTTTCGAAATTTCTTTTCATCATAAAATTCATAAAAACATGTTTTACACGAAAATTACAGCACAAAACATTGATAATAAAAATAAAAATAGTCTTAACACCAAATAAAAATGACTTCTGAAGGATCTTGTGACTGGAGACTGGAGTAATGATGCTGAATTTTTTTATAGCTTTTCCATCAAAGGAATAAATTACATTTTAAATTTTAAAATACACAGCTCAAAAAAATTAAGGGAACACTTAAATCACACATTCAAATCTGATTAAATTTGAAAAGTATAAATTCAATTTTTATTTAAACACATTCTATAATTTGTTAAGAATAAAATTATGTGACAACAGTTCATCACAGCATAATGGTCCCCACAGCAAATGTCCTCCTAAACCTGGATCAGGGCATCGGTGAGCTTCTGGACAGTCTGTTACTTGGCGGCTTCGGATGCTTAGATATGTAATGTCCCAGAGGTTCTCAATTGGATTCAGGTCTGGGGAATGCGAGGATCACCTGATCTCCCTCATTTACTGCCTTGTTTGTTCCCTATTTATTCTCCCTGTGTTTGCCGTCCTGTATCGTTGTCGTATGTTTGCTTCATATTTTCCTTTTGCTGTAAGTCAAGTCAAGTCAAGTCACCTGACTGTGACAGCACGTATGGATGTACCATCCTGGATGAGCAGGACAGCCTGTGAAACTTGATTGGGTTGCAAGTATTGCCTCATTCTACAGACAGTGACAAGGACCCTAACAAAACACAAAACTAAAGATAAATTGACTAAGGCTCCCACCAGCGAAATCATTCCCTTTTTGGGGATTGTCTTGATGTTGTATATCCAGTGCACCTGTTGTCACTTTAATTTGCACCAAAGCAGGTGAAACTGATTCACAATCACTTGTGCTTCCTAATTGGACAGACTGTTATCCCTGTAAGTTTAATTGACTTTGATTGATTTTTGACTTTTTTTAGCAATATACAGTGGAGTTCGGTTATGTTGCAAAAAAGGCCTCGGGGGTTGCAAAAAAGCATTGAGACCGTTTAGTGAGATAATCCATATAACATATATAACATATATTAACATATATTTTCCCACATATAACCCGCAGACGCAAATAATCCGCATGCTCATATAGCTAACGGGTTTTGGGTTTTGTGTAAAAAATCATTGGCATAACCCACACCCATAGATTGATGAACTTTTTTGTGTAAGATCACATTTCGAATTTCAAATGTTGCTCACATGACTTCAATCATCCATAACTGTTCAGGCTTGGTACACGGTGCTTGTGCACGAAATTCACACAATAAAAAAAAAAAAAAACACAATTCAGAATCAGAAGAAAAAGACAAGGCAGTCTCTCTCGCTGCGCCTTATGAGAAGCGTCTTATGAGATGAGAAGAGCCCATCCTCATGGCAGCACAACCAATCACGTCTTCTTGCATGATTGACAGGTCAGACAGCCTATCAGCACCACCTGTCAGAGTGATAGTGGAAGTGAAGTGCCAGCTGTCAGCTGTCAGAGCGCCAAAGACAACAACCCTTGCAAGAAAGAAAAATGAAAATGTATTGATGTACATAATGTGAGTTATTAAATGAGAATGTACATGCTCGAGTTTTTGGTGTCTTTTTACACAACAGAGTTGCCTCGATTTGTTTGATGAAGCAATCAGCATTCATCTAAAAAAATGTACATACACTGTAGGACTACTGTGTAAATGTTTGCTAACAACAAAAGGCATATATAAAACCACCACAAAAAAAACACCTTCGATTCTTGATACAAACCTTTAATTATATTCTCCAACAATGCAAGCACAAATATTGCTCACAAAATCACAAAAAAACGTGCAGGATGATACAGCGTGTTATCCCTCAGACGAGATCAACAACAGGGAGTGAGCGGACCGCGATCCACGTGCAAGGCAAACTCAGCGCATGCGCAGTGAAGTAGGTACAGAAATTAGTCACGAAATAACCATGTGAAGTGGTGACTGTCCCTGTTTCATGCTCGAGATATTAGATTTCAGCAACATTAACGAATCAACATTAAAGAATGGAAAATACTAAGACAAATAGAGTGTTTGGCGGTTCCACTTCAAAAACGTCAACATAATAGGATTGGCGAGTTAACCATGATTCGAGATTAGTGAACTCCACTGTATATTCAAATAAAACCGTTTAAACTGTAATAATATTCCACAATATTACTGTTTTTACAGTATTTTTTATCCAATAAATGCAGCCTTGGTAAATGCTACCTTATCAACATGTAATAATGTATATTGCATGTTGACAGATGAAACACAGCAAAATCAACAAAAAACTAGACCTTGGATGTCAAAGCTTATAATACATTTATGAATGTTTAAATAGAACGGTTTTATAAACAAACCATAAAACAAATTATTACAAATGATTAAATTATTAAAATAATGTTACAAGGCACAGTAATAGCATTATAACAAATTTGCTATCTAATTCTTTTTAGGAGGCACATCACTTACTATTTTAGATGGGTTTATGTTGCTTTATAGCCTTTATCAGGTGGCCTGTTTATGGTTATGCTTTTAATAAGATAAAACAAGAATGAGAGTAATAACTCTAAAAGCAAACGATGTCTAAAATAAGCAGGAACAGTCATAAAATTGAGACATTTCCATCAATACAATTGATTTTATAGGAAAAGCTCAGCGTTTATTCTGGCCTCCCCCCACCTGCCGCATTAGGTTCAGTAATATCCACTGATGGATTCGTTATAGCTTGTTTTCCTCGTCGTGTTGAGCATACAGCAGGTAATTAGTTTACTGAAACTAATGTCTTGTGTTACAACTGCACCAAAGTGTTTCATACTGACAAAAACCATGGATTCATTTAGTTTTTTAACTACTGGCACATTATACTAAATTAGTTTACCACTTGTTTTGTTCTACTTTTTCTTTTGTCACTCTCCACCAATATAAGTTTATGCACATTTTGATGTATATGCACAGCTTTGTTGTTAAAACTTTGCCTATTCACATAACACATTGGCTTTCCTTCTCTTAAATGAAGCGTGACAGTCAAGTAATGTGCAAATAATGTTCTCTTAGGTATTAAAAACTCAAATTATTTTGCTGCTGATGGAAAGGAATAAGCTTTTTAGCCATAATTTAAATAACAATAAACAGACTTACACATTTAAATTATTCAATGGCATGCAATTTAATTATGAAAATGATTTTAAGGAATCCACATGAATGGCTTGACAAAATTATGATTGCAGGCTTTGGGTTAGTGTGTCTGTGAGAAAATAAGTAATAAAACGTTCAATCACAAAGGCGTTGATGGCGATGAGTGCTCTTATACACATCACCACAGAGTTGGTAGAGTTGCTGTAAAATGAAGCAAACAAACCCCATTGTTTATTAGAACAATAATAATAAATTAAAGCAAACAAATTTAATGGTGTGACAAAATTAACCTGAATACATTTTTCTCATGGTCAAACAAACTTAGTTTTCATTAATTATTTTAAATGGACAATAATTTACTAATGTCTAACAATGTGCCCTAATGACAAACAATGTGCCCTAATTTTCTATTCAATCTGCATTATTGTATATCTTACCAGATGGGATTAATACTGCCCAAATTACTGTGGCCCTATGGGACTGAACTCAGCAACATTAGTGATGCTAACAAACAATGACAACACATCAGCAGTAACCCAAAAAGAATATCAACTAAAATTAAACATTTCTGAAAAATATAATTTCTGCATTTCACATTCAACTACGAATGCTTATCATAGTGCAGAATTGGCTGACAACAAATCACCACAGGAGTGCAATGCAAGCAGGATCTTTCCGGTTGACATGTCAGTGTATTGACAATGACTGTATTGTTTTGAAAAAGCAATTTCCTGTAAAAATGTCCATTTCTAAGGTTTTCGGTTATCTAGATGACTCTGGTTGGTCTACACTAAATGCCCTGATATGATTCATGGCTAAGTTCTTTTTTGTTCTTCACATAGGAGTAAAAAGAAGTTTGAAATACATGATAGACTACTAGTGAACATCCCAATGCTTTTAGATGAATATGTATATATGTTCTGCACGCTTTCCTCTTAATAACAAAATAAACATAATGAAAATGACAGCAGTGAGAAAACAGCAGTTAAAAAAGCATCCGATCTGTAACACTTATTCCTGTCTGTCTGGGTCTTCTTTGTCACTTCCTGTCAGTCTTGTCATTGTTTCACTTCCTGTCTATCGTGTCATTGTTTGACTCCCTGCACCTGTCATGTAATCACATAATTGTTAGTCTCCCAGGTGTTCGTCATTTCCCTTGTATATAAATCACTCTTGCATTTCCTTTGTGTTTGTCAGTTGTTAATGAAGGAATGTCTATGTTAATCGTGTGGATGTTGCCTGTTCTCCTACCATGGTTCTTGTTTACAGTTTTATTTTAGTTCAATTTATGCACAGATGTGCTGCTTTGATTTTGTATTTAAAGTGTTTTGTTTTTGTGTAACGCCATGCCTCGCCACACCACCGGGGGGAGCCCATGTTCATGGTCTGTCTGCTACCGCTCCCTCTCGACCACTTCCTGTTTGAGGACTATAAGTGCAAGGATCACTCATGGACTTTGCGACGTATTGACTGGTCTGCCCGCCACTTCATGGGCAGAGCCGCTTTACTAGCCATGTTGTCTTGTCTCATTGTTATGTCTAGTCATGTTAATGCTATTCTTGGTTTCTTGCTTAGTCATGTTTTGTGCTTAGTTCCATGTCATTTAATGTTGAACGGTTTTGTCTATGGGATTACCATAACCTTGCTGGTAGCACAGCCCTACTACGCCGTAGCTAGTACCGCTAGTGGTATTGCCAGCAACCTGATTGGTAGCATAGCCTACTGGACCATGTTTTTTGTCATGTTGAGCTTATGCCATTCCATGTCAAGCTATGCCATGTCTAGCTATGTCATGTTTCATTGTTACTTTATCATGCCTTGTTTTTACCATGCCATGCCTTGTTGTTCATTTTGTTACCATGCCAAGTCTAGTCTAGTCCATGACTTATTCTATGTCTGTTTCATGTTTGGACTGATCCTTTGTTGCTGACCTAATGCCTGGTATATGGTTTCTGATCTGGATTGTCCCTAAAATAAACTGCACTTGGATTCTACTCGGCTTAACGCCTCCATTCATTACATTTTGTTTATATTAAAGTGAGGAGACAGACGTCTGTTTCAGTCACCGGGTCTGTTTCAACTAGATTTACAACTTCATTTTCTACTAAAAAACACTGCTCTTGCCACAGCTGTATTGTCTATTCACTTCCTGTTCCCTTCCATGTACATCCAGTGTCATTTCCTTCTCCTGTCATGTCAATCCCTTCCTCATCATCCTCCAGCATCACACAAAACAGAACAATCGACTGGGATGGTCAACCCAGAAAGACTTCCCTTGGTGCGAGATGGAGATGTATTACACCAACTACATCAGTATCATTGCCCGGAGGGACTCAGATTTCTGCCGGTACTCCTAGGACTTCAGCAACTCGCCCCACTCACATCGTTCAACGACGCAACGCTGAATTCACTGTACTGGATCAGGCGAACTATGTACAACCAAGAGACCGTGGAGAGCATCTACCCCCAATCCAGACAGCAAAGCCAGCCAGTCACATTTCCAGTGCTTAATGCACGTGATTCTGCGCCAACACCCGCTCCTCGCCAGTCTTCACCAGTGCCTGCGGGACCACAGCCTGGACAAGCATCAGCCGCTCATCAGCTTGTGTTAGCGCCCACTGCTCTCCAATCCACTCCAGCGCTCTTTGTCAGCCAGCACCTGCGCCTTCGTCCTCTGCGTCAGCAGCTTCCCAATCTGCACCAGCGAGAGAACCCGAGCTCCCTGAATCCAAGATTCATGAACTGTGCCCAAAACCCGAGGTCCTAGCCCCCATATACCACCCTCTGCCCTTATACCACTCAAGCCTCTCCCAACAGCAACCCGGGGAGTTCTCACAATAAAATTTTTTTGGGGGGGGCTATAACCACACCTCAAAGGTGGGTTGGTCAAAGGAGACGGAGCCCCCTGGGAATACTATGTCCTCAGTGCCATCATGGAAGGATCCGCCACCCTGGACTCCCATGCTAACAGCTCCAACATGGAAGGCTGCGCGCCCTGGCTCCCCCTGCTCCCGGCACCACCCTGGAGACCACCCTGACTCTGTGCATCCCGGTCTCCAGGGTGTCCTCCCTACCGCTCCGGTTTAGTCTGTTGTCCTGTATGGTCCTCCTCTTGTTCCCCCTCCTGTGTTTCTTTCCATGCCCTTCCTGTACCTGTCTTATCAAATCACAAATCTTGTTAATCTTGTCAGGTGTTACCCATCTCATCATGTATAAAAACCTCTTGTGTTCCCATCTCTTTGTCGATCATTGAAGTTATGTTCCTACGTGTGGATGTATCTCCGTGTCACCAAGTTGTTCTGTGTTTATGAAAGTTATGCACAAGTGTGCTGTTTACTTTGTATATTGAAAGTGTTTCAGCTCTGTTCCGTAAAAGTCATGTTTGTTTGCAATTCCTGTTCTCCGATTTTTTTCCTCCCGCATCGCATCACAGCTAACACCCATGTCTTTGTCAGTTGTTGCTGATGTTTTGTTGGATGTTCCCCTGTTTCTCTGTGTTTTCCAGTTTTGATCCAGTTTCAGTCAAAGTGTGCTCTTTTGTTTTATATTTAAGTTCTTTAATTTAAGTTCTGTAAATAAAAGTTCCCCAGCATCAACAAATAATAGTAATAGTTCGATACACACACCCAGCCACACACACACACACACACACACACATATGTATACATATATATGTATATATGTATGTGTGTGTGTGTGTATGTATATATATATATATATATATATATATATAAAAATATATATAGATAGTATATATAATATTCAGCAAGGGATAAGGTGTTGATTTCTGAAATGCTTGAATTGCTTGAAATGTTGTTGTTGTTATTTTTTCTTAATTAAGTTAATGCTACTTTCTGTCACAGCGCCAGCATAAACCTCTTAAAAATTCTCTCAATTTTTAATTCAGTCCATTTAGCCTCAGCACTGTTGATCACAGCAGAGGTCTGAGGGAAAGTGTCCATAAAAGCTCACATATTAATAGCAGCAGTGCACTTTAAACATGTCTCCCCTCATTATCTCCTGCCATTATCCCCCATCAGTGTGTCAACAAGAAGGACAAGCAGCTCTAAGTCTCTGTCCACCGGTTGCTGGATCTTGCAGTACACTTATGCTTATTCTCGCCCACTGTCTCCAGGAGAGCTGTTCCAAAAAACATTAGCCAAGTTGATAACTGCGAGTTTGGTACAGATGCTGATAGTTCACAGACTTTTGTGTCATGCTTTGACCTTTACATTTTTACATACATTTCGACATTAATGACAGATCCAACTTTAACCCCAGCACTTTTATCCCTAAATTTGGTACATTTAGCTTCTCATGCCAGTTGCAGAAAATTCAAAAAGTCAATAAAAATGCAATTTACTGTGTGAAATTGGTTTATGGCCCCATGAAGGTTGGACATTGTGTAGTCAAAGCTACCAGTGGGCAAATTACACTATAGTTTGGATTTAAGATGCTGTGTTAGAAGGTCACAGCCTCAATATTCTCAAAGTGAGAGTTTTTCATTATTAGTCATACTCATGCACTTTTTATTCATCTTTTAGAAAATTTAACTACATTATCATAGCACACTTCAGCTCTAAGGTATATAGCCCAAGGTTTTTTATACAAAACATTTTCTGCTTTAAAAGGTGTTCAACCATAACCAAAGTCATACTCAAAAGAAAATACCAGATATTCATGAGACCAGCTAAACAATCAATAGTAATAACAATGAGGCTCTTCGAAAACACAATTACGTTTAACTACCTTATTTGTTCTCCATTTTGTGTTACGGTTCCCAATCACAATTGTGCTGATGCTATTACTAAAGAGAAATATGCCTCTGTAGAAAATGTAGTTATTTCATTCAGTGTTGAATTAGCTCATTTCAGTCCTTGGAGCTCTGGAGAGTCTAGATCTATTAACGGCCATATCACCATGTTAAGACACTGAAACTCATCATTAACGGTGATAAGAACACATCAGTCTCAATTAAACCTCCTTTTATTGTGTTTTAACCTCCTTGTCTCTTTGAAGATTAAATGTCCACTGAGCAACAGAAAAATCTAGCAAAATTTAAAATCTCACATTTGCATTGTGGCTCTCCCAGTTCACCCCCAACACATGTGAAGTAAGCCCCAAACCCTTTCTGTTGACACTTTAATTACAGCTGTGTGATGAAGTGCAGTTCGGAGACTAAAATTTGTAGCCTATTGTTTTGAAACTGCTTTTGAAATCCCACGACTGGGATCCATTTCTATTTGGCTCTGTGGATGTCTCTCAAACAAAGATGACTCCCTGAAGCTTGCAGCTCATGAGTGATTAGCACAATTAATGAAACTATCAATATGGCCATTTGGTGTTACCAATGGCAACATGAGAAGTAAAATTAGGGGGAGAAAAACAAATCAGGCTCAAACTGCAGTGCCATGAGCTGCACTACTATGTAAAATCATGCTTTTACTGTACATAACATCTGTACTGGGGTACAACAGCTGGAGCAATACAATTTAAAGGCCAACTTTGGACAATCTACTCCTAAAATGTGCACATTAGTACCTTGTAGTAATAAAATGTCCTTTTAAGGCACTACTATGAACAATTTGTCAAGTTAGAAGGTTGTGTAACTCTACTGTCCAAAGAAATTAAAACCAATGAGGATAATGGCGAAGAAAGGTGTCAAACTTTTTTAAATAAATTTCCGAATTTTTTATTATATTATCCAGATTGAACTTAAGCAGGTTGATTTTTATCTTTGTAAAAACTGGTGTATAAAGGCCAGGGGCAAGTTGCAAGGTGCATAATAGGCATGGCGCAGGAATCATTATTACCAGAGAGCAAGAGAAGCAGCGCAGTAAAAGATCTTTGGATTTTCCCTTGACTTTAAAAAGTATACTTAGTTATAACTATAAAACAAAAACAAGTTTTGTTTCAAGGAAAGGATAGGGTCCAGAGCACAACTGACAAATATATTTTCTTGTAAATTAAGTGTTTTTCATATAAAAACAGTTTATATGCACGGGTGCACATAACTGGTACGCAGGTACGCATGCGCAACAAAAATCATAAATGCGTAGGCCCACTTGAGTCACTAAGCGCCTTTGCGTACTTAACCGATCTTCTCATCTCATCGTACACAACCTTACAGTAAGAGATGTCCAAAAAGCAACAGACATTAAGCAGCTTTTTTGGCGTTTCACCACCTTCAAAGAAACGCCAACTAGAGCCTGAGCCGAAAAGTTAACGATGAGCGCACTGAAGTGCATATCATTCACGTGAAGGGGGCACGCGGATCATGCAGAGCATCGCTCACGCCAGGGGTCGGAAACCTATTGCTCGCAAGCCATATAAGGCTCTTTTGACGCCGCCCCCCGTCGACAGATCGATTGCTCCGCTACTTCCGCGTTCGCGAAGGACAGGTAGATCGCGCCGCAGAGGACAGTGGAGGCGACAGTGAAGAGGACAGTGAGAAAGACTGCACATATGAAGACAATGCTACATATGTGAGTACCAAACACAATCTCCTGGTACTCACCTGAGTAACTCACTGAAAAAGTTATGTGCACCCCTGTTTATATGTATGCCTGTAGTCAAAGCACAATCTCTAAATACATATGCAGGCTAATGTCACCCTTGGTCCTGGCTTTCTGTGTCTTCTTTGTCACTTCTCTGTCAGTAAGGTCATGTCTATCCTGTCAACACTTCCTGTTCACTTTTGGGCCCTTCTAGATCCTTCCACACCTGTCTTGTATCAATTATCTCGTCAGTGTCCTCAGGTGTGTTTCACGTCTTTGTCTTTATAAGCCCTCGTGTTTCCTGGTCTTTGTCAGTTGTTGTTACCTCATTGTGGCAGGCGGAGCGTGGTCTAGAGGCTGCTGCAGGGGGAGGAGGAGTCTTGGGAGGGCTAATGGTTATGGAAACATGCCTCCGTTAACGAGATCTAACAGGTGTAATCATTTTGCAGTGACTCGAGAGATGGGATAAAAGCCGGGCCCAGAGAGAGAGAAGTGTGCGATCGTGGCAACACACCAGAGACTGCTGAAAAGCCTTTGCTTGAGTTTTGTTTGCATTTGATGCTGTTTTGAGTTTTTGCTGTTAGCCCAATAAAAAACGCCTAAATCCTCTGCAGTCTAATTGTGATCCTGAATCGGCGATTGAAAAGTCGTCACAGTCATGATCCTGTAATCTGCCGCTGTAATTCTTGTAATCTCCAAGTGTTTCTAGTTTCCAGTTTCCATCACATGCCGTTTAAGTTATATTTAAAGTGTTTTGTTTCTCGAGTTTGAATAAAGAGAGTTTCGGTTTTGGAATCTGTTCTCCTCGTGCTCCTTGCTCCGCATCGTACACGTTCCTTAAGTGTAACAGCTACACGACAGCGCATACAAATCAACCCATATACTCAGATGATTAAAGATTTACTGTATCTCACGCAGAGAAGACTGACCATTCAATGTCTACTGAAACAAATCCATTATCCAATTTCACATGACTAAAATAATACAGTATCTAAAACGTTGCAAGCTTTTTTAAAACATCTACTGATAATTTCATAATCTTTTAGACTATGCCATAGTAATAGTTTGGTTCATCAGAACATCATATAAAATCTGAATTTTAATCCTTTCAGTTTTTCTGTGAGCTTGACATTTGTTTCATCCAACAAGTTTTGTGTGAAAATAGTTGAGAGGAAATAGATTATATGCACACAGCAACTTGGTTATTGTTACATTTATAAATGGTCTGTTCTCTCCATTAAGAACATCAAGAGAACTGAATGGTGTAGAGAGAGAGCAAAAGAAGGACACAAAGAGTCAGGCTGGCTTGGAAGATGGGGGAGAGATGGCAGCCAGCCAGTGTCTGCTGTTCAGTTAAATTGATCAAGGTAAGGGGAGCTGGGTTCAGAATAATTGAATTAAGGCTGACAGAAGCGCTGACCAAAATCCTCAGACACAGGTGATACTACAAGGTCATATGATGCAGGGTATAGACCATCACAAATGGTGAAAAATAATGACAAGGGGAAATGAATGACAGTATTGGATTTTGTCTAATAGTTCCCTTGATTGCAGTGCTCTTGGGTCACTGGATTAGCCACAATTATATAATAAGTAGTTATAATGGGTGAAAAATATATAGCGGGACACTCAAGCTTAATCATCCATCATTATGTATTATATGCTTCTATTACTATAAATCTGCATTAACTTCATCTGAAATTAGTTTGCAATGACATTAATGTGTTCATTTGAATCATGTTTTAAAACAAAGCCAGGGACAAAGTACCAGAAGGTGCGTCACTTTATATGTACCAACTAACGTTTTACTTTTAACAAACGTATAATCATCTCCAGTCTATGTGTGAAAGAATTTAATCATCAACAACAAATATTAAATATCACCAAAGAAGCAAAAACAATGTTAGTGTAAAAATCTCCCATGGACTGCTGTAGGCAAGAAGTAAAAATATTTGGTACTTATTAAGTTGTTTTATTTCATGAAAAGAGGACTGAATGCATAAAAACGAATGAGAGAATGTGAAAAAACAACTTAATCACGATTTTTTTAATCTATTGTAGTCATTTTTGACAGCCCAAATTTATTGAGAAAAAATGATTTTGTACCTCTTTTATAAATGCAGCAAATAGTCTGAAGTGGCAAAATTGACTCTCAGTCTTGTATGTGACAGAACGTCACTGCAATAACTCCTTGCTAGACAGGTTTTTCCTTTTTCTGCTCCTCACGCACACAGATAATGCTCTCCGCAGGTACTCTGTCTCATCATGGCCAATTGTTTCCCCCTGTGAGTGCTTTATCTAAGCTGGTCTGAGACTGTTCAGCCTCATTGAACATCAATGGCCCTCCTCTTCATCCCCTCTTACCGAGCCATCAGCGCCAACATCCCTTGGCATCAAGGCTGTAACAAAGGCAGGGATTCTGCTGCACAACAGGATATGGAGGAAAAATGGGGGAACAGATGAACAGAGAAACCGCAGACAAAATGAGGGAACAAGGTAGATTTGATAGAAGCAGAGTGGGAGATTTTTACGAGTCATTCCTATGAGGGGAGATATAAATTGTGACTTCTTAAACTAGACGTGTTCAAATATGAAAGCCAATTTAAGTTGTACAGAATAGTAAACAATATTTTAATGCTCTAAATCCAAACAGATATTCTGGCAAAACAGTTCATATGAATATTCACGGAATATCCTAAACATTATGACCACCTGCCTGATATGCTGTTGGTATTCTGCATGCTGCCAAATCAGTGCCGACCCATCAAGAAGAGGACTCTACAAGACATTAAACTGGTCCGGAACATTCAACTGGGGAATTTGGAAGCTTTTCATCATGTTCCTCAAACCATTCCTGAACAATGTGTGCACTGCAGGAGGGTGCAGGAGCATTATCTTGCTGAAAGAGGTCACTTTGTACAGGGCACACCATTGTCATGAAGGGGCTGTCACAGGTACAATTAACGGAGGACTCAAAAATGCAGGAGAGGAGGATTTATTTATAATAAAATAAACATAAACTCACAAAAGAAACTGCCCTCGAGGGGGAAAACATAACAAAACAGAGTGAACTGAACAAACTAAGAACATAAACGGACATAGCAGACATCCAGGAAACCGACATGAATGACAACGACACGACAATGGAAAGCAAACACTGAGGGATGATATAGGACCCAAGAGGAAGGGTAACAAGCAGAGACAGCTGGGAATGATTAAGGGAAACAAGGTGGGTGGGGCACACACTAACAAGACGCGAACACACAGCGAATGCAGAAGCGCATCGCATGGAATGACGAGACAGCACGCAGTTAGTAAACTTGTTAACTGTGCGCGACACGAACGACATGAAGGCACGCGGACACGAGAGCATCCACTGGAAGTCATGCGCTCTCACATAGAGACGATAAGGGAGGCAGAGCTCTGTCAGTCACAACAATAAACTCATAAACTGACTTGACAGAGCCATGACAGAGGCATACCTTGGTCTGCAAAATGTTTAAGTAGGTGGCACATGTCAAATTTATGTCTACGTGTTTGACTGGACCTAGGGTTTCCCAGCAAAATATTGCCCAGAGCATCACACTCTCTCAGTATAAACAACAGCTGTGCAATTTGAAACAATCTTCAGATTTTAGCAGAAAGAGTCAATTTGACTCAAAGCGACACTTTTAAGGTGAGCGTGCATCTTTACGATGCAGCAATGATAAAAATCTATGTGACTGAATTGATACCCCTATCTTTTTCACACTTTGCAAGCAGCCCAATTGCCATATTTATCACGACGACTCAAGACACAGAAAAGTATGGAATTCAACACTTCATTGTAACATCAGGCAGAAAAAAGACGGAGGTTCCAATCCATGACAGGGTCTTCATCTGAGCCCAACGAGGTTCCAATTTGTCACAGAGATTCATAACAAAGCCTGTCTTTCTAAACACACTTTAATTTCCCAACTCCACCTGGGCCATGAGAATGCCTTTGTAAAAATGCCTTCTAGCCGTAAAGTCTGAATACATTCCAGATATGGCCAAATGCAAATCATTGCAATGCTGAAACCAAACAATGACTTGGAGCCATATGCCTGTAACATTTGTACTGATGAATTTCAATAAAGAATTAATGAAGCCCGGATCAAACCATTAAGCTGTTGCCATCTCAATTGTACTGGACTGAAATATTTTCACTTGAATCTGCTGGGATTGTTGCACCCGAATGCACTACAGGCCACCAATGAATCAGAGAATGTATTGGCAATGGCATCCAGTAACGTGCCCCCAAACACTTCCTAAAAAATATGGTACCAGGTGGACCTATTCATATAGTTGTGATTTCATGCTACCGGTGAAAACTCCATGGTTAATGACATGTCAGAATTCAGAATATTGATTCTATTGAATTGTGGATTCACTACAATAAGGATTTCAGATCCCTAAATTCAACCCGTTTTAGGTAGTTTTAAACACTGTAAAAATGTATTCAATGTTCAAATGTATTGAAGCATACATACACTGTATAATTAACAGTAAATAATCTCCTTCCTATAATTGCCCCGTCCTACAGTTAGCTATAAAAAAAAACATATCTCAAGAAGGAGCAGAATCATTAAAGGAGGAGACACCGGTGAGAGGATGAAAGAGGACCTGGTTTGAAAATTTTACTTTGTGTTTTTTGTGTTAATTGATGGTTAAATGTTCGTCAGTTCCTGCCTCCTTCTTCCCTGAACAACATACAGTGGTGTAAAAAATTGTTTGCCCCCTTCCTGATTTCTTTTTGTTACGCTTGTAGGTTCGTGTGCGATTCAGAGAATCACAAGGAGATGCAGATTCGACGCAGAACACTCTTTATTAATAAACAGAAACAAAAGACTTTAAACATAAACAGAAAAGGCACAATTGGGCAAAAACCTGGAATCCAGAAGAACGAGGAGATGAAGAACATAGAGCATCCACACACATGAAACGTCAATGTCAATAACCGACAAAGACAAAGGAATACGAGAGGGTATATATAACAAGAGGGGATCGGGAACACCTGACGAGACTTAACAAGGTAAGTGATTAACAAGGACAGGTGCTGGAAGGGCATGGAAAGATACACAGAAGGGATCAGGATGTGAACAACATGACGAGACTGTGACATTACGCCCCCTCCTGCAAGGCGTGACCTCACGCCGTATGAGGAACACCTTGCAGAGGGAGGGAAAACAGGACAAAAATGACAGACAATACAAACATGACAGACAAGAAAAGGGAAGGGGGTGGGCACCCTGGACACTGGAATATATAGAGTCAGGGTGGTCTACAGGGTGGTGCCGGAGGATCAGGAAGCCAGGGCAACACCGGAGGAACAGGGAGCCAGCCACACCCATTTGTGGTATAATGACTCTCCCCGTGGTTCGCTGAGTCTAAAAGCTTTAGGAATGGCCTTATAACCTTTTCCAGCTTGATAGATCTCAATTCTCATTTGTGCCTGAATTTCACTGGATCTCAGCAGGAGGTCTAGCTTTTGAAGATCTTTTGTTCTACTTCACTTTGACAGGCAGGTTCTATTTAAATGATTTCCTGATTGAGAACGTGTGGAAATAATCAGGCTTGGGTGTGGCTATAGTAATTAAACTCAGGTGTGATAAACCACAGTTAAATTATGTTTTAACGGAGGGGTGAGAGGGGGCAAACTTTTTTTCACACCACTGTACTTTGCTGCACTAACTAACAAAATGTGAACACTGGATAACTTTCCTGAGGTTAATGCAACGTAGCATTTACCTCAGGAAAGTTATCAAGTATTTTGTTAGTTAGTAACACTTTATTATTGACATTTGAAACACTAATTAAGTGATTCCGAGAATTATGATTAATTTTAGTGAGAGGATGGAATGATTAGACATTATATTTTCACAATAATGTCAGTTTCATTTGAGGTTCTAACCATAATTTATGCAATAAAAACTATTATGCTTTTTTACATTTTCATCTTTCTGCACTGTATAATGCTACTGTTTGAGCATGAAAAATATTTGCAAAGATAAAAGAACAAAGCCCATTCCATTCCAACTCCCTGAAACAATTGTAGTTGAGTTTTAAGTTTTCTTCCAGGAATCTACACGTCACAAAATATCCTTATTTCAATAATTCCCATTCGAGGCCTATGCATAAAAAACGGCAAAGCCTGGTTCTGTTGCATTAGTAGTGTGTTGAAACTGGTGATTAAGGTAAGTGTCGTGACATTTCCGAAACCCTCTCAAAGTGGTCGACCAATAACTGGACATTGATCCAGCCGACCAATCAGATCACATTGCAGGAGGGGCTTCAAGAACTAAACAAAGTACTACTGACTCGCTTGGAAGAGAGGTGCTGCAACAATGTTAAATATATGAAAAATTATGTTTTTTGAACAGTCGATCATGAAAATAGAGATTTTGTAAAAAGGACATATAATAACCTCTTTAAAACAAGTTCTTACCTTTAACCTGAACCCCAATACGAAAGTAGACATCTGAGCTACTGAGGTAACGCTCCACCAAAATATAGTACCACTGCTCCCAGGATGGCAGTGGGACACGCAGCTCACAGGGAATATTTTCTCTGCAGTCCATAGCACTGGAGTTATGCACCGGTGGGGCCCTCGAGCGAATCTTCAGCAGAACCGGACAGCTTTCCCCACTCCTGTTCTTTGTATTGCAGTCCACAAGCTGTACCTTCACCCGAGAGATGTAGTTTGGGATGAACACTCTGCCAGGTACAAGGAAGAGAAATGTAGAGGACATCTGCTTGAAAGCTACACTGATTGTAGAGGACATTGTCTCATGAGATACAGAAACTGCACTGAATAAAATTAGTATGCTCACGGAAAAGAATTTGAATGGGAATGTGTTTTTGTACTCTCAGGAGAACTTCACACTTCAGCACATTTCAACAAACTTGTATAAAATAGTCAAGTGATATCGCTTGGTCTTAATTTTCTACATCAATAACAACTAATCAGCAAGCTAATTCAAGTTACACTTTTCAATTGAACAGAGATGGAGAACAACTGTGAAATTAGAATAAATAATTAATGTCTACATTTTCGGCCATGACGCAACTGGCTTTGTCTATTGGTTTTTGATAATTAACAATATGAACAGCACACCAACTGCTCAATCAAACAGAACACAATTTGTTTACAGTTCCACTGGATTGCATTTGGAAAAAAGTATCTTGGAACATAAACTTGATCTTTGAAATTTGCCTTGAAATTAAAACCTTCAAAAAATTATTGCATGGTTAATTTTTTCCTTCCTCCAATTTTCTGCAGCATTGTTTTGTACTTCACAACTGATTAAATAGTATGTTCTAGTTTGAGTTATACAAATTATTATAAAAAATTAATTTAATCTTTGTCAGTCTCAATAACAAGAGCTGTGTTTAATGTTCATATTGAGCATAGTCCACTGGATTATATTACATATAAGAGGATTCCTATTTTTTCATACACATTAAGTTATTTCATGAGACAGACATCCTATATGCTATAAAATAGCATATACTAATATCCAGACATCCATTAAACAGCTAATGTTCAAGCCTCACAATATGCAATTTATGTCTTTCTGAAATGTTCTCAGGAAACCTGCTTTTAATGAAACAAAAAAGCCCATGTTCATAATGTCCAGTGCTCAAGGTCTTTTATGTGTACCTTGTTGTTTATGGATGCATTTCATCACCTCTACCTTCTCCATTTTCCTCTTTTTCATTTAGAAAGACTTTATTTGCTAATTGAGAGGAGAGCTTTAATATCTGAACCTAATGAGAGTAGAAGCCTGAAATTGAGGATAGCTTGAGAGAGGGATGTGTCTGGAATAGTAACGTGTTGTGAAGAGAAAGAGGCAGAGAGAGGTGAGAGAAATGCCTGGTGTCTGCGTTTGTGTCTCTGATAAGGAACGATGGGTAGCACAACCTTAATTTAAACCCCAAAAGTTTGGGGTCAGTAAGATTTTTGCTCACTAAAGCTGCATTTATTTGATCAAAAAAATTGTCAAATATGATTTAATTTTAAGGTAACTGTTTTCTATCTTAATATATTTTAAGATGCAATCTATTCCAGTTACAGAAAAGCTGAATTTTCAGCATCATTACTCTTCAGTGTCACATGATCCTTCAGAAATCATTCTAATTTGATAATTTGGTGGTCAGGTAACATTCCTTATTATTATCAATGTTAAAAACAAATGTGCTGCTTAATATTTTTATGAAAAATCTTTAAAATAATCTTTAAAATATTATAAATGCATTTACTGTAACTTTTGATCAATTTCATGCACCCTTGATAATAAAAATATACATTTCTTTCTGTGTGCTTGTGTGTGTGTGGTCCAGATAATCGTGATGTTATGAGGACAAAAGGCCTCCCCCCCCTCAAAGATGTCAATATCTGAAATCCTTGTCTGTTTGGGGACAATTTTTGGTTCCCATGAGAAAAACAGCTTATAAATCAGACTAAACGTTCTTTGAAAATGTAAAAATGCAGAAATGTAAATTTAGGGTTAGGGGATAGAATATACAGATTTTACAGTATAAAAATCATGTCTATAGAAATTCCCCAAAAACATGAAAACACAATAAGTGTGTGTGTGTGTGTGTGTGTGTGTGTGTGTGTGTGTGTGTGTGTGTGTGTGTGTGTGTGTGTGTGTGTGTGTGTGTGTGTGTGTGTGTGTGTGTGTGTGTGTGTGTGTGTGTGTGTGTGTGTGTGTGTGTGTGTGTGTGTGTGTGTGTGTGTGTGTGTGTGCGTGCGTGCGTGCGTGTGTGTGATTAACCTTAAAATTAGTCACTCACTTGTAGAGTACAGATCTATTGTGAAGAGGAATCATCTGGTCAATGAAGTAACCCGGATACAGCACTGAAATCCCAATGAGCCTCTGAACTATGAGCTGAGGTTGAAAGAGGTACTGACATTCCTCATGAAGACCCTGCACAAGCATAGGAAAAAATCAGAAAATGGATTAGTTTCAGTTACAGGCTAAATCCACTCAGTATCCATCTTCAAATAAACTGAGCCATGAAAAACAGTATCACAACAAAACACATACATGCATATCATGATATGGAAATGCTCGTAGAACTCCATCTGAGAGAGCCTTATGATTACTTCAAATAGAAGGAAACTGTGTATTTGCCTAGCTTCCAATGATTTGCTGTGTGATATGTCTCATACTCAACTGCACAAGAGCTCCCACCATTTATACAGTATATATATATATATATATATATATATATATATATATATATATATATATAAATTCATATATATATATATATATATATATATATATATATATATATATATATATATATATATATATATATATATATATATAAATTCATATATATATATATATATATATATATATATAAATTCTTATTTGCGCTTTTTTGAGAATATATAGAATATTTTTTTAGGAATTAAATATTCATCAATGAAAAAACAGTATGGGGCACATGGGAAATCGGTGACAGCTATTTTGCGGAATCTGATCATGCCAGACATAAAGCAAAGTGTCAAAAAACATTAGTTGAAAGTGTAAGGTGTTGTGCCTTAAATTCAGCACCTGTGTAAACAAAAAATGGAATTTGGGATCAGTATGATTTTTTATTTACTTAATATTTTTTTAGAGCAATTAATACTGGACACATTTAATTGGCCAAAGTGACAGTAAAGACATTTCTATTTCAAAACAATAAATTGTCAAATAGTTTCCACAAAAATATTAAGCAGTACAACTGTTTATTGCATTAATAATACGAAATCATATCCTTTGCACAAAATCAGCTTATTAGAGCAATTTCTGATCGATCATGAGAAATTGAAGACTGGAGTAATGATGCCGCATATTCATATTCCTTTTATTTGTATCAAAATGAATAAATTAATATTTTTTAAATATTAAAACTGCTATTTTAAGCTGTCAAAATATTTCAGAATATTACTGTATTCCTGAAAAAATAAACGCCACCTTGACGAGCATAAGAGTCTTCTTTCAAAGACATTACAATAATTCTACCGACCCCTAACATGTGAACGGTAGTGTAAATTGAATGTCACTGATATATACTGTGTATTTAGGACTTTATAACTCGCTATACTATTGTATTGTACTTTGTTTTCACCTTTACAGAATCCCAGTTGGTAGTACTATCAAAAGATTTGTAGCTGTAAAAACCACACTGATTTCATCATATGACAGATGTTGTTGCATGTGCTCTAATTAAAGATTCGACGAGTTGCAGAAATTCACAGACATTTCTAACAGTGCAATTGCAAGAAGACTTGAGGTGTGGAAAAAGGGAGGTGGAGGGATAAAAGACGGAGAGGAGGTGAGAGAATCCAAGAGCTTTTATTTATTATGGCACACACTGGCAAATTACAATGCAGCATTTCATCATGGAAACCTCGGCTTCTCTCAAACAGGTACTCCTACCTTAAACACATTCATCATAGTCGAATGGCATATTACAACCCCTCCTCTCCACTCGGTCAACCTCTTTTCTTAGCATTTTCACACAGAGAAACATAATCACACCAAACACACAGGTATTAAATATCTATGAATCATGCTAAAAGAATACATTATCTTTCCAGAGAGCACATTCCTCTTTTTTTGTCATTTGTATTGGACAACAGCCAGAGACGTGGGGTCATTTTCACTGGCTTTTTCTACCCACAGTGCTGTCGAATGTCAACCGCATATCACTGCTGGCTTCCTGTTGAGGCCAGTCAGCCATGTTATTACTTCATAAGGTGGGGAGAGAGAGTCTGCTGCCACATCTGTCAGTTCAATGCAGTTGAACAATAACTGAGACAGTAGTCTGTGGTGATGGCTACCTTCCAAAACTGAAGAGAGGGGGCGGGGCAACGGAAAGAGCTAATTGGCTTGCAGTGGTGTGTGATTAATTATGCTGTGGGTTGAGATTCACTGTCTCAACATTCAGCCTAATATTAGGCATTCCTTCATTTATAAAGACATGAGGATTTTAAAAGACAATGTATATGTGCTTCATTCCACCTTTCAAAATTCCCCATGATGTTAATTAGTTTCTCATGAACATAAAATTGTAAAATTGTGAAATTAACAAAGGCTTTCATCCACTGGGACACGAATGGCATGATTATGTCATTCATTTGTATATGATTTTTTTTCAGTAGCTGTTGAAAGCTGAAGTGAAAAGCATAGGTAAAAACAAAACAGCTGTATGTCCATTATTGTTTTTTCTATAAAGATTTTATTTTGATTTTAATCAAATATATATACATTTTATTCAGCAAGGATATATTAAATTGATCAAAAATTAAGCCCAAGACTTTCACACCATTCTAAAAAATTTAATTTATAATAAATCTTTTCTATTTATCAAAAAATCCTGAAAAAATGTAACAAAAAACAGTGATTCAATGTTTTCAACACTGATAACAGATTTATTTTTATAGTTGTAAAAAAATATAGTGTATTTATTGTCCATTTTTTACTGTTGTCATTTAGTTCTTGTGACTGATTACTTACTAAATGTGTCTTTAGGAACTGTTTTTAGCTTTTATCTAATCCAGTGCTAAAAATGAAAAATAAGTTGACGTGAAAATAAAATCACCACATTAGAATTATTTCTGAAGGATTTCAGAAGCATTTATTTGCTGAAGATGCAAGGATTATGTATTTTTTTCTGTTTGTATTGTATTTTTAATGACACAAACTTTTACATAATATTAGTACATATAAAATGGAATTCAGACATCACACATGTATATTAATGGCAAAAAGTGATGTCTGGAGGGTATATTTGTTTTTAATAACATTACAAGTTCCATTAAGCCATCAAAATATGATCATTTATTTGTATATGTTTTAAATATTTAAAATATGAAGGAAGAACAAATCACTAAACTTGGTAAATGTATTTATCTTACAAAATTGGCAAACTACAGGTACAATGTGTATTTTACAATGCAAAAAAACAAAAAGACTGACTATATAAGCACACAACATAATCAGTTATTAATATTTCATTGTTTCGTTCTTGTTTTACATGTTATCATAATTTCTTTATATGACAGCCTGGCCAAAATAAAAAAACAATCGCAAAGTATTTGGTTAAAGGGTGAAGATGTACATTTTGACCACTACTGTGCATTATTATAGGAAGACACAAAATAGTTAATAAACAAATATATTAGTACAGTATCTCTGTAAATTAAAATAGCAGAAAATACTCTATTTAATACTGAAAAAATCAACTCTTAAAAATAAAATTTTGTATTCAAATAATTACTCTTGGGAGACTTAAGTAGACATTTCTGGTAAGCGAATATAATGAGCAGCCGAAGCATTTTGGTAATTTTCAAGGGATTGTACGTTTCAGTGCACTTGAGCGATTTTGACAATGAGACACTGTAGAAGCGGCCGACTCTCTGGCCAGTGCACTGATGACATTCCATTCAAAAAGTAAGCAAATCATCCACCATTTATTATTTCCAGCGTTCATTTTGACAGCAAATATCAATATCAGTACTCCAGAAGAAGCAGCTCATCAAAACCACATATTCATCCTTTGCTCTGATGCTTAATGCACCTAATCTCCTAACGTCTCAGAGCATTCGGTACATAAGTAGCCTTGACACACTAGAGGTATTTGTTGTAATGGCGGCAGAACACATTCTCATTTCATTAAGGTCTATTTGGTGGATTTGCACCACCGGGCAGGTGACATTGCATAGACGGTTTTCTGAGTCATGTGTCGCTCATTATCTCAGTGTCGGTTTATTATCAAGGTCTAGTTTGCTCAGCTTGATTAGAAGACTAATTCATTTCAGCATGAACCATTCTGTAAATCACTTCTGCACTCTCAGTGTCTCAAAGTGAGGTGTTTACATGGACAGGCAAAGAGCAATTTATTGATGACTTCAATAATAATAATAATAATAAAAAATAAAAAATCCTTATTACAGAAAGCAAATGATTTGTCATGGACTGCAGTCGCCCATGGCTATGTTTAGCATTCTGGTATCCTATTCTGACTTTACAGTTTATGTACTGTTTAATAGTATGCACATTTTATGTGTGTATACCCAGATGACTATAATACCAGAATTTATTTACCAGCCAAAATTAAATTAGTCAATTTAATGCAAAACAATTATTTTCATTTAAAATAATGGAATAAATAGATTGCCTGAGTGAGAAAATTGTACTTAAATCCATAATGCCTGCCAGAGGGAAGCAGTTAGTAGTAAGTGTATTAGTTATTAAGTATTGGGTTTAGTAAGTATTAGTGTCCTTCTGCCATGGTTTCAATGTTTTACCTAAAACGAAATGTTGCTACTATGCAGTCTCTATGCAAGTAAATGGAAACATCAGTTCTTAGCTTAAAATGGCAGATTGGAATTGTAGGTGGGATAATAAAGATGGAAAAGCAAAACAGCAACCATTAAACAACAAACTGAAAAAGGAGCCCCATCTGTTGTTTGTCCACGGCTGCATACATAAAGCAGCCACAGCTGGTGCTGGTGAAGGCAGACACGGCCTTGGTTCTGTACCCCCACCCTGCTTCCATCCACCCCAGGATTTTTGCATTGTGTCTGACATGCAAGATTTGTCAACTCGTGACGCCTCTGCCTCCTTACAATTCTTCATTGATCTGATTTGATTAGGGAGGATGTTTGCAACTCATGCGCCAGCACAGACACACAGCGCAGACAAAAGGAAGAGAGGGGGGGAAAAATGCAAATAATTGCTTCCCTTTTCACAGCACAAATTTGGCAACTTTGAGCAACTAGTGAAATAATTAGAGCCCTCTGTGCAAGCGTGCAGAGCACCAAACAGTACACAGAATTGATAGCGGACTGTTGTTGGCATTTTGCATGTCTAATGTGGTCGCCAGCTGTGCGAGGGATAATATCTCTGACATTCTGCTCGTGCAGAATGAGGAGGTGGAGTCCATATGGCCAATGAGAAAGATTTCTTTATCATTTCCGGTGGATCGCGGCTGACTCCAAACATGTGTCTGGTAATGCAACTGCCACCTAGTCAAATATAAATGAATAAATCTTTCAAAAATTCCTTCTCTCTGTACATGACTGTACTTGAAAATGTACTTGAAAAAGTACCTGCAGCATATAAGGCCCTAAGGCAGTTGAGCGTAGCTTTTCGGCTTGATATGAAAAACATTTATCATTTGTCAAAGAACAGAACTGCAGGAATCCACAGTCTCATTACTGGTAAAGTCTGGTATTCCCCCACATATCTCCCACAATTTTCCACTTCTGTTCTGTGCTTTAGCTCCCAAGTCCAGAAATAAATCAGTGATGACAGAAAAGTTCTGCTTTCTTACTTCTAGCAACAGTTGGGTGGTTGTAGTAATCCCTTTTCGCTTTACATTAGACGTGCTACAATACCATAAGTATTGATGTTATATATATATATATATTTTTTTTAAACCTATATTGAAATTGTGTTAATACACATATTATAAATGTAAATAATCTAGCACCAGTAGTATAGTTGACACTTCAACTGATTGACATGTTTCTGGTTGTTACTTGTCAAAAAACATGAAAAGACGAAGCAGTGTGTAGCTAGTACTGCTGCTGCTCAAATCATGTTGGAGAAGATGACAGGAGATGAAAGCAAGACACTCAACAAAATAAAACTCACCATTTTCTATGGGTTGGACAAACTCACGCTATTTTGTCAAGTTGGCTAGGATGTAAACAAAACAATATCTTGATGGAGCAACAGTGTTATTTCAAATGTAGCTGAACTTATTTCATAATGAACTGATTTGAGCTGAACAATGGCACATTCTTATCTAAAGAAGTCCACTGATTATTATATTATTTTTCAGTTTATTACTGTGAAGCTGTTTTCAAACAATCAATATTGTACAAAGCACTCCAGAATTGTTAACATATTTTAGTGGAATCCACCTATGAATGCATTCATCTGAATCTACTATATGGGGTAAGCTGAGGATTTTAACACATCACCTATAACCACTGAAAACTAATAACAAATTATCTAACTAAAATAGCTGATCTTTCCCTTCTCCCTGACAATCACAGTTGGGAATTATGGCATTTCATTAAACATGAATATTGGCATTAACTTGACCTTACCAAAACAGAAAATCTGGAATATGTTTTGGCTTCTTCACTATCTAATAAAAAAATCAATACAAAGATAAACAGACACAAAACTGACAGCCTCTCTCCCCACTTGTGCAGACCTTACCCCAAAACAACAAAGATGCACTGAACGATAACATATCTCCAAGTGCTGACAGATTCCAATTAGTTTATTGATTTACTCCAAGAGTTTAGTTAGTGCAAGGCAAACTGTCAGGATGCTCCACTTCTGGTTGCTGCTTATCCACTGTGGCAGCTTCATCCAGCAGAGACGGCCGACTGATCTTTACTGTGTGCTTGGACCCCCACACCCCCCTCATCTTCCTTCCTTCCTTTCTTCCTTCCTTCCCTCTCCCCCCCCCCCTCTCTCTCGCTCTACAACTGGCCATCTGCTTCTGTGACTGCGCCTGTAGAGCAGGGTCCGGCTTCTCTCTGATTAGCCTCACAGACACTGTGGAGCTCATCAGCTGAGAGAACAGACTTGCACTTTGCTGAGGGCCGCTGCAGCTTTGCTCTGCTGGGATTCACCTCTGTGCACCATGTGTCCACGGAGCTGCAATCCTGCAAGCTGTTACTTGACAGTCAGTTATGGGCTTGTACGGGTCATAGCAGTTTATAGTCATGATGAGAATTTCAAGATTGGATTTTAAGAATTGAACTTGCTGTGCATGACAATCGTTCAGTCACAAGCAAATAATAATAATACAATTTTTATCATTATAGTTGATACATTTCGTATTTATTAGTCCATGTATTTTAATGGGGGTTATGCTGTATCAGACTTCTGTCGAGCAAAAATGACTGTGAAATTTTCTCAAATTTTCTCTGTGGCTATCTTGGTAAGAATTTCTGTGTGGTGAAGTATGCAATATGCTCTTGTTTACTTAAAGGGTTAGTTTACCCAAAAATGAAATGTATCCCACAATTGACTCAAGCTATTCTAGGTGTATGTCTTTCCTCTTTCATCAAAGCACAATCAGAGTTATATAAAAAAAAATACCCAGGCTCTTTTAAGCTTTATAAAGGGAGTGAATAGTAACTGAGATTTTGAAGCCCAAAAAAGCACATCTATTCCGTACGGCTTCAGGGGGTTAATTGAGGCCTTCTGAAGTGAAGCGATGTATTTTTGTTAGAAATATTTCCAGAATTATATACTTATACTTTATAAACTGTAAAGCATATAGATTATTTTTATGATAGATAGATTCATAATCTCAGTTACTATTCACTCCCATTATAAAGCTTGAAAGAGCCAGGGTATTTTTTTTTTATAACTTTGATTGTGTTTTGCCAAAAGAGGAAAGTCATACACCCAGAACGGCTTGAGTCAGTTATGGGATACATTTCATATTTGGGTGAACTAACCCTTTAAATAAACAAAGGCATATTGCATACTGCACCACACAGAAAATGAGGTGAGTGCGAACATTACCAAGATAGCCACAGAGAAAAATTGTGATAATTCACAGTCCTTTTAGCTGCACTGAAGTCCGACACAGCATAACCCCCATTAAACTACATGGACTAATAAATAAAAAATGTATCCCTCAGGAAAAGCACGGTCTTGCTTTCCACACTTCTTCCAATTACTCCATCTCAGTAGGCTCGGCCATGAGCTTTTCTGCTCCACAGGTTCTGTCATTCCCCACTCCAACAGAAAGGAGAAAACCTTCGTCGTTCCAAGCTTTGTCTCTGTCTAATTGGCTGGCAGTACGACCCTGTGGGCTCAGAGGAAAACGGTGCCCTTAAAGCGAAGTACACAGAGTAGAATTATTGCTCTTAATCCAGGAGAATGGCCTCCACCACCAACAAACCTGCTGCAGTTAATTAAAAAGAAAGGCTGAAGAGCAGGCCTGGTGGCTCTGAGATAAGTGAAAGCAGGGAAGGACAAAGCTCAGCAGAGGGAGAGTTTTTAAGATTGTGGTTGGAGATTGGGGTAATGCCATTGTGAACATGATAATTCCAATTAATGTGACGAGTATATTAAAATGTGAGAATCATTTAGATGCGATGCACTGTAAGATGTAAAATCTTACTTTACCAGGGAGGTCACTGAAAAGGATTAGTTCACCTGACTCACCCAAACCAATATAGACTTTCGTTCTTCCGTGAAACATAAAAATAGAAATTTAAATTAAAGCGCTTGCTATTCTGTAAGCAATTATGCTTTAAAACTTCAAAAATGGTGCAAAAGCACAATGAAATATAAAATACACCATAAAATATCAAATATAATTATTTTTGTCACACGTTAGACTTTAGTGAAACAGAATAAGTGAAACAGAATTTAAGTTCCTCTTTAGTAAGCTGTTAATCAAATCACTGAATCAGGAAGAACCAGATTAGGTCGATCTGTGAAAGAATCATTCAGACTGGGTTTGTAAACTGAATCAGAGTCCTTGCAAAGATCTGATTCAAAAGAGTTGGACATTTACTAAGAATTTTTAACTTGTGTTCTAAAGAAAAAGAAAATCACAAGCATTCGGAAAAGCATGAGGGTGATTCAATTTATGACCATTTTCATTTATGACTGAACTATTCTTTTAAAAACTAAATTTCAAGTTTCACTTGCAGTTTGAAGATGTACACGCTAGAGGCCAAAAACACTCTTTGGCTATTGTTGTTTTGTAATACAATTAAAGCAAGCATATAATCATATTTCAGGCCTATTTTCCAGAGTGTAATAGCAGTTTTCTTCCATTTTACAGAACTGTCAGATATTGGCTAAATTATGCATGGCAGCACAATTAAAGCAGATGTGAGTCTCAATGAAACAGAGAAAAAGAGTTCTTCATATCTATATGCAAATATAAACCAGTCGAATGTAGACATAAAACGAATCTTGGCATATCCATTTTTTTCCCCAGGAACAGAAGATTGTGTGACCTATATAATATACACTGGGGCAAAAGTATTTTGACAGAATCCATTTAAAAATAATTATACAAACACGCAAAAAAATAACAATTTCAACTGATCTTGTTAATTTCTGTGGAAAAAAATACACACTTTCATTATATCTCAATTGTAAGTATTTAAAACATATATAGAGAAAATAGAGTGGCATCCGCTATATTTGTAAGACAAACCAGAAACAGGCATGAACATAAAAAAGAAAAACACTTCCCCCACATAATTGTTGTGCTAACTATATTTATGCCATTGTCCTGTCCATTGAATGTACTTTCTTTCATAGAATTTAAAATCTGTATATTTAAGCATTATGTGAACTCAGTCGCCACTGTGAGCAAGTAGCATGAGTCCTTTAAACACTTTCCACTGGCTGATTTTCCTTCATTTAAATGATCCCTCTGGGCAGTAATACCCCTAATAAGAACACTACAGCCTACAGTACACTTGTGTTTACTGGTAGGAAGCATTATTAGGCTGTAATTTAGCCACTGCTGACATGCTATTATTTACACATTTCTTACGATGCATGATAGACCCCTTGTGTTTTAATATGAATTGCTTTTTAATGTAAAATGCATTTTAAATAACAGGAGCTCTCTAAACTTTGCACTTTTGCCTATTTGCGAAAATGGCTTTGGTGTCCTGTAGTAAAGCAGTCTGAATAAAAGAAAATTGTGACTTTATTTCTCGAAATTGATACTTTATATCTCCCAAGTCGTAATGTAATTTTACATATCACAATATGGCTTAACATGCACAGTACAGGATTAATTTAAATCTCCAAATGCAACTTTACTTCTCACAATGTGACTTCACAGTATGACTTTCTAATTCTACAATTTATCTCACAATTAAGCTTTTTATTATTTACTCAGCGGTAGAAATATTCTTATATACAGCAGAGACATACAAAAAACTTGGACAAGTGTCTAACTAAACTAAAACTAAAAATATAAGAAAATTAATGATTTTAAAAATCAATGCACTTCTAACATTATGTAATCTATATAATTGAATATTCAAGAAATTATACAAAAAAATTCCATTACTTTTTAGATTACGGCTCAAACGAAAATAATGAGCAGTCTGACAGGAAATGCATACATAATCTCATTTGAAAAAGAAGTTCATGACAAGTTCTGAAATAACAACGCTCACTTTTAAATTACTACCCATGAAGGCCACCCACTGACTGTGCGGAAGTGAGCAGCTTCAATTATAAATGCATAAATACCAAGAGGAATGTACGTGCACAACTATGAACATAGAGAACTTTTCATCATCAGTAAGCTTAGCTCTTATTAAAAGTAGAAATTATTCTCTAGTTTTTGGGCCTGTGATCACTGACTGCTTTATTTTCGATGCATAAACTCACCTTGACAGAGATCTTCCCCTCATCCTTTGGTAAGTGTGCAGCCAGGAACCAATCTCCAGGGAGGGGGCTGGTGACATTGAAAACTCCTGTGGTGCGATTGGGCAGCGTCCATGTCAAAGTGACAGCAAAGGAGCCTGGTATGATTGTGTCCTTTGGAAAACGTGTCTGTAGGGGGTTGATTACAGGTGGAGCTCCTGACCTGAAGTACCTGTAAATCAAAGAGGATACATTTGACATGTGCAGCTGAAATGGTCATTGAATGAGGCTTGAATTATCTATTAAAGCTCGCACAAACAGAACAACAAAATAATGACTGTTTTCAAACACTGACAGTCTGTAATCCCTGATTCATGCCATTGGCTGAGATTGTGTTCAGTGCATCTGGGATGCTTAAAGAACAAACTGCAATTCTTTTTGGTGCCACCAGTGGTGTAGAAATTACACAATTTACTCTTTCATAAACATACAATCATCACAATGTCCCAAAGCTAGAAAAACCTGAAATCACCTACAGTGAGGAGACCACCTGACAACTTCCACAAGGAAATTAACATTCAAAAATAACCTTAATACTCTAATCTCTGAATGAACTTAAAAATTCAGATAGTTTGTAGATGTAGGGACAGAAATTATCATTAACTAACACAAAATAAGATATTTTGACTTCCATAGTATAGCTTTGGAACAACTTGAGGGTGAGTAAACAATGGCAATCTTCATTTTGGGGATCCATTCAAGTAAGCTAATATATAAATAAGAAAAGAGAAACACGGGGCCGGAGAAAGCACATTACAGTCGCTGTGAATCAATTTGAATGCAGAAGCTGCATTTTCTCAATTACTCAAAAAAAGGAAATGGAGCATTGTGACCATCACTAAATTATGCATGAAGTGAATCGTAAACAAATATTCCAACATTTAACTCCGCTGTTAATGTTTTGAGCAATGCTTACAAATTTAGGAGGCACTGATTTGGAACAACGCCCCGACTAGGCTGCAATTACAAGTAAAGGAGAGACGAAGAATGAAACAGACAAAAATCATTCACTCACATCAGACTCATTTTCAACACAAAACCACACAGCACTTTTCTTCATTTCGACACGGGAGCACAAGGCCATGAAAGTAAAAAGTCTTCCCTCAGTCTCTAGCCTGTCAGTCAAGATACAAACACAGCCAGACACTAGGAGCCTGAAACAAATCATGGCATGACACTTTCTAAAAGGCTTGACTGTCTGCAATTATTTTTGCTCAATGCATTGTTTTGTGTCCCCTGTAGTTTGTCAGTCACAACCCTGTGGGGGGGTGAAGGGTTTCACAACAAAGACTATCAATTACTCTTTTATACTCTGTTTCTCTCATTTTTAGAGGTAGAAATGACTTTGTGAGGCGGGTAAAAATGGCAAAAGACAGCACAATCAAATATGCATGATAAAGGCATGTAATGATTCAGAGGTGTCCACGATGCAAATGTATATTGTATACATCGCTAACACATATTTAGTGCTAAAACAATTTTATTTTATGTTTTTACCTCAGTCACTATGCACAGCTAGCTAAACACCCACCAAAGGAGGTCTATAATACCTGGATAAGCATTCCCAGTGATCCTACTGGTAGTTTCTCAGCTGGTGCAGCACACTCTGGAAATACATGATTCGAAATCTGGGTCAATGCCAAGAAGCACATTTTTGTCCTATTAATCCATACAAAAAAAGCACAAAAATGCACACAATGACTTGAATATACCTCTTCTAGAATGAGAATTTGTATTTATTCATATTCAATTAAAATAAATTCTAATATTTTTTAAGAGGAATAAAGTTAGAGGTCAGGGAAATAGAACTGTCCCGATATCATGATGAAGAAAAGGCCTCATTAGAATTTCTTGAAAATCTTATGGTCCAACATACAGAAAAATACAAAGAATTCAACGATATCATAGAAAAGACCCTTCCAGGTAAAATGATGATGATGATGATGATGATGATGATGATGATGATGATGATGATAAACAATAAATGATATGACACAAAGGAGGCTTGAAGGGAAAAACATAGGACATAATATTACTGAAAATACCTTTGCAGGTATAAAAAAAAATAAAAACAGAAAGTGATATCCGAGAAAGGGAAAAAAAACTGCACACCTCTACGCTGTCCTGGTCAAAATGTCTTTAAAATAAAATAAAATGCTATTACAAACAAGCACTTTCACTTGAATGGATGAAACCTGTTTGTGAAAAATGTTTCAATAACATTTCAGTTTAAAAATTACAATTGACAATTTTTTTTCTTTGAGTATAAACTTATGTCTTTGTCTGTACACAAGCTTCTTTGTGTGGTTCTCCTTCCTAAAAACAGACACGTAATCTTCAGAGATGGTCATGCTAACCCAGAGGTCCTGGATCCTTGACAGATAATAACTCAAAATATTGCTGCTGGAGCTCTGCAGTGTTATTAGATAAGTCATTTCTGCCCTTCTTATACTCTGAGCTAGTGCACCTAAAAGATGTCCCATCATCCATGCTGCTCACAACATGAATGTGACAACACTGGCCAGTCTAATGCTGTTAAAGCACAAGCTTGTGCTCTGCACTGTCAGACAAATGTTTTCAATGAATTTATCAGGATGTTGTTTTGCGCTGAGCCATTAACCTTTTCCTTTGAGGCTGGAAGTGGCAGCTCCAGATGTTTACTTAGGCTTACTATTTCATAACACATAAATAATATTTCAGAAATCAATTGTTTCATACATTAAGTATATTATTTCTCAATTATACATCTTGGAATGTAAAAAATCCTAATAAAACATCCTTATTCGTTCAAGATTCTAATATATTATTTGATCTTAAACTGAACCTTATTGTAAAGTGTTACATTTATTCTTAATCTTCTAGTGGTGATTTTGATCTCCAATGAAAGTGAAAGTGAGAGAGAAATCGTGTGCCACTCTCAAGCAAATTCCTGACAGAGTTCACTGCTTGCACCACTACTGTTGCTGAAAAAGACCATCAACAACGCCAACGATGAGTAGTGACACAAGATATATAACACAAGACAAGACAAGTTTTTCTAATTAAATCAACACGTAAACAGAAATTTAATGAATGCACCTGCTGAAGCTACCATGCAATCTTAATACTCTTATACTGTATATACACGGGTCAAATACCTTAGCTTACAAAAGGTTCAAAATACATGCCATTTAGTATGTAATTTGTTGCTCCAAATGCCTGCCTTCATTATCCTTTGCAAAGCACACAATCCTAGCATATTACTGCCAGGCTCATCAAAGCGATACAGAGCTGACCTATGATCAGAGTCCAAGCTGTATGTAAAATGAACCTTCAGCAAACAGATCATCATAATCAGATCAACATGCTCTGTAGTCAGTGCATTTCCTCCCACCGTTTAAGGTCACACTCTATGAATCCCTAGTTGTCAATTAGACCATAGAGAGTTTGAAACAAGGTGAAAACAAGGTTTGGTAATTAACTCGAGGCATGTTGGATGAAAATAAAACAAACAAACATGCAAAAAAAAAGAAGAAGAGCACTCACAAAAGCTGTGAGATAAAGATAAGAATGACATTAATTGTTAGGGCTGTCAATCTATCATTGCTAGTGTAATCAAATTAATTACATGGTATGCTAATCCAATTCATAGCAAAAAATGACAAATCAATCTTTTCTGAGCTCCTAAATGGTAAGTAAATTATTCAAAGGCTAAATGTTAAGTTAATTATTCAAAGATAAGTAAGTATGTGTAAATATGAGCAGAATAGTTAGTTCGAATTAAATGTAATAATTTTTAACACAATTTATTTAATTAACTGTACTAAATTAACATGCTACACCCTAATTGTTTCCTTATACGGAGAATGTGATTTCACTTAGTGCATGGTCCAATCAACAAATCAGATTTGAGGGTTTACAGTTCATGTCAAGTTTAGGTTTACAACCAGGGTTAGGTGATTCTTCATCAGTGTAATTCACATATTACTTCCCTTTGATTTTAGAGAAAAGTTATGGGTAGGGGTAGGGATAGGGACAGGGTTAGAACTGCATTTTCAGACAGGAATGTTGTTCCAGCATCAACAAAATATATTCATCCATTATTTGGCAAAATCACGGTGACCCTTTTAATACATGTTAAGTCTATGTCAAAGCCTGTAAAACTAGTTACAAGAACATGCAACATTCTTCAAGTTAAAAAAAGAACATAAATATTCACAGTCATTTCCACTCATTGTTTTCAGCACCATGGACAGCAGAAGACCAAAAAGACCAATGAGACACATCATAACCTTTAGTTACAGAGTTCTGCTGGGAGGCAGGTAAAAACATTAACATTAATATACCCCAGATATCAAGGTGTTACTTCAGTGGTCCTGAGTCCTTTACGTTAAAGGTAGTACATCTACTTGCCAAGATCATGAGCCTAAAATGTACTTCAATCTGCAGTAAACTTTGAGGTTAAAGTCAAACAAATATTGACATGCAGCTTTTTTGTTTTTGTCACCAATCTTCTAGTTTATGTCTTGATTAGTTCTGTTGACAATCTCATCCCCTAGATCCTGTATTATGCAAATGAATGGCATAAATCTTGCTGTTCTTGTATTTGTCTAAACAAACACGCATGAAATGTGCTGGAGTCTAATTGAGGTGAGATGATTTCCATCACTGTTTTGCTGCCTCACATTACCATGCCTCGTGCCTTGAGTACCCGGTACCTCTGTGAGCATGTGAGATGAATTAGATCTTAAGATCATTAATGTGCATGACACTCGCCGTCTTATTATTGATGAGGGAGAGATAAAGCAAAGTCTTCCGGCTTCAGCCAAGAGGTCAGAGACAGACTGGAGAATTGCAGCTGTGACCTCAATTATAATGTGAATGCGAACATTACATCACTTATCCCTAAAAACCTATGCTGAACATTGATTATCTGATGTGGTGTGTCAGTTTCACATTAGAAGGCTTCCCAAAGGCTTTAGCTTGATGTTTGAAGGATGATCCAGCGAAAATAGACAGCTGGGAAGACCTCAGGAGCTCTGTTTCTGCTAAGGCCTACAGGTTTGTATGGGCAGCAATTAGAGTTGTCATGGTCTGTCCGGCAGCATGATATTGATCTATGGGCTGAAGCGCAGGGCTGTTATCCACTAGACCCAGTTGTCCTGCTTTCTCCCATTTCTTTATCTTATCCTCTCACTTTATCTCTCCCCTGGCACCAAGTACAGCCTGTTTTAATTACCATCTCTCTATGGCACCCCCTGCCTGCTATCTGACAGCTGAATCGACAGAATGGAGCCCTGCCTTGTTCATTATGAAAACAGCAAGAAGACCTGGGGCCTCATGACAAAACTTTTTCAGCAAATGTTCAGTATGCAAAAACAGTGCAATCTATGGAGACACTATAGTTTCTAAAATCAGTTTGTGTGGTTACCTTTTAGAATGTGTGTATAATCATATAATTCACAATCATTTTGATCAAGCTATCTATTTATCTATACATTTATCTATACATCAATCCATCCATCTCTATATCCATCAGCTCTATAATTATATCTATACCCATATCGATTTTATCCATCCATCCATCTCTGTTCTCTATCTATATATCTATATATCTATATATATATATATATATATATATATATATATATATATATATATATATATATTACACACACACATCTCCATCCTTTTATCCGTTCATCTTTCCATTCATTCATCCATCCATCCATCCACCCATTCATCTCTATATCTCCATCCGTCCATCCATCCATCCTCTCCATATTTATATCTACATCCATACACTCTAACATGAAAAAATTGGATTATATTTTAACCAAAATGATGGGTCATTTTCTTGGGTTATTTGTTGAACTGGGTAGTTTTTCTGTAATTCAGATACTAGGTAATTTTTTACTATCAATACAAACGATGAACTCCTTCAAATACCTACTTGGGTTAATGTAATCTAGTGTTGGGTTGTCTGTGCTAAACCGGATACATTTGTCAATGGTCATTTTGTGTTCTGTTGAAATTGAGGTGTGTATAAGATTTTATTCCAATGAAATAATTGTTTGTTTTACATGTATCTTGCAGCTAACATCTGCTTGAAACGCAAGCCTTCTACAAACACAGCACCAGATCTACACTCAAAGAATGAGTGGCCAACACGTGACAAGACATGACATTGCTGTCATATGAAACAAAGTTGCCATGCGCTCCACTGACTACAATAGGAGTGCTGTTGAACTAGTGTGCAAGTGTTGCAACTGTGGTAACGCAATACATTTGAGGGTTAAAACTTAAATGCCTGGTGAGATGACATGAGGTAAAGCAATTTTTGATGTAACTTTTAAAAGGTGAATATATAATATTGTCATTTAATGAACTGGAATAGCCTACATATATCTTTTTTTGCAACAGATTCTAATATAAAATCTAAAAACCTTCAATATCAAATTGACTGACCCAGCACTGTCAAGAAAACAACCTAGCAAAAAATGTTAAACCCAGAATTGGCTGCTTTTAATCCCTTTTTTTTTTGCATCTTTATATACACTAAAAAAATGCTAGGTTAAAAATTACAATTTCTGGGTTATTTGGCAACCCAGCGCTGGGTAAATATTGGACAGAACACATGTTGGGTTATTTTTGACCCATCTTGTTGTTACGTATCTAGTCTGTCATGTGATCTCTTCCTGGATGCTCATGTGCTCTCCCAGTGTTTTTTCCACTCACTAAATGAGTCATAATCTGGTAATCATTACCTTGTTAGTCTTATCAGCAGTGTCTCATCTTCTAATCCTCTCCTATGTATATCTTCCCGTTGTTTCTTCCAGTCTTTGTCCAATCTCGTTCGTACTATGTTTATACTCGCTCATTCTCATAGTCTTTGTGCATTTAATTAACTATTCAACCATTATGGAAGATTGGACCCTGCCAAGGACGAAGCAGCAATATTCATCATGCTAGTCCGAAATGGCTTGGCAGAATTCAGCTGTCTCCCTGTCTTTACGCCCTATGACGACAACAAAATCAAATTGCTGTTTTGGATCGCTGATTTGGAGGCCATCTTTAGGTGTTTTAGGTGTTTATCCCTGATCCAAACAGCAGCCACAGCCCATCTCGTTAGCATTGCCAGCCTCTCTGGTGCCGGAAAAGAAACTCCAATGCGTGTCAGGGAGAAACGCGTGTTTGAAACCTTTAATCCCCGAGTCAGCTCCT
The DNA here is from genome assembly GCA_037043235.1 of Rhodeus uyekii. Lineage (NCBI taxonomy): Eukaryota > Metazoa > Chordata > Actinopteri > Cypriniformes > Acheilognathidae > Rhodeus > Rhodeus uyekii. Next base: position 7,133,594 of record JAWRVZ010000010.1, on the reverse strand, counting down.
GAGTGTCCTCCAATCCCAGAGCATAATTCTGACTGCCTTTTAGTCTCTGAGCCTGTGCCAGATTGTCCCCAAAATTACTCCCACTGACGACCTGTTGAAAACATCCCACAGGAACAGAAAACAGAAAACATACCAATTTCTGGGAATCAATTACTTTGGGCAATGGAGGTAGAGCCTCCAAGGATATCTGAACTCCGAGCGCCGCAATAGAAGGTGGTGCCAACCTGGCTCCCTGACCTCTTGGTGCCACCATGGAAGACTGTGCCACCCAGGCTTCCTGAGATCCTGACACCACCCTTTTCCCGGGGCATCAGGTTGACCACACCCACCCCCTCCCATGTTTAGTTTATGTTCTTCTGACTTGTTGTCCTTGTCCTCTTCCTGTACCCCCTCCACACTTCCCTCCTCTGAAGTTCTAGCTATGGCACAGGGTCATGCCTTTTTGGGAGGGGGGTCTCTATATGTCACGAAAATGGGGGCCAGGCAGTCTTAGCAGTCCATGGTGGTGCAGGTGGAACCAGGGGCCAAGCAAAGGGAACAGTCCATGGCAGCCTGGTCTCCCCTGGAGGCTCCGCCTCGTTTGTCCCACCCACACTCGTATCCACACGCACTCGTTCAGGCAGGGCGAGGCGCACAGGAGGTGCCAGCAGGGTAAGGCGCACAGAATGTGCCAGCAGGGCGAGGCACACAGGAGGTGCCAGCAGGACAAGATGCACAGGAGGCACCGGCAGGGCGAGGTGCACAGGAGGCGCCGGCAGGGTGAGGAGCACAGAGGTGCCAGCAGGGCGAGGCACACAAGAGAAACGGAGGACGCACCTCTACTCCTCCTGCTTCACTTCCGTCGTCTATGTCTGATCGCGGGGCTCGGAAGAGTGGACTCGGTCGCAGGGCTGGGGAACTTGGACTTGGTCGCGGGCCATGGAGCGGGACTGGCGGTGTCCTCCACCGGGCCAATGGTATAAGGCGAGCCGTTGCCTGCCAGTACCCACTCCACATTGGCATGGAAATCGTTTTCTGGACCGCCCCCGCTGGAATGTGTGCCCGGGACAACGTGCTCAGCCCGGCATGGTAGAACCTCACGAGCGCCCTGTCCAGGTAGTGCGTCAGACATTTGATGTTTAGCAACTCCTGTGTGTGAAGTTCCAGCGAACGGTCCTATTGTTCCAGCAAAAGCAGAGCCATGGCAGGGAAATCCATCACTGGAAAACAGTCACTTTGAGGGAGACCAGGTCAGTCTTTCTGTCACAAAAACGGGACTGTGAGATGCAGATCAATGGCACGAGCATGAGGATCTCAACGAAAATATACTTTATTAGAAAACGAAAAACAAAAAACTTGATATGAACAAAAATTGCACTCTATGGTGCAAACCTGAAAATACTTAGCAAAGGGCAAAGCAAGACACGAGACAAGACGATACGATACGACATCCCAGTTTAGAGCTGGGTTCAAGTCAATCTGATCATGAGATCATGATCACGAAACGTACTGTATTTACACCACTATTTTACAAGATAGAGTACAATTCTGTCAAAAGCATGAAGAAAAGTTTTTTAAATCACAGACCATTTATATTACTTGATAGGCCCCGAAGACACATATTTCATTATCACTCAAATTGGAACATGGGCATACCTACTGTAATTATGAAAGGCAATATGTTCCCCTGGAGTTATGACTGAAATTCTTAGATTAAAATATGTCCTTCCAAAAGTTAACACAGAGATCATGGAGAATATCGCAGCTTTCTTATGTAGTTTTGCCTCAGGGCCACCAGAGAGTTTTATTCACAATGTTATATATACTCCTGGAGACATAAAACAGGAGCCATGAGTGGGTTGTTCAATACATAAAGTCTGGAAGACATCTGACATCAAAGAAACAAAAAAGCCAAAGAGCATACATGGAGGGAGTGCTTTTAAAACATCATAACCTGAACTTAATGCTGTAGTTAATGTTACTCTTAAGGTCAAAGAAGTAGCAGAAGCAAAAAAAAAATGAAGCAAGCAGTAATGTTCTAATTTTACTACATGCTGAATGCATAAATAGAAAACCTCTGAGATGCGGCTATTTGTTAGAAGAAACCAATACTGGAAGATTGACTCAAGGACATTCTCTTCTCCTCTTTATAATGTCACACATTAAAGACAGCTTGGCGTTCCTTCCTCACCACTTATGATGTACATTCAGTGACAGGCAATAACAAGGTCAGTGTTTTGATGGAACTTTAATGACAGCCAGTGTACTGGGATTTAAAGACCTGAGTATTCAGTGAATAATGTTCTCCATTTTTATTACCCAAGGGCCAAGACTAACTTTAACAACAGCTATCGTGCTATAGCACACTGTGTACTGGCAACGAAAGTGCACAGGGATAATTCAAGGGTGACTTGAAAGAATTGGACAGAGAAAAATAAAGGCTAAAAGTATACCTTATGAAGTACCTGGGAGTTCAGTGGAGGAAAATGTTAAAGCGTGAGTGTTTTCACACTTAATTTCTAGCTTCATCTGTGTCCAGGAAGCGTGGAATTGGGGTAACAGTCTTTTGTAACATTGAAAATGTGGCAGGGTTTCAATGTATAGTACATTAATAAAATTTACAATTTAAAATTTACAAGGTAATCAACATTGTGCCATTAATGCGGTGGACTGCGCTTAACCTGAACTTAACCCAGAATATTCTCTTTTAAATTTGTTTAAATTATGTTTTATCCCATCCCCTCATCAAACGATTTTTTTGTCTTGTGACCTTGAACTGAGAACCAAAGGATTCAATGTCTTTTATGAGTAATAAAAGTATAGAGCCATCCTAATTTTAGAGACCATTTAATACGGATTAGAACTCATAGAACGGCAATTCTACTGAATGTGACCCTGTGAAAATTAGTCAAGATTTGGATTTTAAATCTTATCTGTGTCACTTGGTATTTTATGTTTATGGATCTCCAGTGTGTAGTTATGATGTGAAATCTGCCTGTACTTGATAAATGCCTCTCTCTCTTTTTTTATGGAGCGCACAGAGAATTATCAGCATCTGGGAAATGATTCTCTGACTTTAAAAGCCATTTTATCAGGGCAAACAGTGATTACTCTTCAGCATGAGCATCAGAAAGGTCATTATAATCATGCATGTGACATTTGGCTTTTACATATTCCTTTCTCTCATCTGAAATGCTGATTGGACATATCTGACCTCATCCCGCTGTTGTCCTTGTCTGCCCCCACCCCCAGTGGATGTAAGTTTAGCCAACTCACACTGTCACGTTGCGATCTGGGCAGCTGTCACCAAAGGTGCCCCCTTGCTCCTTGAAGGTGATGAGGTTCCAAACAGCCACCACAGTGTCTTCAGGCACGTTGAAGTGGAACAGCTCCACGCTGGCAAAAGAGCGGTAGGCATTGAGCTTGCGAGGCGTCCGGGTGAAATAGTCAGTTACAAACAGGCAATCTAGGGAATGGAATAAGGAGAGAGTTATTTAGATGAAAGATGGCAATCAGCTGGATGAGGGAGAAGCTGGGTGGGAAAAGGGTTGGAGGAATCAGTCTTAATGCGGTTTGGTTGACCTTCCTTCTGAAAGCCCCACCAGTGATTTAATCACACTTGCTGCGGGTCATGCATACTTTGGCTTCGATTCAAAAACCTAGACTCTATGCAAAATTAATTTCGTTGCAATTCTTCAATACAAGGCCAGAGAGGAAGCAGCAAAATGACATTTGCAATCTGCCTTAATGAGCCGTGGCTTCCTATGGCTCCATCATCATAGTGCATAATGGGGTTTGTAGATCTCTCAAATGCTGATAAAAAATACTTATAATTTTTAAATTATTGTTCTCAAATGTTAGTTTTAAGTGAAATATGTTTTACACGTTTAATTATTTCCATTTTAATTTTTAAATTATTTTAGATGCCACTATCATATCAAGTAAAGAAAAATTGGTTGCACTTTATATTTTGATGATTCTCAGCTAACTTATGCTGATGAATCTTTTTGTATCAATATAAAACATGACTTTTGTCATTATTTAATCATAACCCATTACAGTGTATCTAACCAATCTATTGCACTGTAGTCTATTCCAATTCCTATATTCTGAATGTGAATTATTTTGATCAGTTTACTAATTTTACCTCAATAGTGACTGTTTATTAAAACACTTGTATTTGTATTTCATTTTTCTATGCAATTGAAATGGGGAGAGGGGTTCAGTATTTAGCACATTCACCATATGGCCAGTCATTATGACTGTTGTCAGGTAGCACAACTGACACTTATCAGGTGGTATAACCATGTAAATTCGTCAAAGCGAACAAATAGGAGAAAATTAGATTGTGAAGTTAATGTATTAAATGCATTTACTGGCATACTTGTATGATTAAAAGTAAAGGTGGATGCTTGTCACAGAGACGAACTCTGTGATTCCCTCGGAGGGAGCCATCGCCCGAATACTGACACATACACACAAACACTACATTTCCCAGAAGACCATACCTTGGACTGATCACCACCCCAGCTGTTACCCATCACCAGTCTATAAAAACTCTATCATTCACACTCTCATCGCGAAGTCTTGTTTTGCTGCGGCTAACATTTCTGAGAGTTAATACCTGTGTCTGATTTCCTGTTACCGACCCTGTTATTTCCCGTTGCCGATCCAGTCGGCCTGTTCTGATCTCTGCCTGGTATTTTGCATGTGAAAGTTCTCTGCCTGTCCTGACTTATCTGCCTGTACGACTACTCTTATTAAAAAGACATGCAATTGGATCCCTTCCTGAGTGTCCATTCTTTACAATGCCAAAGATTCTAAATACCAATGCAAAAATTAGAAACGAATATGATTAAAAAAACACAACCAAACAATAATGTATTAGGCACTGTAGACACTCTTCTTTGCTAAGATTTATAAATATGACTGGGAGTGTACATATTTAAAAATAATTATAAAAATTAATTTAACAAACGAAAACTGTTTAAACACATTGTTCCTGGCTCTAAAATATGCATTACATTTACCAGTAATGCTACCACCCTAATCAAGATCAATCATTCATTTAAAAATCCTATAGAGTTCATATTATATTATAAAATTAATATAGAATACATTTTATTCTAAAAAAGTACTTTACAACAGAGTGGCTTTGTTTATATTTAAATTATATCGGAGTAGCACTTTAAAGTAGCTTCCTCACCATCACTATCATACACATTCAGAAAAAAAATGTAGGGAATGAAAAATAAATGTGGCTGTCACTCTCAATAATTTGTTCAGATTCAGTCAGGCAACATACACAACACAACCTAAAGCTCCCTGGACGAGGAGATCTGAAATACACATCCTCAAAGCTCAGCAGCAGCAGAGTGTAAATATCTTTGGAGATTTGAGTTTCTGTGTGACATACAGCTAAAATGAGAGAGAAATGTATACGGCAAGCAAACTGGATGAGTGAAGACAAATGACAGCACCTGCATGTCAGTTCTAGCCGTCTGTTTAATCTCTTTCCCGTCGAACCCTTGCTTCTGTTATTAACAGACATAACAAATCAAGCACCTTGACACTTTTATTAAGCTGATGGACTCTCAGAGGTATGACGCCAATGTGGCCTCTTCATCTGTTAGCTCAGACAGGAGAGCACATCCCACTGATGGGCTTCACGCGCAATCACTTACAGTGCGAATAAAATTACAGAGTGAAATATAGTGGATGAACCCACATCATTTGGTACCATATGAACTGCAACAATGTCCATCCTGGACTAAAACGTAGCATTCATAACTGCCTTACTAGCTTAAATATAGTAACGCATATAGACTGCAAAATTATTCAATGATTGTACAATTATAGAAAGTTCAAAATGCATTCACAAAAGTGGTTTACTATCTCAAACAAGCATTTCTATCAGATTGAAACTCTACTGGTGGTCCATTCAGAAATGGACAGGTTGATTACCCCTCATGTCAATCAGAAGCAGAGGCAATGTCATGTTGTTTGACTGTTACATGGGCTGATTTGAAGCAGTCAAAATGTCCGTCCTCTTGTCTTGACAAAACAAGCCAAGGATATCCTTGCCCTTTGAAAGCAGTAAGACACTAGGATTCAGAAATTACACCTGTCCACTGAGGAGTGCATTCAGTGAATATCTCAAGCTTAACCACCCACAAACAGCTTTAACAGGTGAAATCTATGTAGTATTGAGCTATGGCTTGTGAATTTGTCTTCAACCAGTGTCATTCTATTTCACACAAACATTCCTTAGGATTAAAGTTACCATAAAATCAAAATGGACAATTCTTATTTGTTTTTCAAATATTGCTGTATTTTTTTTATAAATGATTTATCCATGCCCATTATTATTTTAATTCGTAACCCTCTTGCCGCGACATCACTTCTCTGATGATGTGTCGTGAGGGCCGGTTCAACCTGTCACTGACATGAGATCACAGCAATAGATAACCAGAACAGTTCCAACGATTCAATCAATTCCCAAAGGACAAAATCACTTGAATATCCATCACAATAGGGAAGAAATAACTGGTCCAATCACTGCTTATTAAAAAAATCAATGCTATGAGAAATACATTAAGCTTGTACAACATTTGGTATGTTGATGAAAACATTTCTAAGTAATTCTGTCCTTCCAGAGTGTATCAGTTCTTGCTGTTCTCACAGATCACAAATCCTGCTTTAACACCTGTTATTACTGGCATCTCACTGTTTCTAATCAGTATTTAATAACTATGAGGAATCCATAAAGTACCCAATTAAAAAATGGGAACTAATTAAAAGGAAACATGAGAATAGCAACTGTTTTTGTAAAACGGAAAGAATGTTCATGTCTCTGTGTGTCTTTTTTCCTTTTTGCTACTGCACAGGCCACAAAAGATGATTCGCAATGGACCAGACGAGTAATAAATCACAAACCCTTTTATTACATTTCATGTCAATATTCCCCACACAACAAAGTTTACAGCCGCTCAATACAGGTTCCCGTCTTTCAATCTAAGCTTCGGATTGAGGAGTATTAAAATTAATACCGCTTTTTTCTTGCAGTCATGTTACCTCTCCAGCAGTGACAGGAATCAATAATTAATGATGTCTCTCTCGCTCTCTCACACATATGTAGAGCCTCATATTCATTGTTTCTACACATAAGGCACAGAGATATTGAGGTCAGACTGCTTTTACAGTATGTTTGCAGCAACGCACAGGCACGTATTCACAAAAAAACGTTATGTTGATTGAAGAGTTTGCATTGTCTAAAATATGGAGGCCTTTCTGCAAAGATATTTTTATCTTTGTCTCAGAACCTGTGTATATATTATTTATACTTAGATACCACATTAGCAATTGTTCCTGTAGAGTGACATACATAAGCTATTCACCATATTGAACAAAGCTGGTCTGTGAACACTCGTGACTGTGCGCATACAACTGTAGCTACTCACGTGAATGAATATCTATATTTTCTAGCAGCTGATTTTAACCGATTTTAACTGGATTAGATAGATAAAATATGTTAGATAATTTTTGATATGAAAATAATTCAATACATTTTTGTGACAGATAAACACATTAGGGAAAAGACATTTGAAAAATGTATCTTTACAAGTGAATATATTGGGATTAAATATAAATAATTTATTTCATTTTCAATTTTAGGAATAATTTAAACTACATTTTGTTTAAACGGACTACACATTTTTTTAAATATAAATATTATTGTGGTGAATAGTGAGGACCCGTAGCCGGTGGCGTGATTGATCATGAACGTACTGCACCTGCTCATATCTCATGTCCCTTGGCTCCACACTACTCACCATAATTATTAATTAAACTAAACTCATTTTAAATTTACACCTTAAAAAAACAAGGTTCATGGTCATTCTCAGTAACACCTGGTTTCTCCCACAAAAAACTGCAGGGTATAAGCAATTTACCACACCATTCTGAAAACTCCCCACACATATGCCTACAACCATTAACGTTTCTCCCAGAAGCTTCACTACATCAGTCGAAGAGATCTCTGCAGACAGGAGGGTGGATTTGTGCTATCAGAGTATTAAGAAGGGAGTGTGTCCTTGCAGCATGGGAGTTTTAAGGATAGCTTGTGGAGTTCTCAAAAAAATCCTCAAATGCCTGCTTAGGACAAGCACACTGGGAATGAATCCAGAAGAAACCGAGCTGTTAGCAGGCACACACATTCACACACCACTCACACATAGACCAGCTACTATATATGTACATCTATGTCTTTCTTCTCCCCAAAGTTATACAGTTTTGGTGCATTAATTTCCTTCATCTCTTGAGTAGCATATCAAGGCAGATGCTGTTCCGTCAGTTTTCATCATGCTGTAATGCTGTGATGATGAGATGACTTGTGACATGTGCATAATAAAATTACTATCGGATCATATCTCCAGAGGGAAAGCAATCCAACCCCTGAATCCGCAGTACTGCCTATGTTGCTTTTAGAAAGTGCACAGAGACTAGATGGGTAGAAAGTGTTTTAAGGGAGCATATGGGATTGACGATGTGCATGTGTAATGGAGCAACAAGAGTGGAAAGCATACTGATACAGAAAGAGAAGTATAACTTATTTATGCTAAGAGAAGTATGTAAAGATGTTCTAAGTACAACTGACACAATAAAAGGTGGCACATACCCCTTTTTAGTTACAGTCACATATGGAGTGACTGAAGTCAGAGCTATTTTACAGCGGATGGATGAGGATAAATACATTTAGATTTATTGTGGGGAACTGGGATAAACCTTAATTTGCAATTCTGTTCTCAATTCCTCGCCATTATGGTTGAGTCAATTATTTTTTTTAAGGGAATTATTAGTTTATATTCATCAAGGAGTAAAGAAAAACATTTCAAAAAATTTATTTTGGACTTCATATTCATTAAAAAATCCTGAAATTATATATTGTCACGGATTCCACAAAAACGTGCAAGTTTTCAACATTGACAAACATACAAAATATTTCTCAAGATTATGAAGGATTTCTGAAGGATCATGTGACACTGAAAACAAAACAATAATGAAGCTTTTCCATAACAGGAATCAATTACATTTGAAAATAAAAAATAAGAGAGCTTAAGATAATAATTTTAATTGGTAAAGAATTTAAAGCCAAAAATTATGTTATTGTGATTTTAATTGTTGTTGGAGAGACTTTTGGACTGTCAATGTTTATAAAGGTTGAGTAAACCCCCCTGGGTGCCGGTCAGAGCACAAATAATGAGGAGACAGGTGATCACTTAACACGATGTATTGATGGTAGATGGAGGAGGTACAGATATTGTCAGGGATGTACATATATAGTTTGAAGTCATTGACTAACATCCTTGGTCATGCATCTGTATAGGAGTGTAGGATATTCGGTATTAAACGGCTTTCCGACCAACAGTTTGTAACCGATCACGCAGATCACGGCAGCTCAACTGGCTCTGCTGCGCACCACCACAATATTGCCATGACGCGGTTTCATAATAAAAGTCCTTATGAAATGAGCCTTTAATACAGCCGCCCCCAAAGATGTGGAACATCTTTGCTTCTATGAAAGGCGACTCAACTACACAGGGTTGGGGGTTTTAAGTCCATCTTTCGGTATGGCAGGCAATCTGACCAGGCGGGCTACTGGTCTAGTATAAACTTGGCCCTTTATCTCCACATCGGCTGACCGTATGTGACCATCCAAGCTTCGGTGAGTCTTGACAACTTGTCCCACATGCCATAAGCTCCGAGGTAGTTGGGGATCTACAATTAGAACAATTGTTTTCTCCTTCAAGTTGGGTGGCGAGGCTTGCCATTTCTGCCGGGTCTGTAGGCTAGGAAGGTAGTCCCTTATGAACCTAGACCAGAATCTGTCTGCAAGGATCTGTGAATGTCTCCAGGGTCGACGACTTAACATCTCGGATTCTGGGTAAATGACTGGAGGGAGAGATCCATCGGGCCGCCCCATCAGAAGACTATTTGGCGTAACTGGATCAGCATCCGCCACATCTGATGACACATAGCTTTCCTTGGGATCCTGGAGAAGAAAAGACGGTCCTTGACACCATCGGTTTGGTGCTGTAAGATATTGAAGTGGTTTCCCTTTTGTGAGGTCGTCAGCGGGGTTGTCAGCAGAGTTGACATAATACCAAGAACACTTCTCTGTCAGCTCCTGGATCTCAGCAATCCTGTTTCCCACAAAGACTTTGTAGCGACAGGACTCTGAATTCAGCCACTGGAGGACAGTGGTAGAGTCTGTCCACAAAGAAGTAGACTTGATGCTTAGGGTCAATTCGTTGTGAAGTAACTTTGCCAACTGGGCTGCGACTAGACTTCCACAGAGTTCCAATCTTGGAATAGAGTGGGCTCTTTTAGGAGTAACACGAGAGCGTGCTATAATGAATGACAGGTAAGTTTGACCGTCCTGGTCAGTAGTCCGGAGGTAAGCCACCGCTCCATAGGCTTGTTCAGAGGCATCTGAAAAGATATGTACCTCATGTGTTGCTCCACCCCTGTCCACCTCTGGAGGAATGTAAGGCCGTAGAATGGTGATACAAGGAAGGTAACGCAGTTCCTCCTCCCACGCCTTCCAAGACTGTAGGAGTTCAGGTGGCAGGTTGGGGTCATCCCACTCTCTCTGTTTGTTCCACAACTGCTTTATAATGACCTTTGCACGAGCCGTATAAGGTAGAAGCCATCCCAGAGGGTCATACTGTGTAGCAAGGACCTTATAGATATTCCGCAAAGTGGGTGTGTTATATATCACAGGTCGGTGTTTGTAGGACAATGTGTCTGACTGCCAATTCCAGCTCAGACCCAGCGTAGACTCAGGCATGTCAGAGTTCTCTTGTGTCAACCACATTTCCACACTTGCAGCTTTGGCACTACTTGGCAGGTGGCTCAGTACACTAGGATCGTTGCAGGCCCACTGGCGAATGTCAAATCCAGCTCCAGAAAGGATACACCGTAGTCGATCGATCAGGCTTCGCGCTGCATCAGCCGTAGGTAGGCTCTGCAGGCAGTTATCGACATAGAAACACTTTTCCACTGAAAACCGGATCGCCTCATCCGTCTGTGGGTGTTGCCGTACTTGCCGTTGTAGTGCATAGGTGGCACAACATGGACTGGAGGTTGTGCCGAAGGGTAACACTTGCCATTCAAGAATCTTAGGTGCCTCGTCCATCTTCAAGTCCCGCCAAAGGAAACGGAGTAGATGACGGTCCTCTGGTAAAAGACTGACCTGGTGGAACATGGCCTTTATATCTCCACTCACTGCTACAGGATGTTCTCTGAAGCGTATAAGGACACCCAACAGTGAGGCCCCAAGGGTGGGTCCAGGTAGCAGGTATTGATTGAGACTTTGTCCTTGGTACTGATGGGAGCAATTAAAGACAATGCGAAACTTTCCATTGTGACTAACAATGTGATGAGGAATGTACCAGCATTCATCCGAATCAGGTAAAGAGTCAGTGACTTCACGAACTGCTCCTGTCTCAATGAGTTTTCTCATTTCCTCTTTATAGACCTCAGCTTTTACAGGATCCTTCAGCAGACGCCTCTCAATACTGCGAAGGGAAGGTAAGACAGACTCCTTAGGGGCCTTCCACACAGGCATATCCTTTCGCCGCAGCAAGGGTGTAGCCAACCTGTTGATGCCGTCCTTTTCCAGGATGCAAGTTTTAGTTTCGAGTAGCTGAAGAGCCTCCTTATCTTGTTTGGAACGAGTGACCTCTTTACCCTCCGACTGCGGAACCATATCCAACTGCCACAGTCGTTGAACGTTTTGGAAAAGTTCATCCTGAATTGGAGCCACAGAGGTTAGCAGACATTGCCTTGTAGCAGAAGGCCAACTCAAGGAAGGTATAGGGCCCTGGAGAGTCCATCCTAGACGCGTATGAACTGCAGCTGGTGCACCTGGGCCACCCCATCGAATAGGCTTTGTAGGAGTGATGAGGTGAGGCTGATCAGAACCGATAAGAAGTAAAGGTTGGACTTCATTAAGTGGATGGATTGGAAGACCACGTAGATGTCTGTACTTCTGTTGTAGTTGTTCTACAGGGTAAGACTGGCGTGACAGGTTGAGACGGTCTGCAGTGAAGGCATGATCGATCTTAAAACTGGTTTGAGGTTTACAGAGGGGAGAGATCTGGAAGGATATGGAGGAACCATGAAGGACTTGAATGTCATCTCTTACTGTCCGCAATGGAAGATCTTCAGAAACACCCTGGATGCCCAAGGCCTTAACTGCAGTAGAGAGCAGAATAGTCCTCTCTGAACCATCATCAAGAAGAGCGAAGGTGTCTAAGGTGCGATCTTCATAATGCAGATTAACAGGAACCACTTTGAGCATAACTCGACCTCCGACAGATGGTTTATCCAGAAAAAACCTATCTGAAGAAGAATTGGTCAGGCAGCTTTTCTCTGAGTTAACTGAATCATCTCTCTTCGATGGACTGGCATTCACCTCATGAAGAGGACGGAGATGGATGCCTTGGCAGATGTTGCAGGGTTTTTTCAGATCACACTGAGCGGCATGGTGAGCTCTGGCACAACGCCAACAACGGTTGTTACTACGAATCCAGGTCCTGACCTGGTCGGAGGTAAGCTTAGCAAAGGGTTCACACTGGCTCAGGTAATGTTCCGTCTTATCACAGAAGGGACAATAGCGTTTCCCTTGGCTTCCCTTGGAAGGCTTGGTCGGTGGAACAGGACCTTTCCAATGAACAGGATTCTGGGATTCTCCAACACCATGTAAGATTGTCACCGTTCTCTTTCCAAAGCCTGCCTTGGGTTGTGATACTTGAGATGTCAGTTCAGCATCATAGCTGTGGCACAAGGTTTCGTAACGGAGCCAATTTGAAAGGTCAACCAGATTAGGAGTGGTGCCGGGTTGGCGGAACATATGACGGCGAAACTCAGCACGCTGCTCTGGGGGTAGCTTGCTAAGAAGGCGTGCGACATGAGACCCACAACTCAGTTCCAACTCACCATCACGTCCTAGGGTTCTTAATAGGCCTACTAGTGACTGCACCTGGAGAGAGAACCTCTGGAAGGCAGAGATGTCCCCTCGCTTGATGTCAGGACTCTCCAGAACAATAGCGATCCTCCTTAAGGCTAGCTGATGTGGTTGGCCAAATTTCTCATGGAGTGCAGCCATGGTATCAGTAAATGGGGTAGGGGAGTTCAAATAAGCATCTGCGATCATTGTAGCCTCCTCGAACTTAAGGTGATCCACTAATATCTGGTATTTGAAAAGTTCAGTCCCATCTGGGGGAAGTAGGTTTTCCAAAGCTATCCGAAGTCGGGCGAATTCTCCTGGGTCAGGCCGACTGAATTTAGGGATCATAGGGGTAGGTCCTCGGTACACAAATTCAGAACCAACATGAGGTGCTACAGGTCGTAGATTGGGGTCTGTCTTTAGTGTTATGGCTGGAGGACACGAATAAGCAGGCACCGATCTGACTATTGGTGAGTTAGGCACTCCCGTGTGGTTGGCAGATAAGGGTATGGCAGCAGGTGTTAGCAACTCCAGCAGCTCTTTAGGGGTAGGAGGGGGAGGAAGTCCATAATCAGCAGGAGCATAATGCTGAGGAGGGCGTGATTGAGAGACTGTGGCAACAAAGGGATCCTTTTTAGCCCCGAGCTTAACAGGTTGATAAGCCGCGGCACCGTCATCTAGCGCAAGGTCACTCACCCGTGTTCTCAGGTCAACATCGGGCTCAGGCCATGGCGGTGGAGGACATTCAGCAAAGTTTCCATCTTCTGCTAAGGTCGTGGATGCAAACTGCTTTGCCCAGGGGCTGGATAACTGTGATGCTGAAGGCTGTGCTGGGGAGAGGATCTGGCCTCTAGCTTGATTGAGGTCAGCTCTAAGGCCCTGAGCCACTTGAACTAATTCTCTGACTTCTGCATGGACTTCTCTCAACTCTTTTAAGTCTTTTTGGAAAGCCTGATGGGTTTGCATTAGGTGTGCATGCTCACTGCGCAGATTCTGTAATTCACTATTGTGTGCAGAGGCAGGAAAGTCAGCTGGAGGCAAAGAGAAGGAATGCCGAGGAGATACAGCATTGGGTGGGTGCTTATGACTCAGGGACATGACATGTGAACCATCAGAATATACTATGTCACCACCAGGGGGAGTGGCGTAAGTCTGGAAGGATGGGAGAAATGTCCGATGGACAGGTGCTTCCCAGGTGTGTGGAACATCATGCTCAGTGACAGGTCGACCTCGAGGATATGGTACTTCATACTGCTGCAGGTAAGCTGGAGGACGAGTATGGCGCTTAGGGCGAGAAGCTCCAGTAATCTCCTCATCAGAGTCCATAATGTCAGAAGGGAATACTCAATCCGGCTCGAAGGACCAATTTTGTTGGAGAGACTTTTGGACTGTCAATGTTTATAAAGGTTGAGTAAACCCCCCTGGGTGCCGGTCAGAGCACAAATAATGAGGAGACAGGTGATCACTTAACACGATGTATTGATGGTAGATGGAGGAGGTACAGATATTGTCAGGGATGTACATATATAGTTTGAAGTCATTGACTAACATCCTTGGTCATGCATCTGTATAGGAGTGTAGGATATTCGGTATTAAACGGCTTTCCGACCAACAGTTTGTAACCGATCACGCAGATCACGGCAGCTCAACTGGCTCTGCTGCGCACCACCACAATATTGCCATGACGCGGTTTCATAATAAAAGTCCTTATGAAATGAGCCTTTAATACAATTGTACTTAGGTGTAAATTAGCACACGTGCTATAACCTGGTAAAATGCATCTCTCCTTTTTAAGGTTAATGTATATTTTACACTGTCCCCGTTTAAATAAAGAAATAAAATGAAATGAAATTTTATTTAATCTTTTACAATTATATTTAGTTAATTTGATGAGACTGCTGTTTACAACCCCAAATCAAGAAAAGTTGGGACATTCTGTAAAATGCAATAAAAATCAAAACTCTGTGATTTGTTCATTCTCATACAAAAGTACAAAGGCGAGATTTGCAATGTTTTCATTGAACAATTTAATTATATTTTGCATATATATATATATTTTATTTTGATACACTCTCCAAAAATGGACACTGAGTTCCCTTTCAAAGCTACTCGTACTGTGTCAAATGCTATGGGAATGCTCCAAGACAGTTAAGTACTGAATTACATCGATGATCTGTTGTTCTTAGCTCAGACTAATAATTTAGTGGTTCAACATCGAGATGTTGTTCTCACACATGCGGTAAAACTGTGAAGCAGTTCCATAGACTGTTAGGTCTGGTGGCAGCAGTGTCCAATGGTCCTCCTTTTGGCCTGCTCCCCATCAGACCCCTTCAGTAGTTAGACCCCTCAGACCCCTCAGGACTGGGAGGTTTTCGCCAAGTGGCAAGCCTTCTTTGCATGATTATGATCAAGAAAACTCATGCCTTGACTATGTGGAAGAAACCATGGTTTCTATCCCAAGGTCCTATGTTGGGAGCTCTTGTCGTCGCCTAATGCTAATGACAGATGCGTCACTCACGGGTTGGGGAGCAGTCCTAGCAGGACGCTCAGCTCAGGTCCACCATGTCCTTATCCAGTAAGACAATACATTGGTGGTCACCAACATAATCACCAGGTGGGTTTGTGCTCACGTCCACTTCCAACTGGCGCACCAAATCCTCCCTCAGAGCAGCTCACATCCCTGGGTACTAAAATCAGGAAGCAGACATCCTGTTGAGAAAGGGGCTGAGGCTGGGCAATAGTGACTCCAACTTGAGGTGGTGGAGCACATTTGATGTGGTACAGATACATATCCCTGATTGCTCTGCTCCCAGGAGTTCTGGAGAGAGTCCGTCTCACCTTGATTGCTCCACTGTACCGGGCAGAGGTGGTTTACAGGCATAGTGTCCCTCCTCAATGGCTCTCCTCTGGAGATTCTGATCAGGAGGGAGATGTTGTCCCCGGCAACGGGCGCAATATTGCATCCCCACCCAGAACTGTGGAGATAGTCACTTGGCCTTTGAGGGGGCCAGGCTCATAACTCAGATCTCTCAACCAAGGTTGTTGAAACCTTTCTCCACCCCAGAGCTCTCACCATGCCAGGGAGCAGACATACAGTCGAGGCAGGGTCTGAGGCCCGGAGAATGGGACTCCACCCCAGGTGGTGGAGCAAATATAGCCAGGCAAGTGGATTTGTTTGAATCTCAAGAGACGTCTCACTGTCCACTGTCTGGTTTTCTCTCACATCCAGCATCTCAAGTTCTGGATACTATGGTTCAGACTTGGCGAGACTTTGTCTGTACTTATGCCTTGCTTTGCTCCCAGGAGTTCTGGACAGAATTTGCCGGACAGGGTCCGTCTCACCTTGATTGATCCGCTGTACTGGGCAGAGGTGGCCTAGTGTCCCTCTTCAATGTTTCTCCTCTGGAGATTCCAATCAGGAGAGACATGTTGTCCCAGGCAGGGGATACAATGTGGCCCCCGCCCAGAACTGTGGAGATTATGGCTTGTTCTCTGAGGGGGCCCAGCTTGTAACTCTGATCTCTCAACAGAGGTTTTTGAGACCATTCTCCACTCCAGAGGTCCCACCATGAGATGATTATGCCTTGAAGAGACTTTCCACTTCATTATGCAGTGATCGGCTGCTGGATCCAGTTAAGTGCCTGGCAGGTACAGTGCTGGAGTTCCTGCAAGAACGACTCACTTTGGGGTTAGAAACCCACTGGTATCTTATTTCCTCCATGGCACACTGAGACCCAGGAACTATTCTGCTGGCCATTCAGGGCATTGGATGCTTACGTCCACAGACTGTGGCAAAGATCTGAACAGCTGTTGGTATGTTTGGGCTAGGTCTATATAATAGGGCTAGCCTTTAGGCCCTTCTATCAGGAGTTTCTTTATATATGTTTGTTATGTGGCAGGCTGGTCCTCTCCACACACTTCTTTAGGTTCTATGACTTAGATCTAGACTTCATTCCTGGGGCCCAGGTCTTGTCGTCTGAGGGTGATCACATGTGACGTGCACTTACTAAATGGGCATAGGTGTTCCCATAGCGCTTGACACAGCGCGAGTTCCCTTGAAAGGGAATGCCTAGGTTACCTATGCAACGTTAGTTCCCTGAAGAAGTGTCTCATTCCAGCAAAGTCTACTTCAGACACATCAAAGCAGACAACTGATTGGCATGGCATGCCTTTGTTTCCTGGTTCATGACGTCACTCGCCTCTGATATCCCTTCAAATGATTGGTTCGATTACACATGTACTTCCTGATACGATCATACAGCAACATTTCCATAGCACTTGATGCAGCATCTTGTTCCTTCTTCATGGAACTACATTTATTTAAGTAACCAAGATGTTCTCCATCCAGATTTTCATCAGTGGCAGGTGCAAAATCAAACGTGCTAATGGCATGGGCATCTTTCCTGGGAGGAAAGACTCTTTGACTGCTCTTTTGCGGCTTTTCAGTCTCCACATGTTTTGTGTTTACAATCGCAATTTATTTTTAACAGAACCTCTCACGCGATTTAACGAGACTCCTATTGACTGACAGGAGCTGCTTTCTGACTTTCTGAGAATTTCCATATATGTGTGTGTAGGTACCAGAATGTTTAAAATATGTATATTTATACTTTAAATATATTTGAATTAAATCTATTTAATTATAAAACCTTAATATTATACATTTACTCTCTCTCACTCATCCGATATGTATTATGATGCTCTACACTAGTAGTATCTTAAGACTTGACTCCAGTAATGACGACGATGACAGACCTGTGCGGTTCGATGAATGTGATGATGGTGTTACTGCACTGGTATAATGAGGCCTTTAAATCAGTTCGGGAAGTGCCTCATCATCAGATACCGGCGCTGGATCGTAAGCATTTGCTTCTGAGAGAGGCAAAGAGGCTCCCACTCCACTCGTGCTCTCATTCGTCGATCTGGCATCCTGGGAAAACGGTTCTCTCGCGTATCACGATGAAGCAACGCTGCTTTACGCAATACGGCTGCCGATATGGCGGTATTTAGCATTTTTATTGTCCAATGAATATTTTTTTTAAAGGCCGCGAAACTTGAACTGCGAAGTGATTACTGTACCATAATGCAAGTGCTTTCAAAACTGCTCTTTTTGATTCAGACTTTAGGCATTCATATTTATAAATTGTATCAAACAAATATGCACATCTGTGGATAACAAGCTGGCAATCTTCCTCCAAGCGATGTCAGAATCTCTAAGGCTAAGCTCTCAAGGCAGGTTGACCTGGTAGATGCTCTTCGCTGAGTTCTCTGAGAATTTATTTTCTCTCCGTTCATCTCCCACATCCGTGCCCAAATCCATGGATTACAACCTTCAAAGAGGTGCTCACAGAGACACTCCAAGCAAAGCCTGGTGTAATCTGCTCTGGCAACATCATTACCTAGGCCGTTAGTATTTCAGCACATCCCGGTGGGGAGGGTGGGGGTATTTAAGAAATAGCGCACACTTAGGCCTTAAATATCTGCTTTTATGAAATCGCCCTACTTGAAATATTTTAATTGCTGTGAATTAGCACCCGCATACATCATGACACTTTATGGCTATTTTAGCCCGTGGTTGTACAGAAAGGAAATATTGCAAGATACAGATCAAAATGAGATGGCCACAGGCCACCAATGTTCTTGACCGGCTAGAAACAGGGAGACTCACTGAAAAATTTAAATAAATAAATATTCACACTCCAAAGCTGTCTACAGAGGCTGTATTTTAAGGCTCACATTTTAACCAAATTCTAATGCAGCATGTATCCTCAGATCTATTCAAAGACTATCCAAAAGGGCAACTATATGATAACCATCTTTATATTTAACCACACCAAAAAATATTTATATTTTGAAAGCAGTAATCAATATATTGGTAAATACTAGATATCCTTATGTTATGGGGACAAAATGTCCCCCCAAAATGTGGCAAAATCCAAATTCCTTGTCGGGATCCTTGACATTTTTTGAAAATGTAAAAATGCAGAAAGTTTTCTGTCAGGGGTAGATTTAGGGGTATTGGTATTTTGCTGTAGAAGGGTTTTAAATAAAAAAATATTAGAGCAATAGAATGAACAGTAAAAGTAAAAGAGGCTTCTCCAATACATTTTGTACAATACACATACAGGCATAAATAAGCATGAAAACAACTGAAGGAAAAAATAACAAGTCCTGGGCATGCTCCTGATAAGATGGTGGATGGTGTCTTGGGGGATCTCTCCCAGACCTGGATCATGGCATCAGTGAGCTGCTGGACAGTCTCCTTGGCAGCTTTGAATACTCCAATAAATAATGTCCCAGAGATTCAGGTCTGGGTTATGTGAGGGACAGCCAATGGTATCAATGCCTTCATCCAAAATCTGCCTACACACTCTAGCCACATGAGACCGGGCATCATGCACAAAGAGGAACCCAAGGATCACTGTATCAGCTTAAGGTCTGACAACAGCTTTGACGATTTCATCTCGGTACCTAACAGCAGTAAGTAAAC
This sequence comes from Rhodeus uyekii, assembly GCA_037043235.1. Taxonomy (NCBI): domain Eukaryota; kingdom Metazoa; phylum Chordata; class Actinopteri; order Cypriniformes; family Acheilognathidae; genus Rhodeus; species Rhodeus uyekii. Next base: position 7,114,113 of record JAWRVZ010000010.1, on the reverse strand, counting down.
CATTGGCTAGCACGTGGAGGTCTGTGCAATCCTCCAAGGAAATTCCTCCCCAGACCATTATTGACCCACCGCCAAACTAGTCATGCTGGATGATGTTGCATACAGCATAATGTTCCCAGTATCTCCTCCATGCTCTTGAAACTGTCCTGGGAGACATACCAAACCTCCCTGTGACGACACCTATGGACGTGCCATTCTGGAGGAGCAGTGTAATTGTGTAACTTGACTGGGATAGAGGTTCTGCCTCATACTACAGACAGTGTCAAGAACCACAACAAAACACAAAACTAAAGACAATTCAGTCAGGAAGAATAAGGAAAGAACAATTGTCTATGACCACCACCTTCAAAATCATTCCTTTTCGGGGGTTGTCTTGCTGTTGCCTTTCCAGTGCAGCTGTTGTCACTTTAATTTGCACCAAAGCACCTATGACCTATGCTTCTTAATTGGACAGATTGATATACAGTATAAGTTTTTATACTGTGATGATTAAGTGCGCCCTTAATTTTTTGTGTGTTCGTATTCTTTAGGTTAATAATCAATATTGCCAAACGTGTTCTGGAAAAGTTCTAAAAAAAGTGATATTGGTGCATCCCTAAATAAAATCCATCACACTTATAATTGTGTTAATGTATGCGCCATTGCTATTGCATAGCATGAAATTAACTGTCATGTCAACAGTAAGTGCTGCTGAATGGTGCTTGGAGCCCCTGACTATGTAGAGACTATGACAGTGTCCATGACAGTTAGATAATTAAAAGACAGCTGCTCACTGCATGTTGGAACAGAGGGACTCCTGTCAACGTGCAGTAGAGAAAAAGAAAGTCTTCTGGGATATAAAGGGTGTTTCTCTCAGGAAAAATTACTATAGTTGTCATAGGTCAGGATCGGGTCACCTAAATGATCAAAATTAAATAGGTAGCAGATGTCAAATAGGAGGCCATCATCTTAGTGACCAGCATGTACTTTCAGAAGTGCACAGACTCTCGTTAAAGGCCAAATGAGAGAATGTGCCAGAGAGCACAAGGTGAGTGAGAGCAATGAAAGCCATCCCATAAGCATCAGTCACATTGCCCTTGGTGAACCCTGATCATGCAGTCCTGATACTTTCCACCTCTACAGCAATTTTCAACTTGCCATATAACCGCCTTGTTAAAGTCAATGGAAAGTGCTTTTTTATAAAATCTTGGGAATTGCCAGTGCTGCCCAGGGTTTCTTTAATGTGCTGCCCCGAGACTGACAACTCATTCTACCTGCATAAAACACAGTCTATCTGTGCACACCATCGCTGTCTGCTCCATAATTAATGGGAGCGAGCAGAGTGCAGTTCTTTTCTCCTTCCACGCTTATGTTTCTAGGTCTCTATCCCGGATAAAAGCGCAGACTGCTGCCTTGGAGCTCTTTACCAAGGCTTTGTCACTTGCCCTTTACATTCAGCCTGACATAACAACATTCAGCCGAGGTTCCACATGCAGAGATGACTGATCCAGACTGACATGAAAGGATGTGTTTCCAGCCTGGAGCTTGAATACTGGATCCTCGACAAGATGGTTGAAAGCCACGAGGTATTGCAGCAGCGTTTGCAAGATAATGCAATACGCATCCCGAGTTTTAATTGAGTTTTACACAGGATTACTTCTGCCAACTTTTAGTAAAGAGAGGTTGTCGTTAGAGATTCACTTTGCACAAAGACACACAAAAAGCATTAAGATTAACAGAATCAAATTAAGCAACACAATGCACAACCTACACTATCGTTCAAATGTTTGGGGTAGGTAAGATGTTCTTGAAAGAAATTTCTTATTCTCACCAAGGTGGCAGTTTACAATTTCAAATAGCTGTTTTCTATAACTTTTTTTTTTTAATGTGAGAAAACTTCATTTGCAGCATCATTATTCCAGTCTTACGTGTAAAATGATCCTTCAAAAATCATATTTCAGATATGCCGATTTGGTAGTCATAAAACATTTCTTATTATCAATGTTGAAAAAAGTTGTGCTGCTTTTTATGGAAACCATGAAAAAATTTCATCAGGATTCTTGGATGAATAGAAGAACTGCATTTGAAATTGTAGTTGTAAATTGACAATATAAATGTCTACTGTAACATTTGATCATTTTAATGCAGTGTTTTTCAACCACAAGTGTGCCGTGAGAGATCGTCAGGTGTGCCGTGGAAAATTATTAAATTTCACCTAATTGGTCAAAAAACATATTTTTTTGAAAACTAAATAAATCATAAAATACTTTCTTTGTGTTCATTTAATTCACATTCAAAACACTTTGATTAGAATGATTGTATTTTGTTAATATAGACTTCATAGTTTCACTTTTTAACATTTTCGGTTGCTGTGATTATTATTTTTTTTTTTTTCAAATAATGCATCCTCAAATCAACAGAAACAACAATTTAGTGAATCCACTCCCTAATCTTTAAAGTCATTATGAAAATGCATTCACCTCTGTATAATGTGACAAAGTGCTATGCAAATAGAGTGAATTTTGATACCATGTTGACTTTAAGGACTACTTTAAGAAGCATTACACACAGTATTCTGGTAACAAATACACAGTTCAGCAGCCACACAATATGTACTGACAAAATATTTAAATCCTTCGCTCAACAGGGTCTAATTTCTCTGCATTTGACCCCTGTTGTATTTCTATCAATCACCAGACTCAGCTGTCACCGGCCAGTGGAGCACAGAAGTGGATAAACGCAATCAGGGCTAATGAGTCTCATATCGCTCATCTATGCAGTGCTGTGGAGTGGATCAGCAGTGGCTGTAAACACCAGGCTTGGCTCGGGCAAGGGCAAACAAACAGGCCTGCCAAACCCTCTTTCTCCGTCTTTGTCTCAGCATCTGTCTCCCTCTTTCTCTCTCTCTCTCTTTCAATACTTATCCTAGCAATCATCAATCTAAGACTCTAAAGGAAAACCAAATCCTACTATCAACATCAGAGACATTCAATTGAGAAGAAAATGGACATTGCTGATAATAGATGAGGAAACAAATATCCGTACATTCTAAAAAGACTCTCAAGTAACATGCTGTTCTTTATTATGTCAATGTCACAATAATGTGCTGCAAATCTTATTTTGGGCAGTTTAGCTAAAAGGATATCTGCAGAGTTTTTAAAATCAAATTCAAGACTTTCAAAAACCTTTAAAGAGATGCACCAAAATTATAATACCGTATGTCCCAACACAAAAAAAACATACAACAGCTTTTTAAACAGGCTGCATCTTTCAAATGCAAAGATGCTTTCTATTCAATATGCAACTGAATATATTATAATATGCTTTCACATACCAAAATAACATACTGTATTGTTACGCATATAAGATCACCACAGCCCGACTTTTTTTTTTTAAGATGTACCTTTTGGAAAAATACTTTTTGAACACCAAATAAAAAAAACTTTATTTGAAAATTATTTTCATATTACATATTTTTCATACTTTAGTTTTTAATTAATTAATACATTTTTTTTTTCCTTAGGCCAAACACATAGCGCTGAAAAAACAGTTTCTCCCTGAAGACTAAACCATTACACCGCTTCATTCTCATTCTCTCTGAAAGACATGTGTGTCATTATGTAGCCGAAATAAGAAATGATCGGCCTAGCAGGTAAATTCAGCTCTTTGGCAATCGTCAGTGCCTTCAGCTGAATGAAAGCTCTAGTTATAGGCAGCCCCTCATTTCTTTTTTCGGCTATGTACTGATTCATTTGCTTGTCAGTTTCTTCTAAATAGCCACTTTTAGGAACGTGGTAAGCTTTTCTTTGAATGTTAGCATTTTTAAGACTTAAGCCATCGTCTAACATTACACTGAGACACTGTATTTATTGGCTGCTTAATGAGAGTTGTTTGATGACTCTGCTTCCTTTATCAGTCCTGGACACTCGTTTTACACGTATTTGGCGCTCCTTATTCTTGTCGGTGTATTATCGACATGTAAAAGTTTAGATCCCGAATATAAGACGACTAAATTTTTTTCAAACATACTTCCAAAGAAAAAAAAACATTGTCTTATATTAGGAACAATGGTAATGTAACATAAGGGCCCGTTCACACAAAACACGTTTTTGCTGATAAATACGTGAGACGCAGATCAGTCAAAAAACAACAACAAAAAAACAAGGTTTAGAGACCTTAAAACTTGTTATATATTGAACACCATATATTTTCAGAAGACACAAGCACAATGCTCAAACATGTCTGTCTAGTGCATGTGTCCATAGAAAAACAATGTGTCTGAACAGTCAGAAATAAATTATATATGTGATTGTGTTTTTGAAAGCCTTAAAACACACACACACACATTCACAAACCTTTATAAAACACACAATTTTTGCTCAAGATTAGTCTAATGCCATCCCCTGAGACTGGTTTGCCTGTAAACTTTCATCACAAGGTCATCTTCTTAAAACAAAAGAGACTCCTAATTACATTTCTATGCTCTCTGAAGGGTGAAGGGTGATATAACTAACCGCTGTTAACAACTCTTCAGCCATTATTTCCTTTATGTATCCATGACTCTTCTTGTTTAATATGTGGAGTGGTTTCACTGATCTAAACTGAACAATGTGTGCATCTTAAAAAAAAACTCAGAATAGATACATTTGAGAGATTAGAATTAATTTTAGCGGTATGATCATCCATTTCACATCCTTTTAGAGACCCACACAAAAAAAGCAATCTAGTAATTTCATGGTCACAGAAAATTTCAAAGATAATGTCCTGTGTGAATAGTAGCCTGTTTAATTGTTCATAAGTATACATTCTTTTAAAGTTACTGCAAATTAAAAGAGTCCAAGGATGGTTATCAAGATCCTGAACTGAAGACTGTGCGCTTGCTCGCTCGCTCTCTCTCTCTCTCGTGTTTCCACAGCCTGTCCTAAATACAGCCAGACATTTGCCTAAACAAGTGTGTCATGCCCAGCTTCACACACTAACCTTGAAAAGTCAACTGGTCCCTATAACTTGGGATTACTATAACCTCTCAGTCTGTAGGTTCCTGTGCAGAAACCCACAGGAATTTGGTGAATATCAAAGGGACCTAACTGTTGCTTGTGTCTTACAGTTTGTTTGTGTCTAACATTGTGGCAGAAGGGTATCAGCAGGCTATGAAGATCTTCTAGAAGGTAAAAATGGCACAATTCCAAAGGGCATCACCACATGTCAAAATGACAAATGTCACATGTTGAATAAGGGAGCAACCCTGGTGTGCTAACAAGACTCTTGCACGCACACAACTTTCAGTCTTAAAGGGCATGACACATCTAACAGAGGAGAAACCGGTGTTGTACTCTGAAAGGACACATCATGCCTTGTATTTCTGTTGAAAGATTTCAACTTTTCTGTTAAAATCAAATTATATAGCTGTAATATAATGGTATCCTAGGTATACAATACTGGTTAAAAGTTTGGGGTCCAAAATATTTTATTCAGCAAAAATGCATTAAATTAATCCATTTATCTTAACACATTTATTTTACAAAATAATTATATTTCAAAAACATAAATTGTCATCAAAGAATCCTGAAAGAAATATAACACTGTTTCCAAAAAGTGTTAAGCAGCACAACTGTTTTCTACACTGATAACAATAAGAAGCATTTCTTGAGCACCAAATCAGCTTATTAGAATGAATGTGATAATGTGAAACAGGTTTGAACAGTTTTGGACTTCAAAAATACCATGGTATTTTCATGGCAGCATGTATAATACTAAGGTACTTTTAGTCATGTATAATACTAAGGTAATTTTATCACAGTTATTCATGCTATACAATTAATCCTTTACTTAATTTATTTCAACAGCAGTATTTTTCATAAGTTGTGGATTTGAATTGATACATTTTGTGATGTGACCCTCTATTAGTCATATTTTTGGTCTCAAAGTCATAGAACTGATGATGCTACAGCACAATAAAAATACCTGTTCTGTATATCCCAGTCTTCGCACTGAACATAGAGCAACAACATTTAAAAATGACATTACAGCTACGTGCTAACGACTATTAGCGCAGTAACATTTGCTTGTCTGGTAGTAAATGGATCATTACTAATGTGCTACTTATTAGCTCACCCTAAAAATAGTGTAGCGCTCACTCAGAGCGTATAATTATGGCGCAGCAGTGTTATAGGATAGATTGATATTTGTGGAGGCAGCTAATGTTTAGCCTTCTGACTGAGCACCCATCTGCTAAACCTAAATTAATGTGGCCTCCAAGTACAAGTGCAATTCTTTTCACCATAAAAACTTGGAAAAACAGCTTTTTGAGTTTTTTCCACTTCCCGTTTTTTACATTTTAAGAATACTATAACATCCACCCTTTTTTTTTGGTGTTATACTTTAAACTGTACATTATGTACTTCTGATGAAAACACATTTCACATTTAAACTGTAGAATTCCAGTCACAAGTCGAGCTTAAAAAAAGAAAAGGATACAGTCTTTCAGAACTGACCCGTATCCAAAGGAAATGCAGCTTTTAGAATGTAGTGCATCAATGAAACAGCAGTCAAACTTGGCCATTCGAATCATCTGATTCTGCAGGAGAACTGAAATGATATACCATATAGTGCTGACACAGACGACATTCAACCACACATGTATTCATGCTCTTGATTCAATGAAAGCCAGGTAAATACCTCTGTCTGGGAGAATGTGGGTATGTGTATGAGAGTGTTGAATGGTTATCTGTATGGCTCGCATGAGTTACAATGACATAATCATTAATCGCAATTGTACCACTTACTTAGCATAACCATTCGCAAACAGTATATACTTCCTGGTCATAAAACATATGAGCTATTGTATTACGTTTGAAATGCCAATAAGGCTTAGTGTAAATGATTATTTAATGAGTGACCCAATCTGATTTGTCTCCTTACATGTTTTTGAATTAAACTGCTAAGTCTCAGGTATTGATGATGCTTCCTGCATGAGAGCTCTTCTCATCTCCTGCTATTGATCAATGTGATCATGCATTTTTAACAGTCTCCTATTGATTTGTGGAGATGTGCACTATACACCTGTTTAATCTTCAAACAGGTTCAGACTTAAATTAATCTGTCAATATTTAGTATACATGCTTAGCAAAAAAAAGCCATTATAAAATGGAATTTCTTTCTGATTTAAGACTTTAATTATTATTAAGACTTACATTTTTCATATTTTTTGAAAAGGCAGCACATACCTATAAATGAAAATGAAGAATAATAGTAGTCATACAATTTATGAAAGTTTATAACACAAAATGTAAAAACAATAACCAAAAAAATCTATATTTCTGCTTCTTTATAGTTGCTACTGTATAACTAATTATAAATTAGAGGAATTAAAAGTAAAAAATTAAATAAAAGTAGAAACTTTACAATAAGGTGTCATTTGTTAACATTAGTCAATGTATTAACGATATGAACTAACAATGAGCAATAAATTTGTTACAGTATTTAGTAATCTTTGGTCATGTTAGTTTATTTGTGTTAGTTCACAGTGCATAAAATATATAAAATAAAATAGTTGATTTTAATAGTTGATTGGTGTTATAAAATAAAACTGTTGATTTTAATAATGTATTGGTAAATGTTGAAATTAACATGAAATAAGATTAATAATTTAACAAATCCTCTAGTTTTTCTTAGTTTGTTTCTTAGATTGTAACGTGGTACCATAAAAGTAATAAAAACATGTTTTTTGTAAATAAACTGATTTTTTTAGACAGCGATGTGCTGTGACTATTTCCTGGAAAATGTTACTATGGTTTAATATATCCTTATCATGCAACACAGACATATCTGCTTTCATGAACAAGAAACCAAACAGACTGTCCTTCTCTATATGGTTACTTAGTGGTGAGTGCTTCCTCCGTTTGGTGGGGAAATAGTCCATGGCCATTCAATTATCAACAAATATCCTGAAATGGATGGTGGAATTGACTTCTTAAAAAAAGCAATTGATTTTTTGCACCACTGCTAGACACCCAGAATTGGAAACTTTCAAGATGGATTGCTTGACCCAAATAAAATGCAGTATACTATATCAAACCATAAACAGACCAGATGTTGTATAGAAACAGAAATTCTCTAATGTTGGTACATGCATTTTTATTTCTTAAAAAACGTCAGCTATTCAGTCTATTCAGATACTAGTATGACCAATAGACAACCAACACAGATGTAATAAGCATAATAAATATAATTTGTAATTGGTGAAACCATACAAATTGTCATAAGAAAAGGATAAAATAACTATTTCTACCTGATCTTGTCTTATAGGTTGAATGTAGTCAGGTTGAATGTTTTTAACTGTAAAAATAATCCGAAGTTAGAAGTTACTTCACTTATTTAACAAAATCCATTACAATATTAAACATTTTTCTCTTTTAGTTGATGAAATGTGTTTATTCCACATGAGGTGAGGTGTGCTAAATTTACTGCCTTAAAAGGCCATGTCTAAGTGTGCATATGAGATAACATCGATCAATTGCTTGGCTGTGCTGCTCTAAGAACTCCTATTCAAATTAGACTATAAATGTGTGTGACTGTTGCTGAGAGCTGGAGGTCACTGTACTAACCAGGCTCAGGAAAGAGTGAATGAAGCTCTTTCTTTATGAGGCTGACCAAGGTGATAAACAGGCCATGATATGAAGGGGGAGGATGGTTTGATAAACTGCACCATTCGTACTCTTGCACTGCTTGCAGAGCCCAGCCAAGGGCTTTGACCCGAGAATGACCATCAGTCTCACTCCATCTCGCCTTCAAATCAATATTCACCTTCATGAGGATTTATGACTGTGGTTGCGGCTTACTATAATAACAGTCAAACATGAAGACACACCAAGCCAGTATGCGGTGTTGTGGTTTTGTTATCGATGAGCAAAATGTCCAAGAATAAAGATATTGCATGTAGGCAAAAATCATGTCCTGTTTCTGCAGGATTATTATTTATTGAATACTATTTTTTCCATGTATGTTTAAAATAGTACTAAGAAATGTTATTATTTTGTTAATTACACTGCAATTATTTAGTCTACTTTGCTCTAACTGTCATAGTCTTGTCTCATCGCGTCTGTCACATCCGGGTTCCTTTGTGTATCTTCCAGGTCTTACACTCTCCTGTCTCTGTCTAATAACTTCCCAAGTCTGGTCCCAATCCCGTGTTTGTCCTTAAATACCCTCTTGTGTTCCTTTGTCTTTGTCGATTATTGTCAATGTTAGATGGTCGTTTCATGTGTGTGGATGTCCTTCCCGTGTCTCCTCGAGTTCAGAGCTTTTGCACCCTCGTGTACCATTTATGTTTGTATTTAAAGTGTTTTTGTTTTCCCTCATTTTGTTCATTAAAGATCTGCCTCCTCGTTTCTCCGCATCACACACCACCATCAGCGTAACACTAACATCATAACAAACTCAATGTTTTTGAATGAATTGGTTGAATGAATGATTCAATGACTCACTTTCAAAGACAGTCGGTGTATTTGACCTGAAGCAGCGCTGCACAGACTAATCATGTATGATCTGCACAGTGCCACTTCAAGTACAACATTCTTAGTGAATTGTTTTGTTCCTATATGAATTAATGTTTGAATTAATTGATTGAGCATATGATTCAATGACTCATAGATACAATTACACATTTCATTTTTGATTGAATCGGTGGTTTTGAACTAATTGATTCAAATAATGATTCAATTACCTATTCATAAAGACAGCCAATTGATTTCATCTTAGCTTAATATTGTGTTTGACTGAACCTGATTAATTATTTAATAATACATAGACCCATAATCTGTCAATATTGTTCAGTATAACTATGATATAAAGTTGTTTTTCATCATCACACTAAACATACCCTACTCATCACATTAAAATAACTGTTTACCCAAAATTGTCATCCTCCTGAATTCAAATTTGAATAATGCTTATTGAAATTACACTAATTAGATTTGAGAGTGACAACTGAGTGTATTGGTTTTTGTTTTCCGTTTTTAAATTTTGGAGCTTGACAGTGCCTTCATTTGTGTTAAATGGAAAAAAGTAAGAATTTATACAGGTTTGGCACAATGGTTGGTAAATAATGACAGAATTTCTTTTTTGTGTGAGCTGTTCCTTTAAAATCATAACAGTAATGCAGCAAGCCCTTTGAATAATGTGCCAATAATCTCTCGATTTGAAAACCTGAGGTTATATTTCTACAAAGAAGTATAAATTGAGTCTGTTTCCATTTAAACTCATCGATCATGTAAATATCGCCTCCACACAGTGATATCTTCTGCTTTGTGCATACTCTATCTTACTGGAATGATAGAACTAAGCTGCTTAAAACAGAGTAAACTGTGAATAAGTTTATAGGGCATTAATTCACAAGGGGATTTTTGCATGCCAGAGGAAAATAGTGAATGTCTTTAATCTTACCATAAAATGTTTTGTCAGGTAGCCTAAAAATGTGATTCATGTGGGAACATATAATTGAAGTGGTTTTAGTCATACAGAATATACTTTGAAATAATTGAATATAACTGAAACAAGTCAATATTAGGCTATATCAATGAATTTGATTTTAAAGATCAGGTTATTTTCAAATTTTTCAGTGTAAAAGAAGGGAAGCTACATTGTCAAATCAGTAATTATTTCTCACTGCTTCCAAAAAGAAAAAAAAATCCCCTTTTGAGGATAAACAAACCACAAGCAAGTAGAGCGTACACTGAGTGCAGGGATGAATCAAGTCAAGTTAAGAGTTTCAAACTAGGTCAGAGAGCACACATGGATTTGCGGAAAAACTAGAAGAAGGAACAGTAGGAGAAACTGTGGGACCTGGATGAATGTCCACGTGTCATCCCTGGTCAGGCAGTGTGAATGCTCCTGTTATGCAGAGAAGCCAGAATAGCTACTTTACATCATTTCCACCCTGGCACGAGCTTGTCTCATATTCCAGGCATGCACCAGCGTTTTCCCTGAGAGACAACGACCTTGCCAACACATGTTGTATAGCAGCCCATGTCCTTTGGCAAAATCTTGTTTCCATTTCCCCAGAATCACTCGTTACTCTTGGGGACGATACAGCGTTGTTTCTCTGCACCCTTCTGATTGGACAAACCGAGGCCACCACCTGGCTCTCCGTAGTGATAGAAACTCTGCCGGGTAAGCATGTTTCGGTGTGTACATTGTAGAAAGGGCCATAAATCAGTGCTACCTTCTTATGCCATTTGAATTATTCAGGCTGTTCTATTAAATGTGAAGGCATCAACAGTGTTTGTGCTCATTATAAAATGACAACAAAAACTGACAAAAGCTGACTCTCTCTGGGACCGCATCCTAGAGAAAACTAACTCAAATAAATAAATAAATAAATAAATAAACATAAATTGAAGGGGGGAAAAGCTATGTAAAACGATAGAACAAAGAGTTGTTTGTGACTGCCAGGAGACTTTCCACAGCATATGCAAATTCATAAGACACCGCATATAAAAGTAATCATTAATAATGATTGGAATGAACAGTTGAGAGTTTCTAGCTGCAAGTGACAAGTGCAGTTTTAAAGTAGTTGAGACGATAGGCTTGCAGCATCTGAATTCTTTATCATGTTTTGGAGACAACTTGTCAGCTTTTTTATCATTATTATTAATCTTATTATTATTATTATTATTCAAAAGCACATCCTGGCAGTGAGGAAAAAAGCTGTTCAGCGACTACTCTATTTTTGGTTCTGACTATAAACTTCAAAGATCATCTGTAAATGAGGATGAAACTCTATCCTTTCTTTTTTTGAGCCAGATGCTTCACTTAAATGCAACTTTAGCTTGCCAATTAAAATCAAAGGGTTATCATATTTTTACTTGCACATGCAGTTGGGACAGTAGTTAATATTAAAACGTTCAAATTTTGTGTTAATTTAAATGTATAATTTAAATTATTAAATGTGTCATTTCTACATTCATTGCTTCACATTTAAAAATTGTTTTATATTATTATACATTTAAACAATATTAAATACTATTATATTATAGAAATATTGTATTATAGAAAAATAGTAAAATAATACAAATCGCAACCAAATCTCAGAGAACATTGTAGCTTACAACTGCTTATATAGCTTACTAAAGAGGTCTCTGTAACCTTTTTGGTGTATACAACACATAATAATTAGTTTAATGTAAAACATAGTAGATTGTACTGTAAGAAAACATATGCAAAGAAAATAAAAATACAGAGGCGATGCTTGACACCCACGCAGTTGTTTGTGACTTCATCATTGTTCAGTTAGTAGGCCTTACAGAAAAAAACACTCAACATTCAGAGTAGCATGAAGTCTCTGCATCTCAACTTCAATGCCCATTTCTCAAAGCCGTATATATAGAAGTACGAGCCGTGCCTTTGTGTTGCATGGCAACCTGCTTAGAATTGATGTAGCGATGTATGGCCAGAGCTAAACAGAGAGAAAGAGAGATACTGAGCAAAAGGGAAAGATAAGGGCACAGGAAAACATGGAGTCATCGACAAGATGGAAAATAGTCATTTTAAAGAGGTCAGATTCATATTTTTCAGCTGTAATGGTTTGAGACGGAGCTACATTTTTTTAAATAATTATACAAGGAAGCCAAAGACAGCTACAGTATATGTGCAATTCAATGAAGGACATATTTTTTTAACTGACTTCAAAGCCTTTCTTTGTTATAAGACAAAGAAGATATTAACCCAAGCCAGCTGTTCTTAAGTAATCAAAACCATATGGAAAATGTGTTAATTAAGACAGTATTTCTTAGATGTGGAACACCCAGGCATAGAATAATGTACGTTCAAAGGTTTATAACTGAAGGTGAGGACATATTGATTTCTATCTAATGGCAGAACATATTTTAAGACCTTAAATGCACAGACTAGCACGGGATGGTATTTTATGCTTCATGGCAGAGTGAATCATTAAGACACACCTTTGCAACAGGGAAGCAGAGACCATATGTCGATAAGTACTCTCAACGCTGGAGTAAAACCAAGGGTAAATCTGATTTGCCATTTATGATCAGCGTTAACCCAGTGCTCTGTAAATAAACTTTATGGTACAATTGGTTTTCATACTCCATCCGAAAATGTGGACTGCAATCATCAGAAAGTGGGAGAAAGAAGGCTTTTTACCTGCGTTTTATCTTTTCAGATTGGCCGATGACTGAAAAGTGATTTTGGTTGAGTGACAACTGTACAGGACAATTATCTCAACATCAACTCTTTAAAATTACAGAAAAGTATCGCAATGTGTTCCAAAATTGTTCCCAATCTCATTGGCAATCATCTGCATTCATCTGTAAAGCGCAAAAGTTTGGGGTCGGTAAGACTTTTTTGTTATGTCTTTGAAAGTCTCTTATGTTCACCAAGGCTGCATTTATGTGGTCAAAGAGACAATACAGTAACAGTGTGAAATATAAAGAAGACCTATTATGCTTTTTCGGTTTTTTTTACATTTTCAGCTTTCTTTAGTGTTTCATGTTTCTGTTTGATCATAAAAAGCTCTGCAAAGTTCACTCTAGAGGGAGTTATTCTCTATTTCAGTAAGAACTGTTTCTAAACTACCTGAAATGCCTCATTTTTAGTCTTGAGTTTTTTGAGGGAACGTTAAGGTCACAATTAAAAAGTGCCGAGGCTTGGTTGAGTTGAGGTAGTTGTGTGTTGCTGCCATGATATACATGAGATACTGTTTTTTCCCCGACTCTAATCGAAACTCAAATTTTTCATACAAAGTTTGCACAAACCTATGAAACAGTGGTTAAAATGTATTTTCAACACTGTTTCTCAGCCATATATAACTGCAGCCTTTTGATCAGCTTGGCTGTCATTATTGTACTCGGAACAAGACTGATACAGCTAAATTGACACGATAGTTACAGCACCTCAGCAAGGCTCCGGAGCTGATACTCATTGGTTATGGTAAGGGTCGTTACATTTCCGACACACTGTAAACGGCAGACCAATCAGTGCAGACTGGAAGGTGGTTTTTAAAGAAACCGAAAGTTTAAAAAAGTTTTTTTAAAGTGATGTAACAATGTAAATTATAACGTATACGTTATGAAAATCCACGAAGTAGGATCAGCCAATCAGCTCACGGGATACATCCACTCATGCTCTCATTGGTCGATCTCGCACCGGGAACCAATCACATGTCTTGTCTGAGTGCCCGTGGGTGTGTACAAAGCCTCAGAGAGTTTCTCTCTTTGTCTGGCATCATGGGAAACCGTTTCTCTTGCAACACAATGAAACAACGCTGCTTTCCGCAATACGGCTGCCGATATGGCACATTTTTTTTTTAAATCCGCGATGCACTGAGGCCGCGAAACTTGAACCACGAAGTGAAGAGGGATTTCTATAGTTATAAATATCATTTAATAAATATATATTACGTTTTTTTGAGCATTACATGATGTAAATGTATTCTAGAAGATGCCTTAAACATAAATATGAACTTGGAAATTAGCATAATAGGGGCACTTAAAAACAACCATTTTCTCTTTTTAAAAACGTATTTTTTTCCTGTGACAGCAAAACTGAACTTCGGCAAAATCTTATTTCCATTGGCCACTTTACTATCTTTAATATCTTACTGATCCCAAACATTTGAACTTTTTTAGTGTATGCATAGACAGGTTTGTATAGACACTGAACTATGCATTATTAATGTATTGACAACTTCTAAAACATTATTTTATTTAGAAACATAATTTTAGTTTTTTGTGGTTAATTTAATTAATGGAATTAACAGGTTAACCGTTTTAATAAATTACATTAATTATATTTGTTCAATGGCATACATTTTTTACCTAATTTTAATCCCGTTCTGAGATTTCTGATGCTATATTACAAAACTATCTATAAAATAGTAAAACATATCAAACACATATATTTATAAATCGTAACCTAAATAATATATATTATCATAATAGATCATCTAAAACAATTTTTACATTTCTAAAGCTGTGTATATACTGTATATAAGCAAGTATTAGATTCTGTGAAAATGTCGATATTGTATGTTTCAGTGTATATCCAAATGATTTGTACAAATGGGTTTTTGGCCTTTGCTTTTTTTCTTCAATTCTGCTGTGGAGATATGCAGATGAAGTTGCCAAAAACCACCCAAAAAAGATGAGAAATCTTATCTCATGAATTAAAATTATGAGGTAGCAGGGTAAAAGATAAGATGTGAGATAATCAAGGACAAGGGTTTTCCAGAGAAATGAGAAGCAGATGATGGGGATAAAAAGTAATCCAATTAAGTATCTCCCAGGAGGGAGGTCAGCACAGGACTTTATTAGGGTTCAGAGCAGGTCATTAAGCATTTATAACATTTCCGAAATGCAATTAGTTGACTACGAGGGATGTTTCTTTTGGTTATTATCCAGTAGCTTTCAACAGAATGACTCAAGAAGCCCATCAGTCTCTGTGGCTCAGATATGTCAGAGGTGTTATGATGGCCTTTCTAATGCGTTCTCAAGCTCTCACACTCATAGAATTGCTGCAGAGTCCAATGAAATGCTATCTGCAGATTAGTAGCCCAGGGGTCACATTGATCTCAGACAGGATGAGGAAGGTCTCTCGCCATGTTGTAGGGCTTATTGCTATTGCTGAGTTTCTGATTATATATTTAAATTAATACTATTAAAAGTTTTTTGTTTAATTTTAGTTTAAGTAATGATTTGAAAAATATTCCAGCTTGAAAACCTTTTTTTTTTTGACTGAATCAAACAACTGTAATCTATTAAAGAACAAATATATTACATGAAAAGGCCACCAGTATGAAAATGGCACGGCATCAATCCAAAACAGCACACTGGCACTCAGCAGCACACTTACTCTCAGCTGAGGTATGCTAATTGCGTTCTAAAAAAGGTTTGTAGTTTTTGTCGAGTGCTAGCTCACAGGTAAAAAAAAGAAAGAAATATATATATATATATATATATATATATATATATTCATCCGTCAAAACTATAAAAAGACAAGGCCTGCCAGGCCCATTTACTGCTGCCAAAAATGAAGCCTTGTCTCTGGCGTTTGGCATATTGCACCTGACAGGACCCGGGGCAAAGACCGAGAGCCAATTTCAGCTTCTTGGCAGGGTTGTATTGAGAGTTCGGTGTGGCCTTGCTGAAAGGTGAAAGACTGTAATAAAGAAGATGTGAGGTTTTAATATTAATGTTAGCAAGGGTGAAAATGGAGAAGTAGGATCTGGTGTGAACAATTGAGAGGGCATACAGAGTGGCCTAGAGATTGGAGAAATTTTTGCCTGTTGGGTTGTGTGGCTCTAAGTGTGTGCTGAGCGCAGGTCATACTGACCCACTGAAGATTGTGGGACTAGTAAAGTACGTAGAAATATTCACTCACTTAAATATTTATTACATTTTTAAATGCTATAAAATGAGTGTGAAAGTAAGCGTGTAAAAGAATATTTCAAATTTAGTTTAGCTCACTTGACAGCATTTGTGACAATGCTGACGACAATAGAAAAGAGGTTTCTCCATTTGTGCGGCACTTAAAATGAAAGTGAATGGTGAAATGAGAAGCTTATAGTTTTTTAAAAGCACTTACACTAATTCTTCTGATAAAACTATTTTCTGAGCTGAGCTGTAAAACTTTTAAATATTTTTTATAGTTGTTTTAGGGCTTATAGCGTTATATTGTCATGACAAAATTTAAAAGAAGGTTAGTAAGTGATTTGTTTCATACTAAAATTGTGTCAACTTGTTTAGAATACTGAGAATTACAGCTTTTAAATAAATAACAAAATACTGGAGAAGGCAAGAATTCAAGTTATATTTCATTTCTATAGTACATTCTACAGTCTAAAAGTCTACATTTATTTGAAAAGATATGGGCACCTCTAAAATCAAAGAATATAATATAAAATAAAGGAATAAATATATTACTTTAATATTTTTTATAACCTTCATTTTTAATGTCTGTATTATATGATTATCTACTTATTAAATATTATTTTGATTTGTTGTTTAATATATACCGATATGTAAATGTTAATTATTAGGTTTTTTTCAAATTGTGTATTTATTGGTTATTGTTCTAATTAGTGTTTTTTTAGGTGGTGGTGGGTATTATCACAAAAGAAAGAAGGAAAAATAATTAGTAAAAAATATGGGGGAAAAAATATTATATCTCTAACATAAATGTCTACTTGTATTATTGTGTTTTTGTAATTTAAATGTTTTTGAATGGAAAGACAAAGATTTAAAATAAAATAAAAATCATATGAACACAAATTGACATATTGTGGCTGTACGACTGAAGCAGGATCAAGTCTTCTGAACCTGTATGATTTTTGTTTATGCAAAAAGGAAAACTACCAATAAACACTGTGCACTGCAGCGATAGAGTGACTTTGAGTCGCTCCCTGATGCAGTCAAAGCCCTTATGCTCAGAGTCTGAAGAAATCTTCCGCTGTTGATGTCCTCTTTTGCCTTCCTTTGACACAGGCAGATCTCCTAAGGGGAGATTCCTCATTCCCAGATGCAACCAGTAGCTTACTTTAGGTCATGAATCATTCAAAGGATCTTCTGCTGAATAGAGACCCACGGCAGAAGTGCAAACAGTCAGCACAGGTTCAGAAGTGTGGTTGGCTCTGCTTTTAGGCACACAGAAGAGGATACAAATGTTTGAAAAACTAGATATAGAGAAAGTGAGTAAGACTTTTTATCTTGTACCCAAAACTGTTTTGAACAGGAATACCTATACTGTATACTGTACCTCCTATCAAAAAGAGATTAAAAAAAAAACTCTTTTAACATAAAAATGCTTTTAGTAAAAGTGAATTCATGACTTCAAGAGAACCAGTCCAAGGCGGTTTGCTAGCCTTAGCTGGGATCACAACCTGGCTAAATTGGTGTTAAGCTCGTCAATAGATGGTTGCCCAGCCTGGCAAAACTGGTTTAACCAGCTGGTCTTCCATACTGAACAGATTAAAAGTGCCTGTAAACCCTCAAAATCCATTAAAACAGACAATCCTAGGCAGCTTAGCCAGGCTGAGAGACCAACTAATCACGTTAAGTTTTTTTCAGCAGTGAATGACAAATAACAACATTTTTAATATGTTCAAAAGCTTCCTAAAATAGAGATATATGCAAATATCTAATCTGTAATCATTATGACTGGTACTAAATGACATCAATAAAATGCATTTATATTGCAGAGCTGCATGTACCAATCCCCTTTTACTGAACTATAAATCTTAATATAATTTTTTTACTTTAACAAACTTGAAACTCATGAATAGAAAAAAGGTCACTGTACTAAAACAACTGATTACTCAAAGATGACTTTTTTTTTAGCAGTGTATACACACAAACACACACACACACACCCTACAATAAAAATTTGGAATAAGTTATTTTTTTTAAATAAATTAATATTTTTACTCAGTAAGAATGGATTAAATCAATAGGTAAATATTTTGATCGGATTTGATAAATTAAAAAAAAATCTTGAACTAAACAAAACTATTAAGCAACTTTTGATCAAACAGTTCAAACTATTTTGCAAAGAAACAGATCTTATTATTGTCCATGTTAAACATCAAATATTAATATTATAATGAATTAGAATGATTTCTAAAGGATCATGTGACACTGACGATTTTAGTAATGGCTGCTAAAATTTCAGCTTTGCATAGGAGGAATACAATTATTTAATTTAAAAATTAAAAATAAATATCAATAAAAACATTATAATATTTCACAATATTGCTATTTTACATTATTTTAATCAAATAAATGCAACCTTGGTTTTTACATAAAACACAGACACCCAAACTTTTGAACAGCAGTGTCCATGAACATGATGTGTTTTCATGTAATGTAATTGGAACTGATAATCATGAATAAAATATAAATACAAACCAGCAAAGCCTGGAAAATTGCTGGAAAATTGGCCAAAAGGCAGATCTGTAATCATGACAATGGTAGCAATAAAATTTATATTTATATTGCATGCCTGTCCATTAAACTGAAGGCCAATTTAGAACGCCCTTGTTGGGCCATTTCAGCCATTATGACTTGCCCTTTTAAAAGGGAGCAGCAGAAAATCCCTGTGACACTCGGGCATTGCATAAGCAATCAAAAAAGAAAAAGCCGAAAATACCACACTCAGAGATGTCACTGCCCAGACTAGGTCTGTTGGAAATAAGCTCAACACCCTTGGCAGACACAAAAAAGACGCTCGCTCGCTCGCCCACACAGAGACAGGCTGCAGCAGCATTGAGAATGTGTAGGAATCCCCTCTCTGCCTCTCTGAGCTTGATGTAAATGGGCCTCTGGTGCGTTGATAATAATTAATGATAATAAGAGGAATGATGGATGACGTTGTTACTGCGCTAGCAGACACAGCAAAAAAGTTCTCTTCTTTTTCTTTCACTCTGTGACTTGTTCCTGTCCTCTCAGCATCCAGACTATCCGTAGCAATTTTATCTGTCAGGCCTCAGTTGTGCAAACAGGCTCCTCAGCACACCAGCCGCTCTGGATGGCCACAGGCAAAGCAGCTGTCAGCCTCGCGCTCTCGCTTTCGTCTCTCTCCATTTCTCTCTCCTGTCCTTGTCACTTTCTCAGCATTCATATTTACGCTCCCACTTGCTTCCTCTCTTGCCATTTCAGAGAAATATAAGGTATGGTCCATAGACATCCTAATGGAAAAAGTGACAGGACCTGGTTTTAACCTTGCCTTATTGGAAAACTCTAAAAACAGAGTTCGCTGCAGTTTCCAACTGAAATGAACACAAGTGTCCGGAAAACACCAACAACTTTGAGTTCTTTGTCACACAAATTATAATTACAGATTAATAATGACTTATTTTCACATGGCTCCTTATGTTATGACCCAACTTTATTATCTTGCATTATTTCTAAACGAACACATTTGCATTGTATGATTTTTCAGACTAGTGAACTTGCTAAATGGCTCAGCATTGCACTTGCTGTTTAAAATCATAAAGGTTTGGAATGCAATGTGGATGAATGAATTATGACAAAATCTTTTTGGGGGGTGAACTATCCCTTTAATGTTCCCACACACTCTGTCACCATCTCCTTCTCCCTTATGCAGACCAAAATTAGGTGCTTCTTCCCCACCAAGAGTAGCACAATGTCCCAGAGGAAACTTTAGTTAGGCTGGTGCTGGATTACATGTGGATTAGTGCTCCTAATGGCCCTGATCTCTCCTAATTCCCATCAATCCTTCTCATCTGAAACATGAAGAACGGAAAGAGGAATCACAAAAACCCAGCTTACACAAAATCGTAACTTTTGGTACGCACTGAATTTTCTGTACAACAGAAAGGCAAAGCCACTTGGGTCAAATTATGACAATAATTTGACAAATCCATGACATGCATGTATTCATGAGCTATATTCTATAAACCTATTTAGTTTTCAGAACATTCAAATAATAAATATAATTTTTTGTCATCTTAAACCCCCAACAATGTCAGGTGGTGGTGGTACGAATTAACTGTAACGTGTTAGAAATTTAAGAAATGTAAGAAATTCAAAGTAAAATACTATGGCAAAATTTTAAGCTTAAAATCTTTCATATAAACAAATTTTATAAATATCAATAGTTTTAAAGCTGTTGAGATCATTGTAAAACTTGTGTAAAAATGTGTATATTCTCAAATGTTTTGATGGCACAACTACAAAACATGGCTGTTTTATTATGAAGAAGAAAGGTAATAATATTTCATCACAATTTTTTTTTTATCTTAAAAAATGATTAATGAACTTGGCAAGGGACAATAAAAAGCATCAAAGTAGAAACCTGTTCAATTTCAAATAAAAATGTTGATTATTATTATTAAAAAACAATTAATTATTGTTCTCAAATGCTAAATGAAAGATGTTTGACACTTAATTATTTCTTAATAATTTTAGATGCCACTATCATATCAAGGAGAGAAAAATCAGTTACACTTTATATTAGGTCTCTTTTATTAGGTCTCTTTATATTAGGTCTCACTATGTACTCACATAAAAAAATATGATGTACTTGTTCATGTTGTTTTGCAAAACACTTTTGCTGCTATTTAAAAAAAAAGCATCTGCCAAATACATAAATGCATAATGTAAATGCTATTGAGGAGGGATATGGGTGTGTTAGGACACATTTGGTGGTATGGGTAGGTAAGGGAAGGTTAAGGAATTAAGTGTTAAGGGAAGGGTCAACAGTGTAATTATAGAAGTCATAATGGAAATTAATTACAGATGTAATAAGAAGGCTTTGTTTTAATAGAAGTACAATTTATAAAATGTCTATATAAACATGTGCATTGTATCCAATTATTAATTTAAATGTCAGTACATGATAGAGATCATGAAGAGAACTCAGCACGACACAGGAAGACATTAAAAATCATCCGGCTGTGAGAGAGAGTTGCATTGCATTTAATGTTTTCAATATTTTGATGAATGTATTTTTTATATTTACAAATTCTCAGCTTACTTATGCTGATGATTCTTTTTGTATCAATATAAAACATGACTTTTGTTGTTATTTAATTATAACCATAACAGTGTATCTAACCAATCTATTGCACTGTAGTCTATTGCAGTCCCTATATTCTGAATGTGATTTATTTTAATCAATTTACTAATTTTACTTCAATAGTGACTGTTTATTAAAACACTTTGTATTTCATTTCTTTATGCAATTGAAATGGGGAGGAAATTCCCATATTCCCAGTCATATTCCCTGTCGTCAGGAAGCACAACTGACACTTATCAGGTTGTACAACCATGTAAATTCTGGATTTAAACTAACAATTAATAGTTAAAATGGCTGAAAACTAAATTATGAATACTGTGAATTTACTGTTATACTTTTCTCTTTTTTTCTTTAAAAGTAGCAGATGATACTAAATTCCTGGCCATTAGAATGCGATAATTATAAAATACACAACCACAAAATAATAAAGTGTTAGACACTGTAGACACTCTAAGAGTTACTTTCCTAAGATTTCATATGTGTGTGTGTGTGTGTGTGTGTGTGTGTGTGTGTGTGTGTGTGTGTGTGTGTGTGTGTGTGTGTGTGTGTGTGTGTGTGTGTGTGTGTGTGTGTGTGTGTGTGTGTGTGTGTGTTTTAATCCACTGATTGTAACATAACGTCGACATACATAGAACGAAGTAACTGTTGATGCATGAGAAAGTTGTCTGAAAAGAATACTAGGTACTAACCCAGATTGTATGCAAAAAACATAAAACCACAGCCGACCGACTCCTTGACTCTCTATTTCCATCAAAACTCTTTGTCTGGAGCTTCACTTGGTAAATATTCATGATCAGTCTGTTAAAGCCAAACCTTGGGTCACTTGTGCCAATGCCAATTGTTGGTTTCATTGGAGCCAACAGTGCAAATCTTAAGTTGTGGACAATGTGAAACATGTATTACTCTCTGACGAGTCCACCTTCACTATCTTTCCCACATCGATGGGAGTTATGATATGGAGAAGCCCCAACTGTTTCTGCCAAGAGTGAAGCATGGGGGTGGATCATTGATGGTTTGGGCTGCGATATCATGGCATTCCCTTCTGAGCGACACTACCAAGGACTAACAAACATTCTGGAGGACCATGCCTTTTTTGAAGCTTTATATGTCATTGACCCACTCGTTAACGGTTTTCAACTCTTTTTTTCCTCTAAGCCACTGAACTCAATACATTCTGTAATCAAGAAAAGTCTTTCGGAATTTAAACGGGAACCTTCCTCTTCAGACGGTTCCGTTAATTAATGTTTGCTTGAGGATGAGAGAAATGTGTTGCGGTAACCTTTCACAGCAAGCAGCATGAATTGGAAGATAGCATCATGGGGAGCAAGAGTGTGATGGGAAAAAAGAAGGCATAAGAGATCCTGATGAGGGATAGAGAGCTCTTTTCCCTTGGTAGCAGTTGGTGACTCAGTAAGGGAACGGATGTACAGAGCCGAGTGCAATTAGCAAAGTGGCCCTAATGCCAAAATCACACAGAGAGAAGCAGAGAAAGACAGACCAACCCTCTGGAGTAAAACACATGCCCTGGTGTAGTATACGTCGCACCGTACATCTCCTCATTCCAACAACAGCAAGAAGAGACTTGCTGGTGTAAATTGAATAAAGCCGGTGGATCAGAAGGTGACACTCAAAACAAATGCAATCCGATAATGCCATCCACCTCTCTACTCAATACGTTTTATGTTGGTGTTATGCTCAAAAGCATTTAGAATCACTTCAGCTGTCACTCGCACAAGTGCCGTCAACGTCGGTTAATGGACGGCTTTATAATATGTTTTGGTTTTGACTGTTTTTTTGCGATCCTTAAAGTGATTCATGGTAAAGATAGCGTGGCAGTAATAAATGATAAACAGGGCGTCTGATGCAGATATAATAAAATCTAAGTCGTAAAACTGTCATCTTCACGAATAGAATTAAACCAAGAACATCTTTGGCTTCATCAATTACCCACTGCATTTCCTGACAGTCATGGCATTCACTGGTTTATATATATATATATATATATATATATGTGTGTATGTGTGTGAAAATGGTCCTTTCAGCAATTTGTTCTACCAACATTGCATGTGTACATTGTGGTCTATATGTTTGTTAAAAAACAATAAAACAAACATGATATATATGTGAAAGGTCATTGGCAATTAAAATTGATAAATGGCTGCAGTACCTGTACAACATAGTTTGACGTTTTTTTGTTGTTCTTTTAATTATGTTTTGTTTAGTAGTTTTGAAATTGCTGAACATTATTTTCACAGTCAGACTGATCTTCAGGGCTGTCAGCTATTTCATACGTTTCTTTAAAAAAATCTGTTCTGAATTATCCCACGATGATGATTCATTCATATTGACTCATCCTTGCTAAGTAGTATTGGAAAGTAAATTCTTGATGCTGTGCTCTGAGTCTTTTAGTGACCCTGGAAAATGTCTTGGTTTTAGTACAAGGCTTTGTTCCACACCTTATTGGCACACAGCTGGCACTTAGTGCACTGTTATTAAGGTTGAAAACAACAACAACAAAAAAGAGCGGAAAGTAAAATGAATCTACCAGCTTAATCCCATAAATACAATACATTTTCTGCTAGTTTTTAATATTAAATACAAAAAATGTCTTGGCTTATTGTTGACATCATATGATTATACTTTGGTGATGGGTGAATTGATGAAAAAAAAATGTTTTGGCATTATCAAATGGCAGTTACCAAATATGCAGAGGTTGAACACATCTAACATTAACAGGCATAATGTATTTTATGTAGTAACTTCTTTCATTAAAACAAATAACCTAAATAATTTCAGGACGTAAGAGAGTGAAATCACTCGTCATGTGTGACCATTTTCATAATTATTTCTAAGGCATTTTTTAAGCAATATAATTTCAGAGAGCTTGTTTTGTTTTTTGTCTGGTTGTGCCAATTTACAACTGCATATTTTCCTTTACTGTCCTTATTTTATTTTATTTTTTTGCCCTTACATTCAGAAGATGATTACTGTTGTTCTTCTAGCTATTTCTCTGGCAAAGCAAGAAGACTTTGAGAAGCATTCGTTATATAAAAGGCAACAGACCTAAGCACATTTTGAATTATTATTCTAAAAAAAGGAAGAAGCCACAAGGATGCCCAAACATAAGATCTTGAGGAACTGATCTAGGAAACTAGAAGGTTTCAATCTGTAAAAAAAAATAAAAAATAAAATAAAAAAAGATATCCAGGGCTATCCACATCTTTATTTCTTATTTCTTTATCACTGACTGTGAGATTTTTCCACAGTTCGGATGCACACACGATTCAACCATCTGAAGAACTTTTTGACAGTGCACAACAATTTAGACATCACAAAAGCAGACTTCCATTAGTTACCAGAGACTTTGAGATTAGCAGCTCGGTGCGGTGCATATTGAATTATGCGATGGCGTCGCATCAATCAGAGAGCAGTGACGCTCGTTCAGCGGACTGAGCAAAGTAATGAAGCCCTAAATCTCCCTGCGGGTTTGTTGTGGCGCCATTCATCTTGCAGTGTTTTAATTGATTTCGGACTTGTTTGCAAGTAAAGGTGATATGCGTTGCTGTACGGAAATGGCTAATAAAACCAAGGTTTATGCTGCATCATACAGTGTAACTAAAGCAAGCATATGGAGACTGTGAAATATTATGTCACATTCATAGAAAATGTCTATAAAACACAAGGCATCACACAAAGGCACAGAAGAGATGTATAGTATAGTATAGTATAGTATAGTATAGTATAGTATAGTATAGTATAGTATAGTATAGTATAGTATAGTATAGTATAGTATAGTATAGTATAGTATAACATCAATGGATCCCCTTAGGAATTTCCTATGGGTTTTCTAGAATAGCGATTTCTGAGTGAAATAAGACATAAAAAGACACAAATAGGAACTGATAGGAAATTCCCAGTCCAAATCAGCCAGTTTGGCCAACAAACTGACATCACAATTTAGCTATTGGTTTCACAACAGGAATAAATCTTCACTGCTCATTCGGTATCTAAACTACAACTGCTGGTACAGATGAGCCACAACAACGGCTCTCATCCTCAAATGTTTAACTGAGGTTAGCTCAATAATAACACATCACCTATTTTCACAGTAATTTGTGAGGGGTAAGAAATGCACTACCACTCTGCACAGTGCAAAGCTTCCCTTCATAGGGTATGTCTCACCATAATAGGATCTCACAAGCATGCCTCGTTTTAACATATAATTCTCTATCACATTTGAAATACTACAAGGCTCTTCACAAACAAACACACTATACATAGATAGACAGACAGACCATTGCCTGACCATTTACAGAGGGTCAGATCGAACAAAGTCACGACATTAAGATGTGTGAGCGATTCCAGAGGAACAATCGGTAAGCTGAAAGTATCTTCTCTCACTCACTGAGTCACAGCCCTGCTTTTTGTCAACGTCTGTCACATTGAACTGTTTTCTTTGGTCTGCTCTGAACTGTTCTCCCGTGAGACTGGATGGCTCATTGGTCTTGGTCCTTTGTGCTAGCCTCAGAGCATCACTCCGTTCCTGCGGCTTGTCAATACTGTGATCAATGTGAGCGTGCAGCTAAGTCCTGTGATGGCGGATCTCCTTGCAATGTGTTTGGTGCCCTGTTAATTAAGTGATGCTTATGAATCATTTATGTATTATGAATCTTGTTTGCAGTAATTTAAGTGAACGAAAAAAAAAGAAGAAGAAAAGGTATTGCCTGGAAATGGAAAACGTCTTCCCCAACTGACAATCAGCGCAGTTTTGTTCAAAATAAAGAGTGCAACATCAAGATCCAAGGATAGGTCAAAAAGTTAAAAGAATCGCCACTTCAAAATAACAATGTTCATGGTGTGTGTGTGTGTGTGTGTGTGTGTATATATATATATATATATATATATATATATATATATATATATATATATATATATATATATATATATATATATATATATTCAAATATGTAATTAAAAAAACTTGAGGTTAATAACTACCTTACATTTGTAAGTAAAAAATCAAAGTGGCATTAAAACTGCATTTATTTGTCTTTTTAACAATAACTAATGAAAGAACTCTGAAAACTCATCAAATCAAGTTAAAAATATAGAATCTGTACATAAATGAAAACAAATTATTTTTTTATAATAATTAGTTTTAAAAAAGCTTTTTACAATGCATACATAAACATAAATACAAGCTATTTTCACCGATATCATTTTTTCAAACAAACAACCGCACGGTAACCTTGTCAGGTTTCCAAAATTAGCCAGCAAATATACTAATATCATACTACTGAAGTTTGTGATGTGTGCTACTGTTCGCAATCATACAATTCTCCGTATCTAACGGAATGGAGAAAAAAACAAGAGTACAAAACACAAACGAGACCACATTGCCAGTTATTCCTTAAGCACAGCGAGACATGTGAAGCACAGCATCCATCAGATGCGCTTTCAGGTTTCGTCTTGCTCTGGCAGCCAGATTAACTTCTTTATCGATGCGATCTACAAATGCATCTGGAGATAAACAAGAACTAACTCGGCGCTCTTCTAGCGCTATCAAGCGTTCGACGACTAGAGTTAAGTCTCGAGACTCGCACGCTCACATTAAAAAGCAATAATTGGATAATTGGCCTACATATTTCCCGAAGGCAAGTGATGCTGCTACTGTGGGGAATCACGTTCAACTCAAACTGCTTATTGGCTACAAGAGAATAAAACTGAGTTAAAAACAACACACGCTATAGGGATTTGAGGCAATAAAGTGCGTTTCGATACGGAACATAATACATCATTACTTTACTCTCAGTTTAGCCCGAGATTACAGTACGATATAAATCTTGCTAGGCTTAAAGAAGCAAGAATGTAGCACACACACACACACACACACACACACACACACACTGTAGTCTGCGCTCTATTCTCGGGGATGTGCCTAGGACAACATTAAAACCTCAAATAAATAAGACAGCAGCGCACAGAAGAAACGCATTCCACCCGCTGTGTGGCCAAAGTGCACTCGCGTTGAATGTGATACGAGCCATTCAGTGCTGAAGTACTTCAGCACCAGCACAAAGGACAGCTCCACTGCATCAAGAGAGAGATCTCACTTCAACCCTCACTGAACGACTCACCTCCGAGAGAGCAGAGCAAGGTGTAAACAAGCAACAGGATCTCCAGGCGGCCCATCCCCGACCTAAACCCTTCCAGCCACCACATCGTGATAAACTGACTGTTTACGCCCCGACGGCACGGACGCGATTTTTATATCGCTACGGTTGTCCACATTTTCAGCTCTTGCAACGGACCAGCTGTTCGCGCATGACGTAATAGCAAAGAGGCTATTCCGAGAAAGCCCCGCCTCGTCTCTCCTGTGATTGGAGGATCGCCACACATCCATTCAATTGATTGGCTGATGAGAACGTCAGTCAAAGGGACTGGCGTCTCGCTCTGTCCTAGTAGGAGACATGAGCAGTTTGTCCGACAAATGAGCAGCATTTCAAGTTTACTTCCTCAAGAGCCAAGTTACAGCGATGGTGTTCCATGCATTTAATCTACAATAAATGTTTTTTTTATGACTGTCAGTATATTTACAGCATCAACTTGATGAAATCATCTGTATGAGAAATGCGTTGAAGGAAATGATTTAGCTTTTTTAAACTTTATAGTCACTATAGTGTTATTTACTTCTTTCGGAGGTGATCAGAAAGTTAATATTATTTTGCAGTAATGAAATAAGATTCGAGATCATGTTCGTTAGATTTCGTAGAAACTGTCACCCTATCGAAGACGGAGGGCAATACTGCCATCTATTGGCCGCTGACTGAATCAAATATTTCAATAACTGAAAACTTTCAACATTCATCCCCGAATATTAGGTCCACTGATGCACTAAAAGCACTGGTTTACGTATAAACATTTTTAAATGTACTATAGCATATATATTCTTAATGAGATGACAAAAAAATCCAACGTACGCTAATGTTTTTGTTTTTTTGGCTCCTCTAAAATGCTTATTTCTAGCTGGTCTACCAGCCTGGATCTGTGCCAGCTAGAAACGAGTTTGAACAACCAAGTTCCGAAACACAAATATCAGCTGCATGAATCAGCACGGTGAACTTTTGTTCTGTGTAATGAAAGCCATCGTAAACGCGGTTTACTCAATGAATGACAGTTTGCATCGGAAACCGCCAATCACTGATAAAACTGCGTTTACAAGGAAGACGCACTGTACTAGTGTGTGTGTGACAACAAAGTTTAAACCAATTTCACACACAAAAAACAAAAACACTGAGGCCGTAATGATATCCTGGGTGGAAGTGAGCCAAAGTTCACTTACCTTTAGCTAGGCTAAATTCTTTGGTACTTTTCCTATTTCTTTGGACAACCACTTATACGTTAAACATCTTCTTGGATCAAATGTTTCCACGGAGATTTTAATCATTATTGAAAATACTATTTGAATGTAACCCTTGACTTTTGCACGACGATGGCTGTTTAACAGCCACAAGCATTTTATACTATACACTTTGTTCTCACCGCAGGGTGTCGCTCCTTCCCTATCTCTGATCAGTAGTGTCAGGAAAACAGTTCTCTGTAATGATGAACTGAAATGATTCAACATTAGTCCATTTCCATTCTTGCAAATGCTAATTATTATCATCTTTGGTATTTTAGTACAGACTAATAATCATATTTTCTAAAAACAGTAAAGAATTCGACTAAAATTACTTGAAGATTCCTCAATCGGCCACTGGAGGTTTCAGTCTCCTGCTAGCATTTAGTATTGGACTAGAATTCCCAAGAGCCCACATACCTGGACTGATTACTGCACTCCTGTTCTTCATCACTCTGATTATTTAAACCCCTTGTGTATGATTTGTTATTGCAAAGTCTTGTTTGTACGGCTACTTTTCTTAGTGTTTGTAATCCCTTTCTTTGGACTCTGCCTTGGATTACCTTGTATGATTCTTTGCTGCCCGGTCACCGTTTGTGTTTACCTGGACTAACAATACTTCTATTGCTGTTTTCTGCCTGCCTTGATCCTCTGCCTATTATGGCCTTGTTTACTCCTCTGTCTTTGATATTGTTGTTTGTCACATTTCAATCCATGTCTGACTGTACTCTGAACTTGCTTTATTTTCATAAACCACACATGGATCTCACTCAGTCTGGGTCCTTGTTAAAATGACCGACTGTTTCTCATCTCATTCATCAACTTTGTATAAGTATTAACTGCTATTTGTACAATATTTGAGCAAATTGAAGAAGGACATTCTTTATTGTCCTCTGATGTTGTTTGTTTTCACCCTGAATATAAACAAAAGTTCATTAAATATTTCAATATATAAGGGGAAAATCCATTTATGCAGTACATATGGTAAATCTTATCAGGAGAGCCACCAATCAGGAGTTTCCCTTCAACCAGTAGGCCTTTTGTTTTCCATCTAATTTTCTAAACTTCTTATTTTATCACCCAATAATAACATTTAATAAAACATTTTTCTTGTGAAAATTAGCAAAAACAAATCTAAATGATGTATTTGTAAAGAATCCATAGAATAATTAATTATTCTCTGTTAGTCAAACACAATCACTTTTTTTGACAAGTCTTAATGGTTCCCAGATGCTTCTCTGTAGGCCTGAAGATCCTTCATGCTGTTTTACTTTGGCCAGCTGGCCCCCCACCTCTCAGACGCTTGAAGCTCA
This sequence comes from Rhodeus uyekii, assembly GCA_037043235.1. NCBI lineage: Eukaryota > Metazoa > Chordata > Actinopteri > Cypriniformes > Acheilognathidae > Rhodeus > Rhodeus uyekii. The sequence continues at coordinate 7,083,873 of JAWRVZ010000010.1, read as the reverse complement.
CGTGTTCACAGTTATTGCTGTCAGACCTGCACGAATGTCCCCACAAAGGAAACCCAATGTGTGTGTGTACGTGTTTTGCAGGGTTTGTGAAGGACCACCCACATTATCCAAATGCTTAGTCAGCACTTGTGATCTTTCTCGTCTTGTCCTCTCTGCTGTTCAGACTAAACTAATAATGACTCCCACAAGCAATAGTAATGTATTTGTGGATGCTACCATTCAAAAGTTACACGTGGTTACTATGGTTACTTTACAAAGTCTAAAATGCTTTGTTGCTTTTTTCCTTTAACGGTCTGCTTGAAAACAAATGCTTCTAAGCTTCTATCATTAACGACGTCTTTGTCGATGTCAATGTAATCTGGGAATTCCTGGACAGTGATGGTGAACTGCTGTGCCTCCTCCAAGATAGCATCTGTAAAGCTTGATTTTGGCGCGAGTTCTTCTGCGGCTGGACGGCACTGTGCCGTAAGAGTGAGTGAAGCGTCATTGGAGTGAGCGACTATACGGACTGATGCTCGTGCAACGCAAACTCAGCACATGCGCAGTGAACTCAGTACTATCATTAGTCACAGGGATCAAGATAACCATGTGAAGTGGCAAATTTGTCCCTCTTTTGTGCTCGAGATATTAGGGTTCGGTGACATAACCGATAAGAAAATGCTAAGAAAAATAGGGAGTTTGGCGGTTCCACTTCAAAAACGTTGACATAACATGGTTGGTGAGATAACCGAGATTGAGATAAGTGGGTTCCACTATATATATATATATATATATATATATATATATATATATATATATATATATATGAAAATGATAATTTTATGAGACATACCTGAATAGGTGCAGTATGTACATACTTTGAACATTATAATGATGTTGCTTGTTTAATGTGAACGCAGACTAGAAATACAGGATAGATGGATCTAACTGCAGGTTTAATGATAATGAGAAGATAACCAATTAACACGAGGAAACTACTACATACATCATCCATGGAAAGACAACAGCCAACGGTCAAGTCAAGTCAAGTCACCTTTATTTATATAGCGCTTTTTACAATGTAGATTGTTTCAAAGCAGCTTTACAGGAAAAACAATATAAACAAAGTTTGTTTGGCTGAACAGAAGCCCCAAAAGAGCAGGCGAATCAATACAATTGATGAATTTTAAGTGTTAAGTTTCCCCAACTGAGCAAGCCATAGGCGACAGCGGCAAGGAACCAAAACTCCGGCAGGTGACGTAACGAATGAAGAATAGAATGGAGAAAAAACCTTGGGAGAAACCAGGCTCAGTTGGGGGACCAGTTCTCCTCTGGCCAACAGCCAAACCGTGCATGATTATTATACAACAATTCAAGTCCAATATGAAGTCCAATTTGGTCCGGTTAGAGATGGGTTCATGATCGTCACAGGGGAGGGTCCAGTAGAGTCACGGTCTCCGCAGACACCCCAGGGCAGTGCTGTGCTCGTGTCCAGGTCCTTCATCTGATCTGGATACGGCCCGGATCCAGCTGACCACGGTAACCTCGGAATAAACAGAGACCAATATCAGCGTAGATGCCATTCTTCTTCTGATGTATCGAGTACATCAGGTGTTATGGGAATGTTCCCGGTTCCGGCTTATCTAAATTATGCAGCCTAACAATCATTTTACATGATTTGGATTAAAAATGTATGTATAATGTGTTATGTGTATGCCAGGTTGAAAAGATGTGTTTTTAGTCTACATTTAAACTGACAGAGTGTGTCTGCTTCCCGAACTGTAATAGGAAGACTGTTCCAGAGTTTAGGAGCTAAATAGGAAAAGGATCGCCCGCCAGCAGTTGACTTTGATATTCTAGGTATTATAAGCTGGTCAGTATTTTGGGATCGCAATAGACGTGAAGGACTATAATGTGTTAAGAGATCGCTCAAGTACTGGGGAGCTAAACCATTTAATGCTTTGTAAGTAATTAGCAAGATTTTAAAATGTATTCGGTGTTTAATAGGAAGCCAGTGCAGGTTTGACAGAACTGGGCTAATATGCTCATACTTCCTGGTTCTAGTAAGAACTCGAGCTGCTGCATTTTGGACCAGTTGGAATTTGTTTATTAAGCGTGCAGAGCAACCACCTAGTAAAGCATTACAATAATCTAGCCTTGAACTCATGAACGCATGAACTAACTTTTCCGCATTTGTCTTAGATAGCATATGTCGCAATTTAGATATATTTTTAAGATGGAAGAACGCCGTTTTACAGATGCTAGAAACATGGCTTTCAAATGAAAGATTGGTATCAAAGAGCACACCCAGGTTTCTAACTGACGACGAAGACTTGACAGAGCAGCCATCGAGTGTTAGGCAGTAGTCTAGATTATTATGTGCCGAACTTTTTGGTCTGATAATTAGAATCTCTGTTTTTTCAGAATTTAGCAGTAGAAAGTTATTAGTCATCCAATTTTTTATATCGGTTATGCATTCTGTTAATTCAGTGAATTTGTTCGTTTCATCAGGATGAGAAGAAATATAGAGCTGAGTATCATCAGCGTAACAATGAAAGCTAATGCCATGCTTCCTAATAACTGCACCCAAAGGAAGCATGTACAGGGTGAAAAGCAATGGTCCTAGTACTGAACCTTGAGGAACTCCATATTGAACCCGTGACCGATATGACATCTCCTCATTTAATGCTACAAACTGATAACGCTCAGATAAGTATGACTTGAACCAGGCTAATGCAACTCCACTAATGCCAACATAATTTTCAAGTCTATTCAGAAGGATTTTGTGGTCAATAGTATCAAATGCAGCACTAAGGTCCAGTAACACTAACAGAGAGATACAACCACGATCGGATGATAATAGCAAATCATTTGTAACTCTAATTAGAGCAGTCTCAGTACTATGATATGGTCTAAATCCTAACTGGAAATCCTCGTAGATGCTGTTTCTTTCTAGAAAGGAACATAGTTGTAAAGATATTGCCTTTTCTAGAATCTTTGACAAGAAAGGTAGATTCGATATCGGCCTGTAATTAACTAATTCTGTAGGATCAAGTTGTGGTTTTTTAATAAGCGGTTTAATTACAGCCAGCTTAAAGGTTTTTGGTACGTATCCTAATGACAAAGAAGAATTAATAATATTAAGAATAGGATCTATGATTTCTGGAAGCATCTCTTTCAGTAGCTTAGTCGGTATTGGGTCTAGCATACATGTTGTTGATTTTGATGATTTAACGAGTTTAGACAACTCTTCCTCCCCAATAGCAATGAAGGATTGGAATTTTTCTTCAGGGACACTAAAATGTACTGTATTTTGGAATATTGTAGTAGATTGTTGCATGTTTATTATTTTCTCTCTAATATTATTAATTTTGCAAGTAAAGAAGTCCATGAAGTCATTAGTGCTGTGCTGATTTAAAGCATCTGGGGTTGAGGCTTTATTTCTTGTTAATTTAGTCACTGTATCAAATAAATACCTAGGGTTGTATTTGTTTTCTTCTAAGAGGGTAGAAAAGTAAGTAGATCTAGCTGATCTTAAGGCCTTTCTGAATGCAATAGAGCTGTCTTTCCATGAAAGGCGAAAAACCTCTAGCTTAGTTTTTTTCCAGCTCCGCTCCATTTTTCTGGCTGCTCTCTTGAGGGCCCGGGTGTGCTCGTTGTACCACGGTGTTGGACTATTTTCTTTAATCTTCTTTAAGCGTAACGGAGCAACAGTGTCTAAAGTGCTGGAAAAGAGAGAGTTTATAGTTTCTGTTGCAACATCAAGTTCTTCTAGGCTATCTGGGATGTTAAGTAGATGAAACTGATCGGGAAGATTATTTATAAAGCTATCTTTTGTGTTAGGAGTGATAGTTCTACTATATTTATAACAGGGAGTTAGTTTTTCGACTTTGGCTAAAGGTAATCTACACGCAACTAAGTAATGATCTGAGATGTCATCGCTCTGCTGCAGAATTTGAACAGTATCAACATTGATCCCATATGACAATATTAGATCTAAAGTATGATTACGAGAATGAGTGGGTCCTGATACATGTTGTGTAACTCCAGTAGAGTTTAAAATGTCTCTAAATGCCAATCCCAATGCGTCTTTTTCATTATCTACATGGATGTTAAAATCACCGACGATTATGACTTTATCTGCAGACATTACTAATCCTGAGAGAAAATCAGCAAATTCTTTGATAAAGTCTGTATGGTGCCCTGGTGGCCTGTATAGAATAGCCAGCACAAAAGTTAAACAAGAATTATTACTTGCACTAGATAATTTTACATTGAGGACCATCACTTCAAAAGAATTATATTTCAAATTAGACCTTTGAGCAGTACTGATCGTGTTACTATAAATTACAGCAACACCTCCTCCTTTACCTTTCAGACGAGGCTCATGTTTATAACAGTAATTTTGAGGGGTGGACTCATTTAAAGTAATATAATCGTCTGGTTTTAGCCAAGTTTCTGTCAAACACAGCACATCTAGTTTATGATCTGTAATCATATCATTTACAATAAGTGCTTTTGAGGAAAGGGATCGTATATTCAGTAACCCAAGCTTTATCATTTGTTCATTTGTGTTATATCCGTTCTTAGCTGTTTGTAAATCAATTAAATTTTTACTCTTAAACGATTTTGAGAGATTTTTGTATTTGCTAATTCGGGGAACAGACACAATCTCTATAGGATGATATCTAGGTGAAAGAGTCTCTATGTGTTGGAATTTATCTGACCTCTGTGACGTGAGACAGCTAGCAGACGGTCGGTTTAGCCAGTTTGTCTGCTTCCTGACCTGGACCCCAGTTAGTCAAGGTTTAGCTCTAAGACTATATGCCAAATTATTAGAGAGAAGAGCGGCACCATCCCAGGTGGGATGAATACCATCTCTTTTCAACAGGTCAGGTCTGCCCCAAAAACTTTTCCAATTGTCTATAAACCCTATGTTATTCCGCGGGCACCACTTAGACATCCAGCCATTGAGTGAGGATAATCTGCTAAGCATCTCATCACTCCTGCGCATAGGAAGAGGGCCAGAGCAAATTACGGTGCCTGACATCGTACTTGCGAGTTCACACACCTCTTTAATATTACTTTTAGTGATCTCCGACTGACGAAGTCGGACATCATTAGCGCCGACGTGAATAACAATCTTAGAATATTTACGATTAGCCTTAGCCAGCACTTTTAAATTTGCTTTGACGTCAGGCGCTCTGGCTCCCGGCAAACATGTGACTATGGTGGCTGGAGTCTCTAGTTTCACATTCCGAGTAATACAATCGCCAATCACTAGGGCACTTTCAACAGGTTTCTCAGTGGGTGCGTCACTGAGTGGGGAGAACCTGTTTGATGTTCTGATCGGAATGGAACAGTGGTTTTTTGACCCGCGATTATGCCGTCTCACAGTCACCCAGTTGCCCTGCTGCACGGGCTCTACAGCCGGAACCGAACAATGTACAGGGTTTGCTAAGCTAGTCGCATCCAAAGTAGTATCTAAAGCCCTTACATTCTTACTATCCTCGATTAAAGTTTGGATGCGTGTCTCTAATTCTGAAACCTTCTCTGTCAGCCTAATTATGTCCCTACATTTATGACATGTGAAGCCTTCACAGCTGACAGAGACAGAAAGACTATGCATGAAGCAGGCAGTGCATGTGACAATTTTGAGAGAAGATGACATGACTCACCGCGTGTGTTGATCCAACTTGTTGACCAGTTGTTTGATGAAGTCGGGAAAAAAGGCGCGAGCGAGAAAAACGCTGTGTGCACGGACAGTAAGATAGCACAATGCTAACGCGTTTAGCGACTTAGATTAAAGCTAACGATTACAATATATTAAATAATCTAATATTGTATTTAGCAATACAAACGAACGTCGAGTTTAAGATCTAAAACAAAAATCAAGTTTATATGTCAGTACAAACGCAATCCACTGCAAACAGGAAACAGGAAACAGCAGCAGTCTGAAAAAAGGTAACACAGAAGACAAATCAACAGATTAAACTACAACAAACTACAATCATGACACTCAGGACAGGAAGTAGCATAACAGTGCAAACACAGAACAGTTTAGGATCTAGCTCAACTTAAAGTACTCAAAGAGGAGTACACATCAAAATATTTTATTTGAGAAAGGAGTGGCAATTTTCAGTACAATCAAAACAACAATCTTTAACAGGATTACACAGTTTGGTATGTTAATGCAACATCTACTCCAACTGTACTGGCATAGTGGAGGGGTTTAGGGGAGCTATCATGTGTTGTAAGGTCTTGTTTTTTATGTTCACTGGGGTTCTGTGGTTTTGTCAGAGGGACAGAAACCTAAACCGGAGTTGTGCAAGGAAACCATGGCAGGTGCATCCTGAAGAAACGTTTTCCCTTTCACCAACATCGTCCATCTTTTATGAAACTCCTTTCCTTTTTGACTGAGTCACTTTTTTAACTGAATCACTACGAAAACAAAATATGAGTCAGGGAATCAGAAAAGAAGAAGAGCTGATCAGACAAAAAAATGGCTGCATTTCATCAGAGGCCAATAGCTTTCAGGAACTTGTGTGCATGAAATATTCATCCTTTTTTCCCAAAAGTGACAAAGCAATCTAAAAAAAAAGGCAGATAAAAAAATGGATTATTCAGTGCTGTTTTAGACAAACTTATAATATCACGTTGAATTCAATTTATTGTTGAATTCTGCACTAAAATGACCTGCTTCCATCATATCAAACTGTGTAATACTTAAAGACAAAATTGAGGAGAAAGGGAGTGTCATAAACATAGAGAAAACATGAAGTAAATGAGTGTCATAAATCCCTCTTCGAGCATTTAAAACTATAATTATTGTGACCACCAAGAGAAAAGGATAAAGAAATGCACTTTCTTTTCACACTATGAATTAGTGCTGTTTCTTTCCCAACCTGAGTATTATCCTTCTGAAAACAGCATAGTAACACTATAAGTGGGGGTTTTGATGAAGATTTCGCCTTTAAATGCACTCGGGCCACTTATGGTTTTGGAGGAACCATAGTATTGTCAATGCACTGTTTAATGTCACATTAAGTCTACCCACAAACATTACAGGCAGTCTTTGAATGGCTGAAGTGTTCCAGGGAAGAAAGCCACTTTACACCATAGTCAAATGCAGCATTGTTCTTCCTCATTCCCATGAAAGCATTTCTTCCATTTCTTCAGAATTATAAAGGCCTATAAAAAAAACCCATGACATATATGGCTTACAGTGCATCCTTTATAGAAAAGTAACATTTTATGCTAAAGTTCACTCTGTACTCTCTCTTCTCACATAATCAATATAATATAGCATAATTACAATTTAAATCAAATTTGAAATCAAATCATAGTGTATGTACGCAATATATAGTAAGTATGATAATGTAAGTCAGCTGATCATTATCGCAAAACAAAACTATCAGTGTTTATTTTGTGATAATGACTGACTTTTACACGGTAAACCCAAATGAGTTGAGACAATACTCATATGATTTGAGGAAACTCTTTCCTTCGATTCAGTGAGCAGTAGTGCCTATCAAAACGTTCTAAAACAAAAAAAAACATTGAATTAACTTAAATACTGAAGTACAGATAACTTAAAAGATAAGAATACTTAACTCAAATGTGTTGCATTTACTTATATTGAGTAAGTAATAAGTCTTTGCACTTTAGGTTACCCTCTATTTTAATGTGTCCTTGTTAAGCTGTACTTAAATAATACATTTAAGTACTAAGTAATAATAATTAACTACGGGTACCTACTAGGGTTAGGGTTTTTGCATGTAATTATGAATAATTTATAATTCTTACTACATGTAATGTGTAAATAAAGTGTTACCCAGCATTATTAAGATGCCAAACTTCCATAAATGGTGATTTAACAGCATATTAACCATATTTCATCAATGAACAAAATGCAATACGCATTTGAAGAGTGCGTTATTGTCATACAACGGAGGGTGCTGGCGTGTGATGCAGAGGAAAACGAGGAAACTCAGGTTTATTAACAAACGGAGAAACTGAAAACACTTTAAATACAAACATAAAAGGCACTCGAGGGTGCAAACGCAAACCTGATGTAAACACTGGGGAACACGGAGGACCATCTACACGCGGGGAACGACCGAGGAACTCTGACGAACACCGACAAACACAAAGGGACAAAGGAGGGTATTTATAGAGACGAGGAAACTACACACAGCTGACGGGACTTGGGCAGTGATTAACGAGACAGGTGTGGAACAATCTAGAAGACACAGAAGGACCCGGAAGGTGAGAGACGAGACAAGACTGTGACAGTACGCCCCCTCCCGCAAGGCGTGACCTCACGCCGAGTGAGCAACACCTTGCGGAGGGGAGGGAGGGGGAACAGGAGGAGGACAAGACAGACCAGACAACAGAAGAAACAAGGGTGGGAGGGTGGGCAGCCTGGAGACCGGGTTACCCGGTCATGGAGGTCTCCAGGGTGGTACCGGGGCTATGGGGAACCAGGGTAGCACCGGGGGAATAGGGCGCCAGGGTGGCGCGGAAGTCCAAGGTGGCTCAGGGACGGCCGGCGGCGGAGGCTCTGGGAGGGCCGGCGGCGGAGGCTCTGGGAGGGCCGGCTCTGGATGCTCTGGCGGGACCGGCTCTGGATGCTCTGGCGGGACCGGCTCTGGATGCTCTGGCGGGACCGGCTCTGGCTCTGGGTCCGGATCCAGCGGCTGTGGCTCTGGCTGGAACGGCTCTGGCTCTGGCTGGACCGGCTGGAACGGCTCTGGCTCTGGCTGGACCGGCTGGAACGGCTCTGGCTGGACCGGCTGGAACGGCTCTGGCTCTGGCTGGACCGGCTGGAACGGCTCTGGCTCTGGCTGGACCGGCTGGAACGGCTCTGGCTCTGGCTGGAACGGCTGGAACGGCTCTGGCTCTGGCTGGAACGGCTCTGGCTCTGGCTGGACCGGCTGGAACGGCTCTGGCTCTGGCTGGACCGGCTGGAACGGCTCTGGCTCTGGCTGGACCGGCTGGAACGGCTCTGGCTCTGGCTGGACCGGCTGGAACGGCTCTGGCTCTGGCTGGACCGGCTGGAACGGCTCTGGCTCTGGCTGGACCGGCTGGAACGGCTCTGGCTCTGGCTGGACCGGCGGAGGCTCTGGGCAGAGATCTGGAGGCTCTGGGAGGGCCGGCTGCGCCGGCGGAGGCTCTGGGAGGGCCGGCTGTGCCGGCGGAGGCTGTTCGGGCCACGGGAGATCTGGCCAATCCAGAGGCTCGGGCAGGTCCAGCGATTCAGGCCACGGCGGGAGTTCCAGGTCAGTGGGATGCTCTGGCAGGCTGGGCTCGGGCGCTGGCTGGAGGCTCTCGGGCGCTGGCTGGAGGCTCTCGGGCGCTGGCTGGAGGCTCTCGGGCGCTGGCTGGAGGCTCTCGGGCGCTGGCTGGAGGCTCTCGGGCGCTGGCTGGAGGATCGCGGGAACAGGCGCTGACGGGCGTCGAGGCGCGGGAACAGGCGCTGACGGGCGTCGAGGCGCGGGAACAGGCGCTGACGGGCGTCGAGGCGCGGGAACAGGCGCTGACGGGCGTCGAGGCGCGGGAACAGGCGCTGACGGGCTGCTAACGGGCGCAGGAGTGAGCTGAAGAGCTGTGGGCGCGATTGCAGACCGATTAGCGAAACATACTCCAGCGGGCACAGGTACAGCCTCACGAGGTGCGGGCGTTGAAGCAGGCGGGCGCGCTGCAGCTGCTACAGGGGAGGCGAGCTTTGGTTGTTCGGACTGAGGGTAGAGGCGCTCAACACATTTCACTATCGTCTCCATCCAGTTTAGACCCGTGGTGTCTGGAGGATCATCTGCGAAATGGCGGGCCGCCCCGATCCAGAACAGTGCGGAGATTGTTTGATCCGGCAACGGTGCGTCGCAAGCCACCAAGGAGAAATCCAGAACGAACTGGCCAAAGTTCTCACTGCGCATTAGCGCGATTGTCAGAAGCCTTTCCTCAAAATCCATGTTTAACATGAAGTCGGTTGGGGGTGACAAACCCGGTCGGTGTTTCTGTCATACAACGGAGGGTGCTGGCGTGTGATGCAGAGGAAAACGAGGAAACTCAGATGCAAACGAAACTCAGGTTTATTAACAAACGGAGAAACTGAAAACACTTTAAATACAAACATAAAAGGCACTCGAGGGTGCAAACGCAAACCTGATGTAAACACTGGGGAACACGGAGGACCATCTACACGCGGGGAACGACCGAGGAACTCTGACGAACACCGACAAACACAAAGGGACAAAGGAGGGTATTTATAGAGACGAGGAAACTACACACAGCTGACGGGACTTGGGCAGTGATTAACGAGACAGGTGTGGAACAATCTAGAAGACACAGAAGGACCCGGAAGGTGAGAGACGAGACAAGACTGTGACAGTTATATGGTTATTTGGTTATACCATACAATAACAGTGAATATGTATCATCGGAACCTTTAGAAACAGTACAAATTATTAGCAACATAAGCCACTGCGTGAGGAAAACTTAGCTTTTAAATGTTGAAAATATCTTGCAAATATCATTAAAATAAAACAGATAATGTGATTAAGAAAAAGTGTGTATTGGAATGTCTACCTACCAATTTTACATTTTAAGTATTTCTTTCATGAAGTGTTGCCAACACTTCATTCAATGCCAAAACGTGGTATTTAAACGTGGTATTTTAAGTAACGGTATGTTGTGATAGCTTGATTGCTTTATTAATGACAACGTTAGGGTTTACAGTGTACATTATTCCGCTTACAATCTGTCATGGATTGTTTTGGATTTTGTTTTTGTGGTTCATGTGTATTTGTTTACTTGGCATGTTTTGTGTTCTCATTGGTTTGTCTTGTCATGTGATACTCTGCTCTGTTTGTCATTGGTTCATTGTTTAATTGTTCACTGGTGTCTTTTGGTAGTCATTGGTCTCTGTGTATAAATAGCCCTCATGTTACCATTGTGTCTTACCTAGCTTTCATGTTGTAACCTACAGTTGTTAAGTATATTTATGTTCATGCCAAGTCTTCTTGCATCATGTTAATATCAAGTGATGGATTATGTTTTTGCCACTTTGTAAACTGCACATGGGTTCTTCAAACATGTCTTCAGTGCCCTGTTACACAATCTAATATTAGAGAATCTAATGAATGTTTAGGGAGTTTTAGAGAGATATCTGGGATTTGATGTGAGAACAGACTTAAATGTAGTAAACAGGTTTTAAATGCTGCTACTTTTTTCTCTTTAAAACTGGCTTTAGTGGATGTCCTAAGGTGGTAAATCTGTCTCGAAGAGCTCAATTACTCTCTGGGTGGCTTTTCTGTCCTGAACAGCTTCTTGGCCAAATCAGATGGTAATGTTGGCAATGTAGATGATCTCACTGGTTCTATACAGGATACATTATAAATCTTGCCACATTTCCTCAAACACCTGAAAACAAGAGGCCACTCTATCTAAACATCTATCTATGCTTTATTCCTTTTTAGCTTAGTAATCCATAATTTAAAAAAATTCTGTGATCACATCAAAATCAGAAACAGATCATTAAAAACTTAAATGACTGGACCATAAAGGAAGATATTTTGAAGAACATTGGTAACCGAACGGTTTTGTGAGCTCTTTGGCTTCCATTATGTTTTTCCCCCTCCAAAATTATGCCAATAGGAGCCAAAACTGTTTAGCAACATTTCTCAAAATATCATCTTTTATGTTCCACTGAAGCAACTCATCCAAGTTTCGAACAACATGATAGTTAATTTTCTCAAGAGCACATGGAAAGTGTTTACCAAACTGAGCCTCATACAATTTTCAAACCCAGAGCGTAATCTCAAAAAAAAAAAAAAAAAAAAAAAAAAATCTCTGTAGTGTACTTGTGGTTTTATTTATATTTTTGATTGAATTCAGATTTTTAATTGTTTTAGTGCTGCTCCATGTATAGTTCCACAATAGCATTTCTCTTGACTTTAGTCTTCTCTTAGCACACTAATAATTTCCATATGTGGATCTGTAAGAATTTTTTTCTCCATCAAGCCCAAAAATGTTTTACTGGACAAGAAGGAGAGGGCTACGGCACACTGTTGTACATTTTATTCAGCATTCGACAAGGCAGCCTCTGTTGTACCTCGGGCAGCAAGCCAGGCTTCCCAACCTAATACGTTAATACAGCAACTAGTTAGTGTAAAAAGGTACTTTGCTCATGTTTGGGCAGCATTGTCTCTTCTAGATTTGAACACACTCTCACCCACAAAACACATAAATGCTTAAAGTCCTTTGTGTTCTCTGTGTAAGACTGCAGGAGCCCGGGCCAGGATTCTCAGACCGACTGGCCTCTCACTTCAAAGGAGAAAGACTACGAGCTTCCTCCTCTGACATGGAAATGAAAACACTAAGTGGCTTTAACAACGTTCAAAGACACTTGTAGAAATGGGGAACCTCTCTTATGCTGGAAAGAGCTGTTCTACTTGAAGGGAAATTGTAATGTAAAGTCTGTCACCCACTGAGGCATTCCTCGCTAGTTTGGCACGAGCTGTGGGGTTGTGCAGTGTCCACTTCTGAAGTGACTTTTTAGAAAGACTATGCTAAACAAACACAGGAATACAAACAAACTGCAAGCACTCACATACAAGCAGGGCAATTTCAGAAATGTCTTGCAAAAAAACAAAACAGGATTTACTGGAAAATTTGCTTTCTGTTCTGTTGTACAGTTTAAAAAAATGTTTGAAAACACTTCTAGGCGTCTGTAACAACATTTTCTGTAAGAGATTCGAAAAAAAAAAACAATTTTGGGAAAGGATTTACCTCCTACATTCCGGGAATGTTCTCTCTGTCATTCTCTCTCTCTCTCTCTCTCTTCTTCTTCTTCTTCTTCTTTTCCTGCTGTGAATGAGTTTTAATACATTCCAGACTGTCATTGTAAAAATCATGAGCATTGTGGGGAAAATACATCTGCTGTACATTTACAGATGATAGCCTGTTCCTGCTTATGCCACTCAGATTGGAAATGGTAAGAAAATTCAATGGAGATAGAAAACTACAATTGCTTATCATAATTTTCTGTTTGCTTATTGTTCCTTGATTTACCATTTTCATGCCGCACTTAGAAACAGAAAATGTTCATGGTCTTTGACATGCAGTCTTGGGATTGTTTCATGAATTGTTCTGATTTGAACTGTCAGATTTAAGTGTTTAGATGTAATGCTCTCTTCATGATGAGCTGCCGCCCTCCCACACACACTCTGACAGTGTAAACTTGGCACATGTCTGTGTCTCACTGGCTCTTGGAATGTAAGTATCAGCATTCTGGGAAAAGCAAAATGCAGTGAGAAGAACACATTGCAGCTCCAATGGATTAAATCAGAGGATGATTCATTTTTATCTGATTCTTAAAGAGCCCCACCGCAATAACATTTACTATAAATACATGTCATTTTATATTTGTATTTATTTTAAACTACTTTATTTTTACTTTTACAATGATTTTTAATTACATTACTCATTTATTTTTACTTCTGCTCTAGCTTCTTTACTATTCTAGCTTACTCTTGAAACCACTGATATTAGGAGCGTTACTAGGAGGTTGTGTACATTTGTTTTGATGTTCCTCATTTGTAAGTCACTGTGCATACGATCATCTGCTAATTGACTCAAAAAATTAGACATGTCTCCTATCATGTTTCCTCTGATTACAGCACAGATATGAAATAACTTCAAAACAAGATTGAATCATAGTGTTCAGTGATAAGAGATTAATAGATTGATTGGGATAAGGCAGCACTGATAATCCAATGTGAAGGATATGTCTTTTTTTTGCTTGATAACCACCCAAAACATTTAGGTTATTACAGTCCAGCAACAAAGACACACCAGTGTTGGACCATTCGACACACGTACAATTGACTGTATTCCTCCTCTCATAAATGCAAGAGCCAAAGAGCCAGTGAATGCGGCCTTTATTTGGCAAACCCCAACCCATTGAAGGGGTTCCTGTAAAATATGAGGTATCGTAATTTGACCACTGAACTCAGGGAGTCTTGGATGAATAGCTTGCAGTGGCCTTAGAAGAATTGAAGCACATTTCAGGCCGGAAGATCTACACCCCCAACATTCCTATAAAAAAAGATTCCAACCCTTCTTCATTTCTCCATCCACACTTCCTTTCTCAATCTATTTTTCAGGCATACTATCCCGAGAAAAACAACTTCATATGTCTGGCATTATTTGAAAAGTCAAATAGTAAAACAAGCTCTGGGCATTCAGCCCTGTTATGGACCCATCACTATGGTAACTAAGCTTCATATTGGTCCAAATAAAGACTGCCATAAGCAGGGGTTTAGAAGATGTTTAGCTTTAGAATTTAAAGACACGTCTGGTGTGGATTAAACCTGCTTAGTTTAAAAGAGCTTTCTGTTAATTTTGATATGATATTCTTTTAACACTAATAGAATTGCACAATATATCTGAGAATGGTGTCGTCTGTTCTCAACACTGCTGCTAATATGATTATTAACTGACAGGAGATAGATCAAACCGCACAACAATATAGTGTATAAGTTTTGCGCTCAACAACAATAGTGGAGCAAAAACATTTTTTAAATGCGCTTTTTCATGCCTCTATGCAAAGACTTTATGAATGTGACTCTTTTTCATGTGTTTGATGAGTCGGCAGAAAAAAAGGGAAGTGAGAGGGACAGGGGAGACGGTCTGTCATTTCAAGGGCAAAGAGACAACCACTCATATCCTTTTCACCTTTTGCGTCTTTCCTGTGCAACAGTTCAACTTTTGGCAATGTTTGTTTTGTAAATATGCAATATGAGCATTTTTATGTATGTGTTATGCAATATATACTGCAGTACACCAAGGTTTATTGAACATATCCTCTAAATGTTCAGATTTAGCCATATAATGTATTTTATTTGAGTCAGAGTTTACAAAACAACTTATTTCCCCTTCTGACTTACTCTGGAACACAAGCATCACTTTTCAGCGTAGTACTGTACATGTTGTTCATTCATACACTGACGTCAGGGAACAAAAAACATTGCCTTCAGCTGCAGCAGAGCTCTCCTTTGGGCCACATCTTAACAGTTTCCTGGCCTGAGGCTCTTCATAAGACATTTGAAGACAGAGTGAAAAATACTAAAAAGTAAACTGTAAATACAGTTTATAGAATAAACAACTCAACATATACACTCACCTAAAGGATTATTAGGAACTCCTGTTCAATTTTTCATTAATGCAATTATCTAATCAACCAATCACATGGCAGTTGCTTCAATGCATTTAGGAGTGTGGTCCTGGTCAAGACAATCTCCTGAACTCCAAACTGAATGTCAGAATGGAAAATAAAGCAATTTTGAGTGTGGCATGGTTGTTGGTGCTAGATGGGATATGGGATATTTCACAATCTGCTCAGTTACTGGGATTTTCATGCACAACCATTTCTAGGGTTTACAAAGAATGGTGTGAAAAGGGAAAAACATCCAGTATGCAGCAGTCCAGTGGGCGGAAATGCCTTGATTAGGTCAGAGGAGAACAGGCCGACTGATTCAAGCTGATAGAAGAGCAACTTTGACTGAAATAATCACTTGTTACAACTGAGGTATGCAGCAAAGCATTTGTGAAGCCACAACACGCACAACCTTGAGGCGGATGGGCTACAACAGCAGAAGACCCCACCGGGTACCACTCATCTCCACTACAAATAGGAAAAAGAGGCTACAATTTGCACGAGCTCATCAAAATTGGACAGTTGAAGACTGGAAAAACGTTGCCTGTTCTGATGAGTCTCGATTTCTGTTGAGACATTCAGATGGTAGAGTCAGAATTTGGCGTAAACAGAATGAGAACATGGATCCATCATGCCTTGATACCACTCTGCAGGCTGGTGGTGGTGGTTTAATGGTGTGGGGAATGATTTCATGGCACACTTTAGGCCCCTCAGTGCCAATTGGGCATCGTTTAAATGCCACGGCCTACCTGAGCATTGTTTCTGACCATTTCCATCCCTTTATGACCACCATGTGCCCATCCTCTGATGGCTATTTCCAGCTGGATAATACACCATGTCACAAAGCTTGAATCATTTCAAATTTGTTTCTTGAACATGACAATGAGTTCACTGTACTAAAATGGCCCCACAGTCACCAGATCTCAACCCAATAGAGCATCTTTGGGATGTGGTGGAAGAGGAGCTTTGTGCCCTGGATGTGCATCCCACAAATCTCAATCAACTGCAAGATGCAATCCTGTCAATATGGGCCAATATATCTAAAGAATGCTTTCACCACCTTGTTGAATCAATGCCACGTAGAATTTAGGCTGTTCTGAAGGCGAAGGGGATCAACCACAGTATTAGTATGGTGTTCCTAATAATCCTTTAGTTACGTGTAGATTAGATTAATAATCAAGCCTCATGGCGTAATATCATTGATTTCAGCAGGATCCTATTTTAAAACAAGGGGAATGTTCGCTCAAACAATGCAAAACCTTCTCTAAATCTCTCTTGCTTTCCTTCTATTCCCCAAGCATTGCTCATTTTCTGTCTCACCCTCCTCTTTTAAAAACACATTGTAATTTGCTCTACAGGTTAGCTTTGGCATCCCCACACTAACCATCACAGATTAAACCAGGGTAAAAAAAACATCCCATAAACTTAATTTGAAGGAGGGACCAGAGTGATGTCTTGTGCTACAATACCCATGTGTTCTAGTCCCACATCTCAACCTGTCGTGCAATTCATTTATATGATCAATAATGTTAATATTCAAATATAATAATACTGTAATAATCATAATCCAATAATCACAACAGTCTAATTGATACTTTGATTCTAGGAATAGGTATATAAAGTATAAGCTTTATAAAAACATAGCACAAACTGATGCGGAAACAAGACCCTGGTCTCCCTCACAAAATTAAAGAAATAAAGAAAACTAAAGATACTAAACATACAAATGAACAAATTACTCTGTAGGCATATATTAATTTAAAAAAGGGTAATGAAGACTTTTCTTTTTTAAAGTAATATAGGTCTACAGAGTAATTAGTTCAATAAAATGAACAATTTAAGGCTACTGTTCAGAGATCTGTTGACTGGACAGCATGTTCCGCTGGCCATCTGACGGTAAAGCATTGCATAATTTCTTTGACTGGAAACAGAATGTTGCAATGTCCTACCGAATTATGATTTTCACTACTTGTGTGGGGGTGTGGAAGATGCACAGTCTAGCAAAACGCACGGCATCAGCAGGCACAATAAAACCAGCCAGTGGGCGCGCATTAAAGACACTGGATGACGCGAGCGCGTGTTGTGTGGTGCCTTAGTCGCAGTGAATTTCAGGAGAACGGCCGTCTGGTCTTCAGAGGGTTAAATTTCACTTTGAGGGGGAGTTACTGAATCTGCAGTAACATCAGAGCGTATTCCTCGGAGCTGCCAACATCCCGGGAATAAGACCTTCACCGTCAACATCTCAGAGCCACATCCCGGGAATATATACCGCAGTAGCGGACACGCGTCGACTGTGTTTGTCAAGCCGCGTTTTCTCTGCTGGTTCGGAGTATGCGAGCTCCAGGAGCCACTCAATGTCTTAATGTAGGTGAGTATAACGCTGCCCTTAAATGAATTAGTAGCCTACTGTGTAAGAAAACCTGGCGATTTTTGCCAGCTCTTGAGATTAAGCTCGTGCTTTAAACGAATGAATGGAAGAAAAAAGTCGGGCTTTTATTATTATTATTGTTATTATTATTATTGGCTATGTTCTGTTTCCATTCTCTGTCTAATGTCCTCATACTGTCTTTCGCAATGCCGTCTTATAGGCTATATTTAAAGATTTCCTCCATAAACACTGAAAAGATTGTCACAGTAATGCGTGCTAATGCTTCAGCACAGAAAAATAAAATGTGACATTCTAACGAATGTTTGAATAAGATGTTGCATGTTTTATTTGTATCGTTGAGTCGTCGATACGTTCGTGAATCTCCCTGTCCTTATCAAATCCATTCCAGATCTTTTTCTGTTTACCGGTAGAACCTGTTGATTTTAAATGATTCCCTTTAAAAAAAAATGATGTGAAAATAGATTGATATGACAGTGATGTTGGCTGCTGCTCTGACCTAAATTCACAAATGTTTGCATTCACCGACAGTGACCACATCCGTTTTCAAACAGTTTTATATTGACACTACAATCAAAGGCATTTATCAGATGTTGCTTACCTTGATCTAATATGGCAGAAAGTGTTGCATGCAACAGGATAATTTTTGAAGAATTTAATATGAGTTTGAATACTACTCACAGCTTATTGTCTTCATGTCTCATGTTATTTTTCTAAGACTGTAATATCAAGTATTTTATTATTCAAGGTGCTTTATTTCTGAAACTTCAGAATCACACAAGTCCTGAGTTTGATATGTTATGACTTTAAATAAAAGTGCTTATTATTTGCTATAAACAAGATGTTAGATTGCTGTGCTGTTTTAAGCGGCACATGAGCTTTTGGTGACTGTTCACTTTTGGTTGCAGCTATGATCTCAGTTAAAGGGAATGTGTGTCATTAAGACCTTGTTGATCTTAATAGCAGGGACTTGGAAAAGCTAAGCCTTGAAGCGTGAATGGCATTAGAGTAAGAGTAAGAGGACCAGAGAAATTTCAGCATAACTTTAACTGTAAGTACTACAGTTACTTTCAGTCACAGTGATTTTGCCAAGTAAGATATGTTCCTAGAACAACTGTCTTGTCAAAAGATTTAGTCCTACCCCTAAACTGAACCCTGCCCATAACTTATCCCTAACATTAGAAAATACGTGAATAACACTGATGAAGAATCACCTAACCCTAGTTGTAAACCTAAACATGAAATAAACGGTAAACTTGCCCCTCAAATCTGATTGGATGATTGGAATGTTGTTCCAGGATCAACAAATATATTGATCCAGGAGCGTGTTGTACTTTGTGAAATCACATTTTCCAGTTACTTTCTTTTCCTTGTATGCCATTTTCATCCCCTTTTACTTCACCAACCCCCATAGTACTTTCGGAGGAGGAAATGCCACAGTAAATATGTTCCTCTTCCTCTTACAAAGCTGGAAATGTCAAGGGAACATGTAGCCCTTTTTTAGTGTGCTCACTTTGATAAAAACCTATTTGAAACGTTGAAGGAAAATGTCTTTGTTCCTCACATTGGGCAGAGACCGATGCTTTCAATCTTATTGAAAACAGCAAATGTGCTTTTACTTAACTATGTGTAAATGACTTTACCAAGGACAATGAGCCAACGCTGTGTTTAACTGTTTTAAAATGTGAATTACCGTTTAAAAACGACGCCGGGTATGACTCATGTCAAGACATTCTTCTTTCTCCTGTTGGTACAATGTGTGCTACTTTATTGGAACCAGATGTTGGCCCTCAATGTAGTTTCTTTTCTGTCTCTCGTTCTGAACTCTTCAAATGCTATCCAGCACCTTTCCCCTTCTCTCTCTCTCTCTCTCTCTCTCTCTCTCTCTTAATAAAAGACCAACTTATTTCAGAGGAGAATGTAGTCCAAAAAGAGAGAGAAAAAAGGCAACTCTCCATTACTTTGGACCTTAATAAGACTCTTCTCCACTCGTCTTTTCTTTCCTCTCTGACTATTTATTAGACAAAAGAGACTGCTATTGTATTTCATTGTAGACATATATAGGTCAGTAGAGAAGTCATGGCTGCTCTTTTATGTGTAGAATGGTATTTCACTGTGGTGGCCACATGCTGAGGTAAGTGACCTTTGCCCCAAGTGTTTGTTTGTACTGCAATTCCCCCCCTCCTAAAAATGAATAAAATTGGGATTTTTCCTTTCTAACAGTAAAGAAGAAAAGGTGATTTAGGGACGCATGTGGAAGCCTTTGCTTTTCAACATTATCTGCTAGCTAGGATAACACTTGACCTCCACACACTTAAAGAGATAGTTATTCTGTTATCATTTACTCACCCTTATGTTGTTCCAAACCAGTATGACTTTCTTCTGTGGAACACATCTTTCCTGGGTGGGATTTTCAAATGCAAATACTTTCTTAATCAAAGTCTCTGATGGATCCAGTGCAAATTTCTGCATGGAATGCAACTTTTAAATTATGACTGTAGGGGTTTTGACCCATGACAGGACAAACGTTGAAAATCTTTAGGTCTTTGTTCTGCAAAACCATTTACTGAAGCGCTTGTCTTTTCTAGAAACCACTGTTTACAGTATAGGTGTCTATATTGTGTCCAAGGTTTGTGTATAGAACACAAGTATTTAGTCTGTTCATGTAGTAGGTCTTGTGTAATCCCGTGGCTTACTGCTCTGTTTATCCTCATTTCATTCCATTAAACATAATTTCAGCAAACGTTGAACCTAACAGCTTAGAGTACATACTAACCTCCTACCAGTGAGAAAACTGTATTTACATTTGCTTAGTGTTCCATAAAGAGTTTGTTGTGTCACTAGATGAACCCAGTTATGGTGTTATGCTGTTATGGGTTAGGCAGTGTTTGTACACCAGACATTTTAATGCCTCTTTTGTAGCAGGTCTGGAACACCTGAACGACCACACAAGCAGAGAGATAAAATGATGGTTTACGATTTTCAATTATTAAAAAAGCTCTACTTATAATGGGACCTCATGCTGAGATGATTAATTATAAAATAATTCCCTGTGCGGCAAGATTGTGTTACCTGTAACTGTCATGTTATGTCTATGAATATATATTGGTTAACACTTTAAGGGTTAGTCTCCTTCTGCTGTGCTAGGCCCATTTTAAGCACAAGTTAGAGTAGTTGCCTTGAGTACATTAACATTTTACTGTTCAAGGACATAATTGGAATTTGGTATGGTAGTACCGTACTGCTTTTATTATTTTTTTCATGTTTGGATTGATGGCTTCTGTATAATTCTGATTTATGAGCCTAAATTAATAGATGTTAAAGTTGTCTTTTTATATGTTTTATATTGTCAATTAAATATAGTTTAATTCGATTTTATAAAATATATAGAAATTAAAAAGTATATTATACATTTCTATTCAAAAGTTTGGGATTAGTACGATTTTTGCAGTGGCATTGGAAAAGTCTCTTATAATTTGTTACTAAATCAAATAAATACTAGATTGTATTTATTTGATAAAAAATATAGTAATATTATTATATTATATAAATAATGTTATTATATTATTAAAATAACTGTTTTCTATGTTAACATGTTATAAAAACATAATTTATTTCTGTGATGGCATAGCTGAATATTCATTACTCCAGTCACATGATCCTTCAGTAATTGGGGGGATTTTGCTTTGAATTCTTGATGTAATAGTTTCTTCTTTTTTAAAAGTGAGTTGTAATTGTTTAACATTTCTTCTTGTAAGACTGTGTGTGTGTGTACTGTGTGCCTTACCCTCATTTTGTTTGATTATCTGTCTTGGATGATGGGTTGTGTGTTTGCTGTGCAAAGCCAGCCTGTGAGTGCAGGACTATGAAAAGAGTTGCCCATACCTGTCACCGGTTACCATAGCAACCACCACAATCCAAAGCCATGAGGGTCATACAATAATTGGCTAGCCACATGTTGCGTTTGAATTGCAAAATGTTACAAGAATCAATATCATTATCACCTTAGCCTTCTTTACTATGGCCAGCTTCTGTCCTGTTCTCCATCCTCAGGCAGTTCATTATCCGCAGAAAGAGTCTTAAACGCAGAGGTGTTCTGAGGCCATTAGATACATTGATTGGTGCTGCATGTGGCACAAGTACAATCAGGTCTTTGTTCCCGGTACCCTGTGTGTTCCTTCTAGTTATCCAGTGTCCTGTTGACATCTGACAACATGCCCCTGGAGATTGTGTCTGTCCAGTGTGTTTAGCTCAGATTCTTGGCATTGAGCTGGGGAGGATGTCTTCTTGGCTTTCCCTTTTTTTTCATGTGGATATTTACACATACTCCATAGCTTATGTTAAGTGACAGACTTGGGGCCAGATAGAGGGAAGAGGAAAGATGGTGTTTATATATCCATTCTTAGTCCTTTCTGGCTGCTGGACCAAGCACTGAAAACCCGCTGAGATGCCAGGCAGGAGAAAATGGAAACCAAGAGAGCTTCTCAGGCCAGCAAGAACGTGCAAATATTGATGTTTTCCATGCGCTTTGACCGGGAAGCACTTAAGTCATGTTGGAAAGAGTGTGAAAAAATATGTTAAAGGCACAAGACCCAAAAATGGGCAACTTATGCGTCATATGCTGACCATATGGTTGGCAAGAATATACAGTTCACTGAGTTTTATTGGCCAGCAGAAGAGCGTGAATTGTGTTTAGATGAAGCTCCCCATTTCAATACTTGATGCCATGTAGTCATTGTAAATTACTTTTTTTTAAAGAAGAAGAATTTACACCACAGTTTATGGAGTGATTATGGACAGTGTGTTTTTGTGATTGAATTTGTCACATGTGTTTTTCAGATGTGTCACATTAAGAGGTTTTGCTTATACTACATGCCTCTTTCTAGAATTAGCAAACCACCCTACTAGTGTGCGATCTGTGTAGAGGGATGTTATTTTGAACCACTAGCTCCTACTAATGTTTACATGTTTTACTCGTAATTCCTGTGTACTGTATTTTCGTACCTTGGACAAGCTCCAAAAATGAGCAGCAACTTTTTCTTTTTAAAGCTTTTCACATTGTGTGGTTTATTAAAGCAATAAGACATAGCGTGTGTTACACGTGGAGAACATGTGCGATGCGGAGAAGAACGAGGAACAGACAGGATCCAACAGAAATTCACTTTAATAAGCATTGAAAACAAAAACTCGGAGACACAGAAAACACTGGAGACATCCACACATCAGGACAATATAATATTAACCATCGACCAAGACAAGAGAGAACATGAGGGTATAAATAGACAGGGAAACGGGGAGCACCTGACACAACCAATAAGGGGGAGTGGTTGACGTGACAATCTACGGGAACACAGAAGGATCACATAGGAGGAACATGACAAGACATGACATGACTGTGACAGCATGTTTCAATGTTTCTGTATTAATTATTATGGCTACAAATTAATACCCATATGATTAATTATACTTTGAATAAACTTAATTTTTCCCCCAGTTAAATACACTATGCAAAGGTTTGGGGTCAGTATGATTTTTTTGTGGAAGGAATTAATACTTTTATTTGGCAAGAATGCATCAAAAGTGAAAAGTCTTTTTACATATACAAAATATTTGTATTTCAAATAAATAAACTGAAAAGTTTCACATTTTACACAAAAAATATTAGGCAGCACAACTGTTTTCAACATTGATTACAATAAGAAATGTTTCTTGAGCAGCAAATCAGCATAGAATGATTTCTGAAAGATCATGCGACTCCAGACTGGAGTAATGATGCTGAAAAACCAGCTTCAACATCACAGAAATAAAATATACTCAAATAGGAAATTATTATTTTAAATTGGAAACATTTTCACAATATTACTGTTTTTACTGTAATTTTGATCAACTAAACGCAGCCTTGGTAACGTCTTTCAAAAACAAGGGGGAAAATAAATCTTACTGACCCCAAATTTTAAAAGGTAGTCAAGTTAATTGGTCTAACTGTAAGTTGTTTGCTGTTACCACATTTTGGCAACTTGCCACTTTAATATAGAATCTGTGGTGTGCTTTTATAGTCACTGGAGTCAGAGTCATTGTTTACTACAAAGAACACTCATTTGTCATTTCATATTCATAGGATAAACATTTAAGAATTTCTCCTTTGAACACCTAAATTAATTTAATGTCTGTCCATCTATCCATCTGTCTGTCTGTCTGTTTGTTTGTCTTTCTTTGAAACTACATGAATGTGGTTGTAAATGCCTATGTGAGCTACTGTAGCACTGTGCATATATTCACACAGTCTGCTATCTAAATTATTATTTAGATGTGCTCGTTGACAGTGTGGTGGATGTAAACGTAATAAGTTTTCTTTTGCGTGTTGTTTTAGACTTAAAAGGATTAGAGTGTCAGCTAGATAGATACCAAGACTTTATTCCTGTCTATAACATCTAAATACCTCACCAGCATGACACATTCTTCTTTTTGCCAGGTTGGGAAGTCACATGTCAATAATTTGTGGATATTTTGTGCCAAGGTTGCTCTGTCTACCGTGAGTTTCCAACAGCTGTTGTCCAGTAAAGGACAGCTGGTACTCTTCGCTCTTATAATAGAATTTGCTCACTAGTTATAGATGACCAGCAGAAGTCATGGGGTCACATGTGGGTCGCCAGTATGAGAGGTGAAGCTGATTATGGGTTAAGAACTATTTATGTCTGGTGAGACACAAAAGCATACCATTTTGAATTGGACTAGATAAGAACTTTAACTACGGGTAAAAGAATGTAACCTATTTTAAAACGTTGTTTTATTTGGATTCATGAACGACTAAATGATTAGTCGTGATTCTAAAAAAAATATTTTACTATTGTTATATACTAGTTTAGTATTCTTTATTAATATTTAGAATGAGCTTAATTTTTTTATTTTCAGTTTTCATTTTAGTCTTAGTTTTTTTGTCATTTTGTAATATGCTTTTGTTATTTTTATTTAGTCTTTAGTTTTCAAATATTATTGTTTAGGGTTAATTTTTTTTAATTTTTTTGTTCTACTTGAGTTCTACTTCTATCTCTTTTCTGTTATTTACCAAAGGAATATTTCAAATTTTAATTTAGTTAAAATTTTCAATCTAATAGTTATATTTTTTTTAAATTTTTTTTTTTTTTTTTTTTAATATAGTCATATTTTGAACAGTTTTTTTATTAACAAACCTTTTTCAATCGTTTTTTTATTTGTTTTTATTTAATGATAATAACTTTTTAAGTTGTTTTGCAATTGCATAACATAATTGCGACATTGTATATTATGTTCTACAGGAAGGATATTTCATAGACAAAAAATGTTGGAGTGTATGTATTTATAGTCAGCTCGATTCGGTGAAAGGATGAGGGTAAAAACATACACATTTTTTCCATGTAAGAGTGACTTTCTTTTTTCTTTTTTTGATTGAAAACAAATGTGCAAAAATAGCCAGTCTGTGGTATGAAGAAGGTGGAGATTGAATAGATCCCAGATGGAAGGGAAGCTCTGGCTTCCTGTCTTTGGGTGCAGGGCGGGATAATTGCAATGCAGAAACAGTGGGAGATAGAGGCTAAGGGTACTGTGGTCCTGTAATAGATATGTCAAGAAAAGACAGGTTAGAGAAAGTAAAAAAATGTCTCATTGACCCATCACCTCGAATGAGTGCGAGGCGATTATCTGTATTAACTCAAAACATGAATGTCACGTAGGTTGTTAAAGGCAGCGAGTGGAGAGTATTTATGGCCGAACAATACAGTGACCTCAGCAAAATGTGATATAGTTCAGTATGTTTATTTAGCTTCTGTTTAAGCACAGCCACTTTGATTTATAGTATTGCTGGGATGAAACTGGTTAGCATGTTATTAGAAAGATAACCAGCATTAGAGAGCGAGCGACTAAACAATGTTCACCAACATCTGACCTGGAATCCGTCATCAGCTATTGTGTTGTCATGCTATAATGCTTGTCTCAGCACTCCAGACTCCATATGTAGTTTCATCATATATCATACAGATAGAGCACGTACAAGTATTTTTAATAAGTCAGTCAAAAAGGTTCACGACTCAAACTCGCTAAGGAATTAGACTCAGAGCTGCTATTGAGTTTGGTTACGTATAATTCAAAATTAACTGTGAATTGTTACTGTGATATGTACTTTAGGTCCATGAGACTCACATTAGTTTATTATTGACTAATTGTTCATATGCCATTGTAGAAGTATAGATTCTTTGATAGAAACTAAAAAGTATTTTACATTTTTCAATCGTAGTCTTTTAAAAAGGCATCTGAAATAATAAACCGTGCAGTGAATTGTCAAATATAGATTTTTTTTATACATACAGAGATCTGAAATGATTAATACTCATTAAGCTGCGCTTTCTTGACACACCCTCTTCCCCTTTCTCACTCGTTTCATTTCCTCTGGATGAATATGGTTGTTGTTACAGGGTTTTAATTTCATCATGAGATTGTGCATAGTGCGCATAATTTTACTCATTCTCACTGATTTTGTGCTCGCACCCAAGTGCGCATGCATAAAGCCGTCTCTCAGTACTAAATTTAGTTCTTTTTTGCTGCTTATTGTGCTTGGGAACAGTCAAATACACAAACAATTATGTCAAATGCTGGCTTTAGGGAGTATTCACATAAACACATTCAAATTACATTTGAACTGAACAAAAACAGTTGAGAAAGAAAAAGCATGTGTAACAGTATAACGGATCCGTGTGTCAGGTCTTAAAGTGACAATAGCCTAATCTAGCTTATAAGATACTATTCAAATGATCTATACTACACTTTTCCCCCATGGGATCGATGTCAAAATTGTGGCCTGTGAAAATGCTGAGTGGCTAGTATTTTTGGAAAACCACAGTGGCTGGTGAGCAAAAAAGTTAACGTCAAGCCCTGTGTGTGTGTGTATATAATTGTCTAGACCTCGTTGCCTTCTCACACAAAAAGGTGAATGATGCTACAATGATTTTGTTCATTTTGTTTTTATTTGTACATTTCTAAACCTCTTCTAAATCGGTTTCCTGTTGTGCTTTTTCTCTCTGTCTTCTTCTTATCCAGTGCAGGCACTGTTGATCATGTTCCTCTGCTGAGTCAAGCTGTGGTGCACACACTGCAGAGAGGAGAGCAATAGGGCTTCAACTGATCCTGTCTTCACATTTGATTTGCACAAGGCTGGCCTTCAAACATGTCTGCCGAAGTGGAAACCAGCACACCCTCAGTCGAGCAGGCACCTTTTAAGACCCCCTCCAAAAAAGAAAAGAAGAAGGGTATGTGACATTGACACTTTGCACACCTCAGTATCTTGCGTTGATTGTAAACAGGCCCCTCCGTGAGTGATTCAGATTGTTTAAATACTTTTAGACCGTTTTTTTCACAGCTTTGCCAATCATTGGTTGAAAGGCTGCAATTCTTTATTTATTTATTTATTGAAAAACTTTTTTTTCACTTAATTGGTGGTTTCGGGGTAAAACTTCTGTATTATGAGCGAACATGCAATGGATTGTTATAAGAAAATAGAAAAACTGAGTACTACTTGTGTCTACTAGCACATCATTAGTGGTATAGTGAGTATCCCACTGAGATTTACTGAGTCTTTAGTCTTTGTGTAATGTGAGTGTGAGTTGCTCCCAGCGTCCACGTTTCCAGAGAACCTTCAAAAACCAAGCTTGATCCAAAACAAAGATATAATGAACCTATTCTGAGGTATAACTAAGCCCTCATAAGAGTTTTGAAACTTGAAAATACATCTATTGTACTTGCCACCTCCCCAGATGAAAAGGCAGTTTGTTTAGAGATTTGATCTCAGAATTTACAGGAAGTTATGCGCTGGTTAAGAAAACCATTTTGAGATTACATCCATGATTTATGGTTCAGTTTGGAATCCAAAGGGTTTGCCATTTTGTTATCGGACTGTACGATTGGATTGGATTGGATAAAATGATTTAATAGTTATGTCTTAACCTAAATCCATCAGTTTATTAGTGAATGTGCGCTTTCTTTGGAAGGGTTTCAGTCATTAATCTTTGTTGTGGAATTTTAAGCATGGGTGGGCTTTTATTAGTTTCATAAGATATAGCTTTAATCCTTCTGGGTTTTAATATTTTAATATGTTTTGATTTTTGACTAATAACTTTCTTTTGTCTATAGAGATACATTACATCTGTCTGGAACCCAATTGCAACTGTACATGTTGCAAAAGCTGGTAATACAATATAAAAAGGAACCTGTTTTCTGTAATGGGGGGTTGGTAGTAGCATTACGATTTTACCATTATGTATTATTGTAAAATAAGGCACTGCTTCCTCTTAAGAGGACAGTTTGAGTTCATCAAGTTCCTTGACATGTTGTGTAGCGCAGCGCAAAGTTGGCCAACAGCCACCTGCAGAAACCTAAAGTCCTCTGTCCAGAGCTCCAGGGGCCTCTTTGACCCAATATTTCTCTGGATTTATTTTTCTAAGCTGGAACCTGGTGCACAGTGGTATTGTTTGTCTTGCCTAGCTCATTCATACCAACAGAGCACACTAGTGATGGATTCCATTACAGTCCTGTTGCTGTTTCCACAATACCTTCCAGCTGCGACGGCAAGACACTCTCCAACATGTCTATTTATGAGCCTTTTCCACAGGCATGAAAACAAGCAAAATGATTCCCACAATCTCACGCAGAGGAGCCAGCAGTGATGAGGTGCATCTGGGGTTGAAGGAGGTCTTTCATAGTCATGTGTTGGACACAGAAACAAAAATATATTGCTGCAACATCACATTTGATCTTTCAGCCACATTGTTATTGCAGTTCATATTTCTTTCATATCTTCAACTTTTTTATAGATGAATGTTTTTTGTCTTTTAAGTGATTTGGCTTACCTTCATGATCATGCTCATTTGTGAGCTGTAGGGCTTTTTTAATATAATTGTTCATCAAGAAAATCACTTGTCATCTTGATTAAGACCTTAATAGTTTTAGGTAAATCTATAAATGACTGTGTTGGCGCTTAAACTTACAACTATTGATGTGTGAGAGTTAAATATGGCAAAGGTAATCTAAAAGTTCAATTGCTAATAAAAAATTAGCATGCGGTATTAAATGTTCAACCATAACCATACCAATACACTTGCTGAAAAAGTTGGCTCATTTAGTTTATTTTAGCCAATTAAAAAAAACAGATAGAACAAAAAGGTCTACACATGCCATTTTATGAAAACCGTAACTAAACCAAGTACTCATATTTATGGCTATTATATGTTCACGTTGGGAGGGGGTTGTTGAGCAGAAACCACAAGCCTGTAGAGTCCCTGCATGGGATGAATGTCAATGTTGTCCCTCAGCTTGGCCACAGAAGGCATGAGGTCTGGGCCTCCGCCAGACTGTTCTCTCTCAGTCTCTTTTTGTTTCTCTGCGTCTGGTTCACTCCCTCTTTCTCCGCCTCTGCCATCTCAGCAGCGCCACTGGCCAAAAGAGGGCATCGCCACATAGTCAGCTGAGCTCTGGTTTGGAAGCAAGATACAGGGCACTCAGAAAAAATAAATGGCTATAAGTCCAGAGAATCAAAAGTCAAGAAGAATGAAAAATGATAGGGTCTTCTGTGATATCTCATATTCCACAGAAAACCCAACGAGGAGCTTACTGACAAGAGATTAGTTGCTTCCAAGGGAAAAAAGACTGATATCACCTCTCAAACTAGCAAATAATGTCCAAAACAGCACAATTTCAAGGCTACAACATTGCCAGACAGATAAAATTTGTATTGGGAGGAACCGATAAAACACCATAATCAACATATTGTTTTGGTTTGGTTCTGCTCTGTTCCTGTTTGCCTTGTTAGTGTCCATGGTTTCTGATTATGTTACACACTCTCTAGTTCTGCTGATTAGCCTTCTTATGAATTTAAGCCCTTAGTTCTTCTCAATGCTTTGTCTTGCGTTAATGTTTTGTGTTTGAGTGTGTAGGGTTACATGGTTCCTGTTTATTAAAAGTTATTGGATCGTTCGCTCTCTCTCTCTCTTTCTGGTGGATTATCTACACACGCAAACGTAACATGTGTCAGCTGCTTACTGACGCACTTTGTGTTCATTTTAATCAGCCTCCTTCAGATCTTTTTGTGTCATTGAGTAATCTCCCATATTTTGATGTGCGCCTGAGTAACTTGCTGACATTTCCAGTGATTGAGAAGCATTCAGACAGAGATTCAGAGCTGAAATGCCGCTAGAGATAATTCTGTATCTCAGACAGCTGGTACCATAATTTCTTCCGAATGGCATCAATCTCAGCAACACCCGTAATTATCTTGCTGAATCGTTTCTCATTCCTCTAAGAATAAAGGATTTTGTAAATGATTCTGCACTGCACTATTCATTCCCATTTTAGAGTGCTTTTGTTTTGAATGACAGCTGCGTTTGTGATGAGCCGCATTTGCTTGCTGTAAACTGTAATCAGTAAATTATATGGAGCAGTGTTTTAAAAAGGTTAAATGACAGGGGCTTGTCCTGCACTACAGAAAGGACACTTAATTAGTGGTTTCATGTATGAGTGAAGAACCTGCTTTTTCATCTCTTTTCAAAAGAATAAACCTAGCCAAGAATTCTTTGATTTACTTCAGAAGAACAGCATTTATTTAAAATGTTTTTGTAGCATTGTAAATGTCTTTACTGACACTTTAGATCAATGTATTGCATCTTTTCTGGTTAAAAGTATACATTTTTTTTAATCAAGCCCAAAATCTGGTAGTTATACACATACACATATAGTATTCATTTCCTACAGCGAGACTGAAAAAAAGATAATCATGATTATTTACTTTATTAACAGCCCTAAAAATGATCTATATTATGAACCTTTTTTAATAATAAAGCATTAAATCACTTCTACTTTGCCACACACTTTAAATGGAATACTTTTAATTCTCACAATATTTCGTTATATGTATTAGATTAAAATCTCTCTTTTTATCTGCTTTTTCTTCAGCTGCAGCAAGTCCAGAGAAAACAGATGAGTTCCTCCTAGCCAGGTTCAAAGGTAATGGGGTTCGCTATAAAGCCAAGTTGATTGGTGTAGATGATGTCCCTGAAGCAAGAGGAGATAAAATGAGCCAAGACTCCATGATGAAACTGAAGGTCAGTGAAAGGTCAAGTATGTTTTTATTACAGTTATCTTCAGTGACTTCTAGTAGCCTAAACTAATGGCAGAGACATAGGACAAGATGGATTTATTTCTTTTGACTTTTCACAATGTATGTTGTTTCCCAGCTAACAGGGAACATTCTCTGAACTTTGGCCAATGTCATCTCAAAGTTATTTCAACATTGTTCCAGTACATTAAAATCTACACATTTTAGCACAAATAAATATTTATTTAATAATCTGTTTCTGAAACATTTTAGTTTATTTAAAAAAAATTAACTGCTGCTAACTGTTTTAGAATGATTAGAGAACATTCAAAAGCAATATCCCCATAATATTTGCAAAATTACAAAATGGATTGTTCCCTTAGCATGCAAATAACCAAGAGGATTTTTTTTTTTAAGTAGAGGTTTCATTCGCTTAGTACAATGTTTTTGAAAATTTTTGTTAGCTAGGTTTAAATCTTCATTGAAAATAGTGCCTTAATATCTCCAGAGAGCAGTAAACTGTATTAGGGAAGCATTAGATTAGACTGATAGATCTGAGGAGAGACCTCTCTGCAAGAAAGATAATTTTTTTTCAAGTTTTCCAGTAGTTTTGACATATTACTTCGCTGGCGTGAAGTAATTCCCTAACTTTGGCAATTTTTCTTTTTTTTCTAAAACACGTTTATGATATTTTAAGAGGCAGAACAATCCCTGTTTCCTAAACTACTTATCTAGTCCTAAAAAGTCCAAATGGTTTGATAGACATTCATTTAGCAGGAAACTGACTATAATGAATAAATGTACATTTTTGTCTTTTCTGTCTGTGTTAACAGGGCAAGGCAGTGGCAGCTCGCTCTCAGGGCAAACACAAGCAGAGAGTCTGGGTGAACATCTCTCTTGCAGGAATCACTGTTACAGATGAGAAAACAGGGGTCTGTCTCTCTTACTCGCTCACTCTTTTATTTATACTGACTAGAACTCTTTAACACATCTATCATTTGATTTCCACTATACAGTATTCATTGTTATTTTGTTTTGATTTCTCCAGGCAACAATGCTGGAGCATGCAGTAAATAAGATCTCCTTCATCGCACGGGATGTCACTGACAGCAGAGCGTTTGGCTACGTGTGCGGTGCGGAGGGCCAGCACCAGTTCTTTGCCATTAAAACTGCACAGCAGGTCCAGTGAGATTTTATGGACCAAAGCTCTTTCCTTCTTCACACACTCATGCCTTAGGCTTTCAGACAAACTTGTTCTCTCTTTCTCTGTTACTCATTTCCCAGTAGTGCATTTTTCTAAAGGCATGCCCACGAAAACACATTCCTCCCTGCTTACAAACATTCACTCTTAAACCAACAGGAAAAAAATGCCTTTTAACACATGGTTTGTGTTTCCACTCAGGCAGAGCCTCTTGTCATTGACCTGAAGGATCTTTTCCAGTTAATCTTCAATATGAAGAAAAAAGAAGTTGAAGGTTCAAAGAAGGTGTGAGAAAATATTTAGATGAATCTAGACTGTGTGTGAGGCAGTGGGAACTGTTTATGCTCTTGTGTGTAGATATTGCTTTTTATCATATTTTGTCCATTTTTATTTCTAATTATGTCTTGTTTTCTTTTCAGGATGAAAATAATAAAGTGGTGGAGGTCAGTATTGAGATATTAAATTAAACTTCTGTTAAATGTTCATATCATACAATATGTGGAAATTCATGTCATTATTTCTGTCAATCTTACCTCAACAGAATGGAAGTGAATGCTCACACAATGACAGAAAAGTGAGTATGATTTACATTCACCAAATGTCCTGATATTGTTTCACAACTGTGAAAGACTTCCAACCTGAAGGCTCCCAGATGCCAGCAGAGTTGTGTCTCTCTGGCCCAGTTCCTAAAGCCCCCTGCTGGGTTGTCTTCATGTTGTTGTTCACCATTTGCACAGCACCTAAACTAGTCTCCTCAGGGGGTGAAAGCTAATGAAGTTAGCAGACAGGAAATAACTGAGATGCATCACATAGCAGCTCTGGACATTCTCCCACCAATCCTTTCACTCACATTCTTTGGAAAATACACTATTCTCCTCATTCTCTTCACTGCTCATTTCCTCCCATTCATCTGCCCTCAGTATGAATAGAGCTTCTCTTAGGTGTTTTGGTTACTCTGACTCTGTTTAGTGTTTATAATGTAGTCTGAATCATGTTTTCTTTTTCTCTGTTGCAGGGCGTTGAACAGCTGGACTTGTTTGGAGACATGTCGACCCCACCTGACTTAAACTCTCCCTCGGTAAGAGTGTTGGGCAAGAATGAGTCACACATATTGATGTATAAATGTTCTGAATGTGAGACTTTTTCACTACAGTTTTCCTTATTAATGGTTTGTTTTGATGGTGACACTCCACTTAATTAACACAAAAAAGATTATTAATGTTATTTCCATGGAATTCTATTACACAGCTGCGGATTTACCAGACCAAAGCAACATTATACAAATGAGACATTACTCCGTTTGAAAGAGACTAGTGGCGTTTGAGCAAGTCTCATATCCTGCTATAGTCCTTGTTTAGTCTCTGGTGCTTGATTGACCTTAAATAAAGAAAATGCCGTCATGGTGAGTAGTATAAGGCTTGGGTTCATGCCAACAAAAATAACAAGCACTAAAAATTCAACAAGGCTCAGTTGTTTCAAGACACTGCTCTGTAGAGGAGCTTCACAGCCATATGAGGCCGTTTTTTCTCTCTCAATATGATGAATTCTAAAGCGCTTTAAAGTGTTAAATAGGTTACATGTAAAATACATAAGTTACCACAAAAATAATTAATCTTCCCTTATCCGGTCATCTTTTACTTGCTATTTAATTTCATGGCCTTTTACATGTGGTGTTGATGCAGAGTTTGTTCTGTTCTTCTAATTAAACATTGCAATGACTGTGAGAGAACAAGTTCAGGTAATGTGTGCATATACTGTGAAGTTTATCCATTCATTTTTATCCATCCATTATTCAACCAGTGTTTTGTTGTCGAAAGCATGGTGTATTGGGAAAAGCACTTAAGTAGGGTTGCCAACTTTAGTAGAATATAAGGGACACCAAATGAAACTGACAGAAATTGATTGATTATTAGCTATTAGATGAACTAATAGCTGGCCTCCCTTCTTCCATGATTCTTCCCCTACTTTTAAATGTAGTGTCACAACTATCTGTGTTTCACATTCGTCTTTTGCTAATTGTTTTCTACTCTACTCTGTAGTTTCTATTGAATTTTCTGCAGATATGTAAAAGGTATTCCAACAGTTACAAAACAGACAAGCTGTCTGATAAAGAGAGGGATGAGCAACAGAACAGGTCAACGCAGCATCATAGACAACCACCAGACACCACACACACACACACACACTCACACACTCACTTTCTATTTATCAAAGAATCCTGAAAGAATGTATCACTATTTCATCAAAAATATTAAGCTGCACAACTGTTTCCAACACTGATAATAATCAGAAATGTTTCTTGAAGACTGGAGTAATGGGTGCAGAAAATCTGTTTAAATCTTTTAACACAATATTACTGTTTTTAATGTAGTTTTATTAAATACATGCAGCCTTGTTGAGACTTATTTCCTCCTCATATCTTGCCAACCCCAAACTTTTGAAAAATTGTGTAATATTTATTTAAATAAAAAAAAAAATAAAAAAAAAAAATATATATATATTGTTCTCAGCTGTGCCGCTACAAGACACACACAAAAACAGACACTTCCCTTATAGACACTTCCTTTAAATTATAGAAGACAGTTGGCAGCCCTACACTTATGTCATGAATGCCCATGCTTGCATTTCTGATTGATTAGACTACACAGCATCTATCTATGGAACGGGTTTATTGTACCTCATGCATGACTTCATAGAAACACCCCTCAAAAATGCATTCATATATTATTGACTTCAGCTTATTATTTATTCATCTCTTTCCGTTTCTCTCCCAATTTTCCAAACCTTCCTTCAGGAGTCTGAGGACATCCTGTTGATGGATCTGTCCACTGAAATAGACAGCAATCAGAACTGCGTTAAAGGAAACCCCTTCACCTTGTCTTCTGTCCCCAGAGCCCCATCCAGCCTCTCGCCTGAGAACCCCTTCTCTTCTCAACTCAACTTCTTCCCCGCCCCTATCCATGACCCGTTCAGTGATGACCCATTTTCAAAAAGCGACCAATCAATCAGGGACGACCCTGCCACAGAAAACCACAGCCCTAATAACTTGTTTAATGGTGGCCCCAAGAATGGTGACTCTGACTACTTGGGTCAGCAGTTCGACCAACTCTCTAACAGGACAGTCATTCAGGCTCTAACTAATGGCCACTGGCCTTTAGACGGCAGAGCTGCAGAAGCCACTAGCTGGACTCAGAATACTGTCCCAATTCAAGAGCAGAATGGACATGGGAAAGTGACTCCTAATCCGTTTCTTGGAGATTCAGAGAAGCCAGTGCAGAATGGAGTGAAGCATGAGAACGGAGGCATTGGTGAGCCACCTGCCAATCAGACCAAGGATTCGGTTATCATAAGCCCTCCACCACTCAACATGAAAGCCGGGAGGGGCAGGAGGAGTGTAAAGGTGAGGTTACATAAATCCTTTTTAAACTGGTAATTAAACGGCCGCTTTCATCTAACTGCTTTCTTATTTATATCAAATACCACTTCATGATCTAGTAATGTTGTTTACCTCGATTTTTAATGCTTCAGTGACTTGTACTTGTAAGGTAAGGATTGATTTGCTAATGGCTTTCCCATCACATTAGGCTACATATGAATATATACGTATGTATTTAAAGTATCTTGTGTTCATCAAGGCTGCATTTTTTTGATCAAAAATACAGTAAAAAGTGTAAAGTTGTGCAAATGTTTACAATTTAAAATAATTCTTTCCTATTTGAATATATTTTGTTGTGTATTTTATATCTGTAATGTTGGAGCTGGATTTCCAGCATCATTAATCTAGTTTTCAGTGTCACATTATTCTTCAGATATCATTCAAATATGCTGATTTGCTGCTCAAGAAACATTTCTTATCAAGCAGCACAACTTTTTTTCAACATCGATAAAGATTTTTTGTGGAAACCATGATACATATTCATCAGGATTCTTTGATGAAAATAAAGTAAAAAAAAATACAGCATTTAATTGAAACCAATTTTTTTTTAAATAATATAAAAGTATTTGTCACTTTTTATCAATTCAATGCGTCCTTGCTGAATACAAATCTTAATTTCTTTAAAATAAATGTAAATTTCAAATAAAAATCAACCACAAACTTTCCAGAAGTACTGTGTGTGTGTGTGTGTGTGTGTGTGTGTGTGTGTGTGTGTGTGTGTGTGTGTGTGTGTGTGTGTGTGTGTGTGTGTGTAATATACATATACTGTGTGTATATATATATATATATATATATATATATATAGGTTTTCTAAGTTTCATCTCTCTTAATCTCTGTTCTGTTTTGTTTTGTTTGGAATGCTATGACAATTTTTAATTTTTTTTTATAGTCCCCTTCAAATGAAAGACTTGGGATGGATCTGTTTGTTCCACCAAACCAATCAGAATCACCACCTCCTCAACTTGAGAACTCCCCTGTCAACTCTGTCAGTTTTTTCAGCAGGAGCCCTTCCTCCACTGACACACTCACAGTTCTTGGTAAGACACTCAAGACAATAAATAGTAAAGAACTTGACATTTGTGAGAGTGCAATAAAATGCTTTTTCAGTGTCAGTGATTCTTGTTCTAATGAAAGTTTGAGTCTAGAATGAGTGTTCTTCTGTTTATTTATTAAATCTCAAAGCTTTTGTGACATTACCTTTGTGCAGTAAATTCTAAACATGAATCTTATTGAATTTAATTTCATACACACTACCATTCAAATGTTTGAGGTTGATAAGAATGTTTTCTTCATGTTTTGAAGTCTCTTACGCTCAGGGTTGAATTTATTTAAATAAAAATTTAAATAAATAAAAAATAAAAAAAGATTTTAAAATATTATTACAATTTGAAATAACAGTTTTCTATTGAAGTATATTTTAGTGTAATTTATTCCTGTAATGACTGTTGTATTTTCAGCATCCATTACTCCAGTCTTCAGTGTCACATGATCTTTTCTCATTATTAATGTTGAAAAAAGTTATTATGCTTAAACTTAAACTTCTGGAAACCGTAATGCATTTTTTCAGTATTCTTCAATTCTTTTGAAGTTCAAAAGAACAGCGTTTATTTTAAATAAACTTTTGTAATTTAATACTGTCAATGAATGCATCCTTAGTGTTCATTTCTTGCAAACATTTGAAGGATAATGTACAATAGAATAATATTCACAAAAATTATATGGCGATTAATATTATGTTTACCAGAGTAATAAAAAGTTTAGATTTTAAAAATAGCTCTTTATGTCCAAAGGATTACATGGTCCGTTTAAATATTGGCCTGAAAAAAACCCTGAAGAATTGTAGACTTTTAATCATTAATCTTATTTTTATCAACTCTATATCTTCTCTAAAGAAGGGTTGTCGCTACAAGCTCCACCTGCAGTTTCCACTCCTGGAGCGGCTCCGTGGAATCAGCCCCTCTCTTCCATCTTCCCCAGCACCACCAGTGCCTCTCAGCCCTTCACTCAAGCACCTATCTTCACCCCTCCTCCTGGGCCTGTCTGGGGAACTACTCCTGGAGGTCTTGGAACCTCAACCACAACCCAACAGCTTCCGTCATGGACCACCACCCCAGTGTCCAATGGTTCCTGGAGCCCACATACAACTTTGGGGAACCCCTTTCAGACCAGCACATTTCCACCCAGTCTTGTGCCTGATGGACAGCACAGCTCCAGTCCCCCTCCATTGGTTCCACCTCGGGCAATAGCCACCAAAGAAGCTCCGAAGGTGGACAGTAATGCTTTTGTTGACCTGGATCCTCTAGGAGAAAGGGAGAAGAGAGATGTCAAGGACATGTTTAAGGATTTCCAGATAGCTAAGCCACCAAATGTGCCAGCGAGGAAAGGTGAGCAGATCTTGCTGTACAGTGGAGTTCGGTTATGTCGACGGCCTCGGGGGTTGCAAAAAAGCATTGAGATAACTGTTTAGCGAGATAACCCATATAACATAAATGACATATATTAACATATATTTTCCCACATATAATCCGCACGCTCATATAGCCAGCGGGTTTTGGGTTTTGTGTAAAAAATTGTTGGCATAACCTGCACCCATAGACTGATTAACTTTTTTGTGTAAGATCAAATTTAGAATGTTGCTCGCATGACTTGAATTATCCATAACTGTTCAGGCTCGGTACACAGTGCTTGTGCGCAAAATTCACACAATAAAAAAACAAACACAAGTCAAAATCAGAAGAAAAAGAAAAAAGCATTCTCTCCCGCTGCGCTGTTTATTAGCACGTCCCTTTAAGAAGCGTGTTGTGTTGATCAGTGGTCCCCAACCCCCGGTCCGGTACCGTCCGTGAGCGGCTACAAGCGGCTGTGGTGCTGTGCCCATGGCAAGGAGGTGTCTCAACAAACTCTCGCGAACCCATCAACAATCTCTCACATTTTCTCCCACCTCCCCCCCCCCCCCCCCCCCCCCCAAAAAAAAAAAAAATTTGTGACACGTTTACCGGTCCGCGGCAAAAAAAAGGTTGTGTCACTGGTGCTGATCATCGGATGAGATGAGAAGAGCCCGCCCTCATGGCAACACAGCCAATCACGTCTCCTTGCATGATTGACAGGTCAGATAGCCTATCAGCACCAGCTGTCAGAGTGGTAGTGGAAGCGCAGCGCCAGCTGTCAGCTGTCAGAGCGCCAAAGACAACAACCCTCGCAAGAAAGAAAAATGAAAATGTATTGATGTACATGATGTGAGTTATTAAATGAGAATGTACATGCTCGAGTTTTTGCTGTCTTTTTACACATCTAAAAAATTGTACATACACTGTACTGTGTATATGTTTGCTAACAAAAGGCATATATAAAACCACCACAATAAAAACCACCTTCAATTCTTGATACAAACCTTTAATTATATTCTCCAACAATGCAAACACAAAGATTGCTCACAAAATCACAAAAAACGTGCGGGGTGCTACAGCATGTTATACCTCAGATGAGATCAACAACAAGGCAAGGCAAACTCAGCGCATGCACAGTGAACTAGGTATGCAAATTAGTCACGAAATAACCATGTGAAGTGGCGATTTTGTCCCTGTTTTGTGCTCGAAATATTAGATTTCGGCGACATTAACGAATCGGCATTAAAGAATAGAAAATACTAAGACAAATTGGGAGTTTACTTCAAAATCGTCTACATAATAGGATTAGCGAGTTAACCGTGACTCGAGATAAGTGAACTCCACTGTATTTGTAGGTAAAATCTCACTTATCATGCCAGGGTCGCTTTATTTATTAAGACATCATTTTTTAGCATTCCAGCATCAGAGAACTACAAACATGTGAATGTGTTATTAAACGTTTTAATTATTAGCTTAAAATCTTACTTCAAGTAAATATTCTGTCAAAGGGGTTTGGGTTGAAAAAAAGTTTAAGAATCTTGACATGACAAACTATTTCTGTCACTGCAGAGCCATTGAAGATTGGAGGTCAGAACCCATTCGACAAATCCTTTGGAAAAGATCTGTTTGGCACATCTGTACCTGCAACTGTACGTATATGTGCATTGTTATGAAAAAAATTTGAGAAAAAAATTATTAGTTTTAGTAATTTAATAATTTATATTATAATTATAATTTCTTTTCTTCTGTACCTTCACAGAGTGCTCCTCCCTTAAAGGTAGTGGGATTAGATCCTTTCAGAGACCCATTTGGAAACCCATTTGCATGATAGCCGACCACCTTGATGACTCCGTTGGGTTCATGTATGGATCAAACAAAAATCATTGAACAAGAAATTATGCAAAAACTATTCCATCCCAGATGCTTCTTACAGCTTTATGTGTTGGTTGAGCTTGTGGATACACCATAGCACCATTTTATGTAGCTTTCTCACTAAAGTGCATCCTGTTCAAGAGCAGGTCTCTTAGCTCTGATGTCACAGCCAATGTCTGACAGCCAAATTAAGTGTTTGCAACCCTCCTCCTTTCATAAACTAGAATTGGATCTGCACGGTGGTTGTGGGTAGGCTGAAAATATACCATCATCATCTAGTGCTGGTATTGAATTAAAACATGAATTTCAGTGCAGTTTGTCTCTGAACAACATGGTGAGAGTGGTTTTGTTTTGTGTACTAAAAGCACTCAAAAGCAATTTCGTCATCTTTGCACCAGTAGACAAAGCATTGATGTCTTATTTGATCCCTTTTCTGCATTGCAGTATTATTTTCACTTTATATGTTTACCTTTACACAAACGCTCTATAGGGCATGATTGGTCACTCATTTTGACAAATGTTTTTTATGAACTTACATATAAACTGAATAAGATTCCAGATTTTAAAAAACAAAAACAAAACAAAAACTATCCTGGATTATAGCATGTCCGAACACAAACCAACATGATGGACAGCAGAGAGATGATGTATATAATATCTGTAGGAATACTTTGATATGATAACTGTGCAATCAACATCTGATGATCTGTTCTGTATTAATCACATGATACATACTGTACTGACCTGTTCATTATTATAGAGCAACTGACTCTAATCAACATGTATTTAAACTGAATCCCTTATGAGACATTTTTTTTTCTATGATCTGTATCCAGTGCTGTTATTTGTAAGGTCGTGAGCTTGCTGCATTCACTAATATATACAGTATGTACTGTTATCAGGTTAAAAGTTCTCTGTTTTCGTTTTGATTTGAAATTGTTTTGAATGAGTAATCTTTAATTGTGACCACTGGCATGTTGTCAATGGTACAGCAACTATAAACACCTTCAAAATTAATATCTATCCATAGTGTTGGAGGATGTTGCCTGAATGAATTTTTGCCGATACTTATTAAGCACATTGTTTTGCGTGAAACATGATCATCCAGAATGTTTCAGGTAATACTTGATATAAGTATATTGTTGGGTCCGATTACATTTTACTACACTGCTCTTTATTTTTTATGTTTTCCTTTTTGATAGATGAGGATATAATTGTTTTCCACCAGACAAATTAAGTGGGCAAACATATGATATTGTGAGGCTTAACAGTGTAACAGATATGCCTTCATCTCAGTGGATTAATGATGAAATTATAAAATCATTAATGATTGGAAAAAAAGGAATGCGTGTACTATACTAGATACCGAAGCCTTGTCAGAATGAACTATGTGAATTGTATCTGTGTGTACATATATAAATATCTTCTCTGTTATGCACTATGCCATCTCTACCTTGGATGTTATAGAACTAAGGTGTTTAAAAGAATTTAGTCTCGCTGCATCAAACTGGAATTTTAGTTAGTGGGAATAGATTCGGAATTGTCCTATTTATCTTTTGCAAAGTTTGTATTCAAGTCTGGAAGACCAGTTAGGTCTACTTCACATTAAAGTGATGACTGACTGATCTAAGTCTAAAATGTCTCATATATTTCATAATTTAAATGGCTTGTTATTCTCTGAATGGAATTCAGTTTTATAAATGTAAACATGAAGGATGTACATCAAGGTCAAGAAATACTTAAGAAACACAGGCAATAATTAACATCCAATAGTACAGTGGGTATGGAAAGTATTCAGACCCCTTAAATTTTTCACTATTTGTTATATTGCAGCCATTTGCGAAAATCATTTAAGTTACTTTTTTCCTTCTTTAATGTACACACAGCACCCCATATGGACAGAATAACCCAGAATTGTTGCCATTTTTGCAGATTTATTAAAAAAGAAAAACTGAAATATCTCATGGTCATAAGTATTCAGACCCTTTGCTATGACACTCATATATTTAACTCAGGTGCTGTCCATTTCTTCTG
Source organism: Rhodeus uyekii (assembly GCA_037043235.1). NCBI lineage: Eukaryota > Metazoa > Chordata > Actinopteri > Cypriniformes > Acheilognathidae > Rhodeus > Rhodeus uyekii. Next base: position 7,042,247 of record JAWRVZ010000010.1, on the reverse strand, counting down.
ATCCTTGAGAGGGTTCTACACCTTCATTTGAGTCCAGCTGTGTTTGATTATATTGATTGGACTTGATTAGGAAAGCCACACACCTGTCTATATAAGACCTTACAGCTCACAGTGCATGCCAGAGAAAATGAGAATCATGAGGTCAAAGGAACTGCCTGAAGAGCTCAGAGACAGAATTGTGGCAAGGCACAGATCTGGCCATGGTTACAAAAAAATGTCTGCTGCACTTAAGGTTCCTAAGAGCACAGTGGCCTCCATAATCCTTAAATGGAAGATGTTTGGCACGACCAGAACCCTTCCTAGAGCTTGCCATCCAGCTAAACTGGCTATTGGGGGAGAAGAGCCTTGGTGAGAGAGGTAAAGAAGAACCCAAAGATGCAGTCGGTAGATGGGAGAAAGTCAACCATCACTGCAGTCCTCCACCAGTCTGGGCTTTATGGCAGAGTGGCCCGACAGAAGCCTCTCCTCAGTGCAAGACACATGAAAGCCCGCATGGAGTTTGCTAAAAAAAAAAAAAACACCTGAAGGACTCCAGGTGTGAAAAACTTGTTGCATCTTTCCCAAAAAGAGTCATGGCTGTATTAGAGCAAAAGGGTGCTTCTAGTAAATACTGGGCAAAGAGTCTGAATACTTAGAACCATGAGATATTTCACTTTTTCTTTTTTAATAAATCTGCAAAAATGTCAACAATTCTGTGTTTTTCTGTCAATATGGGGTGCTGTGTGTACATTAATGAGGGGAAAAATAACTTAAATGATTTTAGCAAATGGCTGCAATCGAAATAACTTAAATGATTTTAGCAAATGGCTGCAATCGTATTTCAAAGAGTGAAAAATGTAAGGGGGTCTGAATATTTTCCGTACCCACTGTATATACTACTAGCACAACCATGATTAACAAGCACAATATATGTGTATACAGTACCAGTCAAAAGTTTGGAAACATTTTTGAAAGTAGTCTCAATCTCACCAAGTCTGCATTTATTTGATCAAAAATTCATTAACAGCAGTATATTATTATTGAAAATTGAAATATTATTACAATTTATCAGGAATAAATTACATGTGAAAATATATTACAACAGAAACCAGTTCATAAAAATTGTAATAATATTGAATAAAATGTCTGTTTTTCTGTATTCTGATCAAACGCAGTACTGGTGAGATTAATAGACTACTTAAAAAAAATAATAATAATAATTAAAAAAATTAACCCTAATCTTTCCAAACTTTTGACCAGTACTGTATACATAATAGCACATTAATAAATTTAACGTTATTAATGTGCACATGCTATAAAGTGAGGTAGTAGGTGTAGAATGCTATGCTATTCTAAACAGCCATTTAAGACAAGACAATGCTGAGATGATTATCTCTTGAAAAAATAATGTTAAGTACATCATAAAAATAAGGAAGAAACACTGTGACACTGCTTTAGATGGTAAAGCATTTATTTATTTATTTGATTACATTTTTAAGTTAATTATTTGAATTCCATAGCATTGCATTTGCTCAATGACGTGCCTTTAGTCAGAGTGAGTGTTGTTCCACATGTGAACTATCAGTCACAGCTGATTTTCTGAAGCTGCTGGGTAATGTAGTTTTTAGCGAAAGAAACTAGGCGAAGAGAGTAACGGTAAAACTACAAAGACCCACAATGCCCTTCGCTGAATGAAGAGGACTCGAGCGGCGTGGTGGTCAGACCGGCCGGTGCTCAAGGAAAGTTACTGCAGGGGAACCATGCGACCGGCAGAAACGGCATTTTACCACTTTAACAGCGGCAATAATATTGACAGGGTTCCCCTGTGATTTGAACTGAAGTAAGGCGTGTTGCTTTTCTGTTGTCATTACACATTTATCGTTTTATCGCTCATAATTCAGCTTCTAAAATCTCTGTCAGCAGGCAATGGGAAATGAGTGTGGCCACACCACACTGAGGCGTTCGTCGGCTTAATGTGTCCAGTCTTGAGATTTAGATTTATTACAATTCAGAGATGCCCCTTGATATTTTTAATCTCAGCCACTTGTTCATAATTCATTCAGTGTGCAACATACTGGCAGTACTGTCCAGGTGGCCAACATCATATTGATAAGATGAGTCAGTCTTTACCACGTGATACAGTTTTAATCTATATCATGTAGGGTTTGTCCAGCTGTCACGTGACATCTCATCTTTAAATGGACGTGTATGTATGACGTGCAACCGATTGATTTTATCACAGTTACCTGACGAGGATGCGAAGAGCAAGAATTAGCGTTAAGCCTAATGTCAGGCCGGGGGGTCGAAGTGTGGCGTCCGCAGAAGAGGACAAGAGCTCCCAAAAGGACACGCAGCAAACGCAGTCTCCTTCACTGTCTCTGCCAGCCGTGACAGACTCTGCAGTAGCGACTGGAGATGGAAATGTTCCTGGCTCTCCCTCAGAGAAAACCTCCCTCAACATGTAAGCACAGCCCTGACAGCATCCCCAGAATATATAGTGCAATTTGTTCTCCTTTTGAGCAATTGTTTGGAAGCCAGCAATTAAAAAACATGTATATATGTGTGTATGAATGATAGAACAAACAGTAATATTATGAAATATTATAACAGTTTAAAATAACTATTTTTGACTTTAATATACATAAGTATTTCTGTGATGCAAAGCTGAATTTTTCAGTCTTCATTGTCAGATGATCCTTCAGAAATCATTCTGTGTTGATTTATCAATGTTGGAAACAGTTATGCTGCTTAATATTTTTTACAACCTGTCATACTTTTTTCTTTGAATTAAGTTTTTAAAAATAGATTTAAAAATAGTTTTTCTATAAATATTTTCTTTCTTTCTTTTCATCAATGAATCACAGGTTCCACGGAAATATCAAGCAGCACTGTTTGCAACATTGATGAAAAATGAATTATATTACAATGATTTCTGATGAATCATGTGACATTGAAGAAGGAAGTAATGGCTGATGAAAATTTAGCTTTGCCATCACAGGAATAAATGATATTAAAATAGAAAACAGTTATTTTAATTATTTTGCACAGTGCCATTTGCCTTCTGTCTGCAAACGGTGTAAACATTAAATTGAATTTATGATAATGCATACTATCATTCAGAATTAACACTTTCACTGTTACTTGAGTGTTGTTATTGTTTCTGCTTGCTTTAAACTCTTACTGTACTGCTACTGTTATGTGTAGTGAATTTAAAAAATAAATAAAAAAGTACTTTATTTAATTGCTAATTGCAGTGTTGTCACAGTGGGGTTTTAAGGGTTAAGCTGATCTTATGACACTATCTAAATAATACCTGTACAAAATCCAGAATGATTTCTATATACTGTAGGACTTTTATAGCACAGATATTGTGCTGTCTGATGTCAGTGTTTGTTTTTTAAGTCCATAAAAATAGTTTCTGTTGAGATTTGACTTTAAGTTTAATTAAAATGAGTAAAGCTAAAAAAATGTTGTACCATATTCACATGTATTACTGAAATAACACTGTCTGATGTTTACCTTAAACATGTTATTGTTGTTAATGCTTACTCTGTTAATTCAGTTTATCCTTTATTCTTCTGCATTTTGGTTCTTTCTGCATAGTTTCATAATAGTCCTTGATTCATCTTCTTCTTTTTGAGTTTTCAAGGTAATCAACATAAACCGTAATGAATAACTCGGGCACTAACAATTTACTTGATTTTTTTACTAGTTTAAAAAAATCAAAAAGGAAAAGGAAAAAAACAGCAGTGTGGTCAATCTTAATTACGATATCATTATGTGAGCATTTAAGGATAGACAATAGATTTCAAAATCCAGTTCAAAGGGATTGTCCACAACTATTTGTATTTACCTTTTAACACATATCCAATCCTTTCCAGAAGTAGTTTCTTGACTACTCTTTCTATTTTTCATATCATAATCTAGATTTATCTTGCTGTTTCAAAGTATTGCGTTGGTGCTGCATATGAATATTGGATCTGAGATTTTATATTATTATTTTTTATCTATCTACTTCGAGGCAGAGAAAGCCAAGCACTAGAATGTACCGTAAATATGTGAGATGGGCCTGTCTTATTTATGGCTTAATATGACTGCCTAAAGTACTCTACAAAGTAGTTAAATAGCAGCTATGCCTGAGTATGATGTGATTCAAATAGTTTTTTTGTTCTTGACAGTAATGATGGAGCTCCATCTAGCGCCAGCACACCTGCAACTACAGCTCTTCAGAGGAGGAGCAGAATCTCTGCCACACCAAACCTGGCCAGACCTAAAGTCCGTTCTGCTCCTCCTGCATCTTCTGGAAAGACTGCTTTAGGGCCATCCAAGACATCATCCCCTGTCCAAGTAGCCAAGTCTTTTCCTCAGTCCCCCGTCCCAGTTGCTATAAGCAGAGACGATTCTCAAAACTCTGATGTCACAACAGAAGCCAACGATCCTCCATCCTCACCGTGTCTTCCAACGACCTCTGGCTGTCCAGAATCTCTTCCATCTCAACAAGAGCCCCACCATACTCCTAAAAAAATCCCAAATGAAGATTTCGGGCCCCAAGAAGGAGCCATCCCAGCCTCATCCACACTCTCACCGTATGTGAAGCTGTCACGTGTTGATGGACCAGACTCTCCCCTCAAGAATAAAACATTGACAGACCAGCAGCAGGTCTTGAGAGCCCTCAAATTGAAAGAACTGATGAAGCTGGAGAGGAAGAAAGAAAGAATGGTAAAGTCAATATTAAGTCAAACAATTAAACACATTTGGACCAGAAACATTAGCTTATACGCTTCTCACAACAGTTAGAAAAATATAAATCCACCAAAAAAATCAACAAATTTCAATGCAAGTACAAATTAAATTCTTAAATGCAAACTTTTTGTTTTTTCCTACTCAAAGGAGAGGCGTAAACCACATAAGCGAGAATATTGCATTGAGCTGGATCGTGACACAATGTCCTTAGCTGACTTCATTTATTACCTGCCAGACTCAAACCCTATGAAGTAAGTTTACCCTAAGCAAGTTTACCCTAAGCGGATACATCATCAAATGATTTGTATTCGACCCTCTTTTGCTTTCTTTTTTGCTTGTATGTTATGTATGATCAGGATTACTTGGATTGTATAATGCTGAAAGGTGCGAGTATGATGGGTATTGATATTATTGTGTGCATTTACATCTCAAATACCTTGTATGTCATTAGTTGTCTCTTCATTACATGTACAGGTCCTCCCTTTCCACAGAGGAGGCTCAAGCACAGATCGAAGCTCCATTGCCTCCCATGTAAGTGAAGTGAAACCAGTGTTGTTTTTTGGCAACATTTAGTTTTAATTTGCATGTTCTCTTTAATAATGACTGTCAAGGTAAGATCAGTGTTTTGTGTCTCAGTGTGAAGAAAAATGCGGAAGAATCAAATGAGGACAATGATGATGCTGATGATGAAATGCTGGTTCCAAAAGTCAGGGTGGCAGAGGATGGCTCACTGATTTTAGATGAAGAAAGGTACGGTGGTCTAAAGAATCGGTAAACTCCAGTCCCTAATAAGGGAAACTGGTAACACTTTATTTTAGTGACTTTGTTACACATGCTCTTACTAAATGTATAATAGTAAATTATGCATAATTACATCCAACTAACCCTAAACATTATCTGGACTCTAGCCATATAGTAAGCACAAGTTGTTAATTGGTATTACTCTGTACTAGAATGTACACTGTATTTTAGACACCTTAAATTAAAGCGTAACACGGAACCCTTTCACAACAGCATTTAGAATTGATTGATGCTAGTTTGTTTGTTGTAAGTGGAATTGCTTGACTCTTTCATTTTCACTACTGCTCAGGTGCACAATTCAGCCAATCCGTACTGATTCAGTGCAGGCTTACATATGTAAAGATGCCATTTATCATGGCCAGTAATGCGAGAATATTTCATCATACATACGTGTGTGTGTGTGTGTGTGTGTGTGTATATATATATATATATATTAGCATAAAATTGCCAGTAATTACTGATTGAATGTGTTCAGTTTGACAGTGCGTGTTCAGAGGACGTCTGATACAGTTGTTGAGAATGCAAATCCGCTGTTTGAGCGAGGCTCTACTACAACATACTCAAGTTTCAGAAAAAATCACTTTGTGAGGAGCTGGTCTATCAGAGGTATGAATACCAAATGTTACATCTGTTGGCTGAAGATTGTGTAGGAACATGAGATGTTTGCTCAAGTCTAGCATGAAAGTAGGTCGAATGTTAAATGATCGATACTTTTTTGGAGCAAAACCTGCTAAGAGCATTTTAAAAGTTTAAAGTGTATGTGTTTCAGAGACAGATATGTTCTATTTGGCCATCAGTATGGTAGGAACTGACTTCTCCATGATGTCTCAGCTGCTGACTCACCGTACCAGAGCAGAAATTAAGGTGCCAGCTTTAATCCCAACAAACATCCTCATCTTACAGACATAACCCTGAGTATAGATGTAATATATTGGGTTTGATTTAAATTGTGTCTTAGAGAATTAATCTTTTTGTGAATTATTATTATTATTTTTATTTTTTTTATAGATGAAATTTAAGAAGGAGGAGAGAGAAAATGCATGGCGAGTGGATAAAGCATTCAGTGAGACTTTTGTACTTTTTCCTCAAATGCATCCATAAATCACATTTAATATGTCTGTTTGGAGTGTTGTGACATCCTTGGTCTGACATTTGAATTGTTTAGGAGAAAGGCGGCCATTTGATAGGGAGTTTTTCAGTTTCCTGTTGAAGAGGATCTTGACTAAAGACAAACAAAAAGGCAAATCCATAAATCTGGTTGTGAAATCCAGTACAGTAAAGAAAGGCAAAGGTAATTTGCTCTGGAGAGGTTGCCTTAAATCTTTTGATGTGTGTGTCACTGTTTGTTTTATTTATTTTTTTACTCTAAACCCCTTCTCTTCACCCAGGTGGTAAAAAAGCCAAACAGCTTGAGATTGAAGACTCCATTAATGAGGATGATGAATTGTGCAGTGTGGACAGTGCCGGTTTTGATTTAGAAAAGGAGAATGAAGACCGCTGTAATGTGAATGAAACTGATGAGCCATCAAGCACAAGCAAGAAGCGTAAACGCAACAAAGACACTAAGCCGAAAGTCCAGAAAAAAAAGACTCAGAAAAAAGGTTTCACATTGTTTATTTCAAAACGTTAGATGTGGTTGTACATAGACTTGGATAAATCTGAATTGTAACTAAGTCCCACAAAGTATCTGAATAATAATTCTTTGTATAAGTATGCAACTGAGTGACAGTTCAATCTGTTTGTCATTTCAGGCAAACGCCCAGTTGAAGTGGAGGGAAGCTCTTTGAACACAGAAAATGGAGATCAGTCATCTATGCCTGTATCAAAAAAGAAACGCAAACAATCAAAAAAGAGTGACCAGGAGGAACAGAATGAAAGAACAGATGCCAAAGAAAACCCCCAGAAAAAGAACAACAAAAAGAAACTTAAAGGTTTTTTTGATGTTTTAAATTTACTGAGCTCACGTTAAAGACCCCCCCGAAATCAAGCTTTATGGATTTTAGTCTGTGTGTGTTCACTATGAAGCCATCTATATTGTTGTGGAAAAATACTAAAAGTATTTCAGCTTTCAGTAACGCATGATCCTTCTGAAATCAATCTAATTGGCTGAAAATAAACTTTTTTTTTTAGTATTATCAATTTATAAATACAGTAATACAGCTTCATATTTTGTTTTATAAACATGATACTTTTTTTTTTTTTTTAAATAACAGCATTTATTCAAAATGGAAGTTGTATATCATTATAAATGTCTTTTGTGATCAATTTAATGTGACCTTGCAGAAAAACTGTAGTTCACATATTTTACTTTGTAAACTTGACAGTACGGAATGAAGAACCTATTGATGAAGTGTCTCCCGTCCCAACTAAGAAACGCAAACGCTCCACAGAGTGTGCGAAAGAAAAAGAGGAAGCCACAAAAAGAAAACGGAAGACTAAAAAGGGCAAAACATCAAAGGAAGGTTAAGGAATTTCTTTTTCTCCATGTTAAAATGTACTCTAAAAATTGACATTTGCTTTGTAAAAGTTCATTTGCTTTTTATGTTCTGCACAGAGTGTACTGGATCTGAGCTGGGAGCTGATGGTAGTGAAGTCTCGACAGCAGCCCCTGATGCTGAAGAGGATCAAGGGTATGCAAAATTATCTTCCCAAGATCAGAGTATGAGATTTTGTTTCAACAGTCCTCTAATTACAAATCTTCATCAATTGCCTCATGTCAGGGAGAAGCTCAGTCTAGAGAGCACAGCTCAGGAGGAGGTTTCGCAAAGCTCTTCCAAACGTTCGAAGAGGCCTTTGCCCAATTTGGCAAAAAGAAAAGCCAAAAAATGTTCTGAGCCAAAAGCAACAGTAGAGACTGAAGACACTGTAGAAGAACTTCAAGATGAGAGCTACAAAGAAGCTGAAAATGAGGCATGTATTCAAATATTCACGTTTGATTCCCAGTCTCTTTTCATGAGAGGTTTGTTTAGTATTGTATATTCACCTTATTTTTCACGTCAGAGCAGTGTGGCCATTTGTAAATTTAACGTGTCTAGCTTGTGGTGCCATACGCTTCTAGTTTTTCTTCTGGGTGCTCCAGTTTCTCCCACTGTCCAAAGACCTTCGAGTTAGGTGGATTGGATATGTCAAATTGGCCATAAGAGTGTGTGTAAGTGCGTCGCAGTGCTGATTTGCGTCAAGAAGGGCATCGGCATGAAACCAGTCCTGAATTCAATTTGTGAATAATTAATTTATGGTGACCCTTAATAAGAGGAGATGGATTTATTTACCACACAGAAACTTCATGCTCACAGAACAGTATGCAACTGCCGTTACGGCTACCAAACAAACCAGATTTTGACATAAAAAAACAAAACTTCATAAAAATAGATCTAGTGTTAAAGGAAACACTAGTAAATGTTAGTAAACGAGTGATTACCAGAATTAATCATTTATGGGGATAATCCTGAAAAATTCATTTTTCAATTACAGTGGAGTTCGGTTATGTCGACGGCCTCGGGGTTGCAAAAAAGCATAGAGATAACCGAGGATCAAGATAACCAATAGCCAATATGGCGATTTGTTTAATGAAGTGATCGGCATGCTCTAAAAATGTACATACACTGTATATGTTTTCTGACAACAAAAGGCATATGTGCACCAACTAACAACAGAGATTTACCAGCATACAATAAAAACACCTTCGATTCTCGATACAATCCTTTAATTATATTCTCCAACATTGCAAACACAATTTCGCTCACAGCGTAAAACAGTCACAACACACGTCTAAACACATTTGCTCATAACATATTTGTGAGGTCATCACGCTGTACTAGATTGCATACTTTCTTGCGTTCTGCCTGCCTAATGTGCTTTCTCAACAAATTTGACTTCGTCCCGTCTTTTAATAACAGTGTTCTTCAATCCGCAGCAGTGCTGAGCAGAGCGTACTTCAGAACAGAAGCAGGATGTGTGTTTGTGTGTGTGTTCATCTAAGCCTCATACTCATTGGTCAGTAACCGCTCGTCAATGTCAAAATATTTGAGAAAACAAATCAAATTAGAGAAAGTGGGCTTTATGTGCACACAGCTGTGAGTGCTTTGGGATGGGGTGGGGCCCACGGCAGCACTTGCTGCTCGTTGAGAAGCGTAAGAACGATATGTGCTTTCACTTCAGAGAGTCTCCAATAACTCCAGATAAAGTTGTTAGATTTGTCGCTAGTCGCTTTTTTGAAAATGCGTCGCTAAAGTGGTCTGAATACTCGCTAAATATAGCGACAAAGGCGCTAAGTTGGCAACACTGTCCGTGAGTTCTTCTGCGGCTGCGCCGCACTGTACATGCAACGCGAACTCCGTGCATGTGCAGTGAACGAGGTACGATCATTAGTCACGAGATAACCATATGAAGTGGCGAATTTGTCCCTCTTTTGTGCTTGAGATATTAGGGTTCGGCGACACAAAATAATTGACATAACCGACAAGAAAATGCTAAAACAAATAGGGAGTTTGGCGGTTCCACTTCAAAAACGTCGACATAATAGGGTTGGCGAGTTAACCGAGGTCGAGATAAGTGAACTCCACTGTATTTAATTATTAATCAATTATTTGATTCTTCTAGTTCAACATCGTTCATCTTGCTGAGGAACAGCTCCATAAACGGCCGGTAGTTGTTTTGGAGAGAACTCCTCCAAGGTAAATGGTTAATTCTTTCTGCACATTACTTGCGTTACACGGTAATCTCTTGAATTACTGTTTTTTTTTTAATTATCACAGGCTTAAAGATTCGCACAGCTCATCTGAAAGCCAAGACCAGCCACAGCACTCTCAGAGCTCACCATGTTCTCCTGGACGGCGGACAAGAGCGGAAAAAGTCAAGCGCAATCTGACTGCTTCAGATGATGCTAGTGAACCCTCGACAGCAGCCCCTGATGCTGAAGAGGATCAAGGGTATGCAAAATTATCTTCCCAAGATCAGAGTATGAGATTTTGTTTCAACAGTCCTCTAATTACAAATCTTCATCAATTGCCTCATGTCAGGGAGAAGCTCAGTCTAGAGAGCACAGCTCAGGAGGAGGTTTCGCAAAGCTCTTCCAAACGTTCGAAGAGGCCTTTGCCCAATTTGGCAAAAAGAAAAGCCAAAAAATGTTCTGAGCCAAAAGCAACAGTAGAGACTGAAGACACTGTAGAAGAACTTCAAGATGAGAGCTGCAAAGAAGCTGAAAATGAGGCATGTATTCAAATATTCACGTTTGATTCCCAGTCTCTTTTCATGAGAGGTTTGTTTAGTATTGTATATTCACCTTATTTTTCACGTCAGAGCAGTGTGGCCATTTGTAAATTTAACGTGTCTAGCTTGTGGTGCCATACGCTTCTAGTTTTTCTTCTGGGTGCTCCAGTTTCTCCCACTGTCCAAAGACCTTCGAGTTAGGTGGATTGGATATGTCAAATTGGCCATAAGAGTGTGTGTAAGTGCGTCGCAGTGCTGATTTGCGCCAAGAAGGGCATCGGCATGAAACCAGTCCTGAATTCAATTTGTGAATAATTAATTTATGGTGACCCTTAATAAGAGGAGATGGATTTATTTACCACACAGAAACTTCATGCTCACAGAACAGTATGCAACTGCCGTTACGGCTACCAAACAAACCAGATTTTGACATAAAAAAACAAAACTTCATAAAAATAGATCTAGTGTTAAAGGAAACACTAGTAAATGTTAGTAAACGAGTGATTACCAGAATTGATCATTAATGGGGATAATCCTGAAAAATTCATTTTTAAATAGTTTGATTATTGATCAATTATTTGATTCTTCTAGTTCAACATCATTTGTCTTGCTGAGGAACAGCTCCATAAACGGCCGGTAGTTGTTTTGGAGAGAACTCCTCCAAGGTAAATGGTTAATTCTTTCTGCACATTACTTGCGTTACACGTAATCTCTTGAATTACTGTTTTGTTTTTGTTTTTAATTATCACAGACTTAAAGGTTCGCACAGCTCATCTGAAAGCCAAGACCAGCCACAGCACTCTCAGAGCTCACCATGTTCTCCTGGACGATGGACGAGAGCGGAAAACGTCAAACGCAATCTGACTGCTTCAGATGATGCTAGTGAACTCTCGACTCCAGGCCTCTGTGCTGAAGAGATTCAAGGGTATGCAAAATAATTTTCACAAGATTAGAGTATTAGATTTTCTTTTAGCAGTCCTCTAATTACAATTCAATACCTCATAATGTGTCAGGGAGATGCTCAGTCTAGAGAGCACAGCTCAGGGGGAGATTTCACAAAGGTCTCCCAAACGTTCTCCCGGGCAGACAACGAGAGCGGAAAAGGTCATGTGCAATCTGACTGCTTCAGAAGGGGAAAGGATGGACCAGTGTCAGACTGAGTCAGATACATCACCTGTGGACCTGAGCAACCCTGCCATGCCCTGTCAAGTGGCCGTCCAAGACTCTAAAGAAATTGAGGCTGGTCGACGCATGGATGAAGTAAAACAAATAACCCTCTAGTTGCATTGATTATCAGTAATGCATTACTATAGTAATTCTACACAAATATGAGGTTGTACATTTGTGTAGCATGATGTACAGTCTGTTTGACTTGCATTTACTTGACAGAGTGCCAATAATCACGGTGTGTACATTTTTGCACATAACATGTTGACCTTTTTGTGCTCTATAATGCTCTGAAACCTCCGAGCATAATCTTTATATGAATGGACCTTTCATTATCATTGTACTTCGATGTTCTTGTTATGCAGGAATTTGATGTGGAATGTTATTCTACTTTTTTTTTTTTTTATCTCAGTGATATCTTTTTTTATCCGTTCTTTGTTTTTTAGGGTCATAATTTGCATCATTTAGAACTTTTGACTGCAACTGATTTAAATGGTAAGTTTACTTTTATATCAATGTTTTTGTTGTAAGCCTAATTAAACAAATTGAGCACTGTGTGTGTTGTAGAAATGTACTCATTTGTCATTCTTATTACAATTTTTAAAATTACTATGTTCTGTTTACATATATTTTAAAATGTAATTTGTTCCTGTGATAGCAAAGCCACATTTTAAAGATCTTTAATCCAGTCTTCAGTGTCTGTGTCTCATGATCTTTCAGAAGTCAGTCTGATATGCTGATTATTATAATCAATGTTAAAAACATTTGATATGATTGAACCCAAACATTTGAACTGTAATGTATATTTGAATGCAAATAAAACAAATTACCAAGAGTCTGTTTCTGGACTCTTTATCTAATACCAAACATGAACTTTTTTGTTGGGGTACAACACATAAGTTGAAATGGGTGTAAAGCTTTTTTTAATATCTCCTCAAGGTCAAACATTACCAAAAAGACCAGTTGTGTTGGTGTCTCATGAAGAAGTGGAGCACTATCTAAGGAGCCAAGCACAAACTGCTACAGAGGAATCAACAGCCTCCAGATGTGATTATGTCAGTACTGGAGGAGTTTATTCTCTGTGTGTGTGTTATTGTTTGTGGAGTAAACTAGTAGTAATCTACTAAGAGTAGCTGTTGATGTGATTTGCAGGTGGGAGATCTTGCAGATGGTCTTAAGGAACAGTGCTCTTCTGGCGTTATTCTAGAAGAGAGAATCTCTCAAGATCCAGAAACTAAAGAAACCAACACTGCCTCCATTTCTTCAAAACAAAACATAACTGAAAGCAGGAGATTTATTAAGCCCACACCCAGTCTAAGCCAGGCAGAGTTTGGAGAACGTGAGCTTCAGATGTATATAAACCATGAGCTAAGAGAACAGTCCAGGTGCATGTCCTTGCAACGTTTAGTGTTCTGTACTGAATTGCTGTCTTGTGTTCTTTCCAAATCCAGATACACCATCTTTAAAACATGACTCCAGACAGCTGCAGTGTAGCAGTCCTGTGAAAGTCCAGGTGAAAATCTCCCTTTCTGAGGCAGAGGGCACATGTAGCATTTCTCCAGAAGAAAAATGCTCTTGGGAAAAGGTGAGGGAATCTGTCTCAGGAGTGAGTGACCTCAGTGTGTGTGTGTGATTTGATGTGATGGAAAAACCAAACACATGCCATCTTTGGCTCGCAGTGAATTTTCTCTTCTGTAAAATCTGTTTTGTTGGTCCAGGATGAAGTCAGAACTACAGTAGATGATCTTACTACTTTAACATCAGTTGGTAAGATTAAAAACTTTGTTGCCCATTGTTATATTCAACAGTTTTATTGCTGTATATAATGCATCTTTCTTTCCTATTATTGTTTTCTTTTTCAGTTGTCTGTCTTTGTCTTTTTTTCAATATTTCTTTCATTTCTTGTCTTCTGTCTTTGTCTTTCTTTTTTTTCTGTCTCTTTTCCTTTCATTAATTTTATTTATTTCGTCTGTATTATATTATTTATTTTATTTTCTCCCTCATTTGTTTTCTTTTTCATTCACTTTCTTTAACTCATTTTAATGTACATTTTTTTTGTCTCTGTACCACTTCTTTTAATAAGCAACTTCTCCAAGACCTAGTAAGACTGAGAACCAGGATATTTCATCTTTACTTGAAAAGCATCAGGTTCCTGACACCACACCATCAGACAAAGGTGCAAAAAAAAAGTTATTTTATTTTTTTAAACACCCTAAATTAACCGCTTAACTTGATTTCAGCAAAAAATAATAACAATAATACATCTACAGATGTGACTGAAAGAACAAAAAAGCTTAAAAAGTCTCAATCTCAGATTTCCGAGAAAGATCAAATAACTGATTCAAAGCCTCGTGAATCTAATGTCACAGACAAAATGATTGAGGAGCCTCAGACAGAGGTGAAGAGGACTGTTCCAGTCAGGTGTGCACTACCAAATAAATAAATGGATGATTCCACTTGACAGAGGGTTTGTCTAGAATGCCTTTAAAAATGCCATTGCTCTGTGGTGTCTTCTGTACAGCTGTTCCTCTGATGGTTCCTCAGCTTGTACTCAAGATAGTAATGCTCTAGCGAAATACACTCCGTATGTTAAGCCCACATCCAACCTAGAAGGGGCATCTCAGGTCATGATCAACCCAAAACAGACCTCTGAGCCTGTTGAAGGTGAGACTTATGTTGTTCAGATTGAAAACGTTGTTTTAAATGGCACTTATGTATTACTGATGATTGAGACATGACATCTTAATTTAGATCCTGCTGAGAAGCCAGAACATCAGAATCCAATTAAAGTCCAGCACTGTGGTTTGGATCATGACATAAAGAGAGTCTCCAGAGAGGATAAGCTTGCGGTTTCTGAGGTGGATTTGCAGGAATGTGAACAAGATGAGGAGCTAATGTCTCCTGTCCTGTTACTTGGCTCAACACAAACTTCAGCCCTAAAGTTTTCAGTGGACAGCACTGGTAAAGGAACCGAAAAACAAAAGAGTGGGTTTTAAACTTTTTAAGTGTGTTTATTAGGTTTGACTAAGGGAAGTAGATGCTTATTCTGTACAAATATTATGTCCTCATGTTTAACTACATGTTAAGGCCTAAAAGTGAGTAGGAACTCGCCTTCATGCTTGCACACAAACAACTGAGTCAGTTCATTTCATCGTTTCATTCATTTCTCATAGACCCAGTTCTCGGTGATGCTTCATCAGCACCATTCGTAGCACACAGTCCGGTTTCATCTTTTTATGATTCTCCCTCTGAACATTCAAGCAACACGCATGAAATGGATACGTATGTACAGTGTTTCTTTTTTTTTCTTTAGTTGTCTAGAATTTAAATAATATTATTAGATGATGGATATTTTGTTTAAATTATCCTTTAGGATGCTGTTTAATGAGTCTGCAGCTGAAAATATTCAAATACCAGATGAGCAGGTTTCAGAAAAGCAAGATGGCACAGAAGAGCGACCAGAAGCTCCTGAGGTAAAGCATCCTGACAAACATTACACTTTGTGTATTCTGCGTTCGCTGAATGAAATTAACTTTTTAACTAAATAATGTTTTCTGGCAGGATTGCATTGCCACTCTTGATGAAAATCCCAAATCTGAAATCTCAGGTTCAGCTGGAGTGGAAACTGCTGCAACTGGTAATGGTGACACACCATGAATACATGAATTGAAATGCACTGTATAGTATAAATTACTAAAATATTGTAAATGTTCTATGAATTGATTACCAATCATTTGATTACCAATCATTGGGGTCAATCATTTCAATGTTTTAATGTTCTCTTATGCTCACCATGCTTCATTTTATTTTAAGGCAAGTTAATTTGTACATC
Source organism: Rhodeus uyekii (assembly GCA_037043235.1). NCBI lineage: Eukaryota > Metazoa > Chordata > Actinopteri > Cypriniformes > Acheilognathidae > Rhodeus > Rhodeus uyekii. Next base: position 7,026,517 of record JAWRVZ010000010.1, on the reverse strand, counting down.
ATATTTCAAACACAGTGGTAATTCAAAGTGATTTAAAGAAAAAAAAATGTTTAAATTGCAAAAATTATAAGGGTTTCCTAAGAAATAAAAGAAAATACAGTAAAATAACTAAATAAGTGTTGTTCAAATTAAATTACTACATAAAAATGAATATGAGGGACATAAAAAAATAAAATAAAATAATAAAAAATGTTCCAGCTGCGGGTGGCATAATTGCTAAATGTCATCTCACCATGTTTTGAATTTACCCTAGGTGTTATTAACAGGCTTGATCCTTCTGATCTGCTCAACATCTGCCAGGTATTTTAGTCTGAGACCATAATGGGGTTTGTACAAAAGTATACAAAGGTACATAAAGTTCTTATTTAAAGTGTGAAAGTACTGTACTTAAATTCAAAATTTCAGTAAAAACAGTAATATTGTGAAAGAGTATTGTAATTTAAAATAACTTTTCTACGTATAATATATATTTTTTCATTTATTTTAAGATGAAGCTGACATAATGGGACTAATACACTGATTTGCGGCTCAAACATTTCTTATTATTTTCAACACTGAAAACAGTTGTGCTGCTTAATTTTTATTAACCTTGATGCACATTTTTTTCAGGATTATTTTAATAAAGTTTAAAACATTTAAAACATCAAATCTCTGAAACATGATGTCTTTCCTGCCATCATAACTTTTGACCAGTTTAATAAATCCTTACTGAATAAAAGTATTCACAACACATCTTACTGACCCCAAACCTTTGAACGGTATACGGTTATATAACTGTTATAGTTTTCACATTTGTTTTTCTCTCCTTGTCACAGATAACCAATCAGAGGAGCCCACCTTTATTTTGACTCTATATGAGATTCCAACGTCTCAGCTGTTCCATGAGGCTGAATGTGGCCAGCAGGACACGCTCCCTTATGAACTGCAGCCAGCACAAGTCCAGACACCCTCACCATTTACAGGCAGTTCACAGTCTCTTTCCTTCCTAAAGACTTCCAGGTAGATTTCCCTTCCTGTCCAGATTTAATTCAACCTCCCCTCCCCCTTGTAAAGTAGTCCTTGATCATCCATTCTTTTCATCCTTGATGACCTTGTTTTGTAGTGCATCTCCGTACATGGAGTCAGAAGAGGCCAAACAACCATGTAAAAGTGTTTCTCATAATGTGCTAGACAATTCCCTGGTTCCTCTTTCAAAGGATGTAGCTGAAGATGCTAGTACTCAATTGATATCCTCACAGGAAAGCACTTTCGATGGTGTGAACTCCATAATTAGTCCACCTGAGATGCTCTCCTGTAATTCTGCCATGGTATGATGCAATACTCCCTTTTGTTATCAATTTGCAGAGTGATTATATTTTGTAGCAGTTCTGGAAATTAAAGTGTTTTCCCTTTTGGTAAAAGTCAACAGAGATCCCAACAGAACCTGCAGAAACTAAAGCTCCCACTCAGAGGAGAAGTAGGATATTAATTGCATTCAACTTTTATTTATGCCAGTTATTATTAAAAATGGTGTAGACACGATGGTAATGTCTTCTCTGATCTCTCCATCAAGGCAGGATAAAGGTCAAGCCGAAACTAAAGCCATGTGTGAAGGTTGGACCTTCAAAAACTGGCTGGTTTGGCTGTCCACCTAGTCAGAATCTGCAAACGTCTCATGAGTCCAACCAGAAAACGTCTGCACAGGAAACTGTTAGTCCTAAAATCCATTTAAGCCATGAAGACAGTGAGAGGAGATCCAGTCCTGAACGTGATGTTGTGAAATCGACCTCCATTGTGCCACGCTCTGAAGATATGAGAGATGAGAGTCAGGTGAAGTGGGAAAGTGCTGTCAGAACAGGTCTCCATATGGATGAGGACTCTGTTGTTGCCCCTACAGTAAGTCAGTTTTGAAGCGAGATGATTCATGCAGTGTTTTGCTCTATTATATTTTAAGATCAATCAGTCATTCATACAAGTGTTTCTTCACAGGTGCACAAGGTGTTGGCTGATGCCTCTGTACTCTCCTCAGGAGAAATGGAAGATGTTTTTAATAAGGAAAGCCCTCATGATGATGAGCTCCCAAAACCTTTGGACTTGTCTGTTTGCCGTAAAAAGTGTGTGAGATCGCGATCTCCAACAAGTGTCCAAGTAAGTGGTTTTCTATTTTTATTTAAACAAGCTTCAATCCTTCAATTTCCAGCAGCCTGTCATGATTAAAGTTAATTAGGAGCATGTCATATGAGTTAAGTACTTCTGTCCACAGAAGGAAAAAATGGCAAATATTTTAAAAAAGCCAGATACTTGCGGAGAGGCATCAAGTGTGACAACATCAGCTTCTGAAGAGAAGACTGTGCCTTTAAGGAGAAGTGAGAACATCTAATTTCCCTTCATCTGTCATTTTAACCTTTCAATAAGATTACCAAACTGTTTCTGAAGTTAATATTTAGTTTCTTTAATAATTACATTTATGTATTTAATATCACTTACATTTTATTTGTATCTTTAAGGCAGGAAGCAAGTGAAGCCTAAAATCCCCATAAAAACAACCACTAAAGAGGGTTTCTCAAGACAGGAGCAAACTGATATTGGGTCTAATGAACCAGCCACAACTCAGATCATTTCACCAGCACATTTGATTAAAGAAGAATGTGTTAAAGTGGAAAGGAGGTCTAAGCAAGATGATTTATCTGATATTCCAAAGGAGTTAGACACTGAAGAAGTTACGAAGACAAAGCAGCAGACACTGTTCACTACTGTGAAAACATCAGCATGGTAAGAAATGTCTATCTTTAAATATGTCCTGGAGTCTGTGAAGTAACTAATTTTGTTGTTTTAACACTCTATTGTCATAGCACTGACTCATCACCTGTGGAACTGAAAAGCGAGAGTGGGCATGAGGACCTGTCCAAAATATCTGTGCCGGTTTCCATGGAGAGTGGAAGTCCTGTCCAGAGCAGTCTGGGTGAAGAGCGCCAGCAGGTCCTCCCTTCAGAGCCAGACCAGGAGACACATTCACATGAGGGTGTTTCACACATGCTGCTGACTGATATATTCATACCTGTCTGTGAGGACGTGCAAGATGATCTGGGCAAGGAATGGGTGACAACTGGAAAGAGAAGCCCTCATGAAACCGAAAGATCTCAGGTTAACAGAATTAAATGTATTTATTGGTGTTTGTTGATTGATAGCTCTGATGAATATTTGATGACTTCTTCTACTTATAATCTATACCGGTACTTCAGGTGAGAGAGGATGCAGATAATTCAGTTATCCCGTTATGTGCAACGTCACAATCGTCAAGTGTGGGACCATCAACATCACCCAAGAGGGAAAGACCCACTCAGGGAAAGGGTGGTGAGAAGCTATTAAAATAATGTATCTTTTCTTAACACACTGCTTAGTTTTTGTAACAATGTGATGAATTTTTTGCTTTTAAGACAAGTTACTGGTAAAGTTGGCATTACACAAAAGGAAGGCTGGAGATTCCTCTACAAGTGGTGAGCAATCACAAACCGTGCCTCCATCAACCTTGATGCCAAAACGAGAGGTTGATGCTACTCTAAATTCCCCTGGAACCGAAAACATCTCAGAACCCAAAGTGGAGTCAACACATTGTAGTTTTGAGACTTTCACAAGGTATGAGTGACCATTCTCTGATCTGAAATTTTGATACAAATTAAACCTCTGATGGTTTGGTCCTTCTGTCATAGATCTGACTTGCTGCCCGTTGGTTCAGAGGACCATGAGACGACGTGCAGGGGCCTTTCTCACGTGGTGCTCTCTGATATTTTGGTGCCTGTATTGGATGAGTCTGCAGAGCGCATCCTTCACAAAGAGGCCTTATCAGTGGGTCTTAAAGAAGATGCAGTCAAAGTATGTGTTTTGACAGACCATTGGTCGCTTGAGTACTTTTTATTCTAATAAATAATTCAGGAAAATGTTCAATTATTTACTGAGCATCTATCTAACTCCTAAAGGTTGAGAAGTCAACAGATATTGAGAGACCAGCAAATACTGAAACCACAGCGAGTCAATCTGTTTCAGTGGAATGGAAAACACCTTGTAGGAGAAGTAAGAATGAATATTTTTGAGTAAAATAATAAAGTAATAATAAGAAGCATATCTTACTCTCCTTAAATAGTGGTTAAAGTAAAAAATGTAATTATTGCTTTTTCATTGGGAGGGACAGATCCAGATTTTTTTTTTTTTTTTTAAAGATGATTTTGCTTCTAATTCTATGTTTTCAATCTGTCTTGGACCTGTTCCTCAAGGCACACTGCGTCCAAAGCCTAAATTATCAAAAAACAGAGAGGATCCTTCAGAAACTGACTGTCAGCCAGGCTCTACACAGACCTCTTCAGCTACACATCTGCAGTCCCTGGACCCTCAAGCAGAAGAATGGTCCATCAAAAGCAACATGCTGCCCATGGACTCGGATGAGATTGAGAACTGGTGTGAAGGAGTTTCCCACATGTTGCTGTCAGATGCATTTGTGCCTGTTTCTGAAAAGGTTGGAGAGAACGACACTGAACTTAAAGAGTTTGTCTCAAGCAGTCCTCGCGAGGATGAGGAACGAATGAGGAGTGAGAAGACGCCCTCTGAGTTTTCAGATCAAGTATGCTATTTTAAGAAGCATTTAACTCCAGTTCATTATTTTATTAATTTTGCGTTTTAAGTTTGGGGTTGAAATGTGACTTGGATGGCTTGTTTTGAGATTCATCAGTATGAACTTTTAAACAAGGTATAGATGACAATGCAAAGATTGTTTTATAGGTACATCATTTAGACACAATTTCTGACCAGCCAAAGATTGAGGAGTCAAAGCATAGTCTTCCGGCATCACAAGCAAAAAAATCACCAGCAAGAAGTCAGTCATTCTTCATCATACACAACGTTTTTAGTCTTGTACTAAAATACATAGTTGTACTATGAATTTGTTTTCTCTAATCAATTTCTCTCGATATTCATTAATATCTCTCAAACAGGCACTTTTCAGATGACACTAAGATCGCCTGAAAGACGCCTTAAAGATCAAACCAATGTCCTAAAGACAGCCCAAGCTGCTCCAACAACACCCCAACGAGCTCAGACATCAAAAGTGAAGGAGTCCGTGGGAACTCCAACAAAGCAACACACAGATGTGTGTAGGGTAGAGCTAGAGAGGTTATCTGTAGACGAAATCTGCACTTTCCAAAGGGTCCTAGAGCCGAAGCATCACAGCACACCTGTCACTGTGAAAAACATTTTGAGAGGGTAAGAGTCCTTTTTACATTTTTGAAATCACAATATTTAGTGCTGTTCACAGTAAAAGCAGCTACTCGGTTTCAGCTAAATTGCAAAAATCTGTTTGTACTCTTAGGAACGAGATGCGAGAGGTATCTCTGACTCTGCATGAAAGCAGAAGCCCTGGTTTAAAATCACATGCTCATGAGGAGCCACCCGTGCCGCCAGAATACTCACCAAAGGTTGTCCTTCATCGTATACCACTAACTGATGCGAACACTTCTACGGCTACCTCGTCTCTAGCTAGACCGTCCACCACAGCCTCCCCACCACAGGCAGATCATCAGGTATGTGCTGTGATTTATAATCAAATCATTGTATCATGTAAGTTTATTGAGCCTTTAATCGTTTTTATTAATGTTATATCCTCTATCATGCAGTTCTCTCAAAACAGCTCTCCTATCTCCAGCTTGGATTCTGATAAGGATCCTAATGAAGTGTCCCAGTTCTTCCTGGATGACATCTTCACTGACGTTGTGGATCCGGATTGATTCTTAATTGAGATGTTTTTCACTGCTGCTATTCCTGTTTGTTGCACTAGAGAGTAATCAATGTGTCACAATGCTAATAGCAGACATATTAATGAATTGTTAGTAATTTTAATAAAATTGCTTAAATTTTGTTCATGAAGGACGAATGCATGCATGGATAGATTCTACAAACTTTGAGGCCTTAACCATGACTTTTTTGTTTGGGATAACATGCAGTGATTTAGGTTTAGTCACGGCTTTGCTATTTATTTATATTTATGAAATGCTGCACATCACACCACTTTTTTTTTCTTTTTTATCAATGTGGTTTTTACTGACTGCTTTTGAGTTTAAAGATCTAGCTTTGTTCAATGCAAATATATTTGTTTTTATGGTAACTGTGTTACTTTTGTTTTTGTTCTGAGAGCAAAACCTCTTTTGTGGATTATAATACAATTTTCCAGTGAGAATTTGTTTTCAAGAATGCTCGTAAGTAATAAAATATCTATTGTCAATCATATTGGCAATTTATATCACAGTCTGGAATGGATATTACAGCAGTTATGGATTTATTGATAAGATAATAAATGGATGCTCACTTCAATCAAACTGTATAATGTGTGTTCTTTCTCTGGGAAAATAGGAGAAACTGGTGGAAAAGTGTATCGTAGGTTTAAATAGAACACATACTTTATTTTTTAGTTCATACCTTTCCAATTGTAATTTTACAATATATCATGTTACTGAAAGAAAGGAAAAGTGATTTTTTTTAGGACATGATGAATATACGTTTTTTTATTACTTGTAATTAAATTTACAAAATACAAATCAGATCTAGTTATACTGAATGCAATTGTAGTTATTAAATACCAATGTGTGACTTAAGTCATAACTCAATAATTGACACTGACTAACTGTATATGTTTGCTTTAATTCTTACTACAAAAAGTTGGTCAAAATAATAATATAGATAGTAAATCTTAAACATCGTAAACGAGTATTTACTAGCGACAATAGCTATTATAAGAATGCCAATAATGCGCAGTGAAGGGAAAGCATTGGGAATATCACACCACTGTACTCTCTGTTTCTGACATGTATTATGGCAGAAATAATAGAGCGATTGTTCACGCTCACGCGTGGCAGTGGAAAATGGGATGTTCCCATTGCATCGGTTTTCATTGGCTCAGCGAAGGGGAGCAAAACTTCAGCGTTAACCGTTTGGTGTCCGACCCGAGCGCCGAGGTCAGAGGACGTTGAGGGAGCATTTTCGACCTGAGACCTGTCAGTTGGAGGATGAATCATGATTCTGCACTATGCTAGACCGGTGGTTTCACTCATTCGTAGCAGGAGTGTAAATGCGGCCGTTTCCAGGCTATATCATGCGGATAAAGTTGCAACAGTGGGCTCGCAGCCCGATTCACAGTCTCCGGTCTTTCAGGTAGGCCACGCCTGAAGCCTCGGACTCAAGTGATGGCAGTCAGCCTTCGTTTGTATCGGCAGTCGTGCATGTCCTGTCCTTGTGCGCTTATTCAGAGAGAGAGAGTTAAATATTTCGGACACTTTGAAATCGGTCAGATATGACATGACCACTATCAAGATTTAACACAAATTTCGTTTGATTTACTTTTTTTTTTTTGAAAGATGTGGTTCTTAACTTTCGAAACGCAAATATGTATAAAAACAATATCTTTAAAAAAAGAGTATGTGTGTGTGTATATATGTTACTGCTTTTGATCTTCTGTCATTACTGTAAACTGTCTGATGATGGTAAGTCTTATGACACTACATTAAACTATATTTAAGATTTCATTCACTAGAAATCTTTCTCATTGTAGGAAAACTATGAGCGAATGCAAGCACTGGTGAAGGAGTTGAAGGACCGAGCAGAAAGGATCAAGCTTGGTGAGGAATTTTAAAAGAATTGACTTCGTTATCACTGAACTCAGCGAATGCAGCCTTTCACATAAGGGTAGTCTGTGGCAGCTTTAGCACATTAACTCACTCTAATGTTTACACAACATTGCTACTCTCAAAGGAGGTGGAGAAAAAGCAAGAAATCTACATACATCCAGAGGAAAGCTCCTGCCTCGAGAACGCATTGACAGACTGTTGGATCCTGGGTAAACACAAACTCACTGTTATAGAAATGTCTAAAATGTCATCATTACAATGACCAGCTTCATGCTGAACTTGTATTTTGTTGGTCTGAATGCAGATCGCCCTTTCTTGAGTTTTCCCAGTTTGCTGGTTATCATTTATATGGTAAGGAGGAGGTTCCTGCAGGAGGCATAATCACTGGTATTGGCCGAGTCTCAGGGTGAGGAATATACAATACACTCACATATTAAACCCAGCCAGTTTCCATAAAATTACCAGATTGACCTTTCTGACGAATACACAAATGTGCTTTTCACACAAGCAACTTTGTTCCGTCTTTTTATCAGTAGATTTACATTTATGCATTTGGCAGATGCCTTTATCCAAAGTGACTTGCATTGACATTCTAATTACATTGACGTTCTTGATTTCCCTGGGAATTGAACCCATGAACTTGGTGTTGAAAGCACAAATGCTTTACTGCTTGTGCTACAGGAAAGCTGACCATTCACACATCAGTACCAAAATACCTGTAAGCTCTGTGATGTCAATAATCTGAATGTACCTTTAAACACTGCACCGTTTTCTTCTTTCTACGTGGATTAGGAGAAGTGGTTTACTTTCACTTTGTCTCCAATTTGACAACATTTTTGTACTTCTGAGGGACAGGCATTAGGAGATGATCACAGAGAACATGTTTTTACTCTTAAAAACACATTATGGTGTAGTTACTAACCGTTACGAAGCTATAGTAACTGCAGAGCCGCAGTGCTATGGAAAATAATGCAGGGTCTCAAGTGTTAGACGCGAATGTCAGTTGTCGTTTTTAGCACATACTTGCGTAGATGTGCATACCGTCAATAGCTTTCCTGTAGCTCAACCAGTAGAGCATTGGTATTTACAATGCCAAGGTCATGGTTCTATTCCTGAAGTCCATTGTAGTTGTAGTTAAATATTTTACATAAAAATGAAAAAATCATCTACTCAGCCTCTTTAATCATGCATGTTTGTTCTGTGGAAGGTTAATTAGTTTAGCAGCATCTTCCAGGTTGCTCTTTTCCATTCAATAAAAATGCATAAACAATATATATTTCAAAATGATTGCTGGACAGTAGGTCATTGCGCTTGCAACACCAAGGTCATGGTTTCGAGTCCCAGGGAAAACAAGAACTGATTAGAATGTCAATGTGTTCCTTCAATGCAATGTAGGAAATGTACAGAATTTCAATTCTCTGTATGTATGTGCTGTATATATTGCAGAATTGACAATAAAGCTGACTTTGACTTGACAATGTAAGTTGCTTTGGATAAAAGCATCTGCCAAATGCATAAATTTACATATAAATCATACTCAGAATTTACTGGTAATGCAGAAAATTACTCAGAGTCACCGGTGTTCTTAAAAAGGTCCTGTTCACACACACACTCTCTAAATGGTCATTTTCTGGTGTGAAAGGGGCTAGTATCAATGCATTGATAATACTGTGCAAGAGATAATGGTTTATAACATCTTCCCTGCATACGTCACAGGGTGGAGTGTATTATAGTTGCGAATGATGCTACTGTCAAAGGTGGAACTTATTATCCAATTACTGTGAAGAAGCACTTGCGTGCCCAAGAGATTGCGCAGCAAAACCATCTACCATGCATATACCTGGGTGAGTTCTCTCAGAGGTTTCATATTCTGTACAAAACAATCTTTTTCTTTGAATGCTTTCATTTTTTGCATTCTGGTCTGTTTTTCTTTAGTGGATTCTGGAGGAGCCAATTTACCCAGACAGGCAGATGTGTTCCCAGACAGAGATCACTTTGGACGCATCTTCTTCAACCAGGCCCGCCTTTCCTCCGAGGGAATTGCTCAGGTCTTTTTTTTTTTTGCAATGTTTGCATATTGGCTTGTGGTACTAAACCATCAGTAACTATTGTTTTATTGAAGAACGTGCAGAATCAGAATCTTGGATCTTCTGGAATCACAAAATGAATCGTAGATAGTTAATTTAATTTAATATATAATTTGTTCTCTACATCGAAAACATATGTAAACATGATGTTGCAGCTTTGGGTGAGGGTTTTGAGGGTTATTTTCCAGGGTTTTTTTCATAAGCCGCTTGATCGGTTAAAGTGCCGTAAAGACAGGTTACTCTGAAATGATGAATCGCGTTTGTGTCGAAGATTCAGGTTCTATCGAAGATAACTTCTGTGACGCAGAAACTCTTACAAAGCAAAAACAAACACTCATTTTGATCCATTAATGCGTGTCTCATTTACTGTATGCAATCTCACTATTGGAAGCACCTGTTATGGGAAATCAATGCGTGCTGTTATTAATAATTAACTGAGGCGTCTTATTATAGGATAAGGACACACAGTCTCATGAATCCATGGATACAGTCATCGATGTACACAAAGAGTAATTTAAACCTGCTACTTGAAAACAACTCAAAAAGGTTTCAAATTTACTAGCTTTCTCCTACACTCAAAACTAACGGTAACGATGACTTCTATGATGCATAATTGCAGAAAAAAATAACAACAGAGAATAACAATAATACTTTCCCTTTGCTGTGGGGACGCTTTTGAAACAAAAAGTGTGAGAGTCGTTGATTCATGTAAGCCATTTGTGTGTACATAACCGCAATCGCCATAAACAAATATAAAGTGCTGTTCGGGAACTAACATATCATATGTCGGTTTGCTGCTTTCATATGTCTATCTCAATGTGAGCTTTTAATTTAATAATTTTACCTATTACGTTTCAGATTGCTGTTGTGATGGGCTCCTGTACTGCAGGGGGCGCCTATGTGCCTGCGATGGCTGATGAGAGTATCATAGTGGGCAAACAAGGGACTATTTTTCTGGGAGGACCACCACTGGTATGTGTTACTATCCTAAAGGAGCGCAGACTGGCTGCTAATGTTTAACAAAGGTAAATGTCCATCTCTGTATTTAACAGGTAAAAGCTGCTACAGGTGAAGAGGTGTCTGCTGAAGACCTGGGAGGTGCAGACCTTCACTGTAGGTTAGAGAAGCACTTGTATGCTCACATTAACACTTGTTGTGAGCCTGATTGATCTTATCAGTTTTTTTAACTTTTGTGTCTTCAGAAAGTCGGGTGTAACAGATCATTATGCCCTGGATGATAATCACGCCCTTCATCTTGCACGGAAAGCCATACGAAGCTTGAACTACAAGAAGAATCTTGATGTGAGGACACAACTACACTCCTGAGAGATGTTTAAGCTGTCTGATTTTTCATGACGTGATGCTGATCTTCTTCCTGTTCATAAGGTTACTGTGGAACCGCCTGAGGCTCCTCTGTTTCCTGCTGATGAGCTGTATGGTATTGTGGGGGACAACCTCAAACGCAGCTTTGATATTCGAGAGGTAATGGACACAACTTGATCATTGGAATACAAGTCTTTTAAAACGTTGCCTCAATAGACAGAACGTAAAGACAATTATGAATTTCAGGTTATCGCTCGTATTGTTGATGGCAGCAAATTTGATGAATTCAAGGCCTTATATGGAGACACACTCGTCACAGGTGCAGTTTTTTTCTATTCTTCAATAATCATCTTATTGTTTTTGAATTTCAGCATTGATTTCTTACTTGCTTTGTACGGGATCTCTTCTTTTGCGTTCTAGGTTTTGCACGGATATTTGGCTACCCTGTGGGAATTATTGGCAATAATGGTGTGCTGTTCTCAGAGTCTGCAAAGAAGGTGAGCGTCTCCTAATAATTGTTCTGAATTTCCAAACGTAAAGTTCATGAGAATAATGTATTTTGTGCTATAGACTGCACGATGGCTTCTGTGTTTAGCCTCAGTGGCCAGCACACTGTATGGAAATTTTAGAGAAGGTCTAGCACAGTTTTATCATTAAGAAGTGTCAGAGCAATATTGATTCACCATTTAAAACTTCTGGAACTCATTTCTAATAATGTCATTATGCTTTAATATGTTTACTATAGTTACATATACTATATTAGGATTAGTTGTGATTGACAGTTATTAGAAATATGACAGAAATAGTTTGTTACTACCATAGTTTGCTATGGATTGCGCTTACAACGCCAAGGTCATGGTTTTGAATCCCAGGGAAAGTAAGAACTGATTAGAATGTCAGTGTGTTTCTTGAATTCAATGCAAGTTGCTTTGGATAAAATCACATCTGCCAAATGCATAAATGTAAATAACTATATTTTTGTATTATTTAATAGGCAACTCATTTCATTGAGCTTTGCTGTCAGAGAAACATTCCACTCCTCTTTCTTCAAAATATCACAGGTCAGTATGCATACTTCATCTGAATGTGTGCATTTAATGTCACAACACAGTGCTCTGATTCTGAACGAGTGAGCTTAGGAGAGTGTGTGTGTGTGTGTGTGTGTGTGTGTGTGTGCGCGCTACTGCCATCAATTCATGATGTACTCCGTTCTTCTTTTTATCAGGCTTCATGGTAGGCAGGGAGTATGAAGCTGGAGGTATTGCTAAAGATGGAGCTAAAATGGTGACCGCTGTGGCCTGTGCCAATGTGCCTAAGATTACAGTGATCATTGGAGGATCGTATGGTGCGGGGAACTATGGCATGTGTGGCAGAGCCTATAGGTAAGTGTTAATAATGTTTGCCATTATTTTCTAAACTTCCATGCTCAACGGTACAGCAATATAAGCATGCTCAAAGCATCAAGTTGATGTCAGAACATAGTTGAACCTCATTTGTTAAAGTGACCCTATGTGCAACTTTCAGCCCCAGGTTCCTGTATTTGTGGCCTAATTCACGCATATCTGTGATGGGAGGAGAGCAGGCGGCCACTGTGCTGGCAACTATAACGAAGGATCAAAAAGCCAGGGAAGGAAAAGAGGTAAGAAACAAACAGCAAATTTACTTAATTTCATCTCTCATCAATCTTAATACAGTGGAGTTCACTTATCTCGACTCACGGTTAACTCGCCAATCCTATTATGTCAACGTTTTTGAAGTGAAACTGCCAAGCTCCCTATTTGTCTTAGTATTTTCGATTCCTTAATGTCGCCAAACACTAGTATCTCGAGCACAAAAGAGGGACAAAGTCGTCACTTCACATGGTTATCTTGTGAGTCATGAGCGTACCTAGTTCACCGCGCATGCGCTGAGTTTGCATTGCACGTGGATCGTGGTCCTGGTCGCTCTGTCAGTGACGCTTTACTCACAGTGCCGCTGTGGACTCTGAAGTGAAAGCACGTTCACATTCTTACGAGAGCTTCCATGGGTCCACACTCTTCCCAAAGCCTCATCCGCTTCTGTGTGCACATAAAGCCCGCACTCTCTGATTTGATTAGTCTTCTCAAATATTTTGACATTGGTCAGTAATGAGCGGTAACGACCAATGAGTATGAGGCTTAGATGAACGAACACACACACAAACAAACACATCCTGCTTTTGTTCTGAAGTGCGCTCTGCTCGGCGCCGCTGCAGGAACACAGTTATTAAAAGACAGGACGAAGCCGAATTTGTTGAGAAAGCACATTAGACAGGCAGAACACAAGGAAGTATGCAATCTAGTACAGCGTGATGACCTCACAAATATGTTGTGACTGTTTACGCTGTGAGCGAAATTGTGTTTGCAATGTTGGAGAATATAATTAAAGGTTTGTATGGAGAATGGAAGGTGTTTTTTATTGTATACTGGTAAATCTCTGCTGTTAGTTGGTGCACATATGCCTTTTGTTGTTAACAAACATATACAGTGTATGTACATTTTTATAGCATGCCGATCGATTCATCAAATAAATCGCCATATTGGCTATTGGTTATCTCGAAGCTTTTTTGCAATCCCCAAGGCCGTTGACATAACCGAACTCCACTGTACATCTAGGGCTGTTTTTTTTCTCTCTTACAGTTTATTTGTATTAATTTTTCTAAAAAGTGTATAGGTTATGTATGTCAAGTAGCTTATCTTTGTTTATTTTCCAGTTTACCCCAGAACAGGAAGCTGCAATGAAAGAGCCAATTATCAAACGCTTTGAGGAGGAGGGAAACCCATATTATTGCAGTGCCAGGTAACTAGATAGACATGTAGATATGTAAGGTTGAATTGTCGGGGATGCAAACTTGTACAGACCTTACAGCAGAATTCGAATCCAAAACAGGATATTTGTGTGATGTGGAGGGGGAACTGATGTGCATTAAGTGTTGTAGTGTAAATGCAAACTAGCAGAACTGCAACAGATAGGAATAAGACAAATATAATGGCTGAATACGTTTAGCAGCTTCTACTGTTTAAGATTAAAGTAAAAAAATAAAGCACTCTATTTATAAAAGTGAATTTTACTGCACAACTAAAAAAAGTTACAAATAATGAATGAAGATATATTTTAATTTATTTTCATTGTCTGTGGTCCAAACACCCCACAACCTTTTAAACATTTGTTTTTGAAAGAAGTCTCTCATGCTCACTAATATTTTATATTTCATAGATAAAGGTCACTCATATTCATCTATTTTAAAATGTAATGTATTCCTTTGATGGTTAAGTTGATTTTATTACCCTAATATGCTGATTTTCTGCTCAATAATATTTTATCATCAACAGTGTTGAAACAAGTTAAAAATTGAAAAAAAAAAATTAAGGTTCAAGATTCCTTTATGAATACAAAGTTCAAAAATTTTATTTGAAATAGAAATCTTTTGTATTTGGACATCTTTTACAGTTACTTTAGTTCAATTTCATGCATCATTACTGAATAAACGTATGTCTTACAAAAACTACTTACTGGTCCCAAACTTTTGAATGGTAAGAGTGTGTATCATTACCAGACTAGGATATATGATTAATTTTTTCCTACTACTCCCAGTGTCATGTCTAATTTTCACTTTTGTTGCACTTCCTCTGACTATCTAGATTGTGGGATGATGGAATCATAGACCCCGCTGACACTCGCCTTGTGCTGGGCTTGAGTCTGAGCGCTGCTTTCAACGCCCCCACACAGAAAACTCGCTTTGGTATCTTCAGAATGTAAATCTGGTTTTGTCAAGATTAGACGTTTAAATTAAATCAATGTCTAGTATTATGGGCAGTACACACTAACTTTATAGACCTATTTTGTCTTTGTATGTTTGAAAATCTGTAAAGCCAATCATGATATCTTGCGGTCAAATATATTGTGTTGTCTCTCATATGCTCTAAGGTTTTTTTATTTTATATTTAGGACAATAAATCACATAAAATTGGCTGCTGTAAGAACAGAAAAGCAAGCATATGTTCTCTGTTTTTTTGTTTCTCTTAAGTAGAGGTACTGTTAAGTGTGTCTATTGTTTAAAAAACAAAAACGATTACCTACACTAAAAAAAAATAGTGCTATATAGCACTAAAAGTGGTTCTTGGCTCGTAATCATAGGGGAACCATTTTTAGTGCTATATAGCACCAAATGGTGCTACAAAGAACCATTATGAGTTGCCATATAGCACCATCATTTGAGATGCTGCTATATGACACCTCATAATGGTTCTTTGTAGCACCATTTGGTGCTATATAGCACTAAAAATGGTTCCCCTATGATTACGAGCCAAGAACCACTTTTAGTGCTATATAGATCCATTTTTTTTTAGAGTGTACCATAGCTCTCTCTTAGGGGGCATTTTTTACATGTTACTGTTTTCTGCTAAAAATGTAACACTTTATGCGTTGCTGCCATTCATTTACACGACAACAGCGTTTCGGGGGCCTGAAAACATTAACTTTTAAAAACAATACTTTTATTGTCTCTGTGTAAATTACAAAGACACTAATTAGTGAAAACAGTGATGTGTAGTTTTTCTTTACAAAATGACCTCGCTGTCTACTGGCTGGCATGCATGATTCAGAGTTGTTAGTTGTTTTTGCAGATACATGAGAGTAGGAATGGAATAGGAATTTTACACAATGTACTAAAAACAGAAACATTTTTTGCATACATTCGACAACATTGTGTAACTGTTTTAAAGTCAAAAGGTATTTTTCATTTTAAATTGCATTACTGCTATTTAACAAAACTACCGGAATTACAACTTTTATTTTTTTATTCAGTTGATTTAAATTCTGTTCTTTTTCAGGAAATCAAAATCAACATTGTACTACGTATTTTGTATATACTAGTTAAGCATTTATTCATATTTTGATTTAAACCAACATTTTACTTTTAGGTTTTAGTAAATCTTGTGTGATTTTCTCATTTTGTTTAAATATGTTTTAATTTTAGCACTTAATTTATTTAATTGCCAAAGCAACATTTGTTTCATTAGTTTTAATTCAGTTAATACAGAATTAAATAAACTTTTAATAGCTTTAGTTAACAGTACTGGATGAGAAGCATTATTAAACAACAAATATTCTGAGGTTTTTATTGAAAAAGATATATATATACAGTATACACACTCACACACACACAGTAATCCAGTTTGATTCATTTTCAAACAATCATTTAAGATACTTGATGTGAGTTTACAAAAGGACACAGCAGATGAAGATCATCTCATGATTGCACACTAACTTTGTGAACAGAGACAAAATGATCATAACCAGACAATATGAGGAACCGCAAATGTGTGGTGTTTGATAGATTTACCTGGATAGAAAAGAAAGGGAAAATCGTGAGATGTTGGTCTAGTGTCTCACAATATCTGGAGATTCAACTCATTGAAATATAACTCACAGAAATATCATTAGCCTGTAGGCTGCTCTCTGTGTGTTCAAACTCTGAAACAAATAAAAATCGCATGAACGACACAAAAGATAAGAGGATGGAAAATAACACGTTTAGTTGTCAAACTTACCCGTTTCTGCAACCGCTTCAAATTTATCAGCGTCTTCCGACGTGCCCTTTTCTATTCTCAGCCTTTTAACTAAAATGATAGATACATGTGAAGACATTATTACCATACTAAAGACTGATGGCCTCGATCTTCTTGTGTTTATATATTTACCGTTGAAACTGTGAATGGAGACGGTGACAATTTTCATGTTATCTGGAAAGCGGATGATAAACTCTTGAGGAAACATGCCAGTTGAAATCCAGAACGTCTCTGTTTTTCTATTGAAATCAATGAAATGAATCAGTTACTTTGAACGATACGTATGACGTGTTGTGGACACATGAGCTAAGTTAGCTGGCTTTTAGCAATCAACAGACCCGTCGATGATGTTCTCCGGTGGATGATTCTCGTCGCTTGACGTGGCCAGAACAACCTGGGCTCCGTATGAACTTAAAGCAGCGTCCAGCATGATGAACTTTAGATGTTTACAGGAAGAGGCAGGAGTTTTCAACCAGAGTTGCTAAGCAACATAAAAACCCGACGAGTCACTGATTCATTTCTGCGAGTCGGTTCATGCGAATAGTTCATTCCAAAGTTTCTGTTCAAAAACTAGTTCAGCGGTCCTATTATTCGTGACGTATTTTACTTCAAATCTAATTATTTTTGTGTTCAAATCTATAACCTCAGCAACGTGCATAGCTGGTTATTGTAATTTAATTTATCCCAGTTCATTTTGGCTGTGAATTGGTTTCTAAACATAGTAAGTTAAATATTAATTTATGCCGAATAAGTTTTTTCCACTACAGAGCCAAACGCTCGGTTCTCAGTTCATTAGTAATCGAGCGCCTGAAAGAAAGATCTTCGTGAGATTCCTAAACGAATCATTCAGAAAACTCAAAAGAACCGTTCGAATTGGACATCTCTAGTGTCGCGTAATTTGAGCGTCATCAGCTGCTGCGGACATACATCAGTGGCGCACGTTGCACTTGGGAAATATTTTGCTATACGCTATTATAAGTAAAATCCCCATGGCAAACGGTGCAGAAGATGTCGTTTTTTGTCGTGGGTCTGGTCACGTGAGTATTGAAACGTTTTAAAAGAGAATTTTAGATTTGGCTAGACTCGCTTGTATTTTAGATTTGTTATTTAAATGAGCACCTGTTTATTTTGCTCGTTAGCTAGCTAGTCTAATAGTCTTAGTTTACGGTTCTTTGCCTTTGTGTCTTTGGTCTTACTATAAGTTGGAATAACAGAGTCCAGCATAGGATGTAGCATCACGCTTGCAGAAGAGTTCAGTGGTTCGTGTTCTCTCCTCTCTTTCTTCAGAGTGATGACTCTGACATCTGGGATGACACAGCCTTGATTAAAGCATATGATAAAGCGGTTGCGTCGTTCAAGGTAATGCCGCTTAGAAAAGGTGACGCTGTGTAGTGGATTACTTGGCTTCTTCAGTAACCCTGCTGTTGTTTCGCTCTCAATCTACCAGAATGCATTGAAAGGAGAGGACAACGTGACAACACCCAAAAAAGACATCCCTGGAAAGAAGCGGAAAAACAACAAAAAAAGTAAAAGCAGAAAAAGATGTAACGCAGAGCCTGATAAAGAGGTAATCACGAACATGAGTTGCTTTGAGTGTCAGTGTCTCAATAAAACTGCTGAACTGATATGTTACACAGTGGCAGGTCGGGGACTCCTGTTACGCTTTCTGGTCAGAAGATGGGATCTTGTACTCTGCTACGATTTCCTCAATCGATCAGGAGAAGGGCACCTGTGTGGTCGTTTTTACTGATTATGGTAATGAGGAGGAGCAGAATCTCAGTGACCTTCTGACAGAGGCTTCGGATTTGGATGAAGAGACTCAGAAAACTGCTGATGTATGTGGAGCGTGACACTGCTATCAATTAGACACTGAAGTAATCTATTCTAAGGGATTAATGATGCAGTTCTTTAGTCTTTCTTTTCACTTGCCTCAATGCAGGTCAAAGGGGCGGAGTCCTCGACGGAGGAGAGCGATCGATCCTTTACCCCACACCAGTCGGGTCATGGGAAGCACAAATCTAAAGGCAGATCTCCCATGGGACCTCCATCATGGATTCCTGGTTTCCCACCTGGACTCCCTCCTGGACCTCACTTCCAAAAGGTGAATGTTAAAAACAATCCTGTTGTGATTATTCAATTAATTCAAGTCACCATTATTTATAAAGGGCTTTATACGATGCATAATGTTTCAAAGCAGCTTTTTACATTTATAAACAGGAAAATAATTTAAAAAAATAGTAAAAGGTCATTATTGAGTTGAATCCAGTTGTATCAGTGCATTTAAGTCAATAATATTGCTGAATATGAAGGCCCTTTATACACCTGGCATTAAGATGCATTTTGGTCGATTGGCTCACAAGTGGATGACACTAAATACTGGTGTAAACAGGGTCTGAAACGTATTCAGATTGTCCACTTTTGACCACTTCCAGAGGTAGTCGTAAACGTATTCAACGGGATTGTATTTGTAGTGTCAATGCTTGTGTGGTTCAAACAACAAACAAAAAACGCTTCCTAACTACTTACTGACTTAATGTGTAAACATTATGTGAAGCGCGCTGGCCAAGTTTGGTGTGAAGATAAAAAACTTCACAGTGTTCGGGTTGTCTTGCTGCTGTCAGAGCAGAATCAAATGTTTTGTATGTTTCTCCATCATCACTGGGCGCATGTAAGTTTCACAAGCTTATCTTGTCCATTATGGCCATTTCACACCACAAGCTTGAGCTTCACGTCAGCTCAAACTCCTGTATTGCGTAATAAACTATAACAAAGTATATATGTCGTTTTTGGGGGGAGACTATTTTACGTGAGCTTTTTATAATATACCATACTTTCACTCAGAATGATTAATTTAAAACAAGTTTAAATTAGTAAATATTTTTCTCTTCTGACAGTCTTGTTCTAGGCATTCTTATTTTGTGTATGTTGAGCACTTTTTGATTTGTCCATTTAAAGTTTGCGTTTACTTTCATTCAGCTTGAGCAGCGCAGCAAAAACAGACCCCTGCTTCACCCGTGTGAATGCACTCTTGGATTAAGATGCATGCAGATAAAAATACGCCCCTCTCACGTTTGCAGTGTGAAACAACCGTTACATTGAGCCCATGCATTTACCAGCCTACAGACCTCCCTAAACGGATGTGTGTTACTGTTGTCCATCTTAATACCAGGTGTAAACATGTATTGCATCACACAAAAGATTAAAGTCTGATTGGCTGAAAATGTTTTTAATCATTCATTAGCTGGAAAAAAAATGGTTCTGAAAGTGATCCCAACTTCAATTATCATTGTTATCAATACAGTTGCAGTGTGGACTTCTCATAGAATTAGAATTGGTTATTAAAACTTTATAGCTCTGCTTATCTTCTTAATTATCATCCTTGGTGTGCATGGGCCTTAAAACACTCTGTTCTCTCCAGACGGATGGCAAACGATCAGATGGTCCTGGACATTTCTTCCCTGGATGGCCTCCTATGATTCCACCCGGTCCCCCGGTAAGGAGCAGCTGGAGTCCTTGCAGATCTATGGACTTATTATTTACAGCTTTCCATGGGACAAATTAACCTTTGTTCTTATTGTTGGTCCAGATGATCCCACCTCCTCCACCAATGAGTCCAGACTCTCCTGAGGATGACGAGGCTTTGGGCAGTATGCTTATTTCCTGGTACATGAGTGGCTATCACACTGGATACTATTTGGTACGGTTATTCTTCTTGCCATTCACAAACATGTTTTTGTTCAGCTTGTTGTTTTTTATTATCATAAAAATCTTTCTCAAACCCTTGTCTCTTACACAGGGTTTAAAACAAGGGCGTAGAGAGGCTGCAGCATCTAAGAAGTCACATCGGAAATAAAGATACAGCGGTTAGTTTTTCAATTTAATTTTAGGCTTATGGCGTATTTGGGTTGCAAATAGTAAGCATGTATACCACAGTGTTTAAATGATAAACCCAATATGTTAAAGTTTAATTGTTTCAGTAAGCAAGTACTTGAATTTGAATATGAATTTTGCTGAATTATGACTTCTTTTTTTCCTGTATAGAGCGAAATATGAACATGATGGTGCAGCAGACTTGATTCACTTTTCATTTTTTTTGTATTCTTTGTAAATAAATGAATTAAAAGTATTTGTGCTCTTTTTTGCATTACGTATTTGTGCGTGCATATTATTATTATTTATTATGAAGAGATCACTTTAGTAAACGTTTCCTAGATTTTAAAATTTTGTATTATTCTATTTAATTTAGGCTTCATTAAAAATGTAGTTCAACTCAAAATGAAAATTCTGTCATCATTTACTCATCCTTATGTTGTTTCTAATCTATATGAATTTGTTCTCCTGAACACAAAAGATGATATTTTGAACAATGTGGGTAACCAAACCGTTTTGGTAACCAAAAATAACTTTTTTTTTCTTTTTTTATAAATATATATAGATATATACGGTATATACTATGGAAGTCAATGGGGTCCAAGAACTGTTTGGTTACCAACATTCTTCAAAATATCGTCTTTTGTGTTCAGCAGAAGAAATAAGTTCATACAGAAACAACATGAGAATAATTAAATGATGACATAATTTTCCTTGTTGGCTAAACTATATCTTTAACATCATTTTGCTGAATGTCACCTCAAGTGTGTAAAGTAATTTCATTACATACTACTTAAATTCAGGGACGCTGTATCAGGACATTGTCTTTATTATTTCAACCAACCCATTTCAATTGTAATTGGATGACATTTTGTGTTGTAAATGTGTTAACTTGTACTGTTTAATGTGGTGGTTCTCAACCCTGGGTCTTTAGATGACTTGAAATGAATTCAAATGAAACCAAAACAAGCATTAAATTAAGATAATGCAAATAAAAGCAAAGCTATTTATTTTGATTAGAAAATTTATTCTATCAGGGTTCCCACTGTATATATGAGGTTATCTCATTTTAAAACTGATTTCTAGACTTGTTAAGGGCATTTACATTTAATAAGATCTTAAATCTCCGGGACACTCAAGACACACATTATTAATGTCAAGAGAAAATTCCCCAAAATGTTCAGCTTGTCAGAATCCACTGTCCCTTAATTTTTTTACTGCGCTCTAATCATTCTACTCCTTTGAGGAACCTATTTTATTCTCTTGATACTTTTGAAAAGGTTTTAACGAAGTAAATCCAAATGTATTTTTAAAGCTTTTAGAAAAAAAAAAAAAAATTTAGTTTTATCTTTGAAATACTGTAAACCTGAATGTAGCTGCCATTGCCTACAAAAGGAAATAACTTTTACAATGTATATACAACAGTGAGGGTCCTTGAGGATCGCTGGTCTAATGTAAGTTGGCATCTCTTGTTTAACAAAGCCTTCCATTTTGTCATGATATGCTATGCTATGGACCTTAGTTTGTAGTGGTTTATTTTCTGTGATATCCATTTTAGAAGTCTGATATCCTCATCATCTGGCTGTATAGGCCTATCAGGACCAAAGCTGGAGCTAATATCATTTCTGGTAACCTCAGTATGAACATCCCAAGACACAAACAAGAAAGGAAATGCAGAAAGATTAGCTTAGCTGCTGTTCATATTACTTTCAAGCTTTATTTAGACATTTGTGGCAATGCCAGGAGAAAAATGTAGCTGAATTTTGTGTTTATTGTCTCTATATCTCTCAAGAAAGAAATTGCTTTGCTAACTAAAAATAACCAACCAGTAGTTTGAAGAGGTAAATTGCTATCACAATTAGCACATTTCATATCTTAGCAATAGTGCTAAAGTGAAATGCTGTTCTAGTAGCATGAGAAATGTGAACATTTTCAAAAGATAGATTAATCAAACATAATATACTGTTGTGAATGAAGTAACAAGAAATCCTTAATTTTGTTTCTTAAACTAATGCTATCTACATTTTTTTCTGACTGTCTCAGTCACTCAAGCGGTCAGTGTTGGGTAAAGCTGCTTACTCATTGAACTGACCTGTGGATCGATATTGTCATGTGACACCTCATATCTCAGCTCAACATAATTGTTCTTTAATTATTCAGTAAATTATCTGATATGAGTCTTGGAATTCAATATGGCTGTGAACGAACACCCTTCACCCTTCTTATTATTATGCTCCATACTTAAAGCTGTTTCTCAGATTTTTCGCCAATAACTTACAGAAACTCAGCCTTCTCGTTCTGTTCCTCCTCTCTTTCTGCTGCCACATCCACTTTCCCCACCAAGGTCCTTTTTTTTCTGCTTCTACCTCATGATCCACTTCAGTTGAATTCTTTACTAATTTAACTCATCATGATTCCACAACAGAATATTATAAAATGTTCATAACCATTTGTTTTGCTTGATTACTGTTGCTATGGGTGTGTGAAAATAACATGAACTTAAAAGAGTTTAAAGAAATATGAGACATATATTTCAATGTTTTATTTCTTATTTAGACGTTATTAAATGTGTCTACTATTAATATATAATTTATTAGTTTCATTGTTACTTTTAATTGTCTTTTCTTACTAATGTCACCCCCGCCCCCCCCTCCAAACACATACACTTTTTTACATAAATGAAGAAACATTTCATACAAATTTGACCATTTTATTTATTGAAATTGTAAACATTTAAAAAACAAAAAAATTCTCTACATCCATTTCATGTGTTGCCTTAAGGACATTTCACCATAAATAATTTTTAGAAGATTATTAATACAAAAATATATGAAATATAGCTCCAAGTAGCAATTATCAGGGCCAAGCATAAAGAAAACAACAGGTCATGCCAACATGGCTTGAACCACGGACCAACTGCAATAAGCAATTAAAACATAATATGATTTTAGGCAAAATGGCTGAAAAATCATAAATACAGTCACTAGTAATTTGATTTAAATGTGTATCACGTTCAACCAATAGTTGTTGCCATTACCAAATTGATGCGGTGTATGAGGGTATAATGACACATCCAAAGTTTGGTGTCAATATGACAAAGCATTACAGAGATACTGTCTCAAAACATAATTGAACTGTCCTCTATCTGTGTGCAAAATTTCATAACATTTTATCATAAAGTTCTATGGGTTGCCATTGACTTCCAGAGTGGAGGAGAGAGCCAACCTTCGGTGCTTGACCCCTAATTACCAAATGCTGGTAACTTATTGCTGCTTAGAACAATACATTTGAAGGACAAAATCATACAGTGGATAGAAGACATTAGAAATTGTCAGAAATGTCTTTCAGAAATTAAATATAAACAAAAGAAATGCGCTCAATAAACTAGAGCCATACATTTTTCTCTGAAAATAGAGCATTTTACATCACAGCTCTTTGCCCACCTGCTATAAGGGTACATGTGTAATCAATTCTGTTTATGTAAATAAAGTAAAAACTATATTTACATCAGTTTAAAATAGTTCAAGAACATAAATAGTGCAAAAACATTAGAAGCGGATTTGTTAAGTGTAGTTCCTGGTACCCCAGCTTGCAGTTAAAACTGTGATTTTACTTTACATGATGCAGTAGATCTCTGCTATTAGGCTCCAAAAATGTCTTCATGGTATCTCTTGTCAACCTGCCAACAAAAAGATCATGACGGCATGAGTTCACTAGTCTGGTCAAACAGCAGTTCATACACAAGGTTTGAAACGGTGAATCTCACCTTCAACCTCTCCAGATATTCTCCAGCTTCTGTGACGCTCATGCCAGTTTTATTCACCAGGATATCTTGCAACGTGCTAGCAACATCACGGGCCATGTTCATGCCTCCGCAGACATACAGATGACCTGGGTTCTTGTGCAGAGCCTCCAAGACCTTTTCAGACAGCTGCTCCCTCAAGACATCCTGCACATACATCTGTTCCAAACAACACAAGCTTAGTTACAGACAGAAGACACAAACTGATACAACAGTGCAACAATGCAGACTGAGAGAAACTTACTAAATAAATGTGTTATTTTGAGTACAGTACAGCATGAACTGAATTTTAAAGATGTACCTTTGGTTTACCAGGTTGGCGGGAATAAGCTGCATTGACATTGCCCAGAATGCCATCGAGTGTCATCTTCAGTGTTTCTACTTTATACAGGTGGTCTGTTTGTGAATCACGGCACCCAAATAGCAATGTCATTGGAGACATTTGCAGACCTAAACATTTTTCAATTAAATAATGCAGTTAATTTAGGAAAAAATGTGGGGATTTAAAATGTAAGACAGTTACATTTTGACTTACATACCTACAATATAAAAAAGTAGTATTGTATAAAAGTTTGGGGTCGGTAGGAAATTTTATGCCAACCAAGGCTGCATTTACTCAGTCAAAAATACAGTAATATGGTCATTTAAAATGACATTTCTCTTTGAATATATGTTTGAAATTAAAAAAAAAAAAAAAAAAAAAAAAATTCTGTGATGCCAAATCTGTATTACTTTTGTGGAAACATTTATAAATATGAAATTGTTTTTATTTTAAATAATGTAAAACTCACTTATCAATATAATGCATCCTTGCTGAAGAAAAAGTATATAAAAATAATCTTACAGACACCAAACCTTTGAACAGCAGTGTCTAACTGGTCAAATAAAATGCAGGATATTGTGAAAACTGGTTTGGATGGAACCTCAAACCATTCACTGTTTTGGATGTGTCTCATAAGGCAAGAGTTTTAAATTTAGCACACCTGTCTTTTTCATGTCGTGAGTACGCTGTTGCCAGAAGCTGCGGAAAGGAGCAATGCCACTGCCAGCCCCTATCAGAATAACTGGAGTCCTGGGGTCTTCTGGGAGATGGAACCCACCCGAGCTGGAATAATGAAAAGTAAAAAAAGTTTTCTATGTTATTAAGATATGGAGTACAGAGTATTAAAATGCCTTTATACGTTTGTAAATGAGCTATTCATATTCAGCGTTTGACTAGCTGTCATCAGTACCGGTGAACGAAGCAGGGAACTGTGTGTCCTTTGTTGATGGTGTTAAGCCATGAGCTGCAGGTGCCAAAATGCTTCGGGCCCTCTCCACCTACAATAAAACCCAACAGAACGTTATCTTCATGTCTCACATTGTGTTTGATTAAACAAGAATTATCCAATGTTTTTGTTACGCGTTTAGTGCTGTACCCTGGGTGTGGTACTCCACCACAGATATGGTGAGGTGCAGCTCGTTCGGATGACGGTCCAATGAGGAGCTGACCGAGTACAGACGGGGCTTCAGCAGAGGAAGCTGGCTGAGAAGGAAGGCAGTAGGGACTTTTAGAGAGGGAAATTCTTCGAGCACCTCCAAGAAGGTGGGCCTGTAGAAATCTTTCCATGTCGAATATTCCTGGAAATCCTAAGGAGAATGGTAGAATACGGTACTGTAAATGCATCTACTGGTAATGTGTGTACTTTAGACTAAAATCATAAACAAATGTCCCGTTTAGCTTCTTATAAAGAAAGAATGTGATGCAATTACCGATGCAAGTGCCTCGAGCCGTTTACGATCCTCTTCCTGACCAGCAACTGTCGAGAGTTTGCGCAGGAGGCTTTGTGATGGTGGAGTTGTGACATCAAGGAAGAATGTAAGAGCCTGAACCAGAGTGCAAGCAGGGATACGCTCATCTGTCTGCCAACTCATTTCTCCTGAAAGAAAACACAGGAAGTGGTATAAAAATAAGCTCGGATTTGGAGCCCTTCTCGACTACACTTGCATATAGTTTATATAACTGTCATTAATGATTATTACCAGGGTTGGAGTCAGTGAGGGACTCCAGGTGAAGGCTCTGGTGAATAGGAGGGGCATCTGGGAGGTGCTTCACAATGCCATCCACTAGCTCTGCAGAATTCTCAGGAAAAATCCCCACATGATCTCCAGGGGCAAAGTTCAAGAGTTCTGTGTTTCCATCCATCTTCAGCTCAACCAGAATAGTAGAACGACTGAAAATAGAGCAAATAAGTTTAAAAAAAACAGCACTGTCAAAAACGTGTCCAAGCTCAGCTGACAGGGAATGTTCTCACAACATTGTGACAAGGTTCTCTCAAAGTTATTAACAAATGTTCTTCCAGAAACAAACTTGTTTGATCTTTATTATATTCTCAAAACATTTATACATTGTTCATAGAACATTTGTTTTGGACATCTTAGTTGCTTCAGAATGTTCAGGCAATATTCAAAAGTAACTTTCCCATAATAATTGCACAATTACAAAATGGAATTTCCGTTAACGTTCACATAATAAAAACTGTACGTTTTGAAAGTTCAGAAATAACCTTACGATAACTTTACTACTATAGCTTAATCAAAACATTAGCAAAACATTCTTAGAACATATTTTTGTTAGCTGGGAGTTGGTTAGGTAGTGGAATTGTAGATTCAAACCTTGAATGAGCGCTCTGGAGTTTCTGCCTTCTTTTCAGCGTCATAGGAAACATAGTTTTAGAGTGAAGAGCAGACAGTGCTGTAAAAACAGAATATTTGTTTGTGTAAATACTGCATTATGGGGAAAAAATATGAAACCTGGTGACTGAGTTTAGATAGATAGTTAGTGTTTTGATCAGTAGAGTTAGAGATGTACCTGTAATTTGGTCCAGAGTGCAACTGTCATGCTGCACTCGATATCTCTGTGGGTCCCAACTGTCCAACTGTTGCTCAACACCCTTCAGCTGTGTCTTAATGTTAAACTCCTCACACGCATCCTAAAAAACGCAGATATGCCGTCCATTTGTTGTTCATTGCTGCATTAGTATAAGATTTATTTGAATCATCCAAGCACCAAGGAAATTAAGCAAACCTCACCAACCTTAAAAGCAGTGCAAGCCCAGGCAGAGAAGGCCTCGTCCTGCCCATTAAGTTCATCTCCCTCCCCTGTGGCGGTCAGACGTTTGGCCCCCAGCTCAGCAAGCTTATCATCCACATCATGGGCAAAAGCACAGAATTGTGGGTAGACACGTGAGCCGAGGCCAAACACACTGTACCTGTATTGAGAAGAGGATGTCAGGACTCCTTTTCTACAAGAGCATATGATAAAATAGTAAAATATTAGCAATGCTAGGCTACAAACCTGAAATTGTTTTTCAAGTTTTTCAAGCTGAAAAGCTGCTTCCTGAAGCTCTGAGGGAAAGAAAATAAAACTGTCAAAATCATTTTTATTCAGGATGGTTTAAATTGATTGAAAGTGACAGTAAAGACATAATGTTGCAAAATATTTCATTCTAAAAGATGCTGTTCTTTTGAACTTTCTGTTAATCAAATAATGTATTACACTTTCAACAAAAAATATTAAGCAGCACAATTGTTTTCAAAGGATAATAATAATAAATGTTTCTTGAGTAGCAAATCAGCAATAGACTGATTTATAGATTGATAGCTGCTGAATATCACAGGAATAAATTTATATATATATATATCAGGTGCGTAGCCAGAATTTTATTTTTGGGGGGTCCCAGCTTAAAATGAGGGAGCAACAAATTTTTTTATGCTATATATATATATATAACCAATTGGAAATCGGAGGGGGCCGGACATATAAATAACCAATTGGAAATCGGAGGGGGCCGGACATGCCAAGGCCCACCCAGGCCCCCTCGTGACTACGCCACTGAATTTTTATTTTATTTTTTTCCTGATTTTTGTTATTTATGTTATATGTTTCTTTATAATATAATAATTCACAAAAATTATGCCCATACCACTCCATTTCCTGGACTTTCCCCATTGCCGAAAGTACTGGTGACCACCATCAGGAGGCTCTCTGTCTCAAGCTCACTGAAATCATAGTCCTCCATGCATACCAACTGTATTAGAGAACAAGAATGAAACTTGGTTTTAGGTCACTTTTTTGGGGGGGGTTGTTCACATACTGCATTGTTAATAATACAACATTTCAAAAGCATTTTTCAGCATTTCTTACCCTGGTGTCAAAGGCACGGTTGAGCATGGTGTTGAGTTTTTTGGCAAAGCTCAACGACTTCCCTGTTTCTGTGGCATAGAGAACAGTGCAGCGCACTCTCTTGGCCATGACTGCTTTGATGAGCATTTGAGAAAAAAACATGGCTCTAAAAAGAAAGAGTATTTTGATGTAAATCACATTGGCTGCTGGCATTAATTTAGTACTCTGTTGATTTGCTTGGAGAAGCTGGTACCTTATCAGTCCTTTGAAGCTGACCTTACATCTCCGAAGTCCTTTCTTCTCATCTTTCCACTTGTGTGTTAGCCATGCATCAGGCTTCAAAAAACACAAAAATGTCACGTATATACTATATTCACACTACTAATGTCAAACACTGCTGTTCAAAAGTTAGGAGTTGGTAAGATTTTCTAATGTCTTCACATGATCCTTCAGAATTAATTTTACTATGCTGATTTGTTGGTCAAGAAACATTTATTTTTATTATCCATGTTGAAAACAGTTATGCATGATACATTTTTTCAAGATTTATTTGAAATAGAAATCTTTTGAAACATTATAAATGTTTTCACTGTCACTTTTGATTTATCCTTTCTAAATAAAGCCTGAATCTCCAAACTTTTGACCCTAAACTTTTGTGTATATATAGTATAATAGTGTACCTGGACAGGAGTATCTGTCTCATTTATGTTACATCTCTAGTCGTGTCCAACATTTTCCACCCCTTCTAAACCCTTCTTTGATTTTTAATCACAAAGTTAAAATTTCTATTTTAAATGTTAAATGTCTATTACCTGATAATAGAAAAAGGGAGAAAGGATGTAATTGAGCATCTCCTGATGGTACACGGGGGTGAGGGATCCAGACATGGGCGGGACCAGCCAAACCCAATCAGCTGGACAGCCTCCGCGCACACGAACTTCTGTCTCCAAGTGCTGCATGAAGGACTCGCTTGCTGAATGGTGGTCGGTGATGGTGACCTTATTTTTCTTCACAACAATATAGCAACATAAAGACCAGTAAATATCTAAATGCTTCATCTACTTTCCTAAATGTTTGTAACATGTATTAAAATTAAGTATTGAAGTATTTCAACAGAACAAAAGTAGAACGACACTTCACCTGGTAACTATGAATCACTGCAACATTAATAGCCACGAGTGCCTGGTCTTTCCACAGTGAAGACAGCTTGCGTGTCTCCAAGCCCATTAGCTTGCCAACCGACTACAGGACACAAAGAAGCAAAAACAAAACATAAGAATCAAAAGTGTCAAGATGTGCTAAGCTACAGCCATAAGAGAGTGAGGCCGAACTACCTCCAAAATATTGTAGCGCTGGCTGTCACAGAAGTCCCTCACTCCAATCTCTGTGCCCATGTACCAGCCGTTGAAAGGACATGCTGTGAATTCCAGACCACCGATTTCCATTAGCATGTTGGCCACTGCAGGAATGGCGTACCACTTGAGGTTTAGATCTTTGAACCATTCATATCTGAACAAAAGCACAGCACAACACTGTTTAATCAGAGAATAATCCGTGAAAATACTTTTCTTTAGAATGCTCTCCCAAATCACTTACTCTGGATGCTCTATTGGGACCTCCAGAATCAGTTCTGCAGGAATATCGAAAACTTCAGGGTCCTCTCCATTCGCCTGCAGGACTAGTGGGAGCACATCAAAGCGACCATACTTTGGTTTCCATCCTAGCTGAATACACACCTACAAAAAGAGTGCACAGTTATCATATGGGATTATTTCAATGGTTGGCAAATGGTTGGCAGATGCCTCCTCAAAGCTTTTATTTGAAGTACTGTACCTGTGTAAACTCCACGCCTGATGGGTCCCCGATCACACTGCCATCTTCCATCTGATAACCTGCATACTTTATGAGCTGACTGTTCCAAACACGGAAATCATGATCTCCATCTGTTCTTTGAGGGAACACAGTGATGGTAGACCTGCCAAAAACAAAAGGATAAGAGGAGTTCCATCAAACCCTACTTTCTTCATCTAAAAGTGTTTTCACGTTATCTGACCTTACGTTAAATTATGTTAACTGGTGTAATCTAGTATAGTTGTGTATATAAGATGATTCAGTTTGATAAAAGCAATAAAGATGAAACCACATTAAGTGCATTTTAAATTGACAAAACATTTTGGCAGTTAAATTATATATGAAGGATTAAATAAGACTCATTTCCATTTCCACCAGAGGGCACTCCCCTATTGTTCATTGTTCATTGTCACTGGCACAACTCACTGCCCGGGCTCGTCATCCCTTTTTGCATACGGTATCTCTTGCATACCCTGTTCCTGCCCTGGTATCTGTTCGTATTGTTTGCCCGTGTTTTGATCGTTGGTCTGTTTTGGATTACATCTTTAGATTACCCTTTAACAAACCACCACATTTGGATTCTCAGCGTTTGTGTCCCAGAGCAGTTTACAACCATTGTATGTTACCTTTCTTATGACATTTAATACATCAGACGTCATTTAATACATTACGTCATTATTTTATCAAAAACCTCAATGTGATATTGTAAAATCTTTCAAATGGTTTGCAAAAAAATTATATTTATTATTTTATTTGGTCCTGGTAGATTTTTGCCCTGGTAAATCTGAAAAATGTATAGCAATAAATACATTCAACTCACCTCAAGTTTCCTCCATTGGTGGCATACTTAAGATGAGTACACAAGGCATGAAACATTTCCTCTGCGGTCTTGCACTCACGCGCATCGAAAAGCTGCAGAGGAGATGTGGACTATATTAGTATAATTGCAAAACATGGCTGTAGAACCGCTAGCCATGATCTCTGTTAAAAAAATCAAATCAAACCTGTAAATTTGCCCACTGGATCCTGCCAATACACCTCGGCGCATTTCTCCATGCCAGTTTGGCCCCAAAAGTGAGTTCATCTGTAGTGAGTGTGTAGGACCCAGTCAGGGTGATCTCCAATGTGACTCTTTCAATCCGAGCCTGGTGCTCCGTTGGATTGGGGCTGCACAAAAGGTAATGATGAGTGAATGAATGAGTTGTACACCTTGTAAAGTAAACCGACTGCTACATTTCCATCCTTGTTTTTCAAGTCGAAAAAAAGATAATTGTATTATTTTCAGTAGCCTATTAAAAAATAAATCTACTCTACTTTGATGACGGGTTCTTGAAACCTCACACCTATTACAAACAGAAAATCTCTCAAAGTAAAAATGAAAGGAAGGCAGTTGACAGGATCTCCCTCCATCTCTCCTCCCACACAATCACTTTTCAATGCACATTAGCCTATCAAGAGTGTTTAGTCATTTCCAGTCAGCGTGGAGAGGGCGTCCCCCTACTTATTACTTATATACACTGAGTGTTGAATTTGAAGTCTGGCTTAAAATATCATACATTAATCTATTACAATACTTGTGTAGAATGCTTAAATTGCAATGCCATTAACTAATGTTTATATGTAGAGAATATATTGTGCCTACATTTTGAATGATTTGTAGTACTGGTTGATGAAATCCACTGCCTGGGTAAGGATGTCATCTGAGGAAGGGGTAAGTTTGGAATGACCGCGTATCAGAGATTTGGGATTCATTATGGAACCCTCGCAAGTTTTTGAATTGCAGGGCGTATTCTGGGGAGGAAAAATTAAGATGAATTTTAAGTAGTAAATAAAAAAAAATGTTAATCGATTTTCACATTTTGATTTTTACTAATGCCTGCATAACATCTACATAACAGTTATTGTGTTAGGTTTAAGAAAATGGACCTTCATTGCTACATCACAAACGTGCTGTCAACATGGAAGTTATTTTAATCACAATTTAAAGATACCTTAGCTGCTCTGTGATGCAGTGTATCCTGGTGGGTCGAGCCATCCTTAAAGTTTTGCAAACGAACAGCGAATGGACATCGAATTGGGCGATCGACTGATAACTTCTAGAGTGAAAAATGTATATATTAATCAAACAGAAGGACACAATATATATTTTGCGGAATTTGACATATACGTTACTGACCTTCGACTGTACAGTCGGTTTGTCTTCAATGGTTGTGGTTTGGGCTTGTTTTCCCATCTTGCTGAAAATATCATTGCAGCCAAATTTTAATAATGTCTATGAGATGTACTATATGATTTTCAGTTGCAGTGTTGATATAACCGAATGTTAAAATTGATGCAGAATAATTACAATAAAGAGGAAAGACTTGGTGAAAGCAAATTAGTGAAATTTATTATTAAATTAATGAAAGAAAGAAACAAATGGAGTACTAACCTTTTCCAACTGTTAGGTCTCTGTCTTAGTAGTAATCTGCGTTAACATTCTGGACATCTTATATAGTCCAGTTAAGGATGCCACAATGGGTGGATCCTTGCATCCCATGACTGTAGGGTGTGAACTGTAATGGAACCTATACCAACCAAAAACATCTTCCTTGATGTGAAAAGGGAAGTACCAGGCAACGTTAGAAACTTCCTTGATCGTAAGCAAAAATTTGACAATTCTTTTTGCTCAGTGATATAAATAGAACATGATCACTTGGCCTAACCTTAAAACCCCTAAACCTCAACAGTAAGAAGAACAATATAGACCACTTTCACCGTATGATTTGATTTCCAGCGCTGCAGGCAACTTTTTGGTGGAAAATAAAGGTTAAGGAACATTAAACAGATGTCTATTATAATCTGACTATTAGAATTGCTGGACATTGTGAAATTGTAAAATTTTATGTAATGTGTTTGTTATGTAAT
Source organism: Rhodeus uyekii (assembly GCA_037043235.1). NCBI lineage: Eukaryota > Metazoa > Chordata > Actinopteri > Cypriniformes > Acheilognathidae > Rhodeus > Rhodeus uyekii. Next base: position 6,993,278 of record JAWRVZ010000010.1, on the reverse strand, counting down.
TCATAGATGTTGCATTTGTCATCAGCTTTGTGGTGCCATTTCAGGTTTTCTAAAGATAACCGATGACACTGAACAATCTGCTCATAAATCAATCTCGGTTTGACACAGATTTCAGACATTTCCGCAATCTTATCCTTTTATCACTTGTCTTGTAGCTTCCTCAGTAACTTCAGATTGGCTTTTAGCTCACTTCATTCCTGGTTACGCCCATGGACTGATAAACAAGAATCATTTAAATAAACAAGTTCATTCTTGCTGGAATTATGCATTTCCGTGAATGACATTTCCTTCTTTCTCTTTTCAGTTTTAAGAATTTGAATTGCATAATGTCATGTGGTTAAAAGACTCATTTTCTCACATATCTTCAGCTTCCCTAACGGTCTAATAATTGTATGTTTATAAACACTTTGCTGATGATAGTCACCTCATACATATCAAAATGCCTCACTGATGGATTGCAATGCTCGGTATATTTGGCTAATGTAATGGCTGTATTCCATTTTGACATGTTTCTTCTGTTAATTTCTTCGAACCTCAGTTTTATTCTAAATGCGCAGTGAAATAAACATTTCCTCTTTCCGTCTTATGAATTTGAGTTGCACAATATCTCCATGGTCAAAAAAGCACACAATGCCATCTGATGAGATCAATCGATGCATCTCACCCTTTTTTCCATCAGTATTTTTTCACTTTTTAACCACACAAAGGAGTTTTTCTTAAGCATACATCTTACTTAAACAAAAGCTTTTGAAATGGCTTGACCTATTTAAAACAATAAGCCATATAGTTCCGGGAGATTTTTGCTTGCCACATGACAGCAATTGTTTAAAGGTATGAAATAAATCTTGTTGTCATTATGGATAACCAAAACATGAAGGTCACTGCTGAAAGCGATTTTATCATCGTAAAAGCATAGAATTAAAAGCCATGGATTCATGCCGAGTATTTTATTTGTGATGCAGTTTAAAGTATAATTTTCTTACATATCTTGATATTCATTAGTGGTCTAATAATTGTATGTTTGTAAACACTTTTCTGCTGATCTGCTGAAACACTTTTCACCTCATAAATATCAAAATGCCTCACTGATTAACTGCAAAACTGGTATAAATGGCTAATATTGTGGATATGCCATCTTGACAAGTTTCTTCTGATCATTTCTTCTAACATGAGTTTATATTAAATGCACAGTGAACTGCAAATAACCTAGATTGTATAAAATGGTGTCCACCCCCCGATTCAAGTCATTGAAAGTTCACTAAGAATATTAATATAAAACATATGATATATTGCATATCAATTGTTTTATCTTTTCATCTCTGGTATAATTTTAAATGGTCTCAATTTCCCTGAAGTCTCTGGTATTGTGGTATAACAATTCTTTAGTTCTGGTCAGAGTGTTTAAGGGAAAGTGGCAGAGAAGTCATTTGGGAATTATGTTGCCAGAAAACCCATACACAGAGCTATGAGATATGGTCCTTAATGAATGAATAATTGAAAATATGTGATACCCAGAATAATCAAATATCAAAATTAATACTTAGCCAATATTCTTGATTAGTTCTTAGCAATTCGAAACACAATCTTTTTACATTTGACACTTTTATCCAAAGCGACTTACATTGCATTCAAGAGGCACATTGACATTCTAATCAGTTACTTTCCCTGGGAATCAAACCCATGACCTTAGTGTTGCAAGTGCCATGCTCTACTGTTTGAGCTACAGGAAAGCACATCGACATTTTGACATTATAATCAGTTCTTGCTTTCCCTGGGAATTCCACCAATGATCTTGAAGTTTCAAGTGCCACGCGCTACTGTTTGAGTCACAGGAAAGTCAATTTGAACTATCATTTGAATAATCCTTTAAAACTGGAGTCAGAAGAAGCACAAGAATTAATTCCTTTTTTTTCTCTCTTTGTTTTCAACATAATTTCAGTTTTATAGTAAATTTGTACATTGTATTTAGCAACAGGTTTTGAAGAGTTTTATCTTTTTTACTGCTTTTTATATTGTATTGTTCTTTGTAATCTCTTTGTTGTGTTTTTAGGTAGACAATTTTAAGATCTGTCCAGGGACAACGGATGAAAAATAGCCTTTTGTCTAATTCTGGTGCACTTACAGCAGTCAATTATTGTACACAGTCCCTGTCGAATAAACAAATAAAATAAGTAAAACCGAAACTAAATTCTTCTACACATAAGCAATATATCTTCACACACCCTCTGATGGGAATAGGTAGCTTGTGAAAAGGGTTTAATAGTTTCCTTAAGCTATTTATTTGGCATTACAGAATACCAATCTACTTTTAGACCAAACTTAGAGAGCCTTTTAGTAATTTCCTCATACATACTGCCCAAAAAAGGACTGTGAGTTATGCAGGAAGTTTGCTTCATGTGGTCACACTGACAAATAATCAGATTAAAAAAATTAAAGAGTTTCATGCTAATTTGGTAGATCATTTGAATGTTCTCATCCCGAACTTTGTTAATAGACTATAATTTCATAATGGATAAACATAATAAAACATAATGCATCCCCTGTAGACATTGTGCTATTTTAAAAATTAAAATTAAAATTAAAATTAAAATTCCGTGACCATTTTCTCACTCTCCAAAACTGAATGACGTCCTTTTTTTCCAAATAAACAGTTTGGGTGATCAATGACTTCCATTGTATGGAAGATAAAAAATGTTTCATGGAAGAAATTCATAAAGAATTGAAAGTGAGTATGTATGACAGAATTTTCATTTTTAGATGACCTTTCCCAATACCCAAGAATTTCCCAATGAATTATTTCACAAGAATAAAGATATGGTTAATTTATACATATACATAAACAGTGCTTTTGCATTTAAGAAGGATCCTTTAATCACTCAACTCTCAGGAGGACCTTTCATTAGCACAGAATTAAAAAAAATTATAAACAAAAACTAATACTTTTTTCTACATAATAGAATGATTAGAACAGAAAACTAGATAAGAGTTTTAAAAGAGTTTCTATTCTTGAAAAACAAACATTATCAGTGCCGTCAAGTCCAGTGATCTCAGTGCTGCCAAATCAAGTGGTTTCAGAGTGGTGGCAACCTCCATCTTGTGTGTTTTTGCCTCACACACTTCTCCTGAGGCAGTTGTGACCACCTTCCGCTTATGAACTCTCTAGTTTATCTGTTCCTGCTCCCTTTTAGCCCTGCCACAGCCAAGGAGGCAGAATCTCTATCTCTGCTCATTAATGATGAGAGAGGCTGATCATGAAATCCTCCCTTTGTTCCTAGTTGTCTCTGTTTCGGCCATGGAGACCAATTATGAACTTTCTGAGTTTCCTGTCATGGTCACGGAAACTGATTTTGAACTCTCTCAGCTCCCTGTTATGACCATTATGGCCATCAATCCTTTCCTGGAAATTGTGACTTTTCGTGATAGTATGTACCTCTGTTTGGTTTCTAGTGTTTATTAAATGTTATATAATTTGTGTCAAGACTCGTTGTGGATAATCAAGCGCATGACACGTACTAAATAAAGCAATCACCTCAGTTTTAGTTTCTCTTTAAAGTAATAGAGAAGTTCTGTTTCCTTGAATACTATTGTGGCTGGCGCATTGTTCAGGTGTGGAAATTCTGGATTTTTTTCTCATTAACTATGTGGTGAAGTAAAGATCTGTCTGCTGATTGCCTGCTGTTGTTATTTTTGTCAATTGATATAACATAAAATATACACTATAATTCAAACTAACAGCTTTACACCCACTTTAGGGTCAGTGTTTGTGCACAAATTCAAAGTATGCTTGTTATCTGAAATATCTGATGATACCCTTCAGTTAAGTCTCTACTGGGTGAGCTTGTCTTCAAAATGTGTAAACACACCACAACACTTTTATCCATTGCATTCAAGGAATACATTGACATTGTAATCAGTTCTTGCTTTCCCTGGGAATCAAACCCATGACCATGGCATCATAAACACCAATGCTCTACTAGTTGAGCTACAGGAAAGCTGTATAAACAATTAAACCAGTTTGTTTGTATTTTATGCATTAAGCATCACAGAATATTCTGATTGTAAAGATCACAAAATATTCAGGAAAATGTAACTTTCAAGGCTCAGAAATTCACAAATGAGTGGGACTAAAACTGGCACAGTTCTTGGAGTCTTTCTTTGAAATGATGTGACAATGCAGGCTTTTCATGTTTACAGACAGGTATGAGATTCCTGTGGTAGATAATTATATAACTAATTAGATGGTTTGAACTGCCGTTGGCTAAGTGTAACTGATATGTTATGAAACACAATGGCAAGAGACCAAAACTGATTTTGGGATTACTGTTTGATGATTATTTCTGCATAGAAACTATTTTACTGTAAATATTGTATAAAATGTGTAAAAATCGATGCCCTTCACATTGTAAAAAAAAAGGAAAAAACAAGTGATAAATAGTCATAGGACATACTGAAGTAATCATTGAAAACAATCATAAATGCAATATCTCTGTCACTTGATTAGTGGAAAAGAGAGAAGTATCAAGAGCTGCTTACACTTACATGATCTGTTAAAAAAACAGGGAAAAAAAATAAGATATAACTGGATACCATTTGAAAAGTTAAAATATATAGATATTTTCAGAATGATTTTAAGTACTTGTTGAGAGTATGTTAACAGTGTTGGATGGTTGAGCTCCAGACAGCGGTAGTTTTGAAGGATGTTTTGACAGGTAAAGATGTAAAAAGCAAAAAAGGCAGGAATGAATTACCCTAAACCCTAAGCAAGTTTAGCACGTTCCATTTTGGTGTAGCCTACTGTATCGGGTTATAGAGCTCAGAATGTCCCTCCAAAATTGGATCGCATTCATAAACAGCTAATATTTTAATCTTTTAGCATAAAAATCATAATTTTCTAATTGCTAATATTGTCAGGGTTGGGATGAGGGATGAGGTGAGGACTCAATAGGTTGACAGTTGCCAGATCGTCGATTCGTGGTCACTGATCTCTGACTAATTTGGTTCTTCAAGCGAATTTCCAGATTTTATTAAAATATCTGGATTATGTTGCCTGAGATCACTGCTCAATCTTGTGTTCATTGGAAAGGGCAAGACAGCAATGTAATAACATCATATTACAATTTTATAAGTTATTATTTTCATTATTTCACAATTTATAGTATTTGTATAGGCTTTACATTTTAGTTTTAATGTTGTAATAAGCAAATCATTTCATTTTACCTGTGGTATAGTTTTGTTAGGTGACAGCATTATTTTAGCAAAGATGCAATCTAATCCTGTTTACTGTCAGGGTTCTGTCACTTCAGTCGTGTTTTGGAGACAGAGCTCTGACACTGCCCTATTGTGGTGTCTTTATGGGAGCTTTGAGTGTATCGAGTTACGCGCTCTCTTGTCTGTGAAGTGTATTGTGTGCAGGACGGGATGTTCGATCCCGACACTTTGGTCTTGTTCAGTTTTGGTTTTGTGTTGGGATTCGTTTCAAGTGGCGTTCGGGCTGCGCGCTTTCATGTTGTGTCTTGTGTTGAGCGCAGTTTGTGTTCTCACTAGCTGTGCGCTGTTTTGTTGTCTAGTTTCATCTGGACACGCAGTTTATGTGCATTAACATTGGCTGTGTGTTCGTGTTCTATCTATAGTGTAACCCCACCCGTCTTGTTCTCTCGTTATTGTTTGATTTGCCCCACCTGTTCTCCCTCATTCACCCGGCCTTGTGTTCTCTATTTATTACCCTCGTGTTCGCTCTCTTGTGCTGCTTCGTTGACGTTCTATTGTCTAATGTCTTTGGATCATCATCGTATGGCAGGGGTGGGTAAACTACGGCTCACAGGCCATATACTGCGTTGGGCTTTTTAATCTGGGCCACCAAACTTGTAGAAGTTATATTATTAAATAAAATTGTATTATAATTAAACCTCATTTCCTTCATTTTACCTTTCCCTGTAATGTCCGTGTATCCCCAACAGCGCACTCCAAAGACATTGACCTTTGTTTGAGTGTTATTATCTATTATATTATATATTATATTATATATTATAATTATATTAGCTCTTCAGTAAAAAGCGGACCGAAGAAAAGAAAAGTAGACAATGAGAATCGAGTGTTTAATAAAGAGTGGACAGCAAAAATATTTTTTCGCTGAAGTCCGATTAAGGGCTTTATATCTAATATGCCAAGAAACTGTAACGGTTTTTAAAGAATACAACATCAGCCACCATTTTGCCATAAAACATGCTTTTGGATTAGCTGCACCTATCAGGAGTGAGCACACTTGGCGGTGTCACCATTGGTTGAGCTGTGTGCCTCTTCACTGTGATTGGTATATGGTTCCCTGTGTTTTCAGGCTGATCTGCATGTCTCTTACAGCGGGACTGAACACAGCTGTCGAAAGGGAACGTCTCCGGTTACTGTTGTAACCTCTGTTGCCTGAGAGTCAGGAATAAGACTAGCTGACGCGCCTGACTAGCTGTGCTGTGTTCAGTTATGATTTTGATTTTGCAATTGCCTCACTCGTGCTATTTATACTGTCTGTCAGCCAGAGCTGCATCTCGCGACTGAATACTCAACTGGTGTTATCTTATAAGGTTTCAGAAGTTATGTGAAGGGGAGGAGATTGGATCTATCCTGTGAATCGCCACTACAAAACTAACTCCAGACTTTGATGCACTTGCAAAAAAGGAGATCAAAAACACTGTTCCCAATGAAACTGAATGGGAGTTTATCTACTGTGTAATTAAATTAATACATTTGGAAAACAAATTTTCAATGAACCCTGCACATTGATGTTTTGGTGCCTGTTAAAGGCCAAATGGGACTCGGATCCCGCTGTAGTCGAGGCTCTGCGGCAATCTAGGTCCTAGGGTTCGCAAATGGATCTGACGGCGGGGTGTGAGAAGGGCGCTGCCCTATCTCAGCCCTTACCCGGCAGATCTAGTGTTAGATCCGAGGGCGGTTACTTCTGAACCAACGCTATCTCCGAGGAGTTGGACGTTGTCAGCATTAGATGCTGAGAGTAAAGATTCGCCACTTTTCTCTCCAGCATTTAGGACCTATTTGAGCTAGTGACTCGCACTGTCGCCATGTTGAACACTGCCGGTTGAACACAAGGTGCGTTCGTTCTAAGAAAATAAATAAATTAGACGAACGTGTACTGACAGAAATACATCATTCTGTTTTACTCTCAGTATTGACAGGAAACAACCTGGTGGTGGTCACTTATGTGTTCTGCCTGACCAGCAGGAGTTGGCTGTGATGGAAATGGTCATGACAAAGACTGACATAATGCTGAATGAAATCAAGGAGTCTATTGAGGACATATTTGCCAACTATTACCCATCTTTTGAAGAAGAACAAGGTTTTTATGGAACAAATTTAGCTACAAATTTTTTAACAAATCTAGAACAAATCTTTTTTATGGAACAAATTTAGCCTTTTGAGAGAAACAATGCTTGGGTGAAACAACTACGTTCAGAGTATGTTCAACAGTACAACACTAAATTGGTGTAATGTATGCTCATTTTTTACAGTTTGAGATGGGCATGCAATTTACAGTACTATTGTCACAGTCTTGTCTCGTCTCTCACCTTCCGGGTCCTTCTAGATTGTTCCACACCTGTCTCGTTAATCACTGCCCAAGTCCCGTCAGCTGCGTGTAGTTTCCTCGTCTCCATAAATACCCTCCTGTGTCCCTTTGTGTTTGTCGGTGTTCGTCGGAGTTCCTCGGACGTTCATGTGCGTGTGGATGTTTCTCCATGTTCCCCAGTGTACTCCATGAGGTTTGCGGTTTGCACCATCGAGTGCCTTTTGTGTTTCTATTTAAAGTGCTTTCCGTTTGCAATAAACCTGAGTTCTGTTTGAATCCTCGTTTCCTCGTTTCTCCGCATCACACGCCAGCACCCCCGTTGTATGACAGAAACATCGACCGGGTTTGTCACCCCCAATAGACTTCGTGCCAGTATGGACTTTGAGGAAAGGCTGCTGACTATCGCGCTAATGCGCAGCGAGGACTTTGGCCGTTTTGTTTTAGACTTTTCCCTGGTGGCGTGCGACGCACCGTTACCGGACCAAACGATCACCACACTATTCTGGATCGGGGCGGCCCGTCATTTCACCCATGATCCTCCAGACACCGTGGGTCTGACTTGGATGGAAACAGTGGTAAAATGCGTGGAACGCCTATACCCTCAGCCAAAGTCTCCCGCTCCCGCTTCAGCAGCGCGCTCATTTGAGTCAACGCCCGCTCCTTGTGCGGCTGCATCTGTGCCCGCTAGACCAGTACCTGGACCAGTACCTCCCGCTGGTCAGGCTGCGATCGCGCCCACAGCTCCCCAGCCCACTCCTGCGCCCGTTGAAAATCAGAAAGTGCCTGCATCAGCGCGCCCGAGCTTCACGGCAGTTCCTGCGCGTCCTCAGCCAGCGCCCAAGCCTGCGCGTCCTCAGCCAGCGCCTGTTCCCGCGCCTCGACGCCCGTCAGTGCCTGTTCCCGCGCCTCGACGCCCGTCAGCGCCTGTTCCCGAGATCCTCAAGCCAGAGCCAGAGATCCTCAAGCCTGCGCCAGAGATCCTCAAGCCAGCGCCCGAGATCCTCAAGCCAGCGCCCGAGAGCCTCAAGCCAGCGCCCGAGATCCTCAAGCCAGCGCCCGAGAGCCTCAAGCCAGCGCCCGAGAGCCTCAAGCCAGCGCCCGAGAGCCTCAAGCCAGCGCCCGAGAGCCTCAAGCCAGCGCCCGAGATCCTCAAGCCAGCGCCCGAGATCCTCAAGCCAGCGCCCGAGATCCTCAAGCCAGCGCCCGAGATCCTCAAGCCAGCGCCCGAGATCCTCAAGCCAGCGCCCGAGATCCTCAAGCCAGCGCCCGAGAGCCTCCAGCCAGCGCCCGAGAGCCTCCAGCCAGCGCCCGAGCCCAGCCTGCCAGAGCATCCCACTGACCTGGAACTCCCGCCGTGGCCTGAATCGCTGGACCTGCCCGGGCCTCTGGTTTGGCCAGATCTCCCGTGGCCCGAACCGCCTCCGCCGGTGCAGCCGGTCCTCCCAGAGCCTCCGCCGGTGCAGCCGGTCCTCCCAGAGCCTCCGCCCGTGTAGCCGGCCCTCTCAGAGCCTCCGCCCGTGCAGCCGGCCCTCCCAGAGCCTCCGCCGGTGCAGTAGGCCCTCCCAGAGCCTCCGCCGGTGCAGCCGGCCCTCCCAGAGCCTCCGCCCGGTGCAGCCGGCCCTCCCAGGACCTCCAGAACTCTGCCCAGAGCCACAGCCGTTCCAGCCGGTCCAGCCAGAGCCACAGCCGCCTGATCCGGACCCAGATCCGGACCCAGATCCGGACCCAGATCCAGAGCCAGAGCCGGTCCCGCCAGAGCCGGTCCCGCCAGAGCCGGTCCCACCAGATCCTCCAGAGCCGGTCCCGCCAGATCCTCCAGAGCCGGTCCCGCCAGATCCTCCAGAGCCGGTCCCGCCAGATCCTCCAGAGCCGGTCCCGCCAGAGCCTCCAGAGCCGGTCCCTCCAGAGCCTCCAGAGCCGGTCCCTCCAGAGCCTCCAGAGCCGGTCCCTCCAGATCCAGAGCTTCCAGAGCCGGTCCCTCCAGATCCAGAGCCTCCAGAGCCGGTCCCTCCAGATCCAGAGCCTCCAGAGCCGGTCCCTCCAGATCCAGAGCCTCCAGAGCCGGTCCCTCCAGATCCAGAGCCTCCGCCGCAGGCCCTCCCAGAGCCTCCGCCACAGGCCCTCCCAGAGCCTCCGCCGCCGGCCGTCCCTGAGCCACCTTGGACTGCCGTGCCACCCTGGTGCCCTATTTCGCTGGTGCTACCCTGGTTCCCCATAGCCCCGGTACCACCCTGGAGACCTCCATGACTCCGGGTAACCCGGTCTCCAGGCTGCCCACCCTCCCACCCTTGTTTCTTCTGATAGTCTGGTCTGTCTTGTCCTCCTCCTGTTCCCCCTCCCTCCCCTCCGCAAGGTGTTGCTCACTCGGCGTGAGGTCACGCCTTGCGGGAGGGGGCGTACTGTCACAGTCTTGTCTCGTCTCTCACCTTCCAGGTCCTTCTAGATTGTTCCACCCCTGTCTCGTTAATCACTGCCCAAGTCCCGTCAGCTGTGTGTAGTTTCCTCGTCTCCATAAATACCCTCCTGTGTCCCTTTGTGTTTGTCGGTGTTCGTCGGAGTTCCTCGGACGTTCATGTGCGTGTGGATGTTTCTCCATGTTCCCCAGTGTACTCCATGAGGTTTGCGGTTTGCACCATCGAGTGCCTTTTGTGTTTCTATTTAAAGTGCTTTCCGTTTGCAATAAACCTTAGTTCTGTTTGAATCCTCGTTTCTCCGCATCACACGCCAGCACCCCCGTTGTATGACAACTATACTAGAGACTAACAATGTAAAATAGCTAACCAATTTGTCATTTTAGAGAGTGATGATGCTTCTGTGAGCCGGATGCTTCTGTGAATCAACACAAGTATATTTTTGTTGATGATGCAGGTTTCAATCTGGGGAAAAAACAGTCGCCATGGATGTAACCTTATTGGCCAAAGGTCAGCCATCCGAGTGCCTGGACAACGTGGGAGGAAACAAGTACAACAATAAACACCTGAAAGCTTTTCTAAATGATCGTCAGACTGTTGATTTTCTCCTTTATTCCTTCAACTCAAAAGTTAAAAGTGTAATGATATTGCTCATTGCTCATGACATTGCTCCTGTAAAACTCAGGAAGAAGAGTGCCAGACAAAAAGCACCTTGGAGAAACTCAACAGCAGTGCAAACTATGAAAAGACAATGCAGAAAAGTTGAGCGCATGTGGCGGAAGACAAAACTTCAAATCCATTATAATATGTATAAAAACAGCCTTCAGGCCAGTGTGAAGTTATGCAAAACTAGACAGACCTTCTCAAATATTATAAACAGCAACAGAAAATACACACACACACACACACACACCACACTCATTTTTCTACTATAGAGAGAGACTAACAAGTCACATTCCCAGTGAAATGCTCTCAGACAGCAAATCCAGTGAGTTTGCTTCCTTTTTTCTGTGAAGATTGTTCACATCAGAAAGGCAATCAGAAAGCACACTGAGTTGCACTGACGTAAGACAGATTAATTAGACCACAACTGTAGAACGTAGTTACTATGTCTAATTTCGAAAACCAAAAATGGCAAAACTTTGGAAGAAACAGTACACCACCTTTAGACATCAACCTGACACTTCCTTTTTCAAAATCGTGTTTAACTGTTTAGAAGCAGATCTCCTAGAAGTGGTAAATACCTCACTTCTTTCTGAAAGTCCCTGAAAACCGAGCAATCTGGATAGTACTATATTGAGCAACTACAGACCGATCTCGAATCTTCCTTTCATAGGCAAGATCATTGAAAAATTAGCTTTCAATCAACTGAACAAATTCTTACATTTAAATGAATACTCTGATGATTTTCAATCTGTTTTGCTCATACAGGCAAAATATCAATGCTGGTACTACCTGACCTTAGTGCTGCTTGTCGATTACATAATTCATGACAAGCTGGAAAACTGGGTCAGGCTTTCAAGTCTGAGTGGACATCCATGACATGTCTCACAAGGCTGAAATTTAGCACCGCTCTTCTTCAACCTGTATCCCACTGAGCAAAATAATGAGAGAGACATACCCATTGACTCCCTGTGCCAATGAATTGATGGAATTAACAGTTGACCTTCATTTTGGTAGTGTAAGGTGGACAAGATTGGCCGAGACTATTCATGCCAAACTGTTCCTGAGATGCATCACGCTGTGACATATCGTCTTAATCCTCATCCCCAGAGACAACCTGCTGGGCATAACAAAACTATCTCACTCTCGCATTTCAATATGTTCACCCCATTTTTCCCCCACTTCTTCACTCCAAAGGGCCTGAAACTTACCCAATACATGGTTTAATGTGAAAAATTATCATACAATGTTATACATGTTTGGTATCATTTGAAATGTCTAAGTGTGACTGGTACAAAGGTCTTATTCCCATAAGAAGCAAACCACAGGTGTTAAAGGTTAAAGAGTTAGAAATGTCTGGCTTATTTGGGATTGGCCTGCCCCTCCTGAGGTCTTCCATGCTAATTACTGTCTGTCCTCAAGAACCAAAAGGTTCATTGTTATGTTTAACACTTCAAATAGGTCTGTCCTGGTCTGGGTTATTTAATGGAATGTTTCAGAAGGCTCATTGCTGCTCTGTCTTGTGGTGGTCAGATTCATTCATGATGCTGAGTGTCCCAACAGATGCTCTACATAGTGAATTCTTCTAGACAATTAATAACCAAGATCAGCCCGTAATGTTGAGTGCCTATTAGACACTTAGCATTACGTATTTTCCTAAGTTCAGGTATGCATCTATATTTTTTCTTTCAATTAAGTTTTTTTTATTGCTTTTCCTTATACATAACATACCAGTAAAACAATACAAAACAAGGCAAGGATAAAATAAAAATGGCAATCATTTACAAACAAAGAAACAACAACAAAAAATAGCCATTGTAATACAAAACAGGGTAAAGAAGTCACAGTACAAGTATGGACGCAATATCATCAGCAATGTCCTGAGGCCACAGTCCGAACAAAACTGTCCCACATGTCAACATCTGTTTGGTTTCCATTTACTTTAGCCAACATTTTTTCATGATTCATTTTCAATCATAAATTCAATCCACATTTTAAAAGTAGGACATTGCATCTCTTTCCAAAACCTAAGTATCAGTCTTACTGCTGTAATTATACCTGTATAATAATACCTTATATTGGATCAATTTACCTCTCGCCTCTTTAATGTATCTTCCACTGTTGGACACAATTCTTCTCCATGTGTCTTTATCTATATTGCTATTAATGTCTCTTTGCCAAATTAATCTCAGGTTTTCACAATTCTTTTCGCCAATTATTACACTAAGTTGATCAAATTTGGATGCTTTTTGAAGAGGTTTTGGTAGTTCACAAAATTTTTCTAAAATATTCTTGTTTTGTCCCATAGTGAATTTTGTCTCCAAACAATTCCTAATCTGTAAATATTTCCAAAAATGGTCCCGACCAACTTGATTAAATTTCTCTTTTAAGTTATCGTAATATAATAGCTTATTCTTACTAAATAAATCTTTTAATGTACGTGTTCCGCTTCTAAACCATTGTCCCCAAAACAAGGGTTTTTTCCCTCTCTTAACCTGAGCTATCTTAACCTGATTATTCCATATTGACGACTAGTGCTGACACAACTGAGAGATCTTGGACTTTTTGTGGACAACTTTCCAAACTTCCTTGGAATGCGTCACTATCGGATTAGTCATGTGATGCTGTAGGTCAACCGTTGGATTTTGTGATAAAGCTTCTATTGACTGAAAAGGGGAAGTAAGTTGACACTCTATTAATACCCAATCTAAATCTGAATCATCTTCACCCCAGTGTCTAGCAAGCTTAGCAATTTCAAATGCTATTTTATAAAACTCTACATTTGGTAACACTAACCCCCTCTATATCTAGGCAAACATCATTTTTCAAAGCCAATCCTAGGTCTTTTACCCTCCCACAAACATTTCTTAATAATAATATTATATCGTTTATATATCTGATGTTGCATAGCTATAGGGACCATCCATGATATATAATTAAACTGCGGGGTTACCACCATTTAAGAGTTAACATCAATAACAATAACAACAATAGAGTTAACATCAATTTTCCCCAACTATCTAGTTTTGCTTGTATTTTCTGCAACAGAGGATCCATTTTCAAATTCATTATGTTCTCTAATTTAGAGCTCAGGTGGATGCCTAAATATTTAAATCCTTTACACATCCATTTAAACTTAAATGCACTGACCGAGGAAGAAAAACATGTTGCTGATACTGGCATAGCCTCTGATTTATGCCAATTGATTTTATATCCAGAGAATTTAGAATAAGACTCAATCAATTTAAGAAGTTCATTATGCTCTTTAATTGCTGGTATGACATGAGATGCATCATGTTGCTTTATCTGCCTAGCTAGCCAAAAGTTTCCCTGCTTTTTCCCCACTCTCATAATGTTTGCTTTTCAATTTAATAAAGCATATTCTGCCTTTTCATTAAAAAAGTCATTAAGATCAAATTTTAATTTACAAAGTTGTTTAAATTTCAAATCTGTAAATCCTATCACCAATTCTTTCTCTAGATTCTTGATTTGCTTTTCTAAAAGTTTCACTTTTTCAACACTTTCTTTTTTTTTCCTACTAGCATAAGCAATACATTTCCCCCTGATAAATGCTTTAGATGCATCCCATACTGTTGCTAATCTCGGAGTTGACCCAATATTAATTAAAAAAAAAAACATATTTATGTCTTTCTGCAATGAACCTACAAAGACCTTATCCTCCAGTATAAATGTATTTAATCTCCATCTCCCTCTCTTTTCGCAATCTACCTTCAGTTCTAATTTTAACTACACATGCGCATGATCTGTGAGTCCTATTATTCCAATTGCCGTATTTATTCGAGTATAACGTACAAAATTTTCTACCAAAAAAATAAATCAAAGTTAGGGATGTGCGTTATACACGAGGGCTGGTCTGGGGTGGGGTGGGGTTTGTTTTGACGGCCGGTCCTTTTAGGGCGCCGGCGAATTGTGAGTTAGCGCTGCAGCTTTTACAGGCTGCAGCCTCTCGCTGTACGCGAGGGCGAAGAAAAAAAAAAAATCCCCTCACCGCTTCATTTCCTCGCCCGCACGTTACGGAGAAGACAGGCATTTTGTGTTTTTTGTGAAGACAGGCATCAGCAGTAAAATGGACGGCACAGAAGACGACCTGCTGTGGAATTCAGACGCAGAAGAAACCGGAGAAACAGATGTTCCTGCCAACTGGGACACTAATGAAAAATTAACTCCAGAAGAATGGGAGCAACTCTTTAGTGTCTCTGATGAGGAATCTGACGTTGAAGGATTTTAAATAAATATTTTTACCGGTAATTCTATTTCGGTATTGTGTTCATTAGTTTATGTTGTCAATAAATATATGTTATATATGTTATATAAGTTATACATGTTATATAAGTATATGTTATTTATCATGGCTGCATGTGTTCAACAACGTTTTTTTGTCAATTACAATGCTTGGTGTGAAACAAAATTTTATACCGATTTTTAATCGAAAATTAGGGGTGCGCGTTATACACGTGTGCGCGATATACTCGAATAAATACGGTATACAGTCTACAACCGAGTCAATTAAAGAACTAGAAATCAGGAAATAATCAATTCTTGAAAAGGTCTTATGGCTATTAGAGAAGGATGTGTATTCCTTCTCCCGCGGATTGACCAGTCTCCAAATGTCTGTCAATCCTGTCACGGTTCTGTCAGTCTCAGTCAGTGACAGAGCCGTGGCACTGCTCCTCCTCCCTTGTCTGTGTCTCGTTAGTGTCTGCCCCGCCTTCTCGTTTCCTGTAATCATTCCCAGCTGTCTCTGATCACTCCTCCCCTCATGTGTCCTATATAGTTGCCTCAATGTTTTCTGTCTGGTGTGGCGTCATTGTCATTACATGTCCTTGCATTGTGGTCCTGTTTGTGTGTTTCCTGATGTCTGATCACCTGTTCTACCCAGTTGATTCTTTGTGTTCAGTTTCTCAGGTTATGCTATGTTTTTCTTTGTATTTTGTCTTTTGTTATTTAAAACAATACAATTCTTACCCCGCATTTGAGTCCTCCCTGAACGATCTGTGACAAATCCATTGTCGTCTTTCAGAGTATGAATAGCAGCCCTATCTTTAGGGCTTAATCTGATGTTGCTTTGGCTTCTGTTGAGGATGCAATTCATAGTCTGATTAAAGTCACCTCCAAGTATTACATACCAGTCAAAGGCTAGCTAATATCTTATTAACATCATGAGAAAATCCTCTTTATTTGGTGCGTATACGTTACACAACACTACTTTAACATTGTTGAGCTTTGCTTTTGTGCATAATAATCGACCTTCCTTGTGTTAATGGTGATTCAACAAAACAAAATGAATTTTCTTCCTCACTAGAACGGCTACTCCACTCCTCTTGCTTGAAAAACCTGCCCAACCTAGTCACGTCAAGTTTCAGGGCTTCCTTTTCATCTTTAAAGTGTGTTTCTTGTAAAAAGGCAAAGTCAGCTTTTCTGATTTTAAGATATGCCAGTATTTTTTTCCTTTTAACAGGTGACCCTCAGCCGTTAATATTCCAAGATATAATGTTTACACATTGTCTATCCATCATACACTGGTAAAATGTAACTCTTTGCACCTGTTGTGCTGATGAAGCTTCTTTGTTCCATACTGAAAAAAATAGATAAATGAAACTTTGCCATATAAACTGGTATTATACTCGCCGCTCTTACTGATAGAAAACCAACGTTTAATTTCCAACATTTTTTGAACAAAAAAAACCTTGAAAAACTTACTGAGAACAAAACAAATAAAGAAAAAGAAAAAGAAAAAGAAATCAAACTCAAAACACTGCCCATAAGGCGCAGCGGTCCCACTTCTGGGTCAAACCTTTGGTCCGTCATGCTCGCAGTCAGCCGCTGACTCGGGAAGACAGACCCCAAAGCTTCCCCCGTCCCCACCACTACCTCACGATTCCTAATGCTTCGACTTCCATATTACATTGCCAGTAGTCCTGGTGCTTTACTTGTCACTTCTTTGTAGTGAGATGTGTTATTTTATGTATCTTTCCGCTGCCAAGTGGTCATTAAAACTCATCCTTTTCCCCTGCCAGGTGAACCTCAATGTTGCAGGGTGAGCCAGAGTATGCCGAATTTCATGGTCCCAGAGTAATTTCTTCGCTGCAGAGAATTTTTTCCTCATCATTACTCTCTCCCTTGACATAAACTCGAAAATAGAAATCCCTGCTCTTTTTCGCTGCTAGGACTTTCTCTCTCGCGGTGTAACGCAGAAATTTCACCAACACGATCCGGGGGGGTTTATCACCATTAGGCCTAGGCCCAAGGCTCCGATGACTGCGTTCAATCTCGAACTCCGGAAGGATCTTTTGCACATACTCATTCATTTTATAGCCAGCTTATTTCCCTTCCTTGAGTCTGATTATTATGTTATTCCGTCTGCTGCGATTCTCCAGATCTTCAACTTTATTCCAGATTTTGTCCACACGTTTCGCCATCTTTTCCGTGTCCCCGGCCAGGCGATTTGATGCATCCTCTATGTGTGAAATGCGATTTTCGCCTTCGTCGAGTCTGGCCTGTACCGAGCTAATCGCCTCTCTTAGTTCTGTAGTAGTCACTTTAACAGTCGTCACATCACTTGCTACAACCTGCAGAGTAGTATTCATTTGACTAATTTCATCAAAAAGATCTTTCAAGTTCGGGTTTTGATTACTTGATTCCGATGGCGTGGTATCGTTAGCTTCGTATCCCTCGAATTGATGATTTGGAAGAAGTCATTTTGACATCTATTGGATGTTTCAAGTTGCATGCAAGTTATCGAAGATTGCTTTGTTTTGTGAAGCCAATATAAATTGGTCTAATTAATGGGGGGTATACGGAGCTGTGCTCTAAAGTGCAGCCCTTTCCCAACTCGCCATCACGTGACTGAGGTATGCATCTTTTACTCTTTCTGAGCATTCGATGTTTGTATTGATTATCTTTTAATTCGATTATGTAATTGGCACAATACGTTTACCTGAATGTTAATAAATTGTTACGTTTGATTTGATTCGGTCTTATTCACTTCGGTCTTACTCACTTATTCACCTCAGTAGATTACGCTGCATCCTTTCATACCACAAATCTGCGTCCAGGGTTAAGTACATACTAGATCTCAGGTTATGGAGCATTGGGGCACATCAGGTGAGATTCTAGATTTCTGATTAACTGCTCGACTTTAAGTTGTTATGCAGTCGCACAATAGGCGACTGTAGGGGGCTAAACTAAAAAGCTATTTAAATCACGACAAGCATGTGCGGTCTATTAAATAACTTTAGCCATAACCTCTGATTAATGTTCCGACTGGAGAGTTCGTGACCGTGAGATCTGCGTACAGGCCGGTGTGAGACTCTGTGCGACACTGAGACCCTAATGAACGATTGTAATAAGAGTAACGAGTTCGATAGAATAATCAAATGTATATTTACCAAATGATTATACTAATGACCGACGACCAATTGTCATGTTTAAACATGGAGTCAGATAATAAGCCAGTACAAATTTGCCGTGACTGAAAAGACCGAACACGCAGTGATCCTTCACCCGCTCCTCGGAAACCGTTGTTGGACCGAGCCGAGCGGCCTCCTTACAGTAGTCATGTCAAAGCAAAAACTAAATCAGCATACTATCATCTCAAAAACATTGCAAGATTTAGATGCTTTGTTTCCAATCAAGACTTAAAGAAACTTGTTCATGCTTTCATCACTGGATTATTGTAATGGTGTCCTTACTGGCCTTCCCATAAAGACCACTAGACATCTGCAGTTCATACAGATGCCAGGATTCTGAGCAGAACCAGAAAATATGAACATATCACACCAGTCCTTGGGTCTTTTCATTTAGAATTGATTTTAAGCTCCATTACTGGTTTATATATCACTCAATGGCCTAGGACCTCAATAAATTGCAGGTGTGCTCACTGAATGTAAACAGATCATTAAGATAATCAGGATTAAGTGCGTTGGAAATACCAAGGGTTCACTCAAACCACGGCGAGTCCACTTTTATATTTAGTTATTATGCCAGCCGCAACTGGAACCATCATCATGGTTCATGACCCTCTATACTCCCCTTTCCTCAACTCAATTGAAGGATTCTTCTCCACGTGGAAGTGGAGGGTGTACGATCGCCATCTCCATGAGCGTTCTGTGCCATGGATAAGGCTTGCAATTATGTAATTGCAGAGGAATGTCAAGCTTTGATTCGTCATGTCAGAAGATGTTTCCCGTGGTGCATGAACTATGTGATGATGATGATGAAAAAATGTATGACCAAAAGTTGAAGACCAGCTTGTTAATTAGTTTTTGTAATTTTTTGTATTAGGTATTGTTTTCAAGACCTTGCGCTTTGAAACCCTTCTTTTTAACAGTTTGCATTTTCAGGCACCCAAAATGGCATTATTGTGTAAACGCACACACATTTCTGTTGTGGAAACTGGTGCCATGTAAACATAACCTAAATAGGGAGAAAGCAAGGCAGGTAAAGCGGGCGGACAGGTGGGGCAAATGAATCAATAATCAGGTAACAAGATAACAATATCGATTTGCAAACACATGACACAAAGACTTCATGCAGCACTGTGCATACCGATCAGCAGCTTATTTGAGGAAGTGCACCGCAGTTAGAAGTTTTGTCCAACTTGAGGCAATGCCAACATCACATCACTGGCATCAAAGTACCGCAAGAGCAATTCGAGAGCAGGCGGTTTATTCAGTTGGTGCAGATTCTCTCTCTCTCTCTCTCTCTCTCTCTCTCTCTGAGCTCTCTCTACAGCTTTCTTATTTTTTAAACACATCATTTTATTTAGTACTGTTTAAACGTATGTCTTAAAAAATTAAAAACAAAGGCTTATTTCCTCCAACTTTACATTTATGAATACTACATTTAGCTCAAAGAAGTAGCAGATTCATTAAGTAATATTCCTCATGATAAGATTTATCATAGACAAATAAAAACGGTTTTAAAGCACAGCTGAAAGCTTGGCATGATGCGGGCCCTAAAAAACGAACAAGAATCTGATCACAAACAAATTGAATGAGGACAACTCCATTTAAACCACAAAATATATCAATAGCACAATTAAATCTGTTTAAAATGCATTTATTACAAGGGTAATATTTATAGATGAGTTGAAAGGATACTTCTTTGATTTTATTTGTGATTAAATATGGATAAGGTAGTTTCCATATTTTACTCCACAGACCATCAACGTAATAATTCCAATATGGTATAATAGCAGGACTGGAGACAATTTCCCTTTGAAACAAAGCCAGTACGACCAACTTCGGTTTCAGCAAAGTATCAGAAAGCCGAGGACATGTATTTTTAACAAGCATTTTTAAACCAGAGCAAACAGCGTCCATAAACACAGCAAAATCATTAAAAGTGACTGAAATATTGCATCAATAAATAAATTCAGAAAAGGTCAACATAAGTACTTCATGTTTATAAAGTCGGTTATCAAAAACTATTTTATTACATTTACATTTATTCATTTATCCAAAATAACTTCAAACTGTGGAATACAGAAAGCGATTTGTCGTGAAGAGGCAAAAGTACACAAGAAGTGATCACAATACAAGGTTTCAGACATTGCTTGGAGTAGTATAAGCCAGGAAAATGGCTTATATTTTTTTGTGTTATGTTCAGTGCATCTTTAAAAACAAAAAGAGTGGAATGGTCTACTAATTGAGTAATGAGAATTTCACTACCTGCAACAGTTATACTGTCACGAACTCACACCAGACTCTTACAGTCCTCCCACTCGTTCCCAGTCACCTGAATACTGATCACCTACATCTGTCCCCAATTACAGCCACTATATCACCGGCCCTTTCAATACAACCATTGTCTGGTCTCGTCAATGCATGCCTAGACCGGCTCCATGAGATTCTTTGTGTCAGTTCCTTCTGAGAAAATTCTTCCGAGTTTTCCAAGAACTCAGAGATTCTACATTGCCTTCCTCAGCTAGATAAGCTGTCACTCACTCTACCTGTTGCACCATTTCAAATCTTTGTACCCTTTATTAATAAAGTCACAACTGAACTTACGTCTGTGTCATTATCTCCATCATGACATATACCCCTTAAAGGGCTCTATCTAATATGAATAGAATAATAAAAATGGGGAAATAGGGGAAACCTTGTCTGATACATGACTGAGATTGAATCTGGGTGAGGTATCATTATGCAGCTTGATTGAACAATTCACATTATAATATAACATTTTAACAGAATTAATCAAGAAAAGACTAAAACCAATTTTTTTTTAAGCCAAATACATGAAATGCTGTTCAA
Source organism: Rhodeus uyekii (assembly GCA_037043235.1). Lineage (NCBI taxonomy): Eukaryota > Metazoa > Chordata > Actinopteri > Cypriniformes > Acheilognathidae > Rhodeus > Rhodeus uyekii. The sequence goes on along the minus strand of JAWRVZ010000010.1, from coordinate 6,972,354 downwards.
CAGTGTCGAAGGCCTTATGGAAGTCTAAGAAAAAGATGAAACTCTATATGTCTATGCATAAAACCTGATGTTTTCTTAATCGTAGAAGCTAAAATTCTACAATCATTAAGTAGGGAAATTGGTCGCCAACTGTCTAAAATTAAGGTTGATTTTTTGGGTTTGGGAATTAAAGATAATCAGGCCGTGTGTTGGCTAGGCGGGAATTTATTTATATCTCTTTCTGGATCTAAAGAAGGGCCTCTCTGCCTTCCTTTTGTGAAGATCATCTAATTGGCTTTGAAATGTGAATAACTCAAGAAATTCACTATCAGAAAAAAATGAGATGTATGAATGAGAGCTCTAATCTTAGAAATGATCATTTCCTCTTCAAGTCTTTTAGCTTTAGATAATAAACTTCCACATTATCGAACAAACTCCAAATTAGTGCAATAGTTATTACCAATCTAAGCTGTGTTCCAATATTGTGCAACAAAACTGCGAAACGTCCGATGTAGATTCTCCAGCGGCTGCATGAGCTCTGATGACCACACAGCCTTTCCATGACGGGTGACTACAGCGATTACGTGTGTTTTGTGTTCATTCTCATCCCCGTTTATCAAAATGAAACTGATAAATAAAATTAGACCCCACTTCTGCCTTCTGATGTTGAACTCTATTCTTGAACAAAAAGCTGCTGATTACCAAGGTTCCCACCATGCTCACATGCCACACCTCTTTCTCACTCTGAGAAGAAATAACTTGTTCCACTGTAGACAATTAATGGATGAGTGAGTCCCCCGCACATTTAATAATATATTAATTTGTCCCCACAGTCTTTTCAGGTATAATTGGCCTTTACTTGATCCGCACCAAACGGGATTCAAATCAGTGTCTCCAGCGTGGGAGGAACAAGCACACTAACCAGGATGCTGAAAGCATCTTGACCTTTGGCGTCAGTCACCCTCAATGAGTAACATTTTCCTCTTGAGATCAAGGATTGAGGTTTACACACACAGCTCTTACTGGCCTACAACAGTTACACGGCCAAGTGTGATCACATAGAAGCCGTTAATAAATCTAGATTTAAATTCAAAGAGACACGATAGTCTCACATGTAGGTTTCCTTCCTTCAGAGACCGAATCCCAACACAGAACCAAAACCAAACTAGACTGAAGTGATCCGAGTTCACACACAAAACCGTATGCTCACTAACACAAGTTTCAGAGCTCTTTCACCAAACCAAGAATAAACAGACTGAATGTGACAGAACTACTAGAACGTGACAAATATTTCAGCGAAATAATCCCAAAAAGTTAAAAGTAGAGTTTATAATTTATGCGTAGATATGTTTAAGAAAGGTTGAAATAAAACATAAATAAATGTTGTTATAAAAATGCAGCTCTGAATGCAAAATACAGGCTGCTGAACCCTGAAAAGTTGGCAGGAAAAGCAGTGTAACTTGTTTAATCACACTTAATGGCCTGATTTATGATAAGGAAATCCAAAGCCATAACATGTCTATTTTCCGTTTAGCCTTCTAGGTAAATATAGAAGAAAAAAATATGTTATGCTCTGATTGGTTAATGGAATTCATTCCTTCAGTATCTGTCAACACAGTTTGTGTTACATAAAAGTATGTATATGTATTTGTTTTAGGGTTTCGTTTCAGCACCCATGGCTGTTCTGCCAGTTTTTTTCCAAACTGAATCCTTCAACCATAACCTTCACATAACCTAACTGAATAAAGATTGATACACAGGGTGTGAGATAAGAACAATATCTATGTGTTACAGTTTTAAGATCTTACAAAATTGTGGATATGAAGAAATGTACTTAATTATTTTCATTGGCTCTATAATTTTTGTCGTGAGCGATGGTTTTTCTTTGCCATTGACCTGCTTTCTTTTTTCGCAATGAATTTCCTTAACCTGACCTCTCTATTGCCTCCTCTATGTTGTAATATATCACCTATTCACCTAAAAACAAAAAGTAATAGTAGGTTAAAGTAACAAATTCATTGAAAGTTTTTTTTTTTTTCGTTTTTTTATCATGCAGGCCTATTATTTGCTAAACCACAAGAGAAAACTGAAACCGGGTAGTAAACATGTATAATACACAACACTCATATAATTTTTGTACACTTTATATGCTTTGTTCAGCATACCATTCCTCTTATTTGCATTCCCTTGCATTGCATGTCATACACGTATATTCAAACATTGCCTATTGTCTACATTAGGTATTTTTATATGTTTATAAAATGTTTTATGTTTATAAAATTTGTATATGTTTTTTTTCTTCAAGTTTTATTTGTATCATCTATCTTGTTGCTGTCATTGTGCCTGTTCACCAAATGTTTCTGTCACCAAGACATATTCCTGGTCTGAGTCAGTCTGATTTCTTCATGTTCAACACGAGGTGGCAGTATTTAACATAATATTGTCTGTTCTCATCTTCTCTTTCTGTTTAAAATGCCTTAGAACGAATTTATCTTCCTTTAATACATTGTCATACTACACCTCACAACTTACAACGGAGAAGATTAAGAATTAGAAAGAAAGAGAATTAGAAAAGAAAATATATTAAAGATAGTCAAGACAAAAGTAATGACTTACCAAAGATTATAAGTTTTATGTGGTTTTGATCCCTCAGATGTGTTCTAACATCATTTTATATACAGGCTGTTCTTAAAGGGATTGTTCATCCAAAAATTTTAATTCTGTCATCATTTACTCATTTACTCATTTGTCATTCCAAATCCGTATGATGTTCGTTCATCTTCAGAACACAAATGAAGATATTTTACATGAAATCTAAGCCAGTTTTGTACTCTCCTTTGACAGCTACCCAACTTCCACTTTTTGATGCTTTAAAAAGTTCATACAGAGATTTTAAAAAAAAAATCCAATGAATGTTTTAGTCCAAAATTTTCTAAAAAAAAATACATTTGCATTTTCATTTATTCATTTAGCAAACGCCTTTATCCAAAGTGACTTACAATTTGAGGAATGCAGAAAGCGATTCATCCTGAAGATGCAAAAGTACATATGACTGCAGACAACACAAAGTTTCGAACATTGCTTGAGGCAGTATAAGCCTGGAGAATAAAGGGACTAAAAGGAAGGGGAAAGCAAGGGAAAAAAAAATTTCTTCTTTTTTTATAAATGTGGTTGAGGTGGTATGTGCATGTGTCATGTTAAGTGTTCACGTAAGAGATGGATTTTCAGCTGTCTTTTGAATATTGACAAGGATTCTGCATTCCGGGTGAAGGCAGGGAGATCATTCAACAGTGAATAAAACATTTTTTGAGAGTGATTTTTTGGCTCTCAAAGACTTTGCTTTATGTAAACAGATTCCATTTAAATGGTAAACGGAAGCTCAATCAGGTTTGTTTGACGTGCGAATACCAAAGAGGATCCACAAAAATCAATGAGGTTTGTTTTGTGTGTAACACAACACAAACTGAACAATAGAAGTAGAAGTGTAATAATTCTGAGTAAAATATACATTTTACTAAATTATTTGTTGTTGGAAATTAAATGTGCCTAATGGAGATTTTTAAACAAGTAATTATGATAACAGTAACTGTAAAGGGACTAATGTTGTAATGGGGTAATCAAAAGTAATGTAAGCCTAAATGCTGTTATTATTTATTTTACATTTAATTTAGCATTTTTACATATTTATTTATTTATCTAGATTGTAGCCTAATGTTCTGCTCTGGACCTATATCCATAAAAACATACTTACCTCTTTGTTGAAACTTAACACTATACATTACTGGTTCTAATGTTTGAAAGAAAAACATAAAAGGTACCATAACTGTGTTACGTAAGTAGCTGTGAAGCGCTGGCGTGCGATGCGGAGAGAGAGAGGCGCGGAGCACGGAGTCAGGAAACAAAACACTTTAATTATAAAACAGAAACGAAACAGCACGTAGGAGTGCAAAACAGGGAAGCATCCACACGTAGAACATCCAACTCAAAGATAACGTTAACAACTGACCAAGACATGATGCACATGAGGGGTTTAAATACACGAGGAAATAACAAACAGGTGGCGAACTAAATGGGTAATCAAACTAACTAGACATCTACGGAAACACATGAGGGACAAACATAAGGATCATGACATGACTGTGACAGTAGCTCCCCCTCCCGAAAGGCGCGACCTCGCGCCTAAACAGGTCTACAGCGGAGGGAGGGAGGGGGACCAGGGGGAGGACTGAACAAAATACAACAGAGTCCAAAAAATAATCAAGTCCATGGGGGTGCAGGAGGGATCAGGGGCCAGGCTGAGGGAAGTGTCCAGGGGGGAGCAGGCGGGGTCAGGGGCCAGGCACCCGAGTCAGTCCATGGTGGAGCCGACGGGCCAAGGTCCCTGAGTGACGCCGCTGGCTCCGGAGGCCGAGGAAGGGCTGGAGTGACGAACCTCCGAAGAACCAGCGGCAGGCCCGAGGACTGACTCGGAGGCGGAGGGACAGAGGACGTAGGGGGAACTGAAGGGAGGGAGGAGCCGGCCGACGCCACAGGAGGAGGCCAGGCGACGACCGACCAAGGGGACACCGGTAGGACGAGGGAGCCCGCAGGAGAGGAGAGGGACGTCGCTGGGGCTGAGGGGGTGAGGAGTGGAGGCGCTGACGATGCGTCGACGGGCCGAGGTAGAATGAGGGGCACCGAGGTCGGAGGTGGAACCTCAGTGCCCCACGATGCCGGTGTACCGCCGACGCATGACCGCTCCACAGTGTTGGGTGGAGCCAGAGTGGGGAAGCGGGGCACAGGCAGAGATGGGGACGGGTGCAGGCTGGGTAGAGGTGGTGGGAGAGGGAGGCTGGGTGGGAGTTCTGGTGGCTCGGGTTCGGGGAGGTCTTGGAAGGCTGGCGGAGGTTCGGGGAGGTCTTGGAGGTCTGGGAGGTCTGGAAGGTCTGGGCGGTCTGGGAGGTCTGGGAGGTCTGATGGCGGCTCGGGCCACGGCAGCTCCGGCTCTGACGGCTCGGGCCACGGCAGCTCCGGCTCTGACGGCTCGGGCCACGGCAGCTCCGGCTCTGACGGCTCGGGCCACGGCAGCTCCGGCTCTGACGGCTCGGGCCACGGCAGCTCCGGCTCTGACGGCTCGGGCCACGGCAGCTCCGGCTCTGACGGCTCGGGCCACGGCAGCTCCGGCTCTGACGGCTCGGGCCACGGCAGCTCCGGCTCTGACGGCTCGGGCCACGGCAGCTCCGGCTCTGACGGCTCGGGCCACGGCAGCTCCGGCTCTGACGGCTCGGGCCACGGCAGCTCCGGCTCTGACGGCTCGGGCCACGGCAGCTCCGGCTCTGACGGCTCGGGCCACGGCAGCTCCGGCTCTGACGGCTCGGGCCACGGCAGCTCCGGCTCTGACGGCTCGGGCCACGGCAGCTCCGGCTCTGACGGCTCGGGCCACGGCAGCTCCGGCTCTGACGGCTCGGGCCACGGCAGCTCCGGCTCTGACGGCTCGGGCCACGGCAGCTCCGGCTCTGACGGCTCGGGCCACGGCAGCTCCGGCTCTGACGGCTCGGGCCACGGCAGCTCCGGCTCTGACGGCTCGGGCCACGGCAGCTCCGGCTCTGACGGCTCGGGCCACGGCAGCTCCGGCTCTGACGGCTCGGGCCACGGCAGCTCCGGCTCTGACGGTTCGGGCCACGGCAGCTCCGGCTCTGACGGTTCGGGCCACGGCAGCTCCGGCTCTGACGGTTCGGGCCACGGCAGCTCCGGCTCTGACGGTTCGGGCCACGGCAGCTCCGGCTCTGACGGTTCGGGCCACGGCAGCTCCGGCTCTGACGGTTCGGGCCACGGCAGCTCCGGCTCTGACGGTTCGGGCCACGGCAGCTCCGGCTCTGACGGGTCGGGCCACGGCAGCTCCGGCTCTGACGGGTCGGGCCACGGCAGCTCCGGCTCTGACGGGTCGGGCCACGGCAGCTCCGGCTCTGACGGGTCGGGCCACGGCAGCTCCGGCTCTGACGGGTCGGGCCACGGCAGCTCCGGCTCTGACGGTTCGGGCCACGGCTGCTCAGCCGCTTGGGGAAAACTCAGTTCATGCGCGGGAACAGGCGCAGATGGGCGTCGAGGCGCGGGAACAGGCGCTGACGCGAAGCTCGGGAGTGTCGAGGCTGTCGCGGCAGGCTCAGGCGCAGGAGTGGTGGCTGGTTGGGCTGGCTGTCTGGACCGGGGATACGTTCTCTCCAAACACCGCGAAACGGCTTCCCGCCAACTCAGTCCAGCGATGTCTGGGAGAGCTCTAGGATGGTGAAAGTTCGCCCCGATCCAGAACAGCGAGTTCAATGAGTCATCGTCAAGGGGAGCGACGGCAGCGAGCACGCTGAATTCAAGGGCAAACCGGAAAAAATCCTGGTTCCTCTCCGCGACCGCGATGAATAAAGCGTGGTAATCCATGGGAAGTTGTTTTTGGGTAACTAACCCGGGTCAGTTGTTCTGTTACGTAAGTAGCTGTGAAGCGCTGGCGTGCGATGCGGAGAGAGAGAGGCGCGGAGCACGGAGTCAGGAAACAAAACACTTTAATTATAAAACAGAAACGAAACAGCACGTAGGAGTGCAAAACAGGGAAGCATCCACACGTAGAACATCCAACTCAAAGATAACGTTAACAACTGACCAAGACATGATGCACATGAGGGGTTTAAATACACGAGGAAATAACAAACAGGTGGCGAACTAAATGGGTAATCAAACTAACTAGACATCTACGGAAACACATGAGGGACAAACATAAGGATCATGACATGACTGTGACAAACTGGCAAACAAAACCAAAGAGAAAAATATCAATCATATATTTTAAAACAAATCTTGGGCACAATACATTCAAACAGTCAGTAAGAACATAAACATTTGATATTATACAATATTGTTGAACACAGGTCTATTTCTATTTCTATTTGCAGGTCTATTATTATTATTGTAGCCTTTTTATTTGATTTCTAAAGTTCATTTTCTGTATTGTATATTTATTTTTGGACTGATAGTGGTTAATAAATGATATGCAAGAAAATGGTAATAGCATTGTATTCTTGTTGGTCAGTTTTAAAGGAACAACTTACACTCGGCCTGCCCTGGACCAGGTTAGTTTTCCAGCATACAGTACGTTTCAAGAGTGGCAGAGCTTGGTCTATGCTAAATTTGCTTAAAGGAACCAAATTAACTGACGATGAATCATACTAACTGAAGAAAGCGTGGCTTATTTGTTTCATGGAACAGGCCTCCGGTCATATTTAGCATTCTTTATAAATGTGACTTTAGAAAAAAAAAACATTACTAGTTGCGTCTTAACACAAAACAATGGCACTGACATACTTTAAGATATGTCAATGCAAGTTGTGTTTAGTTAAGACAGTTCAAAGATACATTTAGTGCTGGGGATAATGCATTACAAGTAACTTGAGTTACAAAATCAGATTACTTTTTTCAAGTAACTAGTGCAGTAAAGCGTTACTTTTAAATTTACAACAAAATATCAAAAAAGTAACACAAGTTACTTTGTTTTCCCATGTAATGACTGTCCTCATGATGATGGATTATTTTACTTCTAGACTAAATTTGAGCGTTTACTAATCTCACTTGCACAAAAAACAGATTCAGTTTTCCTCAAAATGAATAAAATAACTGAAATGCAAAATCAGAATTTTACACAAACCTCCATTAATTAAATATGTTAAATAAAACAAATATTTGAATGCATTTAATCTCACTTTGTTGACCAATGTCTCGCTGCTAACCTTTGATGATTCAATTCAAGCATAAGCAAAAATGACTTTAGATTTTTTTTATTGGTGAAATAAGTTTTAAACTTTCTTTAGTGATACACAATTCCAGCAGCTGAAAAGTTTGTTTGAGCTGAACCTTACACATGCGAATTTACATTTCTTTTACCCTTGTTATTTAAATATTGGTGTGAAAGGGCCTTTACATTTGCACAAAAAAAGCTCTTTTTTGTTTTTAAAAAACAAACAAACAAACCCAGCCCAGATAAGAGAAAAAGTAACGCAAAAGTAATGTAACGCAATACATTAAGGAATGCAGAATACATTGAGGAATTAACTCAATTAGTTACTTTTTAAGGGAGTAACAACACTGCATACATTTTAGTCTGGGACTAGACTATATTTAAGCGTTATCTTTGAAGCCGGGCCTAAATGTGTTCGTTTAATCCAGTCGCCATTTTAGCAAGTAACTTTTCTGACACTGAATGATGTTTACGTGAGTCCCATTTTCTTATATGCTCCATTTTTGTCGAGTCTAGGTAATTAGGGGAGCGCGGGGACAAACGTAACACTTTTTGGTTTTAGCCAAATAATGAACAAAGTAATTGGGTTAGACAAACCATATTTTTATACAAACAACACACAAGCCTCTCCTACAAATGAGCACTGGTTTGATGTTCGTCGGACCTACAGTTTCTGCGCAGTATCGCCAAAAGCGCAAGGAGTGAAATGTGACAACTTACCCCGTTTGCGGGGCTCGTTGTAACACCATGTTATCCAATGGGTGTTCATTGGCGCAGTTTTATTTCTTAATAAAAGTTGAGTCTTAATGATTATAAGCATAACTTATGAATGGAATATATTTTTTTATTTTATTTATTACATTGTTATGCTTTGAACAATGTAATGACATGAAAAACTTTTTAATAGGTTAATACAATGCAAAATATATGATGCGGCTTAGTTGTAACACCTTGTTACAACTAACCCCGCGGTGTCGTGTTCACTTCAGGACCGGCTAGCAGTCACTGTGTGTTTTTCACATCTTTCAAAATGGTACCATCTTTTAGCCAAGAAGATGGTAATCATATCAATATAAGATTGGACTAACATACTTTCACACATTCTTTGAAAATCGAAAAACAACTACCATAACAAAAAATATTTTCATGCTTTCAAAAGAGTTTTTCCTGTGGTTCTCATACAAATTTCGCTGAAATTTCTCGAAAGATGGCCAGAAGACGTGTGCAAACAGTGTGGTGAAAAGCCCGTTAGCACGTCACATTTAAGACCGTGCAACTATCTAAAAAGTCTGTGTTACTATTTACCCCGCGTTACTTTGTGCCCCGCGCTCCCCTATGTATCAACGTATTAAATGTTGCGAGATTCATATCCTGGCAAACATTTCAGGAAGAGTTGTGTAACAGTATGTGTTGTTTTGTTGACACACCGCTTGTCCGCCGACAGAGGACGTTGTTTCGTCTGGCTCACAATCTCGGAAAGTAACTGGGATCTGTCTCATCTTCGCTGGGAATTCAATCACACGCTTTATGGATAGATGCGAGAATAGAGTGCAGCAGTGAGAGCAGAAGACTGGTGCGTTGCTTGCGATCATACTTTCTTTTCGTTGTAGTTTTTAACATAGAAAATAAAGAGAGGGACGTAATCTGATTTACATGAACGTGCGAGTGACAGTGATCCGCTGCAACGTGGAGCGTCTCCAAACCAAACTGCGGCTTGGACTCAGGTCTGTGAGAAGAAACACGCAAAGTTATTTGGGAGTGAAGGACCAACTTAAAAATCACCAATGTTTTGCCGAAATCAGAAAGCGAGAGCGACTGTCGCTCGGGGCTCCGCGCTAGAGATGGAGATCCGTCGTGGAAAGTTCAGACAAAGTGTTTTCATGGAGACCCCGCAGGTAAACGAAGCTCCGCTGACCTGTGTTCAGAGGCTCAGCTGGACTCTTGGAAATGTGTTGTGTGTGTGTGTGTGTAGTCGCTCATGTACTCTTAAGTCAATATTAACATTTACCAACACCAGTAAAATAACGGTGCCTTTATCCATTGATAAAGGAATAGCTTATAGTAGGTAACGGCATTTCCTGTGAACAGAATACATTACACAGTGGTTGAGTGATGCTCTGTATGGGCTCGGACAGAAGTGTTTAGTGTAACAAAAAAAAAGCCCCATTAAAAGACTGGCATTCTTTTGCCATATGTAGTTTGACATAATATTTCATAGTTATATAATTAACGCACAGTGACGTTACAATCACAGAAAAGTACAGTTTCAATCATTAATGTTTGAAATACATTTGTCATATCAAGTCGGTGTGGCTTAACCACCTCAAATGAGTCCATTTGATACATTTTAGTTACTTAGAGACCCTAATGACTATGAAGTCAAAGAATATTAAATAAATATATTCACATGACATCACAGTGATCCAACCATCTAATCTTGTTCAAGAAGCTGTTTCACTTGGATAAATGTCAAAATAGGCAAGAAAAGACAACCGCAACTTCCATTTCATTCTGACTTTAACATTTTGGTTATGCTTAAATGTTGGTTAAAGTTTATGTACGGCAGTAATGTCTAACTATTTCACTTTAAAATTAAGTGTTACCAAAATTGACATGAATACATAATTACATTTCCATAAGCTTGACGCATGTTTTACAGTAGATATTTCTCTGTTTTATAATTTCTGACATGCTTATTTGTCACTGACCCCCAGTACACATGATCTTATCAAACACTGCAGCAGATCCCTTGCATTCTTTTAGGGGAAAGGGCTGCATGGCATCTGTATATGATTATCCCAGAGTAGGTTTAGTTAAAAGAGAACTCTGTCTAACCCCTAATTATTTTTATACGTAGCCTGCTGTGGTGAGATGGAAAGAGGCATGGTTGGTTCAGATTGTGGCTGTTGGATGTGTAGAGTCCCAGTGGCAGCTCTGGGCTGCTGTGTCTGAATTCCTTGTTTGGCTTGGGAGTTGGGGACCTTAGTCTTCATTCTGCTGTGGTGACTATATGTTTACGTTTTACTTGTGCAAGAGGATTTAAATCAATGTGGATTTGACATTCAGTGATTTTAAATCATAGGCTGATCTTGTCCTGATTTAACAGGAAAAGGCGCATGGACTGTATCACAGCCTTTGGTTAATTGGTTGTTTATAGCAGTGGTTCTCAACTAGGGGATGTCAGCAAACTTCAAGGGGGCTATGACATGACTTAAAATGTTATAAAATAAGAAAATAAACATTACAATATTCTAAAAAATAAAGATATTCTTTATTTTAATTTACCACCTTGACACCTGTTTGTTTCATTTGAAGAACCTGGATTCCCACTATATTTTTTATAATAAATATACATTCTGTTAGCTATGTTAAGCTCTGAAATATTTTATTGTGTAAAAATTGTCAGCAAATAACTTAAAATAAAATCCATAATCATTTCCCAGTAAATTACAAATACCTTGAAGTCATGTAAATTCATTTGGCTAAAAAAAACAAAAACAATGGGAACCCTGAAGAACATTCACCTCCTAAAAATGCTGGGATCCTGAAATTGAATTTCAATTGAATTTTTCTCTCTTTTTTCTTTTAGTTTAAAGAAATTAGGAGTGCCTATTAAAATACCTAAGGCCTTGCAGTTAAAATGATTTTTTTTCTTTCATTCAAGTATTATAAAACCACTGAAACTCAATTAATAACAGTTGAAAGTTCACAGAAAAATGAAAATTCTGTCAACTGCTCTCTCTCTCTCTCTCTCTGTTAAATAGTTATTTTCTTTCTTTCACTGAAGTAGATGTTCTGTTTGATTCTTTAGGTGCTGTAATCAGAGTTTGCATATCTTCTTCATTGATTGCCCACTAGCCCTTATCAGTATCATTTAGGCCCCAAATGCAAATTTCTAATTCAGTCCCTGTTTCAAGATGCATGTGATTTCACTCGTCATTGTGTGCCTTGTTGAAAAGCTTTTGAGCTGTCCCAGTTCCCCTCTGACATCATATTACCCGCTCTAGACTGGATGAGATGTATTCTACTGTTTGATGTCTTCACCGTGGCTGTTGATTGGAAATCAATATGGCCTAATGAAAATCTTTTTAATGGGATCTTTTTACCTTACACACACCGAGATGGGTGACCCGATTAACCTTTACAATTCCGTGCCCTAGTTTGCAGTGATAGGACTGCAGCAGGCTGTGTGTGAAAGCTCAGGTGAAGCAATTATACTGAGCAGTAGAAGAAAGGAAGATTACTGGATCAAAGTAGACTTAAAAGCAGTACCGTAATGGAAATATTGGCTCACAGATCTTGTGTAATGCCTTTTTAATGCCAAATCCACAACAGGCGTTAAAACTTTATAGTGCACTTTTGTAATTGCAAACTTCTGATACAAAAAGCCTTTTTCCTGGGTTATTTTCCATCATTCCAGTTGTCAAATAAATCATACTGTCATTTTTAGATTTGTCTAGTTTGCATACATTTTTTGGGGGGGGGTTACTTACAACAAGGTCCATTAAAACCACAGCGTTTGCCCGCTGAGGGACTCTGCCACATATATAGATTTCCCTGAAGGAAGTTAAAAGTGATGTAGGCTACATACCACCAGACACACCCTTCCACCCACACCACTTGCTTCTTTCCTAACAAAATCTGCTTAATTCACTCTGTACTGGATTCTCCAAGATGATTGCTCGTGACTATTGCTGCTTCCAAATAAAAATGGGCCTCCATTGGTTTCGTTTGATGTGTATTATGTAAGTTTCCCTCAGAAGACAAAGTTTTTTTTGTTTTACAGTCTGAGTTGCTGTTTTTTTTTTATAGTGATGTTTTCTCCATTGACTGGCTCTCCTGTAGATCTCCTGTAGATTGAGCACATGACCATATATTTTGCACTTCCTTGGGGAAGGGAAGATATGCATTGTAGATTCGCACTACTCTTCAAAAGTTTGGAGTCAGAACTATGTAAAAATAAAATAATATTTTTATTCGGCAAGGGCGAATTAAGTAATCAAAATTGACAGTAAAGACATTTATGATGTTACAAAATATTTATTTTTCTGTTCTTTTGATCTTTTTACTCATCAAAAAATACACCACAATATCCACAAAAAAGATTAAACTGTTTTTAACATTGATAATAATTAGAAACCATCAAATCAGCAAATTAAACGTGGCCCTTAAGACTGGAGTCATGACTGCTAAAAATGCTATGAAAAAGCTTTGCCATCACTGGAATACATGAAATAGAAATCAGTTATTTTAAACTGTAATAAAATATTACACAATATCAAATAAATGCAGTCTTGGTGAGCATACAGTATTGTACCAGCCATGTTACATTAAAATATTTCTTTCTTTGGTTTGTGTTAGATGCATAATATTATAGATGTAAGGTACCGGTAACTTATGAGGCACCTTTTGCTGTGTTCAGAATGACGCAGTACTTGCCATAAGCTAGGAAGGAGTTGATATCATGAAGAAAACTTCCCTTTCAGCATGTTAGCAGAACTGCAGGCCCCAGAGAACAATGGGGAATCTTTCAGCACTGGGACCCAAACAGGAGCTTATGCTTTTGGATTTAAACGAAGGTCCCTGGCAGAAAGCCCTTTTGAGAGGAACCGGAGAGGAGGATAATTGTCCACGCTCTGATGTCATAGGAGCCTCGGTCTATTTAGTTAGTATGCCAGGCACTCTTGAACTGTGAGAGCTGAGAAGAGTCGTATTGAGCATTGCTTGAGTTCTGTACATAAAAGAGAGAAGATATATATTTGCGTTTCAATGACTACACCTTTTTTCATTTTCATTTTTTAAATCTTTGTTTGCTTTACTTAGCATTGTTTTTATGAACCAAACCCAGAACCCAAGAAGCAGATTGGCAAAAACCTCTAATAATGAGAACAACATCCTGTGATTGTGTAGTGAAAAGAAAAAGTGGCCGTAAGGGGGAGTGTTAGAAACATTGCAAACAAGACATTCCAGTGACAGCAAAATGACATACCCATTCCATAATTTTGTTTTACTGCATTCACATTTCTATAAACCAAACAATTTATATAACTGTATTTAACTCTTTAGCTTGAGACATCTTACCCCAATCTTCTGCATATAAGAATGTTTGTATATGTGGTGAAATAAGAAATAAACAGGTTAAGTAATACATTATGTTGCTGTTCATTATAAACTGACCATCTCTTCAGCATTACTACCAGTTATAGCATTAAATAAAAGATTTTAAATAAAAATGTGGAAAGATACAGTAGATACTACTAAGAGACATAGTTCCATGTATAGTTCAAATAAACATTATACAATTGCATAAATTATTCTTGAACTGACCAAAGTTTAACGAAATAAAATTAAATTAGAAACATACATTTTAACATTAAAATGTTATGTTAAATCCACTATTTTTGTATAGTCTATACAACAGTATTTAATGCAATTTTTATGTCAGAAGTACAAAATTACAGAATAATTAAGAGCAATACCTTACTTTCCTTTTATAATGGAAAAATAATTAAATGACATTAATTAGATTACACCAAATAAATTACTATAAATTAGTAAGCTGCTGTAAAACACTCTCTTCTACAGATTGTGGATATTGGGAACAGGCACAGTATTTAGCTGATATTGACTTTGTTGAAAACTCCCTTCAGTATTGACATGTTTGTGTCCTAAAAAAGAATAGAGGCTCAGATGTTCACAACAGCAGGATGGCAAATAGTTCAGGACTCAACCCTGGATCTTGTGCTCAAGGACATCAAGATCAAGCTCAGTCCACTGTTATCTTATCTCACTTGTGCAGGCCTGACATGGGAATGATTCATACAACTGGACATATCATGTGATCATCTGCCTAACAAGGAAAAACAAGGCAGGTTACTAGTATTTCCCGACTTGCATCATGACCACAGTGATCAATGTTTCACTTCAGAAAGGAATGACTGTTTCATTTCTGTTGATGTTTTTCTCTCTCAGTGGGATATTTTAGTCTCTTGCTGTGGTATGTCTTCGGTACAGTTTAATTTGTAAAGTGCTTCCCAGAATGCATATTGTTCCAAAGCAAAGAGAACAATGGTATGAAAAATGTTGCTTCTTTAGCTCTAATTGTGCTGTAACATTCTAGAATAAACACACTCTATCAATGAAGTTTTTTTTTAAACTGAAGTGCAGGACTTCCAGTCTTACAGCTGCAATAGTGAGAATTATTATTTCTCCTATTCACTTTTATAGAAGTGGTCCATCCTCTCACGCATACTGACTGTCTGTTTTTTATGTGTAATTTATAATGTTTGTTAATAATAATAATAATAATACATTTTATTTAAGGGCGCCTTACAGGACACTCAAGGACACCTTACAGCAGCAAATTCATAATATTATTGGTAGGCCAGTCTAAAAAGGTGTGTTTTCAAGTGGGTTTTAAAAATAGAGAGCGTGGCACAGTCTCGAATGTCTTGGGGAAGCAAGTTCCACAACTGAGGAGCAGCGTAGCTAAAAGCTCGAGATCCCATGGAAACAAGACGTATGCGCGGAGGAACTAAAGGGCGTACGGATGAGGAACGAAGGGTTCGAGATGGAGTGTGTGTAGAAAGCAGATCAGTGAGATATGATGGAGCCAGGTTATGCAATGATTTGTAAACTAGGAGGAGGATTTTTAAATTCAATGCGTTGTTTAACAGGAAGCCAGTGCAATTGTTGTTGGACAGGAGATATGTGACTGAATTTTGGTGTTCTAGAAATTAGTGGTGCAGCTGAGTTCTGCACTAACTGTAACTTATGTAGAAGTTTACTTGGAAGACCATAAAAGAGTGCATTGCAGTAATCAATTCGTTAAGTGACCAGAGCATGAACCAGGATGGCAGTGCTCTTCGATGAGAGGGAAGAACGGAGGCGATTGATGTTACGTATGTGAAAATAAGCCGACCGAGTAATGTTGTTAATGTGAGCTTCGAAAGATAATGTATTGTCGAGGATAACACCCAGGCTCTTAACTTGTTTTGCAAGACCAACTTTAGAATCATCTATGCTCATAGAAAAATCCCTGGTCTTAGACAGAATATTTGAATATTCAGAATTTGAATGTTCAGAATATTCTTTAATGTTAATGATAAAGCATATTTGTCAGTAGTTAGCAAGACACATTTAATTCAATTCTTTAATCATTTCTAAACGTTCATCATCATCCAGACACTTAAATATACGTGCTGACTAATGCTGAAATCATTACCATATGTTTGTTTTTACTCGACCTCCTGCAGTTTCTTGCCACCGCAGTCAAAAGACAAAAATAAAACACAGAACCTAATTCAGATTGATATCTCATTTTATTTCAGTTTAAATTGAAGGGTTATCTTTCCTTGCCTGAAGACATGGTTTCATTATCTAAATAGCTGTAGTATTCCAGAATACTTAACCTTGCTCTTTTCAGAAGGCTGAGTGTTTGTCTTGTAGCTTATAGGAACATCTTCCAGACAGAGAGGGATGAGACAAAGTAGAGGCCTGGACTTTTGTTAACGTCATTAACTGTTTCTTAATCAACTGGGTTCAGCTTAAGGGGGATTCACTTCGTGTGTACCTGTCTGTCTAGAAGAAAGGATGTGAGTCACACACTCTTTTGCAATGGCATGTTCACACACAGCCCTGGGATCACTGTTATAACACGACCACTGTGATTATACTCGTAGGTTCTTGTGTTGGTGTCATAAGAGAGTTAATCCTCAAAGTGGATGCATTTTCATAAACTTCATCCTCTTAAACATTTTAATGTGTGAGAATGTCAACTACATTGAAACTACAGAAAATGTATTAAACTTAGTTTGGCACTTATGACTGTGATCTAACTATATTAAAACTATATTTGGAGGCAGTATCTTTTTGAATAAGATTATATATGTATCTAATTTTCTTCCGCAATCAGAGCAATTTTTTAAATAACGGATCACAGATAAAAAGTATTAAGCAGCACAACTGTTCCATTTCGAATGGGAACTTGCACCTCGTCCTCTAGAGGACACCTCGGGAATGCCTCAGTGCGACTGGTGTCTGAAACACGTCAATGTAATTGACCGTCGACAGTCGTGACATCAACAGAGGTGAGACCGTATGTATAAAAGGGTACCTGTATTAGACGTCATCAACTTATCTGTCTTCAGACACCCGAGGATACACACGTCATGTGCATTACCAGTCTCAGAAGGGATCATGCACATCTGTCGCTTTTCTTGAGGGAATTAGGACAGTTGGCCCAGCGGAGACTCAGATCGTAGGGATAGCATGTTGACCTTTCAGAGGAGTTTGACCGAGGTGTGTCTCTCTCTCTCGTTCCTAGAGACAACGCTCTTTGGGTTTCCAGGCAGGAAGAGCAGGATGTGGCTAATACACAGACAGAGTCCTCTCAACCTGCCTGCCTGTATCACTGTTAGAGGTTATGACCTGCAATTCACAGAGATTAGATATCCCATGGAAGCGAGAAACACCACAGATCAGTTTTTATCTGGCCATAACTATACAGCTTCTGTGAGTCTTATGTTTCTACCTTTACGCTGAGGTGAAGAGGTCCTGGAAGAGACCACATTTGGCTCATATTCACCTCTTTCATCATTCGGATTATGGGAGGGGGGAGGGAAGATGTATTGATGCCTCACATGGAAGATGTGCTCGTGAGCTATCTTTCTATGGGAGAGACATGTTGAAGACTCCAGCCTAGCCAACTAAACCATTGTGTGTTACATTACAGTTAAATCACCGGGCATACACTGCTGTAGGTCACACGATAGTGGTGTTGCAGGCCTACCAGGCGGACCTGCTAAAAGATCTGGATAACGGCCAGAGCATTTCCCCTGATGTGATCGCCAAGCTGTACCGTACCACATATTTTGCTCTCCGGGCCAACAAGCAAACAGCTGCTGCTATCAGTTGCTCGATGGTCAGTGTGGTGGCCACAGAGAGACATCTGTGAGTTAACCTGGCTGACAATGGGGAGAAAGTCTGACAAAAGGGCACTTGTATTAGACGTCATCAACTTCTGTCTAAAGGAGATGTAGACAGGCAGGCCCGAAATATGGCAGAGAGATGCAGTGTCTCATTCCCCTTCTCAGGGAACCATGGTTACATGTGTAACCTGAGATATTTTCAGTACATTCACACTAACATTGCTAATAATAAGAAATGTTTCTTGAGCACCAAATTAGCAATTTTCAGTTATTTTTTACACTAGAAATTTTTATTTAGTGTATGCAATTGTTTGGATAGATCACATAAAAATATCATTTACATTTTGTATGGGAGTGAAAGGACAGACAGTGAGTTGATTTTGTTCAACCTTGAAATATACATGTATAAAAAAAACTACTAAATTTATTTTAAGTTGTATTATTATAGTAAGGCTGATTTTTCAGCATCATTACTTCAGTCTTCAGTGTTACATGATTTTTAAGAAATCATTCTGATATCCTTATTTGCTGCTCAATAAAAACATTTTTATTACCATCAATGTTGAAAACAATATTTTTTCAGATACTACTTTTTTCAGGATTTCTTAAGCTTGTTACTAAAAAACATTGTTTTGAAAACAGCTTAAATGTACCAGAATGTGTTTGTGTCACTACTTTTATTTGGTTACTCCCCAACATTGGTGAATGTTTATGGGTCTGTGAATCTAGGAAATGATCCATGTATTTAGTGAAATTGTAAACTGTTTGAAGTTCTCATTGTGTGGACTGTTTGGATGTTCCCTGTGGATTTGATGGAATCTGCCCTTTCGCCTGTCTTTCTATTGGTCAGTGAAATTCAGTCTGACTATGTGTGGGGTTGAGCACAGGATTGTTCACACACAGGGTTGTGCTCTAAACATGATATCGAGAACAGCTGTCTCACACAGACACTATACTGTATGTCACTGCTGGATGCGGTCCAAAGCATTACATGTATGTATTTGTAATGGTGTTCACGTCACAGAGCTGGCACACTAAAACAACACTATACATGAACATCTGTTGCAAAACACTCTTGTGGTATTGACTCAAGCTGCTACAGTATGTAACGCACAGATGTCATATGAACAAAGACCTCATGTCAATAATGTGCTAACATGCGCAGTGTGACTTCAGACACCAAACTAGCATGAATTTATGATGTTTCTCTCACAATGCCCTCAGCAGTTAAAAATAGCATTAATCCTAATATTCCCTACCCTGATCTGTTGAGCTTTAATGCTGTCTGTACTCCTAAGCCAGTATTTGAGTATTTTTACTCCACAATGACAAGATTAAAATGTCTGTTTGCTAGAATTCTAATCTGCCTTCAGTCAGCCAGGGCCATTCAGGGCCATTCCTAGGCTGGAGTGTGATCGTGAGAGTTTCGTCTTAATTTATTTATGGCTTTACAATAAACTCTGCTTTAAAGCCTAATCACTTTAAAGCAGAGTCAGTGGGGGGTTGGTTTGTGTCCACACACTTTAAGAATGTCTGGTATTTGTTAACATTTATTAACTAGTGTCGTGCACCGGCACTGTGCCTGTTTTAGGCCATTGTCACATCTGTGAAAACCTGGAATAGACGTCTCTGTGAAAAAGAAACCTGGAGCACATGAAATGCTTGTTTTTTTCCTCATTTTAAGGCTCTCCCTCTCTCATTCTGTGCATATATACAGGTGCTGGTCATACAATTAGAATATCATCAAAAAGTTGATTTATTTCACTAATTCCATTCGAAAAGTGAAACTTTTTATATATGATGATGATTATAGCTGACAACTACGGAAAATCCCAAATTCAGTATCTCAGAAAATTGGAATATTACTTAAGACCAATACAAAAGAAAGGATTTTTAGAAATCTTGGCCAACTGAAAAGTATGAACATGAAAAGTATGAGCATGTACATCACTTATACTTATTTGGGGCTCCTTTTGCCTGAATTACTGCAATGCAGCGTGGCATGTTTGTAGTCGATCAGTCTGTGGCACTGCTCAGGTGTTATGAGAGCCCAGGTTGCTCCGATAGTGGCCTTCAACTCTTCTGCATTGTTGTGTCTGGTATATCGCATCTTCCTTTTCACAATACCCCATAGATTTTCTATGGAGTTAAGGTCAGGGGAGTTTGCCGGTATACGGTATACACAGTATACGGCTGTGTTGACCTTGGACCTCAGAAAACACAGTGGACCTACACCAGCAGATGACATAGCACCCCAAACCATCACTGACTGTGGAAACTTTAGACTGGACATCAAGCAACGTGGATTGTGTGCCTCTCCTCTCTTCCTCTGGACTCTGGGACCCTGATTTCCAAAGGAAATTCAAAATTTACTTTCATTAGAGAACATAACTTTGGACCACTCAGCAGCAGTCCAGTCCGAGATGCTTCTGACGCTGTCTGTTGTTCAAGAGTAGCTTGACACAAGGAATGTGTCAGCTGAAACCCATGTTTTGCATACATCTGTGCGTAGTGGTTGCACTGACTCCAGCTGCTGTCCACTCTTTGTGAATCTCCCCCACATTTTTTAATGGGATTTGTTCCACAATCCTCTACAGGGTGCGGTTATCCTTATTGCTTGTACACTTTTTTTTACCACATCTTTTCCTTCCCTTCGCATCTCTATTAATGTGCTTAGACACAGAACTCTGTGAACAGCCAGCCTTTTTTCCAATTACTTTTTGTGTCTTGTCCTCCTTGTGCAAGGTGTCAATGGTCATCTTTTAGACAACTGTCAAGTCAGCAGTCTACTATTTGAAATATATCAGTCTGTATGTAATGAATGAATATAACATACAAGTTTCACTTTTTGAATGGAATTTTTGAAATAAATCAACTTTTTGATGATATTCTAATTATATGACAAGCACCTATATAGTTTAAAACACTATTTTACTTTTTTGGCAAAAATGTAAAATGACTTTTTTTTTAAGTTGTATTTACTAATCATTTGTGTTGTTTTTGAAACAAGTTCAAAAGGCTTTCCACAAACAAAAGGTTCCTTAATTAAACTTAATGCTCCTTAATAAACTTGGATAAGCCAGTCTACACGCAGTCTACAAGCAGACACAATCAACAACCTACAAACAAACAGTGGTGTTGGAGAACTTTAAATACACATGGTGATGAAAAGCTGTGATGATCGTGTCCATGGTGACTGATGAGTGGCGAGAAACATAAACAAAGGAACATGTGTGATTGAAGATAAACTATAAGTCCATAATGCGCGAGGGTGTGATGCTTGTGTTCTCCAAAGCTGCATTTATTTGTTCAAAAAGGCATTAAAATATTATTGTGAAATATTTTACAATACGTTTTAATATATGGAAAAGCGGACTGGTTTGTTTTTTAGCAGTCATTACTCCAGCCTTCAGTGTCACATGATCCTTCCTTCTATTATTATTATAATAATAATAATAATAATTATTATTATTATTATATAGATATTATTATAATACAGTAAACACACACACACACACACACACACAATATAATTCTTTGCAGTCACTTTTGATAAATTTATTGTGTCCTTGCTGAATAAAAGTATTTATTTCTTTCAATACTGTTTTTTCTTTTTCAATTTCTTCTTTTTTTAAATGACCTCAAATGTTTGGATGCTATAGCTTAACTGTGTTCATATTGCACCTTGCCTTTAAAAAAACCCAAAAAAAAAAACCGTTTTTTTTATATTATTTGATTAAATTTAAATGTATCTAATTCTGTTCTTTTTTTTTAAATCTATTTTATGTTTTATTATAGTAGTTGGTATAGAGCCCAGACCCCATCAATCAAACAAAAATGCATAGCACAAACCAATATGAAGAGGAAATTATTCCTCTTCTGGTACATCCTGTGAAAAGTGACTTTGGTAAAAACAAGCAAATAAATAAATAAGTTCAACTCATTCCTGTTGTCATCCTGAGAGTAGTTTCATCTACGTCATTAACACACTTTTTGGTGTATTTTGAGAACTGCCTCTCTCGGGTTTGTAAATGCTCTACTAAGAGCACTAAATTTACTCTGATAATAAGGTGATGGTGTGCCAGGACAATTGCATCACACCGCTATTAGATCAGCTTAACTCTGGGTTTGATTACTCATATCTTGTTTTCCATCAGAAAGACAATATTTTGCCTTGTAATTCACATCATTTGCATGGGAGTCTTTCTCAGAATGTCTGAGGAAGTTGAATTACATAATGTACAGTCTAAAGTGTGAGAACTGAGCGTGACTTTACTTTTATCATACAGTTGACTCATCTTGCATGAGCTGTCTGTATTAGTGAGACGCAAGTGACTCGACCATTACCTCAAGGTAATGCTTGATGACTGAGAAACTAATATAGTTTCTGGAGATTGCTTTACCTTTAAAAGTGTTCAGATTGTCAGTATTAAATCTAATTGCAGACCAGATCTATTACATCAGGGCGAGGCTTTCATATGTTACAATACAATTGATTAAATTCTAAGTATCACAATGTTTTTAAGTCTTCACTTCCCTTTATTTTAGGTAATAATTTTAGCTCCTCTGTTATAGAATGTTATATAACCTAGTACAGCATGCTAGGCTAATGTTAAAGGATCTGAACAGATAATGAATATAATGAATCTGCTGTGTTCATTCCCAAGGCTGCTCAAATAAGGTTGTACTCTTTTCTCTCTTTTTTTTAAAGATGTAAAGCATCTTCTGGATGATGGAAAAATAACCTAAGTTTACTCTTTTTAGTAAATATCCCTATAGCAGCTATAATTATTTTGTCTGTTGTGGCAATTAGTTTGCTGTTCGGAGTTTAGGAGGATGTTTCCACAAGCGACTGTTATGTGTCTATTGTGAATTTTCTCTCTCCTGGACAGCTGCTTTTTCCCTCACTTAAAAAGAAGCATAAAAACACTGCCGCCCTGTTTGCTGCTGCTATGGCCCAGCTTTACTGCTATATTTGACCTTTTATTGCTATAAACAATGTGTTGTTGCTGAATTGATTAGCTCATGCATTCGGCATTGAATCTGAGACATTTTGTTTTGTATTTACATAAAAAATGTCCATTAGGGGGAGACATTACTCTTTTTGGAAGTCATTACAAGTCAATGGCTTACCAGCTGTAAGCATCAACACATTATTTCTTCTCTCTGACATGCTGCACCTTAATCATATTATTAATGGGCACTAATGAACAGTGTTACAAGCCTTCTTGATATATATATTTTTTTTTTCAGCTGATATTGATTTTGTGGTCTTATTGAAATGCTCTCAGTGGAATAATTCAACATTAATTTCTGTGAAAGTACGTATGTTTAAATTGAGTCCGTGAATCAAATCATTTAAAAATGTATTTAATGAGCTTTCTGTTTAGTGTTAAGAATATTTATATAGTTGTTTTTTTTTTGTATGTGTTTGTGAGAAGGAGAGAGGGTTGTTTCGTAGGCAATGGAGAGGTCGTGGGACGAGGGCCAGATCACACGGGCTGCAGCTGACTTTAGAAATAAAACGTCTCCAGGGAGCTGATGAGCCTAGAAAAACTCATATGGACATGTGGAGCATGTTTTAGCATGGTGACACTGACAGCAGGCTCCGAGTAGACAGCAAGTTACGGAAAACCCAAAGGACTGAAACATTAAGGATAGAAAGCTGAGCTCAAAAATCATATTTTTTGGAGAAAAGACTCCATGTAGCAGCTAGTAACCTGATGTTACATGTTAATTTGCTTTTGTTTAAATATACAAATGTGGTTTTGTTTTGTGTTGTTATAATCATTTTAAGACTTGATTTGGTACGGACGAGTAGTGTTTTATAAATGTAATCAATGTAGAGAGATTGTGATATTTTATAACTAAAATATATTAAACTGAGTTGTTTTTATGGTGAGCCATTTGCTGGCATGATATTCACCTCCAATTATAAATGTAACTTTGTAGGAAATGTTTAATTAAACATAGCTAATATTCTTTTTTCTTACTTCTGAAAACTAAATGTTCCCAACACTTGGACCAAAGTGACTGTGTGTTGAATATAATACAAGAGAAAAAATATATTCATCTTCATAACTCTAGCAACAAGCTGAAGCATCAGGAAATCCAAATTTTCTTTTAGTTACAGAGAATTTTACATATGAAGAACCAATCATATTGAAATATATAAAAAATGATGTAATGAATCATGTCATCTTTACCTTGCACCTATTCTATGAACATTCTTTTTGTTGAGAGGAATTCTCTGATATTGGCCCGAGATCCTCCCAGCTGTGATCAAAGCATATTCAAAGGCATTTTCTGGAGTCTGTCTGGTTATTGCAGCACAGCAGGTTAGTGGAGCACTAGAGACCTTATTCCCAAGTGGTAGAATTGAAAAGCATCAACTGGAGATGCCCATGGTTAACTTAACTGACCTAAGTTAACCTTGCATAAGGGAAATCTACAACAAGAGAGAAAGCAAGAACACAGGAAAGTTTTTGTTTTTAGTCAGTTTAGTTGGTTTCATAGTATCTGATTAAATGTACACCATTATTCTCCCGAAATCTCTCTGTGTGTGTGTGTTTATAGTGCACGGGCCTCTTCTTTCTGTTTCATGTGGGTTGTACCCAGTGTTTGAGATGGGGCTGGGTAGCAGCTGAGGCTCTTTGTAGTGGTTAGCAGCTCTTCAGAGGCCTTGCCCTGCCTCTGTTTGTTTCACAGATGTGCCCTGACTGAACTTCAACCCATATGAATTAAAAACACAACATGAGCTACCCTTTGAATTAACTGGTGTCTTTATCCAATTATCTTTTAAAGAGTATAAAAACTCTTGAATCAGCCACAGAGCTTAGAGAATTATTACAGAAAAATTAGTCCATACAACTAAAACATAAATTTATTGGGGGGTTTTTAGAGTCATTCCGCCGTCACAATACTTCCCTTTTCTAGATTTAAGTGTATCGCAAACCTGAAATGTTGTGGTAAGTTTAGTATGGCATTTCCTTTTCCACCCAGTCAAATTCCTTCTGCTTGCCACCTAAGCAGAGTCAGTTTTATCACACTGGCCACCCAAACAAGAAGCCTTCTATTCTCTTATTCTTGATTAGGAAAGGGAAATCTCCCTATATATATATTAAAAGTTCCTAATTTTGTTTTAGAGGTCTCCTGCGATATTTTTTACATTAATGCAATTTTTCATAATATACAATACACATCACTTGTTTTCTCATAGTGTCTGAAACGGATTGATTAAGGATTCGGTCTCTCTAGACCCCTCCTTTCCGAGAACCTACTAATTGGTCAGATGGTCCAGTCTGATTGGTATACCACGTGTTCGAAATTAAACGCCTATTATCATAAATGTATTTCAGCTCCGAAGACTTCGTCAGCACTTGATACACAGTGATACAAACAGCAATGATGCCGTCGGCTTTACAAAAGTCTTCATCTTTTGGATGCATGCAAAGCGGAATTGCTTTCACAGCACAGAAAACAATGTCTTCTTGACATGACCACAACACAAACAAAACTCTTCCAGGCCTTAGTTACTATAGTGTTTGAGGGTGGGTCCATATTGTTTGCTTGCTGCCAATAATGACCATTAGCTGACCATAGGCATAGTGCAAAATTGTTACAAACCTATGTAGGTTTGTGCAGAAAGTGAAACACTTATCTCGAGCTCGGTTAACTCGCCAACCCTGTTATGTCGACGTTTTTGAAGTGGAACCACCAAACTCCCTATTTTTCTTAGCATTTTCTTATCGGTTATGTTTTTTTTTATGTCAAACCCTGATATCTCGAGCACAAAAGAGGGACAATTTCGTCACTTAACATCAGTTATCTCGATCCCCGTGACTAATGATAGTACCGAGTTCACTGTGCATGCGCCGAGTTTGCGTTGCATGTGCATCACGGTCCGTACGGTCGCTCACTCAAATGACGCTTCACTCATTCTTGCGACACAGTGCCGTGCAGTCGCAGAAGAACTCTTCGCCATCACTGTCCAGGAATTCCCAAATAACATTGACATCGACAAAGACGTCGTTACTGATAGAAGCATTTGTTTTCAAGCAGACCGTTAAAGGCAAAAAGCAACAAATCATTTTAGACTTTGTAAAGAAACCATAGTAACCGCGTGTGCAATACTTTTCAGAACTGTGTTCGAGCAAAGTGACTGTGTTTTGAGCAGATGTGTTTATGTGTGTTGTTTACGCTGTGAGTGAAATTGTGTTTGCAATGTTGGAGAATATAAAAAACACTCAACTTCTCGTGCGCGCTCACACCAGAACAGCGTGAAACAACAATATAAGCTGCTTTAAAGGTATATTCCCAACATAAACATAAAGTAGCTGTAACAATCTCTGCTGTTAGTTGGTACACATATGCCTTTGTTTATTATCAAACATATACAGTGTATGTTCATTTTTATTGCATGCCAATCGCTTCATCAAACAAATCGCCATATTGGCTGTTTGTTATCTCGACCCTCGGTTATCTTGATGCTTTTTTGCAACCCCCGAGGCCGTCGACATAACTGAGTACCACTGTACATTCTTTACTTGCTTGCTTTTCAAGGCCACATCGTCTGCACAATTTTCTGTGATGACAGTTTTTCCCCATTGTAGTATAATAGTTAATTAGTTACAATTTATACTTATAGTTATAATAGTTATTTTTTTCATTCACTACATGGGATGTAATGTAAGTGTGAGCGAGTGCTTTGAGTAAAGAGAGCACCTTACATTTTCATTTGTGCAATATCTGTTTGAATATTTTTCTGCCCTCAAGAATTATTATCAGTTTGTTTGGTTTTCTAAGCCTTGTTGTTGTGATCATTGTGATGCGTGTTTCATTCTGTATCTGGTTGCCCTTGTTAGTTGGAAATAATGCTTTTATTCTTATTGACTGTTGACTCAGTACTGATCATGTATGCATGTCCCCTAATGGCTTTACTGTTTTTTTGCACAAGCGACTGTTTGCACGTTACACCGGAAGTGTCTTTCTCTTTAAGGAACAAAAAAAATCCATTGTTTACCTTTTTTAATAGGGAAGAACAATCAAATTATGTAGAGTAGATCTTACAGTACGAACTGATTACAGTAGTTACACATTTAGTTGTGTACATTTAATTAAAATGTGCAAGATTATACAGTACTTAAACGTTCATGCACACATTTTAGATTTAGTTTCACAGATTCAAGGCCTCTGTGTCTTTATTTTCACAAACACTGAGTATCACTCCCTTGAAGCCCACATTTTGCCTAGTCTCGTCTGACTTAATTTCCAGTTTAGGCACCCATCAAATTCACACAGAGTCGTGGAGATTTGCAGGTGTAGCTTGTAATATGTATTTTAACAGACATGTTCGGTTTTTGTAGACCATTTTCTTTTTATAATATCCATGAGAAAATCTGATTACGAATGTAATATTTATATGACTTTTAGGGTCATATAAATAAAATGAATGGGCTGGTTACACAAATTCAATAGGATACTGTCTGCTTATCTAGTAACTTATTGAAAGGGTCTTAATAGTTAAATAAAATTTACTTATATGTACTTACTAATTTAAAGGTTGCCAATATCCAAAACTATTTGTTTTAAATGTATGAAAAATAAATAAACAAGAATATAATTAAAAATGTAGATCTAGAGACCACAAAAAATCTGTAAATCTGTAAATGTAAGTCCTGTTTGCTCTTAGGCATTGATTTTTACTACTCCCTTCAATGAGAGGAATCTGACATATAAATTGAGTCTGACATTGAACTGTGCCAGTTTAATTATGAAGCATATATTTAAGGTAAGCCACTGTATGAAATATAAATTTCAGTAGGATGTCTTCCAGTGAATTTATTACTTGACAGGTGAAAGGGTCGATAAACCACTGCTTGACAGTAAAGATGACTAATTGTGTTGGATTTATGAAGCTGGATGCCATCATTATGTGGAAATTATTAGGCAGACTGCAGTTACCCAGACAAAGCACTATTCTCACTAAGCAGACAGATGGACCCTTTGTTATAGTTAATGTTTGTATTCCAGCTGAGGCAGCATGCAGACATGTTCCTGGAGCAGACAAGAGGCTTCATTTGAGGAACATTACATGAATAGGGTACAAATTAGGGCTTGAAATATTTATATTTATTGAGTTTTTCAATACAGAGAACCAACAAGAATAACAACATAAAAAAGAGAAAAGAAAGTGTTTGCCACCTTCCTGTTTTCTTATTTTTTTATGTTTGTCTTACTTGAATGTTACAGATCATCAAACAAATTTAAATAATAGTCAAAGATAAGGGTTTTATTAAGGGAAAACAAATTACAAAACCACCTTACCATGGCTAAACCTTACCCTGTGTGAAAAAGTGATTGCCCCCTAAACCTATTAACTGGTTGGGCCACCCTTAACAGCAACAACTGCAATCAAGTGCTTGCGATAACTTGCAATGAGTCTTTTACATCGCTGTGGAGGAATTTTGCCCCACTCATCTTTGCAGAATTGTTGTAATTCAGCCACATTTGAAGTTTATTGAGCATGAACTACTTTTTTAAGGTCATGCCACAGCATCTCAATAGGATTCAGATGAGGACTTAGACTAGGCCACTCCAAAGTCTTCATTTAGTTTTTCTTCAGCTATTCAGAGGTGGACTTGCTGGTGTGTTTTGGATCATTGTCCGGTCTTTTGTTTTTTTCTTGGATGAGTCATCGCTGTGTTCTTGGGGTAATTTTGATTGGCTAGCTACTCCTGGGAAGGTTCACCACTGTTCCATTGTTTGTGGATAATGGCTCTCACTGTGATTCGCTGGAGTCCCAAAGCTTTAGAAATGGCTTTATAACCTTTTCCAGGCTTTCTTTTTCATTTGTACCTGAATTTCTTTGGCTCTTGGCATGATGTCTAGCTTTTGAAGATCTTTTGGTCTACTTCACAGGTCCTATTTAAGTTATTTCTTAATTGAGAACTTGTGTGGCAATAATCAGGCCTGGGTGTGGCTAAAGAAATTGAAGAAATTCCAAACAATTTTTTTTACACAGGGCCATGCAAGTTTGGATTTTGTTTTCCCTTAATAATAACAACATTCATTTTGTGTTTACTTGTGTTATCTTTGACTAATATTTAAATTAATTTGAATGATCTGAAACATTTAAGTGTGACTTGGAACAAAAATAAAATAAAAAAATCAATCATAGGACCAAGAAAGTGGTCAAAACCTTATAGTTGATCACAAACACAAACTTTAAATTATAATAAAAAAAGAAAATCTTGGTTGCCAGAAAGTCATCTGCCTTAAATTGTATTCTTTTCATATGTCTGCTTTCCAAACTGTATACGTGTTGTTTTGGAATTGTTAGACTAAATAATTAACTAATAAAACAAACAAATAAGAATTAACCAGATGCCAGAATTAACCAATTTTTCATCAATTAAGCTGTCACTTAGTAGGGGCAAGCTTGGGACCAAAGAATGTGTTTTGTGTAAGTCATGTAAATTCCCATATAGTCCTAGTAATAGCCCAATAATAAAATAAAATCTTACAGTAACTTGGATAACAGGGTTGAATCACCAATAACTCTCTGCTTTTTCCGTTCTAAAGCAGGATTTGCACTCTGTATATTTTACAGAGTGTTTTAGTTCTTTTTACAGTCCCCATCCTGAGTGATATGAATGCTTTTGCGATTGCGATAATTGATATTTGTTTATGAAGGCGTGTAGTTTCTCTCGCGCTGGTGTTTGTGATCTGAATGCTGAGTGAGGCGGTACAGTCGGTCCACGCGCGCTCATGCTCTTTTGTGGGGGAAAGTCCTGCTAGAGCACACAGACGCACTCACATCAGCACACACAGAGGGACAAGAAGAAAAAAACGGCCTGTAAATGACCCATTATGCTGACGGGATGAAGAGAACATGATTTGAGGGTGTTAAGAAAGTGTTTTTATACCGCAGAGAGCGTCCCGTTACTGTATTCACTCGCTATTGTTGTGAAGGCACAGGCGTGCGGGCGCTTAGAGGTCGTGTACAGCAGCTGGAGGAGTTTACCGAGGGAGAATTGCACTCCTTTTTTTCTTTTTAGTTGCCTTCAGTTATATTTTCTGTTAGTCGTATCTCACGAACTGTTGTTTGATCTGTGATGTTGGATTTGGATGCGGTTGGAAGTCTAGATCGTGATTCATATACTCGTCATTTTTACCCACTTCCGATAATGTTTCTAATCGCTCAAGACTCATTGATGGTTTGAAGAGCAGTGGGAGACTGAACTTTAAATCAGGAACTGGCATTCCTCTTGAATGATGCCCATTGACAGATTCGCAGACATGGAGGAGAAACTTCGCATTTTGGAGGATCTCAATATGATATACATTCGACAGATTGCCCTGAGTTTAAAGGTAAAGGTATTCTTCTAACTTGTCTTGATCTTTATACATCCTCAAACTTTCTTAAAAATGCTTATTGAATTCTGAAGTAGGTGTGAATTGTATTATTTGTCCTTTAATTAAATGGGATGATAGTAAAATGCAATACAAAAATCCTAAAAGTGCTTTCCAAAAACAATAATTCAGAATAAATGTCATTGCTCTGCTATGAAACGATGAATCTTAGTTTGTTCTAAAGTCAAGATTTAAAAAGTCTGTAGGTGAAAATCTTATTAAATACCATTTTGTAATGAGGTGTGAGAGATCACATATGTGTTCTTGCTCTGCTAGTATTCTAGTATGGTAAAGTTGTAACTAAATGTGTCTTACAATGATGTTGATGCACAATGTGTTTGATTGTCCTTGTTAGTTTGATGTGTTCAGTCTTGGTTGGCAGTTATGCTTAAAACAGAGACACAGCAGCACTATTTCTCAAATGGTGCTGCGATCACACAAGGCAGATTTACACAGGATAAAAGTGTGTGTTCTTGGACCTTTGTTGTGAATTCTTCAGCGTTCTGTGCCTGAACTCAAGTACCATGAAAAAACGTACAAATTAGCGTAAGCTCTTTTGCAAATGTGTCCGTGGAGACTTTGTTTGACTGGCTTTATCTTTGGAGACATTATCGCACTTGATGATATTATCGGTGTGAACATACTGATACCTTATGTTAAAGCCAAGCTATGAGAAGTTTGGAAAAAGCCACCTTTCTCCATTCAGTGCTTCGGTGTTATGTGACCGATACCTCTTAAACTGATTTACTAAGTAGCCAGTCTTTCATTGTGTAAATTTGTAATTTACTTCTACTTAGAAAGCAGGAGGCACATGATAACTATACAACAAATATCAAACTACCATATCAAATACCATACTTTTTTTTTAAGGCGTCTTCTAGTCCTGCAGCTGTTGTGTGTTAGGAACGCCTAGTATCTCACTGAATGACATGCTGAACACCGTCTCAGCCCCCCGTCTCTTCACTGAGCTCCATGGGGTTTTGTGTGGGTGACCAAACTGTGTTTAAGCCTCCTCTCATAGCTCATGCTGAGATCACACCTCACTCCTCCAGGGTGCCTGTTCTCACGGAGTAGACAGATTATGTGCTCATCATTCCTGCAACGTGACCCTAAATTTGAGGCCTGAGATAATGTAAGGACACGGAGGCGCCTCCTTTGAGCTGAAGGACATCTTCATAAATTCCTGGTGCATTTCAATTCTTCATGGTCATGCATCTCAAAGTTGGCAGACTTGAGTTCTCAGAAGTCAATTAGCTTCAAGCCTGTGTCAGTTTGAAAGGGTCTCTGTGTTTAAACTTAATCACTCATGTGATCTTCATGGAGAAAATGTACTCTTTGTATGATCTACTGGCTACTCAGCTTTTTCCTGTAGATACCTTCTAAATTAGTATTGGACACGAGAACTTGGCATGATAGTAATGACTGATTTTGAAAAAAGAAATTCTTCAATATTGAATGTATTTTAATACTTAATTTATCATTTTGTGGTATCATAGCATGTCTTACAATCAAATCGGTTAGAGATGGGGTGTGCAGTAACAGATATTGCTCTATATGTGCTGTATGTTGAAAAACCAACAGCTATAAAGTTTTTTTTTTGTTGAAAAAAATGAACTTTAGCAAGGAGGGGTTATTTATTAGAAGTTACAGTACAGTTGTAATGTTAAAAGATTTCAAACAAATGCTGTACTTTTGAACTTTCTATTCATCAAAAAATCCTGAAAATCTTTTCCTACAAAAGTATTAAACAGCATAACTGGTTCTAACGTTGATAATAAGAAAAAGTATATTTTTGTTGTATTTTGGTCTTTGACCTGTAATCTTCAAAACCTCTAAACAGTGTTTTTTGGATGTCAGAAAGAGGTTGTGAACTCCATTGTTGTTGTAAAGATTAATTTAAAGAGGAAAATCTTTCTGGGCTGTCTGACAACATAAAATGGTAAATGATTTTGCTTAGCCAGAGTTTGCACTAGGGGGTGATATATTCTCCAGTGGTGCGGAGACAGGAACCTGTGGTTTTCTGAATGATTAGGGACTACTGTTAGCGCTAGCAGTTGCAGTCAGGCTTTTCAAGTTTTAACAAGACCGTTTCAGAATCGAGGCAGGCACATTCTTGGCACAGCATGAACATTCCTCTGGTGTCCTTCCTTTACAATGTTTCTGTCTCCTGAAAGTCAGGAGAACACTTACCCGGTGTTGTCACAATGTTTTGTTGCTGCAAAGCTGTGATTCATAGCCTTCTTGTAGTGGTGGGAACAGGAAATAGCTGAGCTTAATGAGGGTGATTGGCTGGTATGATGTCATCTTTGCTTGACCCACACTGCCTGATAGCAAATACAAAAGCATGTAGATATGGATATGCCTTTGTGAGGACTCGGGTAGTGCTTAATATTGTAGCTTGCTCTAGTTCTCTTTCTCTATATTTGAATTTTTTTTAAGTGTTAAACAATACTTTCTCCACCTTAAAAATAATATTGCTTGTTCAATTAACTATATATTGTTTGTTTAATAAACTAAATTAAAGAAAACATTTCCATGCAATTAGTTTAGGTCTGTACAACACGTTTGTTGAAACAAATAACATATTCTTAAGCCAACTCAATGAAAATAAGTTCCTGCTTCATACTAACTATTAAGCAGCTCAGCTTCAACATTGATAATAATAAGAAATGTTTCTTGAGCACCAAATCAACAGATGATTTCTGAATGATCATGTGACACTGAAGACTGGAGTAATGGCTGCCATCAGAGGAATACATTTGTAAAAATATGTATTTAAAAACAGTTGTAATAATGTTTCCCAATAACTGTTACTTTAAACTGTTTCCAATTGTCAACTTTAAAAACAAAAAAATGATCGACCCTAAACTTTTGACCAATAGTGTATGATTATATGATAATATTAGGCTGATTATTAATTATTATCAAGAGGTCATGCTTCATCGGTTATTTGTCATTTAGCAAAGTAATTCACAGGAGTTAAATTCCAGGTCTCACAAATCTGCTCAAGGGTATAATGATAATTAAGCAACAATGTCATCTTTATATCTCTTCAGATATCCTTGTCGCCTTTTCTGTGGAATGAGTCAATAACATGAACTGAACCAGTTGCATGGATTTAGTGGTTTCCCTTTCCATTCACACAGCTTGTTTACATGGATCTGTAGCAGACAGAGCTCTCTCTATACTCTCATAGCAGTGTGTTTACCACTGTGTGATCAGTGTGGCCTTTGTGTGTCCAGCCCAGCAGGAATGATGCCTGCTGCTTGCGTTAATTTCTTATGGCATGTTGTGCAACTAAAATGACCCTAGAAAAACGTTATTGTGCTAGCACAAGAAAAAAAAGGAGCTCATAACTCCTGGTCTCCACCCATGATGTCC
Source organism: Rhodeus uyekii (assembly GCA_037043235.1). Lineage (NCBI taxonomy): Eukaryota > Metazoa > Chordata > Actinopteri > Cypriniformes > Acheilognathidae > Rhodeus > Rhodeus uyekii. The sequence goes on along the minus strand of JAWRVZ010000010.1, from coordinate 6,938,892 downwards.
TGTGGGTCTTTGAACTCCAGCCAGAGTAAGATGAAATGATTGGGAAAATTCAGACCTCTCACCTCACCTAGAACCCAGTGTGACTTGAATCTACCTCAGATAATCACTACACTTTAGCAAGTATAGGTGTCACGTTTGGCCAAATAGTAGATGACTTTTGATATTTGTTTTTACCTCCCAACAAGTTCTCAACTGCGTGTGGGATAAGAAATGTCACCGCGTTTAAACTCCAGTGGTGAGCCTGAGCCAAACATGACTCTCTTCAGAGTTCATAAGGTTAGAGGTCATCAATGTGCACATGCCAGAGCCATTTACTGTGTCGTTTGCCCATTCATCCATAATAAAACAAGGTCTTCTTTTCATTATATTGGTTCAGCTGGAGAAGTGTTTATCTAGCTTTGTTTTTGGATTGTGAGGTTTAAAGACCCTGGTATACTTACAACAAAGTTCTTTTTAGTTATTTGCTTAGGGGTTGATGTTCAAAATAGCTGAGCATACTAGTTTACTGTTTTAGCGAACATCGTGACACCAACCAAACGGCTGGGAGCAGAGTTTAAATGAATATGTGCTGTCTGCTTTTTCTTCTCCGTAGCAAAATTAACTCGTAACAAAATGTACAGCAGTGAGAAAACAGCCATTAAGAAAGCATCTAATTATATCTTTTAGCATATGTTTGTATAACCTGCAATTCAGCACTAAAGCCTAGTTCTCCAGTGTCTTGTTTTATCTGACTTTGACGGACTGAACAGAAGAATTGAACGGAAGATTTCCATGACAAAGAAGGAGGAGCCGCAGAGCCACACCTTCCTTTTACGTAATCTCCACGAACCAATGTACTAAGCAGTTTTGAGGATCAAATGCATTCCGTAATGATGTCACACCAGTTTGTTCTTCGATTTCGCTTGAAGTATATCGTAGCTGCAAAATTCAGCGTTATTCACCTACAGATGTCCATGTTGATTTATGTCAAGAAAAGTGCATATTTGAACACTACTGTATGCTTTGCTTTGCTTTTCAAGTAACCCAGTATTCAACACACAAACTGGGTTTCAAGAAGCCTCAGTACTTTTTCGTGACTAGGCCCTGTATCTGCAAGGCTCTGGCACTCCTCATGCCCTCCAGGCTGGGTGGGGTATTTGAAGGAGGGCATAGGCTGGTAGTGAAAGAGGGCATTGTAGTTGGTCACCCACGCCTCAGCACAGCCTCTATCGTTCCTGGCCTGGGCCTTGGTGTAGTCAGGAACAGGGCTGAATGGACACTCTGTGTGCAGGAACCAGCCAAATGCCTCAACTCGAGCCAGCTTCCTTTGGAAAACACCTTCCAGCATTCAGTGTGTTAGAGGAGATTGCCGTCTCTCACCCTGTCTGCTTACTTTAGTACCTATCCCGTCTTTCCTGCCCTGCTCAGACATTCTATATGTTATGCTTTTAGAAAGTGAGCCTCATTTCTCCAAGATAAGACTTGCTGTTGAAATTGTTGAGTCTGCATCATTGGAGTTAAGTTAATAAGCATATATGTTTCATACACGAACAGAATACAGTAATACCTCGAGATATGAGCGTCCTGACATACGAGTATTCCAAGATACGAGTAAATATTCAAGATACAAGCACAGGTACTGATGCCAATGCCGATGCACAGAAGTCGGCGAACTTCACGTGTTCGCTGACTTCTGTATGCATCGCCCGCGAGTAGGTGGTTTTCTCTGTATTTTGTGCATTATTCTTCATAATAACGATGAGTTCTAAGAAAGTGAGTGGTAAGGATGGTAGTGAGAAGAAGAAATGCATGATGGAACTGAAATGAAACATGAAATTATCGATAAATATGAGCGTGGTGCCCGCATGGGGTCATCTAGCACGCAGGTGTGATCGCAGTACATCCACGATCCATCCTAAAGTAGAAGGATGCTATCAAGAGCATAAATACTCCTGCAAGAGCTCAGCTGTAGCGAGGAGGAGGAGGGGGAGGTTGAACCAGAGGAAAAATTTCTACAAGTGAAATTAAGGAAGTGATGGCTATGTGGCAGAAGGTTTCTGATTTCATTGAAAAGAAACACCCTGATAAATTGTCTATTGGTCGTGCTTCGGCGCTTTTTGACGACACGTGCCTTACTCATTTCCGTAACATTTTGAAAGGGAGACAGAAACAAATCTCCCTAGGTATTTTGTTAAAAGGTCTGTGCCAAGTGAAAGTGAGGGTACTCGGGTGAAAAAAGGTCAGAAAAGTAAAGAATACAAATCGAAAAAAGCAAAACAATAATGTAAAATAGTAAAAAAAGTAAAAAAATAAATAAAAATAAGCTAAGTTTGGTTATGTTAATTTAAGTTTACGTAAGTTATGTAGTGTTCGTGTAAGGTACGATAGGAAATCAAGTCTCTCCGTAGCGACCCTCTTCCTCCCTCCTCCGCACATGCCGCTACTGTCTATAAAAACGTATAATTAAAACCACATTTTATTTGATATCACACGAATCCCTTATTCTGTATATCATGTACTATAATTTTGTGTGTGTGTGTCCATACCAATAAAAAACATGTTTTGTTCTATTGTTACTGATCTGGAATGGATTAATTTGATTTCTATTATTTCTTATGGTAAAACATGATTTGAGATGAACAATTCGAGTTATGAACTTCGCCCTGGAACGGATTATGATTGTAGGACTTTGTTAGTTTAACACCATAGCAAATACATAAATATGAACAGCTTTTCAAAAATATGTAAATACTGTTTGACTTCCTTTCTTCTTCATAAATGGATGTCAGAAACCTGAAGTTGTATTGTGCTGTTTTGTGTAACTGGGATATTTCTTCTTTTTTATAAACTATAAGCCACTTTCAGTAAGTGAATATGTATTTTCATTCAGCCCATCTGACCCCCCCCCCCCCCCCCCCCCCCCCCCCCCCCCCCCCGCACACACATAGGCCTGAACAGACATTATTTTTTGTGGTGGTGTTAACAGGCCTTGAGGTGATAGATATATCAAATATTTGTATTATTATAATAAAATGTTTGTGTAAGACTGCTCTAATCTGACTGCTATTTCTGGACTTGTGATTTGCTTCATGGTATCTGTAGGATTTGAATTTGGACAGGAAAGCAGTGTTTTTAATTCATAGAGCAGCTTGACTGCTCTGGCAGTGCCTAGTCAGCTGCTCTCGATGTTGAAAGACACTCAAGATAAAAAAAAAAAACTCTTTATACTAAGTCTTTTAACTGGACTTGCTTGGTTCATAATGTAGGTGTTTATGCGGTGACTTATCCCTCTCACCACCTGCAGATAAGGGGAATGGAGTCTGTTTGGCTGTGTAATTTAATGTTATGTTGGTAGTTTTGGACAGAGGAGTGAATGGAACAACTGGAGGTTTATTTTAACATCAATATAACAAACCGGCACACCTCCACCCTTTAGAAAATGGCTCGCAGTTTACAGCTGTTGCTTCTCAAAAGCTTCAATCAACATGGATGAGATAACGTACTTTTCGCTGTTTGTTCATTTTTAGCGCAGTTTGATAGGAGCCATCTGGCCAGGCTCCAGGGACAGAGCTGCTGAAGTGTGGGCCGCTTAGCTTATCAGATACAGCTGAAAAGGAGCCCTTGTCCTCCTGGTACTCTTTGCTCTGGGGTTCTGAAGATGATGTGCGGACTTTCTGGATGTTCGTGTTGGATTTATTGCTCCGTCTCAGCTCAGCACCATTTTTTCAGCTGTGTCAGAGCATTTTAATGTTGGGGATAAAATTGATTTAGTAAACCTATGTTAGCACTTTATTGTGGGGGTGGTTTTTAGCTTTATTTTTAGCCTTTCCAACTAGAAAAGTGGCCGAGAGAGTGAGGAGGAATGGGATCGGGACTAGTGATCAACCTACAGTATATAAGTTGTTTGATGGCCAATGCCACAGAAAACTGGGTGGTCAATATTTAGGTTTACATTTATGCATTTAGCAGACACTTTTATGCATTTAAGCGTCTTTCATTGCATTCAAGAAACACATTGACATATTTATCAGTTCTTGCTTTCCCTGAGAATCAAACCCATGACCTTGGCTCAAACAGTGACCTCCACTGTTTAAGCTATAGGAAAGCATGAAGTCGATAAATATGTTATCACACAATTTAATTTGAAATAGTAAAAAACACCATCAGAACAATTGCTTCAATTAAATATATATTTATTTTACATAATATTAATTTAAATTACTAAAAATAAATCATTTGAAAATGAGTCAAGCTGAAAAAAAGCTAGTTTTACATACAGTACACAGATTATGACCATAGTCTGTTCACTCGTGGCCATATTTGCAACGCATCTAAGGCGCTATTTGGGGAATCTATTTGAGTGGGGGAATCCTGAAATCTATAAAACTGCTTGCCGAATTCACAATTCAACAAAATCTGACATTAACTGTCCCATAAATGTGTTTTTTTCACAGTCATGTCGCGTCTCGTCACGTTCCTCCTGTGTGATCCTTTTGTGTTCCCGTCAACTGTCACGTCAGCCACTCCCCCTTGTTAGTCGTGTTTCAGGTGCTCCCCGTTTCCCTGTCTATTTAAACCCTCATGTTCTCCCTTGTCTTTGTCGATTGTTGAAACTGTTTTCATGTTGGTTTCTCCGTGTGTGGATGCTCCTTCCGTGTCTCTTAGTATTCCGAGTTTTGCACTGTTTAGTGCCGTTTCTGTTCTCTTTCGTGGAATAAAGTATTTTCATGGATTCATGGTTTGGATTTCCGTGTCTCCCTCGTCTCTCCGCATCGTACAAATAAATAGCATTAAAAAAGCTTATTTTTCAGGTTAAATCAGTTATTGTGTAGTCCTAGACTTTTTCTATGGAACTGGTGCTTCAGTATTGAATAATGACCAATTCCGCCATATTGTCACAGTTTCTCCCATTCAGTAATAGGATCTTTGTATATCTGTAGTCTTTTTTATGATGACAAACTGATAGTGTAATTTGAAGTTGCTCTCTCATATGTGTCGAATGACCTAGTCCTAATTCAAACTTGTGTCCCAACAGCTCTTAAAATTTGTGAAATTTTTGATTCTGTACTCTAAAAAGCAATTTTATTGAGTTAGTTAATTGTTTAAATAAGTTCTAAATCGTAGATTTTATAACTACGACAATGTACCATTCATAAACTTTACCAAAACAATTGCTCAATACTCTTGACCTTTTTCAGCAGATCATTATGTTCCCTCAGACTAATACAGAATTGCGTTATATGGTACTGTTGCCCAGGTATGTGCCGACATTTATTTTTATTAAAACATGATTTATGTCCACATTGCAAAACTTTGACCTGTTCTCGCAAACCATTCATTTCAGATCTCTCCTCCTTTAATCTCCCCAGAGTGAATTGGCACCTCTTCATGATCTAGTGCTCAGGCATCTGTCAGTACCTATGAAATTGATGAGCTACAATTCTCTGCTTGCATCATCACCAAATCCTTCCTTTTAGATTTATGGCTCCACCGGTGGAAATAGATTTTCCTTGAGAGAACAGTGAAGCAGTGTCAGCCTCCCGCTCCATCGATCCAACTCCTGCTATCCATGTAGTAGCAGTTGCTGAGGTCTACGTGGGCCGATGAAGGTGTTGAGAAGAACAGACTTTCCGTTTGTGATGGTACAAACCCGTAATTTCATCCTCCAACTTTGTAGTTAGTTAAACTGGAGGTCAGGCATTGTAAAAATGACTTTTGTTACTGGACTGAAGCAGATGAAGTATACAGAACTGCTTTGTTTGTATCCTTATGTAAAACATTGTTGAGGGTGAAATAGTTTGTGATTTAGGTGTGGACTATAGAAAGGCTATTCGAATAAAAATATCCATTATCTCCATTTCTATTTACTTTTATGCATTTGGCAAACACTTTTATCCACAGCAACTTGCATTGCATTCAAGGTACAGATTAACATTCTAATCAGTTCTTATTTTCCCTGGGAAGCGAACCCATGACCTTGGCTTTGCAAATGCCACACTCTACTGTTTGAACAACAGGAAAGTTAGATTTGAATTGAAGTTTTATGGATGCATTTAAAGTAGAATCTTTACAGCTACTATAAATACCAGTAGAATCACATTTTAAATCACATTCTTATTAAATCTGCTTTAAATGTGCTAACTGTGGTTCATTTAAGGGATAGTTCACCCAAAAAATCTAAATCTGCAATAATTTATACTCATGTAGTAAACTTTTATGAATTTTCTGTTTTGTTTTGCGGAACATAAAAGAATATGTTTTGAAGAATGCTAGGAACCAAAGAATTTTGTTACCCATTTACTTACTCCTTATATGTTTCATAGAAGAACAACATTTGGGTTAGTAAATAAAGACTTTACATTTTGGGTGGACTATCCCTTGAAGACTCTGCAGAGGTGTGGACAACCCATATTTACCTATCTGAATTCTCTGGAGATGTTTTAAACCGTTTTGTCCTCAACCCTTTCTTGGAAACTGATCTCTGCTCAGCTACTCGGTACATAACATGTTTCTGTCTACAAGCACATAAAATGCCTTCATGAAGACTAGACGCATGTGTATGTAATCTTGACGTGATCAAGAATCTTTTAGGTTAATCCAGTTTACTGTGCTGTGTCTCCCATTGGCTAAGGAATGGGGATGAGCTGGCATCTACTCTATAGATTAACCCTTTATTTGACAAACAAATTCTCATGCTTCACAGAGTTGGTTTAATTGGTTAGGTATTAACGTGTGGGTGATTTTTGGACTAAACGTCTAACTGTGTATCTGTCTGTCTGACTTCAAGGCTATATTTAAAGCTATTGACAAAATGTGCTTTTCATATTTTTACATTGATTTAAACTGATTTTTATGCTATTCATTAAAAAAAATGAAATTAAAATTAAAATTAAAGACTATATTTAGGAATTAAATTGGAATTTAAAAGAACAGTTCTGAATTGTGCACAACACTACAGGGCACAAAAGTGAAACTTTGCGCAAGCCCTTTTTTTTTTTTTTTGCTATGAAATTATTTTGTTGTTGTTTTTTCAGGATGCTGCCAGTAGACTTTCTGGTTTTAATCCATATCTGTTTTAGATACAGCAGCAAGGTCAAATGCCCGCGCGCACTCAATACCTGCATACATAAGATCAGAGGTGCCTAAACTAGGGCCCGCGGGCCAAAGCTGGCCCGCGGCCACCTTTGATTTGGCCCGCCGAACCGTCCGAGGAGAGAGAGAGAGAGAGAGAGAGAGAGAGGGCGAGGTACCTTCGACACAGATTGTCATTTCTAATTTGACATAACAATTTTGTTTGTTTTATAGTTGAACTACAACAGAGTAAACTGAAATTAAATGTAAATTTATTAAATGTATTGTAAATGCGCAATTCAAGGCGCAGCACTGCGTGCTTTGCGACACATGACGTCAATAAACGTCAACAAATTAAAGGCAATAATGGAGAAATCAAGGCAGTGGCACACAGACAAGAGATATTTTTTTAAAAGCTGGGGAAGATGAGTTTTTATTCACAGAAGTTCTTTTATTCACAAAGGTAATATGTCTAGTTTACAAACAGTGTGTTGCTGTTTTAAAAGAGTACAATATCCATCGTCATTATGAAAGAAAACATTGTGCAGCTTTCTCAAAGTACAGCGGCGAGACGCGAAACAGCAGGCTCACGAGCTGCTTGCTGGACTTCGATCTGAACAGAGCGCGCTGCAATGTCCTTCATCATCAGTGATACTGTCTCTGTTTGGCAGTACAGTGAATCCCTCATTTATTGCAGTTAATATGGACCGGAACTATCGCGATAGGTGAAAATCAGCGAATTAGGATCAGCCAATCAGCTCACGAGACCCACTCGTGCTCTCATTGGTCGAGCTCGCGCTGGGAACCAATCACGTGTCTTGCCTGAGTGTTGTGGGCGTGTTCAAAGCCTCTGAGATAGTTTCTCTCTTTGTCTGGCATCCTGGGAAACCGTTTCTCTCGCGTCACGAGGAAACAACGCTGCTTTCAGCAATACGGCTGTAAATGGGGGTATTTTTTAACTTTTATTTTTTTATGAATATTTTTTAATAATCTGCGATGCGCTGAGGCCGGGAAGTGGCGAGGGATTACTGTACCTACCTCTGCGAGCAGACTTTCAGTCTGATGAACTTGAACAAGAGTAAACTAAGAAGCCAAATAACTGACTCTCAACTAGATAATATCTTGTCTTTGTCTGTTAGTCAGCTACAGACCAATCTTCTGAATAATAAGGACCAGCTTCATATCTCTCATTAGGTCACTGACATTGCAACCATATGGTTTTATTATTGATTGTGTATTTGGCACTGAACTGTATTGTACATTGAACATTTTGGGGATTGTTGCCCATTTAAATTGTTCATTAAAATGCAAAGCTTAAAAAAATAAAACTGCATTAGTGAATCAGATTAAAGTTGTTTTATATTTATTTTAAATATTATAAAATAAATAAACCCATAGCAACTTTAATGTAATACAATTTGATTTATGATGCAAAATTTACTTTTGGCCCGCGGCTCTCAATCAAGTTTGATTTTTGGCCCTTCATAGGAAAAAGTTTGGGCACCCCTGCATAAGATGATGCGCGGAGGAGGCTTGCCTCTTTTCAGCCTGTATTAGGGTATATTTAAGTTTGAGTAGACCTACTTTATTTATTTTGGAGAGAGAGATTTTAGTCATCTATAATGGAGTTGTTTTTAGGTTTGCTAAATAATGCTAAAATCAATACTTCCAAAAGCCATTTAGTAAATACATTGATTGAACATCACCATTATCAGCTCGTGTTTTCAGCCCTACAGTATATTATCTGCTGCTCAAATGTATATTTTAAGAGATGTCAGTGATTCATAACTGCAATTCTAAACGAGAGGGTAATTTTACGAAAGGAAACTGAACAAATGCCAGCAGATGAACATTAAATGAACCAACAAAAAAGGATATCAAGCCCAATGGGTTGTATATATTTATACATAAAATAGGGATTTGAATGCTCACATATGCCACGGTTTATGAGAATATAGTGCCATTGGGGATTTGTTTCTTTTCATTTTGTTATGAAACTGGGAAGACTTTAAATATATCATGTTGTGCTGCTCTGGTTATGTGGTCAGCTTCCAAACCACATTGCTCATTTCCTGCCTCAATGCACAGCCTCTTCTGAGGATGGAAATGGAAGCTATGTAGTTCTCTTGAGAATTTATGGTATTACAACAATACAATGTGACATTACAGTGCAGTACAATGCATCTGTGACATCAGGACCAGTAAGAACTAAACAAGATGGAAGAAGAGGCACTGTTTTAGATGCTGTATATGGTGAGGAAGGAAATAAACTTCAGAGACAAGGTCAACACGCCTCAGATAGGAAACAAGATTTTGTTTGCTTGGGAAAAAACATTCCAATGAGAAAGTAAATACGGTTGAAATCGGAAATCACAAGCCAATAAGGGAGAACTTGGGAAGGTTATAAAGGCTAAACACCAAAGTGAATGTACTGACTCAGACATAATTCAAAGGCAAGTGAGATCATTTCAAACCTGTTTCTTTTGCACAGCTTTAAGTGACTTGAAGCATTTTTTCAGATATTGTTGTGCTTTCTATATTCCAGCACGCCACTTGGTGACCCCCTTGTGCAATGACGTCTGGCGTTTCAGTCTTGATGTTTACTTCATGCTCACGAATACATAATGCAATCACATTCCACAACACTTGGATTCCTGTCTTAGTTTGTCTCACTCTTTCCCACCCCCTCCCCTTCTCTTTTTGCCTTTTTTGTATAGCACAAGGCTAATTTTACTCCATGATGGGTAGTTGGTGGCCCCGACACATTCTCTTGCTCCTAGTGACCAATCTGTGCGTCGCAGTTAGTGCAGCTGTTGTTGAACGGATTTTATTTCAGCAGCAATGATTCTTAGGAAACCATTCCTTCATCATGGGTGTTGAGGTATATGTAACAGCCTGTGGGCACATACAGTGCAGAACATCCTCAGGATGTGTGTGTGAAATGGTTTCAGGTCAGAAATCCTTTTCCCTCTATAAAGCTTTCTTTCATCTCTGCCTGATTCTCACCATGTTCATCGATTTTTGGAAGACAATTCCCTACTGTACCTCACTTCCTTTTCTCTGTTTCCCTCTCTCGCTTCTATTTGCTCTTCCACTAACTCAATCCATTCAGCCTATCCTCATATCTTTTATATTTATTCAGAATGACACTTTTTTCTCTCTTTTTGCCTTATTAATATCTATTTTAAATCACCTCTAAATAAACAATGTAGTTGTTATATAATGCAATGCCACTCCGCTCTTACTGTGTACTTTTGATTGCGTTATTCAATTACACAGACAGTGTATCCTACAAAAGGACCCACCAGCAGCACACAGGGGTTCTTGGCATTCATCTTTATTTTGCTGGCTCACTCCTCACCTATTTTCCACCTGGGTGAATGCGACCTGCTGTGCCCCCTAGAACTGCCATCTGAAGTGGCTTAATGAATTTAAGAGCCTGTCTATCATAGCCCTGGCTTCAGTCTACTCTGAGCAGGCACTAGGACTGCGTGTGGTTCAGCTAAATCAGACTGAGTGCAACAAAACAGGATTGTTGAAAACACTATTGAGGTTGCACAAGCATGGGGCTGTGATCATTATTATTATCTTTATTACAGGGTTGTTTGCTTTTGAGAAAGCCACCAGATAATGAAGGCTATCGGCACTTAATAAGCAGTAAATGACATCATAGAAAGAAAATTGTTGTTTTTCTGTTTGTCTGTTTTCCATTCAAATTCATCTTGTTTTAGTAGCCACTTGTTTTAACCATATATTGGAATATGGAAGCTTTCCTGTATTTCAATCAGTAGAGCATTGGTATTTATAACACCAATATCATGGGTTTAATCCCAGGGAAAGCAAGAACTGATTCAATGTGTTCCTTGAATGCAGTGTAAGTCGCTTTGGATATAAGCGTCTGCCAAATGCATAAATGTAAAATGCAATAGTCGTTTCTTCCCTATTGTTACATGTATCCGAGTGAAACGGCTTGCTGAACATAACTCTAAGGTGTGACTATATTTTGTTAATTGGGAATTGATTGGCTCATCGTGGTTGGCTATTGCTGTGATGTCATGTGAGTGACAGGTTGAGCCCACCCTCACTCCAGTAAATGCATCATCAGGGAAGAGAAGAGAAGAGATGTCGCTGCAAGAGGAAAAAGTTATTTTGATTAAAGGTTACGAGGACACATGAATAAAAAAACAAACAGGCACAGATAAATCCTTTATTTAAAAAATAATACTGCAATATTAGATCAAATTTTCCATTTTGATTTCATTGTTAATTTAATGCAATGTACCATGAAGACCTGCATATGAATAATTGGCCAGTTCAGTGTTAGTTTACCATGTAGTTCTATAATGATAGTTGGGTGTTATCAGATAACTGTATTTATAGTTATATAGTACAGTTTCAGGGGCTATCAGAATCAGAGAACTACAAAAACTGAATTCAGCATTTTAAATGTCAGAAATCATGAAAGTAGTTGATTTGTTAATCCACAGTAAGAAAAAATTGTTGTTATTGTCACCTTTGGACCATTCTTTCCAGGTTTATACATTTTAAAATACTCCAATTCAAAAATGTAAGATTTTTGAACAATTTAAACAATTTAACAATTGTTTAAAAAAAAAACAATTTAAAAACCACTGAGTAAAGCTGCAATAAATCGTCTGCACATGCATCTTTAATCATGAAGCTCTTTGGCAACGTTGTCTCTGGACTCTCTGCTTAATAAAGGTTTAATTGGTTTAACCCACGTGCTGATCTGAACCATATTCTCCACCTGCTCCACTGAGGAGAGTTATTCTGAGCACTCACTGCTATTGTTAGTGGGGTGATGTAATTCAACGTGGATTTGAAGCGGACGACGACGTGAGATGGAGAAAGACAGAGAGATGAGCTAGTGTTGTTCTAACAGCTTTGTTTTGACTTCTTTTTTTAAATTCTGCGAGGGCACGCGGGACGTATTTGTGTCTCGGTTTGCATGCTATCTAGGAAAACCTTATGTTTTTAGATTTTTGGACGGTAAATCTACACAGGACCGCGACTCTAAACCTTCAGAAGTCGGCAGCACCGACACCCCCCTCTCCAGCCTCACTGGTTGGCTCTCACGCACTCGCTCACTCACTCACTCTCCCACCGCAGCTCGTGTTGACCTCCTCTGGACCAGAGAGAGAGCGCGCGCGCACGCGGCTTGTGATGACAGCTGAGAGAAGAGCTCGGCCAGATGACCGTGTCAAACACCGACGGTCCCTAGCAAGCGTTCTCTCTACCGTTGTGACAGAGCCACGTACTGTTTATTGCGGAGGAATGGACGTTTGAACACTTCAGAGTTGCAGTGGCTAGATTGCGTAAGACCGCGCGGTGATTTCCGAGTTCGAGGCTCTTCGAGCGACTCTTCAAAAATGAATAATACGAAGAATCAGCGAGTAAGTGATGACGTTTGTCATGCACGTATATTTTTGATTTCTCGTTCTGGTCACGATGGAATATTTTGCTTCTGCGGTCAGGATTTGTTTTGTAAACGCGGGGTATGTCGACAACATCCCCTTAGTTTGACGCATCTGTGGATGTGATAATGCGCAGGTAGCGCGCAGGTGCGCGAACAGCAGCAAGGTCAAATGCCCGCGCGCACTCAATACCTGCATACATAAGATGATGCGCGGAGGAGGCTTGCCTCTTTTCAGCCTGTATTAGGGTATATTTAAGTTTGAGTAGACCTACTTTATTTATTTTGGAGAGAGAGATTTGCTCTATTCTTATTTTTAAAAGTTGATAAACTTTTAATTCAGTATTTTTTTCTAATTAAGATATTTATAAAGAAGCCATAAAGAAGGGTTGTGTGTTTATCAAAATGACAAGCTGTCATTGCTATAAAATAGTGAAATAACATTGCTATTAAATTGTATTAATGATTGCACATGATTGATTGTGGTAGGAATTCATTATTTTTGAAACAATGCTTCTACTGTACTGCAGTAGAAGCTTTTGCAGTAACGGAACACTGTAATGGGAGGGGATTTTTTTCAAGAAAAAAAAAATCAAAGTAAGAATGGGCTTTTTGGGCCCATTGTAAAATTTTCTCTAGCTTTCTTTTCTTATAGGGTTTTTAATGGAAACAGAGAGCTAGTGTTTTAATTTGCCATGTTAGTAGGATATACATGTAGGTTCTGGTTGAGAATGTTTAAGTCTTCTTACACAGTGCATGGCTGAAAGAGCAATGGTTGTTCAGCCTCCCTGAGTCTAGTGTTGATATGCATGCATTTATGGTCTGTTTACTTAAACAGCGATGGAGATTATTTATGTCTGACTTGTAAACAAAACACTCTTTGAACCTATTTTCAATCAGTTAGTTTAACTGGTTAACAAGATCCATCTGAAGAATTCTTTCACAAGTCAAGATTTATTTCCAGAACTGATCTGAGCTACAAGACAAGATGAAAATTGTCTCTTTCAGACATGTTCAATGTGTGATATTTTATTTTGGATTAGGATTTTACTGATGGAAGTGTAAAAGAAAAATAGCATATTTGTATTACTGTTTAATGGATATGCAAATTATATTTAGGTTAAAAATAATTTGAAACATTTTAATTCATGTAATATGTCATGCTACATGTGATGATGTAAAAGAACCACGGAATTGCTTTTTGGAAACTGTTCTTTGAAACACACTGAACCGATTCCTTGAAATGTGTCAGACTTCTCATCTCTAGTTGTGGTGGGATTGCTCATTGTGCTATGTCTATGTCTCAAAATGACCGCGTGTGATGATCTATATAACTTAAATTCCAATATATCACGCCCATATCAAACCATTCAGATTCTTTTGTGTTTTTTTGTTTTGTGTTCACTTTTTTTATCTCTTCGTTGAGTCAATGTGTTGTGAGGGTTCAGTGTCAGGACCATGTTAAATCACTGGCGGTCTGATGCAGTAAAGGTCAATTTTGAATAGATGATTAGACACAGAGACAGCTTGCTCTTTTCACTTTGAAGATTTTTTCAGATTCTATTGAATGCTTTTGGTCGTGACTCTCGACGTGGAATCTCTCAGGAATTTAATCAATAAAGATCAACATGGGAATGTTTGGCGGCCCGTCATTATGTACAGGATTCAGTTTAGGCCTGCAAGATGCTGCTGCTGCTGCAGCATTTGAGTCATTACCGTCTAGTCTGACTGCATTTAGAGAATCAATATTTCCTGGGGAGATGCTGTTCCATCTTCCCGATTGTCTACAGAGGTGCAGCTACAACATATGAGAATTGCACGTAGAGAAATTACAGCTTCCTATACATACTGTAGATTTCATGTTACAGTTTCCCTTTTATTAAAACAGAGATTGTTGGGTATGTAACTGCCATAATTCTAATATTAAGCCTTAAAGTGAGTGCCGCTTAGACCATTATTCTTTTCAGATTTTTCTGTGTTTTTAGAGAGTGAAATTCTTGAGCCATTTACTGTCAAGCAGAACTGTATAGTTTCGTTTAGACAGTTGCCGTTTATCTGCACAGAACAGAGAACTGCAAACTGTGTAGATGGACAGGAGCAGAGATGAAGAGATGGACAAGAGGATTTCACCATTAGAGGCTGTATGGATGAGTGAAGCAGACCTTTCACTGCATTTTATGTGGCTGCCAGTCTGCGAGGTTGTAATGCCAGTGTGTTCATCACACTGAAGCACTGCTGAATTCTCAGCTTCACTCACACTCACATTGCCCATATGGAAGTGTGTTTTCACAAGTGCTTGCTCATGTTCTTGTGTGTGTGTGGGGTGGAATCAGTTTGTGCTGTAACACAGTGGTCCCCGACCCCCAGTCGATTTCGCAGACCGGTCCGTGAGCGGCTGCAAGCGGCTGTGGCACTGCAGCTTTGGCGGTGAGGAGGTATGTTTCAACAATTTTGCGCGTCAACACAAAACAGGTTTGGGACCACTGCTGTAACAGGTCTATTCATGCCAAAAGAGTGATTCGTCAAACCATAGAAAAAAGCAAAGTGATAAGCTCATTCATTCACCTTCAATACTGCAAGATACAACCCATCTGATAACCTGTCATTGTACTTTTTTTTTTTTTTGTATCAGCTATTGGTGATGCAATTTTTTAAATATTATCTGTTGTTACTGTCAACGCTAACGCTCAAAATAAATAATTGGTTTGAGTTGAGCCAACCCAAATCAAACTAATTATTTCAGTTTAATTTACTCTATCACTAGTTATATAATAAATACTCTTTGTATATGTATTTGTATATGTGAGGGTGGCACATTCTCAGAAAGGGCAGAGATTTATTGTGTTGGAGAGAGTGTTTGTGTGAGGTATAATTATATATGAGTTATTAAATATGCATGTGTCAAAGCTGTTTTCTCATACTCCAGTATGAAAGCAGCAGTAGGAGAGAGGGCAGTGTGTGGGCTTCATGTGTGTTAGTGTGTGTAGGTTATTAATGTGCGCTGCAGTTTGTGTGTGTCAGTGTCTCTGTGTGCTTTATCTGGAGGTGGTTGCTTTGTGCATATGGGGGTCCACACTCAAAACACCGAAATCCCACACAAGGAGCCTATTTTATGTGTTTATATTAAAGTGTGTTCCTCAGGGTTTTTTTGCTTTATTGCTAAATGACCTCATTTCTGTTTTTGCAAAGAGAAAATGCAGGTTAAGCTTAGTTTGCCACTAAAGTGCTGGGCTGGTATTTTGGCATGAGGAGGGTGACGTTTCGACTGTAAATCAGTCTTGGGATTATTATTTGTGCCATTTGCTAATATATATGGCTGGCTCATAGGTACACTGGAACAAAACACCTAAGCCAGTGGTTCTCAAATGTTTTGACTTATGATAGATTAAATTGGTTTACTTCTGCTAACTGTATGTTCTTCTGTACCAACAGCAGTTGTTCAGGGGACAAATTACAAAATTGCCCTCATAAATGTACCTGGCAAGAGAATCTGAGCTACCAGGCCAGAGTATCATAGAGACTTGAGATTAGCCTGTTTTAACCTGGAACAATAAGCAACACCCTAGTAGTAGTAGTAGTATTAACCAACGAGAACACCCTAAGCAACTACATAGTAACACTCTTAAGAACAGGTAAGAATCTTAGCATCTGCCTCATTCACAAAAAATAGTGTTAATTCTTAATGATGTGCTCATTTTATTTAAAAGATGGTTTTGGGTACATCTTTTCAACATGATAATGGCATGAATATGGAGAAGAGAATTAAGCAGACAAACTATTTTTCTGCATTTTAAAGAGCATATAAACATTCAGCTGTCAGGATGCAGTCCCATCAATATATGCAAGATCACGATTGTCCACAATCTAGTACTGAGAAGAAACAGCCTGCATAATAGAAATCGCACCATGCAAATTGCGTTCCACACAAATTCTTGGGACGTTTTGTTTTGTGCCTCTGTCCGATTTGCATAATTCCTTGAGTGAATTGTGTGCTAAAACAGTGCAGATAGTGCACGAAAATACTATAACTATTACTTCACTATAAGTCATTGTTTCTCAAACTTTTATTGGAGAAGGAGAACACACAGACTACACTGAGACCAGCATTTATGCTATGTTTTTCATGCTGCTCTCTGTGTATTTCTGGATGTTTGACCTAGCAACACTAAATGTGTGTTACTAGAGCACATCTTAACAGACAGAGCGGATACAGATGCCCTATATGTCTTAAAATATCTCTTCTTTTACTTTCCTTATTTTCCCTCTAGAGTCACACACCCTGTTTTTTCCGGCTTGATAAACTCAGTATCCCTTCAATGGCCTTATTTCAATTTATTTGTTTTTGCTTCTTCCACTGTTTTGTCCCAGTTTTAGTCTTTCCTCTTTTTTCCTGGGTTTTCAATCTTTCCCAGACCTGCTGTGAGTTGCTCTCGGTGTGTGTGAGAAAGATCTCTGGGAATTGCAAGTCTGGCTGTCTATTTATGTTTTTGCATGTGTAAGAAATCAGTTGCCTCCATTCATCTAATTCTGTCATTTCCAGATTGTGTGTGAACAGATTTTTGTTCCCTCATTTGCAAAAGTTTTACAAAATGTTTGAAAAATAAATAAAATGTGCTGCAATAGGCTCCAGCGTCCTCAAGACCCTAAATAAGACAAGCGATTTGCAATCTGGATGGATGTTTAAAATGATGTACACTTGCATAAGAAGAAACTCCAGTCATATCAGTAGCCTAGGTTTTATATTACATGGGGGCCGCCGGGTTGAGATCACATGACCTGAATACTACTCGTTCTTTCAGCCTCAATAACTGGAATGTGTAATTGGCCATTTTCGATTACTGAATAATTTAATTAGGGATGAGTGTGTCATTGATAAGAGAAAATCTTTATTGATTACATGTATTGGTGTACTAGCAGTTACTGCTCATAAATACTTCTATTAAGAACATAAACCTTTATGATTGAGCATTGGTGCTTACAACGCCAAGGTCATGGGTTCGATCCCATGGAACGCAAGAAATGATTCAGTGTGTTCCTTGAATGCAGTGTAAGTCGCTTTGGATAAAAGCGTCTGCCAAATGCATAAGCGTAAATGTAAATAAACAGACGGAGAAGACAAGGAAAAGGCAACAGATGGGAGGGAGGGAGCAAGTGAGCAAAGCTAAAAAAGGCAAAAAGCTTTATATTTCTTGCACACTAGCCCTCAGAATGATAAAACGATGCTGTTCTTGAATTTTTATTCAGTTCTGAGCTGGTTGACTAATGGCCTTTCTCTTTCTCTCACTCCCTGATAATTGCTTATGCATACTCTCCTCTTGGCTATCGTCTTCCAAGTAAAGTTAGATTGCATGAGGAAACAAAAATCTGCAGATTTCTTCTCATGGTCTACCTTTCCCTCCTTGTTCAGTTTGATCAGGGAATGCCATAATCGAACAGTAAGTGAATGACAGGAGAATGCTTTATGTGTTAAAGAGGATTTAGTGCATGTCATTGAGGATTTAAATGAATGAGTGTTAGTGGAATGACGTGAGATGGATTTTGAATGACTCATGCTTAAGTTTGATGTTCATAGCATTCATAAAAGTCCTTCTGAAGGAGCTGGTGATTGATTGGTTGTTAAATGTTTCAGTGTGTACTGTTCATTAGTTTGTGCTCAGTGTGAGCAACAAACAGCATATTAGAATGATTTCTTAAAGATCACGTCACATGACACATTTGCTGCTGAAAATTCAACTTTATCATCACAGGAATAATTCAATTGAAATGGAAAATGTTATGCTACAAATATATTAAAATAGTTTTTACTGTAATTTTAATAATTAATGCAGCCTATAAATGTGTAAATGATAAAAGTAAAAACAAAAACAAATGTAGCCTTGGTGAGCGTAAAGGCCCTGACACACCAAGCCACTAGTCGGACCCCTTTGGGAGATTTTTTACCAGTTGTGCATGTTGAATCGCCGTTGATGAGAGAGAGAATTCTGATTGGCTGTTAAGTCTAGAGAATGAGTCGGTGCACGAGAATAAAAGCTACAATAATGAAGTCAGCAAAAAAGTCTAGACGGCACAAACAGAAAGCCGTTCTAATTTAAAATCATCTTACCTGAGTATTCCATGTGTGAATATTTTCATAGAAACATTAGCCACCTAAAATGAAGAAAGTGATCAGCATGATTGATGTTCAAATTGGTAAGCAAGAGCTGCTTTGTTTAAGCTTTGGATATCTGCAGTCCTAAAAAATTGATTCCTGCTGCTGTTTTTTCTTTACACAAAAAGAAAATTCTTTTTTTTTTTTTTTACATTTATGCATTTGGCAGACGCTTTTATCCAAAGCGACTTACGTTGCATTCAAGGAACACATTGAATCAGTGCTTGTTT
Source organism: Rhodeus uyekii (assembly GCA_037043235.1). Taxonomy (NCBI): domain Eukaryota; kingdom Metazoa; phylum Chordata; class Actinopteri; order Cypriniformes; family Acheilognathidae; genus Rhodeus; species Rhodeus uyekii. Next base: position 6,920,030 of record JAWRVZ010000010.1, on the reverse strand, counting down.
TCTCTGGGATTGAACCCATGACCTTGGCATTGTAAACACCAATGCTTTACTGATTGAGCTACAGGAAAGCTGACACCAAAATGTAATGACTACAAAATTTCAGCACGTGTATAGATGCTTATTACAAGTAATTTTTCTCAGTTTAGCCACCATTAATAGTAGTGTGAACCCATGTATCCGCTTTTCGAAATGTCTTTTTTCTCTTTTTCCATCTTTCTCTGGTCAGGTGGGCTCATGACATCTGAGTCTGTGTGCTCAGCAGGGCAGTTAATCCTGCCTGTAGACCTGCACTTTAATAGACATGTTAATGAAGAGCTCTGTCACTAGTACATCAGTCACACCGCTACATTTCTGAATTCATTTCTAATTAATATTGTATTGGGAAAAACACTGGCTTAGCTACTTTGTTGCAGCACTTGCTTTTAGCATCAAATGCAAAATTGCAAAAAACACAATCTGTTTCCTTGTTACTGTAAATGATATCAGTGAATGTCTGGAAGCTTGAACTTTTAATTTAGCCTCAATGAGCAGCAACTGCGAGTTTAAAAAAGCAGACTGATGTTGATTCCACAGGGGGTACAAGCTCTCTATGTGCGCACACAATCTCAGCCTTGATCTTACTGAGGCATAACAGCTCAGTTACACACAGAGACTGCTCAACAAAACAGCACACAGTGCATGATGAGGTGAGAGAGAGATGTTTTCTATGATTACAGTAATGAACATTCTCTGCTGACAGTGTTGATTTGTTGAGCCATAACCATTTTGGAGGTCCAAGGATGTCTATAATACCTGGAAAAATGTATCCATTTGCATTTCCATTCATATCAATAGCAGCTGCTCAGCTGGCGCAGCAATACTGTGGAACTGTGTGATTTGAAATCTGCCGTCTTTACTTGTTGCTGTTCAGTTCTGGGCATATTTGTTATCGAGCCAATCTGCTGAGCTGAAAATGTCATGTGACTATCCCTTACTTTCAATGGAGAAAAATACCCACAGAATGTGCCGTCTTAAAGCAGGGATGTACAGGGTCATGATAACCGGCCAAAATGTGACCTTGGGGGGAGGAGGCATAGGCGGAGTTTCACTTTTGTGCTTGGGGGGGCACCAGACCACGAGCTCAGTTTTTTTTTATATCATATATATATATATCATTCATTTTACATATAAAATAAATTTACAATGAACAATGACTTTATACCAGTGCTTCTCAATTATTTTCTGTCCCCCCTAGGAAGAGGTAAACATTTCTCGGCAAAAACTTTCGCCTTATTGTTTCCATGGTAACGCGTCATGCTTATCACCTGACATACCGCAGTCACAAAAAGGGCTGTATAATAGATAATTCTAAATAGTCACCAACTTGTTGGCTCAACTTGTTGAAACCGAAAAGAAATCTTATGTGGTTGAAAACACTGAGTTGTTGTGATAAATGACAAGCTCAGAGCCCGTCTTTTTTTTTTTGGCTCAGTGCCAGATATTGCGTGAAAACACGTGTGAATTTAGTGGTTGATCACGTGACACATGAACACCGGCGTGATCGTAGGTCACGTCAAAGGATGAGGGGATGATTATCTGAACTTCTGCTCTTGTTCAGTGCAAAACCTACTCCTGGCAAAAAAAAAAGCATGTACCCCAGGGTAACGTGCGCCCCACTATTTGAGAACCACTGCTTTATACAAAGAATAGCGAATAGAACAGACTGTAGTTGCTGTTTTGTTTTGCTTCGGCAGTGAGAGGGTTAACACGGGGAGTTCAGAAGTGCAGCAAAAAGTGTGTTAGACGGGTGCGCTTGTTACAGTGTGTTGTTCTTCGTTCCGATTAAAATTAATAAACAGATCCTCCCTTGACCTGTCATAGAACTACTTCAGACATTACAATATCTTACCTAATGCAGAAGACACCTCTTTTTCCGAGATGCGTAGATGTCCACTGTCTTCTCTTCTGATAGATTTGACACTTTTAGTAGTGGATTTATTAAAAAAACGACGAATGTCCATTTTGTTTATTCAGCGCGTAAAACAGAACGAGAAGAGCGTCCACTCACGTACCGCGATACTTTGAGATTCGCAAATCGCGGGAAAATGTAATAAAGTTACAGTAATAAAAAAATAATTAGCCACATCTTACTCATTCTATACACAGAACTAATAAGATAAAACAAATAAAACGAGAAAATATGAATTCTGTAATAACAAAAAAACATATTCAAAGCACAAGGCAGGCATTAATTGGCTCTGGTCTGGGGGGCAGTGCCCCCCCCCAGCCCCCCCCAAACTCCGCCTATGGGAGGAGGGGGAGTAAATGGGATCATCTTGGTACACTGCCTGTAGTTAATCTGTTTGTCAGTTAGTGTTGATCTGGATTGCCTTCTCCATCTATGATGTAAACACTATGATCTCATAGCTGCATACATACCTTTATCTACCAGAAGCTGCTACATACATAATGTAATGGAAAGTGAGATGAAGTCATACAGAATCATACATCTGCAATCATGCATCTCAGGCATTCATCAAAGTCAAAACAGTGTGAAGGAGAATAAAAGCTGAGCTCTGTTGCATTTTAATGCAGTCCATTCATGGGAAGAGCTGACATTTAACAAGAACATGTCATGGAAAACATGCCTTGCTGTTTTTAAATAAAAGTTCAATTTACTTTGTGTTGACGTATAGGCTTTCACAACACAAAGAACACTTTGTAGTCTCCACAGTCCACGTTTATGGAAGTTCAAATATCATCATGGTATTGATTTCAGAACCATGTGCACCTATCAACAGTATCAACACCTTTTGAGTATTCAGTATACGGTGTAAACTTCACAGCCATAACAGATGTGGTTTATATAAAGAAGTCTTAAAGGTATAGTAGCTAAATAGACTTTTTACATGTAAGGGTCAGAGTCACTACAAAAAAACAATCAGATTTTATTTTTGGCAAATACAATTTTTGCCGTTTATATATTTTCTATAAAAATATACATTTTATTAAATGTCACCTTTTTCATTATTGGATGTTTTCAGCCTTTTTAGTATACTTACCTGGCCCAGCAGGCCATCCTTATTGTTGAACACTAAAAATAATGTAGAAGTGTAGAATATTGTACATATTGTAGGGCAATTCAGTTCGAATCCACAGAGATCAACAGATCTACACTAATGTTTAACTGGTGTAAACCTGAGTACACTAGTCCTCCAAGGTCACCGCTCCCACTTTTCATCACAGCTCTATATTTAGAGTAGCCAGAGGTGCTTAACTGCCAATTAGCCCGCTTGAGCTGATTAGAGACCAGTCCCACACTCTGCCTCCGACACCATCAAAGTCTGAGATTAACAGCCATAAGGGAAATGCAGATCAGCCCGAGTGTCACTGAAGCAAGCAGAGCCCCCACACCCCTCTTACCTCCACTAGCCCAGAAACCGAGCCTGTAAGGGGTTTAGCAGGGATCTCCAGAGCTGGGACATTACCTGGCTAGAGGAGGGCAGTGAGTGTCAGTCCTGAGGTGAACATGCTGTGTTTGGGTGTGGAGAGAGGATCAGTGGCAGTCAAAAATGATGGAGTCCTAGAGAGCATCTGTGTGCCTGTGGACGGGTTGCCTGAGTTTTTGTATAATATGCAGAGTGAATACTGAGCAAATCCCTCAGCCAGTCCTTATGGTTCCATGGCTAATGGTTTAACTCCTTGTTTTCAGCTGAATGTTTTACCTACTAGAATAAATGCATTATAATTAGAACCGGGCTCTTGATTGTGGGTATGTATACTAGAAGTACTGGGGAGTTTTAAAATAGTAATTTTCCAGGCCTGGAAAAGTCTTAGAAGTTAATACAGTTTTAATTGTTGTGGAAATATCTGTTGTGAATATATATTTTGTAGTTATACCGAGACCTAAAATGTACTCTTATGTAGAGCTTTGTGGAGTAAAACTTGCTGAAAATGTGTGATGGTGTCAATGTGAAGAAATTGTTAATTTTATTCAGTTATTTTTCTATGAATCAGTCCAACAACAAAAAATGGAAACGTCATGGAAGATGGAAAAGTCATGGAAATGCATTGGTCAAAATAAATGAGTACCCTATTAGAATGAATAAAATCTGTGATAATGCATTGTCAGTCTATTTGCTTGCAATAGAGTCAAATTGCTGCTTTTTTTCTCATCAAACATTACTGATTCTGGTCAAGGCAAGATCTATTAATCAAGCAGTGATGTTCTGTAGGCTTTGTCTTAGCAGGTTAAGTGAGGTTATACTATAGGCTCAAAACGCATACAAATATCGTTGCTTGTGCTGATTCCCAGATTGCACACAAATACTTGCACAATAATAAATAAATAAAAAATCCATCACAGGTGTGGGTTGTGTATTGTCAAAGTTCACAGCTCAAGCATGCACATGTATGTCCACTCCCCTTCTTTTTTCTGTCTCAGCCTGTGCAACTCTCCGACACACATAGACACCTCTTTTTCCCAAACACACATCTACACACACCCTTTCAGTTGTCCAAAACCAGCTGTGCTGGAAGGCTTCTCGCCTTTGTGTGGGAACAGCTGGCTGGAGAGCCATAGTCACACACTGCATTTTAGACACACGCATACACTACAATATCTCAAATGGCCCATTGTGTGATAATAATGAGGCTTGTGTATTGCTGTGCAGCTTAAATAGGATTCCATTTTGGCCTACGCAGTTCTAACAGGGTGAAATCTATGTGTACTGGAGTACAACTGGCCTGGTGAGTCATTTGCAAGTGATAGCGCTTCCACTGGCAGCATTTCTTCAGTATTTAGGTTGTGTTCTGAATGGGTTGACCGTTAACGCGGGTCAACTGAACTCTGCTCACAGCAGATTTGCCATGAAATCCAAGCCATTGAAATTTGACTCTTCAGCCTCTAGAGTCGATTATTTGTCAATAGTCACTTGTTTTCCTGTTGTAAATGAAGAAAATTAAGGTTATTTTGAAGGATTATACTATAGTTACTACATGCATTTTGATCACATTGATATTTTTTAAATTTTATATATACACTGATGTTCCAGTATTGAGGGTCTGTAAGATTTTTTTGCTTTGAAAGCTTTCTTCTCCACGCCAAGGCAGCACTTTTGATCAAATATAAAGTGAAGTGATTAATACTGTGTATTAATGTATTAAACAACTTAATATTCATCAATATTTTATATATATATATATATATATATATATATATATATATATATATATATAATTACACAATGACATAATCATTAAATTATGTTTATATATTTTAAATAAAACTAAAAAAAAATCTATTTCCCCACTACAGTGGACAAAAATGAATTGGCACAGAGGATATAATGTGTATTTGTCATGATTGTGTTACCACTAAGATGAAGGAAATACAATAGCAGGAACTTTTAATGACAAAACTCAGGAAGCAGGTACACAACAACACTACACGAACAGTATATTGATGACAATGGACAAAGACTGAGGTAAAACGGGGATTATATACACAGAGGATGATTAGGGAACAAGGAACAACAACATATAAGAAGGTGATTGATGACAGACAGGTTACTATGACAATAGAAGAGCACATGGGGAACCAGGAAGTAAAGAAAGATAGGACAGATCTATAACAGTATTGTTGCTCTTTATGTTTTTAATTATTATATACAGTACTTTGATTTTTATGAATTACACAGTAGCAAAAGTGTTCTATATAAAATGCATTTATAATAAAACGGAATGCTAGCTAGATATTTATTGTAAGCTTGAGTCTCAACTTTTTTTTTTGTTTGCTTTATCTTTTATGTAACTGGCTATCTTTGCTTACGCAAAAGGATTTGCAAAATGTTGTCAGTCATCACTGTCGCTTTTTGTCCCTTCCAACCACATGTGGCTCCTTCCCGAGCTATTTTCTCTACATCTACACCTGTATCAATAGGGAAAGTCCAGTACTGTCCACAGTGCCGGTTTGAACCACATGAACGAAAAGAGGAGCGCTGGGATTGGGTGGAACAAATGGGGAAGGCGGGTGCATATTTGTGGTTGACTAATTGGAGGCTTGCTGGCCTCGGTCAGTGAAATCCAGTGTGGGTGTGATCAGTGAATTGGCCTTTTCAATTGGTGTTTTGCCTTAGGGTGTCACCATATTTTCTCTTTACTGTGTGAGAAAGTCGAGGTTCGGTAATTCCAAAGAGCACATTAATTAGTGTGGTGTGAACTTTTGACTTTTAGTGCAATGTAAATCGTTAAAATTGCTGAACAATATAAAACCACTCTTTTCACTTAGCCTACTCTATAATCTTCCTTCGTGCTAAAGGTGATGATAATTTCCTGTGTTTCTTTTCAGGCCTGTGGTTAACATAGTTGGCCATTTTCCAGTACTACTTATGTTCACACCCATTTAAGCAGCTGTAAGTAAAAGCGATCCAGGTCATACTGTGTTTTCAGTTGGACAGTGTAGTCCAGAAGATTCATTCTTCCTTCTCTTTAGCCTTGAAATTCAGCTGCTGCTGTCAGTCAGGAGAGCTTCACACAGATGACAGGAAATGACTTCATAGCATTTGAATCCTCTAAGAAGAGCAAAAATATCCTCTGAGATGAATACTTTGACCTATTAAAGGCATTTAAAGCAACAGCTCTCTGTGTTGCTGTTTACCAGCATAAATGTTGGTTTCTGCTGTGTTAACTAACAAGACTTCTTTGGTCAATCGGCTTCATAAAAGTTCATATACCGGTCCAAAGGGATCCAAGATGTTAACTTGCTACAGGAAACTTGCAATGATAGGGGAAGTTACTGTTGGCAAAGAGTTATTAATTACAAAAGCACACTAGTGCAGCTAATTGCTAACTTGCATTAGCAAGGTGATTTTTCTAAAATGTTGCAACAATGTGAGCTCCAACTATTTGAGACTTGAGGCTCCATTCTTGAAATCAATACTGGTAATAGCGAACAATATAAGGAGAGTGGTCAAAGTTTAAGATTTAGCCTCAGCGTGAGAAACAGAGCAAACAAAACAAACAACCAGATAAGAGCATACTAGCATACAAAGGGCAGAGAGAAATGTCCTGCAGCACGCCATGATAACCCCAGAGTGCCTATTAACTTCACATTTTTATTTAGTAGGCTGGATTAGTGCTCTTAAAAGCAAATTTGGTAATTGCCACGTGTGTCAGCTCTTCATAACACTAATGGGCTTTTCACACTATTTTTAACACTGTCTTAACGTGCACATTATGGCCACTTTTAACCTAGGCTTAAACAACCTAGGCTTAATCGAGAGTTAGCACTGTTTTTAACCCTTGGGTTGAAGCACTGCAAAGCCTAGCGCTAATTGGAGAATATTTTGAGAATAACATTTTCATCAATCATAATGAATCCAATCCAGTGTGAGATTCTGAAAGATCTGTTTATATATACTGTAAATATTCCAGTTCATTTAACTTATTCATATAAATGTGCATTTACATCTATTCTATTCCAAACACAACTTCAGAGCATGCGTTGTGCCCAGACCTGGAGAAAATCACTGATGTATTTATGACGTACAGTAATACCTCGGTTTACGAGCAACTTGGTATACGAGCAAATCGGTGTACGAGCAAGGAGGGTCGAATCGGTGTACGAGCATTGTATCGGTGTACGAGAAAAAATTTCCCTCACCCATGCGCAGTTCTGTGTGGAAAAAGTACTAACGCTCAGCATCCTTGTGCGCATTTTTACATGAAATATCCTAATGACAGCCTCTCATAACACAGTCAGGAGGTTCCAACCCCTTTTATAACCCCTTAACTCATTCATTGGCTCTATCATTCACCACAGTGATATTTTTATAAGTGATTTACAGAAGTTTTTACCTCATATTCTAAACATTAATTAATTGTGATCACTATTGTTCACGTAGTGAAATATACATGGTTTTAGCCAAATAATAAACAAAGTAATAGGGTTAGACAAACCATATTTTTATACAAACAACATATAAGCCTTTCCTACAAATGAGCACTGTTTTCATGTTCGTCGGACCTGCCGTTTCTCTGCAGTATCGGCAAAAGCGCAAGGAGTAAAATGTGACTTCTTACCCCGTGAGCGGGGCTTGTTTTAACAGACAGCGGGTTAGTTGTAACACCATGTTATCCAATGCAAGTTCATTCACGTATTTTTATTTGTTTAAAAAAAGTTGCGTCTTGATGATCATAAGCATAACTTTTTTCCTTTTACATTTGTTGTGTTTTGAACAATGTAATGACATGAAAAACGTTTTAATAGGTTAATACAATGCAAAATATATGATTATCGATGCAACTTGTTCAATGCGGCTTAGTGTTACAACTAACCCCGCGCTGTCTTGTTTACTTCAGGACCGGATAGCAGCCACTATGTGTTTTTCACGTCTTTCAAAATGGTACCATCTTTTAGCCAAGAAGATGGTAATCATAACAATATAAGATTAGACTAACAATCTTTCACACATTCTTTGAAAATCGAAAAACAACTACTATAACAAAAAATATTTACATGCTTCCAAAAGAGTTTTTCCTGTGGTTCTCATCCAAACTTCGATGAAATTTCTCGAAAAATGGCCAGAAGACGTGTGCGAACAGTGTGATGAAAAGCCCTTTAGCATGTCACATTTATGCCCCTGCAACTATCTAAAAAATCGCTGTTACTATTTACCCCGCGTTACTTTGTGCCCCGCGCTCCCCTAGTTCTCTCGCGGCTCCCGCAAATTTGTTCTCTTGCGGCTCCCGCGAATTCCTTCGTTCGCGGCTCCCGCGAATTCCTTCGTCGAGGCTCCCGCGAATTCGTTCGTTCGAGGCTCACGCGAATTCGTTCCTTCGAGGCTCCGGCGAATTCGTTCGTTAGAGGCTCCCGCGAATTCGTTCCTTCGAGGCTCCCGCGAATTCGTTCCGTCGAGGCTCCCGCGAATTCGTTCGTTCGAGGCTCCCGCGAATTCGTTCGTTAGAGGCTCCCGCGAATTCGTTCGTTCGAGGCTCCCGCGAATTCGTTCCTTCGAGGCTCCCGCGAATTCGTTCCGTCGAGGCTCCCGCGAATTCGTTCATTCGAGGCTCCCGCAAATTCGTTCCTTCGAGGCTCCCGCGAATTCGTTCCGTCGAGGCTCCCGCGAATTCGTTCGTTCGAGGCTCCCGCGAATTCGTTCGTTTGCGGCTCCCGTGAATTCGTTCTTTCGCGGCTCCCATGTTCCACGACTTTAACTCTGGATTATCACTCGTTTGTTTTCTGCACTATTATAATAAATTCACTCATTTGCTTTCATCCTTGCTTTCCCTGCTCCCCTCTCCTCCCTCCTCTCTCTCCTCCAAGCAGGCTGCTCAAATCTGACATGCATTACATTAAATTGTCAAGTATTTCTAGAGTTTAATTGTCAATTATTAATTAGTATTTATATGAGATCTTAATGGTTACAATTTTAACTGCAATTAATAGGGTAAAACCAAAAAAATATTTAAAATGGGCATTTGTGGTCATGTGGTACGAATTAATTGATTTTTAGTGCATTATTATGGGGAAATTTGTTTTGGTGTACGAGCATTTTGGTTTACGAGCTCGCTCTTGGAACGAATTAAACTCGTACACCGAGGTATTACTGTATTTAAAAAGAAAGCTGATTTGTATATCGGAAGAGTTTTTAGTAAGTAATTCAGTTCATAAGACAGATTTGAAAGATGAAAATAAAAGAGGCCGACTGATCTTACCTATACCGATAACTAGGTTGGACCGTACTTTCCGATAACGATTAATTACTGTACTGTGCTGTACATTTGACCGCTCGTAAATAAACAAACTCAAGCTTGTAAGTCATAGAATGTGATGGCACTGCGCATGTGCACAAGGTAGTTTTTAATCCAATTGAGAAAATAGTCGGAGACAAGAATTTATGTGCTTTACCATTTACTGTTGATTTGGATTATTTCAGGTCTACATCACCCCTTTCAATCCATGTGATGTAAATGTAGCTACTAAGTGAAATGCTAACCTAAAATCTTAAAAAATAAAAGTATGAAACGTTGTTCCAAACCTGTATGACAAAAGAAGATATTTTGAAAAATGCCTCAATTTATTTTTGTCCATACAGTTAACGTGGTCTAATACGATTTTGGAAATTTTCTTTCGAAATTGTATAAAATGCTAACAAGGATCAAAATCATTTAGCATAATGCTAACAAAGTGGCAAAAATAAACTGTAAATGAGTTCAAAAAGTCTAAAAATGTCTTTATAAACATTTGAGCTGAAATGAATCAAACTGTAAACATTGAATGGTGCATTAATGGGCTTTAGATCAAATCAGCATCTCATTATCTGGCTCTGTGTGACTGGTGCCTCTGTTTACATTCTTTCATTTTACATTATAAAGTCATTAGTTCACATTCATTATTTAAGCTATTTTCAAGGCTTCAATTTTGAGGCTATCCTCTAAAGACCATATTCGTTTCCCATGACCTATGTCCCTTGCCACTGCAAAAAAAATGTGCATCCGATATTCCTCCTGCTTCATTTCAACAGATTGTGCAGTGATCCGCTGGGGGTTTTGAGTGCTTTGAGAATAAGACTAGCTTCATTGTCTAATTATTAGCAATTGCTAAGTCCAAGTAGTTTGCTCGTCCCAAAGCAACAAACCGATCATTTTCCTGCCGGTTTCTAAAGTATGGCAGATATTAACATGAGAGGCGTTTGTCATTGTAATTACAGACTCATTAGTTTCTTCATATTCATGTTTGTGTCCTCTATCTTTATGATGACTTAGGGGAAGATTCCATCTCCCTCAATTATTCCCATCTGGGTTCATTTTCAACACTCACGCTTCATTACCAGGAACAGAGTGTATGCTGTACTCTCCTCCCTCCTCTTCTCTTCGTTCCTCCCTCGCTCCTTTGCTCTTTCACACCTTCTGCTGCTAGCCTGCCACCATCGCTCACACTCACACTGACGGCTGGCACACACACACACACCGCACGCAGTGCTGCTCTGCCCTGGCACCTGTCACAAGGGAGGCGGCACTTGGCAACCCTGCAAATTTGTTTTAAGGGTCTTTGTGTCATGTGGTTGTATATTTAACACAGGCTTATTCGTGCAGTGCTAACTTAAGTGTTTATTAAAGTACTTACACTACCATTCAGAAGTTTGTGGATGGGGTTTTTGTAATGCTTGTTTAAAAAGAAAGAAGAAGGAAAAAAAGAGTATTGTATGCTCACCAAGACTACATTCGTTTGATTACAAAATAATGATATTAATATTTTTAAATATTATTACAGTATGAACACAAATTTCTATTTTAATGTACTTTTTAATACTACACTGTAAAACTGAATTTTACTGAAAATGAAAATCCAGTGTCTCAAGATCCTGCAGAAATCATGATAATTTGGTGCTCAAGAAACTTTTCTCATCATCAGTGTTGAAAACGTTTGTGCAGCTTAATATTTTTGAGGAATCTGTGAAACATTTTTTTCAGGATTTTTTTATTAATAGGATTTTTTATATATTTATATGTATATAAATGTGTGTATATGTATATATATATATATATATATATATATATATATATATATATATATATAAATGTGTGTATATATATATATATATATATATATATATATATATATATATATAATGTGTGTGTCTGTAATAGTGTGTCGATACAAAATAATTTTCAAAGAATTTCATTAGACACTTTAAGTGAAGCAATTGTTTCCTGATCTAATACGCAAACCAATTGAAAATTTACATAACTGCTGTCAATGACAATGTTTATGATGTCACCCTCCATTTTTGTGGCAAAATACCATAATTACTGTTTATTGGCGATAAGTCAATATTGGATCTTTTTCATACAGTTTAACACTGGCCTAAACAGTTGAGATTTTATAAGATTCCAACAAAAGGCTATTTTCACTCTGAAAGCAAAAGTGGCGCATTATCACTCTATGGCAGTTTTAATGGATTTTTCTTAAACTTAAGCATCTCATCATCTCTTTCTTTTCTCCAGCTCTGCTTTTTTCCTCCTTGATGGCTATTGGTAGTCAGCTGTGCTCTATGTATGCTTGTCTCTGTATACAAACAGGATGGTGGCCATAATTCTCTTAGCTCTTAAGGACCTTATGTGGTCATGATTGGTTTAATATGTTCTGCCTTACACAGGAGTTCTTGCTTTTGACGCTCATCTAGATCATCTTTTGACTGTAACTATATGATCCAATGCTGTAAACTGTACAGAAAATTATGGTTTCACTTGAAAAGAGAACCAAAAGGAGGAACTGTCTTAATTGATGCCTGGTTAGACCTTAATGAGCTTCTGAAATTTGCACAGAATTGAGGGTTCTGTTTCCATGGCAACAGGAGCCTTATTGGAAGGCAGAAGGGCAAAGCATAAAGGATGTCTGGATTATGTCACTTGACCAACAAAGCATTTTCATTGAATATATCTTGTTTTGTCAGAATAGACAAAATCTTTAGACTGCCTTGATCGACAGTCAGTTCAATTTGGTGTTACCACTTGTCAATCATTGAGGCAACCAATGACGGAAAAAGTAAGTTTGTTCCTCAGTCTAATGTTCACTTGTCAAATTAAACTTAAATAATTTAAAGGTCTATGGCTGATATGGGTTCAAATGGGCTTGTTTTATCTCAAGCTTTGTTCTCACTCTTTTTCTCAGTTTTCTCTGCCTTGTTCATGTCTTCATAGACTTAATGCTAAATCCCATTCCAGAGTTCATTTAAATGATAGTAGGTTATTTCACCCACTGGAAATCTTCAGTCACCCCTATCTCTCCTTTCTTTCTCCCAAAGCACCTCCTTTGTTTCCCTTTTATTCCTGCCTTGCATAATTCCTGCCTTGCATAATCCACCCTCAGTTCACTCAAATCTTCCCCCCGAGTAACTGGATCCCTTTAAATATGCTCTGCCCCATCTGACATGGCACCACATGACATCCCGACATTTTGCCACTCTCTGTTCTTGTGTAAATGATTCAGTGTCCTGGTGTCTGGTTGTTTGAGAGTAAACTGAAGTCAAGAGGCCAGAGCATCTCTTCCAGTTTGTTAACCCATATATTCAATTTCATACTTCACTGCATGGGGACACACAGCCAGCTGGAGCAGTCAATTACAGAGGTCATGTGTCTGGAGTATAACCTCTGTGCAGTGCCTTTGGACATGTTGGCTTAATGGAGATCATTTATGACCTAAGAGTATATGATATGGGATTTTAAGTATTTTTCAGTTAATTGATTTTGTGTTTATGCTTATTTTTGTGGACCTGTCTTTCCTTGTCTTGTTGGACTTTTTAATCATCTCAATGCCCCAAAGAATTGCCAGTCAACCTTAGAAATGTCATGTGGCTGGTAACATCTAAAGGGCCAGTCACACAGCGAAAACGCATGAATCACGCACAAATTACGCACAGATTTTCGTTTCTGCGCGGAATGTGCGTCGTATGCGTAATTTGTCGGTGGAACGAACGTGGACTGTCAGTGATCGTAAGTGGATGTCTGTCAAAGGCGGTTTGTGCGTGATTTTGAGTTTAGTTTTTTTTTTAAATCCGTTATTCATGAGTCGGTGTGCGTAGATTATGCGTCGAGTATGCGTGACTATGCGCGGGTCACGCGTCGGCCGTCAGTGCTTATGCGTCGGAACTGGTTCGAAACCGCCCACGTCCGTCCACTGACGCCCCACCTTCATATCACGCATGAACCGCGCACGTATCACATTCATTCCACTGACATCCACTGACAATGTGGATTCTGAAAGTGCTTGTACGTGGAACGTTCGCGAAGCGTGCGTGTTTGGACGTGCTCCGTCAGTGATTAATGCGTCGGGCGTGATTTGTGAGTGGTTCGTGCATTATCGGCTGAGTTGACTGGCCCTTCTGGTCAGATAATGAAACTGCTTGACAAAGTACCAATTGCACATGTTCTCTTTTCATAGTGGTCAACATGTCTTGGATGAGATTGGTCACAAAGTGTATTGTATGAGATTAACTGCCATCGTCCATTTGGTTAAACCATTTAATACTGGAAAAAGCGTAATTTGTAGTAAATTGGTGAATGAAAGCCTGACATATCTTCTGCTTTTTCCAGGACAGTGACATCCAGAAGAAGATCGACTATGAAATCCGGATGCGTGAGGGTGCGTGTAAGCTGCTGGCTGCATGTTCTCAGAGAGACCAAGCACTGGAGGCCTCCAAGAGCCTCCTCACCTGCAACGCCCGCATCATGGCCTACATGTCAGAGCTGCAGCGCATGAAGGAGGCGCAGGTCATGCAACGAATCGCACGCAGGTCAGAGTTCACTTATGATGAATGTACTTCAGTCTGTCAATTTAAATGTACACCAAGTAACTTTTGGCTCTCTAGCAGATAAAAAAAACAGAACTGCGTATATAAATATGGTTATCCGACTGCTCTTAACATTCACTACTAGGCTTAAGCAATATAATCTGTTTAGATTGAAAATATCTCAAACTGACCAGCTGAACCCGTTACTGTAGCTATACTCATTACTAGTCATGCTACTTCCCGGTACAATCCATGAAATGACGCTTAACTATAGATAATGCTTTGTAAATAATTTAACAAATGGCAATTAATCTTTTTAGTAAAATACCTTACTCACCTGTTATAAAAAACAAATAAAAACACTTTTACAACATTTCAAATCCCTAATTTCTCCATCTCCGAAAAGCCCAGCAGATCTTGATTCTCCTTTTGCGAGGTCTGTCACATTCTTTCTTTGTACGCAGAAGTTCCTCTGTTCTGCATTTTTTTTTTAAAACAGGGGATTCTCCTGAGGTTTGAAATTTAGTGTGCTTCATATCAACCTTTTTCGCTCTTTATGACAACTAACTTATGCCACTAACAAATGCGTTAAAGTAGCCGGAGCAACTTTCTCTGTTTATGGATATGAGACAAAATATTTCACACAAAATAAATTACATAGTGCACTTATAACAATAAATTAAATGTGAATTATTTTGGGTGGCTTTGATGTGTGTGATGCTTTATAAAAAGTGAATCAGCTAATAGGCCAGTTTCTTGGGGTCAAGCATTTCTAATTACACTGTCAACACAAGTAAATATGAAGTTTGATCAAAGTATGCAAAGCTGATAACTACACATTGACCATCAATTGACAAGTACTTCAATATACACAAATCACATGCTTATTAGCTTTTTTACTAAAAATAGCTAAATGTATTGAGTTAAAATAGACAGATTAACCACCACAAAGCACATGACTGCAGAAAACATTGTTGAGGTCATAAAGAGTTTAATGTGGTGAGTGTTTACAGGGTCAATCTCAGCCTCCTTATCAGGATCGTCACTTTATAGCCACTTATTTAAGGCACTTTAGAGCAATAACACTAAAGGCCCAGTCACACAGCCGATTGCGCACGAATCACTCACAAATAACGCATAGATTGGGTTTGTGCGTGCTTGTGCATCGAGAAATTGACCAAAGTATTCCACGAACATTCGGCGCACGCCCGATGCATGAATCACTGACGGAGCGCGTCCAAACACGCATGCTTCTCGAACGTTCCACGAACAAGCACTTTCAGAATCCACATTGTCAGTGGAATGAACGTGATACGTGCGCCACGGTGCACGGTTCATGAGTGATATGAAGGTGGGGCGTCAGTGGACGTGCGCGCTTTCGAACCAGTTCCAACGCATAAGCACTGACAGCCAACGCGTGTCCTGCGCATGTCACGCATACTCAACGCATAAACTACGCACGGCGAGTCATGAATAACGCACACAAAAAATTCAAAAAAATTTTGAACCGTTCAAAACTCAAAATCACGCACAAACCACCTTCGACGCACATCCACTTACAATCACTGATGGTCCTCGTTCGTTTCACCGACGAATTACGCATATGACGCACACGCCGCGCAGAAACGAAAATCTGTGCGTAATTCGTGCGTTCTTCATGCGTTTTCGCTGTGTGACTGGGCCTTAAGGTTGTTGTTTTTTGTCACATGGTTGGTTCCAGACACACCACATATACACAAAAGTAAAGCAATGTTTAGAAAATGTTGAAGCTGAGGTGTAATGTTTACTTGTATCCCAGTTTATTTATGCATTTGTAGGTTAAAGAACTCATTGGGTTGGCCAGTACGGCTGTTGTCTTGAACTTGTATATGGATGTCAGTACATTGCTTTATTTGTTTGAGTATATCAACCAACCTGACACCACAACATTAGCTTAATCAATAGTATGAACTGAGAGGGGCAGTGCTCAGGAAATGGTCAGAATTCCATTTGGTGGCACACACTTGAAGCACTTTACACCTTGTGGTATGTGTCTTATTGAGTGTTTGTGTTCAGGTCTTCTGATGCAGGCCCAATGGATGACCGATCCCCATGTAAAGGCAAAGTAGCCATTTCAGGTATGTTTGCAGAAAATAATGTTGCTGTAATTTATTTACATGATGAACAAATATATACTACCATTTAAAAATTGGGGTAGTCACACAAGCTTTATAGGTGGGTTTTGTACCAGCACACTCTTCTCAAACATGTAAAGAGCATAAGTACAAACCAGGAAAAAGCAAACACTCTGACAAACATCACAAATAAAAGAAGGAAAATAGAAACAGTAGATTATGCTATATAACAGTAGAGCGGACATCTCTCTCCTCACTCAAAAACACTCTCCTCTCCGTGCGCGCTCACACCAGAACAGAGCACACACAACATTATAAGCCATCTTAAAGGTATATTCCCAACATAAACGTAAAGTAGCCGTTACATTCTCTGCTGTTAGTTGGTGCACATATACCTTTTGTTGTTAGCAAACATATACAGTGTATGTACATTTTTATAGCAAGCCGATCACTTCATCAAACAAATCGCCATATTGGCTTTTGGTTATCTCGATCCTTGGTTATCGTGAGACCCGAGCCCGTCGACATAACCGGGTTCCACTGTACTTGTATTCAACAAGGACATATCTAAAGTGCCACAGTAAATCAAAAGTGACAGTGAAGAGATTTATAATGTTAACAAAATATTTGCATTTTAAATTAATATTTTTTTGAACCCTGAGAAACAAATATCACAATTTCCACTAAAATATTAGGCAACACACTGTTTTCAGCATTTATAATGATAATAATAACTGTTTCTTGACCAGCAAATAAGACATTAGAATGATTTCTGAGGGACAGAATAATTTCATGTGACACTTTTTTAAAGTATTGAGTATTGAAGTATATTAAAATAGAAAACATCAACCTCAAACTGAATGGTAATGTATATAACATTCTCTGGTGTTTAATTTGTGTTTTGTGTGTGAATCATGCAAACCAGTCTGTTTATACGGGTGTCTGAGCACTAAATCACACCCCTGCTGTTTTATACATCAGCGCCTGTGTTTCATTCAGCTGTGGGGATTCTTTTACGAGTCGTCTTCCCCACCTCACTGTCTCACCAACCCCCCTCTCAACACCCAGTGCTATTAACTCCCAGTTCAAACTCCTTGACTGCACACATGGCAATTTGTGTTTGAGATCTACAGTGAGACGCCTGTAGTGGTGATACTCAGTAAACGCTGTAATTACGACGTCACTATGAAGAGGGTTATAGAGGACCCTGTACCTTCACTTCACCGTCACATGCACACTAATGTAAACCACTCTCATATGTAGTCACAGACAGAATTCGCTGATTTTAAAGAGAAATGATGTGCAGTGGTTTTATTGGTAGCTAAATGCATTAACAAATTAGATTAAACAAACACACAAAGGGTGGGGTATTTGCAGAAATTGATCTATGGTGAGCATTCCTGTTCATCACAAATCTGCTTCACTTTCTGTGTGAGATTACTGTTCATGTGCCATTTATTCCATCACATGAATTCGTCCAGACGGTTGTTTAATTCATCCCACGCACACGCAATCTAATATTCCTACATCCAGCCTCCGTTTTGTGTTAATGCTGTCCATCAGTACCCTATTAATTGTTCCCTAACTGCCTCTTCCTATTAATTAAATGAATTTCTGCTGTTGTTAACAAGCTTGATTACACAGATCTTGATAGAAAGGCACATCCAGGTGGGCTGGAACGATGAATGTGGTCTTGATGTGGTGGGTGGGCCAGTATGATAATGGACAGCATGGCATAAAATACCAGATGTGTGTTTCAAATGTACTTTTCTTTTGATTGACATGGAGTGACAGCCCAAAATTGTTGCTCACAGCTGTGAGTGGCACTCTGTGTGTGTGTGTGTGTGTGTGTGTGTGTGTGTGTGTGTGTTATAACCTTGTGTCTCTCTCTCCCTCAGATCTTCGGATACCTCTAATGTGGAAAGACACAGAGTATTTTAAGAATAAAGGAGGTAACTTCTGTTTTTCTTTGATATGCAGGTTAAATATCACTGCACATTGTTTAATAACCCATTGAATATCACACACACAAACAATGGGGAACACTGCTCTGGTACATTGTGCATTCAGCATATGCATTACCACGATAACAAAACACATTTATTTATGAAGTGTTCAGGCCCAGCAAAGCCCTCTGGGTAAACGGAATATTATTACTGGCAATGGAAACCTTTTCCAGAGTACAGTGACTAATGTAGTTTGACCTCAAGTGCTTAGAGCAACTGACAGAGGTGACATTATGTTGATGAATGTGACACAGGAACCCACATGCATGTGTTATTCTCTCATGAGAAAGCTTTTATATGCGCTTTATCCTCTTAATAGGAGCATATATTTTAATAGCCATCAATGTGATTAGGGCAAGAACGTTTAGGACTGGTTGTGCCACAATTATTCATGTTCTACATTTTGTACAGGGAGAACAAATTACATAGGGATATTAATGTTGCCCTGAGCAGAAAACACCGCACACACAGGTGCAGGAGTAAATGTTTCCTGAGAGCTGCTTTTGGGCCAAACCTGCGGCTTCATTGGGGAAGACATTACAACAGGTGTGACTTCTAAGTAGAAATCATTTGTTTCTTTCTTCAGAGCTGCATCGGTGTGCTGTGTTCTGTCTGCTGCAGTTGGGTGGTGAGATCTTTGACACAGACATGGTTATGGTGGACCGGACACTGACAGACATCTGCTTTGACAACACAATTGTCTTGTGAGTTTGCATGTTTTGTTGTTTATTCCACCCATATAGTGTTCGATCTTTGTGCAACCTTCTAATGTACATAGTCTATAAATGGTACACGTGGATAAATAAAGCATTTGGTTACACTTAATATTAGGTGTCTTTAACTGCTATGTACTTACCGTACATAAAAACATTGTGCATACAATGTACTTATTGTGTTCTTGTATTGCAAAACATTTTTTTTGCTATTGATGTATATGTTTTGCTATTTATGTTTAGGTTGTATGGGTAGGTTTAAGTGTGATTTTGATTCTGTCATCTTAAAATGTTAATTATTCCTTTGAATTTTCAGCATTATTACTCCAGTCTTCAATGTCACATGATCATCACGAAATCAGTCTATTTCTGATTTGCTGCTCAAGAAAGATTTCTTATTATTATCAATGTTGAAAACAGATGTGCTGCTTCGCATTTTGGGATATAGTATTTTTCAGGCTTTTTTGATGGATTCAAAAGAACAGCTTTTGTAAATTTGAAATGTCTTTACTGTGCAGTAATGAGGCCGGCCCAGGTTTCGAGCTGCGTGTGGAGCTGTATAGCTGTTGTTCAGAGGAGGACTACTCTGCAGGCAGCACACCGCGGAAACTGGCTAGCAAACTGAGCTCGTCTCTAGGCAGGTCAGCGGGAAAGAAAATGAGGGCGGGCTTGGAGCCTGGAGCCTGCAGTCCCACCAGCAATGGAGGAGGAGCGACAATCCTGCTGCCTGTGCCCTCTGTACCGTACGTGTGTAGAAACTCACAAACACACACACACACACTGGAGCTGCCTGAAACCAAAACGCAAAAAGGATTGATGTGGAATGGAGACCAGTGAATGACTAAATGATGATAAATAGTTTGGGGTTGATTTATAAAATATTTTTGAATGCCACTTATGCTCTCCAAGCTTGCATTCATCTGATCAAAAATACAGTAAAAACAGTAATATTGTGAAATATTATTAAAAATGTGAAAATAACTGTTTGCTATTTTAATGTATTTTAAAATGTTATTTACTCACAATTCGTTTAAATTCATCAGTCTTTCGTGTAATAAATTGAATTCCATTTGTATTTGATAGTCCTAATTTAAATATGTTTGCATTTACCCTGTTTTGTGTTTACAGGGGGCCCAAATATCATCTTTTGGCTCACACGACCCTCAATCTCTCTCATGTCCAGGACAGCTTCCGCACACATGACCTCGCCATAACAGGAAACGGTGAGCTGCCATTTCTTTCTACCACTGCCTTTTTAAAACTCTTGAAAAAACTAAATGAAACATGTCAAAATACTGTATATCAGGCACTTTCTTTCTTACTTTTGATTTTATGATATGTATTTTGATATTAGAATTTTATATTTTACTTCATTTCGATTTTTGATAAAGTGACAAAATAATAGAGATTGCAACGTCCAAGTTCAGTCATCAAGTGCTTCTGGGATTTTATTTACAGTACATTTGTTTTATGACATGATTTCTTCACATTGCAGGTAATCAATTACAGACAGGCCTCCAAAGCGTGTGTGTGTGTCGACGTCTGTTAGATTTATTGTGTCAGGGTCACGCTCATAAACTTCTCTAGATGGCCAGTCGTGGTGTGTGGAGGGGCAATAAGAGGCGCTTATAGCCGTTTTTATGTCTGAGGAGTTACTGCAGTCAGTCTTACAGCTTGAGTATGGGCAGATGATAGTTTAGTTTGCTGTAAAATATATACTGAAACTACAGGGTGCAAACATGATGTCATTGGAATAGCTTGGTTTCTGGGTTTCAAAATACAGTTTCTAACTTTGTGAGGTCACACATTCTTTTATCATTCTCTCAGTAGGAGTGTCATTACTGTCTAATTTTGTCTTTCTCTGTAGAGGAGTGTTCATACTGGCTGCCTCTGTATGGAAGTGTGTGTTGTCGTCTGGCCGCTCAACCTCACTGTATGACACAGCAGATGATGAGTGGCTGTCTAAGGGTAAAGGTGTGTAGGAAACACCCTCACTTAGAATATAATTTTCCCCTCTTCAGTTTTCTATGGCTAATGTTCTCCTTCCTTTCTCTCAAGCTTGGAGGCGAGCCACAAGGCTGGACAAATGTCTATGGTGTTTTAAAAGGAACAAATCTCTTCTGTTATCATCAAAAAGAGGACATGGAGGCCAGCGTGGAGCCCGTCTTAACTATTGGTATCAACAAAGTAAGCCCCATTCAGTCACTCTGGGAATTTTAAGATATCAAGGGTCATTGTTCTGCTTTTAGAAATATCATGAGATATTTTTCTATTGTGATTTTCATGAAAGAATTCTTTCACGTGGATTCTCTGTTATTTAGAAAGATGTTTCTGTTTGAGGATTTTTTCATTATGTCAGTAGTTATGAAAAGGCTTTTTGTACGACGTGCACTGGGTCTGTATCTTTCGGTGCCCCTAGAGAGCAGAGTGTCGTGAGCACAAAGAGCTTGTTTTAACATCTGATAGCTGCATTGTGAGGCTGCACATTCCTCAGCTCTCAGGTGACTGCTGCTCATGGCAGACGCTTTACTTGTGCTCTGCTGCCACATACTGGTTTTAATTGAAATTACAGCTAAATACTGCACAACAGCTTGGTGTTACTGGATTATATAATCTGACTTCAAACAAAAACTGTATGCGTGACTGTATAGTTCTTTTATACGCAACGTTTGAAAGGGAAAAACTAATATCTTACACTATATCTTTCAGTGAAATTGAATATCAGCTGTAAGTCAACCAGTCATTATTGCAAACTAAAATACATCAGACTAGGCCAGGGGTCTGCAACCTGCGGCTCCAGAGCCACATGCGGCTCTTTCATTGCTGTGCAGAGGCTCCCCTAGCTTTGAAAAATATATATGGGAATCAATAAGTAAGCTATTTTATTAATTAATTAAAAATTTAAATGGTATACCTCTTAAATTTCAAGATCTAAGTAATCTTGTTACATCATTTTTTTATATATTTTGATGTTTTCCACTGTCACAAACAGCAATAAAATGTCATTAGTTTTATTTTTGTAGTTCTGTAATTTCATAAATGCTACACACTTTAGTTATTTTGTGTATTGCAAGCTGGATGTAAACCAGATTGGAGATTTGTATTCACGTCGCCGCTAATGATGTCCGACTTTGCCAGTCGGAGATCACTAAAATTAAGAGATTAAAATTACTTAAAAGATTCAAAAGTTTGGGTAAGATTTGTTTTTTTTATTTTCAAGAAATTAATACCTTTACTCAGCAAGGCAGAAGAAATCTTACTGACCCCAAACTTCTGAGCAATAGTGTATATTATATATATAATTTATTGTTACAGGTTTTCTCGATTGCTAAGACACATTTCTTGAAATCTGCTCTCCTTTTTTCTAAACTCTGAACCCAAAACCCAATTTTCAAGCTACGTTCACAAAACCTTCTTGCAAAACCAAACTTTCACCTCAAAACAGTTCAATCTGTGCTCAAAACTGAACTATGTTGTCAAATCGTGCCCCGAGTCAATCAAAATTAAAAACACCACAGAACAGTCACAAAACAATACGTAGAAAAAAAATAGAAAACCCAATGCTCAGGACATGAAGCTGGAGAAATAAATGTTTATTTTTTAGCACTTGTACAAAAAGACAAAACATAAATCTTGTGCATTTTCACATAGCACTTGTAAAAGTAAACAAATCTTATGCGTTTGCCACATGTGTACAGTAAGCCCATGTAAAAATAAAGTACAAAAATATACATGGAATAATAGGCCTACAAACAGTTAGACCAACCCTCCATTACAATACTACAGTCATCGGTACAGTGATGTACTGAAACATATATTTACTAACAGTATACTGTGGTACAGTATAGTATGTCATACAGGAATTGCTGTCAACACTTACATACTGTACTATAACGTCAAAAAAGTAATTACCTGTTCTGTTCTCTAAATCTTGGGATTATGGTGGACACAGTTAATCTACTGACGTGTGGTTGTACCCTTTGTCCAGCCTCCCTCATGCTCATACCATGGACAAGAACACGGTCAAACACAGTAAATCTGATTTCATCAGATGTTACTGTTCTTTGTCTTCACTGACCACCTCGACCTCCTCTCACACGAACTCTTCCTCTCAGATTTATTTCCATTGTCTCTGAACTGGCTTACTATATATGTTCCCTCACATCATTAGCCACAAGAGTGATCAATTTTGAGTTGTTGTGTTCAAGTGGTGGGACTAGCGCTTTAATTGTGTTTGACTACTGTCAACTGTGCTCACCATTATGCAGAACGGGTGCATCACAATGAAAATGTGTTTGCAAGTTGTGTCTAAACGGGAAAAGTGCTTATGGTTTTGCCAAAAGAGTGATTGATTCAATCAGTGGGTTCAGGCAACTGAGCATTTGGTTCAGACAATAGGGTTTAGTGTTTTAGCAATTGAGAAAAACTGTAATATCTTGTTGTTTACATGCATCTCTATTTCAGGAGACAAGAATAAGAGCTGCAGAAAAGGACCCTCAAAGCAAGGCTCAGAATATCTGTATCACTAACCAGTATGGAGGAGAGGAGGTGACACACACACTAGCAGCAGACAGCAGAGAGGACACACAACACTGGATGGAGGCATTCTGGCAACAGTTCTATGATATGAGTGAGTATATGAACTGTCCACTTACTAAACGAAAAACAAAAACTTGCACTAAGTGACCAGTTCATTCTAAAACTATAAGCCACAAGAGGCAAACATTACTGTGCAAAAAATCCCTTAAAGGTACAGTAAGCGAATTCTGAAAGAAATGCTGTTGAAAATTGGTCGGACTATGCAGCACAACACACTTGTAGCCAATCAGCAGGAGGGCACGTATACAGTCATGATGGGGAAATTGAGAATGAGCAAGAGGGAGATTTGAAGAAAGACTGTAGAAAGAGAAATGCCTGAGAGAGACATTGCTAAAGAGAAAGCTCAGAGGAATATCACTGGAATAAAGAGGCAAGAGCTTTAAGGGTATTATTATTTTATGGGTATTACAGTAGAGAGGCCATCTCTCTCCTCACTCAAAAACACTCTCCTCCCCGTGCGCGCTCACACCAGAACAGCGCGCACAGAACAACATACGCCGTCCTAAAGGTATATTCCCAACATAAACATAAAGTAGCCGTTACAATCTCTGCTGTTAGTTGGTGCACATATGTGTTTTGTTGTTAGCAAAAATTTACAGTGTATGTACATTTTTATAGTATGCCGATTGCGTCGTCAAACAAATCGCCATATTGGCTTTTGGTCTATCTCGATCCTCGGTTATCTCGACGCTTTTTTGCAACCCCCGAGGCCGTCGACATAACCGGGTCCCACTGTATGAACAGTGTTTCTCAGAAATTGCTTACTTTAACTTGAACTGTGGTAAAATCATGTTTTTGTCAGCCTTTGAGAGTTTGACTAAACCACTTGCGCTCTCTTCAGGCCAGTGGAGGCAGTGCTGTGACGACCTGATGAAGATCGAACTACCTTCACCGCGCAAGCCTGCCATAGTCACACCGAAGCAGGGCTCTCTGTACCATGAGATGGGTGAGTGCGTTCAGACACCTTTTGAACAGATTTAAAGAGGCTGAAGGAGTTATAAGCCCTACTTTGTCACAAAATAAAGACCAGCAGCACTACAGAGCCATAACACTAGATAGATGATGACAGAAATACTGCACAACCTGTCATGAATAACACAGATACGAGCCTAACGGTGATGTGTGGATTGAACTGCATGTCCTGCCCTCTGTCAGATCTGAGTCTTTCTTGTAATCTTTTTATCTCCTTTTAACTGCTAAATGAGAAATCTGTTGTTTCTGACAAACTGACAGTCTTTTCTCTCTCTTTTTCTCTGTGGTTTTTATGTCTATCTTTTCGCTGACGTCTGTTTTTTTCCTGCTCTTTTCCCCTTTGTTCCTCACTATTGATTTTTCATACACTTTTGTATGAAATTATGTACATTCCTGGTTTCATACCTTAACATCCTTTCATCCCCATCCATACATTCCCCAACCATTTGCCATTATTTGGCTGCTTTATAAATATATATAACATCCCCCATGCCCTCCCCACAACCCTGGTGCATTTTGCTGCCCCCCTCCTCAGTGGCCCCTGCATCCGGTGAGGGGCTTTTGCTGCAGGATAACGCTGTATCTGCTGAGATCCGAGCTCTGCTCTCCTCCTATTACAATGACAGGTGAAGTAACTGTGAATAGAAGTTACCTGACCTCACCTTCTACCCACATAAGATGATACTGTCCCACGTCATCCCAACCTTTTTGTCACTCCGTGACCAACAACTTTCAAATTATTGAAACAAGATTTCAAATATGGTTCTAACCTTTTATACATTCAATGAATAATACACTTTATTCTTATCGTTAGATAACACCATAGTAGCATTTATAATAGATTTAAATTTTACTTGTTTCATTTTCATTATTTTATTAAAATTTTTATTATTTTATTTAAACAAAAAGTAAAAATCTAACTTCCTAACTGTCTAAACAGTTAAAAAAAAAATAGTAATAAACATCAATTCCAAGAGGGTCCCAGATCCTAAAATCTAAAATGTGTAAATAAAAAATTAGTAAAAGTGTAGATTGCCGTTTTATTTTAACAAAATTACTTTTATTTTATTTTACTTTAAAACTTTTTTTTACCAGTTTGTTGTAATATTTTAATTTAATTTGATTGTTTTTTCACTTTTTGTGCACATTAGTTTTATTTAATTGTTTTAATTTTTACTCCTACAATTTTCAATTATTTTCTTTTCTTTTAAATTCAGATTACATCAGATTCCAACATTTAATTGGAATCCATTCGATTCAATATTTTAGTGTGAGAAGACGCAGAGGTCAAAAGTGACAAAATCTGTTCCACTTACTGAGAGCAATAATATAAAATGTTGGATGTTGTGGATGTTCTCGAAGGACTATAAATTGTAAATCAAGCATACGACTGTAAACAGACTGCTAGTGTTGTCCCAGGAGTCAGGCTACTTCAACTGCTGCATCTGTTTTTTAGCAAGAGGTTTTCATCATGGCTCCTCTTTCTCCTCCATCACAGTTATTGACACTTCGGACGACATTGACATCCTGGCACGTCGTATTGAAGAGTTTGAGCTGAGGAGCCAGCTCGAATCTCCACCTCACTGGATGTCCTTGTTTGAAGAAGATCGCCCAAGAACCCCCCTCAACCGTCAGCACCTGCCACCTCAGTCACCCAGCCCTCGCCTGCACAGCCGCCAGCCCCGCAGCCCACGCTGCCACCGCACACCCGGCCTTCTCTCCTCCAACGCCAGTCTGACCTCAGACAGCGACAGTCCCGCCAGCGTCAGCCCCTGCTTTCGCCAGGCATGGTCCCCTGACACCTCTTCTTCCTCCGGTCACTTCCGCCCACGTACCCTCTCACTGGACGCTAAGCTCTCCACTCTGCGCGGCCGGGGCTACGGTGGTTTCCGGTGCGCCTGCCAGCCATCCCCCGCCGGCTCTGTGTCTCCTCGCCCAGCTCAGACTGCTCTCTCCTGCTCTAGTTCCACTTCCAGCAGCAGCTCCAGTGAAGGCAGCAACAGTCAGGAGTCAGATCTGGGCTTCTCTAGACCGTCCAGCGCTCGCCGCAGCCTGAGGAACCTGAGAGCCAAGCTAGACCCCAGGAACTGGCTGCAGAGTCAGGTGTAGCTGTCACACTTTCTCTGGTTTCGGTCAGAGCCATCACAACTTCCTGTGTCCCCCTGGAAAAAAAACTGGAAAACCTGAGGTCACATTTGCTTAACATCTGTCACTGCATCCTTTTTACATAATAACAGGAAGAGCAACATGCAAAATTAACCTTTTCTTCTGTCTTTTAAAGGAGCTTCCACAGTGTGAACTGAATATTATTAGAAATATAATACACCGTAATATATATATATATAGTATTATATATTGTCTATGCATGAAACGGACGTTATTTTAGGTCTTTGGAGAATGTGGTGTTTTGATGAGAGCAATTCCTGATACAGTGGGTTTAGACTGGACTGAAGCAGTTGTCCTGATGTTGTACTAACCATTAGTACATTTGTGTGTACTAACCATTTGTGACCAACCATTGTTTCAGTGCGTCATTTTAGATATTTGATTTAGAAGGTGCTGTTTGGCTTAAGTCTGTCTCAAGTATTCATCACACACTACCATTCAAAAGTTTGCAGTCATGAGATATTTTCATTTACTACTTATTTGTCTTTAGAAAGAAATCTCTTATGCTCACCAAGGCCACATTTACAGTATTCAAAATATTTTTACATTTTTATTATATTAAATATTTTTATTTTTATTTCTTTTGCTGCTCAAGAAATATGTCTTATCATTATCAACGTTGAAAACAGCTGCTTAACATTTTTTTCAGGATAATTTGCTGAATAGAAAGTTTAAAAGAACAGCATTTATTTGAAATAGAAAATTTGATCACTTTTGATCAAATTAATGCTGAATAAAAGTATTAATATCTTTCAGAAGAAGTCATACTGACCCCAACACTTTGAATGGTAATGTAGGGTCAATGAGTTTCATGGAAACACAGTATTAATAATAAACCTAACGTGTGAAAGTTAGCTTTAAGGGATAGTTGCCTGAAAATCACAATTCTGTCATCATTTACTCTACTCTCGTAACAAACTTGTATTACTTTGTTTCCACTGTGGAACATATTTTGAAAAATGTCTCATTGTTGTCTTCCATACAACTGAAGTCAGTGGTAACAAGTCACACTGGTACATGTGAGTAAATGATGACATAATTGTACTTTTTTGAATCCTTTTAACACTGATGAATTTCACTTTATTAACAAGTGCCACTGTATCTTAAGCACACCAACCTGCAAGTTACCAATAATCGAAAAAACGTTCTTTTCTTTTAAACTTTCTTTCAAGGCGCACAGTCATTTCTGTTGATGCTATGCTAAATGGTCGCTTCAGATATGTACTGACATCTTGTGGTGTGGATGCAAATAAATATTTTGAATTTGCAAGTGTCTAATAACATGCAGGGTTTTACTGAGTCAAAGGAGCACAGTAATATTCCTGGTCATTCGATCTTAATACGGCCGCACCTATAATGTGACCCACTTCATTGACAAATATTAATATGACTGGATTTGATGCATATTTTCAGTGACACCTACCTGAGGGGAAAAAAAGAACTGACTGCATCTTTAACATATAATGTGCATAATATCTGCTACGCTGTCTGTTACCATTCATACTTTTTTTCTTTTTCTTTTGCATGGCTTCAATATGTATGCAAATGTCCAGACATCTCAAGACTCTGTATTCAGGTTTATAATTATGGGATATATAATGTGACTCCATTTACTACCTGTGACTGTGATGACCTCAGGATTACTGTACATCCCTTATTACGCTCTGCAAATGTGAACCATAAGATAAAAAAACAAAACAAACAAAAAATCAGAATGCACATTAACAGTATTCAGCACAAGCAATGAAATATTGCTGATAGTTGGAACGTTTTGAGTGTTGTGTTTTAATGGTGCTTTGTTTTGAGCCGTTGCAGTAACTGAATAAGTAAATCTGATTGCAAAGGCACTACTATGCAAAGCTATTACAGCTAAGTTAAAGTTAATTGTGTATTCTAGATTGTTTACGTAAGCGGTACATGCATCATTTGAAAAGTTCCTTTCTCCTTGTTGGCTTGCAGGTCAGTTTTGTCAAGCACTTAATGTGCTTCTAACTGCTGAATTTGAGTGTTTCAGTGTCATAGTGCATCTTCCAGATCAGATAAACTGTGTATTTGCTTGAAGACTATTATATTAGCAATATTTACAATAATGAAACTCTAGATGGATAGCTATTATTGTGATTTCAGTAAAACCTCAGGAGTGAAGTTACAGTCCATCTTACCATAAAAATATTAAACATACAGGTTAATAACCTTTCTGTATCTGCACAATATATTAGGTATCCAAACCTGTCATATTTTTATCTTTCATTTGAGGGAGAAAAAAAATTCAGATGGAGATATTTTCTTTATAATGTATTACAAATTTCATAAAATTGGAAGTTTAGAAGTATCATACTAATTTTCCCAATAAATTCAGAGGTGGTTTTTGTCCTAGCAACCATGATGCAACAAAATTAACAGTTCTCAATCAGTCAAAGGGCCACTGACTTGTATTTAAAAACTGTACATTCATTCAAACACTATTTGTTATTGTAAAGTTTTGTAATTTTCATTTTGTGCTTTTATTAAAGTTGTATTTTACCATATTAATTTTTGTTATAAATAAAATTATATTGACATTCTATCAGATGAGTAAAGCTTTACCTATACTTGTATAGATCAGTGAATGTTAACTTGGAGGTAAGTGTCATTTCAGCAGGTTGTCTGCATGTCTTTGGACAAATCACTAATAGATTCATGTACAAAAACAATTTATTGTAAAAAAAAAAAGGATGACAAAAATACCTAAATTAAAAGCAAACAGCAGTTTTATGTGTGTGTGTGTATATGTGTAATTCTCTTTAATTCTTGCTGTTCTGATTTACTAGATTAAATGTTCAAGAGAGTAAACTCATAACCCAGTAAAATGAATCCCTTTAATTTGATCTCATGCATTACATGTTGAATATGATTTCTTAATGATTATGATAAACAGTATGAAGGCAGTGTACTGGCTGTGCAAGAAATCAAAAACATTAAAGCATTATTGCTGAACGTGAATAAAACGTAAACCTAATTTATTACAATAAGAAATTACTAACAGAGAGCATAGAGTAAATTAAATGCGTTTGTGCGATTCTTGCATCGTTTGATCTTCCGCATGAATACAGTATAAGGCTGTTAGTTGAAAGTGTACTTAATATAGAAATGTGGCTAAATCTGGTCAAGTTAAATGGATTAGACAGAGCCTCTCTGGGAGGAGATATATCTATGTTCATGGTCAGAGATAAATAAATTACAAAGTGTATTTGATTGTATTTACACAACAATGAACATTGTCGTATTGTACACTACCGTTCAAAAGTTTGGGGTACGTTTTTTGTTGTTGTTATTGACACATACAGCAAGGATGCTTTAAATTGTTCCAAAGTGATATGTTATAAATGACTTCTTTTTAAAATAAATGCTGTTCTTTTGAACTTTCTATTCATTAAAGAATCCTGAAAAACATTTTAAGCAGCACATCGGTTTTCCACATTGATAATAATCAGAAATGTTTCTTGATGAGCAAATCATCATATTAGAATGATTTCTGAGTGATCGTGTAACACTGAAGACTGTTGTAATGATGCTGAAAATTCAGCTTTTCCAACACCCGAATTAATATTTTAAACTATAATTTATTAGAAAACAGTTATTTTTAATTGTAATAATATTTCACAATATTCTTATAATAATAATATAATAATATTAGTATTTTTAATCAATTAAATGCAGCCTTGAACATAAGAGAATTCATTACAAAAAACTTTTTTAAATCTTAAACTTTTTTTAAACCCCAAAATTTTCAGCGGTAGTGTGTGTGAAAGAAGTTGAGGGGATTTAAAAACATGCTGTGGCTGAAAGTTCAGTTATATTATAAGTGTTATAAGATAACACTTAAGATTTCAAATTCATTGGCTTTCAAATATTAGGCATTGGCCTGCAATAATTAAACTACAATTATTTCAGGTTAAGTTCCTGTCTTTAAAGGCACAATGTTGGGAGAACAGGGTTTTGACCCACCGGTTGTGTTTCATTCCCCCTGTTAGGCTAGTTTGTGTCATTAAATACACATTTTTCAGGTGTCTTTTTCATTTCTCAGCAATGACGACTTCTGTATTGTCTGCGCACCCTTGCAGGTATGACATCATTCTGAATGCCCTGAAACACACCTCTGAATTAAAAAACAAAACAAAAAAAAGCATTGCATGTTACATCTAAATAACCTACATTATCAACATGTCTCATACTGGTACAATGACATAGAACTAGTTCTGAAAAAAAGGTTTCTATACTCAAGGCCAACTGTTACGTGATTTGCGTGTAAAGGACAAAAGAGAAAGTGAAATCTCTAGTTGACACCTCTACCAGCTTTTGTATCATTTAGTAATGATAACAGTAACAACTGTATGTTAAATAATAAATGGCGTAATGTGTAAATAATAAAATGTTGATAATTTGTGTCAGTGAGACTGAATCAGTCTCTCAGCTCACATCACATGAGAATCCTCCTCAGTCTTGCAGTCGATGATCATTAAAACCTCAATTGTCAACTTTGGCTGCTTGTTTTAGAACGCAAGGAATTGTTGGCCGAGTTGTGTTTGTGAACGCTTCCCTTCCAGACTCTTTCCTGTGATTCTTAATCTCAGAGTACATTTGCGGTTCTTAGTCCCTGAGAACTGGTGAAAAGAAAAGGGGGAAGAAGAACCATCTTTAAAGGGAAAAGTCTTTAGATGGTTTCAACAAAGTTGGCAGGAAAGAGACCCTGGCGTCCATCTTTGCTGGAGCCCCTCCACCACGCTTTGTCGATTGTTTCCACATCACTGATGATGTCACCAGGTTCAAACGAGAGCTCAGTGTCATCCTCTGTGGAGAACAGGGGAGTTTCAAGGACGTCTCAAATGAAAAATCGCTCAACACTGCTGCTGAAGCGAGCAACACTAACCTGCTTGGTAGTCATATAAGGCTCTCACACGCAGAAGTCTATCTGGCGATGACTAAAGTAAGAAGGGAGAACGTGGTTTAGTGCAGCTGAATTGTTTTATCACATTAAGATTTATTTGTATGGTATAGAACTTACTTCGCCATTCTCAGTCAACAAGTCTGTTTGGATTTCATCTTCATCTTCCTCCTCATGATTAACCGTGTAACAGAACCTCTCAGGTGTGCTGTGCTCAGATACATCAACATCCTCTACTTTAAAACAAAACAAGGTGTAAAACTCATCATTCATGTGTTTATATATACAGTGGGTACAGAAAATATTCAGACTCCCTTACATTTTTCACTCTTTGTTGTATTGCAGCCATTTGCTAAATTAATTTAAGTTCTTTTTTTTCTCATTGATGTACACACAGCTGTAAAACTGAAATATCACATGGTCCTAAGTATTCAGACCCCCTGACTGAATCAATTGAGCATCTCTGGAGAGACCTAAAAATGGCTGTCCACCAACGTTTACCATCCAACCTGACAGAACTGGAGAGGATCTGCAAGGAGGAATGGCAGAGGATCCCCAAATCCAGGTGTGAAGAACTTGTTGCATCTTTCCCAAAAAGACTCATGGCTGTATTAGAGCAAAAGGGTGCTTCTACTAAATACTGAGCAAAGGGTCTAAATACTTATGACCATGACATATTTCAGTTTTTCTTTTTTAATAAATCTGCAAAAATGTCAACAATTCTGTGTGTTTCTGTCAATATGGGGTGCTGTGTGTACATTAATGAGGAACAAAAATTAACTTAAATGATTTGAGCAAATGGCTGCAATACAACAAAGAGTGAAAAAATTAAGTTGGTCTGAATACTTTCCGTACCCACTGTATGTGTGTGTAAGCAGTTGTGTGTGCAGTTAGAGAATATCACACAGTGTATGATGTGCACAGAATTTTTTTAGCTCTAGACTATGATTCCATCCATCCAGGGCACATCGAACATGTTTGATATTTTGAGATGATTTTAGAACACCTTGTCATTTGTTATGCATCTCAAAGAGTAAAGAGGTGCATGTCTCCGATTGATTTTGTTGTGTTTGGAACAACTAAAAAGGTCTTGTACCTCCAATTATCTCATGACCATTCAGTGGTCTGCCACATTCAGATTCATCTTCTTCAGTCATACGATCATACTCTGATGACGACACTGAACACATAGCACAAAAACATGTCAATGACATCAAAATCTTAAAAACATTCTGCATTTCATTTCATCATATTACATCTGTGTTCCCATCACCTAGGTTCCTCGGTAGCTCTTCCTCAACTTCATCATCTGAGCTTAACACATTTCTGGGCACCTGGTTGACATTCGAGTGGAACTCCTCAAAGTCTGCAGAAGGCTGCTCCTCAGAGTCTGCTTCATCCTCAGACTCTGACTCTGGTTCCTGCTCATGCTCCTCAACCTCCATCAGGGGGCTGATGACACTCTTTTCAACATCAGGTTTGAATTGTTCCTCTACTGTTTTCACTGCTTCTTCATAGTATGTGGTGATGACAGTATCTGAAGGTGGAGCTGACACGGCAGGAGTTAACTCTGGTTCCTCTACCTCTTCTTCATCTTCCTCATCTTCTTCGACCAACACAGCCTTGGCAATGAAGTCCACTTGTGGTTCGCACAGCATTCGAGAGCCAGTTACAAGCTCTGTAGGAAAGATACTGTCAAAATGAGTCAAACCAAAATACATTTTTAAACCTTTAAACCTCCAAGTTAACTTACCTGTAGAGTGCAGTGGGTTATCAGAGAGTGAAGCTGAAAGATGTTCTGTTGTGACAGCGAGTTCCTCTCTCTTAATGTCATAGGTGAAAGACTCTAACTTATCATGACTGTCGAGCAGCTTTGGAGATACAGGGGAAGCAGAATCATGCACTGGGGCTTGAGGAGGTGGCCGGCTGGGAGGTGATGACTGTGGTGGAGGGGGTCTGGTGACAGGCTGCTCGGGTGGGGGTGACACTGGTGGCACAGAGCGTGGGGAAGGTGATGGGGAAGGAGATGTTTCAGGGTGCTGTGGTGAGGGGATCATCTGGTAGGGTGGACTAAGTGGGGATGTTGGACGTTTGAAGGACGTGGATGCGGTGCGTGAGAATGGAGATCTTGCAGAGGGACTGAGAGGGGATGTGGGACCCGAATTGGAGTTGGCCCTCTCAAAGATGAAGGCTGTGTCTGTCAAACTGCGTTGGTAGCGACGAAATGGAGATTTGCCTGAGGACCCGAACATAAGTCAAACAAACCTCAAATAAATACAATGAACACTGTAAGTTGAACAATTTCAAGCATCGTGGGTTTCTAAAGGACTTGTTTACCTGATCGTGGTGATCCAGGGCTTGAGGAATTTTGTGAGGATGCGGATAACTGCCTAAAAAACTCCCTGGGATTGATGGTGCGCTGGGAAACAAGTGCTGCTGCCTCCTAGGGTACAAAAGAAGAAACATTGTTCAATCCAGAAATGTGTTTGTGTTAAAAAATAATGGATATGAATGGGCCTTAATGTGAATGCAAGTTAATGTAGTGTAACCAGAGTAATAGTTTATTTTACACTTTTATCTTGCACAAAATACCATCAAGTTTGATTGGACGTTGATGTCAGCAGTGTTTCTCTGCTCCTTTTATAAGTTAATCATTAGTTTTCTATACATTGTTTATAACAACAATCGTGGTGAATCGTACATTGTTGGGTTTTTTGCATTTAATATTCTTATTGTTCAGAGAAACTCATTACTGCAGGAATAAACAAAGACAAAAGCAGTGTTTGGAACTTGTGATCTAATTGTCTGTAATAATAAAGTTTCAAAAAACAGAGTGAGAGTAGTGTAGTGTAATTTAAGAGTAAGAACTACACTAGATTTACTACAGTCTGAACAGTCTGGATGATTCACAAAAAACAAGGAAAAACTAACTGCTGCTTTCTCAATGGACTCGCTGCGTCTGAGTCGGGCCCTCATGTCCTCCTCATGCTCTCTCTCCTGCTGCTCCTGCCAATTACACGAATAACCCAACGTCATTACAGGATATGACTACATATGACCATTTACCCATATACAGGTTCATTACCATGTTTAAAAGCTTACAGCTGTTTAACTCTTTCCCCGAAAGCATTTTTAATAAAAAATGCCAGCCTTTTTGATCATTTTCACAAAAGTTTCATTGCCCCCAAAATATTTTGTAGTATGAATATCTGTACATGCAAAATATGAAAAGAAAGAAAAGACCTTCTGTTTTAAAAAACAAACAAAAAGCTTGTTATATTCTAGCCATTTGCATGCTTTTTATATATAAAACATTAGAATATGGGTAAGTTACATACTTTTGAGCAAAAAGCTGAGAAAAACATGTTTCTGCCAAAGGCAACATCTGGATCAGATTCAGAACGATGATTAAAACAGATGGAATTGATCAAGTCCATCAACACCCCCCTGTGTCGACACTTAATTCAGTAACATTAGGCAGTTTTGATTTGTATGCTGTTTAATGTTGATGGTTGTGTTATTCTACATATGCTATCGCCTGTTTCTGCTGCTTCTTCACATGTGTTTTGATTAGGAGATTCAGTATATGTTATACCATATAACTGAAAAAACAGAAAGCCGAAAATTTCCATCAATCGTAAGAAGTGTTGTCTCATAAATGACGGAAAATGGCAGGAAAATAATTAAAATCTCAGTAAAAGAAACTGAATACACTCAATGCACTCACCCATTTCACTTTTTCCTTATTTCTAGCCTCTTCCTCAAGCTGAGCCTGGATCCTCCTGAGAAAAACAATAACAACAACAACAGGAATTTGAAGCTGAGGGGATTAGTTCTCCATCAGACAAAAGTGGGGTTTTATCAGGTGGACAGCACAAACCTTTGTTCTTCAATCATCTGTAGCTTTTCGTTCATCTTTCGGTCTCTCTCTTCAGCATCTTTTTGTTCCTGTAGAACTCGTTGTCTCTCCCAGCGGCGTCTATTTTCTATAGCCCTCCGACGTTCTTCCTCCTTTCTCTCCTCCTCCTCACGCTAAAACACATATTACATTACACAGATTTATCTGAATAGAATGTTTCATAATTGGAGTCTGAACAAGGTTTGTGTCAAAAAGAGTTTGCCCGTTTCCTGATTTCTTATTTTGTTGCATGTTTGTCACACTGAAATCCCAAAGCTTTAGAAATGGCTTTATAACCTTTAACCTTTTCCTTCTTATTTGTACCTGAATTTCTTTGGATCTCGGCATGATGTCTAGCTTTTGAAGATCTTTTGGTCTGCTTCACTTTGTCAGGCAGGTCCTATTTAAGTGATTTCTCAGGTGTGATAAACCACTGTTTTAAAAGGGGGCAAGCACTTTCTCACACAGGGCCATGTAGGTTTGGATTTTGTTTTCCTTTAATAATAACAACCTTAATTTAAACTGCAATTGTGTGTTTATTTGTGTTATCTTTGACTAATATTTATATTTGTTGATGATCTGAAACGTTTAAGTGTGACAAACAAAATCACACTTCACGGAAATCCGGAAGTGGACAAACTATTTTTCACACCACTGTACAAACTGATTATAATATAAATTATAATTATACCGCTCACATGATTCTGGACAATTGCAAATATTAAACATTAAATATTTTTGAATAATTACTGGTTGGTTGTACATTATTCCTTACTGGCATGGCTGGGGAATGTCCTTAAATAGTATTCTTTTTATTATTTTGAGGAATCTTGTTTGATGCATTTTAATTAAATCTTGTCTTTTGTTAAATATTGTCAAAATCTGCAGCATTTTGGGGAAAACAGGATGCTACGGGAAAATCCAACTGTGAACATAATTGAGCTGTACCTCTGCACGTGCCCAGAAGGAGTCTCTGTTAATCCGCCTCATCTCCATGGCAGCATTAGTCTTCTTGTAGTTTGTACCCTGTGGGTGTGGCACACAAATGCAACAAAAGACCCCAAACATCAATGAGAGACAATTAGACCACGTCCCCTAAGTGCATCAATAAATTATACTGAGAAACAAACTCCTATTTTAAATGCCCTTGTACACAGCCAAATTCTTGGGGGTTTGTTTGGTAATTTACCACAGTCTCCTCCTTATCCGCTGCCCTTGAGGGTCTCCTCAGCTTCTCCATTGGTGGTCGAATCTTTGCAATAGCAGCCATAATCTGCTCCTCCGTCACCTCATCTTGCTGTGAGGCTGGAATAAATGCTTGAGCCTCCTGAGATGACACAAACATCAAGAGATTAAAAAAAAATTCAAAACCACAGCTTTGTTGAAGCTGCTCCATATGAACACATTTAGCTATGTTAAATAAGTTTGCTTCTCAATGTGCGTTCGTAATGTATTTTATTGCATTTAGAATAAGAACCTACTATTAGACTAATAATATTCTGCAAAATAATTTGCTACAAAGTATTTTTCTCATGCAAAACATACGCACAACATCATCAGCTTTTATACTATTGGTTAAAGTTAGCAAAGACAGCCATTCTCACATTAATATGTGTAATGTTTAAGTCGTGTTGCTATACTTTTAAAACAGTGTTTTTGTAATATATTGATTCATTGCACTTCACATATAGTACCTTTTAGAGGTTCCCATCATCGGATTATTTATATTTTCAGTTTTAATTAATTGAAACTCTATAACTAGAAAAAAAATGAAATAACCAATAACACTTTAATTTAGGGTCACATTTTCACAATTAACTAGTTGTTTATTAGCATGCATATTACTAGGATATTAGCTGTTTATTATCATTTAAAGCACATATTAATGCCTTTTTCTGGATGACATTATTCTACATCCCTAATCTTACCCTATTTCTGACAAATACCTAAACTTAACAACTACCTAACAACTACTAACTATTCATAAGCAGTAATTAGAGGTTTAGTGAGGCAAAAGTCATAATTAATAGTCATTTAATTGTGAGAATTGGACCCTAATCTAAAGTGTGACCAAATAACCCATTAAACATTATTTAATGTTTAAGCATTATGTATATTATTTAAGAAATGTTTCCTTATATAGAACCTTTTTATCATTCTATAGAGTAAACTTAAGCAACTAATTTTCATTTGTGTTAACTCTGGCCAGTTCAAAACCGTTCTTCACGCATTTGTACATTAAAAGTAAAAACAGGCAAATTGACTACTTCTATTATAAACTATTTTTAATATAATTAATTATTTCAAATTGAAAAATAAACAATTTTAGTGAAGGACTTATAATGTCATATAAGAGAACAGACTATGGGTGTAAATTAGAGGCCAGATGTAAGAAAGTATAGGCTCAGGCGTAGCATGTCTGTATACTACATCTTTCTGTCATCAGCATCAATCTACAGCTCTGAATTTACTGAGATGAAGATATATTGAGAATTTATATGACAGGACACAAGGTTAAAACACCTCAGATCACTAAGAGGATCTAGTGTATGAGTGATCTGGTTTGTGGGACAGAAGGAAGGGAGTAGAAAAGCAATGAAACAGACATTGTGCTTGAGTGCCGAACTGGGCTCAAACCCAACAAAACCCACAGC
The DNA here is from genome assembly GCA_037043235.1 of Rhodeus uyekii. Taxonomy (NCBI): domain Eukaryota; kingdom Metazoa; phylum Chordata; class Actinopteri; order Cypriniformes; family Acheilognathidae; genus Rhodeus; species Rhodeus uyekii. The sequence goes on along the minus strand of JAWRVZ010000010.1, from coordinate 6,881,711 downwards.
TTTACAATGGATTAACACACTGCTACCTTCAGCCCTCTATCCACATTTCTCTGAACACACAAGAACTTGAACGTGTCAGGACCAATTTGTTTACTCATTGCTTTTTCTATGACTGAAATTACTTTATCTCCTGAACATCAGGTTGAATTTGGACTCATTTTCTCTTCCTTTCTTTTATCTCTTTTATCCCTTTTTCTGCTTGGGAGGAGTTAAATGACTTAATTCTCTGTTATTACTTGCTTTAGATGAGTCCCTTGACATGCAGTTGGCCCCAGGGTTTTAGGGGTGATGACAGAATTAAAAGCACTGAGGATAGATGCTCTCCCATACACACCTCACGCCTGCAGCTGACAGCATAACCACACCACACTTCTGTCCTTAATATCTGGTCTCAAATCACACTCAATCAACCAGAAAACAATATAGATCAAAGTAAGTTACAGTTCTTTGAACTCTATTTGAAGAATCAAAAAATGTATCCTGGTTTCCGCAAAAATAATAAGCTACACAACTGTTTTCAATGTTGATTATAATAAGACAGGTTTTTGAGCATTAAACCAGCATTTTAGAATTAATTCTGAAAGATCATTTCTAATGATGCTGAAAATTAAACTTTGCCATAACAGGTATGTTTCACAATAACACGGTTTTACTGTATTTTTGATCAAATGAATGCAGCCTTGGTGAGTGTGGCAGCAAAATCGTTTATCAACTTTGAATAAGAGACAAATATCCCAATTGTAATTTATAAAGGTTTACTTTCTTGCAAGAAAAGGTCAACAGTCATACAGACATCCGAAGCTGCCCTGCAGAGTGTGATAAAGCAGGGAGGGCCGCTCCAGCATTTATATCTCTAGTCAAGGCTAAAGGCTCAGTTGTAATTTTCCATTCCATATCAGGAACACATTACCCTCTCTATACCTCAAGCGTATTTCTTCAGACTTATATTTTACTTACTAGTTCTACAGAATAACAATACAATTAATAATCAATAATGTCAAGAAACAAAATATAATAATATATCAGAAGGAAAAACAAAAACATATCATTTATAAAATTCCATCACAATTCCCCCCTTTTTATCATTCATTGATAACTAAATAATATTCACAATTTTAGTCCTTTCATTACATCTATGCTCTGATTTTCATTTTAAATGATCACTCAATTAAATGATCACTCTCTTAAATTTTTTAACAAATAATTTTTAGTCTGGTTTCTACTCAGGAGCAGTCCCTTATTAAAAAATATAGAAAATATATCTCAATTTATTAAATACATTTAACTGTAACTTCCACTAGTCTCAATATCACATTCCTATGCTCTTGGATATACATCATGAAATTTATCATCATAATAAGACATTCTAAGCATTTGATACTTATAAGAGACTTCTCTCAAAAACAGCCCCAAAAGTTTGAATGGATTATAGATAATATATTTACAATTTATTTTATAAAAGCAAAACTTAGTTATATTTTCCTGGTTGGGAATTGTTAGTCTAAGAACCATATTTCTTATAATGTCTTGATTTGTACTATTCATATACCGCTGTGAAAGATGCTGTGTCAACATTGATGATTAATGTATATATTATCCGTCCACCTAGATGGATCACTTACAATTTTTTACAGTTGTAGCCTATATTTTTTCCCAAGCACTAAAGAGCTGACAAGTCATTCTGCACACATGATAGCCCTTACTAGAACAGACTCGTCATGAAGACACAATGAAAAGCATGAGTGATAAATGGAGAAAACAGGGAGGAGTAACTGGAGGGATTTAGACTTCACTGGCTCATCTTATTACTGACACTTTGAAGGTACATCTCAGATGCCAACACATACACAATGATAAATGGGTTTGGATTTTACATTTGGTTCTGTTGCCGTGACTGAATTTCTTTGGAGACTAGGGTTGCGTCTGAGATTACTTATTTTGAATAAATAATTACTTCATGACCACTTCAAGTACGTTCTATAATAGGAGTGTGTGTAGAGAGAGTATTTGCCATGTTGCTTCACTATTACTTAAAGTTGACCCGGATACTTGGCTGAAACGAGTATCCGATACGGATAAAGCACTTTTGCAGAGTACGAGTATTATACGAGTAATACAAGTCAATATCTGTGCTCGGATTGAATAAGAATCCTTATTGGGTAGCTGACTGTGTCTGCGTTCTGTGATAGGCTAGTCACAGCGCCCCTCCCCTACACATACAGATTTGCTGTGTCCCGCCCTGCTCATTCACACACAGAACACTGAGAAGAGAACAGCTCTCTTTCCCTCTCTGTCTCTCCCTCAGTCACTCAGGTTTGCGGGTCTTTTCCGTAAACATTTAGGGTTTCTTCAGCTTCAGGTTTGTTTTTTACTTCAGTTTGTTTGTTGTACTTGCATATTAATCAGTAGAGTTCTGGGAAACATGGGGTTTGTTCAGACGTGGTGCTTGGTAGAATGCGACTAGAGAGTCGCATTCTACCTTTCTTTTTTTAACCGTCTGCTGGCTCTAACCAGTTTTTTTACTTCACGCAAAAAATAAAGTAGTGGTATAAAAACTATAATACAAATTAATTAGCCACACACACACACACACACACACACACACACACACACACACACACCTGGTGTGGAAATAAAAAAAAATCAAAAGTTAAAAAAAGAATGTTCTGTTTTGATGAAAACTCTTGTTCATTACATTTTTCTTCATAATTGCAACCGCATGTGTTGTATTCATTGTTGCAAAACTTGTTCTGTATATAGTTTAGTTTGTTATTGTGATCAAAACCAGTGATCTGAAGCTCAATGATGATGCTGTCATGTAAATAGTTTTCTAATCAGCAATAAATATTTTAAAAAAATTGATCAAACCATATCAATTTCATGATTAAAAATAACATTGTGTCTTCATGACGAGTTAAAGCCCTGCCCATTTCAAGACAACCCACCCACTTCCGGGTTAAATCCCGCCCCCTTCCGGGTTAGGCCCCATTCAGTCCAAGTACAGATAATTCATATGGTTAATAGATACAGATCATGCTGTACTCGCTCATCGCTACTATTATTCATAAATCCTCTCCTGTGCCTTCATAGGATAGCAAAATGTTAATCGTACTGAAAGTAGTAGGTTCCAGAGTGAAAAAATGGATGTTGTTAAAAAATAGATCTTAAAGGGATAGTCCACCAAAAAATTTAAATTCAAAGACTATATAAAATCATTTACTCATGTCATTCCAAACCTTTGTGACTTTCGTTCTTCTTTCATATTTCAGTTTTTCAGTTTTTTTTGTCCATACAGGTTTGGAAAGACATAAAGGTGAGCAAAGGTGAATCATCCTTTTAAATAATCAATAAACATATCTGCCAGCATTACTGAAATAAACACAAGGACATGCATCTGTACAGTGACTGTGAATCAAGAAAGGTTTCACATTCCTCGTGGACTATGGCTTTGTCACACGCTGTGTCTAACTGGAGCATTTGCAGATTCCTCAATCCGAATTTAGAAAGTGTTATCATTAATTTAGAAGAATTCTAAGGCAGAACACTGTAAATGCCTCTGACAGCTTGTCTCCGGCTGTCTGATTTTATCCCATACAGTATGTGCCCTCGTTGGTTTGGGGGCTCAGCCTCTCCCACGCTATAAAACTTAATTGCTGACCTTATGTAACCTAACAAAGTTCATTTGCTTGAACAAGCATCAATCAACACAGAAATAACCCAACAAGATCTAAATTCGAATGGAAATCTAATAAAAGACACTTTTGTAACCCACACGGGCTGACATTTATCACACACAAACACACATTGTGGATGAACAACACAATACAAGGTCATAAAGGTTGTCGATCTCAAAAGAGAGAGAGAAACACTGAGACTTGAATAAACAGCATTCTTGGCATGCCTGTGGAGCTGACTGGGCAATGTCTTTATAAGGCATTAAAAACGTCCCAGACATTAAGTATGTTTGAAGATCTCATACAACCGTCCGAAAAATATGGAAATGTTAAAGCAACATTGCCTGGGTGGTGGAGTAAATAAATCCACTGACAGCTTCGAGAGACAAGATTATTATAAACATTGAAAACAATGTGCTGCTTAATATTCTTGTGGAAAGCAGGGTAAAATTTTATTACATATGCCAATGATATCACAGGATATCTAAAACATCCTAAACACTAACAACACTGCAGAAAATAAAAGTGCATTTTATAACAAACATTTTTTAACCTGCTCCTTTGCTTAGGAATTTCTCTCTCTCTGTTAAATTTCCGCTCTGATCAGTGGGGTGCCTGTCAGTGGCACTGCTCGGCTGTTCAGGAAAACAATAGGCCATGACATGAGAGGAAGAGTTTACTACAATAAGAGCTGGCATAAGCTGCTAGCCATCACTTCACAGATACTAGCAACGGAAGGAAACCATTTACAAGAGGGAAATCTCAGAATAAAACCGAGGAGAACATTTGTACACATATTAGGAGGGTTTGACATTTCAGAGTTGTGCGTGAGTGACTGTTTTTTACATCTTCCACCCATTCATTCAAATAAGCACAAAACATAAGTTTGTCTTAACCCTTTAATGGCCTCTCAGCATTCGCTAGAGCAGTGGTCACCAACCCGTCGATCGCGATCGACTGGTTGATCTTTGGTTTTTCGGAAGTTCCCGAAAATAGAAACGTTTCAGTTGCCAACTTAGCGACTCTGCCCTGCTCTGCACCCCCCTCATCGACAGGACTACCGCTCCGCACTTCATTTAGGCAGAGGAGGGTGATCTTCAGCTTCAAAAGGTTGGTGAGCACTGCACTAGAGCATCTTGAGATAAGTCTAGAAAGTCTAAAACACTGCACTGACTCGACTCAATCCGACTGATCACTGGGGTTCTGCATGTACATAATAAAGGTCAATCCATAATTAAATGTAATAAATCTAAATAAATTAAAAATTGTGTGTGTTAAAAAAGAACATTGCCGTATTTTCCCTGCAGGGTTATACCAGATTATATAAGGTGCGGGTTATATAAGGGTGCGGGCTATGTCACAAATTTTTAACGCGTAATAATATTTTGATATATATTTGTTACGTCTCTAAGGATGTAAGGTTTTTTTTGCGGTATTTCTTTTTGCGAGGGTTGTTGTCTCTGGCCCTTGAACTACCAATCTGACAGGTGGTGCTGATAGGCTGTCTGACCTGCCAATCATGCAAGAAGACGTGATTGGCTGTGCCAATCATGAGGGCGGGCTCTTCTCGTCTCATCCGATGATCAACAGCTGTAGAATCGCTTCTTAAGAGACGTGCTGCTGCACAGCGGGAGAGACTGCTTTTTCATTTTGTTCTGATTCTGACTTGTGTTTGTTTGCTTATTGTTTGAATTTCGCGCACAAGCACTGTGTACCGAGCCTGAACAGTTATGGATAATTGATGTCATGCGAGCAACATTCGAAATTCAAAATGTGGACTTACACAAAAAAGTTAAATCAATCTATGGGTGCAGGTTACATAAAGGTGCGGATTATGCCAATGATTTTTTTTACACAAAACCCCCGCGGGCTATATGAGAGTGTGGATTATCTGCGTCTGCGGGTTATATGCGGGAAAATACAGTATATTATAAAAAATTTTGTCACATAATTTTTTCCAAGTTGTTCAAGCAAAGTAGCAATGTGAGGTAAGAAAGATAAAATCATATAAAGCAGAAAAAGAAGAGCTGTGATATTTGATCAGAGGCTATGGCTAGATAAGATTAGCCATCTCAATACGTAATTCTTTATCCTTGAATCTCAACCGTAAACACCTAAAGAATGAGCAACTATAATTAGGGTACAATTTATGTATACGTTTAGGATGACTTCCAATTCTCTGTATGTTTTCTATACAGCTTTAAGTGTAGTGCCTTAACACGGAGATGAAAAGAGTAAGCAGACGCCCTACAAAAAGAATGTAGGACATTCTACAGCCATACAAACGCAGGATGTGTACAAGAATGAGACACATGTATGAGTAGGAGAAACATATTGTTTTACTCACTCCATATCTGAATGCTTCCAAATGTAGCTACGGCAGTATGTACTACATGATTAATGACGGTTTAAACCAGCACACGATTAAAATACATTGTATTCTGTCGATCTATGGAGGATGAATCATCCAAACAAGTAATCAGCTGAATATAGTGCTGTGATTATTCCTCAGGAAGAACTTTCTTCTAGAACTTTATGTAAAGCAGATGAAACACATTGACGCCCAGTTTTGGGCAATTTTTTTTTTTTTACCTTGAAGAAGGCCTTGATGGCAGGCAGATGGCTGGCACATTCAGTTCTGCGTTGCTCATCCACACTATCACCAACCTGTTTAATGTAGACAGAAAAGAATATCATTTATAAGATACCTACAAGTGAAAGTACCATAACATTTAAAAGACTTAAGCTTTCAAATAATACTGACACCTTAAATTTCCTCAAAACTCAGTATACACTGCTATTCACTGCAGTACTTTTTTATGTTTTTGAGAGAAGTCTCTTATGCTCACCAAGGCTATGTTTATTGGATCAAAAATTATTACAAAACATTAGTAAAACATTATTACAATTTAAAATAAGTTTTCTATTTTGATACACTTTAAAATCTAATTTATTCCTGTGATGGCAACAACAAGAAAAATAAAATCAGGTCACAAATATTATTATAAACATTGAAAACAATGTGCTGCTTAATATTCTTGTGGAAAGCAGGGTAAAATTTTCTTTCTTTGACAAATAGAAATGTCAAAAGATCAACATTTATTTGTAATGGAAATTACAGTATTATAAATTATTGTAATGTTACAGGTCTTTACTGTAACCTTTGATTAATTTAATGCATCTTTGCTGAATATAACTATGAATTTCTTTAAAAAAAGATATACAAGGATAGTATCTCTTTTAAACCTGCAACAAATTATTCTTCTGGTGCATTTAGCATAAGATGTGCATACTGCATATATGTATATGTGTGTTTGTTTGAGTACCAGTCTGGCACTCAGAAGAATGTCTCTTCTGCAGTTAACAGGACACTGAGACCCCCCCCCCCCCCCCCCCTTTCAATGCCTGACTGGCTACAGATGGCACCTCTGACCCCAACCACAACATTCCCACTTCTCGCCTTAGCAACCAAATCTACGATGGATATTAGAAAGGTTCCCAGAATGCTTCTTTCCGCGTGTATTTGAGCTCCTTCAGTTACTGAAGTCTGAAGGTCAAAGCTCTTTTGTGAAGTGAAGCCATTGACATGTCTCATCAACAGGAGCCTCACATCCATCGCTTAAATACAGAATGTTTAAAGATGCGGCAGTTCCAACCAATGAGAAACCATTTCAGGCTCACACCCCATGGCAACATCCAATAGGAGCTAGGTATAAAGTTCTAGCATCCAATTAGAACAAGGCAAAATGACCTCATCCGGAAATATTTACTATAAGAGCTACAAACATTTGAAGCACCTCAATAGAAGGGAAAATGCAGACTTTCCATCAAAAATTGAGCAAAGAGCTTTTTTTTTTAATGGCTGATGTAAACTGATAAAAACGAAACAGATTTTGCTTGTGAAGGGAACTTACCCAGCAGACCATGACAATCTGTGGTTGTCCTGTTTCTGTCAGTCCCACCCTGAAAAGGCCATACATGGGCCTGCTGTTGTGAAATTTCCCAACCAATTCTGTCAAACCTCCAGCTGGCAGATGAGAGAGAGAGAAATAAAGGGGGAAGGGAAAGATAAAATTAAAAGGCCTAAAGTGTCTTCATGAAATAAGTGAAAGGAAATGCTTCAGTCACCATGAAACATTTGCATTCTTTTACCAGATTATCGTGATAATCTACAAAGAACAAGATTGGTCTGATGTACTGTAGTCATCAGAGTCGGTCTATTTTGCTGCACTCGAAGGAGGCTTTCTTGCTTCATCTGATTTTAAGAGGAAGAGTGTGTAGACAGTCTCAGCTGTATGGTAAAGTGTATCATTCTCATCCCAGAAACAATACACTCCACACCTTTTGATCAATGACTATTCTTGTTTGTAATTTCTGGATAGGGATTTTTAAAGAGCTGTCAAATAAAAATTTGAATTGTGAATATTTGTAAAAATCCATTTTTGGGTGTATCAGGCAGCTTTATTAGTGGTCCTCAAGATGCAAGAAGACGATGTTGATGAAGTTGTTGCTTTTTAATGATTTTGTTAACCTCTCCAGATGCGGCACTGCTATGTTGTTCATTCAAAACTGCATAAATAGATCAACTCAATGCGGAGAAGACCATAACCAAGAAGCCGTTAACACAGAGCGCATATTTTGTGCTACTTTTCTATAGTTTTCTATGTAAACCATGAGCTGGATGGACATCTTTGACTGTTGCAATCGCACCTAGCAAAAAAGAGACAAATGTTCAGAAAGCATAGGCGGAGTTTCACTTTTGTGCTTGGGGGGGCACCAGACCACGAGCTCAGTTTTCTTTTATATCATATTTATATATCATTAATTTTACATATAAAATACATTTACAATGAATAATGACTTTATACCAGTGCTTCTCAATTATTTTCTGTCACGCCCCCCTAGGAAGAGGTAAACATTTCACGGCAAAAACTTTCGCCTTATTGTTTCCATGGTAACGTGTCATGCTTATCACCTGACATACCGCAGTCACAAAAAGCGCTGTATAATAGATAATTCAAAATAGTCACCAACTTGTTGAAACCGAAAATTAATCTTATGTGGTTGAAAACACTGAGTTGTTGTGATAAATGACAAGCTCAGAGCCCGTCTTTTTTTTGGCTCAGTGCCAGATATTGCGTGAAAACACGTGTGAATTTAGTGGTTGATCATGTGACACATGAACACCGGCAATCGTACACGTCAAATGATGAGGGGATGATTATCTGAACTTCTGCTCTTGTTCAGTGCAAGAAAACCTACTCCCTGGCAAAAAAAGCATGTACCCCAGGGTAACGTGCGCCCCACTATTTGAGAACCACTGCTTTATACAAAGAATAGCGAATAGAACAGACTCTTTGTAGTTGCTGTTTTGTTTTGTATCGGCAGTGATAGGGTTAACACGGGGAGTTCAGAAGTGCGGCGAAAAGTGTGTTAGACGGGTGCGCTTGTTACAGTGTGTTGTTCTTCGTTCCGATTAAAGTTCATAAACAGAGCCTCCCTTGACCTGTCATAGAACTACTTCAGACGTTACAATATCTTACCTAATGCAGAAGAAGCCGCCTCTTTTTCCGAGATACTTAGATGTCCACTGCCTTCTCTTCTGATAGATTTGACACTTTTAGTAGTGGATTTATTAAAAAAACGACGAATGTCCATTTTGTTTATTTAGCGCGTAAAACAGAACGAGAAGAGCGTCCACTCACGTACCGCGATACTTTGAGATTCGCAAATCGCGGGAGAATGTAATAAAGCTACAGTAATAACAAATTAAATACAGTAATAAAAAATTTATTAGCCACATCTTACTCATTCTATACACAGAACTAATAAGATAAAACAAATAAAACGAGAAAATATGAATTCTGTAATAACAAAAAAAACATATTCAAAGCACAAGGCAGGCATTAATTGGCTCTGGTCTGGGGGGGCAGTGCCCCCCCCAGCCCCCCCCAAACTCCGCCTATGTCAGAAAGTTGTGTAAATTTAAAAGAAATTCAAATTTAAAAAACATGTCTCGAGACTTTGTGGGGGGGACATTCCACTGCATCACATGTTTTTTAAACGCAAAAATGCACTCTGTGTGACTGGCACTTTGGCTCTTAAGGGCCAGTCACACAGCGAAAACGCATGAATCACGCACGAATTACGCACATCTGCTCGGAGCGTGCGTCGTATGCGTATTTCGTCGATGGAACGAAGGTGGACCATCAGTGATTGTAAGTGGATGTGCGTCGAAGGCGGTTTGTGCGTGATTTTGAGTTTTGAACGGTTAAAATTTTTTCCGTGCGTTATACATGAGTCGGCGTGCGTAGTTTATGCGTCGAGTATGCATGACTATGCGCGGGACACGTGTCGGCCGTCAGTACTTATGCGTGGGAACTGGTTCGAAACCGCGCACGTCCATTGACGCCCCACCTTCATATCACTCATGAACCCCGCATGAACGGCGCACGTATCACGTTCATTCCACTGACAATGTGGATTCTGAAAGTGATTGTTCGTTGTTTGGACGCGCTCCGTCAGTGATTCATGCGTCGGACGTGCGTTGAATGTTCGTGGAATACTTACTCAATTTCTCGACGCACAAGCACGCAGAAACCCAATCGGTGCGTGTTTTGTGAGTGATTTGTGCGTGATCGGCTGTGTGACTGGCCCTTTAGTATTAAACTATGCATAAATACATTATTCTGTTATGTTTGTTTTTTTATTTACAATTGACTAAATTATAATTGATTTATAACATATGTTTTATCAATGCCATTAATATTTTGCTCATTGCTTTTTTCAACTAAAATTATGAAATTATGCCTTTTAAATTTTAATATAATTTGAATATTAGTAATATTTAAGTATACAATTCTAAGGTAGTATTTCAGCCCTTTTGAGTGAGAAAAAAAAAGATTTATGGTGACTCACAAAGAGCCAATTCTCAAATTATTTTAGAGCCAAGCATTTATAAGCATTTTCATGACTTCTAACACTGATTTTAAGATTTTATTAATTTCTTTGACTTCTCCAAACTTAAAATAATTGTAAAATGTCCTGATCTTTACAGTTGTTCCATGACTGTGGAAGCAATGGCAATAAAACTGTGGACAACAAGACATTGATTATAAGAATAGCATGCAATATAATCAATTTAAAAAAAATATTTGAAAAGTGAAAATCTTTGTAGAATTATGTAGTGCATTTCTTTTACAGGAAAATCTGCAAATAACTTACTGCCTTGCTGTTGTGTTTAATTGAGCATTGGTAAAAATGTAAAAACACACAAAGAAAGAGGAGTCATGGTTTGGAATCTTACCTCCTGAATCTGTGAGTTTAAGATTGTTGGTTACTCCCTCATATGTAAATAAAGCCCTGAAAAAGACAGAGAGAGAAATACTCTATTACACTGGAGGAAAGAAAAAATGCATTTTAGGAACTGGTGATAGATTTGTTGAAGCCAGATTTTAACAATGAAAAAAGACCATATCAAGGTTGTGCTTATAGATGAGACCGGTGAAAAGTCAATAGATCAATAGTAGAAATACCCAACCTTGCACAGTCTGAAACAGGGGCCCTTCTTGCATTCCTCAGTCAAACATAATCAACACCACATCCTTACTTACGTCATCTTAAAACACAGTAAAGTGGACTTTGGCATGAGGACCATGAGTGCATTGTTCATACATTTATCCTACACGTTCACATCATCCCAAATTGATCAACACATTGAACTTATACGGTCCATTCCAATAAAGACCCCAGTAAATCTACTAGGCCCTGCGGAATAATGCAAATGCTATATGTTCTCACAGAAGAGCCGTCTATCTCTATCCCTCTTCCTCTATCCTCTTGCGGTTTAGCTTTCTGATTTGCAGCAAAGGTTCCTCAGGATCTACATTAAAAAGATGCCCGCTTTTGTTGCCCATGGTTTTTCACATTGTTAGCAAAGCTCTAATTTTGACAGGCACAAGTCAGGACTTGTAAACTAATGTTCTATGGGGATGCTAGTTTTAATAACAAGTGTAATTGCTGTGCATGAAATCACAAAACAGCATTTGAACCTGGGTCACAGCTGTCTGTGGTTATGTATCATTCATGGGCTGCACTGGGACTATTACTTGGATCTGAGGCTGAGAGAAAATAATGGAGTTTGTATCAGGGCCACACCAAAGCAAACAGTGAAATGCAGGTGGGGCACTCAGTTTGGGAGATTAATAAGACTTGAGGTTCAGTGGAATTAAAGTTCAACACTGTATTTGTTGGGATGGTCTATACCCAGTTTCCCTGCTTCAGGCTATCGATTAGTGAAACTGAATGAAATGGGGATCACAGCCTGTAATGCTTTTGGAAGTTTTCCCTTCTATAACAGTCATTTTGGTGGAACCCTTAAAGTGAGCAGTTCTTGTTTTAAATGGCAGCTGATAAAACTTGAATACATTTCCATATAGTGTTCAAATCAGGCTCAAAACACAATTAATACACTTGGGCATATTCTGTGAGCAAAACTTCATGATTTATATTATGATACATTTTTCACAGTTCCAAAAAATAAATATCGAAAACTGTCAGCTAAGCCATTTTCTCTCAATATAACCTGCGCAATATCCAGTTTCACAAAATATCTTGAAACTAAAACGCCCCGGTTTACTGTTGTTTACTTTTTTCTTTGGATGTCAGGTAAAACTAATGTGCTTGAGTGGTTGAAACGGTTGGTTTTCTGTCAAACTTGCTGTGGCAGGTACATCACAGCTGAGTGACATCATTTACATGTTAATCTCTGGGAAAGCTTTTGGACTTTAATAGGAATCTGTCAAATGTAAAATGTCAAGTAAATCCTATAATTGTATATAAAAACATCCCGGCTTATGGATGAAACTGATCTAGTAAGAGCTGGGCACACTTATACATGTCTTATGCCTCCTTTACTTACATAAAACACTTATGTCAGAGACGAAAGTTCATTTCTGAAGACTCCTCTCTTGGATGCCTCATATGGGGAGATTATTCATTCACTTGTGGAGAGATATAAATACTATTTATAATGGAAATCATATGAATACATATAATAAATACATCATTTATACATATTAATTGCTTATAATAATTATTCTCAAATTAATTCCACAGAAAAAATGTAAAGGTTTTGATACCAATTTAAATGTGTATTCAATACGCAATAATATGATGTTGAATTAACTTCAATTTAAAAAGTTAAGTATTAGTGTAATATCCATTTATATTTTAAACAATAATGACATCAAGTACTTCTCAATTAAGTAAATATTCAACATTATACTTTAAAGTAAAACTTTTTTGAAAATGATACATTAATTAACATTGATTCTATATTATAATTAGGGTCACACTTTAGTCCAATTCTCACAATTAAATAACTATTAATTACAACGTTTGCATAACTAAACTCCTAATTACTGCTTATTAATAGTTAGGTTATTAATAGTTAGGTTAGGTTATTGGTAGTTATGTTTAGGTATTTGGGAGAAATAGGGTAGGATGAGGAACGTAGAATAATGTCATCCAGAATAAGGCGTTAATATGTGCTTTATAAATAATAATAAACCACCAGTATTCCTAGTAATTGTGAAAATTGTACCCTAAATTAAAGAGTTACCAAAATTGGATATTTAAATTATATATTACAAGACAAGGGTTTAAGTGTATATATAGCAGTAAAAATAAATGGGAAAAGATGAGTATCTTTAACAGAAGTTAAAACAAAAAAACAAAAATGTGCCTTTGTATAAACAGCAAACTGCATATTCACACTAAACTCACCATGCATCATTACAGCTCATTAACTGCCAAAATTCAGGTTAAATGAGTGTGTCATTTTTTTTTCAAAGTATTGAATAAAGCAAAGATTACTAGAGTATGAAAATACTAATTTACAAAATTGTATCAAAAAGCCACATTTAATTAAATGTGTTACTTGCAGCTTTTTGTTGTGAAATTTCTGAATAAAAATTGCTTCAAAGTGAATTTTACACCATGTCCCCCCAGTGTAGTTCATTTAAACACCTCTTATTGAGAATCCTCTCACTCTGTCCCCTGGAATTTACACTGAATGAGGATAATCTACACCAGCCTGCTGTCATCATGTCCCCATTGTCCTCAAAGCTTCTGATCTCTGGAAGCCTCCCAGATTGTAACCTCTGGGCTTTTGACTCAGAACCGAGACACAAGCAACAACAAAAGCCTGTTTCCCCTCATCAGAGTCTGTGTTCAACCATACCAACCTACCAATCAGTCTGTAATTAGCACGTTGTGACATCCTTGTTCCGGATCCAGCATAAGAATAAAAAGGCAGAGAGGGTGAGAGTAATGGGGATCAGAGGCGTGCTCGAGACAGCTGTCCGTTAGGATGACATGACACAAGCATATCATGAAGGAGAGTGTCAGGGTTCTGTCACTCCAGTTTGGGTTTCTAGTGTGTTGGTTGACAGAGCTCTGACACTGCCCCTTTGTTGTGTCTTGTGATTATAAACCCCACCCATCTTGTTCCCTCGTTTCCCTTAATTGATCCCATCTGTCTCTACTCGTTACCTTCCTCATGTGTTCCCTATTTAATCCTGGTGTGTTTGCTGTCCTGTGTGGTGTCGTTGTCATTCTATGGCTGCCTGGTTCTGTGTTTACCGGTCCAGCCTGTTTGTGTGTTTGTTTGTTTGTTTGTTTGTCGTCGTTTCCGTTTAGGTATATTTTTAAGTTAATGTTTTCCCCCACGTGGGTGTTTTCTTTTGTGTGTTTGTTTATTTTGTTATCATTAATAAACCCACTTTTCCCTGCATTTGAGTCCTCCCTTATCGTTCTGTGACAGAGAGGTTACCAACACAGATGCTAATAAAAGGTTTTCCTCCAAAAGCTTCTGCTATGTCCAGCCAAAGAGTTAAAAATGAGGGGAGATTTTTAGGCTAATAAAGCCTTCTGTGCAATGAATCCAGCTTGAGAAAATGAGCTCACTCATAATGACAGCTGGTACTTGGAGCAAACAACACTACAAAAATGATGCTTCAGTGCATTACGATAAACAAATGTGCATTTCATTTAGCAGCACACTTCCAGTCATTTGTGTATATGGTCACTTTCAACACATGTTGTCCTGTGGCTAATTGGTTCATCTAAGGGTCAAAATCACATCATGCTGCTATCATTGTGTTTTAAATATGCACCTCAGATGAAAGTATACAACTGGTTTTATCTATGCAGTAAGGACCACACACACGTTCTCATTGACATAGTAAATGAGCACACACAGTCAGCACTTCACTCATTGTCTTTCAAGCATGGATTGCATCTCCATGGCGTCTATGACGTATCCTATTGAGCTAAAGAACACATGCAGCTCCAGTTGTTTTGCATGAACTGAAAGTACGGCTTTTGTTCTAGTTCTTTTCACATACATCCTACGTACTTGCATGATACAGTAATTATTTGTTGACAATGGAGAGAGTTTACTAAACTAAGACCATTTTTGTAGGCAGTATGAGCACAACAATATGAGTAATGTATAGTAGTATGAATAAGTTTTGCTTTTTGCAGGCAAAAGCCTGTGTGTTATTCACAAACCATCAGCAATTCAGTTTTTAAAGTCATCAAGAAATGGACATAGCGATTGTCTTTTCTTTCCTACAGATACGATATTAAAAATAAAGGTTCTTTAAACCTTATATATTAAAAATAAAGGTTCTTTTAGGTTCCATGAAAACTCTTCATTGCAAAAAAGGTTCTATATAAGGGAAAAGATTTCTTCAGATTTTTTAAACAGCCTTCAAAGTTTGTTTGAGGAACCCAAACTTGTTCCTCTAAATTTTAGAGTCTAAAATCTTCCAGGACTAGACTGAGTTGGTCTGAATTTTATTTAAAAGCTTGTCTGTAAAATGCGAAAAGCAAAGCGAAGGAATCTAGGGGGAACAACATGTAACAGAGCAAGAATAATGCGTAAATAAGTGTGACATGACTATATAAAAAAAAAACTATTCAACTAATCCTTAAAAAAAAACATTTCACCACGTCCCTTATTGCATTTCATGAAATCAAATCTAACGCTGCACTAGACATTTCCTTCCATCTGAAGTTAGTTGAGAGAGAGGTGTTGTCTGGAACTCGTCTGGACCGTCCTCACCTCACACATACACACTTCCTGTGTCAAGAGTCTGATGAGAAAAACACAAGCAGCCCTGTTCTGCAGTCCAGCCAGCTATGAGCTCAAGAACAGAGAATGAGGAATGGAGGGAGAAAGAGAGAAATACAGGTCATAAACAAATGAGGGACGAGGTTTGCACAGGCAACACAAAGGAGAAAGGAAAGAGAGGAAACACGGGAAGGCCATTTTAAGACAGACTGATTAATATAGCAAATTATATATATATAAATAAATAAATAAATAAATAAAAGTACGGTATTGTTTACAACATGTAAATTTACACTCCTGTAAAGAAATTATTAATTGTATTCTGTAGAGATGCATTAAACTGGCCAGAATTTTTTTTTTTTTTATGTTAATAAATATTTTTTTTCTCACATAAATACTGTTTTTATTTACTTTCTAATAATCCAATAATCATGGAAAAAAGTTTTTCTATATTTTAAAATATATGAAAATAGAATATATAATAATAAAAATGCACCAATATCTCTCAAGATTACTGTTTTTACTATAGCTTGATCATACAAATGCACTCCTTTCAACAACAACAACAACTATCAATCTATTTTAGAGATATGTTGAACTGTTTTCGTTACGTACACTGAGCGTATATATATATAAACTTAAACTTAGTTAGCAGTGTTTTGTTCTATGTAGTTTTTGATTTAAGCACCTTCTTTTTCTTCTCTCCTTCCTTTCCACCAGACTGATTTGATCTATTCTTTTGGGTTGTAAATATTGTGTATATATATATTAATTTCTTCAATACTTACTTAACTATTGCACGTACGGACATTAAAACTATCGTTTAAATGACTTGGTTTGTGATTTAGTTCCTTTTCCATTTCTAATCCCATACTGATAAGACAAACACATATACAAAGCATTTATTTTTGTTGCGTCTTATAAAATTCCTAGACAAAAAACATCTACACTAACTTCCTGACTAAGCGACGATCAACAACATTTATATGCTCTGATCCTCATAAAAAGTGATGGGAGATGGCCGTTAAAGATATTACTCTTTATTGATTACTCATTCACTCAGGACTTTTAACAGTAAAGTCTACATGCACAGACATGACCACTGAGTTCCCACAAAGACAGGAGTGATTTGTGACAACTCACTAGAACATGAACAACCACATGAAATGAAGTCATTCCATCACTCCAGCGTTTGACATCCAAGACTTTCCAAGAGCACAGAAATATGAACTGACTACTACTTATTTCCACTTCAAAGTAGGCAAAAATGACCTCTTTGCATCCTTTTACCCAATATCTAAGTGTTCAGCAAACTATCTAAATCTTTAAAATCCTGGCTACATCTGTTCTGTGAAACCAATGTTGATAAATTTACAATAAACTCTCAAACCAAATGTACTTGGATGTCCACCTTGCCTAAGATGGCCACATTCCATCTGTAGTGCGTAAAGCTGGAAAACATCTGTACAGAGGAGCATTCAGGGAAGAAAGAAGAAAAAAATCAATGGCTCAAGAGACAAGAGGGGCTAGAGGAGATTTACCTACCTGGTTGTGAAACCAACTGGCACGGAGGAAAACGCTTTCTCCTAAAAATGGTATGAAAAGTGTCAAGTGTCGTCTGTGGCATATTTTACTGTTCCAGAAAACCCCTTAGACCCCTTAGTCTGAACTTACTAAATGACTAATAGTTCCTTGCCAGTTCAGCTTTAGTGTCTACAAATCTGTTTTTTGGCTGTACTATTTGGCTCACTAATATTCCTAGGCCTGTTTAAAAACTATCATAAATTCTAAGCAGACACGTAAAACCAACGGGTCCAAAAGAATCTACACTGAAGTCACTGGTAGAAATGGCAGCTGGTGTTTTGTAAAAAAATAAAAAATGTTCACCGCTCATGATAAGCTGATGGGACCAGGTTTTTACTCAGTCCATGTGTTCTGTATAGAAATCTAAGTAGAAAAAACATCACTGCTTATAACAGCAATAAGGAGGAAAAGGGTTTGCCCAAGCTTGCAGATAGTTGGCCTGAGGCATTCAGCGTGCAACAATATGATGTGCATTTGCTTGTGTGCTAAAACCACAGATTACAGTTTAATATATCTAAATTTGATGAAAATTGATATTTTGTACCAAAAATAGCATTAAAAGTAGGAGAAAAGCACTTATTCTGAGAAAATGGATCAGGATCATTATGGCCAATAAAGGATCATATAGAGACCTGGCAGACCGGTACCAGTATAGATGGTGGATTCTCTAACAAACTTTGCAGAAAGTACTAAACAACTTGAGCACATTGCCATCTGGCACAGTAATCATGTCATACTAAATACAGTGTGCCAAGTGCTATTTATTTGAGTGTATGTTGGTCTGCAATGGGCACAGGCAAATAGCTTGGCACACTAAAATGAGACCAAACATTTTAAATCAAGGACATGAGTCTAATGAATAAATAATAATAATAATAATAACAACAACAACTATTAAAGTACATTTACTGCTTGTATGAAATAGTCTCCATATGGCATAATTAATGCTGCTGCTTCTCCTTGTACAGAGGATCAGACCCCTGGGTGCACATTTTGTGCTAATGACAACTATTTGAAGAGTAGAAGAGGAATGAACCCATCTCGATTTCCTGAGAGTGAGACACTGGCAGAATACAAAAAGAAAGAAGTGGAAGAGTTGACAATAAATAGCAAAGGAGAGAGGAGGGAGGATGGGAAAATGAAAAGAAGTATGGGGGACTGAATTTAAGAGGATGGGGGATGGGAAAAGAAAACAGACGGAGGAGGTTGGCATGCAAATGTGATATATGATTTCAAAATTAAATGTTGTGCAAGTATAAGACAAAGATATGGATGTGAAGTCATAGTGCAGAATCAGATGCCAGTTACAAAGGTAAATGGGAATGAAATAAACTGTTCTGCCAAAGAGCTAAACAAATATGACATACTGAAATAAAAGAACTGGATTTACATGCACAACCACCAAAATGTTGGCAACTTTTGTTTTTAAATCAGCTCAATATAAAACAACAAAAATCACTTAAGGAGTGGGCATGAGATTTTATTATCTGGTTCTGAGGTTAAAACTTAGACATGTGCACAGTGATTGCTATTAGAAAGAAACTGATGAATATGTTTACATGCAGAGAGAAGAACTAGGTCCTAACAAAAAAAACTATGTTCATAAGGGTTAATTAATGTCCTTTGCCAGAAATAGTAGACTGTTCAATGCACTTACGGGACTTTACATGTTGCCTGAAGCATACTGGGGGTAAGTCTGTGCATGATGCATTTATTGTTGGGCTTTACACTAATATGAGTACATATGAAACAGAGCAAAATGAAATGCTCTGTTCACAACCTGTGAGGTGGAAAGCAACAATCTACAGTAGTTCCAAATAAGTTATACACTAGCTGTTGCAGTCGGGCTTTTAGCCATGGAAAATCTGACTGTTTTGCAATTAAGCAAAAAGACTGTGACTAACCAGCAAAACTGGGCAGTGAAAACTAGATTATGTACAATATTCACAGTTGTGAGTCAACAGGTGTGTCCAGGTCTGTGCTTCCAACTAGCATGATAAACCCTGAACAAACAGAAACTGGAACAATACATCTAGTGTTTCAGTCTTGATTAAAGTTTCATTTTACTCAAGTAACTATATTGTGTAATCTGAACCCTACTATGTAATCTGAATCCATGAACAGGAACTGTAGCAGCCATAGGACATAGGAAACTTTATAGGTTGTGCGCGGTATAAATAGCTATCCACTGAAAAAAAGCTGGTCAATCCTGACTCATATATCCAGTCTGTTTAAATGAGGAACGTTTTATTCTATTCTTCTCTTAAATGGGTTCTATTATATCTACGCAACCTTCATCTGTGCAGAAAGACCACTTGAGATGATGGATCTTTTCATCAAGGCATTACAGACAAAAAGGTTACTACGACTCTTATCAGAATCACAGGAACCGACTTCCTATTTTCCATCAACAATGCTGCTATTAACCTTTAAAAGGAAATCTACCGCTGACCTCCAAAGTCTGAAACTCTGTAACCTTTCCAAGCTGTTATTGCAGAGCAGCTTTAAGCCCAATTCATTGGCCTTAATTTAATGGCCGTAATCATTTATGTAATGACCGCTGAAGCTGAGCTGGGAAAAAACTACTGTAATTATATAATAATGTTTCATTATTTCAAATGCTTTTCTCAATTACACTGGAACTATTTAAATGCTGCCATTTGACAACATTTTCTCCTCAGTAAGGGATGAGGACTATGGGCTCAAGCCCACCAGTTCTAGCAAAACATCAACACAAACATTAACATTTATACATTTTGCAGACTCTTATACAAAGCAGTCAAAGCAAGGTACAGTTCATCACTTTGTGCATTCACTGGGATTTGAACGCTAATGCTAACGCCATTCTCTACTGCTTGACTTTTGTTAATCGTTACTCTGTGAAGGTTTAGCTATTGTTACTCTGTGAGGGTTTGTTCACTCTTTAGAATGTAATGAAACTGAATTGCAGTCCAAGAGGGTAGACTTTTCTGCATATTTTCTACAAGCGTTCCGACATACAGTAGCACAAGTTATGTGTTCAATAATAATAAGCATGAGGTTCTGATACATTATTGTGCATGTAGTCTATCCAATACACTACATGGGAAGAAACACTACACTTCCGTATTGTGTTTGCGTTATCTACGCAAGATCTCTCCCTCCCTCTTCCACATGTCGCTACTTCTCGGAGGTAAGAACTCATAATTAAAGCCAGATTTTATTTAATATAACAGGAATCCATATATTATAATTTTTTTTGTGTATGTCTCTACAGCAATTAAAAACATATTTTGTCCATTGTTATTAGCACTAATAAGGGAGTTCTTTAGAGCAGTGGTCCCCAACCTCCGGTCCGCCGACGAAATGGTACCGGGCCGCGGAACGATTTCGCAGACCGGTCCGTGGATCAAATGGTACCGGGCCGCGGATCCAATTCGCGGACCGGTCGGTGAGCGGCTGCAAGCGGCTGTGACGCTGCCGCTTTGGCGGTGAGGAGGTGTGTTTAAACAATCGTGCGCACCAACAAGCGGCCACCGGTCCGCGGCAGAAAAAAAGGTTGGGGACCACTGCTTTAGAGGGTTGGAACAGAAAAAAAAAATGGTGTTATTTCTTATGGGGAAACATTATTTGAGATATTTAGCGGATTATGCTTACATCAAGGTATTACTTTATAAAGCCAAAGTAAACCGTGGATTTCTTCAAAACTTTTCTGACAAGTCTGCAACCTTCAGTTCTTAAGTCACTACTCGGACAGGGTGAGTTTAGTCACTGGCCTCTACAACAAAACACTCCTTTGGGACAACTTTGGCATTTCCTGCGTCTGTCCCACACAGCTACTGGAACACAGACCCTCGCTCATGTGTACACAGTCTGGTATCCCTCACACAATCAACAACGCATGAACATTCTTCATTTTGTTTCGTTTTTTGCTCACTCTAACTCCCAATAGGTTCTTGTAGGAGCAGTATCAGCAACTTTAGTATATTGGCACATGAAGAGGTAATCATGAGCAAAAACAGTGAGATGACATTCTGTACATAGTTTCAGTGCAAAGCAAACATGTATGATTTCACAAGTGTTTATCTTATTTAAGATCTTCCCTTTTTAGTAGAACTGCATCTCTTTCTGTAGAGGTTTATCAATGAATCTCAACTTCCTCTTTTACTCTTCTCTGAGTTTTCTTGCACCTTTCCCACCATTACTGTCAACTGCAAAGACACACCAGATTTATTGGAATTAAAGAGGTACCAATTCTAGGATACCCAGTCCCAGCTAGTGTCCTAGCTTAAAAACAACCACTGAAAATGTTGTACTGCTTGTAGATTAAGCCCTGTCTTTTGTTTTCGTCTTAGTATAATCTCCAATAATACACTTAGACTGGCAAAACCTCATGCTCTTTCAGGTTATGTGAGGTGACAGATGAGATAACATCTGCGTACGCTGGATCTATAGCTGTGTTAGAGCTGCTCTCATTACTTTGTGGGAGTCTTTAGGTATGCAGGCTGTTTGTTGATTTATTCTGCCCTGTGCAAGTTTCCAATCTAAGGTGATTAAAGGCCTCAGGCAGAGACAATCTTTTGTTGTATAAAACCAAACCTTCCTATTTTCACCTCATATTACACCACCAGCACAAGAGGAGTGTTTGTTTAGAATGTACCAATCTAAAAATAAAATTACGGTCTTCATTTTGTGAACACAAATAACATTAAAATTAAGACCAAGGAATATCATTTATTAGACTAGACTAAAGCCACATAAAAAAAAGGCTCAAATGTGTCCCTACTGGTTTTAGGTATTTCAGACTCCTTTTCTCCACTTGTTTTGAGCTAGTCAAAGCCAGACCTTCAAAGCAGCGAAGAGGAAGCCTGCAAACAGCATGATGCCCTCTTACAATGCACCAAGCATAGATATAACAAGCTTGGTTGTTAAAAGTACACATGCTAGTTTGAGCTGCAAACAACATGACCTCTTTAGGTAAAAGGCTACTGTGAGTCATTAGGGGGCGTTTTAAAGACCTTGTAAACACACACCTCAATCTGCACCATGTCATTCATCAGCTTGGAGGAGCGCCTGTATAATTGGGATACAAATTAAAGGCGGCATCACTAAAGAATGTAAATGTTTCTAAAACAGAACATCAGTACTTATATACTTGACAAGAATACACTACCATCAAAATAAACATTCTATTCATTAAAGAATATAATTCAGCACAACTGCTTTAAAATTGATAATAGGGATGTGCGAGTGTAGTCGACTAGTCGACTACACGGTACAGGGTGCCATTAGTCGACACCAAAAACACTAGTCGACTACACGAGAAAAAAAAACCCACAAGATTTTATTGTTCAAATGACATTGTAACATTACATGTAACCCTAATCTAATCGCACGTGGGATTAGAACGATCCGTGCGTCTTGTGATTTTGCGGCTGCGGTGTGTCACGTGACAAGCATGACGCATCACCATGGAAACAATAAGCAGAAACTAAATCTTTACCGCAGATCTCCCATGTGTTTTGTTTATATCAGTCACGGCGGGTTTAATAATGACCACTGAAAGACAAGCGAGGTGTGGGAGTATTTTAAAGTAGGAGGAGACAGAAAAGTTATGTCAAAACTTCTCCAAAACTGTTTATGTCAAACTGTAATGATTCCACTGGATCCGAGCATAGCCCTATTGACACGGAAATGTTTGGATAGACGAGCCCAAACAGCCAAATCATTGCGTCATTTACTACAACTGTCCGCCACTGTGATCACGTTCAGTTTAAATAAATATATAGATATATACCTTTTTATTCTTTACCTGTTTATTGAACTCATTGTCAAGGGTTTCACCATGGAAACCGACACGCACGCCTCTCGCTACATAAAGCTACAGAAGGAAAAGCGCGCCGCGGAAAAGTGACCTTATTTCTAACGGCATTACTTTTAGACTAGTCGGTTACAAAATTTCCGTTTAAACGACTAACAAATTAGTCGAAAAGCACATCCCTAATTGATAATACAAAATCTTACTTGAGCACTAGATGCTCTAAATGATTTCTGAAGGAGCATGTGACACTGATGACTGGAGAAAGCGCTGTTGAAAATTCAGATTCTCAATCACAGGAATAAATTACATTTGAAACTATATTTTATTAGAGAACATTTTATTAAATTCCAATAATATTTCACAATATAAATAAATGCAGTCTTGCTACGCATAAGAAACTTCTTTCAAAAATCGTATTAACCCCAGTAATTAACTTTTGAACCAATTCAAATGCATTTACCATGATGCAGGAAAATTACATGGAAGCACAATGAAAAGAGGCATTTGTGCCATGCGCATTTGCCAAAACTTTTGGCAAACACAAAACTTGAAAGTTGAGTATGGAAAGGCTTGCACAGGATTCTATTATTGATGTTTAAGGTTCAAGAAAGAACCCAAAAAAATCAACTGGAAGTCATTTCAATGTCTTCGAAAGAAAGCAGATATTTGGAGACCTCTGAGAGTATCCAGATATCCAACTGCAAAAAAATGTTAATTTTACTGGACAAGTTAATGGCTCACAGCTCCGCCAGCAACCACAAGCCATCTGTGTGGGACTAAAACCTAACATGCAACAAACAGCATTGTTTGAGGCTTTTGACTCAGGCTTGCAGCTTAGAGGATCTCCATTAACATATTCCAGTTGGGTTCAACAGTGGAAAAGCAAGAGAGTAGCCACATACACAAAGGCCAGGCATTTTACAAGAAACAACACATATTGTCAACATGATGTGAGGTTTAGTTAATGATCCATGAGGTGACTGAATTGAGCGTGAAACCATCTACTCGTACTTCCGAATTTGAAATCCATATTCATTTCACATAAAGGCAATACCTTTCAAGTTTGTAGTAGAATGACTAGATCCTAAATCACAATTTGAGCTGACTTGCGTAAGGCAGCAATTGTTGACAGAGACATATGGATTGTCTGAACATTGTGGTTTAGCATGTCATGAGGCCACATGCATCAATGTCGAGACATGCCTGTGAATAAACACTTTCAGGCTATTTCTAAAGACGCTCATTCAGCATCTCTGCATTATAGGAGTGTAACGTAAACAATAATTAGTACATTCAAGTTTAATGATTAGGAAAACATTTACAAAACTACTGCAACACTGATAATTGGCATAAGGAACATCAGTATGTCCAACAACCTGGAGCTTCCGAGATCAATTTACATCCATAAATCCCCCATGGATATTTTAAAACAAGGTTTAAAGTAAATCAATGACGTGCATACTTTGGACAAAGTCAACACTACGTTTAATTAAGACTCTGGAGAGTCTTAATTAAGTCGGCTTGTCTTTTAATTTACTGCTCAATAGCTTAATTACTAACTTGCAACTATAAAACATTCTTGTGGTAACCCAACCACCATTAAAAAAAAAAAAACACTTAGGTGATGCTATAAAATACTTTTTCAAGAAAGTCACACTGATCTTTATGGACGGTTTAGATGACATACTTTTTTCACCTGACTAAAAATATAATTTTCTGTTTGTTAATGCAATATTTATTGTCACTTGTGAATGGCAAACTATTTAGACACCCTTGTGAAAAAAAATGGACTTTGCTTAAAAAGGAACAGACAAATGATTGTTGATACAAGACTATACAAGACCATACTATATATCTGATTTCAATTATGTCAGATAGGCCTAGTTGCATGAAACAATAATATAGTATGCAATTAAAATAAATGGTGATGCAGATCATGGCTCGTCAAAGTATGCAGATGGTATAAGACACATTAACACTCAACCTGACCATAACTCAACCCCACACAGGAAATAGCTCTTTTCTACTATTTTAATAACAAAGCTGCCAAACCTAAAATGTTACTTTATTAATTCATCAATTCCTTTTGTACATACAAGGCAATTCTGCAATGAAATGTCTCTCAAACACTCCAACAGCAATGCTTATTCTCAAAAATGAATCTCTTCACAGTACTATAAACATTTCAAGTGCACAAAGAACAGAAACGTGTGGGAAAGTACAGTAATAAAACAGGCCAGGGCAAGGAGTTAAATCTCCATATAAAAGTCTAGTTGTGAATACTCAAAACTATTAATGAGCTCAGAATATTGATAAAAGTACTTTGGGATATATATACACTTTTTCTTTAAGATCTTGAAAAACTAAAATAAAACGAAAAGGAAAGGATTTTTTTATTTTTACAGAAAATTGAAAAGCCGTATCCAGGATATTTTATTAGTGTTCAGTTGTTCCCAAAAAGACCTGTACCAAAAATTCAGAACGAATATGTGTATTGTTAAATCCCTACTGTTAACTAAAAGGTAAGCTTCAAAATGCCATTTTCATGGTTTGTTTCATTATCATAGTACTAAAACTGGTATAGGAATTCCTTTGAAACCAACTGAAACTAGTAACTTTACAAAGAAATGCCAATTAACACAATAAATAAAATGACGTTGAAGTAGAAAGACGGAAAAAGTATATATTTTTTACATAATTTTTTATTTACAACTTTCAAAACAGGTCAAATCTTAAAAATACGATAAAATGATTGCATGGCTTTTTTTACTTTCTCAATTGTCTTTGAGAAAGCATAATGTGCATAAAGTGCATAATTGTCAATTATTCTTATATTACTTTAATCAACTACCAGCAAAGGTCAATTAAAGTTACCATTCTACATTATTAATACTGAATAATGTTTGTATGTTGATAATTCACCGTGCTCAACAGATGTTTAATTGGTGGTAACATGAGAACAAGAGACCTTGAGGCTTTTAAATCATGCATAAACCTGTGCTCCAACAGCATGGAGATGGAAGCACTTGAGCTCTGTTCCTTCTTTTCATGGAGGTAAGTACCTTAAAAAACCCCACCTCATTGTTCAAAACATGCAACACACTTTAACACGTTAAAAGCTGCATCTTTGCTTTGTGAAAATGTTAAAAGGACAGTGACTGAATCCCTCTTTGTCTGAACCCACCCAGTGAATTTTCATCATAACCTCCTACAATGTTCATTGGAAAGAATTCTGCCACGCCTTCAGACTTTCCAATCAAATTCAGTCCAGGCACATCCCTCAGGAGTTGTCTTTGCCTGCATAAGGCTTAGGATGATAAATTCACATTGAGCGCAATAAATCCATGCTAAAATAAGAACAATATGTTACAGCTTACAACCAAAAACAATGTTATGAAATTTATGTTTCTTACAAAGGTAGATAATCAAATTGTCTTTTATCTCATATCAATTCATGCACTGCAGGGAACTCTACAACTTATGAAAACAACAACCGAAACATGATTCACAGAATCAATTACTTGCCATTAGGTTTGAATACATTTAATATGAATTGTGTAAGATCTTGGGAATCTCTACACACCCATCCACAGCAAACACTATGCTAAGAGGAATGCTAAGAGGAAATACATGACCATTTGCAAACATTTACTGAGTTGCATGTGAAGACTGTCAGGTATAACTCTGATCATAAGACCCATAAGACTTGTGAATCAAGAATCAATAATGATTAGCACCTCTATGTAAATTAGAAGATATTTCTGAGAATCGCAATTTTCCAAGTGGAACCTTGGAAGACCAAGTCAGTTTGGCAGCATTTTGACTAGAAAAGTAGTAGATTTGGATTTTCCCATAAGCACCTTCATGCAATATATGGTCTTCAATTCTATCTGCGGAACACAAAAGAAGATTTTCTGTAGAAAGGTTATGACTTTAAAATGATTTTCAACTTCTTTCCTGTGATGATTTTTTTTTTTTTTATTGAAACAGGAAGTTAGGATATACATGTCACGTCTCTAGTCTGATTTGCCTTTTTTTCTTTGTCTCTGTCTGTCATTGTGGTTTGACTTTCCCCACGTGACTTTCTCGATCACCATTACTGCTCATCCTCTGCACCTGTTGTCAATTACCTTTTTATTATGGAAAAATCTAGACAAAAGCTTTCTTTTGTGAATCTTCTTGTCAATCTCACCAAGTCTCTCCTGCAAGTTGGTATTCAGCTTTCTGGTCTATTCCTCTGCCCGGCACCCTGTTATTCTTCCGCTGCCTTTGTCTTGCGCTCTGTTCATCATACTAGAAGGTGGATTTCTAGTGTTAAGTTCACCTGTTGCTTTTTGTTGGATCTGTTCGTCTGGTTGCTTATTCTTCTCTGCCTATGTTTTGGTGCTGTTATTCAGTCAATAGCCACAGAGCAAGTAAGAACAGTGGGGGCCCTCTTGAGTCAACACGCCTCACAAATCAGTTTATAAAATTTGCCCCAGGCTTCGACAAATCCACTCGCCCGCTCGGGCGAGTTAGATTCTTCAGATTCCAATACAGTTTTTCTAATCATTCAACTGTTACTACATAGAAAAAAATTCAGGCCGCATAACACTCGTAAAATTCGACGACGGGCTAGTAGCGATCAGATATACGATTCAGTACTAAAGTTTGAACCACGAATCATGAATGTAGTATTTACTGTAAAACATTTGCTTTATTTATACAATAAGATAACACTAATACAAAATCCTTTTTCTGCATGTGTAACACTTCCCAGTGGGATTAAAGCATTCACACAGGGGGTTGCACATTTAATGTGTGTTTATTCTGTAACACATGAAATAACAGCGTTAGCAGCGGCTCTCGTGGTTACCATCACTCACGCGAATTCTCGTGCTTGAACTCTCACGAGATTCAGTAATGCATTCAACGTTGTAAACATACAAATCTCTCATAACTCAGCATTAACCTCTTATACCAGCAACTACACTCTATTATCCATACACATTCGTATTATCACATAAACTGGTTTTAACATACGTGCAAACTCTTCAAACAATATATAAACCTGCTTCCCGCAACATTTAACAACTCAGGAAATACACACACACACATACTCTATATACATTTACACTCTAATCGGACAGCTTTTCCACCAGTTTACCTGTAACACATGAAATAACAGCGTTAGCAGCAGCTCTCGTGGTTACCATCACTCACGCGAATTCTACTGTTTGAACTCTCACGAGATTCCGCGGGAGTTCAGGTCCCCAACCAACACCGTGCGTTCTTGTGGTTATTATGCTAACCATTTCTCCCAGTACTGCTGAATGTGAACGTGGATTCAGCAAGATGAATCTGATCAAGACCGACAAAAGAACATGCCTCCAGTATGACTCACTTGCAACACTAGTTCGCATAAATTGCGATGGCCCAGCACTTAAGGACTTTCAGCCACGTCGATGTATCCAAAAATGGTTGGACAGTGCCAAGGACACAAGACACACATCAGGGCACAAGCTTCCAGTACCACGAGCTAAGAAACCTCAGAATGTGGACTTGTCTTCAGATTCACTATCAGATTAATTATATTGTTTCTGGGTTCTTGTTGCATTCAACCAATAAATATTTGGTTTTGCATTACATCATGTGTTTTTTACTTTATTAACTATTTTTGTCTGTTAAAATGCAGGGCGAGTGCTTTATGTGAAGGGCAAGTAAGTTTTTAGGGTCACTAGTCCTGCAAGGCGAGTGACCCTGGAATAATTCATCGAGGCCTGTGCCCATTTCTACAAGCAATTCATCAGGAATTTTAGCCAGATTGCTGCTCCTTTAACAGCTCTCACTTCCACCAAGGTACTGTTCAGATGGAATAATTAGGCTCTGAGGGCCTTTGATGAATTAAAGTCCCGTTTCATCTTTGAACCACGAACCTCATTCTCTCTTCCAGATCCCAAATGGCAGTTTATTGCTGAGGTTGATGCTTCTAATGTCAGGGTAGGCGCGGTCTCAGCAGTCCCCTAAGGATGTGAGGGTACATCCCTGTGTCTACTTTTCACATTGACTGAACCCAGCAGAGCATAACGATCACATTGGTAACAGGGAGCTGTTGGCAGTCAGATTGGCTTTGGAGGAGTGGTGCCACTGTTGGAGGGCTTAGCACAACCACTTTTGGTTCGGACTGACCATAAGAACCTTGAAAACACAAATTCTCGTCTGGCAAGATGAGCACTTTTTTATGTCACACTTTCGTACCAGCCAGGATCCAAGAATGTAAAATACGACAGGGGAGACCCAGTGGGGTCCCTTTCCTGGTACATTGAGTGGCGAGTGGAGAAAGCCAGATGTCAGTGTTTGTGTCATTGCCGCTGTGCCCTGAAGTCCTTCAGTGGGGACACTTATGCAGGCTAACCTTTCACCCAGGGATTCTAAGATTTTTGGCTGGCCCTCCATGGTTCCAGACATCAAGCAATTTGTGTTGGCTTGCTCTGCTTGTGCCCAGAGCAAGACTTCGAACTGTCCACCCATTGATCTACTCTAGCCCCTACTCATTCCCTTTCACATTTGACCCTTGATTTCGTCACTGGCCTTTCAGTGATCCTGACGGTGGTGGACTGCTTCTCTAAGTCGGCCCATTTCATTCGTTTGTCCAAGCTTCCCTCAGCCAAGGAAACAGCTCAGGTGGTGGTCGACCATGTCTTCCAGACACCAATTTGTTTCCCGGTCTTCGAAGGAGTTTGCCGCAGATCGGGGACCTCTGCAGGTCTGTCATCAGGGGAGCATGAGTGAGCCAACCAGGATCTCGAAAGAGCCCTCTTGCTTGCTTGGCCTCCAATAACCTTAGTTCTTGGTAGAATATGCACACAATTCCCTGACGGTAGAGTCTACGGGGTTGTCAACATTTCAATGTTCTGTTGATTGCCAACCTCCTTGGTTTCCCTCACAGGAACCCAATAATGTGGTCCCATCTGCCTCAGCATTTGTCCAGTGCTGTTGTAGTAACTGGAAGGCTGAGAAGGTCCTGGCCGGACCTCTAGATAAACCAAAGCAGCAGCCAATTGTCTTTGGACTTCTTCCTCCCATTATGTGTGTGGTCAAAGGGTATGGTTATCCACCAGAGACCTGCTTCTCAGGGTGGCCTTCTGAAAGTTGCACCCCTGGTTCATTGTTCCAGTACAACACTAAGGTCTTGAGACCGGTGGCAGTTCATCTAAAGCTCCCCCTACTCTTGGTCAGGTTCACTCTGTTTTTTTATGTTTCCAGGTCAAACCTGTGTTTCATTCTTCCTTAACTCTGTCATCCATCTAGTGGATGACTCTCCATACTGAAAAGGAGCTGGATTCCAGCTTGGGGCATCTTAGATCAGGCACTGATCAAGGACTTCCATCAGTGACGAAGTGAGCCCCTTTTCCCATTTTTGAAAAAAATCTCTTACGCTCATCAATTTTACTTATTTTAAAATGTACTTAATGAAAAAACAAACAGTAAAATTTACATATTGCAATTTAAAATGTATTTAAAAAGTATTTTTATGTAATTTGTTCCTGAGATGGTAAAGCTGAATTTTCAGCATCATTACTCTGTCACATAACCCTTCATAATTCATTATAATATGCTGATTTGCTGATCAGGAAACATTTCTTATTACTATCAAAGTTGATAACAGTTGTGATTAGTATTTTTTGTGCAAACTGTAATACATTTTCAGAATTTTTTTGATGAGAAGAAAGTTCAAAAGAACAGCATTTATTTTCAATAAAAACTAAATGTAGCATTATAAATGACTACTATCACTTTTGATGAATTTACTTATGAACCAACAATTCCCAAACCCCCAAACTCCCATTTTGATCTAATTGGGAATTACTTAATCCTTCATTTCAATAAGCAAAGTTTAGTAAATGAGCAAATCCCCCACATCAATATAAGCTATTTCTCATTCTGGTGTGATGAAAGTGCATCTGAAAGCCAATGAAGACAATTGTTCAACGCACGAAAGTACTGAGATGCATGTTAACTTTGGTGGAGAATTGTAAGTTTCCCATTTTGCTAAAAATCCACAAGTCTTGTTTCACTTCTAATGTTCAGCATTTGCCTATGAGCCTTTCTTTTCTTACTTGAGTGACTTGACATGTCAAAGTGACAGTGTAAAATACCCTCGCCACTACTGTTCCAGTTGTCAGCAGACAGAATCAGGCAGTACATGAATGGGCCTGATAGGCTTGTAAAGCCTAAAGCGTCAGTGACTGTTTCTGAGCATGTTTCCACGGTGATTAAGCATGTGGAAAAACAGAATGGGTGCTGCCTGGATCGTTTAGATCACTGCCGGAGCATTTGCGGGAATTAGCCTGAGCCTGCTGAAATATAGGAGAGACAATGACACTGCTGATGTAACAAATGTTGCCAAGATCTTACACAGAGGAAAGACAATGCAGGACTTTTGAACTGTCAGATTAAGGGTTGATAAAGTTTGAACAAATGTGTATCCAAGCTGATACATGCAGATTATATTGAAATACCTGCAATTACTGTCACTTTCACAATGTGTTCAGTTCATTAGATTAGAAGGCAAAAAATTATGACATCACAGTCGAGAATGTGGCGAGTGGGAACAGGCTGTTAACTTCTCCAAATGAATGAGCGCCTATGTATTCAGTTTCAAAAAAAGGTGTCTCTAATTATGCGGGAGTCCACTTAAGTGCAAACCACCCTGCAAAGTACTACTCTCCACAAAGCCCTGAAGATGAGGCAGAATATAACTTCATGACATCACTGTAGAAAATCACAAATGAAAGGGGCTGGTTTGGTTCTTACATCATTCAACCCAAAATGTACACAGACCTTTAAATCATTTTATAGGGCAATAAATGGCTCCATTTTTTAGAATACCACAGCTAGCCAAACATTTTCTTTATTAGGGGAGCAAAAACTAGCTGCTAGGAACCCTTTTCTTTTCATTAAGATACTATTATACTTTTTCTACCTTAAAACTAAATATATACAATAACCCATAAACAGTACAAAAATGACATTTAGAGCACTGCAGGAAGAGCTATAGAGCAAAAAAGGAAATTTTGCCAAAGTAATTTTCCACCAGATTAGATTTCTCCCAAAAAAACGAACAATTGTCTGGACCAAATTTTGCATATGTGTATTCTTGAGTGCCAGTGTCAACACAATCATCAAAATATGTTCAACTTTGAATTCTGCATAATGAAAATGTAGGACACAGCCTATTGTACTAAAAAAGCCATGATCGAGTTCTGCAGGGGTGACATATTTTCATAGGCCAAAACATGGAAACAAGTTAGCATTTTAGCACTTCCGATTACATTGTCTTGAAGTCAATAGGATTTTTGAATAGGTTTTTGGTTAAATGCCTGAAATAAGGTTTGTGGTGAACTTGTGTATTTTCCCACTCTATGACGTAAAACACATCAATACCCAGTCATTTTTTAAAAGCTTTTACCTGTTTTGAAAAAGACGGATTCTAACAAGTGGCTAAATGGGATTAGAGAGGTTGACAAGGACATTAAACGTCATTAGACGCTTTCACAACGTCTTAAAATATATATATCACACTCTTGCAAATTATTAAAACTTTTAGGGAAAATGTTTTTAAAAACTGAAAGCTGTTGAATGCTTAGCAACCGTAGTGTAATTAATTTATGTTTAGCTACCGGTTTTATTTAGCCTTCAAACTTCAAAGGATGTTCAGTTGTGAAGATTAACACAATGAACAAAACGTGTAAAAATCACAAACTTTTGTTAGTCACAAACTAAACGCTTGTAGAAACGTGGTTGGGCTGGGCCGGGTGCTATAAACATCACAAACTATGACATGTTGATATGAACTTGAAATTGTGTATGCCTTTGACCAAAATCCAATGTGGGTGCGATTATCATTAAACATAATTAATATTTTAAAAAATTGCAAACTTTTATCCCGTTTGGACAGAAGGTGGCGCCATGAAAATGATTGCAGCTTCATTACATACAACTGATATTAATGTGCATTGGTCTTAACATGTCGGTTAAATTAAAGTGTTAAAATGTTGTAAGCTTGTAGTTAAAAGGGTTGTGCTTGCAGAGAAACCTATAAATCACAATTGGACTGATTTCCATACAGGTAAACACTAAGGGAGAAGTATCGTAACAAGCACTTCCAGAGGAACAAAACCAGCCTGTTTACTCCTAACTTTCCGCTCAAATCTGTGTAAAAAAAACACTTTCAGTGGCCTAAATCTTCAGCAGTGGGAAAGGCTTGAGGGAATTGGCCTAGTATTTTTATCTTGACACAAAAAGTTCTCTATAAACAAATACTTCTAATATGTTTCAACTTTCTTTGCACAGTGCAAAACTTAAGTGCATTCAAATGTATGTTATTCTAAACGCAGGCTAAACATAACGAGTTCTGAAAACGTTAAAAACCAACTGCGCAATGTTAATTCCAAAGCATCAGCTCACGTCTTCGGCCGTGTCTCAAAACCAAACGAGCTCCCAACCTAGACAAGATTCAGATTTCTATCTTATATGCCGTATAAAAACGTTGCAGGCGTTTATGACGGCTACAAACGCAGTCTATAGACAGGCAGCTCGCTTAGATTTATGCCATAACTAATAAGTCTTGTTTAATGTGTTACCAGTTGGTGGATGCTCGCGGGTTGAGGATGTCTTCTTTAGCGGTCAGTAGAGACAGGCTGTACGTGTCCAAGTTAATCGCTCTCATCCTGATGCTGGAGTGTTTATATGTACTCCTCAAGACCAGTGCACTTTAACACTCGCTCTATGCCCCTTGTAAACAAGCTTATCCAAAGTTGCATTCAGCAACGTGTAACTTCTGTAAGAGAAGAGTTGTTTTGAGGTGGAGGTGGAGGCGAACACTTCTGCTGATGGGCTGCTGCTGCATCAGTCCTGCTGGAAAACTTCATGAAGAGGAATCTCTCCAAAAGCTCCACCTCCTCCTGCTCTGAGAAGGGGGGAGTGAAGACAACAGTGCAGTTACACAATTTCAGTTTATCTTGGTTGTTTGTAACATGTATTAGGCCTACACACTGGTCTGATTAGTTTAATTTGCAGATAACATAATTTAATCCAGTTTTAATATTCAAGACTGTTCAAACAAGAGGGTTTATGGACATTCTTGTTGAGATGTACAGATGCCTTTGCCAGCTAGCTTGGATTTTAATGATATATATTTTTTCAGAGGTTTATACTGTTAGAAAGTTTGATGTTATGTTTGCGACACTTAATAATTGGTCTTTGTATCCAACACTGATCCTAAATATAAATAATTAAATATTAGTCTATCTGAAAACAGTAATTTACTGTATTTGACAATATTACTGTGTTTTATTGTATTGACAAACGTAATAGCAGTAAGAAATAAACAAGTCTGAGTGCAAAGTGAAGTGTAAGTGTACGCTGACAGTAAACTTTCAAATGAATTAATATCAATATCATTAAAAAATTATCATTGAATTTTTTTCGCAACCTTTTTTTATGAATCCTCTCTCTATCAAGGCCATGCAGCCAGAGATTACGTTTCAAAACCCCTGTTATTTTAACGCTTTAGTTCGTGTTTCTGTTCTTCTGGATTCCCAAAGAGAGAAATCATAAGCACAAAAGAAAATCTATGCAAAATTTTTAGATCTTTCCTCCTATTTTGTACCTAATGTTTGAAGCGTGACCATGAACGAGTGTGAGTTTGGTTGGAAGTCCACTGGTCTTGCATTGACGTGCTATTGAACTGCCAGTCTCTTTTTGTAGAGGCTTCCTGTGAGCAGTCTTTGGGACGCTTGGCAGCCAGCTGAGAAGCCATTTACAGTGCATTGATCTCTGGAGAGACCCTTGCCCCAGCAGGGCTGATTTCATGGGAACTGAACTTGATGTAGTCTCTATTTAAATTGGCTTTGTTACTGCAATGCTCATTATAATGCTATATTCTCTCTCTTTTTCTCTCTACACACCAGTGTTATTTTTAGTATCACTAAAGGATTCTACATAATGATAAAAGATGCTTAAATCTAGGTTAAAATACCCTCACTGAGACGCTGACCCACATGAGAAAAAAGTTTAGTCTTCACACTGAGCTTCTCCTTGCTGGTGTCAGTTCAATGTTACTCTTTAGGAATACAATTCTCATTCTCTCTAACACACCCACACACACACACACACACAGCCATGAACGTGAACTGAACCCACATTTTCCTCCGTCTGACTCTTTAAGCATTACATCATCTATCTTTATGGTTTAATTAATTCATGTTGTAGAGCTCTGCTAGTGAAGGGTTCCCATTGCATCTTAAACACAGTTTTTAACCCTTTCTTGTGTAAGTCTATCATCTACAAGTCAATTTTACAAATATCCTTGACTGAGAGTGAAATCAAGGGGAAAAAATATTGTACAAATCGCTCTTCTAGGGATGTCAAAATCACTATGTTGACCTAATATATTAAGTATATTAAGTATTCATTTTCACACATTTTTTATTGTCAACCCTAGTTTTAAGACAAAGAACTCAGCACATGATTTTATTAGAAAAAGTTTGAAACATTTAAAAGTATTCTAAAGGTGTAGTTAATTTACTGTTACTGTTACTAGTTACATTTCTATAGAAGGATCTGTCTGTCAAAAACGCAAAAAAATGTTACGTTTTACCACGCAAAATATGCTCATATTTAAATTAGTCACAAATTCCCCATGCTGGCCAGCAGAAAGCTACTTGGTTTGAAAGTGACTTCTGCATGACATTTTGTTAGTTTGGCAAAACCAGGGTAGGCAAACTCTTAGATGTTTAAACCTCAAATAAAAAATGTTTTTTTAATGTCTGGATTTTTGCTTGTGAAATTTCACAGAGCAATGGTAAATCTGACCGCACCTTTTTAGAGGGTGAAAAAAGAAAAGAAAGAAGATATTGTTGTTATTATATACATTATGTTTTCCTTAAACTGTACATAGGGTACACTGATTTTTTATGTAAAAATAGGTTAGTTATATAAATATATACTTCTATTTACTTAGGCCTTGCGCTGCTATACTAAAGTATAATGCATTTTAAGCTTCAATAAAAGTCAAATGCATTACAAACATTCAAGACCAGTCCTGTCTCTCATAGCATTTGCATATTTCTCATCTTGAACACATGCAACACACACACAGTCATACTTCAATATGTTTAGACCTGAAAGAGAGTTCAAAGTTCAATACACCAAAGATATATGCATTGAGTTCAGGCTTATAGCTTGACCTCTGCCCTCTCATAGTAATCACTCTTCTTCATCATATGTTTTCTGTTAGCCTTGCTTTACTCCATCTCTTTCAAGCATCCGGCATTTTATCAACCATTCCTGGACTTTTGATACTGTTTTCTTGATTGAATACTTTATCTTAAGTAAATGCTTGCACTACCTGGGAATGTATTATCTTTTGAAGTGCTTATATGTCCAAGACATAGAGCATATTTCCCATCTCATATGGAGCCGTACATTATCAGATTTCACCCACAAAAAAAAAAGATTCCATAATTTCCTGTCCATAATTTCAACCCTAAAATGTTCATACTAATTTCTAAAATGTACCACAATGTGACACTGTCAGTTATGACTCAATTAGTTTAAAGTACAGTAATATGTGGGCAACATTTTGCAATTGAGGGAGAAAACATGTTTACTTCAAAGTCCTGGGTTTCAGCGTTGTAAGCATGTTTATGTTTGCTTTCTCATGACATAAGGATGTTAAAAGGTCAAACAATGCTTGCTACTCTTTCCAATATTATCACATTCTTGTGAGGAGGCTTCAGGGAACATCCTCCACTGGGTTCCAGCCTGTTTACATTGCCATTATTTGGTGCTGCACTCATTACACCAGAAGATGAAGATCTCATGCTTCATTTGTCACAGTCTGCACCCCCCACATTTGGCATGCTTGTGCGTGTTAATTACATTTTCCATTAATGTACATCATACCGATTGAAGCCAAGGCAGGATGTTTTAAGACACAAAGACATTAGCAATATAGAGGAATTTGTTATAAGATGAGGGGGTGAGTGAGTTTAGACATGCAGGTCCAGTCAGGAATATCTATGTCACAGTGTCAACCATACCCACAATCGTGTCCACAATCACCAGAATACTAATCATCACCATGTGCACCCACTCTGCACTCACCGTTGTCTGGTCTATGTTATTCCTACCTGGACACTTACCCAACTCCTTGCGTAGAGACACTCGGTGCCCTGAGAACTAGTCTTCTTCCTATCATCCAGCAATCTTCAGCACTTCAAACCTCCAACCAGATAAGAATTGTCATTGAACGCCATTATCACCATTACTCACTCGCTCACCTCGCCAGTTATCTGCCTGTCACCACGCTAAACCTTGTGAACTTACAGCTGTCTGAGCATTCTTCCTTATAATGACAATCTGTGACTTTGCTTTGCTGATTTCATGTTTTGGACATTTGGATTCCCGGTAACACTTTTAATTTTTAATAATTGTTCTCAGTTAACCAGTTAAAATGAAAGACTCCATAGGAAAGTTTAACAGAGGGAAAAAATAACTGTACTGCGGTACCAGCCGTCATACATTGTTTGCTAGCTGCAAAAGATTAAAATGTATTTCGGTGCCACCAGCTTTTTCAGGCACTTACTGATGTTTTATGGGAAATTGTACTTCTTGACGGCAAGGGAAAACTACTTGATGAAGGGAAAAATGTTCAGAACTCTTGTTAAAATGGGATAAGACCATGATCTAATAGAAGAGGAATGCAATGGCAAGGTCAGGTATGTAGCCTATTATAACAATGTTTTTGATTTTGAATAAAAACCTGCAGTTTTTTATTAAAGGGGAACTAGTGTCAAAGTAAAAATAAGTAGCTATAACATTTCTATTCAGAATTAAAGACCAAAGCATTTTATTTAGTCAAGAAAAACAAGATGTCCACCATGACACTGAATTTTTGAAGTTGCGCAAATACAGTCACGTTGTGTTCTCATACAGTGTTTCTGGCCTTCACGAATCAAACCATGGCACCACGAACACATCAGTCAATGATCAGATGACACACACACCAGGGCTGTAATCAGGGATTCAAAAACACACACCAAGGGGACTTTCTGGTCTGTTAGCCACCCGTTTATGGAGCTACAGCATATGTGTTGGCTTTGCCCCTTCAGAGTGTTACTGGAAATGTTGCAGTGTGTATGCAGATGACTTATTTCCTGTGATATGTATGCCTTCAAACAATGCAGCACTGCAACCACAAATGTCCCATGGAAAGATGTCACACTTTACAATAAGGTCTCATTTGTTAACATTAGATGATAACATTGCTAAAAATGTTTTTACAGCATTAATAAACCTTTACATTAATAAAACTTTAGATCTTGCAAATCTATTAGTAACTGCTGAGATTGATTCACATGAGCTCAGATTAATAAATGCTGTGGAAGTATTTTTAAATGTTAGTTCATGGTAATTGTAATGTTAACAAATTAAAAGTGTTACTGAAATCATTGACATGACTGTTTGACAATCTATAAACTCATTCTACAACTGTTTTATTAAAACTTCTCTGGAGACCGATATATGATATATTCTCTCTTTGCTTTTAAAGGACTCGGGGAAGGAAGGCAATAACTTTTTGATGACTCTGTTGTTTTGTCAGCCACTTTGTGAAGGAGCGTTAATGTAAGAGACAGCTGGATAACAGTAGGACTACTGTAACAAACATGAACAACTTGAAATAGAAAAAGATTGTGAGTGCAAATTACAGCATCATTTAGGATCCAATTCTATTAACTAGTTGCTTATTAGCATGCATGTTACTAGGATATTGGCTGTTTATTAAAAGCACATTGGTTCCTTATTATGCATGACCATACTCTACATCCCTTAATCCTACCCAACAACCACCTTACTTTTAATAAGCAGTGATTATGAGTTTGAGGCAAAAAGCTATTTTTATGCTAAAACCTAGCGTTTAACAAGAGGAAATGCTGGAAACAGTTGCATGAAAGTGTGCATGTCTCCCTCTACAGGACATTTAACAGCAGTGACTTTCCATATTTTAAGCTTTTGTTCCCCTTTACAAGTGTTGCATTTAAATGCAAGGCAACCATGTGTCCTGAGAACAGTAAATGTAAATAAGAAAATTATTATTATATTAAAGAATGCTAAAATGTGTTAATGTAACCATTATCTACTGCCAATTTAGTGACAGTTAACATTCCAAAGCAAAGTAGAAAAAACACACCAAAGTAATGAGTTCAAAGAGTTCAGTTAAGTTTTATTAAAAGCCAAGCAAACATTAAAATACTGAAACAGATAACCTTTTCCAACCTCCCCCCTTTTTTTGCTCCATTTTGTACAAATCACAGTTGTTCAAAAATATTACAAACGATTCAATAAAACGTTTTCTTTTTTTCTTTTCTTTTTTTTTGCAACAGCAGCAAAAACATTCTGATTTTGTGTTTTAAAAGCCCTTAGTGGTGTATGTTTGTGTGTGTGTGTGTGCTTTTCTGGTTCATAACAAGGATGATAAATTACAGAATCAGAAACTTTTCGGTTTAGGACAAGAACAATAATTAATCAAAGTAAGAGGTTAAAAAGAAAACCACAAAGTGCAAAACGGTTTTAAATAGTCACAGATTTGAAAGAGGAAGAGAGGACAACAGAAGGATCAGCCGAATACCTACTGTACCTCAAGAAGACAAAAAAATGGCAAGGACCACTTAGACAGTTCACCTCACCACACATTTGGAAAGAGACAGTGTCTGCCAAAAGGAATG
The DNA here is from genome assembly GCA_037043235.1 of Rhodeus uyekii. Lineage (NCBI taxonomy): Eukaryota > Metazoa > Chordata > Actinopteri > Cypriniformes > Acheilognathidae > Rhodeus > Rhodeus uyekii. The sequence continues at coordinate 6,841,742 of JAWRVZ010000010.1, read as the reverse complement.
CAAGTGCTTCACTATAATTGACAGATGTTGTTCAGAGAAGTAATACGGCCCTTTTCTTTCATGGAGATGAAGGTGGGTTTCACAGCACAGAAAGGAAGCTGGGAGCCCCTCTGTTGAAACACAGAAACTACCAAGGGCTTGAAGTGGTCTTTGCCTATGACCTGAGGTCAGATTATTATTATTATTTTTAACAAGTATTAAGATGTGGTTAACCATTCCAATTTGATACAAATGTTGGGAGTTTTCAGTAAAAAAAAAGAAGGAAAAAAAAAGACAATCAATGCAATAACTGCTGCTGTCTAGTATCAGCATGTTACAAAAATACACTCAAACTAAAGTTAAATTCCAAAGAGCATGTTGTGTAACACATCTCCCTGCCCTAAATTAATTTATATTACCCTTAGTCTTAGTTCTGCTGACTTTAGAGGGTGCAAGTGTGCCTCTGATGTTAATTGCATGTGTTTAAATTCACTCTCATCCAAACCAGTATTGTCATTGAACACAAGCACGATTTCCACTCATCTCAGCACAACCAAAGAGGGATGAAAACACCCAATATTTCTGGGGGAACGAATAAGAACCCCCCCCCCCCCCCCCCCCCCCCCCCAAAAAAAAAAACCCCATACACTAAAAACAGAGGGTATTGCTACATGCTGGCCAAAGGCATGCAAAAGGAGCAATAAAGTGGTCAGTGTGTGTTTGTGCACTACAATTACCCAAAAACTAAAGGCAGTGACCTCTCTTCAGAAAGATGTTTTCAAAAAAAAATATTATTATTAAAGGCACAGTAACACAAGAATAGACCATTCTCAAGTCATGGGACTCTTAGTGGGACTCTTTCCTGTATGCTAATAAACAGAACTACAGTACAACAATAATGTGTCATTAATAATGAACATGATAAACATTTAGTCTAAATTATCTGTGAATGTTCTGGATGGACTTTTGCAATCATGGCTAGTATCTTTTTCAATAAGTCCATGATAATTCCTTCGTAATGAAAGCTACAGTTATTCATAGTTACATACAAGTTAGTGCTTAGACCAGGGGTCGGGAACCTATGGCTCGCGAGCCATATATGGCTCTTTTGATGGCTGCATATGGCTCTTTTGATGGCGCCGCGCGTTGACAGATACTTCCGCTCCGCTACTTCCGCGTTCGGAGGACAGGCAGATCGCGCCGCCGCACCCGCGTTACTTCCGCGTTCGGAGGACAGAGACATCGCGCCGCCGCCGCCGCACAACCTTCTCTCCTCCCCCCCCCCCCCCCCCCGCTCGACAGATCGATCGCTCCGGACTATGGCTCTACACAGCTTCATATAAATAAAAAAAATGGGTATATGGCTCTCTTAGACAAAAAGGTTCCCGACCCCTGGCTTAGACCATTCCCATGCACATCTTACCTGTAAACGTGCACCGAATTACTGTACAAATTTGTCAAAGACTATTGTTGAAAAATAATAATCGACAAAGGGAATTGTCTGTATCAAATTTGAAGCTAAAGTGCATATTTAGCAAGCAGTTATACTGTTAGGATGGATCTTTCATTTTGTTCGCCACTGTAGAGGGCCTGAACCAAATCTCTCGCTTTAGAGGGTCAATCCAACCCCAAAATCAACATTCTGTCATCATTTACTCATCCTCATGTAGTTCCAAAGAAATGTTGAATATGGAACACAAAAGATATGTTGTAAAATGTCATAAAGTTTCATTTTACAGACAAAACAACTGAAACAGGAGGGTGAGTAAATGACAGAATTTGCATATGAGCTGAACAATCCCTTTAAAAGACAAATGTACCTTTCTAATACTGTTTATGAAATCAACTAAACCTCCCAGTTACTACAGGAAAACATACATCACGTCCTCGAAGTCAAAGTTAACGAAGGCATATTTGATTAATAGACTTTAAGCAACCTGCATGAAAATCATATAGTAAGATTTTTTTATTGGAACAAAATACGTAGGGCCATATGGAGCACCGTTTAATGGAAGAAACCATTCCATGCTACAAAATGTTTTAAAAAGCTATAGTTTAGAAACAGTCAAAGCCATGCACATCAAAGGCAGATCAAATCTATAAAAAAGGTGCAAAAGCAAATGCAAATTTCGTCAAAGAACAAAAAGTGCTAACAAGCCCAAAATCACCACAGCAACAATGCTTTCAATCCCAACAAGCATGCTGTCGTTTGAAGTATTCTCGAAGCGCTCATCAGGGGTAATGTTTTCCAACTTTAAGGGACAGAGAGTGATCGAGTACGCAATTCATTGCAGAGCCAGTCTGCAAACACACAGTAAGGTCATACATTCAATTGTTTTACTAATTATTAAGCCTTTAGGCATAGTGGAATCTTTAAACATTCATTTATTTATTTGTCTGCCCCTGTAAATACAGCACAAGTGGCACTACTAAAGAATCTTAATGGATGAACCTATAATCTTTCTGACAGGGGACTGCGACTGCTTCCTGTTTTCCCTCTACTTTAGTCATTTATTTATTATTTGCGCATAAATCGGCCTGTCTGAGCACATTGCCTCCGCGTGTCTATTTTTATAGCTGTTGATGATTTCTGCTTGTCTGGTGCGAAAAGCAGGGTGCAACCTTGAGGAAGCAAAATCAGAAAGCCAGAAATAAAATAAGGGTGGCATGTAAAACTTAAAATGTCTCTGATTTCTCATTCACTGCCAAAGTAGCTATTAATAACACAATTGTTAAAAGGCACGAAACAGGCAAAACAAACATGCTTCACCGAGAAATACTTGAATGTAGAAGGGAAAATGTAACATGGTCATAGGCACTCATGTTTTCAGATGGAAGGCTGTTGAAACAGACTAGCAAACGGATGCTAATGACACTTCACAGTGCATGCACATCTGAAAGAAGGAACCAAACTGTCCACAAAAACCTGTTTCCATGAAGAGAAAGCTTTTTGATCAAAAAAGGAAGATACATTTACAGCTTATGTTGGAATATTTTGTTATTAAGATTGTCAAAAAAGGTAAATTTGAGTGAAGGGGCGGTCACACTACACTTTCCGTCCAGGTCACTTCCATTCACACTGATGCGAATGCTGGAGACTAGAAATGCAAGGGCAAGCAAATAAGTTTTGCATTTCACTCCTTCCCAAAATTAAAATTTGGTGAACCCTGACCTGCAAATTTGTATCACATGAAGGTGTGTGAATAACATAAGATTGTCACCTCTCAAACAAATTAAAAAGAACAAAACTTTAAATCTGAAGGTTTGCTGCATTGCTTTAAAGTGGTGCAGATTGTAAATTTGTTACATGTTGAATTGAAGCACGTGACATATCACTACAGTAGCATGCTCAAATGTTGCATGCTCCAAGTCTAGTATGACTGTCCCTTAAAAAGATAATGGGATAGTGGTTGAAAGCTGTGTCATTTAGCAGGCTATAATCCTGAGCACTGATTTTATCTGCATGTGTAAAGTGCAAAGTGAAGCATCACATTGCAACGTATCAAACACTACAGGAAGTGGATCGATCCCTCAGTTTGGCTCACTGCAGAGGTAGAGGAGCAGAGAAGTAACAGAAGGGAGCGGCAAAGGAATAAAACAAACAAACAGCGCAACCTACTTTTTGGTTCACCAATAGCCAAGACTGAATCAGTGCTACAAAAAAAAAAAACCAGAGTAGGATGTGAAATTCTGACCTAGGATTGACAAACCAATGAGTAGCTAAAGCAGGGCAAACTCAGAAGGCATGAGCTCCCCCCAGCGATGAAGGTGAAAGGCAAGCAAGTTCAAGAGCTTGACAGTGGTTATATCACAAAACTCAATTGAACAGAATGTCATATAACAGCTGTGACTGTTAATACTCTCTTGGCAGTGGTAAAAATAGCCCTAATTTCATAGTTTACTTGCTGTCAAGTTTTCATTTCAGCAGATTTTGGTAAGGCGTTTGTGTTAGAATGACTTGCCTGTCTGTCTTTGGTGCTATTCTTGAGCCTTTTTTTGTGTGAGTGACAGACCTGAACTACACACCCTTTCTGTTCTACCACATAAACAAAGTCAGTGACAGGACAAGTGATCTGAAAAATAGTTCTTCAGTAGGCAATACAATTGGTATTCAGAGCCAATATGGGGCAATGGAAGATCCGAAATGGAGAATTTGTTTTACTGAGAATGTAGTCAGGGGCAATTACCACCCCATTATTTTACAACAATAACAACAACAACAACAACAACATTAAAATATCCCTGCCGCCATTTTAGTTGCTAGTTGTATTCAAAGCAAAGCTATGTTTCAGCTTGTAGGCATTGGACATGACGGTTTTCCCAGAAATGGGTCTCACAGAGAAAATCTCAACACAGCAGCACCATGCAGCATCCGTGTGCCCGGGCGCCAGCGCTCAGAAGGGGTGCTGGTGTTAGTGTGTGTGCGTGTGTGTGATCTTGTATAATAATAACAGTCTCAGGATGCAAAAACAGGTCACTGCAATGATAGCGCTCCCTATGTGATGCTGCGACGAGACCTGTTGCATTCGCACAGTAGAACACGTAACATTGAGAGTGAGAAAGATTTAAGACTTTCTCCAAGCCTTCTCCGGTTTAATGACACAAACGCTCTGAGCTCTTGTAGCCAGCGGCCTGCTAAGACCCAGCACGGGGAGGGAAGGCAAAAGCTCAGAAGCAAACAGGCCCCGGACTCGCTTCCAGCAGTCGGGACAGACGCACTGAAGCAAAAACAGGGCTCCCCAGGCTTGGCTACATGCCTCTGGACTGAAATGAGGGTGAGGGGTATTGGGCATTTGGGTGGATGGAAGCAGACCCTCAGGAAATGTGAGGTGCTGAGGAGGATGGATGTCTCCAGAAGCACCAGCCCCGTTTGGTGTGTTGCTTGCGTAAAATCTCTTCCTCGCGCTCTCGCTCTTTTTGAGAACGCAGGTAACGGTCTTCCTCCTTCAGGAACCAAACAGGGGGCCAGCGATGCTTCTCAAAGTGCTTCTGGTTTTCTGGAAGAACAAACGAGAAGATGAAAATAATTTTCTTTTCCAGTATTTTGTGTCTTGTTTTCTTCAGTAAAAATATCTAAAGACCCTTACAAGAAGACACACTTGAGAAGCAAGATATTATGCTAGTTAGATACATTCAGAGATATTAGCACTCAGAGAATAAGACACACTTATTAACAATGATATTTTTTTTTAAATTGTGTAAAATTTGTGTTCTTGTTTTCTCTTATTGAACAAAGTTTATTTGTTTTATCCCAATGGCAAATAGTTATATATATAAATATAATAACCTTTATAATATATTTATAAAAATAAATATATATATATATCTTATGTAATAAAGAAGTTTTATATATATATATATATATATATATATATATATATATATATATATATATATATATATATATATAAGTTTGGGTTGAGTATGATTCTTTTAATATTTCTGAAAATAGTCTCTTATGCTCACCTCACCAAGACATTTATTTGATCAAAAATAACAAAAACAGCAATATTGTGAAATACTATTAGAATTTAATATAGATATATATTTTCTATTTTAACATACTTAAAAATGCCATTTATTCTTGTCACGTAATCCTTCATAAATCATTCTAATATGCTGACTTGGTGCTCAAAAAACATTTCTCATTATCATCAATGTTGAAAACATTTCGATATATATATATTTTTGTTACAAATGTCTTTAATGTCATTTTTGATCAATTTAATGTATCCTTACTGCATTTATTTTATTTATACAAAATATAAATCAAAATATAAAACTTCTTGCCCCTTACCAGGTGACATGGTCTTCATTTCTTTAGGGAACTTGCGACAAACACTATTGTAGTTGGTGCAGATGTGATGCAGACACCAGGCAGAGAGCTGCTTGGCATTGTGGAACTGCAGCAGACAGAAAAAAAAACAAAAGAGTTGGCAATTTGGCACAGTGTGATTTCTCTCAATGGGGCTCATTTGAAAAGCAAAGCGTGTTCATCCTTTGAACTAGAACAGGGGTCTCCAAACTTTTCAGCCCGAGGGCCGCATTAACTGTCAAACAGCAGTTCGGGGGCCGACTACACACTCGAGGTCCAAATAAAAAAGAATCAAAACATGATGTTGTTTTTAATTATTTATTTAATATTATTTTATTCAGTTATTAGGCCTACTTAATAACACATTGATACACTACACATGGACACCTGTATTAGTGGGAATGGTGAAATTGTTTCCTGGATGCCAAAATATCAGACATTTCTGGCTTTAGATTTGGTTTCCCTAACATCAACAGTGACCTGAGATTATCATCGGACAAGTTTGTTCTCAAATTGTTCTTCACGTATTTTATTCTTGAAAATGTTTGTTCACACATTGATGCAAAAGTTTTGACATTAGGAATGTCTTCCTTACGCAAAAACGGGAGAAAAAAAACACCAGTCCTGCGGGCTAAATCACACATTTTATATGTTTATACATACCGGTAACATTTTTATTCATTTTAAATATCACACCCGTGGGACATATGAAAGTGCAAAGTTTATGCATCTGCGGATTATATCCGAGATAAAATGGTATATCATCTCATTGACGGTGACCAAGAACAATTAAGCAGCGAATAAGGTTTTGCAATGTAGTTATCGGTTGGAAAACGTCTCCGTTTACTATCGTAACCTCGGTTATTTTTCCATATTCCGTTTAGAGAAGCGTGAAGGAAATATTCTGACGTGTCGTGCTTATGCTGTTTATACTGTCTGTCTGTCAGATCCGCATCGCGCTACGATTGGCCAGTTGTCAACTGGCGTTATCCTATAAGGTTTCAGAGATTACCTGAAGGGGAGGAGTTCCCGCTCTCGAAAGGGAACGCGCTTTTGCGCGCCTCTGTTTTAATTCGGTAAAAACATAACGTCCACGTAAGCGGTGGCTGATCTTGGCAGGATACACGTAAAATTATGGATTTTTTTTCGTAGACAAAAAGGTCTCCGCGGGCCGCAGTTTGGAGACCCCTGAACTAGAATGAAGTAGGCTGCTATGAATGAATGGTAATTCTGTAATGTGCTCCAATGGTTATATTGCCACTTCATTACTCAGTGTCCTTTACATTCTATTAAAAGCTTTGTTTGTTCATCTTTATTAATGTTACCTGAGCCATCTCCAGATAGGCCAGCACATGTCCATCAATGTCCACCCCTTTAACGGACAGCTGCAACAGATCCTCAATGGCATGTTGCTCTGTAGACCATGGCAAAACAGCACACAACAAGTGTTAATAAGTCAGCCATGAGGCTTAATGTTTAATAATTTGAAAATATAAAAAAATACTTCATAACAACAGTGAAAATTTTCTCACCTTCACTGGTGTATTTTTAACAAATACTACATGCTATTGTGAATATTTATAGCTGAAAATAATATTTATTTTATTTTAAACGCTATCATTTCTAATTTTATTTAACATTTAAGTGTTGGCGCATGTTAAATTTACAGAGCTAAATAACAGATAACAATGTCTATGCAAATTCATGCTCAAGACCTCAAGAAGTCCATTAACCACAGAATCATACAGTGTTTTTTCAAGGTACACTGTTACATTTTACCAAGCCTACCTGTTAGAGCTACAAGGCGGGGAAGACAGAGGCGGTTAGCTAGTATTATAAGGTCCATTGGCTCCAGTTCAGGGCATGGTGTCAATACACCACAGTACAGAAACTCCAGAACGGCTCTCATACAGGCACAACTGGTGTTGGGGATAGACACCTGAAAATAGAAACAAACAAAGAAAAAGACGTGGAGGTTAACAAAAAACATCCAAAATATTTCAAGTTCACAGTTATTAACAAAAGCCCACTTTGATAAAAGTTTGTGTAAACACATTTCATAACCCATGCTGAGGGGTGTTTATTCATAGCCCATCTCCAGGAAACTCGAGAAGCAGATTGATCCAGGGATGAAACAATCTGCTCCACACCTCTCCCCTATTGAGACCTGCATGGTCCTGGCTGCTGACCATTAGAGGAGGGCTTCTTGTTGACATGGCAGCACCCGGAGTGGCCAAGAAAGCAGTTAGAAAGGGATGTATTTGTCCAGGAAGGCTTGTGGAGGAAGAGGCCTGGGAGAGTAATAGAAGGGCGAGGGCAGCGGCCTCCACAAGGGGTCTTTCATCCTTCAGGAGATTAAAGCACTGTGTGAAACCGTTGACAGTCTCAGCTTAAAGCTGTGGAAAAATAACTCTGTGGGCTTGTCGCTACGGGAAACCTGGCCTCGGCATAAGCGAGCCAGCAAACCAGCCTACAGGAGAGACTGTCATCATGTGCGTTAACTGTGAACACAGAACATGCTTTACAGAAATAATACACAACATTCATTAAGTCTCAGTTCCTGTATACTGATATGGTAAATGTCGGCACCATATGCATATTTGAGTATACATATTCAAAACAACCACTTGGTGCACCAATTTAAATTTAATTTATGGTGTTTTATAACCGAACAAAACTAATGTATTATTCTGCTTTTAGTGAATGGATGTATATCATGTTAATACAAGCACACACTACCTTTCAAAAGTTTGAGGTTAGTGAGATTTTTCTTTAAACTTTTATTCAGCATATAAAATGAAAACATTAGATCATTTTAATGCAATTTGATTTGCTGAATAAAAGTTTAAAGAAAAATCTCACTAATTTGTATATATATATATATATATATATATATATATATATATATATTTTTTTTTAATATATATATATTTTTACATACATATATATACACACAAATATTTTAAATAAATGATAGATAAAAAAAATCTTTTTAACATTCTATTTATAAAAGACACCTGACAGATTTCACAAAAATATTAAGTAAGCAGCTCAACTGTTTTCAACACTGATAATAGTTACTTGAACAGTAAATCAGCATTTTAGAATGATTTCTGAAGGATCATGTGACACTAAGGAGTTAGTGATTCAGCTGAGTAAATAACATTTTAAAACACTAAAATAGAAAAGTTATTTTAAATGATAATTATATGTAATTACACAATTATAACATTACATTTCACAATAGTATTGTTTGTTTTATATAAAAATGTATTTTTATTTATTTAAAGAGATTTACTGACCCCAGAATTGCATTTTACAAATTTATATCTATTCTGGGACCGACATTGCTCATCCTTCATAGAAAGTTGCAATTTTAGTGCCATTATGGTAGATTTAGGAGCATACACAACACTGGTGAGATCCTTGGAGGTCACATTACATAATTTCCCACATCCAACACCATTCATAACCAAAATCACATACACCAAAGCTAAAAGGCTAAAATGTTTTGATCTGCATTGGCTGAAGGGTAGAGAGAAAACAAAGGCATGGTTAGTCTTTCAGCTCCACAGAACAGGCAAGGAATCAGGGGAGAGCATTCAGCAGGGACACAAAGAGGAAAGTGCAAGGCCTATGAATCAATCCATGGCAATCAATGCTGTCGTCAGACTAAGCAGCTGTTCCTCTGTGAGTTTGGACAGGATGGAGTGGATTTAATTGCCTGTCATTACCCTGTTTGAGGACTGAACACTTATAAGGAACAAACATTTGTAACAACCTGGAAAACACTAGCACCTAGATGCTAGCATCTTGCATTTATTCTCTAAAATTAGTGCTCCACATGAGTAAAATCTTCATAATACTTCAAAAAACACATACACCCAATTCAGAAATGACTGGATGCGTCCACCCTAAACTGCACTGAGTTGTGAATTACTGTATTTTGCCGCATATAACCTGCGGATTATACCAGATTTTTACAAACCCCACAGGGTGGTTGCAGGTTATATAAGGGTGCGGGCTATATCACAATTTTTTGATACGTCCCTAAAGGATTTTTTTTTTTTTACTGCATTTTCTTTCTGTTTTTCTTTCTTGCGAGGGTTGTTGTCTTTGTACTATCACTCAGACAGCTGGCGCTGATAGGTTGTCTGACCTGTCAATCATGCAAGATGACGTGATTGGCTGTGCTGCCATGAGGGCGTGCTCTTCTCATCTCATCCGATGATCAACACCTGTAGAATACGCTTCTTAAGAGATGTGCTGCTGCACAGCGGGAGAGACTGCTTTTTCTTTTCGTTCTGATTCTGACTTGTGTTTGTTTTCTTATTGTTTGAATTTCACGCACAAGCACTTTGTACATTAATGTGTACACGGTGTACATTTTGAAATTCGAAATGTGAACTTACACAAAAAAGTTCATAAATCGATGGGTGCGGGTTATATAAAGGTGCGGGTTATGCCGCCGATTTTTTTTACACACAGCCCTAAAACCCCGCGAGCTATATGAGGGTGCGGGTTATCTGTGTCTGGGGGTTATATGCAGGAGAATACGGTAAATAAGAACAAGTGCAAGATTTAAATTATAAACCACCACAATTCTTGCAACAAAATCCATATCGTTTCCACCACATGAGTAGCAGTTGGTTGGAGCGATTGGCTCCAAGCCCATATAGATTATATACGTCAGAGATGGTACATTGGGGGGTAACAAGATGACACAGAGCAGTACTTCAGAAACCTAGGGGTGCCCTTCACCTGTCTGTCTCAAAGCCAATTAACAGAATGTCACTGTGAATATGACCTCTCATTATGGCTAAAGGGCAGACTTAAAAGACGCAGAGGAGACACAGTAGGAAACTTCCAGTTAAAACCCAAAGATAACAATGGTGCTAAGAGTGAATGGAAATTTAGTTTGCCTCTATTCTCCAAGCAAAATTAAACAAAGTCTATAGATTTAGCAGAAACGGGTATAGGCACAGTAAATAAATACCTTTTTTTCAAAAGGTAATCTTTATCTTGAACTGATAAAGTATGTAATTTAATTTGTTATACTATTATTAATATTCTGTGTTTAATTTGTTGTTCCTTGTAAGAGGACGAATAGAGAAAAATAATGACACTACCGTGAGAAAAAAATATGGGTCAAGACCCAGGGCAATGAACTATGTGTTAAGGGGAAGTGGTCACCTATCCAAAGCAACCAGACTCCTTCTCATCAGCTAACAACTGCAGTGCACCAAAACCACAGTCTCCACCATTCTTCGTCTACATTTTCACTTTGTCTTTGTCTCACGGGGGAAAATGTGACAGCTTCTCACATTTGAGCTTCCGCTCTGTCTTGTGCTAACCGCACTCAGAAGTATGATATTGTTGAAAGGAATTCTGACACCTGAGTTTCTCCCATATGTTCAGACACTTCCTGTCTTAAAAAGCAGCATGTTCAAAACAACAGAGAACAGTGTTCTGGAAGAGTTTCTGAACAGTTCTTGAGACTCTTACGGAGTTGCATGTGATGTAAATGTACAACATAAAAGACCTATGAATCATTCAAGCAGTGCAGACGTTTTGTAAGGACGTTTTAAAAGTCGTCTTCAGTAATGTGTGCTGTCTAATCTCAGAAACCTTGAGAGTTATTTTTGAACATATATTAGAATAGTAAAGCTTGCATGCAGTAGCTCAATCAAGGACAACTCTTGACTGTGCGTCACAAACTGAGGCGAAACAATAATGTGCAGCTAAGAAACATTTCAACACACTCATGGGTGAACTATCAGGATTTACACAACTGAATGACACATGCTAAACATTTGCCACCTTGAGGTCTTACGAGGGCTTTAAATTTGGTTACACAACACCTTCTGTACCAGCTGCCTTACAGACAATGACAAGGGCTCGCTAAAAATAGTGCAGTGTTCACTATAGCTAGTTGCTACACTGCCTGTTTTACCAGACCATAGTAGATGAAGACCAAGTCATTTGGCTGCTCTTTGCCGCACATCATTGCTGTAATGTATGGAATAGGCTTAATTTTTTTTATTTACATTGTTGAGCACTTACAAAGCCCAGTGAACATTTCTGAAGCAATTTTTGATTAAAGCCAAGAAAGAAGCACCAGAGGGACACATTCAAGATGTATACAAAAAAATAAGAAAATTTGATTGCTATCTCCTTGTGAACTCCTGGAGAGATTTGCCCTTAATGAGATGTCTAATAAAAATGTGCACAAATAAGAGAAAGAAAAAAAAATAGAAGGTTAGTTACTGTACTGGACATACAGATATAGACATCAAAGAGATTGATTAAAAAGATACTCTAGCAAAAATTCTCTAATTCTCTCTCTCATTCTCTCATCATTCACTTACCCTCATGCCATCCATATAATGCAAGTGAATGGAAGCCTCAGAGATGACACTTCAAAAACCCCACAAAATAATTAAGACTACGAGTAATCTATACAACTCCAGTTGATGAATACTCAATGAATAAATACTCAACTCAATGTCTTCTGAATCAAAAACTTTTTAAACCATAAACTTTCTGTCAGCCAACAGCTATATGTGCTTGATGTAAAGGGCCAGTCACACAGCTAAAATGCATGAATCACGCACAGATTTTCGTTTCTGCGCGGAGCGTGCGTCGTATGCGTGGAACGAACGTGGGCCGTCAGTGATTGTAAGTGGATGTGCGTCGAAGGCGGTTTGTGTGTGATTGAGTTTTGAACGGTTAAAAAATTTTCCAATGCACAACTGTGCGTCAGTGTGCGTTATTCATGAGTCGGCGTGCGTAGTTTATGCGCCGAGTATGTGTGACTATGCGCGGGACACGCGTCGGCCGTCAGTGCTTATGCGTCGGAACTGGTTCGAAACTGCGCACGTCCACGTCCATCCACTGACGCCCCACCTTCATATCACGCATAAACCGCGCATGTATCACGTTCATTCCACTGACAATGTGGATTCTGAAAGTGCTTGTACATGGAACGTTCGTGAAGCGTGCGTGTTTGGATGCGCTCCGTCAGTGAGTCATGCGTTTCTCGACGCACAAGCACGCACAAACCCAATCTGTGCGTGATTTGTGAGTGATTCGTGCGTGATCGGCTGTGTGACTGGCCCTTAAGTGTGTTTTGCAAACTTGAACGAGAAATTGTGGTCCTCTTTTGCATCACTTAGCATGTATTAGTATTTTTCTTAGACAAACGTATCGTTTTGCTAAATAACACACTGATTCATCAACTCGGGTTATTTGGATTACTGTAGTGTTCGTTTGGCATGTTTTTGAAATGTCAAGTAATCTATCCACTTGCATTACATAGACTCACAGAGAGAATAAAGATTGTTCAACTGAAGAAAGATAATCATATACTCTGGGATGGCATGTAGATGAGTAAATGATGAGAGAATTTTCCTTTTTGGGTGAAGTATTCCTTTAAAATCTATTATACTCCTTAAAATACAACGCATGATCAACCAGCATGTCAAGCTTGTCAAAGCAGAACCACCCTTTGTTGTTCTCTATGTGACATACTCTCAGTCAATGCTTTCAGAATAGAAAAGCAGCCAGCATCCTATTTCCTACATCAGTTTGTAACGTTATACAGGGTGATCCTGTTCACCGGCAGGCCTGGACAATTATAACCCAGCTAGTTGTCTCTATACCTCGGGTGCTGGTCAGCTTGGTCCTTAGTGCCTGCCCTTAGAGAGCTTGTCTTTCTAGAACTTGAGCTGGTAGCCGGTAGCCCAAGGAAATCAGAGAGCATGGACGGGATAGACCTGGATAGAGTGTGCGAGTAAGATCGGCCTCAGAAAGGAATACAGCGAAACCTTACCTTCGACACCCGACTTAATAGTTTTGGATGAAAAATGAATGAGGTAAATTTATGCCAAGCAGAAACAGTGATATGTCAGAATAATTCCATAGAAAACAAGTGTAACTGTATCAAAAACTGTGTGGGACGGTTTTCATGTGGTAATTTAACTTGAAATTAATTTAAATATTACTGAAAAATACCTCTTAGAGTCCAATTAACTATGAAACGTCTAAATACAAAATAAAACTTCCTTTACACATGACAGTGCTGAGGAAGTGACTTGGTCTACAATGCAGGAAGTGCCCAGTCTAACAGACTTCCTGTTGCTGTGAACTATGCAATGTACTGAAACACAAAGAAAGAACGTGTTTTGGCATGAGATTTTGCATACTTTAAAGACACAGTATATATATATATATCAGGCTATAAATTAAGAATTCATTCTCTTTTTAGTTAAATCTTGGTCATGAATTAAGAATTATTTCCCTAATTTTAGCAAATCATGGCCACATTGAACTTATTAATTCTTTCGTTGTGATTTTAAATAAAACAAATTATTATATACCATGCATGTTTGACATGAAACGAGGTAATATAATAAAACATGCTCGATGCTATATCAAATGAAATAAAATGAAAAAAGCAAAATACAGATGGAAAAAAAGTACCTGATTTACATTGTCTAGGAAAATATTATCTTGCCATTTACTCCCTAAAGCTGAAAATTCAGCTTTGCCTTCAGAGGAATAAAACACATTTTAAAATATATTAAAATAGAAAATATAGTAGTAATGTTATTTCATAATATTAATGTTTTTACTGTTTCATTTATGAAAAAATTTAGCATTAGTGAACATAAGGGACTTTTGTACAGGTTGTACAGGAAATTGTACAGACACTGTATATGGTCTGAAAAGTAATTCCAACATAATATGCTATAGGTAATTTCATTCTTACTCAAAATTAACACATGTGTGCTGCGTGCTTACCTCTCTCAAAACAAAATAAACAACAAAAAGAAAGCATAAGAAAGGAATCTGATCAAAGTAATGTGGATATTTTTGCATGAGCTCTGCAATTCAGCACATCACATTTATTTATAAAGTATTTTATACAACCGATTGCTTAAAAGCACGCAGTTTTACAATATTAAACATAAAGCACAGTGTCAGTGTCTCATTTCATTAGAAGTAAAAATTGATTTTTGGCTCTCCAGTGTGTTAACTGTTAACCTGCGAGTGTCTGACCTCGACGGACCACAAAAGAGTTCCATATGAAAGAAGGTGGAGCCTCAGCAAAACACCTTTCTATTACGTAATCGTAATTCTATTACGATATATAATATATATATATATATATATATATATATATATATATATCCTCTCTTAATATAGCATGATTAAAACTAGACCAACTCCTAAAGTTAGTCTACAACCTCAATCACTGCAAATAAATCTTTCTAGACCCCTTCTAGTTTGGCTCTCTCGGATACAGGAGCACAGACAGAAATCAGATCCATCTCAGTGTGTGTTCCCGCCGGCACAGGACCTACTCTAACATCTCGCCATCAGTCTGCTTGGAGCATTTTCCTCAGAGGCCTGTTTAGTCCTGCAGGGCTGTTAAGTCATCCATATGGATGAGATGGTCTCTTGTCGCAGCTGCATCAATGTGGGTCAGGCTGTCATAGAGGTGGCCTAGTTTTAACTACCTGTGCCACTTTTTTAGTGGAATCTGTCAGAGCTCCAGGGTAAGAAGGATCAAGGTGACTGAGTCTAATCATTATTTTGTGGGACCATAAATAAATTTAAGTAGAACTTTCAAAAAGTGAAATAAATGTAGCCAATTTTCAGATTAAATTAAACCTATATGACATTCACTACTGTTGTAAAAAGTACCGGTAGCTAGTCGATACTACCACCGTGTCTTCACTGGACGTTGGACAAAGCGACTGTTGAAAATCATATACTACATGAACGTACAACAGTAATACCTCAGTTTATGAGTGACTTTGTATATGAGCAAATCAGTGTACGAGCATTGTCTCGGAGTGCGAGAACATTTTTCCCTCACCCACGCGCATTTTTTTGGTGGAAAAGTACTGACGCTCAGCATCTTCGCGTGCATTTTTACTGGAAATATCCTAATGACAGCCCCTCACAAAGCCTATCACCCCTTAACTCATTCATTCCCTCAGCGTCGCTAAGTTTGGTTGCCTCATTCACCACAGTGCAGACTTTTATAAACGATTTACAGCAGTTTTACCTCATGTTGTTAACATTAACTGTGATCGCTATTGTTCACATAGTGAAATATATACGTACAGTACAGCATATAGACCAAGATGAGTAAGAAAGAAGGTACAAAATTCTCCCTCAAAGCAGTAACCCCCCTCCTCCCTCCTCTCGTCTCCATCATGCCAGCAGCGACACTACTCAAAGCTAAAGTGCACGTCACAGTAAATTGTCAAGTACTTTTAGAGTTTAATTGTCAATTATTAATTAGTATTTATATGAGATCTTAATGGTTATAATTTTAACTGTAATTAATAGGGTAAAACCAAAAAAAAAATTTAAAATAGGCATTTATGGTCATGTGGAACAAATCGAGTGATTTTTATTGCATTCTTATGGGGAAAATTGTTTTGGTGTATGAGAATTTTGAGCTCCGAGCTAGCTCTTTGAACAAATTAAACTCGTAAACCTCGGTATTACTGTATAGAGTTACGGTTAGGGTTTGATTTAGGGTCAGACAGTTGTAATTATGCATAATTTACTGCAATAGTAAGTACATGTAGTAACTACGTCATCTTAAAATAAAGCGTTACCATAAAGGGTTCTATTTGACATCGTGTTGTTCACGTCTGGTGTAGAAACGGTGACAGTAAAACATTAACAATACCTGTCACAAATGTATTTGTCTTACTGCACTGGTAGATTTTTAAAAACTTGTTTTAAGTTAAGGAATAGTGAAACAATGCATAAAGGTCACTCTGAAAACAAGCAGCTTTCTGTTGGTCAATACAGCAAATTCAAGTGCCAAAGTTCAATAAAACATGTGCGGGAATGTGTTATATCAGACAAAATAATAATTGCCCACAAAATTTCAAAAAGCAATGGTAAATGAGATCACACCTTTAATACTTATGCCATTTTGCTTCTCAGGTAAATCTTCTTTTAAGCAAATCAGTATTTGCCTATGACCTTAGCATAGATAGTACAATGATCCTGTTTTAATTAAATGTTAAAATCTCTGAAATCTCTGCTCACCTCCTCAATGTAGCTTTCCATGAAGGATCCACGAAACATGGCTGCCATCCAATCACAGCTTGAGATGAGCAGTGGCTTGTGGGCTGGCAGATATCCGTCATCTAATCGAAACACCACATCTAAAACCGGGAGGAAAAGAGCACACATCTCGGCGTGTGTCACAGAGTCGAGGCTACAGAGGGGAAGACAGGTGGACGGACGAACACAAAGAGACAGACGAGAAGACAGATAGACACACATACCGATAATAAATAGACAGATTGACAAGGCTAAGGATAAGAAGACAGAAAAAGTGAAGGGAGGGCCAGACTGGGACCATATAGGAGGCAAATTTGTTTTAGCAACGAATCCTTTCGAGACTGACATGGATGACTCCGCATGTTCACTGTGGCTCACTAATTATGTTTAACAACAGATGATGTTGGACAGGTTGCTTAGCATTATGCTGTGGGTATCAGGATGGCATGATGGGAAACTGCACCTAATTAAACTCGATGCTGACTTTGAGGGGGAAGCAAATAAATCTCTAATGATTCAGATTCTAAACTTCAGCATACCCTTAGGAGATATATAAGTACATTCAGGCCACAATGGAGAAGAAAAACATTCTGGTTTTCAAACTTGAGAGAAGCACCTTCATGGTTGGGTAATGAGATTATGACAATTGTTGATGATGCAATGAAATAAACAGGTGTACGTGGAGAGTAAGGAGTGTTGAGGTTAATTATTAAAAGGTTAAATCAGAGAAACATGCACACAACACATAGGACGTGACAATGACAGAGATTAAGCAACACAGAACACCACAAAGCAAAAATGCATTCAATATGTAAATATTCATTGACAGCAATGAAGGGATATTTGTAAGCACTCACTAGGTATTTCCTCAAAAAATAAATACAGAGACTAAATGAAGGAGAAAAAAAGACATATTGTGCAAATTGCCTGATCAAGACTACAGTGTGAACTATTCTATTCCAATTCCATAGGACTCTGGAATTAAAAATAGAACTCATGAAACTCAGATCAATGGTGTCACCAGGGCCTTTGCTAATGGGGGTGACAAATATAGGGATTATATATATATATATATAAATCATTAAGTCAAGTCACCTTCATTTATATGCCACTTTTTACAATACAGATTGTTTTGTTTCAAAGCAGCTTTACAGTGAAAATAGGCAAATAATGCAATGAAGATTGTTATAGAGCTGCTATGCCAAAACAAAGTCATTTTCCAGCTTAAGTAAGTTTTGATTGATTCATTTTCGTTGTAGAATCATTAGTTATGAACTTAGGGGTTGCATACACAACAACATTTTCAATCGAAAACAAAACTCCTATTATAATATATGCATTTGTATGTCTGAGAATTCAATGAAAACAAGAAAAACATGCAATTTGGTTAAGGAAGTTTTCCAAAATATTTTGTCTCTCTACCCTCCCTAAAAATGGTTTAGTCCAATGGTTTTTAATTATTTCAGCAAGAGGGAGCGAATAAAATAGCAAGTCCCAAATCAGCTAGTGAGCAAAACCAATCAGAGTTGAGGCTGCTCTGAGAACAGTTGAAGTTAGAAGAAAGTTGAAAATGTTGGGGTACCAGTAACGTCATAAAAGGAGAGGGAGGCTAGGAAAATTGCTTAATCAGTCCTAAAAATTTCTCTAACAAGACAGGTTAGTGTTTTGGTTAGCCAATGGGAGTCAATGTGATGGGATGCCATGCCCTGATCTTGTCTCTGCCCGATTTACTTTTACGGAAATAGGACAGAAAATAAGAGCTGCTGCCCATGCCCTCCTGCTGGTGCCGTCACCTCATTATACCGGCACGTCGCGCACCACCCGAATATTGCATGCTCAAAGTCCCCGTCTTTTTGAGACTGACTGGAAAGAAATTTTATAGGCCTTTAAAAAAAGTATTTTTTAAATTAATTTATAAATGTCTTGTCTTTTGTTATTTTATTAGTTTGTCTTGCATAATTGCTTATTAACAGCTTAATGTTATAGTCAACTTTGCATAAGTTCTTAAAATAAGTTAAATCAATAACCTTTATTTTCTTTTTCATTTTATAAGAAATCCTTATTAGGTGCATAGCACCAGATGTGGGCCTCGATGGGATGCCCATATCTTATATTAGGGGAAGGGCGTTGGGGGCCCACATCAATGTATTTTCAGGACGCCCAAAATTACGGCCCTGGGTGTCACTACCAAAACAGGTTATGAGGATTAGCTAGCCAATAACACCAGAACCTGCAGTAGAATTAGAACTGTTGATATATATATATATAATTTATTTATTTTCTCCTCAGAGAAAACCATAGAGCAGATAGATTGCAAGGTAATTTATCACGATACAATAGTTATAATTTGTCACGATACGATAGATAGATAGATAGATAGATAGATAGATAGATAGATAGATAGAAGTAGCGTGCAGTGGTGTTCTGAAATGAGGAAGCAAAATCCTTAAGGGCCCGATATACTCACGGCCAAGATCTTTTTCGTTCTTTGCTTAGGAGTAAAAAGAAGTTCGAAATACGTGAGTAGTGATATACTGTTAGCGAACAAAACACCACCCACACTGCTGAGAGCAACAGTATATTTTTCATATGTAAATATGTGCTGCGTGCTTTCCTCTCTCAATAACATAATAAAGCACAGTGTCAGTGTCTCATTTCATCAGAAGTACAATTGATTTTCTTCTAAAAAGCGGCTCTCCAGTGTGTTTGTGTTTTAACCCGTGGGTGTCTGACCTGGACGGACCAGAAAAGAGTTTCGCTTTGGAAAGTCGTTTTGAACTCCTGAAATGAACACAAAATGAACTTTGTTTTGGCCTGATTTTGTTCGAAACTCGTAATCTTGTTCGACATTGTATCACATCAGTTAATTCTTCGATTTCACTCAAAGTATATCGGGACCTTTACAGTTTATATATACACACACACACACACACATAAGTATATAAAAGGGTACAACTGGGCTAAAGGCGCACCAGGTTTAAAGGCGCAATTGACCTTATTCTCTTTTAAATTTATCCATTTACCAGACCACCTTTTAAACTGCTAGATGCTACAAAAATACAGCTCAGCAATTATCTTAACAACCGTTTTATGCTGTCATCTGATCCCTGATGTGGTCGGGCAGCAATGCAAAGTTGATTCCGCACTAATTTGATCTAATACTTAATTTTAAATGTTGTAGAATTATGTAGCAAAAAGTATTTGTCAAAATTATTGACTGCATTTTGAAACAAGGGTCGTGTTAATGTTTTTTTGTTTTGTTCAAGTTAATTAAAGAAACAGTTTTTCAACGGAAGAAAATGTGAAAGTATAGTATTTGGGGTAAGAAGCCCCTTGCCCCTGCTCTTAAAGCTAAAGAATAAACAGCTGGCTGACTTTTCCATTTGTTGACATGACATGGTTAGATTCAGATGGTTGTGTGTCCAACTTAGAGATAATCACCTTATTTATAATGAAACCATAATATTAAAAAATATGACATTAATCTTATCAGATAATAAAATATTATATTTACTATTACTACTATAAAGTGAGATCTCATTCAATGCTTTCAGAATCTTTACTTTTTTTAATAGATAGATACTAAATTATCTATCTATTTTAATGCTTCCTCATGGAGAAATACATAATTATGTTTGACCCTGATTTCAGATTGCCTACCAGCAAAGGTGCCCTTGCTCAGGCACTCTTTGATGCGGTTGGCACGACGCACATGGAAGGCTTTGGTGATCTCCTGGTTCATGAAGCTCTCACGGTTCAGCACGTTGGCCACCATCATACGCAGGTCGAAGACCTCTAGAAGCTCAGCAATGGTGGCCACCTGCATTAGGTCCCCACGTTTCTCATCCAAGTGACCTGTGTAAAGGTACTGCAGCACTGCCTAAAAGTGCAGAGAGATGGGAAAAACAGATCATGTGACACCGCTGCAGAGATTTCATAGAGATTCTTATAAAACATCACAGGTCATTGCTATTTTACTGTATGTAATCTAAAGGCCAATTCACACTGCACCGAAAGCCTCAGACCAATGGCGATAGTCACCAGATTACAGTACATCACTTCTTAGACATTCCATGAACAAAAAACAGCGGTTCAATATGTTTAGTTGATGTAAACAAGCCTGCTGAAGCAAACAGGGGTGATACTTTGATCTGACAAAACCCAACAAAGTATGAATTGGACTTCGAAGTTCGTTCTTACCTGGAAAGGCCCTTTTTGAATGAGCTCATCCATGGACACTACTGTCATGAGTCTCGGCCGTCCTGTCACAGGGTCATCCACCACCTCCAGGTACACCTCCAAGAAACCACGCCCCCATCCCAAAAGAGCACGACCTGCTCCCAGGGGTCCCACAGAGCACTGGCCCCTAGCAGGAAGAGCATTATCGCTCTGTGAAGTCCTCAATGAGCCCTGCTGCAAAATGAGCAGCCTATTTGAACCTCTAGTGCCACCTTCACCCTCCTTATCTATATCCAGGCTCTTGGTACGCCCAGCCTGCTCTTTGGCTCCTCTTCGGCTCTGCTCCTCTTCCTCACTCCCCTCCGAGCTCTCCTCACCGTCCTTCTCCATCCCTGCCACTCCAAGGTCCATAGTGAAAAGGTCATAGAACTTTGAGCAGGAAGTGGCGAGGTATACCTTGTGGGCAAAGACACGTGTGGCCCCGGCCTGGAGGAGAAACAGGACGTCTGCACACAACAGCTGGCAGAAAAGAGAGTCCGGACCTTCTCCATCCATGGGAGGAGGATCGGGGATGCCCACTACAGGTCGTGGTGGTCTAGGGGGAAGGAAGGGAGCCTGGAGAAGGGGGCGCTGAACCTTCTTTAAATGGGACTTCCAGAACTGAAGGTGGCGTCGGGAGATGAGTGCAGCACGGATTGCATTGTCAAACACATCCTTTACACCGAACTGAGCAACAATGCTTGTTTCGTAGTATGGAATGCCAAGTTCCTTAGCGACCTCATGGCCTCGTTCTGGGGGCAGAATGTCTGTAGGTTTGATGGGTCTAGAAGGGTACAGTTCAAGAACAACAAATGAATTAATAAAGCCAGACAGAATATATTACACTACTACACAAATGTTTCAGGTTAAGATTTGTTTTTAGTGTTATCAAAAGACTCTTATGATCACCAAGGCTGCATTTATATAATCAAAAAAATGGTTAAAAAAATATATTGTAAAAAAAATAATACACTTTAAAATAACGGTTTTCTGTTTG
Source organism: Rhodeus uyekii (assembly GCA_037043235.1). NCBI lineage: Eukaryota > Metazoa > Chordata > Actinopteri > Cypriniformes > Acheilognathidae > Rhodeus > Rhodeus uyekii. The sequence continues at coordinate 6,819,636 of JAWRVZ010000010.1, read as the reverse complement.
AATACATTTTTAAATGTATAATGTTTTAATGATAATAAAAAAAATGTGTTAAGCACAAAATCACTTAATATTTTTATCGAAACCCCAAAAAATGTAAAAATAAATTGAAAAAAATTTAAAAAGAAATCTTTTGAAGCAATATAAGTGTCTTTACTGTAATTTCTTTGATCAATTTAATGTGTCATTGCTGAAATAAAGTATTGTTTTTTTAAATAATCGTACTACCCATTTTTACACTTTTTAAATATTACATGGGGGTATTTTTCCCATCATAGGCAAGTGTAGCAAATGCATGACTGACTACAAACGTACAAAGATGCACAACAATCCTCTCAAAACAAAAGCTCAAAAAAGAACGAAAAACTTTAATAACAGTTTAATAGCATAATATGTGCTGTGAGATGGTGTGGGATGTGGTCGTACTTGGCCAGAGGCCGGCGAGCCCGGTTAACAGCGTCCAGATCAGCATAGCGCAGGTCCAGCTGGCAGCCCACCAGGATGATTGGGGTGCGGGGGCAGAAGTGCTTAATCTCAGGGAACCACATCGTGCGGACATGGCGAAGGGAGTTCGGATTGGCCAAAGAGAAGCACAGCACTACCACATCTGATCTAAACACAGACAAAGTAAAAAAAAAAAAAAGATTTATTTTAAGAAAATACAGCTGAAGGAATCATGTAATATGAAACTGGCAAAGACAGGACACTAATCGTCCTACACAGAGTCTTTAAAATGGACAGTGAATCACTCTTATTGGAATAAAAACTGTGAAATCCAACAAACAAAACTACTGTGAGCTACAAGGACTTGCTTTCAAAATGTCATACATTTCTTATATTATTTCATATATAATATATTATAGAGAACGGTTTGTTTTGGCAATATTGTATGGCAAAGTGATATTTATTTACCAATATTATGGTTATGATTTAACATTCATTCATAATGAAATTCTTGCATAAATGCAAATCCAAAGATCACCAGCTCACTAATCACAATCAGTTTTTTTTATTTTTATAAATGTCCCGATATGACCATTTCCTCTGCGGCACAAATGAACTTCATAAGAAACAGAGCGCGAGCGAGTAAGCAGCCAAATTGAGTAATGATTGTGTGATCGGAAGAGCACACATGCATTAAAACAGACACAGTGAATGTGTGAGCATGCAAGAGGTTGCTCAAGTCATTAAAGCATCTCGTCTGACTCAATAACCAGCACTGGTCTAATAATAGCGAGTTGTCCGACCATGTCATATTTCACAGCTGCACTCACAAGCTCATCATCTGAGACCAGCATGCACAAGAATGACTAATGGAGCACCGCATTGTTGTTGTAATGTAAACAGACTTGATCTAGCGGATCTCAACACAGTTATGCATTTACACTGGAAAGTGCTCATGTGCATGTTTATAAATATAACATGACGGTACATGTTTTTTTTCTTTGGTATAATATTTCTGGAAAGTACTTATTCACAACAAAGTGAAAATCTAGAAGTATTACTTTTTTGAAACAATAGGACTTCTCGAAAATGTTGGCGAGCACCTCATGTGTGATGATTAAACAATTGGATTTCCCTGAAAAGTGGACAATTATAACATGTTTACTTCCTTTAGAAAATATATGGTAATGTTGACATTGCAATGGGATTGTCCATATACACCATGAACGATTTTTAGCCATACTAAGGTATGTGTGAAAATAAGCTTACAGCCTTCAAAGTTGACATCCTAGTGTCCGTGTGTATGTTCACGAATATAGCAACGTTTGCAAAAATTTGTGGAAATGGGTCGGAGATAAAGACAAAACAAACAGAACGATACAGAAGCCACAGATGTATCCACAATCATTCACCATCTCTCAGTGAATAATAACTGCTGTAAAAACGAGTGCTGAGGGTCATAAAGGATTGTGTTATGTAATCAGTGTGTGTGCTGTTCTGTAGCGCTATGTGGAGCATGTCTAAGTTCAAACTCCTGACTGCGTGTCTGCTTGACTACACTGTAAACACAGTCTTGATCACAGACACATATCTAAACATACAAATAAGCCTAAATATTCTATGAAAAAGAAACAAACCAACAAAAAACAACTTTAAAAAGCAAACAATATTATTTGTGGCAGCATCACAGCACAATGATGGTATCGGTTGCTAACAATATGGTACTTCAACATTGAACTTGTGTGTATGTATCTGTGTGTGTGTGTGTGTGTGTGTGTGTGTGTGTGTGTGTGTGAGGTATGTTTAAAAAGATGACACAACTGGTGGAGGAGGGCTTCCCCTGACTCATGGGTCTTTTCCTTATCAACCTAAACATCTAAATAAGTTAGGATCATTTTCACTTGCGTTTCACAAGGTTTCGCATTTTGTCAGTTTACGTTCAGAAATAATTAATGGACTCAGCTAGGCTTTAATAGATATTTTCAAGAAATGTTAAATGTGTCTGTGTGGGTGTGTATTTAGCTTGAGTAACAGACACTGGGGTAAAGGTCACCTGATTCTTTGTTTCCATAACAAGGCGCCACCATTAATGGTGTTTTATCAGCTGACTGCATCTGCCTCAGTACTCTGTGCACACACTGGATGTGTTACAGACAGACATTCTGTGGATTCACTCACACAGATGAAACGCATGATTTTTTTCTAAGGCATGTTTATAAAAGCTACTTAAATGCCCTAATTAAACTAAAGCCTAGTCCTGTGAAACTGGGCCTTAGTCTATCATGTACATTACTATTAAAAACTTTGGGGTCAGTAAGTTTTGTTTTGTTTTGTTTTTCAAAAAGAAATGAATCATTTTATTTAGAACATTTGCATTGATAAAGACATTTACAATGTTACAAAAGATTTCTATATCAGATAAACTTATTTTGAACTTTCTATTCATCAAAGCAATCTGAAAAAAATATTATCACTGATTATACAAAAATATTAAGCAGCTCAACTGTTTTCAACATTGATAATAATATTAAGAAATGTTTCTTTTACCAAATTAGCATATTTAAATTCTTTATGAAGGATAATGTGACACTAAAGACTGGATTAATTGAAAAGTCAGCTTTACTATCATAGGAGTAAATGATATTTAAAAATATTTTAAAATATAAAACTGATATTTTAAATTTGTAATAATAATAATAATAATAATTCACAATAATACTGTTTTAACAACAACAACAAATTGTGAACATAAGAGACTTTTTTCAAAAACATAAAAATCAGGTTCAGTCCCAGTTTGTTTTCTCAGAAAATGAGAATTTACTGAAAAACAAAAATTAAGAAAAATGTATTTGTGGGCAAACTGCAACTGCTATATTTATATTTAGTGCTTGATATATTGTATTTAACGCAACGAAAGTCATTTTAAGTGTGACTTAGGGTGTATTCACACTTGGCAGGTTTGGTTTGAATAAAGCAAACTCTGGTGTGATTGCTCTGTTAGTGCAGTTCATTTGAATAAGTGGGAAAGCTGGCATCCAAACCTTGGTGCCAAACAAGGGGACCGAGACCACTGAAAAGTCTTTCTGTCAGCTTCCAAACAAACCCTGTTGTGGTTTGACAGAAATATGAATGCAACACTGCCCAAAGACATCTAAACAAAAAAGATGTAAAAAATAACAATGCTCAAAGCATACCTGTTTTTTCTTGTCATAGGAGCTGTTACCCATCAGAGTTCAGTATTGGTGTAAGAAACGTTGTCTCCGTTTGTGTGTAACGGAGGAATTTCTGGCACTATTTTGACTTAGCTGGTAAAAACACCATCATATATACATGTTTAGCCCAGCACACGGCATTGCTTTGGATGTACAGTGAATTCTGTGATAAAATATACATCATAAAAGCCATAGTTTTGTACCTTTAGGGTTGGCCTTAAAAACGACAGTGTGAATGTTAAGTGAACATTTACATTTATGTATTTGGCAGACGCTTTTATCCAAAGCGATTTACACTGCATTCAAGGAACACATTGACTCACTTCTTGCTTTCCCGGGATCGAACCCATGACCTTGGCATTGTAAACACAATTGCTCTACTGATTGAGCTACAGGAAATTTAGTGAACAGGACTAAAGGTTCTCCTTTTCTATTTTAGTCCGGACCAAAACAAGCAAGAGAACCAAACTGCAATTGTGAAAGCACCCTTAGATGTAAGCACTGTAAGCATTTAGGAACAGTGTCAATCTTCCTCATTCTCTGACCCATCTCTTTGCTCGGCCCAGCGGCTACTGTGATCTGCTGCACTGCTCTGAGCCAAAGCACCACTGCTGATCCACTGATCCTCCGCTGCCCTGCACTGCGTCGAGAATAAGAGCCTCCATGCAGTGCTCTTTGGCTAGGCTTACAGAACATTACCTTCCCAGCTGGGAGGATTAGGGCAATAACCAAAGCTTGGCAGGGTAACACATGCCACAGCCAAGAGTGGAGAGATATCAGAAAATAAAATAAATGGAAGATTGATCTGAGCAAAGGTATTTAGGGACATGAATTGATAGTGAGTATCAATGGGTTCAGTGACATAGCCTATTGGTAAATGTACAGGAGGAGGAGGACTAAGGAGGAGCACTAAGAGTTCAAATTCAGCTCCATACGGTGTAACTGACCTGCCATAAGCAAAGCGTCTGTCTTTGTGATGATCTCCAAATGTGTCCCACAGCCTGAGGGAGACACTGACCTCGTCCACCACGTCTCGTGACCTCTCGAGCACCTAGATAACACACTTAAACTGTTCAGTAAGGTTTAATTTAACCTGTACACAAATGCAAACACATACACACAAATATTATAAGTATGAAAACAAGTACACAAACAAATAAATGAATATTATATATATATATATATATATCCCCTCTATTTACCTATTTTATATAAACTAAAGTATAAAAGTACATTGGTTAAAGCGTAAGTTCAAGCAAAAATAAAAATTCTGTCATTAATTACTCCCCCTCATGTGATTTTAATATGTCCCTATATTGACAGCTAAGCAAAGGAAAATTTGATGCTTCAAAAAGTTCATAAAGAGACATTAAAACTAATCCATACAAATTTAGCAATCTAGAAACGATTTGGCAATTTTCTGAAGAGACTCGACTTTTTGAATGATGAACAGACTGAATTTAGGCTTTTATTCACATATAAACATTGATCAGCAAACATAAACAGAAGCTCAACCGAATCGAACCGAGAACAAACCTCTTGCGGATGCTCAAGTGTTCTGTGTAAAACATGAGAATGAACCTCATTGGATCTAACAAGTCAAGCAAACATGCATGAGCTTCCATTGGTTTACCACAACCATTGGTGTAGGAGTTGATGAATATGACCATAATGACAGAATTTTCATTTTTGGGAGAATTAACCACGCCATGCATGTACAGTTATAGTATTTACGTCAACACTTAATGCTCTTCAACATGTACACAATATGCCAAAGGTCTGCCCACCTCCTGGCACACACGGTATTGGTCGATGGCCCAGACAGTTGGCACGTGGGTGGCAAGCAGCTGGTACTGAGTAAGGGTGGCATTGCAGGCACGGGCACAGATCAGCCGGGTCTTGCCCACTGCGTTATCACCTACCACCACACACTTTATGGTCTCCACATTGGGTCGCTCATAATCTGTGTCTATATCCATGGAGAGGGCCCTGAAATACAGCAAAATAGAGAGAAATAAAACAATTTATTCTGGAAAATAAAAAAGGAAGCTCAGTTTCTAATACATTTCCATTTGTTTAATGAGTACAAACAAAGCAAAGTTTTGTATACTTTTACTTTTTATGAACAAAGTAAACTATAGTAGGAAAATGATAATAATTCGGTCCATACTATGTTTACTCCAAACAACATCCACAATAATGAATGTCATCAGTACTGACTATTCATTCACCAAATGTTCAAAGTTTAAACAAAAATCTGGGACAGGTGCTATTTCTGTCTGAGGAAGGAACAAAGACAGCCAACAGTTCTGCACTTGGCTGTACAGCGTTTCAAAGTGTGTGAGTTTCAAAGCCAACGTGAACAAGTGCATCTAGAATTTTTTTTTCTTTTAGAGTTTTTGAAGAATCCACCTGAAGCTAACGAAGGTCAAAGCCCAGTTGCTGATTTTTATGAGAGAACACCGCTAAACCAGACAGCATTAATGCTCCCGCTTTCCCCAGGATACTGAAACAAACTGCGTTGACACAAACAATCACATAAACATTGACTTAAACCTTAAAGTATCAAGACTGCAGCTCTCTGCCGAGAAAAGAAAGAAGAAAAAAAACTGCCAAGGGATGCATCTGAAACAAATCATTAGGAGACCTGCGTGCCAACTCATATGACTGTAACTTCATATCCATGACAACTAGCAAGTTCTCTTTTAGGTTCACACAAAACCAAGCAACGCATGATGTGTTTTTTTTCCCTAAAACAATGAGAGATTTATTGTTTTATAATGAATGCAGACATTTGTTCAATAAGCTGAAATGCTTTGCTTCAAGGAGTCACATAAATTTAAGAAAGTGCATAGAGCTGTCAAAAAATAAATAAATAATATATATATATTATTTTATTTTTTATATATTTTTTATTCACCACTATGATAAAAGAGGCCATATAAAATTAAATACAAATGACTTTCAGAACCATAACTCCTCTGTGGCTTTAAAACTGCACCTGCTTTGGCTTGAATTACCCTTGGTAAATGCACTAAAAGGGTCCTGAACGGCACAAATCAATTAACTTACCAGGAAAAAATAAAGAATTTCCTTGAATAAACTCTATGCCAACTAAAAGGAGTGCATTCTTTTGATACAGCTAAAGTGATACAGCTATATACATTACAAGCCGTCCCGAGCTCCACTGTCCAAGACAGCTAACGTTCCATAAAAAGAGCTCATGAAAGATTAATACGCCTCTGTTTATTGTTCCACTGACAAAGACGTCACAGTTCTAGGCTCCAGTGACATACGGAGGACTAAAAATTATTCTCATTCATTCGGAGTAGCAAGGTGGCATTTCTGACCAAGAATAACGTCGAAATGGCACATATTAGGGCAAGAGATGCATTATCTAGAGCAGCGGTGCTCAGTTAATTCCTCATGAGGGTTATGCTGCAGCCAGTTTTGAGATTCTGGATCAGTGGAGAAGGTTTCAGAGACGTCTCTGTGAAATGTTGTCAGTGTTAAGGGTGCTCTGGAGGAAGCTTCTTTAGCAGGTTACATAACGGTGGCACAACGGGCTGATGAAGCCGAGCTGTAAATGTGACTAGATATTTGTGTTATCTAACAGTAATCTTTACAACTGTCGTGTGAGAGTCAGGCACATTAATAAAGGATGCCATTAAGGTGAAGATTTATCACGACTATAGATTTAAAAATCAGAGAAAACTTTTCTATTTGGGAGATCTACCCAATTTTCAAAGAAACAGACTTGAGTATATTTTCTCAGCATGAAAAAAGCGGGTCAGTGGGTACAGAGGTGTGAGTGCAAACTTGCAAAGCTTATGCACTTGATCAATCAACCACAATGTTTCCATTTTTTAACCCTTTACTCATTCTCACTTCCTATACGTGTGGTAAATTACATTCAGAAGCCAATTATGTCATTATTTACTCAATAAAGAGCATGAATGAGATGAAGGAATTTGCATTGTTGTGTTTCTGTCTATTCCTGAACACTTGGTCAGAATGTCTACAAACGGAGTACAGTTTCCTTTTGTGACGCACAAGCAAACAAACTAATGTATATAATAAAAGCAATGATACTAGAGACAAGGATGGCTCATGAAGCTTTTAGCAGAGTCAGTTGAGTGAGTCAGTGTTTTGTCATGGGGAATGAGACGAGCAGTGTGCCACACTAGCGCTTGTTTTAGTGACAGGCAGTGATAGAAACAGTGGGAGGTGAGGTCTGAGAATGAGCGAGAGAGAAAGAAAGAGAGAGATGAGACGCGTGGCAGACGCCCACTCCATTCACAAACACTGTATACGGCCCACACAACAGTTCGTCTGCTTGTATTCAGTCCTGCTAGCCTCAGTGTGTGTGTGTGAGAGAGAGTAACTGAATATGTAGGTAGAGAGAAGAATATCACAGAATGTGGACCAACTACAACCCACAAGCAAATATGGCAGTTAACTAACAAAAACTGTTCTGGTAAGCTATAATAACTTTGTATAGCACTCTAAAGCCTTCTTCCTCCACATATTTCTTGTGAAACCGCTTACATTTAATTATGGATTCAAATGAAATATTTTCAGGATCTCCTCATGTGATAAGTCTCAAACTTGAGTATTCCTATGTAAGTTTGACTGTCCTTTCGCTCTCTGTACAGCTGTCTTTCTAGACAGCTGGGCAGCAGACTTGCTCACCCCTCCTGCACTGTGTGTGTGTGTGTGTGTGTGTGTGTGTGTGTGTGTGTGTGTGTGTGTGTGTGTGTGTGTGTGTGTGTGTGTGTGTGTGTGTGTGTGTGTGTGTGTTACATAACAGCTCCAGTGGCAAAGGCTGCTCTCTCTGCCGTCACATAACCAGAATCCACGATTAAGCCTCACTCTTAGAGAGCACCTACAAGCCCCTGTCCTATACACTGAAATCAGACCGGACATTATTTATAAAAAGAAAAAAATACACATAAAAACTATATCAACTATATACACTGGCTCAACCCCTGCCAGTCACAGTGACCTCATTTCCATCAATGCATCATGCCAAGTGTTTTGCCCTGAGCGTGTCCACATAGGCATTTTTAAGTGTTTATAGAGGGGACTTGTAAAGACGGGCTATGTCATGAGTGCAGATGATTTATGTAAAGCAGTGGTAAACAGTAAACAGGTTTGAGAGTGTTTCCAAATACCAGACTGCAAACACTGAGCAAACTGCACCACTGCAGCGAAGAGCCTCGGAGTGTCTTACACCACATGCCTTTGGAATGCAAGGAGTCAATGTCTCTTAGTGGATCAATGACATTTTATAGTCAGGCCACAAAGTCATTCAGAGTGCGGAGTCCTCCGGATCAGAGAATAAGTTAGATCTTTCCTCCTTAATGCCATCAGTCACCGGGGAGTAACGGAGGAATTAACCATTGAAACACATCTAGAGTGTCAGTATGACAGCATCGGGGATGTTTTATTTACTTCACACGCAGAAGCCACAAAAAGTGTCTGGATGCTTAAATGAACTGAATAACTGATTTTAAAAGACCTATTGCACATTCACAATTTTCAAGCAAAATACTGGACAAAACAAGACTGTTAGGTCTCAAATTAAAGAATAGAGAATAAGTCTAAATTAAGACCAAATGTAGATTTCTCTGGGTGCCAGACTTTAGCAGATCATGCATTGCTGCCTTCAGGTGCATCTGGGAAATTCATACCTCTTATTCTGGCATTTATGCTGAGTGTCAAATCGATACACCCCTTTCAACTTTATTCATTCATTCATTTGCTCGGAACTTGAGCAAACATTTCTGATTCTAATAGGAAAAAAAATTCCTTTGACATCACTTGGTTAAAAAAATATATTAAAAATGGCTCTGAAAGGAGAAGTTAGTTCTTGTGCACTTGTTTGCACATGCCACATGGTTTCTTGTCCAAGTGTGACTTAAATGATCAAAAGTACTTTTTTACTTTTTGGAGATACATACATACATACATACACATATATATATATATATATATATATATATATATATATATATATATATATATATATATATATATATATATTATATACACACACATATATACACATTATTTGCAGGTATTTTCCGACGATCTTTAAACTTTTCGCAACTGCAGCCGACTGACAATGACAATTACAGTGAGAAGTGTACAAGTTAAGCTGATATACAACAAAATGACCCATCAATTAAGTCTTCAACAAGAGTTTAACTATTTAGCACAGTGGCCCACATGGACTAAAGCGTCATGAGTCCTATGGACCTAAGCTGTCATGTGCACTATAAACACAACTGTACCTTTACCCTTGAGAGCAAACTCAGCAATGAGAGACTCATTAAAATCAGCCCATGGAAAAAAGAGGAAAGGTAGAGTCCCTAGACTTCAGCTCACAATTGACCAGCTAAAGCGAAATTCAAATTACGCTGATAGGGGTGGCTTATCTGAGAGCATTTTGCTATGGATGATCATAGAACATTTGTATTTGTTTTATGATTATCAGCACTTGTCATTCTGATGAAATCAGACAAGGTGAGTATAGAAAAAGAAAAAGCACACCACACTTGTTTTATCAATTTCTGAACTGCATGAGATCATGCTGTTAACTGCAGACTGTTATTTGTTATTTGCGTGTATATCAGCAGCTGATTGAAGTAATGTCTGAATAATATAACAGTCACATCATAAAATAATGCTTGTTGAATCAGCAAAAGACTAAAACGCTTCACTTTGTCCCTGGATTATAATGGACAAAGAGTCAGTAAGATCTCACAATAGCATTAGCGGGAGAACTTGGCTCATGCATACAAAGCCACAAACAAAAAAACATGCATCACAGAGGAATTTCAGAGAATTCAAATGCTCAAGATATTTTCTTGTGATTAGATAATGTGTAAAAGTATGTGTAATGTGTAGGGGTGGCCATTATCAAACCCCCATTCATACTTGCTAGAAGCCCTAATTCAGCACTCATTCAGAATGTGCTTCATTGAAAAATATAAAACAGTAGTGCATTCTCTCAGTAAGAGGATTTCTCGCTTTAAGATGAAACCGAATGCCAGTGAATGAAACGAGTTAATATGAGTTTGAAAGAGAAAATGATGCAAGAAAAGGTAAGCCGAGCCCATTCTCACGCCTATGCTCACCACCTCAATTTGAGTGCAGTGGAAAATTAATACATTCACAAATAAATCATGGTACAATGAAGACAAAGAAGATGCATAGCAACAAACTGGCCGAAGCGAAAAGGTGGCGAGTTTCAGCAGCAGACAAAGACATGCTTCCTATGGCAAGCCATTTCCTCTATTGTTATACTACTAGTACTTCATGTAGTAGATTTTTTTTATTAGTAACTATTCATTATATAGTAGTACTTATTCATTATATACTAATAATTATACCAGCAGCAACAACTTTTCAATTAGTACTTATTTCTTCGCCTGAATGTCAATATTGACAAATCCCCATCTGTAAACCATTCTATTTCTGATGTACTCAAAGCACTTGTGCCATTACTTCCGACATCAAGGACAAAAGGATTTGCTATGCTCACTTAGCATTCAGTGTTGACAGCCTCAACTTGGTGCAGTGTGTAGTCCAGTGTAGTCCATACGATTATTCGTTGAACTATAAAGTAGCAATTCTTAGATTCTATAAATTATAAAATAGCAACTGTAACTAGTGACATAGAGAATGTTACTGATGAACAGCTTATAAACATTGTAAACAGTGAATGTGAACCACAGTGGAAATGGTAACATGAGTGTGACTAACAGAAAGGCAATTGTAATGCATGAGTACTGGTGACTAATTGAATAGATACTAGTCAGTAATAAAATATGCACATACCCAGTATATATATGCATAGATGGATAGATAGATAGATAGATAGATAGATAGATAGATAGATAGATAGATAGATAGATAGATAGATAGATAGATAGATATGAATGAATGAGTGAGTGAGTAGGTGTCTAGTACCTAGTTATTTGAATGGAATTATCACTTGTTAAAACAGCTTGCCATACCGTTTCCAACATCAAGCTTTAAGGATGGGCGGTGGTTAGTGTGTGTTTTTACTAGTCAGTTTTGATGCAGCGCTCAGTGCAATAATGCAACAGCAACTAAGAATCCGCATATAAAAGCTGCATGATTATCGAGAGGTGAAACAAATTGACATTTCTTCACCTTACCTTCCGACGCTTCCAGAATTGACCCACATGCCAGTCCGCGCGTGGACTGGCACCCGTTAAACCGGGTGCAGGAGATGAAATCAAACCTTTAAATGACTGAGACGTCTCTGAAAAACTCTCGACGTTTGTGTTCAACTCGCTGGCGTGTCACGGATGACACAAAGGCAGCATCTTCACACTAGCGTTCTTTGCTGAGCTGAAAGAGATCCTCTGAAACAAGTTTGCAGAATGCAGTGCAGAAACTGAACCATAAAGTGTGCTACACCTATCCTCACTCACTCAAAGATGCCTATTTCTCTTGAAATCACTGACATTTATAGGTAAGCTCTCATTTTGGGGCGTTCGTTGGTGTGTTATTGTTTCTACAGCTGATTTCGCCAGTGACACGCCCCTGTTTGTGCGTCACGTAAACTGAACTCACCCCGAATTCATAGCTGTGACTGTCGGCCAATCAAATCCATCCCTTGCCGACGGCCCCGCCCCGTCTGGAACACTCGGCCCGTTAACCCACAATCTACCAATCATTTGTTTTTACTCGAACACGCTCCGACAGGCGAAGCGGTTGCACGATGTTTACATTGTAGACTACAGAAAACATTATAGTTGTGTTTGAAAGCTAGTGTCATACATTGAATCGTTGGACTTAACTGTACACTGCATGTAACAGACACTGGTGTAATTTTATTGCGATAGCACGCGTACCTTCATGTTTCAGTCACTTATAGCTACTGTCATAATAATCCACTGACAGATGAAGGACAGTCTGTAGTGTTTTATTAGACACTCTTCTTTTTGGCAAATGACAACTGTTTACATGGTAAAACCAGGATGCGATTGCGATTCAGATGCATATTAATAATTAAAACATTCCGTCATTTCCACAGAACGGCGACAGCTGCACTGTGTAAAAAAAATCATTATTTTCAGGAAATGCTACAATATTACAGAAAGCACTATTGTCTCAACAAAGACCTATATAAAAACTAAGTATACTCTTTATTGTAATAGGGTTTTTTTTCAAATAAAAAATATTTTAAATGATCTAATCCGCAGTAATAATTAATAATATATTCATCGATTCACTTTTGATTCCTTCAAAATAATAAAATGAACAGAAGCACAACAGCAGGAATATTGTTTATAACAGGAATTATTGTTGGGGAGGGGGTCTAAAAATATAATATTTCTTGAAAATAACATTTTATTTCATAAATGGTGACATATTTGTTCCAGTGATTTACTAAAACAGATACAGTTAGTATTGAATACTGACCTCTAGTGACACATACTGGTATATAACACACCAAAGACCTCTAGTAATTGCTGAGAAAGAGAGAGGAAGAACAAATTTCACCCAACACCACAGTGTTCCCGTATTTATAGAATTTAAAGCAGTGTTGAAGCAGTGAGCACTTAAAAAAACTCTCTTTTCTCAAACATCTAGACTGCAGATGGGGTCTGACCATGATGTCATTGCACAAAGCCTGGCAGTATTGTCAGTCACAGATTTTAGTGAAGCACATACAGCCCCTGTTCCCACACTTCAGTCAATACAGCCTTTTCTGCCATCCATCTCAGACCCAGCTGGACTCTAGCAGGGATTCCAGTGCCAGTGCAGCAATGGGCCCTGAGAAAGTGATGCCCCTGTGGCCCCTCTGTAGCACCCAGAATAAGAGTGAGAGACGGAGAGCCGAGACAGAGATGTGCAACTCAGAGCTGTGAAGACATGGGCACTGTGGGATTTGTCTATGAAAGGGTTTACTTGGAATGATGTATTATGAGGTGAGGTTAGTGAAAGTGTCTGAGCCTGTAATTTAAAGTCAGGCTTCTTATACTGACATTATGTCAGTGCAAAGCAAAGGAAATTGAGGGCAGAAACATAAATTAGGCTGGGTGGATGAAGGGTGAGCCTGGGAAACATTATGAAGTATCTCCTGGAGAGTTGAGCTATGTTTGTTATTGTGGATTTTGGATGTGAACCACAGGTCATAAGCGCCCACATTTAGACATACTGTACATGCACATTAAAAAGCATCTTTTTCCATTCTCTATCAAACAAACTCATACACTCACTACACATAAAGACGCAAACACATTGCATCCACTGTTCATTCAAGTGGCCAGCCCTTACAAACTGTTTTACACAGCTATCATAACAGGATGCATAACGCATTTCACTGCAAACATTTTCAGCTTCAGACTAGGCAAAGTAGGTCAGACCTGTTATACAATGGGGAATCTTTTTAAGGAGCATAAATGCAATGAAGTTGAGCCACAAAACAAAACAAAAAGCAGTCATAGGCACTACTACGTACTACTTCAGTACAGCGATACCGGCAGACAAACTGTCATCTTGACAGGGAACAGTGAATTGGATGCTGGGGTGGGCCCTGTCATGTGTACTAATAGTTTGTGTTAAAGAAAGCATGCAGGGGCGATTCGTATCTGTTTGTATTGTATTTGTTTGTATACTATGGTAGGCACGAACCATACAGTGGGATCTACACTACCTGTCCCTGAGGATTGATTTAATTTCTAATCATTTTGAATAACTATCTAATATTAATTAATATTCATTACGAGCATAGATAAACCTTATTTTACTGTGATTGTCTAGATTGGAAATATGTAGATAAAATATTTTTAAAATATTTTGTCAACGTGTAATTGTTTAAACACTTTTTAATTCTACATTTGTGCAGTAAAATTAACTTTAAAGAAGAGCTACATTTCTCATTTTTCATTCATGGAGATATTCATGGAGGATTTCTGTCACCTGGTGGAAAACAAAAACACTTTTAACATGAAAGTGACATGAAATTATCACTGTGACCGTAAGATGTCAGCACTATAACTGTTAGATGGACCACTTTATTGGCTCAGTCGCCATTACCATTCCCTATATCACTTGTTTTGCTTCTAACAAATTGCATTGTTCTGAAGTATGAAGTATAGCAAGGATAGGAAAAGTCACAAAGACTTTTTAAAAAACGAAACAGATTTTAGAGTGGATGGGAAACTGTATTGCTCCCGCATCATTATGTAAACTGCATTTATGACGCAGAACTACAGAGATGTTGACGTTATAACAACCTATCAATAACTACACACGCATTGTTCTCTGCTTCTGACACTGCTGCTGCCACAGACTGAAGAACACACTGAACAACACAGATTAAAATAAAGAGATAAGCCAAAGTCTGCCACCGATTTCATATGAGTTTTAAATGGGACTGGTGTGATCAAGTTAGTGTTCAAGTTCAAGATACAGAGTTAATCGCAAATGTTTAGGGTGGCTAGATGGACATTTATTTTGGAGAGGGTCTTAAAGCCCTCCTAAAGTGGGGCTAGTGACGCCCCTGGCCCCATGGACACAAAGCCTCCAAACAAGTTCTTAAGTGCATAATGTGAGGGGAAAAGATGAGATTGACATTCTGAGAACAGGGGGAGGTTTCCTGGTATCAGTCCACAAACCGTGGCATGGTGTTGCCCATGTGAGAGGCTTGTGAGGTTGTGTGCAGAACATCCAAACAAAGATAACGCTTAGAAAAACAAAAAGATAAAATGAGAGAAAAGGACATTGAGTATAGATATACAAAAAATGAAATAATTTCTGGTGTACTATATTGAATATTACTATGGATAGCCATTAACTATAAAATTCAGAATCAAAACCCTAAAGTGTATCTACTAAATTTCAAAAATAAATTAACAGCTGATGCATAAAAGGTTTTTATTTTTCAGTAATCACTGTATATGTCGCAATATGGAAGGAAAAAAACGTGTTGCTATATCTGTTTAATCGCAACTTTAATATGTATGCTTGCTTTTGTGTCTTTTGTACATGTATTTGTGTGTGTGTGTGTGTGTGTGTTTGTGGACTGTATTATTTTTTTGGCAACGTCCACTAAATGGAATTTTGCATCTTTAATAGACAAAAGACAGGCAAGGTACAGAGGTATGATGGAGGGGGGAAATAAGGGAGAATGTGAGACAGACTTTATCTCCACAACACTAGGACAGGCCACACTGTCTTATCAACCCACAATTTCAAGCTCTCCAAGTATGTTAACACTGTGGGTTCAGGCCAGCTGTCAATGTGCTACATGTGACCCACTTACTGTTCTGATTTATGTACAGCACACTAGGTGTCAACTTTCTTCCAAAGCATATAAAATCTGCATTCTCATACTGTAGTAACTTTTCATTTGAACATGGGGGGCATTAATTAACCTCATGTCGATCCAAAGATGAACAAAAGTCTTACAGGTTTGGAATGACATGAGCATGAGTAAATGATAATAGAAATATAATTTTTGGGTGAACTATCCCTTTAATACACAAAGCAACATTCAGTAATATACAGCCTGTTATGGATATTTGAGTTATTCAGTTATAGGTTTCATGTGTATTGTGCTTATTTCAGAAACCTTGCACTGGTCTGCCAATGTGAAATAATAAACTCATTGCAAAATAACATTACAAAACATCCACTGAGTTTGATGCAAAAGCACAGTTTGATTGACAAACAAACTATTCTAAGCTGGTTGTTTTTAGCTAATCAAAAACATACAAATACAAATTACCATATATACCACTGTATAATTTTTAAGCTTTATCAGAGAGAGAATTTATTTTATATGTTAGCAAAATGACATTATAACTCAAATGTACCCAAATTCATTGAATTGGAATCAAATTTAGAAACCTATATGAATACTCAGCCCAACTACAAACACAATCCCCAAGACAGCAGGTCTCAAGTGGAGGCACTCATGCGATATTTCCATTGGCAAAACCACCTACCAAACACAACTCAAGAGAATGCAGTGTTGCTGCTGTTTGTGACAACCGCTACACTTTTCCATCCTATTATAAACAACAGGCTTGAAAAGATAACAGTGGAGAGAGTAAGCTTAAAGTTAGAGTAAGTAAGAGCTTTGAGATGGTTTCCCTGCATTGTTCAGTGACAATTGTTCAAGCTGCTTTAATGAAGATGGAATGAGCTTAGACTCTAGTATAGGCCTTATCTGCTTATCCCATAATGAGTAAAACACCTTGAGTCAGATGTTCTGCATAGTTCATATCTATACTATTAGCAAGACATCTAATCATATAGTAGAATAGGAGACAGAAGAGCTGCACTTCTTAGCAGGATGTGGCATGTGTTAAATGTGAACAGCTTTAACCAGAACCTGCTCCAATGAAGAGGCTAATCTAATTAAGCCTTTACTCAGCTGTTGTATCACAGGTCTACACCGGGGCCAAGATCAGTATGGCACAAGCTCCAATTAGAATTAATTAAGTAATAGAAATTTGCACATATAGCTTGGAGTTTGGAACTATAATGACCGTTATGACTGGAATGTGAAGAACATCAAGTCTAGTTTTCAGGAGTTGTTGATCCTTCCTTTTTCTCCCTTAAGCCTCATAACATCAATGACATCATTACCAGTCGAACTCAAATAACTGTGGAATTAGCCTGAAGTCAAAGTACTGCTTTTTTAAAAGCTTCAGTCAAAAACCACAGACAGACAAAGCATTTTATTTAGTTTTTACCCTTAGGGTTGAGGGGGTGAGCACTTGCTGTATTTGAAAATTAACCAACTGAATTATTTGTTTAGCCCATCAATCACCGTTCTGATCTGTGGAATGAATTTACTCAGTGCTGCAATGTTCTGGAAGAGACTATACTGACCATTCCATCTGGACGTAGATATACTTCAGGATGTTTTTGGCAAGAATATTTCATTTACTGCTTCAAATAAATAGAGACAATAAAACATCTAATGGTAAAGCTTTCCTCTGAAAACTTTGGAGTAAATTACTTTAAATTACTACGTAACCTGATAGTCAACCTTGAGTAACCAGTTTAACCAGATTAAGTTCATCAGACTGTGACGGTCCACCAGCTAGATCAGTCTGAAACCAGCATTAACCAGCATGGAAATTCATACAAATCTTGTCAGTGGGGTGCAGTTAAGAAAAAAAAAAAATTGTGTTCATAAGTGCATGCTGGCGTACATAAAATATGAATACACAAAAAGTAATTATAAAGTACACCTAGTGGAAAGTCTCTAGTTTGTATTCAAAGCAAATGAAAAACTAGTATAATGTGACATTAAAAAATGTTGCAGGGTGCAGGAGAGGCTAATTAAATATGTTAACATGCCAAAACAAATATTTCTGAAGAAGAGCGGGCCAAGTTGGAACCTAGCTGTCCACCACCGGGGGAAGTACACTGCCCTCCTGTTATTCTGCTATCCTGCTGGAAACAAACCGAAGGCCACTATGCTGCTGTGAATTTGCTTCATAGTCTCACATTTTTCTCAGTCGCTCCTCATTTCTCTCTCTCTGTTTTGGGCAAAGGGTTTTCAGAGAGAACAGGTCAATGTAATCGCGTTAGCATGTATTTCCATAGACTGTTTAAAACAGGGATTAAAAGAGTAAATATTATAAACAAAATTAGGCCCACAATTGTTTTTCCAAATAAAGAGGAACTGCTATGTACACAGAACACAATCAAAGTCAAAATCTCATAGAATATTGACACAAACACATGCACACACAACAAATTGACTGTCTGGCACCCTGCTGAACACTTAAAACAACATCTCCAAAAAGCACTGGAAAAATCTATATTGGTGTTATATCTGTGACTGTCACTTTAGGCTCTTATTGGCCAACAGTAACCAATCACGTCATTACCATTACAAAATAGCAAAGACAGATTCTTTTCATCCAAAACTTTCCTCAGGATTTATTATATTATAGTAAGATGTTTACTGTGAAAATAAATCAACTGTTCAGATCAACTGTTTGTTCTCAAAAAAGCATTCTCATGTCATTGAAATATGCTAATATATGATCACATAATGATTGGGAGGGACTGTTGTACAGTGATACTGCAAGATGTCAGTGCACACCCTCTCATGTGAAAACAACATTAAAAACTGCTCTGACAAGATAAACTGGGGTAACGGAAGTGTAATTTTAGAAACTGTACCTGCTTTAAAATATTGATACTGCATAAAAGTTCAAATAAGTCATTTCTCTACCAAGAAATAAAAAAAACAAAAAAACTTTGTTTGTAGTAAACGAGTTTTGTGAACAGTCCCCAATCACTATTAGAGTAATGAAGTGCAATTACTCAAGTACTGTCCACCGTTTAACTATCTATTGTTTAATCATTTAATCGACCTCTTTTGTGAACTTGCTTGAAAAGCTTGGGCGTTATACCACAAAGTTTGATATTATTAGATCATGCAGTGATTTTCAAATGTGTTTACGTGAGATACAGAAAACTTCATTTGAAACAAATACAGCAATCTGTTATGTGCTGGACAGACATACAGTGAGCTCCATTGTGTGACTTTGTACAAGGGAGTCTTCTTATGTTTTGTGGCTTCTTTATGGGAGGAATTACAAAAGCTGTTGTGGGTGTTCTACACAAAATGCCACATCAGCCACTCCCTGCTCAACAGTGTTTTCCTCATGATTCATTTTGTGTGTTGGCACTACTACTGTATATGCTTTTTATGGGATCACAGATCAAGTTGTGTGGTATTTTGGTGGTTTTCAGGCACTGCCGGAACAACGGGTCAGGTTGCTTTGCATCTCCTGTACAAAGAGAGTAGTTAATGTGTTTCTATATTTTACATTGTGTGCATGTGTGTGTCTTCCAGCACTCTGAAATTGTATTGTATTGTAAAATGAGGTATTTTGACTGTAAAATAAAGAATAGCAATCAAAATGGAGATGTCACGATAACAGGGTTTTTACAGTTCAGATTTGGTCTCACACACAAACATACACGTTGGTACAGTACATACAGTATACACACAGAGCATAGACGTGCAAAAAGTGTAGCTTAATTCTCATTTAATGAATCCCACATCTACCCAAGAGAGCCTTATGAAAACATTTTTTAAATGAGTCAATGTTTTAAACTGCTGTAACTTTTGGGCTCAGGAAGTTATGCGAGGTATGTGAACTCAAGGAACAGTCAAGGAAACATGGACATTTACAGAAGCAACAGTGTCTTGATCCAAAAGCAACTGTTATATGATTTAATATACAGTGGTGGGAATGTTACTTTGAACAATGATGCACTACAATATTAATTTACTCTTTAAAAAGTATCTAATTGTATTACTTATGCATTACGTTACTTTGATGTTACTTGTTCTCACCTTGGCTGGGTTTGCTAACCAAAAATTAATCAAATAACAGTAACACTAAATAAAAACAACAAAACAAACCACAAATGTGATGTTTCAAGGCATTTTTCCTCATTCATACGGTTGAAAATTTGATGGCACCACAACTAAAGGTAATGGCTTTCAATGTTTTAGGTTCCTGGCTCAACAGTCCTTATTACACTTAATGTTAGAGCTCTTTTGTGTGTTTGAATACAGTAATCCCTCGCCACTTCTCGGTTCAAGTTTCGCGGCCTCAGTGCACCGCTGATTTTTCAATTTTTTTTTATTACCGGCATATCGGCACCCGTATTGCGTAAAGCAGCTTTGTTTTATCGTGATACGTGAGAGAAACGGTTTCCCAGGATGACAGACAAAGAGAGAAACTCGGCAATGAAGCTTTGTACACACCCATGGGCACTCAGACAAGACACGTGATTGGTTCCTAGCATGAGATCGACCAATTTGAGCACGAGTGGATGTATCTCATGAGCTGATTGGCTGATCCTACTTCGCAGATTTTCACCTATCGCGAGGGGTTCCAGTCCCCATTAACCGCGATAAACGAGGGGTCACTGTACTTCATTATGCCGTAAGTTTTTCAATACTTCATAAACGACATATTCAAAAACATATTAAACCAGTTCCTAATTGTATATATTGATGATATCCTGATTTATTCATTCAAACTTCAACAATTTGCTGCTCCACTCACAGCCATGGTGCTATCCAAGCCTTTATTGAACTAAAGAATTGCATCACCCAGAACCCCACATACCTTTCGTGGTTGAAGTAGACGCATCCAACTATTGGTGCTATTCTCTCTCAACCTCTCCCAAGGTAATCCTTCCAAGCTTTTCCCCTGTGCTTACTCCTCTCGTAAACTATGCTTGCTGAACATAATTATTATGTAGGCAACCGTGAATTGCTAGCTATGAAAGCAGCACTTGAAGAATGGCGACACTGGCAGGAGGGGGCTAGACATTCATTTCTGGTATTAACAGATCATTGCAACCTCAGACAAGAGACTAAACCCCAGACAAGCCAGTTTGGCACTATTTTTCAGTCAACTTAACTTTTCAATCACTTAACGTCCAGGATCAAAAAACACCAAAGTCAAATGAAAAACCTGTCTCCTCCAGAATGCCTGTTCCAACAAGTCTTTAAGAAAAAGTAACCCACTGGGTGCACTCCTCCACAAGCTCTGTCCATCCAGTTATACACCGGCACATTCATGAATGACTATCACATCTGCGCTACAGCAAAAAAGAAAAATACAGTACAGAAGCAGTACTCCTACAACCTTTACCCATAACACAATGACCATGGTCCTACGTTACTGTTGATTTCATCACCAATCTACCAGCGTTTCAAGGTAACACCCCCATATTAACCGTCACTGCTCGTTTCTCTAAAGCATGTTGACTTATACCCCTGCCAAAGCTTCCATCAGCCTTTGAAACTGCTGAACACCTCTTCCATTATGTGTTCTATAACTATGATCTTCCTGAAGATATTGTCTCTAACCAGGGCTCTCAGTTTACATCAAGGGTTTGGACAGCTTTCTTTCGATTACTTATTGCCAATATAAGTCTCACTTCAGGTTACCACCCTCAGTCTAATGGTGAGACAGACCATCTAAAACAAGAACTCACAAAATTCCTTCAACATGTATTGTCAACAGAATCAATCCAACTGCAGCTTCTTTCTTCCCTGTACAGAATATGCTCTTGACTCGATCCACAAACCCTCCACGAAAATAATACCCTTTCAGAATGTTCTGGGGTTCCATCCTCCTCTGTTTTGACTCTGCCTTGGATTGCTTTGTAGATTATTTGCTGCCTCCCTACAACTTGTGTTTGCCTGGACCACTTTTATTGCTGTTTGCTGCCTGCCCTGATTCTCTGCCCATTATGACCACGTTTACTCTGTCTCTGATATTGTTGTTTGCCCTGGTATTTTGACGAACGCCTGTCTGTAATCTGAATTTGCTCTGTTTTAATAAACCACACATGTTTCTCATTCACCCTGAGTCCTTGTTAAAAAATAATAATTTAACATGCTGTATATTAACTGTACTCTACTGTTAGTATGATTTTTTATCCATTTTGTCAAGAATTAAACTTTAGAATAATATTTTGTATTGTAGAATTCAATTAATCTATGTATTTTTTGGTAACAAATTGGTAATCATCATCTGACAACATTTGACAACATCATCTGACTTTTGAAGAAAACAAAAAGTGTACTCCAAACTCAATAGACCTTGGAATCTGTTATTATAAAAGAAAAGAAGGTGGAGAATTACTTCATCCCCCCAAAGGATATTCTTTTACATACCCTAATAAAAAAAGTAAAAAAAAAATGTAAGTATACTTGCAGTATAAACTACTAAACTAGTAGTTTACTGAGAGCAATTTAATCCCAAGTAGTATTGAAATAGAACACTTACAAGTATACAACTAGTATGTTGATATTAGTATATATTTTAAAAAATATACTTGAACTTTACTTAGGTATACTTAATAAAATGATCTTGATGCTTTTTTATAAGGGGAGTCTACGATAGAATGAAAAAATACAAACTTTGTCAAATTTAAAACAAGGCTGTCATGAATAACTTAATCTAACTTCAGGAGGCAATGACTCCTGTAGTGACAAGCAGTCTTGGGTGACTGAGTTCATGCTCCCCGAAAGTGTGTCAATAGTTGTGCAATGTGCAACTCTATCTGCCTATCTGTCTCCATTGATCTCGGAGCATACACACATGAACAAACTGACGGGGAGTAGGAGAGGGAATCAAGACTAGGACAGGGAGGAGACAGGGTGAGAAAAAGGGGGGAGGCCAGTGAACCTTATCACTGAGCAATTCCTGCATAACACCTGCCTGTCCTCACATCTCTCAACACTGTCACTCATGTCAGTGTGCACAAAACATGTTACCGCCACTGAAGGTTTCACAAGCAAAGTAGTGAGATACAATTTTTTAATCGTTCTGGAGATCAATAAATATTTATCATTTATTTATAATTAAATTCTTATAATTATACTTTTTTAAATTAAATAAACTGTCAGAAGTGAATCTCTTTTTAGAAGTGCTTCCAGGGTTGTAATGAAGCGGCATAGACTTCTGTATCGATCTATCAAATACAATCAGGTACAAGATGGCAAAGAGTGATAAAGAG
Organism: Rhodeus uyekii; assembly: GCA_037043235.1. Classification (NCBI taxonomy): domain Eukaryota; kingdom Metazoa; phylum Chordata; class Actinopteri; order Cypriniformes; family Acheilognathidae; genus Rhodeus; species Rhodeus uyekii. Next base: position 6,796,411 of record JAWRVZ010000010.1, on the reverse strand, counting down.
TCAAACAAAAGTAAAAAGAAGTTTTTGTCTTTGTTTAAAAAAAAATACTCACAAATATGGCAAACACTGCCTAAAATAATGGCTGGCGCTACTTCCATCAGTTAAGTTTTACTTTAAACCAAGGGTATTCAATTAAAGTTCCAAGAGGTTCGCTCTCTGTATTTCATTCCCATCGGAGGTCCGGACAATACGTTTTCGAAACAGTTATACATTTCTATCCAGGCTGCCATAATACTTTGTAAAAGAAAAAAAATCCTGAACAGAATCTTGGGCCCTGAGAGCCAAAGCTGTGATGTCTAAGGCTTTTTACCAATATTTACCAAAAAAAGTAATTTCTGGATTTGAATATAACAGCTTATATTAGATGTTTTATCAGGCTATTTTTATGTACAGTGGTACCTCGAGATACGAAAGGCTCAACTTACGAAAAATCCAAGTTACGAAAGCAAAGACGATGAATTTTACTGCTCTACATACGAAAAGTTTTCAAGATACGACAGGTTTCTGAAAGTCCGAGATTCGCCCCATAACAATTTTGAAGCTCGCTCCGCGCGCCGCACGCCGCCATCTTAGTTATAGTAGACTCGCCACCATCCTCCTGTGGGTTCCTGATGCTAGCCAAGCCATGAGATCCTTCTCTCTAATTGGACAGCATCCCTCCCATCATGCATCTTTTATACGTACGTGCTGGCGTGCTTTAGCTCAGCCACTCCGCACCCGAAACTTTACATTTTTTATGTGTTTTTGTAAAGTTAAGTGTACGTATGTACCAGTGGCGTAGCCACGGGGGGGCCTGGGCCCCCTCATTTACATGTCTGGCCCCCTCAGATTTTCAATTGTTTAAAATCGCGACTGTGAAAACTAAAGTGAAAGCACCACCACACAAGACGTTGCGTGTTATAGCACAGTCAGTCGTGGCTGAGAGGTTAGGGCTAAGGACTACAGTTCCATTGGCGTTTCCCTGCCAAGAACAACAGTTACGAAATTTATTGGGGTGTTTTTGGAGGACTTGGAACGGATTAGCCATTTTACATGTAAAATGTGTTCCAAGATACAAAAAACTCATTATACGAAGGCCGCCTCGGAACGGATCTACTCCGGTCCGGTCTATCTGGTATTTCGGTCTATCTGGTATTTCGTATCTACTACAGGTACCACTGTAGTTGTTTATTTAATTTTTTCATTTATTTTACAATTTGACACCTGGCCTGCAGACAGACGGCAGATAGAAGGCATTGGGACTGAGAAAACATATTGGGGGTGCAGGGTTTACCTCTTAAGAAAAGTGTGGGCCATTTCTATATTTTGCTCAAGGTAAAATACTAAAAACAAACAACGTAGATAGTATAATAAGCAAAACTCTCATCATGAGCACTAAATAATGTTAACAAGTAATTTCAGATTTCTGTCCGGCAGTCCGGATGGAACTAAGCCAAATGGAGTCTGCCATTTGAATACCACTGCTTTAAACACTATAGTAACAAGTAAACTTGATACATGAGCGAAGCTCATATTTGTCTGACATAAACAGGGCTTATTTAGATAAGAACAACAAACTTTGATAGAACAATTTTGATGACAGCATCTATACTCATTTTCAGCCATTCTGCGTAACCTGCAACAGCACTATTAACATTGATTATTTTGGCATAATCTACTTTATTTATTTATTTATTTAACCTTCTGTAACTCAAACAGACAAGCACAATGCTAGCAACGCCACGGCCATGGGTTTTATTCCCAGGGAATGGATGAACTAAAAAAAATATTTATACATTTTTATGCAGTGTGAGTTTCTTTGGATAAAGGTGTCTGCCAAATGCATAAATATACATAAACCTGCACATCAAAACAAAAAAAACTGTGCTGGTCACTGTACATGTCGGTCATATGGTTTCTTCCTGTCTAAGGGGGTGGTTCTTGGCCAGAATACGCTGCAATAAGGTTCAGACTTTTACCGCAACTCAAAAGTCTAACTTTGCAAAGCTATTCAGAAACTCAATTTACTCGCCACTCATTCTCACTACATTCCTAAAGCTTACAGTCTGATTTTCTAATATTTCTCTTCTTCCTACCTCCCATACTGTTTCATAATTGCTGTTATAAGACAAAAAAGGAGTTGTACATTGCTTTAACTATCTTTCTTTCTCACTCTTCTTTTCAGATGCTCTTTTTGTCTTTTTGTATGCAGCTGCACCTTATTCAGAAGCATCCCTTTTCCCCGAAACCCCTTGCGAGTCTTTCCAAGGATCTACTTTCTTCTTTCTCCTCCCGTTCCCTCTCCCACTCTTTTCACTTGCTATCGGCCCGCTGTCCTGGCCTCAACTTTCTTTGCACACGGACTCTCCCCTTTCAAAAACAACTGCGAGAGCGGCCAAAAACACAGAGGGAGACAGAACACTGTACAATGACCGTCTCTCTAAACTGCATTGCTCTAGCACAGACGCACATCATGTGCTTTGGGGAAAAGATGCATGTTTGTTTTCCCCATGTTTGTATATGCATGTTTGCTGAGGTCAGCTAACAGTCGCCAAGAATGAACGGCACTTGTCTGTGTAATGTCGTGTGTACATTCAGCCTACAGAATCCCATGTACATGGTTCACTGTCGTGTTGTGACATGACAATCTATCAGTACACTGGAATTTCTGCCTTTCTATATATTCATTCCAGGATCTGGATGGCGCTTTGCCCCGGTAGAGGAATGTGGAATGCGGAACACCCCCCTCCCCCTTCTTGTATCCATAGGGAGTGCAAGACCAAGTTAAAGATGTTGCTCAATACACTGGCCCCAGGTCTTACATAGTTCCCAGCTGTGTGGAGCCGGCCAGCTCCTTGGTGCTCGAGAGGCCTGGAATGTTTGGAGTGATAGCATGCTGGAAAGCTCAAGTCACCAACAACAATCTCTTGGAGATGAAGTAGATAGAGAAAGAAAGAAAGAAAGAAAGAAAGAAAGAAAGAAAGAAAGAAAGAAAGAAAGAAAGAAAGAAAGAAAGAAAGAAAGAAAGAAAGAAAGAAAGAAAGAAAGAAAGAAAGAAAGAAAGAAAGAAAGGGCGGTCACATGTTCCACATTCTGCCTCACCCAAAAAACATTTTTTTAATTCCATGACAGATAACAAATGGGTGGCAAAATATGCAATTGTGCCCTTAACTGTCTTTAACTGCCAGTAATCATGCAGTTACTGTCCTCATTGCATGCGAGTTTTGCATTGTTCAAGCAACACGATCAACCTACAGATATGAATCAGAGTTTAAACATTTGCCATGGCAAGTTCCATTAACTCAGTATTAGATATGCATCATACTATAAAAAGTTATTATTTCCCAAATCAAAGTGAAACGACAGAATTTCATAACACATACTGTAACTGTGTTGTGTCATTTTACATGTACATAGAATAAATGAGTGTTTCCCACAATAACTATCATTATTAGTTATTATCGCATTCATTATTAATATAATACTCCAGTGAGGGCGCGGTGTGGATTATGACCGGACAGTCAGTGTTTACTCAGCTGTGCGAAATCTTCAAAACTGATGTGGAGAAATGTGGAAGCAATAGAAATTCATCAAGTGTCATGTATATCCATCTGGAAGGAAAGGACTGAGATTTCTGTTTCATTCTAGATGAGGAGTTTTCAAACTCTTATCAAAACCAAGGACTTTTACATTAACTGGGATTGAACATTAACTACTTTATAACGCTTAACAGATTCATTAAAAATTAAAATTATACATATATCTGGTTTGTCATGAAGCCATGACCCACTGACCCCCATTAGGGACATCTACTTGAACCCAGAACCTATAGAGATTACACGAGTGACTTACAGGCTTGTGTGTCCATTCACAAAATACTTAGATGGCATTCATGAGCCAGCAAAAAAAAAACAAAAAAAACATATTTAAGAACATGCCAAGGGAATATTGTCAAGTCGTCTGAGCAGTTTTAAGTCACAGCCCTGGTAAGACAACAGATTAATAATCCTCATTGTGAAGGAATCACTCAAATGTAAAAGTTTCACAGATCTTCATCCTTTTACACTGTAAGAAAGTGTTTTCTTCATTATGTTTACAGCTTCTTTGTTTCCGATCATTAACAACTTCTCTTAAAACCTATTAAACTTCAATAATTCTATTAAAACACAAAATCTTATTTCAAAATGTAAAAAAAAAAAAAAATTGTAACCGTAATACAAAATAAAAACCAGTGAAAAATGACTCACCTTTAATGTGAATTCGCCTCGTGAATCTTTCGGTTCCGCCGCACTCGCGTCAGGAAAGTGCTCACCGCCTTCTGCTCACCAAACCACAGAGTTTTGCGTCCTTCTTCCATAAAGATAAAAGAAATGTGAGTTAGTCATTGAGCTGGAACAGCCCGAAACTCTTGGGAGGGACAGCAGACGCAGACCTACAGTTGTGAGGTTCTGTGAAAGGTCTTCGTTTCTGAGTCTCTCGCAGACACACCAGACGAAGCGAGCTCGCGTGGTGCTGATGCGAGTTTTTTCTGTCTCGCCCTTTTGATCCTGTCACGCCTTTTGAAAAGAGATCCGCACAATGATCTCTCTACTTTGCCACAACTCCGCAGGAATGCACTTCTGGATATCCAGTCATTCCAACCAAGCTATCCCACCAACAAACAAATGTCCAAACGAAGCAAGTGATTTTGAGGAGTATATATAAAAAAGGAATCTCGCGAATCAAAAAGTCGCCGTGAATCGAGTGAGACCAGCAGTGTGAAAACAAGGAATGTAACTTTTTGTTATTATTCAGTCCGTAAACGTGTCCAAGTAGAGTAAGAGCGGCCAAATTAAACTACATGCATGCTATTCCTTTGTCTCCCCTATCCCATCCTCCCACCCATCCATAACATATGAACTGCCCTCGTCTGTCACAGCCGCGTGCTCACCGTGTCGTCTCCAGTCGCCTTTTGCCCCCAATGCCCGAGTCTATCTCGCTCTGGCTGTTGTCATATGTCGTCCACTTGCTGTCCTGTGAAGTCCACTGAAGAAAGCCAGCGCCTATTAAACAGCGTGACGACATTGACACTGACACTACAGCGCCACTCCCATCCATTCATAAAGTGGAGCGCAAACGCTTCTGCCCACAGCTCGCGCTAGAGCGCGTGGTCAGTCCACGGCTGTGATGAAAGTGGAATGGGACGTGTGTTTTTACTGTCTAAACATAGATGTCATTTGTTATATTTAGCCAAGAGCTCCTTTGGGTTCACGGTATTATGTTTAACTATACTTAAACGCTATTAATAATAAGGTAAGCATTACTGTCAATGAATTTATTTCCATATAATCAGTGACTTCCTCTCGAGGAATGCATGAAGGCCAATATTTTCAGTACAAGAACAAAATAAAGAAAAGGAACGTAAATATTTCAAATGTAAATATAATTGTTTTGATCAAAATATGAAAAGGAGGACAAACAAAACATTTCTTCTTGAATATTGATGGTTTAACTTGATACACAGAAAGTATTACAATGGCTTGCCACACTTCACAATTTAGTTTGCTGACTAGTCACAATGCCTCCTATCCTTCAGCAAAGGAGGTGTAATCTTCTATTATAAGGTAATCATTGTACAACAAATGCAATTTTATTTATTTATTTATTTATATACAGAAAATAGAGACTACATTATCTGCTTTTGTGCGAACTGGCAGGGATACTTATGAGCGCTATGTTATGTCCCTTTGTTATCTTTGTATTTTACAAAACAGACGCACAGATGATACGCTCACCGGTGAGCATAAAGCAAGTTAAACTGTGCAGTATGTTCACCTCTGTGTGGACGGCTCTGCTGGACCTGTCAGGACGCTTCACAAATGGCCTACATTAGTGACACGCATGTAGCTCCATCTCAATACTAACACACCTGGGGCACATTTAGCAGGCTTTGTTATTCTAGAACATTTCTGCAAAATTCAGCAAACACATTAAAATTTCACTCACACGTGAGCCCGAGACTGATCTATTCCTAAGCTAAATTATTAACACTCTTTGGAAAATATTTGCTCATCAATACAAAATGTTAATGTGGCATATATGAAATAAAAAGGTGAAAGTAAAATGAAACTGGATGAAATGAATATAGACAAAAGGGTTGTGCTAATAAGTAACAGCTGAGAAATTCCCAAGATGTTTCTGAACTTTACAAAAAAAAAAGTCATGGCACTGTCAAAGTCTGTCATGGCACTGACAAAGCAAGATTTTCCCTTCTGTTTGCAAAACAGTACACTGTTCCATAATGAATGAGCATCATTACTTGATGCTGTTTACTGTTCATTGATCTTAGAACTTTCTGAGAAGTGACCTGATATTCCTTCTTCTTCTCAAGTAACATTCTTTCAGTTTTTCTGAATAATTATGTCAGTGGTTTTGCGGAGCCCGAATGACAGAGGAAGAGTGTGGCAGAAACATATCAGGCTATTCAGCTCTAAGATTTGTGTGTTTTTACAGTTATTTGCCAGTTGCAAACTATAGTAATTTATATAGTTGAAAAATTTAAATTCCATTATTATTTACTACCCTTATGTCAGACCTGTAAGACCTTAATTTCTCTGCGGAACACAAATGAAAATATTCTGAAGAATTCTATGGGCAATCAGTTTCGATTTCCATTGTCTTCCATTGTATGATCAAAACAGATCTTTGTTAAAGATTTTTTTGATAATGCAAGTATTTTTGATGTATGATCTGTAATGTCTCATTATGTTATGATATCATACAGGGCTGTATTTTGGTTTTAATTAAAAAAAATTTTTTTAAAGTACCTTAGCTCTAAAATACTGTTTACTTTAGCTCTGTTTGGAATTATGCATATATTTTTGATTACACCATTTAACAATCCAGTTATGTAATAAAGTTTGCTAATCAGTGTACATTTTCCAAATTTTAAATTCAAGTTATAATTCAATAATTCAATTATTTCACTCACTAATAAAGGTTCCTCAATGGCATCAATGCTATAGAAGAAACGTTGAAGGTTCTATACAGTGCAAAAATATTCTCTAGATTATTAAAATGGTTTTTACCTTCTTTTTTTTTAAAGAACTGTTCACTAAAAATGGTTCTTCTGTGGCATCACTGTGAAACCCCCTTTTGGAACCGTTGTTTTTAATAGTTTGAGTTAGGGCGGACGTATATAGACCAGGAAGTATTTTCAGGTGGGGTTATTTAAAATACCAGTCGCGGTCCAATCTAAATGACCCAGTTTATTTAACCTTGTGGCAACTGGCGGTTTCACCAGGGTTTTCAGACATCCTGGGATCTGTTCCAAGAAAAAGCTCCCTTATTCTTGCCACTCTGTTCCACAAAGTGTTGCTGAAGTAGGCCAGTAGGATGTGTCCAGACTCGTCCCTATCAGTGTCCCTGGAGCATTTGAAAAATCAGTCTTCATCTTATTTTATATAAATAATTAAGTATTGTACTGACTCATTGGTTTCACAAAATCAAATGACACTTTTAATCAATATATCATAGTAACAGAAACACTCTACAATCCACTCATTAAACTGGTCAAATACTTTGTATAGGGTGTTATCTGTGTAAGCGGCCTACAATAACAAACTGTTGTTAATTCCCCCATGGTTTTATTCCAAAGTGTCTTTCCCAGCAGTTTTTTTTTTTTTTTTTGCTCAGGCTTCAACCCAACACTATTGATGTACCCGTGCATGGGCACAATGGGAATAAAGGTGGCTTCAGTGCAGTCCACTGCCTCTCTCCCATCTCCCAGGGGGTAAAGTGCTGATCGTTGGGTCGGAAAGACCTTGCGTAGACTGATTCTAACAAAGCCAATTCTGGCCAAAGCCATGGACACATGAAAGACTAGGGGTTAAGCCCGGCCAGATCAATTTCTCTCAGCAACTCTCTCTGTCCCTGGCACTGAACAGACAGAGTCCACAATGACTTGTTTTCTGTGGCATAGAGCCGTGCCATTCTCCTCACTGATCCACTTTACAAAAGCCCATTACAGAGGTGCCAATTGAGCTTGAACAATCACCCACAAAAGCTGTTATTTACATAGATTCTCTCCCCAGGCCCAACCACTCAGCTAAAAAAAAATAAAAACATGTCCAGTGATGGTTCTAGTTGAGGTCCCCTCACTGTGTGAGTTTGAACTCTTGGGTTAACATCACTGAGACGTAATGGAAGCTTTTGAAGGATATGACAGCTAAGGAATAATTGAACTCAAATGAACTAACCATACACATTTATTAAAGTATTTATTCATCTTTGTTAACATGAGTCAATACAAATTCTGTTGTTCATTGTTTGTACATGTTAAATCACAGTGGAGGTTTGATTTTCATAACGTATTTGTCATGAATCTGCCAGGCTCGTCCACCACCCTACCTCAGCGCTCACAATCGCACGAGATATAACTATGTGCTCCTGAACACTCATCACCAACACTGCAACACGCCTCACTTCAGTCATGGTCTATTCTTGCTTCAAGCATAGGACTCGCTCCTGTGATCGCAATACCTACGCCCTTCTCCCAAGCATCCATATTCCATTCATCTGGTCATCCTTACGCTCAGCTAGAGAAAAAGCTTGGTGCAATGCCTGCTGGTTTATCTCAAAGCTTTGTTAAAGTGGTAATTGTATATAAAGATTAAATGTGTTTATTGTCGTCAGGCTGAATTTGCACCTCAATTATCAGAAACTGACATCCAGAGCCAGGTGTAAGCTAGTGACACAGCAGGATCGTGCACAAGGGCGTGAGTTTGGCACAGATAAGGGAACAGACAGCCTGAAGGCTTGGCACTAACAGGCAGGCATCAGAGATCAACACGTTAGCAGGAGCAGAGCGCTTGTCGATGGAGTGCTGTGTTTGATTGCTGGGGGTGTGTAGGGGGACTTGACCATGACCTCACACGTTGGACCTGAAAAGTGAGATTCAACTCAAGTAGCATGTGTAAGTGTGTGAGAAAGAGAGAGAGAGTCAACATATGGTCCACAGTCTATTGACTTGTATATGGGTGTGTGTGAAATATCAATTAAAAAAAGTTTCACAAAGTTCTAAAAACAGGTTCTAAAAAACATACCGGTATGGTGAATAATCAGTTCCCATGTTCAGTCGAATGCTCAGCTGATTAAATATCTTTCCATAAGACTTTCTGTAGACATCAACATCTATAAAACAGTTTTGAAAGTTGAGTTGTGAATACTGCATGTGATCTAGGACCTGTACAGCGGATGACTTTATAAAGATTGTTTGTCTATCCTTCATGGACTCATTTTCATGGTTATAAAATTATTTTTATAAACTTTAACTAAAGTCTACAGTCAGAGTTTCCTGGGGTGCTTCTCAATTGGAAGGCTGTGACCCATAAGGCTGTGTTACGAAGCGTAGGCAAGGAACAGGACGTGTGCAATGTGGAGAGTATGACGACGAGAGCAGGGTTAAACTCAAAATCACTTTAATCAAAAACTCAAACAAAAGCAGAACACATGTGCATAAACCGAAGTAAACCAAGACTAAGGAGAACTGGCGAGAGAGTGAGTCCAATGACAGGCAGGCCATCCACACACAACAAAGCAGACTAACTTCAACCACCAACAAACGCAAGGCAAATGCAAGAGTGTTTTATACACAAGGGATTGACAAACACCTGGGTAGATTAACGAATAAGTGATTACATGACAGGTGCAGGGAGTGAAAATGACCTTACCGACAGGAAGTGCACAGATGACACGACTGACAGGAAGTGTTCCAAGACTTCACCAACAGGAAGTGACAAAGAAGACCCAGACAAAGAGGAACATGTGTTACAGGCTGCACGTCTCGGCAGCCACATCAAGCTTTCTCGAAGGATGTCTCATTTTGAAGGACTTTGTGTCCGTCATTGGGCTTATTTTGAAAGATGTTTGAAAGATCCTCCATTCACCCACAAAGAATTAGCAGAAAATGAATCGGCACTGGGCTCATGTAATTTAACTACATAATGCTGTAAAAAATTATTTTGGAGATGAAGGAATTGTTTTTGTAAATTAATCACATAATGCTAAACTGTGCGTAATGTAAAACACTGCGAGACCACAGATGGTTGTACTTACCCGTACTGTATTAATAGAAAGTCCGGTAAAAGTATTTTAAAATTATGATTTTAATAGTATTTTTCACACCAGAAACACTCTATGCACACTTAGTAAACTCATACTTGTGTTTAATCCTGAGGAGGACTCTGATCTGGCCTACAAGTCTCCGGAAGACAGGAATAGGAAGGACGCTGCCTCAATAAGAGGAAGAGTTTCCATTCGAGAAGCACTTCTGTACTTCTATTCAGTGATGCTGCAAAACCTCTACTTATGCTGACTGTGCAGTGCAAGCAGTGTAATCTGATTACTAAACCAATGACCTGACTCTTTTCAGTGAGCCAGAAATGTACAGTGGGACAATTAGTCAGAATCCTGAACTAATTATTCTTCTGTCAGTCAAAAACAAACAGCTCAAAACATACAGTCTGATTTCCGAAGGATTCATCTGAATGAGTCAGTTCTTTAATGAATAAAACTGTTGATAACTGATAGATACTGACTGGTTGTTCATATGACATCCAAAGATACACATTGTCTAATTTGTCAGAGTGTTTTATAAACATTACTGAATGGGATATGTTACCGCATTATTTGTTTAACATTGTTATAGTTAAGGCCAATTACTGGATTGCATTTGAAACCTCTAATAACACTGTAAAAAGTAATGAAGTGTCTTTGAAAACACACCTTTTGAAAGATTTCTTTTAAATATGTTCGTTATCTACCTCATCACTTCGCAATGGTTTTGCATTTCACTCCACATATTACTTAAAATTACAAAAAGAAGCATTCGTGGAACTGCTAAGGAAACTGCTAAGGAATTTGTACCAGAAATATTTATTATTCCCATACATTTCAGTTCAACAACAAATAAAAAGTATGTTCTCAGGTTTGATTGCAACACTCCACCCTTTTGAACTTAATGTTTTAGTTAGATATTTATTTAGATAGTCACTTCACGTTTATGTCAACTAATAATGTTTGCAGAGCAGCAAGTCTTTCCAGGGAGTTCCTGGTATGTTTTTCACAGAGTGCTAAGATCTGGTTTCATATGTCAAGTTTTAAAGTCAGTATATCTTGATCTGTATCACATGGGAAACCAGTGACTTCATGGATCTAGAGCAGTTAGTTATCCATAACAGAGTTCAATGGCAAGTGGTAGACGTTGTTTTTTTTTTAGCATTTGTTGAATCAGGAATAGGACTTTGACTTAAGAAATATTTTCTTGTCTCAATAGTGCATGCAAAGAAGTTTGTTATTTTTTCCTCATCAGTGTGCTTGTGCAAACATTCACTCACTGGCTAAAAATAACGGAATGATGTGCAGATATCGCCTCAAAGGATATAGATTTGGCTAATGTTTTAGCATATAATAAAAACAATGACAGACATGGTGAACTGGCTGCTGGCCAAAACAGAGATAGATCAATTATATAAGATATCATTATCATGAGGACTCTGTTTTTTTTTTCTTCTATATGTGTGAGTTTGTATGCTCCAGCTGTGCCGTCACTCAAGGAAACCCACTACACTCGTAACACACACTGGCCTTTGCCCTCTGAGAGGATCTAAATTTGCTCCGCTGAGCAGAAATTTAACCTAGTCATAATTACATGCACACTAAAACAAAAAAACATGACCCCAATCCTCTCAGCCCCCCTAAAGACTCTAGGCTTGAACTAAGGTCTTTTTATTCTGTTTTGCCATCCAATATACAAAAGCAAATACAAATTATGTCATCGCTGATACCCATGAAGTCAGATTTAAACTTGAGCACATTACCAGTCAGTGTTCACTATTTCAGATATCACAGTCACAAGATCCTAGAGGTTGTGACATCGGCATGCCCTGTAAATAGAACACCTATACGGGGAATTGAGTGTATATAGGAGACTGGGTTGATGGACCGTGTGGCCTCCAGATGGGCACTCAGGCCTACGTGATCAGAGGTGAACAAAATGGAGCAGAAAGACAAACACGGCAGTCTGTTCATTTAGTCTTTCCAGACAGTTAATGAGGGTGGACACTAAATAAAAGCGGTAAAATAAAGTACAAAAATCACTATTTAACCATAAGAAGTGTAGGAGGTGGACTTTAACGGTCTAATATTTAAGAGAAATCAAGACAGCTAGTGTTTTTTAAAGTTTTTTTTGTTAAACTGTTCAAATAAGGTCTTTGTTGAACATAAGATTTACTCTATAATATGAAATAGATCAGTAAAACTTTTTAAAAAGCTGGCAAGTGGCTAAATGAGACATTGTCGGGATCATCAGCAGAACAGGTAAGCTCATCTATTCACTATAGTTTGCTTTTACTGCCTCAGTTTGTTAATGATGTTTTTAAAACAAAGACTGAAAGAGTTGTCAGAAGCTTAGTGAAGTCATGTTGAGTTTGTTTGTAGCTTTAGCCTTAGCTTTAGCTTTAGCTACAAAGTTTAGCTTTTGACTTCTACTGATTGTATTGTCATTTCAATATTCAGATGTTGTGTTCATTTGTGAAGATTATCATGATGAACAACGCGTGTCAGAATTATACAATTTATTCTGGTCGCAGACTTAATTCTTTTGCAATTATCCTAAAGCCAATGGAAAAATCCTTTTGGGTTTTGACGAGGAAATCATGGTGATGCTAACTTCCAGGTTGGCCTACAAAAAGTAGGCCAACAAAAACTCTTTTGACCCTCAAATTTCAGAGGAAGACTCTCACCTGTGAGGGGGGTTAGGAAATGAACATGCAATGTTATTAATCTGTATTGGGCATGATGTCAGGGCAGCGTTAGTTGTATTTCATCCTTGTTTCCATGGCAACCCCAAAGTGCTGCTTGGAGGTGTGATGCTGCTTGGAGTGTGGCATGTGCCAAAGCCCACTGCTTATCTCTCGTTCGCTAAGTTTCTATTCTTAGTGCTTGATGGTGAGCCATGCTGAGGATGGGCATGTGGTGGGTACAATTGGACTACGAAGCCCAGCCAAGATTAGATCGTATCATGCTGATTTTAGAGAAATGCAGGGTAGAACGCGAGAGGGATTTGCAAAGCACAGGTGTGTGGATGGGCTGCCTGCAAAGCCTCAACTCTCAGTAGTTCTGTTCAAGTCTAAATATCACCTGTGTATTGAAATCTAATAGTTTGTTAGATTGTGAAAAAATGAGGATCAATATAGAATAAGAATATAAATTTTAGTCATGAACAAATTATTCATGTTCATTTTGACTGTTTTGTATTTATTGAAGAACATTTACATTTCAGTCTATACCTCAATATGTTTAAATGCAATTTGCAGTGTAAAAATTATCTTTATGTATGTAAATAAAAGAGTCTTTCTCCTTCAAATATTTATGTTTAATTCAACATGTTATCAGCCTTTAGTGAAATTTACTAGCAATTTATGAATGAAAATTGTTTCAATGTAAATCCTAAACCATTTTTTCCCAGTTTGCCCAGATTTTTTAAAATTATTATTAATATTTTGTAATATTAATATTTTTAATATTTGTACTATTTGTAATAAATAAATATGAATTATTTTATTTGTAACACGTAAGCTACATGAACATAACATTAACAAAGTTATGTTAGTTAATATGAAGTAATAATGAACTACACTTCTACAGCATTTTTCGGAAGTTTGGATATTATGCAAATGAAATGGATAACATTTAGTCGGTGAGTTGAGACAAGGAGACACGCATGCATATTAGCTAAGATAAGGAGCTAAGCTAAGCTAAGGAGACTTTGTTAGCTAAGAGCTAAACCATAGAGATTATTTCTTATGCAAGGTATTTTATTTGAATATCTAATATTTTAATACTATGTAACAGAAATTGCCATTTTGAAGTCTGTTAAAACTGACCAACAGGAAGGCGACTCAAATGGCCACACAAGGCCTGACAGCGCTACCATTTCAGCACAGCTTGCATGTTTATTTAACAGTAAAACATTTGGATGCTTCTTGAGCTAGCCAATTAATGTTAGAAACAATGGAAAAGCGCGGACTGGTGAGGTTTATAACTGTGGAATATTCACTGCCTGCCTTGATTTCTCAGGGACGATACAGACTGTGTGTCTGAATTTAATTAAATAGTAATGAAAGGCAACGTGAAGAGTTACTGTCACACCACAGGCTGCAATCAAGAGCAAAACACGATCTAAGTGCAGCATCAGTTTATTTACACCAAGCTTTAACAAACAAAACACTCCAGGACAAGAACTTCAGAAATAGGAACAGAACAACAAGGATGACACACGAAAAGAATAAACACTGAACAGGAATGAACACAGGGCTTATATACACAGCAAACTGAAGGGACTAACAAAACTAATTAGCAAGACAGAACTAACTTAATCAGTAGCCATAGAGACAGAAGGGCAGAGGACAGGGGAAAACTGAAGTAATTACTGACAGATTGCAAAATAAGGTGAACACTAGCCCAACACCCAGCCCAACTGTGACAGTTACTATCATTTTCTTTATTTTTCTCTTATCAGGGATCTTGTTGGAGAAATGAATATGTCATTGAAAACTTAAGTGTAGAACTAGTGTTTGTTGAAGCTTTTCATGTCATAAAAACAACAACATTTAAGTGCCGAAGTGTGCTGCTGTGTGCTGAAGTAGTTAAAAATGTCATTCAAAAGCCCAGGTGTGGAGCTAGTGAGGATAGGATATAGGTCCTGCTAATGATAAGAACCCAGGATTTGACGGACAGCACCAGGTCTGGGAAGAGGGCCAAAACAGCTGCACAGATAGTCAGGGGCCTTCAAATTAAAACTTCTGAAGCGCAAGCTAAAAGAAGCGTTGCCACCAAGACGATTATAATGTTTTTAAGTGAAATTTATGATTGCAGGTGGTCAAGGTGGAGGTATATGAAAGGAGGAATGGAATTTACTGATTGACATTAAACGATAAGAGAAAATATATAATGGGATGTATTTGTCTCAAAAACCAGATGCTTAGTGGTCTGCACTCAGATGAAGAGCTATTATCTCACTTTCTTGCCGGCAATAAAGTTTTCTTCTGCGGATAACTTCGACTCTTAGCCTTTTTTCTCTGATTGACCCAGCGAGAGAGCCTAGACCAGGGGTGGGCAAACTATGGCCTGCGGGACATATCCGGCCCGTTGGGCTTTTTAATCCGGCCCGCCGAACTTGTATGAAACCTCCTTCAATTTACATTTCCCTGTAATGTCACTCTGTCGCGTCTGCAAGCGGCAGTGGCGTTGAAGCTGTGGTGGAGAACAGGCGTGTGTCGCAAACCCCTCTAAACCCCCCTTCCCCATCAACAATCGCGAACCGCGCTTGTTGAAAATGGCAGTCATACAGACAGATGTTCAGGACAGGCAGAGAACATACAAAAACGATAATCCAGGCAAGGGTCAAAAAGGCAAGAAGACAGAATCAAGAGTCGTTGTACAGGCGAAGAAGTCAGGTAAGGCGGAGAACAATCACAAGCGAAATACCAGGCAGAGATCAGGACAGGCAGACAGAATCAAACGCAAGTAAACAACAGGGTCGGTAACGGGAAAATCAGCCACAGGTATAAACGCTCAATAATTGTCACAGAAGCAAAACAAGACTTCGCAACCACAGTGCATTTGACAGAGTCTTTTATAGTTTGTGTAATGGGTCGCAGCTGGTAAGATTATCAGTCCAATGAACAGCATCATGGGAAATGTAGTGTGTGTGTGTCAGAATATGTGTGAAAGTTCCCTGAACTTGAATTAAATCAAATTAAAAACATGTTTTGAATTCTCTGAAATTACATCCAAAGGTCATCATCAAAGCTACCATAGTCAGTTAATGACAATAATATAAAGGAGAATAATATAAAGGAGAGAAGACTAATATTTTACAATCCTATTTCGTTGATTTGGTTGTTTTATTATTATTTATCACAAGTTTTAAGTGCCGACTGATCAGTGATCAAAACCAGTTTTTGTACTGTCTGTCTGATTCATAAATGAAATAGTTGATAAAGTCAGTGTCGAGGTGTAACCATGAAACTGTAGACTACAACGGTTTTTGTTAGTTAATTAGGACATATCTTTAAAACAGCTCACTCTCTTTGTTTCTTTTTTTCACACACAGCACCCAGCAGAGGAGACGGGAGGAGCAGCTGTTGGAGCGGGTGGAGTGTACACACGTCTCACTCTCTAGATGACCAGATGAATCATCAGCATGGTGTCAACCTCATTCTCACTCCACTTTCTTATTTTTTCTTCAGTCAATCTCTCTCATCCAGAATTTGTCTGTTTGTCTTTTCCCCTCCCCCCTCCCCCCTTTCCCCTTTCCCCTTCCCCCTCCTGCTGATTCCATTCTATTTATATGAACTATTTTCAGGAGACACTTTTCCCTAATTTCCTCCTTGAGTCTGTTTTTTTCTCAGCTCCAGACTGGTGAGGAATTACTTTGTCAATCCCTGTGTGGCAAAGCTTTCCCTGCAGGCTCAGAGCTAAGGCCTATCGGTTTTGGAAAGTTTTGGAAGGGAAAGTGAGTGCTACGTGTTCCATCCAGACGTCTCCAAATTAATCATTCACATTAATGGGATGCATCCAGCGGCTTTTGTTTGCTGAACATCAAAGCTGGGTCACTGGGTTCGGCTATTGCTAAAAATATGTTGACAAACAGGCAGGACAGAAAGTGAATAAACTGTCATGTTTAATGTGGACAGATTATTCAAAGCCAGTTCAATCTCTTCTACATGAATAAAAAGACATGTGTCTGCAGAGTATTATGATCACTTGCGTCTGTACTGTCCTCGGAAACATCTCTCCATCTCATTTACATGAATAAGCATGTAACATCTTGTGTTAAAACATATTCCATTCAGACTAATGAGCCTGCTATAGTCTCTATTAGCTAATACAGAGTACGGAAGCCAGCAAACAACTAATGCATGTTTATTTAAATCCCAAAGGCTAATTAAAGATAAAACGATGTGGACTATCGCATTCATTTTGACTTGACAGCTACACATGAGTTTGCCGTCTTTCTTTAACTAATTGACACTTCTGACCCTGTGGGATTTTAGAATATATAAAGCACATTGTAAGTCAAGTTGAAAACTGAAGTAGCAACAGATCTTTTCCTTATCTTTTCAATATTGTTAGGCACAGCCAAGGAAAATGGATTCAAGAAAAAAACTGGAACTGGTTCCATCCATCAGTTGATCCATCAGCTTTCTGTTGGTCATAAGAAAGGGTGGTGTTTAAGTGGAGTAAATGATTGGAGAAGTACTGCACAGCACAGAAGATCAAGGTATGATATTTTGAGTTAAATAAAATAGAAATTTAAAAAATGAACTTTATAAAACTATAAATGTTACACTTAGTCCTGTCTGTCGTGTTATCTGTGCACTCCTTGTCAGTCGTGTTATCTGTGCACTTCCTTTCGGTCATATTATCTGTGCACTTCCTGTCTGTCGGGTCTTCTTTGTCACTTCCTGTCAGTAAGGTCATTTGTCACTTCCTGTCTGTCGTGTCAATTTTTAACTTCCTGTATGAAAGGTTAGTTGTTACTTCCTGTCGGGTGTGTCGTTTCACTTCCAGGTCCTTTTTTTGTATCTTCCTGTGCCCTTCCTGCACCTGTCTTGTCAATCACTTTCACTGTTAGTCTACCCAGGTGCTCTTCATTCCCTTGTGTATAAAACCCTCTTGCTTTTCCCTTGTCTTTGTTGGTTGTTGATGATCATTTTGTTATGTCGTGTGTGGATGTTTTCCAGTGTTATGTTTAGTTCAGTTTAAGCACAGGTGTGCTTCTTCGATACTGTATTTAAAGTCTTCTGTTTCTGTTTATTAATAAAAGTAAGTTTAAGTTGGAACCTGTTTATCCTTGCTCTGTTCTCCGCATCGCACACGTTCCTCCACAACGTAACAATAATAGTATCTTAAATGTACTAAAATAGCACTGACATGGTTCACAATAAGATCATTAACATGCATTTAGAAAATAGATACATTTTAATTTCCATATTGACTTTAACATTCTTAAAACACTTTCTAAAGGCATTTATTTCAGTATTCTATAATTTTTGTAAGTTTAAATATATAATTTCTAATAGTGTTAAATTACATTTTATTTTAGAAATGACATTTAAACATTTTGATGACACAATCTCTGACTCCTTTGCCTGCTAAAGTTAATGTGAAAGCTAGTTTATTATGTATCAATATCACAATATAATAATGTACACAATATAACTGTCATATTTTGCTCGTCAGTAAACACACTCAGGAGAACACAGGGACAGGAATAATAAACACTAACCAAACATGCAACATAAGACACTGAGGAGTACTAAAGGCTTAAATACACAAGGGCTACTTCCACTTAAGTGTTATAAAATGATCATCTTGTGTCCACTGGAATTGCATTGTGCACACAGACTGGCGGTCCCCATCTGAAAACACTGCAAACCCCTGGAGGCCACAGATCTGATGTGTCTGGAGAGCACTATTGAATTTTACACAGCCTGTAAACCAGCCATAGTGTTTATTATCACAGATTCCACTAAACACAATGACCTTAAACACATCTCACTGTGCTCCAATGCCACACAGCAGTTACATAATTCCATTAAACCCACAGACAATGGAGGTCTCATCGACACTCTCTGGACTCCACCATCATGATGGTCAGTGCTCTAATCACAGTGCATTAGGTCTGTCCCTGTGTGTCATTGATATGCAGTGTCATAGGGCAAAGCTAAAAGTCTTACATAAGGGAGCATGGGGTGTTTTATCAATAACAAGCTGGCAAGGGAGTTCATGTGTTTATAATACATGAGGGAACAACAGAATTACGGGCACAAATATTATGGGGAAAATGAGCATAAAAGATATTTTAACGGATTACTGATAAAATAGCTTGACATGATAATGCACATTGCTCTAGTATTCTGCTTTGACCTAAAAAGAGAGGCATACACAGATGAATGATGTAATAACAACAAAACATTACAGTGTGATAACAGGGTGTAAATCAAGGACAAGGACTCACCAGGGCCTCATGGTAGGTGCATGAAGGACATATTTGACAATCAAAGTCTTCTTCTCTTTTTAAGTCCAACAGAGAGACTCAAAGGGACTGAAATTAATAGTGATGAATATTTGAACATAGTCAGGGATGAAAATGCTCCTTAAATACAAATTTACTCTTGATAAATAATTTCAAAAAAATGTAAAATGTCATCAAGGTTATCAAAACAATTTATGAGGACACTTCACGCCTTAAGATTTCACAGAGATGACACTGAAGACAATTAAAACCCATTGCATACAGGACTACAGGCAATAAATATATACGTGTGTGTGTGTGTGTGTGTGTGTGTGTGTGTGTGTATACACAGTGGTGTGGAAAAGTGTTTGCCCCCTTCCTGATTTCTCCTCTTTTTTTGCATGTTTGTTCACACTTAAATGTTTCAATGTAATACAAATGTTTGTGTAATACAGGTAAACACAAAATGCAGTTTAAACAGGCCCATGTAAGTTTGGATTTAGTTTTCCCTTAATAATAACAATTAAATAATAATTTTTTTTTTTTTTTTTTGCTTGTTATCTTTGACAGATATATAAATTTGTTGGATGATCTGAAACATTTACAGTGTGACAAACATGCACAAAAAAAGGAAAGGAAAGGTAAGGACAGGGGGAAACTCTTTTTCTCACCACTGTATATGAATCAACATGCTAATATGTTCGAATATATGTTTTAATTCTGATCTCAAATTTTCAAAAAACCATTAAAGATACAATATCTATTGCCATCTACTGGTACATACGTCTAATTGCAATAAAAGCCACAGTAAGAGTGAAACCTATTTTTTAATTTTTAATAGTTTGCTGAACTGTCAATGACAATTGGTTACAATGAAACAGAAAATAACAAAACTAAGACACAAAGTATAAAATATTTGCTTTAACATCAAGGCTACAAGACAAATATAAAGAACATTATAATTCCTTTTGGGTGGAAAATAACCTCTGCAGTATTCAATACATATTAAATAAAAACTATTTTGATAATTTCTGTGTTCTGAGCCACAAATATGATTTCATGCCATTTGATTCAGTTGCTGACCCCAAATCATTACATTTTTACACTTTTACAAAAATACATTTACTATACAAATTATGTGAGTTGCAAAACACCAACATAAGTATCTCTTCTAATATTTGATTATATTGATACTTCTCTATCCAGATTAGAAGGTGATCTACTGTATATGTTCTATTGTTATGCATTTTACCTCAGTATTAGAGCACAAAAGTGTATTTTTGTATTCAGTACAACTGTCAGTCATGTAGACCTACTTAATACAGCCTCCTGGTGTTCAACTGGGGCTTTTTAGGCAATTTCAGGTAGTGCCTTCAGTTTTAAGAAAACATCCACTCCACCCTGACTCTGCCTATCGTGAACAATTTTGTTCACCAATATTTGGTCAAGACATCCGCTTCTTAGTGCATGGTGTATTGCTGATCAGGCTTGCGTGTAACGGATGATCTCACTCAAGTCATAGCCGGTCACTGCAAATGCATAGCCATCCCCATCACAGAACTTTGCTCCACAGATCTGTGTGTCAGTCACACACTCATTGTACATGTGCTCAATCTAGAAAGAGCAGAGAAATGAGGAATGTATTTGAAATCAGCTGAACACGTTAAGTGTTTTACAACACTGAATAGTCCAGGAACAAAATATAAAGTGAAATGCTAATGCAACTACTAATGCAGCAATATTGCATGAACACTACTATTCAAAGGTTGGTTATGTTTTTTCCATGTTCTTGAAGGTCTCGAATGCTCATGAACACTTCATTTATTATCCAAAAATAATAAAAATAAAAATATAGTATAAATCAGTAATATTGTGAAATATTATTACAATTTAAAATATTAAAGATTATATTTTAAAATGTAATTCAATCCTGTGATGGAAAAAGCAGAATTTTTAACAGCATCATTACTTCAGTCTTCAGTCACATGATCCTTCAGAAATCATTATAATATGCTAATTTGCTGCTCGGTTAACATTTGTTAATTATCAATGTTGAAAACGGTTGTGCTACTTAATATCTTATTAGATAACACTATACTTTTGTTTTTTTTCTTCAGAATTCTTCAAGGAATAGAAAGTTGAATAGCAGAACAGCATTTATTTTAAATAGAAATGACATCACCATTATAAATGTATTTAATGTAACTATTGATCAATGCAATGCATCTTGCTGAATTTAAAAAAAAATGTTTTATGAATAAAAAAAACTGACCCCCAAATTTTGAATGGCAGTGTATGTGTCTGTGAAGGGTTTTACCTCTACGCTGTTAGTCTCTGGGGTCAAGCTCAGGTGCCACACTCTAACCCAAGAGTCTTCAGCTGCAGAGAGCAGCTTTTTCATTAAACAAAGGGAAGCAATATCAGTATATGAGAGTTTACCATTTAAGAACACGTCTGAATATGAAACAACCTTAATAAAGCCCATTTGTGTTCAAAACAGATTTAAATAATATGAATACTAGATTCAAATTTCACATATGTACTGATCCATACATTAATTGTAAGACATACAGTACAGGTTGTACTGTATACATCTTGTCTCACCAGTCCAGTGAATGGGGCAATGTCCAGTGAGTAGATCCAGCGTGCATGGGCATTGACCTCTGCATGCAGTATACCTGTAACTGCCTCATACAGACGGATCTGTCCCGTCCCATAGCCAGCAATGACTGTGCCCTTCCACAGCTTCACTGAAGAACAACTTGTGCTAAGAGAGGAAGATATAACAAAAGTCTTAGGCATGTTAATATTTTCACCCCAAATATTTATATCTTTTGCAGTAGTGTGTCAGTAGGAAATGTCAGACCCGATGATGGTGATATCCGATCTCTGTGTGAAGCTCCCGCTGTTATCAGACAATTTTTTGGATTCATGAAACGGTGTGTTTTATGTTCTTTTATCATTAACAATATATCATCACAAAATTAATTAATTATAATCCTATTAGCTATATGTACAAATAAATTTCACTGATCACTATCAAATCAAGTGTACACAAATACATTCATATTATTTAGAATATACTTCTAAATAATGAATCACATCATGAATGAAACCCATTGTCTCTCGCATAGTGAGTGTTACTTCCTAACATACTCAAAACCAGGGATCTTGTTGAGCAGTTGAAAATCCTCTCCTGATTTCCACACACAGAGGAGGCCAGAGTCATCAGCGCTAACTAAATCAGCAATGCACTCCTGGAAAAAATATTAAAACTTTTGAGCCACCAGTAATTTAAATCAATTGAACCAAATAGTTTACAAATATCACATGAAAGTTACTGTAAGTTAATACCAGATTGCCTGAGCACTCAGAGGCCATGTCTGTAATGGCTTCTTTGTGTTCCTCCAAAACCTCAGACAGAGTGATGTTACTGCCTTTACTGGGAACGTCAAACACCAGCACTGAGCCAGATGAGACCCCTGAAAAAAGTGAGAGGAATGGAAAGGGACACTTTTAGTATAAATACTTAGGAAATATATAAATGGCTTGCTAAGAACAGACAGACATTTACTATATATCCACTGCTGACAGATGAAGCCACTCACCTACACAAATGTATTTTTCCCGCACTGCCGCAATCCCTCGGGCAAACACGGCCTTAGCTGGACATTATAAGAGAAGATGTCAGTTTTATGAGGTATGCAGTTACAACAAATTTCACACAGTTCATCCTTCAAATTGAAAGGTGAAAAACTGAAAGAGACA
The DNA here is from genome assembly GCA_037043235.1 of Rhodeus uyekii. Lineage (NCBI taxonomy): Eukaryota > Metazoa > Chordata > Actinopteri > Cypriniformes > Acheilognathidae > Rhodeus > Rhodeus uyekii. The sequence continues at coordinate 6,773,601 of JAWRVZ010000010.1, read as the reverse complement.
GAGGTGTGCACTGACCTGTGGGGGTCTCTGGTGTGTCCAGGGCATGCCAATAGACCATAATGGATCCATCTGATTCATACATCTGAAGAATAACCATAGTTTAAGTCATGTTTCCCACGCATTTAAAGAACATGGCATAACACTTGACCCACCTGGATTCCTCTCTGAGAAGTGAGAACAAGAAGATCTCTTGAGGGCAGGACACACCAGGCTGCCTGTCAGACAAAAATCTGCGTTACATATGATCTTTGGTTAAATATTAAAGCATATGTCAGTTTTCCAATTTAGTGTGTTCCAATAATGACATCATTAACTAAAACAAGATAATCAGCAGAATTCATAAATGACACTTTAGTCTCACCTGCATGATGAGTGAGGAGCTGGTGGCCACGTTGCCCTCTTTAGACTGCAGCTGTCGGTGGGAATAGTTCAGCCCGTCCCAGGAGGCGCTCACCATGTTTACTACATTGGCGTGGACCACCGTGAAATAGGTGAGGCAGCGCGGCGCGATGCGCAGGACGTTCAGGTTGTTGTAGAGCGCGGACGCGCTGCTCTTTATCGGAATACTTTTCTCTTTGTGGTACATTTTCGACATTTTTTTGGAGTAGGGATGTTTTTCTCAAATAGGAATCAGGTCTTCAATCTCATTTGGACAATCGTGAATCCTGAGAGTTTCTTGAGGCTAGAGAATTAAATGCGGTTCTGTTCAAACCAACACTCCGGATTTTAGCGGTATATCCAGACTGTTTCAACGCGACAAGCTGTAAAAATTTAAAATACAGCTTATTTTCCAGTAACAACACTCATTCAGTTAACCGCAGACATTATTATTTACCATGTAAACGAGCGCGATACATAGATAATTCTAGCAGCTATCCAGCCTGAATGAAGGCAACCGATTGGTTCTCTGTTAATCCGCTTCGTTTTAGCGCAAATAATGCATAAAAATGCTACACATATGGAAATAACATGCGCAGTCGCGCCTGTTATTACACCAGTCAGCGTCGGATAAAAGTAATGGATATTTTGTATTGTATTCAAGAAAAGTCTCGCCACCATCTCGCGTCTCTTGCAGCCATAGTGACAGAGCAGATATGCGTACGTGTGTAGAACGTCACTATTATCCGCGGCGCACGGAGTGACGCACTGAGCGTCTGAGAAATATCTATCTATCTATCTATCTATCTATCTATCTATCTATCTATCTATCTATCTATCTATCTATCTATCTATCTATCTATCTATCTATCTATCTATCTATCTATCTATCTATCTATCTATCTATCTATCTATCTATCTATCTGTCTGTCTGTCTGTCTGTCTGTCTGTCTGTCTGTCTGTCTGTCTGTCTGTCTGTCTACCTTTCATCTGTCTATCTATACGATATCTTTCTATTCTATATCTGTCTATATGATCAGATGCATCACTATTATATCTGTATGCTCATGTTCACATACACGCACAAAAAAATTAATATATTGTTTTAAACAGATGCTGTGATTTATTCAATCAGACATTTCATAGAATATTGTTAGGGGTAAATATTGGATATATAATCAATATCTTATTACCCTGTCAAACAAGATTTTGTAAAATACAACACTAAAATGAATGCTGAGCATGTACTTTTTGTAACAGATGTTCTGAAACAGCAGTGCTAAAATGTGGAGTGTTTATGTCCATTTTCAGCTTTTCAAAAGATATTTGATAGTTACAAGTACAATAGTTACTTTGATGTCTACAAATCTCTCAATGATGTCACAACTGGTTTATGGTATACTGACAATGGGAGGGTGATTTTCTGGGGCAAGTGACAGCTGCTCTTCACATCTTATGTATTTTGCACAGAGCTTCTTCAGAAAAAAATGGTCATGGTCGGAACCTGATCAAGCCTGATCCCACATGCTGATCAGATGACACCTTGCTGGCCTAAGACACTGTGTTTCAACATGCTGGATGTTCCCATAAACTATTTCTTTCTTTGTGCTGAAAGAAAATAAATTTGAAGGAATTGAGGGAAGAGCTACCAAAAGAAAATTTTCCGAAGGAACATTAGAACACTGCTGGACAGATGTACCCATCATAAAAAGACGAGCTATTCTAGAGTCAGATGAAGAAGAGAGCACAGAAATAGCCTTCTGATGAAGAGAAGAACATCACCTTCTCAAGAACTTGGGGAAATGTGATGCCCTCTAGTGATTAAATCATGTCAATATATTTTATTCAGATTGTTTTCCTCCACCAGATGGCTCTAAATGTCTCTTTTGCGCATTTTGTTTTTTACTAAAATAATGCGTTAAGTAAATATAGAAGTAAATATATTTTATATTTATTTTATAATATTATACAAAAATTAATAGTTTGACACTAAAGTGCTTTTACATTCGTGAAGTACACTGTAAAAAACACAATACAATTATTGTATGGTTATTGTTTCTAATGTTTGTTTTTTATATCTTAACCTTTTCATACACTAATTGTGACCACAGGAAGGAATTTTCCCCCTATGTGTTTTTATTGCTTATAGGACATGATTTTAACTTGTATATATATATATATATATATATATATATATATATGTTTTAAATTTTACACAAAATTACTTGCTGTTAGACAATATAGATGAATGGATATTTTGAAGCAACATTTCAGGTTACGGTTGTAACCATAGTTCCCCGAAGAGGGAACGAGACGCTGTAGTTAGACGCATTTAGTCTTGTGAAGTACTGTAAAATCGAACGATTGTGTGAATGATCGTCACGGGTCAGTAACTGAGGAAGATCAGAATGTTTGAACCATCACCACCTCCTTATGTGCTAGGATCGGTGGTGCCTGCTCCATGGACCTTTGGCGAAGTGATCCCTCGGGATCGCTCTCAAACCCGTAAGGGACGCATCCGTTGATAGCAACAAGTAGCTCCGTCAAGAAGGAGCTCCGGGTACAGGAACCAGGGTTGTTTCACCTACCTAAGGTACACAGGCAGCGCCTCGTGACCTTGATAGTGCGGAAAGGGCTGACCCTTGGGGAAAACCCCTCTGGTTTTGGCCACCACTGCCGTGGCTTTAAGTACAGCAACCTGAGTGGGACGACACTGGGAGCCGCTGACCTGAGACCCAGTGCTCTAAGAGTGCTGCAGTGGGTGCCTGACCTAATCGCTGCGTCCAAGCATTTGGTGAAATTGTGGGGTGACAGAGCTAGGTTAGCTGATACAGGCAAGCCTTCCCCGCGGAGGCAAACCTGAGGAACTTCCTACTTGAGGGATTATGAAGATGTGGGAATAAGCATCTTCAGGTTGAAGGTGACAAACCAGTCCTCAGTTTCAGTGTCCGCATTTTGAATTTGAGTGCATCACTGAGCAATTAAGAAGGCGCTGATCTAAACTGGGCCATAAACCCTCATCCACTTGAAACAATTAAGAGAACTTCCTCAGAGCAACCTGACTCACGGGTGACAGTTGAGGTAGATCGCCAGTGTAAGGCTGGACGCACTTGCCCTCGCCTGAGAGTCCCTAACCTCGACGAGGTCCATTGAGCAATTCTGGTTGATAGGCCTGCAACATTGCGGTAGGGTGCAAACATGCTGCTGCCTGGTTGGAAGCGGAATATGCTCTTCCCACCCTAGCCACTGATTCCCAGGGAAAGCAAGAACTGATTAGAATGTCAGTGTGTTCCTTGAATGCAATGCAAGTTGCTTTGGATAAAAGTGTATGGCAAATGCATAAACATAAATGTAAATGCAATAAAAAAAGAAAGATTATTCTCATTTCACTTTTTGCAGCACATTGACAACAAGAGGCTGCCTGTAACCCTCCTACATACAGATATCAAAATCTCTTTGATATTCAGTTTTGAAAGATCTCACTGTTAGCACTCTGTGGGAGGTACAAAGGTTCCTCCTTCTGAAAGTAAGAATGTTAGCAGTAAATCAGTTACAGTGTGTAAAAAAGCAACAACAACACATAACCTTAGTTGCTTACCACAAAAATGTGCATTTGAATGACAGCAACAAATGAATGACTCTGTGTACAAGAGGACTGTCAGTGAGGTTGTGGGTATAGGGGTTGTTAAAGGAGCATGAGCCCCATTATGTAAAAAGATGGGCATCAGAGAGAGCATCTTTTGACCATGTGAAGAAGACTGAAACTGACAAAGTACAGTCACTAGCCTCAATATAAAATGGTATTAACAGTAATTCAGATTCTGTGAGAACGTTCATAGAGAAAACTCATTGTCTGTTGTAGACTAACAACATTGTGCAAACGACATACTGATTAGTAAGCCCACTTGTCACACAATACTTAATTTAAAGTTTTATTGCAGTATCAGGATAGACAAATATCTTCACTTTGATGTGACATTTTCACAAGTCATCTTTGGCTGAATTTTGGTTGGTATAACAGTTATCCTAGACTTTGACCCATCATGTTAGTGTTATTGCAGAAATGCTCTACTGGCTGACAGCCATAATTTATTCTATTAGTAAAATAATAATAGAAGTACATAAAGATCAATTTATGAGTTTAAGGTAAAGCTAAAAGTGTTTGTTGTTTTTTAAAAGTGCTTTTTTGAAGTGATTTTATTGGATTTTTGACTGTCGGCACCATAGAAACCCAAATAGGTGGGAAGATTCAGTAAGTGTTTTTGCTCGCGCGTCCATTCGTTCTAAATACTCTGTCGAGCGTCGACGCCAACTTAGCAACCACACAGCAACGGGAACAGAAGCCCTGTCATCTCAGCGTGAAAGGAATGCCATTCAAATCGTTGAGACTCATAAAATGACCATTCCCGTTGTCCAGATTTGTGTATCTTCTGTAGATAACAGTTAAGTTTCCGCCACTACTGTTGTCTGATGATGTTGAAAATACACGTATTTTACATTAATAAGAAAACTGGAGTTTCACGATCAAGTAATGTGCTCAATGGTTTCTTCTCGTGACTTCCTACGTTTTACTGTCTTTCCCCCATAGCTCGTATTTGACTTTCATCGTCTTTTGTTCATTAGTATTCTGCACTCAGTCTTGAACGCATTTGCGCTTCATGAGCCATTCATTTCCAGTCTCCTCAAGTGAAGATCTGTTGCATTACAGTGTCAGCGGTTGGGTGGATCAACATCGTCACTCTTCACTTTCTGCTTTGCTTTAGGGGGATATCAGGCGTGGTGAGAATTATTACATTATTCTCTAAATTTATGAGAACAGCTAATAACTTTATCTGGATGTCAAACATTTTGTAGTTATTAGTGTTGATATTGCGCCATATAGCCGCGAGGATGGATGTCGTCTGGAGAGGATTCTGCACTTTTGTTCTCTCAACACTTATTTTTGAAGGTAAAGAGCATGTCATATGTAACATATACGACATAACAATATATCTTTATTTCAGTATTTAAACTGAAATACAATAATTTTTTAATATTTTTTTTGTTGATAGAAAATGTTGTTATATTTTAGCAGCCATTTGTCAGTAGAATAGGCAATAACTGTATTACTGAAACTTCATGTCTTAATGGGTTATTGACTTGTAAAAAGTCAATTATTTATAAATGTATAAACATTTATATTTCCTAAATGGAATTATGATGGTTACTAAACAGATAGGAGAGGATTCTGAGGATGTATCTGTAAAAGAAAGAAGAAGAAAAAGCCCAGGCTACAGCACCACTAATATGTTAGGAAATATCTTTTTGTTTATACTAATTTATAAATATGTTATTGTGTTCATATAGTGTTGAAAGGGAATTGTGGTATTTTAACTTGGTTAAGACTGTTGTCAAACTAGCTTTATACATGTATCTCTCAAGTTGTTTGTAGTGCTGGTCGCAAGGGAGACTGAGGTTTGTTCATGCATGATTAAAGATGTATTTTAGATATGCTGTCCATATTTGCAATATTAATTTGTGCCTATGTGTCGTCTAAGTTATGTATTTGAGCTAAAATAATATTTATTTTCCCTTGTAGAAGTTATGGGAATGATGATCAGGAATGAAGAGTTGAGAAAGTGTGTACAAGTAAATGACGGTCAAGTTAGCAGCAGATTAACCTTGCAAGAGTGCAGGGCAGATTCAGCTCTGCAAGAGTGGCACTGGAACCCAAAGACACGCTCTCTCAGTAACCCGCAGACGAGAGGGTGTCTAACTGCAACCCAGATCCAGGAGCATGAGAGTGTTTGGCTGCAAGCTTGCAGCTCTGAGGAGGAGGATCGTGAGGCCCAGACCTGGAGCTGCTCTAAAAAGGGTCACCTTACATTACATGGCAAGGGTCTGCACCTGAGTGTGCGTCATGATTCTTCCAAAGTCTTTCTTTCCAAAGATCGTGGGAAAGGCAGCAAGTGGAGGACAATGGCTAATCAAACGGTATGCGAGGATACAGATAGCACACATCACGTCCAGAATGTGTTGCAAGAGTCTCAGCAGACACTTTCAACTGGACCCCGAATCCTCACTCAAATTCGCTATTGGCATTGTAAGAGAGTTAGATTAGGAGTTTATGTTGAATTCTATCATCCCATCAATTTGATTAATGACATCTCATCCACTTCTTCAGTTAAAACTCCACAGAATTCTGTCAAGCATCTCTTGAAGGTCACTCCTAAATATCATCATCTAACCCATTTTTTTTCTTGTCCTACTAAATTTTGTACTAGGGTCCCCACATTATTGGAAAACCTGGAAATAGCAGAGAATATTGAAATTGTAAATTCCAGGCATAAAAGGGACATGGAAGTATAATAAAATGTAATTGACGTCTTTTGGTTAGAAGGTTCAGAAAGCTGAATTCTCATTTGAGCCACATTCTCAGACACAAATAAGTTATTATTTATTTTATTCATTAAAATTGCTTATTTTCTTATTTTATATAAATGACTTGTCTTAATTCCAAGGATTGGTAACTGACATACAAAATGGAGTTCCTTCCCAAAAATCTCTGCTTGCAGCAGTCATAAATGACTGATAATAATCTACTATAATGCCTTTTATTTTTTCACTTAAGCTGGGAATAATGTCCAGACCTCCCAAGTAAAGTCCACTGAAGTAACACAGACTTCAGAGGCATCGGCTCGACCTCAAAATAGCGGAGAGCCTGGGGGACCTTCTGTTAATGTTTTTACAACAGATTACGGTAAGTTATCATCTGTTTCAGAAAGTTTGATTCGTTTTAGTAGTTAAATGTTCATCTGTCAGGAAGTAGGCTATAAACAATCAAATATTTAAAACATTGCGTCCCCCCAGAAATAGTTAAAGTTTATTTGCCTGATGTCCACATGAGGGGGGTAGAGGAGAGGAAACCTAAACTTAGTGTCAAGTCTTTGGACATTAGCCAACCAAAGATGACAGAATGACATTTTAATGATAGAAAATGAGGGAAAATATAGAAAAAAGCTGGGTAAAAAAAAGGGAGGAGAGAATACTAGTTGGTGATGTTCTATAATGTTTTTAATAACAGGAACGGGTTGGAAAATGACAATGATTCTTCTGAGTAGTTTGGCCCTGCTACTTGGGCTTGTGATCCTCACTCTTAACATTTACCAGAACAGGTAAGATTCTTCTCATTTTTGGTAAATAAACCCTCAAGGCCGTGTTGCTCTGAATGCCAGTATTTAATTTTACGCATGTAAGTAAAAAGGAAATTGATGTGCTTTTCATTGTTATGAAACTGATCTATGTGAACCGTTTCATAACAAGTAAAGGCTCAGCTACTGGTTTTCCTCCTTTATGAGTGGCTGATCAATTTCTTATCTTCACGCACAGGAGAAAGAAGACTGTAGTGGTGCTAAAATCCTACACTCCGACAGGAGAGGCCAGTCAGCCAGGGTCTCCGGTTCCCAGTGAGAGAGCCCCTCTAACCCGACACCCTATGAAACCTGCTCAGTCCCCCTCCATCCAGCGAGGCGAGATCCTTGTTGAATGGAAAGATGGAACAGTCACCCCACTGTTTGAGACATATCTATCCAACTAAATGACATCATACAGGAATGAGTGAGAGTAACTTGTGTATCATTCCTAAAAAAACTGACAGAATTGAATTGGTGGTTTTGATAACTCATTTCATGGAATGCTTGATTCTGATTCTGCAAATATTTCTTGATAATCACTGTTGTCCAGGGAATCACTGCTAACTGCATGGTTTTGGCCAATTTCCATGTATTTATTTATTTGTTGTGTAGCTGTGGAATAAGTGGGATAAAGTTATTGCAAGAAATGATCACAAGTTTAACATAAACATATTGATTAGTTAAGACAATGTCTTTAGATTTCGCAGAAGTTAGTAAAGGGTCTCACCTTAAGTCATCAAATTAGACCAATCTACATTTTTTTGTAACTGACTCTTATGAAGAGTCATAAAAAAATTGATGACTAACTTGTTAGACTAGTCTTAGCGGTTTATGTAATTAGACTCCACCGCAAAGTGTTCCTGGATGCTCTGCAGTCTATGAATCAAAATCAATATTTGATGTGCCTTTTTTATCATTTTTTAAGATATATTTTGCTATGATCACTGTCTGTCTGTACATTATCCCTTTCATATCCAACATCTTAAAAAAAGAGAGAAAAAAACACTGACATCTGTTGGGTTTACTGTGCTCTTGGAAGCGGAATGCCATCCTTCTGTTGAAGTTTGAAAAACTGATTCTGGGTTCTGATCAAAGACAATATTCTGTACCTTGCCAAAAAGATATAAGTTAACTTCAGGTCAAATACATATCAAACTTAAAAAATATTCTGTGTAATTAACAACAAATGTGTATCTACGCTGAATTTTGGGTATGTGTGTGTAAAAATAGGAATGTTCTTTCTTGTAAAACAATAATAACATTAATCCCTGAATTAGCATTAAAGAAAGCCTGAATGTTTTTTTACATTTTTAAAACTGAAGACAGTTTTTATTAGTGTGATTAGAAATTAATATAAAATATATGAAAAGCTGTATAAAAAAACATGATCAAATACCATGTTACATTTAACATTTCCAATAAATTACTGTTGACTTACAATAATTCTTTGTTGGAACCTGTTCTGAAGGGGTGGATGGGCACCACCTTAACTGTTTTTCCAGAAATGTATTTATCAGACTAACGTTACCTGTTTCTTTTGACATACTGCTTTGAACAGCTCTTCAGCTGAGGACAACAGTCAAGAAATGAAAACATGTCTGTGCAAGTGCGTTGTTAGGGTGTGAAGAAGACATATTTTGTGGTGAGAGAAGTAAGGTTGGCATGGAAGGATGAAAATCAAAGCCATAAACACATGGTATTGCACATTCTCAATCCTTTTTGAAAAGTATATATATAACTTATTTATTTGTTCACACTATTAGATAATATAGGCCTACATGTAATTGATTAAATATATAAATCAGTGTTCATTTGATAAAGGATGTCCGGAGTGGATGTTTCACATTATTTGACACTTCAGGTTCTATTAAATAATTAAAGTATGAAGAGAAAGTTATTTTAGGAAGAAGTATAAATTAAACTCGGTTAAGGTATTATAACAAAATAATTTGACAAAAAAGGCAAACTCCAGAATATAATTACGTTTTTATTGCATTATGCAAAAACAGCATAGAAAAACAAGACTTTCCGAGGAAATAAAACATACACTGACTACAATGAAATCAGTTATCAATATTTTGTTGGTTCTCCCATGTTTGTGACTAAATGAGCCATTCTCCTGGGCAGTGACTCATTAAACTTGTGTCACACTTAATGTTCCTTAAGTTCTTCCTAAAGTTAAGCATCATTGGATGACTTATCACAATTCAGGTTTATGAATTCCCTGAGGTTTTTAGTGGCTTTAAAGTCAGGGGACTGTAGAGGCCATTTAAATACTGTTTAAATGCTGAACATGAACAGTCAGGTATTGTAGGGCGAGGACTCAATTGCACGAGGAAGGTTCTTTATTACGTAAGAAAACAAAACAAAACTTCAAACATAACCCCGAGGGGGGAAACATAACTGAACTGACTCCACAAATAAGAAGGACTGGAACAACACGACAAGACTGGACTCGGAACCTCAGACATAGGCGAGAGGATGATTCAGGAACAGCAGGGACAAGCAGGAGAACAAACTGTGTGTGGTGCACAAGGACAAGACATGAACATGCAGCCAATGCGGACGCACATCGGCGCGTGTTCACATAAAACAAAGACAGCACGCAGCACAAAGACACAAGAGCACGCAAAGCTTGAAACCGCGCCCACTCACATAACGTAGAGCGAGCGAGAACGAGCAACCACTTGTCGCGCATGCGCTCATGACAAGGACGAACACACGGGTCATGAATGTCCGAACCCCGACACAAAACCGAAATTGAACAAGACCAGTCTGGGTATCGGACATTATAACCCGCACATATGACGTTACACAGACAAGAGTGCACGCGACTTGAAACACTCGAATACGCACGCGCACACAAAACAAGAGACATTACGGTAGTGTCAGAGCTCTGCCAAAAAACCAAGAAATGACTAGACCGAATTTGGCAGAACTGTGACATGAAAACCTTCGTTGCTTGCAACGTTTTTGCATGCATTTACTGACTAATTAGGATCATTGTCATGCTGGAAAATACACATTTGATCTCCAAACAGATCCTCCACTTCATTGTGTTAAGCAGGATTCCAAGTATTGGTCTATGTTCATTGTACATTGTCACGTCATATTTATTGAACATTGGCTGGGAATAGTGAGTGCAAGACCACTTGACCAAAGATGATGTTCACACAATTTTCTATGTTTCATTGAATCATGACAAATGATACAATTGAAACGTGGAACATTTACAATTTGAATACACTGCAGTTTTATACTAAACCCTACACGTTATGAGGACAAAATGTCCCTCTAAAGAAATTTTTGGAAAATGTAAAAAACTGAAAGTTTTCTGTGATTGGTAATTATTGGAAATTCTGTGATTTAGGTTTAGGAGATAAAATATACAGTGTAAACATCACTGTGTCTAACACAACATGTATGCACGTGTGTGTGAGTGTGCGTGTCAAGTTTGAATTTGAAACATATTCGACCACATATCATATGTACAAAACAAAAAATAAATAAATCTGCAAAACTATTTACCTCTTTACAATATTTTATAACAATTTGTTTCTTATTTTTTCAAATACACGCCTCTTTAAGAACTTTAGACCATTGTAGCACAATATGACAGCTGACAGACCTGGAGCCTAATGGGATACATAGATGTATAACAAATTTCACATACAGTACTCCAGAAGAAAGATTTGCTATGTAATTTTCATTGATTTGCACCGTGATGCCATAGTGCTCTAGTCCTGTGGTTTTAGTTGTATAGTTTTGCTATGCAGTTAACCAACATTCACAATCACAGAACACATTTTTAGTTGTGTTGCATGTATTTAAAAGATCACAAAATAAGTGAAAAAGATAACCACTAAGAAGTGGATGCTGTGTGTGTGTGTGTGTGTGTGTGTGTGTGTGTGTGTGTGTGTGTGTGTGTGTGTGTGTGTGTGTGTGTGTGTGTGTGTGTGTGTGTGTGTGTGTGTGTGTGTGTGTGTGTGTGTGTGTGTGTGTGTGTGTGTGTGTGTGTGTGTGTGTGAGACCTAACCATACATAGATAAGGTAACTTAAAATGGCCAACATTCTATACCACAGAATGTGTATCTTATATCTGCATTGTTATCACTGCTTTAGATTTAACTTTAGTGTGCTATGCTTTGTATAAGCAGAGGCTGTCCCATGGGATATCTATCAGGATAACAGAGGATGTCCCCACCCGGTTCACTGATTGAGCATCAAGTTCCCATCCCTTTCTGTCATCCTCTTTCCATTGCCTGTGTATTTGTATCTCTGATTACAGCCTTTTTTCTGTTCTACAACAAGCATGCAGTTATGGAAATTAGTTGTAATGGTCATGTGCATCAGCTGCACGTAAAATGCATCAGGGAGCTGAAGAAATGAGAGACAATCAGATAAAAGAGACGATTCCTAACATAAGATTTGTTAATTGAGGCTAAAGTTCCTGAACGAAAGTGAAATAGACAAAACAATTTATGCAAGCCATCTAAATGATGCTCTGTTTGGTAAGGAATGTAAAAGTGCATCTTAATTCTATGTCCCTTAAAGAAAGTTTTGATTTGTGCTTTCACTTCTTCTTATTTTCAATAGGTTATTGTTTGAGGATGAACACTGTCACATCAGAACACAACTAAGGCCACAAGATCTGAAAAGCCAATGTAACGGATCAACAGATCAACATTGATGAAAACAGATGTCTTGTAGATCACTTAAACTATGACAATGTGGTCATATTTGTAATAGATAAACCATGTCTTGTGGAGGAAAATGGATTTTAACGGTAAACCTTTCAACAAACGGCTTCTTTAAAAAAAATATATATATAAATTAACCGTCATCCCTTCAGACAAATCCAGCCTTGCTGCTCATCAGCATAAGGAATGTTTAACATGCGAATGGGACACTGATTGCTAATTTCCTGGTACCCAGAAAGGGCTGCTGGTGTGCTGGTGAACCAGCATAAGGCATGTTTTGGTTGCGGAGACCAGCTTGGGATGCTGGTTGCTGGTTGTCTTTTGGGAGCTGAAATGATCCCAGCAACACCGGAACAACACTTGCTCATCTGGTACATTTCACATTGCTTAGTGTGTGTTTGTAATAAAAGACCAAGACAATTTTCCAAATGAATTGTAATACATTATTTGATAAAAAGAAACTGTGTGTTGTTAGTTATATGTATGTTTACACAGTAAAATTCCCAGTGTTAAATAAAAACTGTTCAGTGTTCCTAATCAACAGAGAGTAAAAGTAACACGGAAGCAGTTAGTGAAATAAAGAAGATTCACTCCATAAGTGATGATGATTATCTTTTTTCAATGTATCTACTTTTGAACCAGTAACTGAAAAATTCCAGAACAATAACAAGGGCAAAAAAATAAAACACTAGAGATTTAAAATAATGCCGGCCTACAGGTTTTATGATCTGATCGCAGTTTATTTGGAAAACATCTGAAAACGTGTCACTAGTATGGATGGATTCCTCCTCTCAGCTTTTAGCTTGTTTTCCCACATGTGGGCAGCATATGGGTTGGCAGCATTTTGAATGTTTCTTGGTACTGTGATGTTTTAGCTCCCAGCAAATGAAGTAGTGACCCTTTAAAAGCAGGCACTTTTGGTACATCAAAACAGGAAACAACATAGTAAACTTGGGAATGTGCTTTACAAGAACCTCAAACTGTAAATTATGACCTCCAAATTTTGACCTGACAGTTCATATTTGTTTGAGAATAATGCAGAGATACAGTCTAAAACAGCACAGTTTGACTAAAGTAAAAAAAAAAAAAAATCACTCATACATTTATAAACTAAGCACATATTGCTTAGTGTAAAGATGAAAATACATAATGTTCCTTTGAACTGTCTTTCAAGAGGATTTCCATTACAGGTTTCTATGCAAAAAACAAAAAGAAAAACAAGAAAGAAGAGGTGCATCCCTTAGGGCGTTTATTAAAACCACTCACACTCTTACCTGAAGTCTATGCTGTCTGACTTCTCAGGTTACTAAATAGTGTTTAGAGTTACACACAAAGAAGATAATTTATTGTTCAGAGGAATTTACCAAACTAGAAACCAAAAAACGAATACCTTGTCTTTGCATTTTCCTTGCCAGCCATCATGGGAAAATGTGTGGCTCTGCCGCTCTAATTTTTGTACACAGGAAATTGATTTGGATGTGGATACATTCAGTAATTGCTCAGTAAATTCCTGTTTATGTAAGAACCCCACACCCAAGGACAATACTTTGTATTATGAAGTAAAATATTTATAATACAATACAAACAGCGCAAAAGCCCTGAAATAACTCCAGATTTCACACCTCATTAAAGCTGGCATGCATTACCTACCGTAAATGCAAGTGTGAGGGTGCCGGATCTAAGATGAAACTCGTGTATGGAGACCTCCATGCAGGTGTGCGGGCTCTAAGCCAGCGCTGGATACCAGTAAACTGAGATAAGCTTTATGAAGTCTAAACATGGCACCGGTTTTGTCACGGTACTTGTCGATCTTGTTTCCCACATCTTGTTTCCAAACTTTTTTGAGTGGTAGGACAGGAGCTATTGAGGGGAAGTGGTCTTTTTTTCGCTAAAAATGAGACCAAGTTCTGAAACTGTCTGATACAGATACAGTCTGTGCTCATGCACCAAAAGGAAAAAAAGGGATGCATATTTACTCAAAAGAGAGGATTTTGTAAAGGTGTGCAGTTGAGATGAGTTAGTTCAGAAGATTTTCCTGATATATCTCACTTGCAAAATGTACGCATGTCAAAGAACCATGTATATGGATAATTAATAACGTTGGTTAATATACTGTTTAAAGAAAAAAAAATGTATTTGGCAAGAATGAGTTAAAGCAGTGGTTCTTAACCTGGGTTCGATCGTCTTAGGGCGGAGGATAAGACACACCCGACTCATATGATTCGAGATGACACGTTCTTACTCCCAAAAACGAAGAAAAGGAACAGACTTTGTTGCGAAAATGACTTGAGAGTTGCACTTCTGCATTTCTGAACTGGTCACTTAAAGGCAACAGCAGAAGTCACACTGATTTGCAGTAAATATGCATTTTTTATGTTTTTGTGTGATAATCATGTTTTAATGGTTTTGTTCTTTGAACACAGTGATGTTGATGCACGGTTCATTTTGTGCACCAGTAAAATATATACTTAAGAATTTTTTTTCAAATTTAAAACAGATTTTATTTTTCCAATTAAGAAGGATTCGGTGAATGCGCATATGAAACTGGTGGAGTTCAGTACCTCCACCAAGGTTAAGAACCACTGAGTTAAAGCATACATTAAACTGATAAAAGGTAAAAATCCTTAACTTTCATTAATCAATTACTTTTCATTAATCCCAAAATCCTGAAAGAACGTACCATATCTTCGAATATTAAACAGTGCAACTGTTTTCATCATTGACAGTAATAAGAAATGTTTCTTGAGCAGCAAATTACTGTATTTTTGATAAAATACCTGCAGTCTTGAAGAGCATAAAGGACCTCTTTCAAAAACTTTTGAACGGTAGTTTTAATAACATTCTAGAGAAAGAAGTTGTAAATCATATCACTTGTAAATCTCAGCTTGGTGACAGAACCCTGACACTCCTGTGTCGTCTTGTCCTCAAGTGAATTTTTCGGCTTCAAGTAAACGTTTTTTAGTGTGGATCTTGTCTATTTGGGTTTCGAGTTCAGGGTCGGGCATTGGACATTCAAACTCCTTGTTATGTTTTTGTTGTGATCCCACGGCTTGAGTGTTTATTCCCTCCGCGTTTGCTCTTGTCTGGCCGTATATTTTTTTGCTGGGCACCTGACATGTGAGTTTTCATTGCCCATGTGCTCTTGTGCTGTCATGTTTGTTTGTGCTTCCCTGTCTAATGTCTTGACCCATCCCTCTTATTATCTTGTTATTAGTTAATTTGCCACATGATACCCTTCTCATTTGCTTCCCTATTTATCTTTTGCTAGATTTTCTTTTATGTGTACAGTGTGTACAGTGTTACCAAGTGTTCTCAGCGTTGCCTCATCCTTACCTCATCCTACCCTGCCTTGTTTTATGTCTTTTCCCCTACGGCGTAGTTTTTATTGGTTTTTGTTTTGTTATTTAAATGAAACAAAAAGCCCATAGAACATTGCACCTGATTCTTCACCATTCATTCAACCCCACCTTAAAACAAGCTTGACTTAACACACTGATTTAAGAGCAGAGATGGCTGATCTTCCTTTGTTTTATAAAAGTGACAAAAGATGTGTTGTTAGCAAGAATTTGTGTTTGTATGGTTCTGAGAAATAAATCAGGGATATTGGAATTGTGTTCTGAGACCTGTCTTAACCTGGCATGTTGTGGCTTGATTGAAGCAATTGTAGCCTATTAATTCTTTTTTCCTTATTGTATGTTATCCTGCACACACCCAGATGTTCTCTCAATGGCCTAAATATGAATGAACACCTATGGTTTAAGGCCTTGATTAGACTTGTTTTATTCATCTTGTGTTGTTTTTGACAATGATTGGCTTTGGCATATTCTACTATATCTCAACATCAACAACCCCTGGAGGAGTTCATGAATCCTTAACATAGACAAAGGAGCGGCAAAGGGTGGTTACAGCTAAACAACATAAAAACATCACACTGTGAGTCTTCTCTTAAAAAACTTTATTATGACAATTAGTTGTTTCAATACATTCGATCACAAAAATCATAAAATGAAATGAGAGGATGGCGAGATGAAACTCATGCAATTGTCAGGATTACTCCACTACCTTGATATATGTTAAGATGCAATCTCTAAAATGTAAAAAAAAGATTGTGCTTTAATCTAAAATGAAAATAAAAATGTATTTACACAAAAACGTTTACAAATAAGAAAAAAAGTAATGTAGAATTGTCATCATATTCAGATAACTGTAGTAAAAAACAGAAAGATGGTAAATATTGATAGTTGCTGCACTACATTTTTACGAACTTTTCAAAACAGTGAATTAATATAATTCGTGTTGCTGAAGAAACACCTTTTTCCCTTAATGGAGGAATCTGGAGGACGTGTGAAGAAAATTGCTAAAAAAAAGAACAAGATTAACTAAAATGAATGAAGGCACATTTGAAATCTAGAAATGTTCAGCATTTAAAGTCCATTTGATGACCTGCAAGACTATCAGAATCCCCTCTGAAACTGGAGAGGGAGTCTTGTGTGGTACAAGACATATTGAACCCAGAGACTCATAAGCAGAAAGCTTATGTGGATTTATGGTGCGGAGGGCTGATGGAAATCACGCAGATCAGTCCTTGCTGGAGACGTCATTAAGTTTCAAAGACTCTTCTTTAGCTTTATTCTTTTTGTCCCGTGCCTCTCCCTCCACATGCCACCCCACCATCAGCTGGTACACAATCACACCAATAAAGGATCCTATGAAGGGGGCGAAGATGGGCACTAAAAACCAGCAATCCCTGGCACTTTTGGAAACCAAAATAGAAACACTCATTAGTTTTTACAGAAAGATGCAATACGTTGAAAGTGTTGAACAGTACATAATATGTTCATGTTCATATTATGGGAAATAAATGTATATGCTTACGTGAAGACTTCACCACCCCAACCAGCTATGGCGGTGAAAAGACGAGGCCCGAAATCCCTAGCTGGGTTAACGGCATAACCAGAATTGAAACCCATGGAGAGGCCGATGACAAGAACGCTGAATCCCACCGTGAAGGCCTCAAGACCTGGGGGGATTGGATTGTTGAAGGGGTCCACAATTGCCAGGATGCAGACAATCAGAGATGCTGTGCCTATCACCTGGGAAGATGAGTAAAAAATATAAAATATATTAAATATAATAAATTATACATTGCGGAACTCCCTAAGGCAGAGGTATCCAACCCTGCTCCTAGAGGGTCAAGGTGCTCCGACCCCAATTAAACACATCTGAACCAGCTAATCAGGTTCTTACTATAGGCATACTAGAAACTTGTTGAGGCAGATTGGATCTAAACTATGCATGACAGCGGCCCTACAGGAATGCGTTTGGACACATCTGGGGGAACAAATATTTCAGTACTTTTGCATTTACTTGTAAAACTTAGATTTTTTATTTTATGTTCTCCATGTCTCTGTAATAAACAGAAAAATTCACACAAATATTTTTTAATTGAAATTGAAATATTGACAAACCAGAATGTAGTCATTACAGAGCATGTGTCTGACAGTTTAATGGGAGATTTGAACATTGATTTACAAGCTGGTAAACTAGAAATTACTGACCTGGTCAAAAAATCCATTTAAAAGAGTGAGATGCGGGCTGGGGTAAGTAGCAAAAATCCCAGCAGTGGCATTTGGCCCCATTACAAGCAACTCATTGGATTCTCCAGCATAATCATACATTGCATCTAAAATAAAAAGGATTAAAAAGGTGTCAGAAAGGAGAAACATGATATACACTTTTGACAAGAATGAATATCAGTAATGTGTAACATTTACCATGGTATTCAGCAAAGATAATTGCTGCGCCAAAGAAGGATCCAATTGTTTGGAATAAGAAGTACACAGGGAACTTTCTCCATTTTTCTCGTCCCAGGAGGCAGAGAGCAAATGTAACTGCTGGATTTAAATGTCCACCTACATAATGAAAAAATAAAAAAGATTCCTTCATCCACAAAGAATGTTTAAAAAAAAAACAGTCCTGTTTTTATAGCCACGCACAGCAACAGCTTAAGATGCAATTTTAGAGGAGTTTGCCTACCTGACACCTGGCCGCAAACCAAGATTCCAAGGGTAGCGGCAAACCCAAAAGCAAGGTTTACAGTGAGAAAGAGTCCGTGAGATCCTTGACTTAGTGTCACTTGGGCCACTGCACCACAGCCAAACATCTGCGAATGATACGAAATAAGAACATGCGTTAATTACTGTTTGAGAAACCACACATTGTTTCAAGCAAGCCATTTCTTTCAGAGCTATGAATAATCATTTTACCATCTGAAAGTAGGCCTTTCACAACATTTAATTTGTAAGCCACAACATATACTTTAAACTGATGATGAGAATAGCAGGTTACAGTTTCAAACTTTGCTAAAAATAAAATAAGTATTCCCTTTATTTGAAACACTACAAATCTATAGTGTCTATGGGCTGCACGTTTTCACATAGAACATCTCAAACAGGTTATTACGAGTCCCATCGGACAAAGAGCAATTACAAGTTGCTGTTCAGACTTGTGGCTGAAGCCTCTATAGGTCACGTCAGTGTGAACCTAAGTACCTGTGGCCTACCGAATTATCAGGATCACGCTATGGCTTTACTAAAGTTGTGTAATTGCCAGGGGGCATTGAAGAGCTTTTATGAGTTTTAATCCCAGCAACAATGTCAACACAAGCATAAAAAATGGTATCTCACGAAACCAATTTATGACCTCAGCATGGCCACAAAAGCATGTTCAGTAATTACCAACAAATACTAATACATTTCCTTGTGCTATTCATTTTATTTCACCTTTTTTATCCCCCACAGTATTGCATGACCAAAGACAAATGGTTCCTGTTTCTGCTCTGGGAAGAACATTTGCTGATAAAGTCAAAATCACAACTCTGACCTTCACAGACAAAGACTGTGTTCAGAGTAGCTTGAGAATACGAATACCTTTTGCAACACAGCAAACATCACACCTGTTGAGTGTTCAGGTTATCTCATGACCTCTCTATTCAAGTATTATCTCTCAGATGACACACCTTAACAGCAAACTACTAGTGTACTTTTTGAAATTAGTTTTTACTAAAGTCCTTGTTAAATCACATAATTGCCCTGAAAGCATTTTAGAGCAGCAGTTTTGTGTCAATGTGTTCTTTAACAAGTCATATTTGATACCCCTCCTGTGACAGCATGCACACACACACCCCTGCACACTTATCGCTGGTTTATTCGCTGTGGTTCGCAGTGTGTGTTGCATTTATCAGACATCCTGTTTAGGGCACTGTTTGAGAACGTTTCCGTCCTAGAAAATTGGCGGGGAATTGTGGGTCTTTCAGGTTTCTCTTAATATGTCATTTATTTCATCTGTGTGAATATCAAAACACTAAATATATTTGAATTAATTTCAAACCTTTACAAAAAAATTCACATGTTTAGGACAAAAAAAAGGACTAAAGTATATTTGAAAATGAATCCTTGTTGTTGGTGTGGCAAATGCACTCTGATTGACTTAACCGAAGATTAAGATAATGGTTAAGATAACCGAATAAACCACAACATATGTTATTTCTCACTTGTGGATTGTGGAATTATAATAGAAGTGATTAAACAAATGCTATTGGTTTAATATTGGTATAAAGCTTTTGTATGTGCTTCTTTGTGCGCTATTTGTCACAGACAAAATTATACCACATGTTCTAGTTGTTCAAGTCCATTTTTTTTCTGTTTGTCATGCATGTCATTGTTTTTCTCACTAACAGGATTAAGATCTATGATGTATTTGCAAATGACTTCCTTCAAGCATAGTTCCTCAGAGCATATTTAAAATTCATAATTTCAATAAAAAAAACACATAGTTAACTTCCTTTATCAGTAAATCATGTACTGTATGTTTCAATTGTTTCAAAAGTATCAGACTCTGTATTCCAGACTCCATACCAAATTGTGTGCAATAGTATAGAATTAAATGCTAATTTGCTTGAATCTATCATTCAGTGAATTGCTGATGGATAGTGTGAGTTTTGGCATGTGCCAAAGTACCAATTACAGCCTGACTTTGTCATCAATCTGAGTGAGAAGAAGAGTAAGAGTGTGTAATTGTGCAATTCCACAGCTGATGCTGTACAATAATATTGCATAACACAATAAAACTTATTTCTGACTTGTATCACATAGTGTTAGACAAAAACATGTTGTTTCAGACCATATGGTAAACTGAATTTGTATTATGTTCTTCTGACCTCAGCTTTGATGCTATCACCACTAAATTATGGTATGATTAAGGAGAAATACCCACCACAAGGATGAGAGTTCCCAAACATTCAGCCAATCCCTGGCGCAGCAGCTTGTTGCGGATATGGAAAGTTTGTGCAAGCTTATCCAGCATATTCTTCTGCCAACCCATCTTTCAGCCGGGTGGGGATGTCTTCCTTTGACTGTGTGAAAAAAACTTGTATGTCCCTCAGAGAAGCATACTCAAGAGAAGGCCAGAAGTCAGCTCTTATAGCCACGATAGACCAGGACCAGCCCTTCATGCTTCAGCCTGCCCCCTTACACACTTCAAGTAACACACACACACTCACCTATACACCACATTAACTCCCTCGATCCCTCCCTGTATTATTCACATATGCACTCACACCCCTTCACACTGCATTCCTGTTCTGTTCCTCTATTATAGAACAGGTTCTTTTTTCTTCTTCCTTTTCTCTCACATTGTTGTCTGAAAACACCTGAAACATTATCACCCACTATTGAAGCTTTTAGTTTAACTGTGTGAAATTTTAGAATCAGATTTGGCTAATCTCTAGAGGACCATTAGTAGGAGAAAAGTTTCATTTTGAGTTAACCCAAAGCATGACTAAGGCTATAGCTCCAGGAATGGGTAGGGTCACTTGCTTAGTAGTATATGATTCAGAAAAAAAAAGTCTGTTGCCAATGATGCTGATTAGGCAGTAAATTAATCTAAACACATCATTATAATATATAAATATGGACTAAAGATATGACATGCATATTTTTGTGTCCAAGTGCATTTTTTCCTTTTAAAATAATTTGATTGAGTCATGAGACATTTTTATTCTGCACTTACAATTTATTCTATAAAACCTATTCAGTTTGAATTAATTTTTAGAACATTTAAACAATCATATGATATGATATTAATTGACAATATGATAATTGTAGTCATGATAATGCGGCCTCCTTGTGATGGCAGAATTAAAAGGTTTATAGACACCCTAGTAAAAAATGAATATACTAAATGTATCTTAAACAAATATATGTTATGCTAACTATCCAGAAATAGTGCTGAGGTCCAACTAAAGAACTACTTAAGTATATTTGATTATGTTAAAATGGAACTAATACAAGTATACTTTGGGTGCACTTTAAAAATCTCGTATTTAAATACATTATATTATACAGTGATTGTTCTATCCTCACTGAAAATTATATTTAAAACATATTGTAGGCTTAACATTAAGAAATGTGCATTGTACAATAAGAAGTATTCCAAATAAAGTTTCCATGTCAGGCGGTTCAACTACAACATATACAACTATTTCGGCTGTACTGCTTGACATAAAAACATATCAAAAGGTATATATTTTTAAAGTGTTTTTTTGACAACAGAAACATTGTTCATGACACAAAAATATGCAATTTTGAAAATGTTTTTTTTTTCTTCTTTTAAACGTACACAACTAAAAATGTATTAAGGGAATATTTAAATCACAATGGATTTCAATGAGTGAAATATTCCATTTGAAAATCTTTATAACCATTCTATAATTTAAGAACAAAATTATGACAACAATCAAATCAAACACTCTGAGTCAGGGGCGATTCTAGGATTTTGATTTTAGGGGGGCTCAGCCCCCAATAAGGGTATGATTAAAAAAATATTATTTGACTATTAGAGTAGGGTGGTATGCTACTAACCTTACTGCAATCCACTATTCCAGGGGTGGCCAACCTGTTCAGCATGAGCCACAAAATAAAGCACATGACTGCGGAGAGCCGCATAAAAAGTTGATTTCGCATTTGTTGATGGGGTTTTGACATTAGAAAGGTCTCGCACATATATCACACATTTTATATGTTTATAAATAAAAACTTTATACATTTTACTTATGACACCCGCGAGCTATATGAGCATACAGAAAGAATGCGTCTGTGAATTATATATGCGGGAAAAACGGTATATCATCTCATTGACGGTGACCGGAAGTATAAAAAGTAAGCAACGGTTTGGTAATGTAGTGATCGGTTGGAAAACGTCTCCGGTTACTATCGTAACCTCTGTTATTTTATCATATTCCGTTTAGAGAAGTATGAAGGAAATGATATTTATACCGTCTGGCAGCCAGATCTGCATCGCGCTACGATTGGCCAGTTGTCAACTGCTGTTATCCATAAGGTTTCAGAAATGACGTGAGGGGAGGAGTTCCCAAATGCATTTCATTAAACATCTCGTTCCCACTCTCGAAAGGGAACGCGCTTCTGCGCGCCTCTATTTGAATTCGGTAAAAACATCATGTCCACGTGAGCGGCGGCTGATCTTGGCAGGATACATGTACATTTATGGTATTTTTTCCGTAGACAAAAAGGTCTCCGCGGGCCGGATGAGAGCCGCAAAAGAGCAGTCAAAGAGCCGCATGCGGCTCCCGAGCCGCGGGTTGGCCACCCCTGCACTATTCCATGATTACATTATGTAAACTGCAATGCATTTATGACAAAGAACTGCACCGATACAGGTGTAATATCATAGCATTAGCAATCTATCAATAAATGCACGCACACACGACACACACCTTGATGTTCACTCTGCTCGGCGCCCCTGCAGTTTGAAAAATGCGCTAAAACCAAGCAGACTCAGATAAGGGGAGGAGCCGAAACTTGACGCAGCTTGCCGCCGTTTCAAATGAGTTTTTTTAAAGGGGACTGAAGCGATCAAAAATTTATTAATCAAATATATTTTTTAGGGGGCTGGGCAGAAGCCCCCCTAAAAAGGGCCTAGTGACGCCCCTGCTCTGAGTGCAGGGTTCAAAATCATACCAAAAATTGAAGTTAGAGGCTGATCCAACTTTTATGAAGTTAATCACAGCAACTCATAATGTAAGTCAATAATGCCTGTGTGCACTCACAACAATGTCTGGACATGCTCCTGATGAGATGTTGGATGGTGTCCTGGGGGGGGGGGGCAATTGTTGCAGTTTAAACTGAGGCTCACCAACAACACACTCCAAAAAAGATTCACCACTTTCTTTTCAAGAGCCCATTTTGAGTCATTAAATTTATGACATAGCCAATATATAGACAAGCACTTCAGTTTAAAAGTGTAAAAAAGTAATATTGTGAAATATTATAACAATGTAAAATAATGTTTCGTTTTGAAATATTATTTATTTTTAAAGTTGAAATTTCAGATTCATGTCTTCAGTGTCATATAATCATTCAACAATGATACATTGGTAGTTACACTCGGGAGAGGTTGTGTGCAAAGCGAAGCAAAGAAGCAGCAGGATTTAAACAAACTCTTTATTCATTGAAATGCAAACTAAAGACGTCAATGAAATGAAAACAAAACAGCACTCTTAGTGCAAAACCTAGGACACACAAGGAACAAGGAGATAACATCCACACACAAAACTACGAACTGACATGCCAACCTCAACAACCGACCAAGAAATGAGAACACACAAGGGTATTTATAACAAGAGAGAATAGGGAACACCTGACGAGAGCAATAACGAAAAAGACAGGTGCAGGAAGGGCACAGGAAGATACACCGAAGGGACCCGGAAGTGAAACAACATGACTGTAACAGGAAGTGACAA
This sequence comes from Rhodeus uyekii, assembly GCA_037043235.1. Lineage (NCBI taxonomy): Eukaryota > Metazoa > Chordata > Actinopteri > Cypriniformes > Acheilognathidae > Rhodeus > Rhodeus uyekii. The sequence goes on along the minus strand of JAWRVZ010000010.1, from coordinate 6,749,533 downwards.
ATGACACACCAGAAAAGAAGTGCAAGAACTTGACCTGACTGTAACAGGAAGTGACAAATGACACACCAGACAAGAAGTGCAAGAACTTAACATGACTGACAGGAAGTGACAAATGACCAGTGGTGGACTTACCATCAGGCAAGAGTAGGCAATTGCCTACGGCCCTGACCATGCAAGGGCCCCAACAAGCAGCCCCTACCCAACAACTATTGCATTTCTTATTATATATTTATAGAAACAATTTAATTTACAGTTTAAAAAAACATTCACATTTTAGGCTTAACATTAAGAAATGTGCATTGTGCATTAAGTTCTCCAAATAAAATGTCCATGTCAGGCAGATCAACAGTTGTACTGCCTAGTTGCTTGAAGCAAGTTATCGGAGCGGAGACGGTAAAAGAAAAAGGTGCAAGGAAACAAAAATACATTGCCATGTTGCCAAAACTAACAAATTTCTTGACGGCAAAAAGGAACTTGATTCTGAAGATCTGAGTGAGAAGACATGCATCACAATAACGAGCGATGATGCGATGAAAGCGATGAAAACGAAGGTTACAAACCACAGAGATAACCTCATAATCGAGCTCCTGTGTCAAGACCTGAAGAACCAAACAAACAAAGCCCAGTTAACAGTGCTGAAGGATAAGCTAAATACTTAAAAGTTACAGGAGACTTGCTCTAAGGAATCTGGAATATTTTGTTCAGTGGCCACAGCTCAAGAAAGTGTGCCTATTTCAGTTCTTAAGGTGACGCCGCACCATAATTGAGCAGAGTCATGAACCAAAACGCATGGTGTACGAGCATCAGAGTGTCAGGAAAATCCTCAATCCTCAATCCTCAGGTGAACTATGCAAACAACCCTGTGGCAAACAGAGCAGGTTTTGCTGTTTCTGTCAGAAAATGATCCATACAGTGGAAAAATGCTCGAGCTCCACCTTATTTTAACAATTATAGGAAGCCACCTTCTAAGGCCAAAGATCAGCAATCTGCACACACAGGTAAAACTCTTAAGGAGTTAGCTGCATTGTTTAGACAAGACCTCCAACTATTGACTTCACTTGCTAGTGGGTCAGCAGCCTCATAGCAATGAGTTTAAAATGCACACATCTTTTACTCTACTTCTGAGTATTCAATGTCTGTATTGATTATCTTTTAACTCAATTATGTAATTTGCACGATACATTGGCCTGAATGTTAAGAAGTTGTTAAATTTGATTTTATTCTGTCTTTCTCTGAAATCATTCACTTCAGTAGATTATGCTGAGATCCGAATTAATGAACGAGTAACAAAAAGAGTAACAAGTTTGATAGAGTAATCAAATGTCTATTTGCCAAATTATTATACTAATGACTGACGACCAATTGGCTTTCCAAACTAAATTTGCAGTCATATCTGACTCCATATTGAATTAAGAAAAAGACAGGAATTTGCCTCTGAAGAAATTTTTTTTTTTTTTTTTCCAAACGCACAGTGATCCTTCACCCACTCTTTGGAAACCATTGTTAGGCCAAGCTGAGCGGGCCTCACACCTACATCAACAACCAAAAAGACAAAGGACATAAGAGGGTATTTATAGCAAAAGAAGATAGGGAACACCTGACGAGACTAACGAGGGCTGTGATGAACAAGACAGGTGAAGGCAGGGCATGGGAACAGGACCCGGAAGTGAAACAACATGACGTGACTGTGACAGGAAGTGCATAAATGACACACCAGACAGAACTACTGGTAACATTGGTGATAAGGAAACATATTTTATATATATTTGTTCTTATAATTTTTGATTAAAAAAATTATAGATTAATTTGATTCAATTTTGATTAAAAGAAAGTCTTATGAAACATATTAATAACTTCAAACTATTGAACATTAGGATATATTTAGCATACCAATTTACCAGCTAGTAGTTTGTTGCATAAATAATGTGAAGAGTTATTGGTTACGGTTATTGTGAACGTTTACCAAGAAGATTTTTCAAAACATGTTTCATAATTCTAAAGAAAAATGTTTCCTGTGATTCAGTATATACTAGCTAAACCGGCCAAAGTTCTCAGTAACTGAATTGCAGTTGTAACACTGAAACTGATAAATATCCTGCTTGACAAAACTAACTCTTTGACCAACAGATCATATCTTGATGGGTTTCTCTACTGACTACAGAATGACTCATCAGACTGAGCAAACAATGAGCACATCCACATTCACAATGGAAATATGAATGAAAAATATGATGATTGTATCAGCTCTTGTCATTTTTCTTGTCATTTTTACAGAAAATATACTTGAATACATTTGATTGTGTTAAAAGAAAATAGAAATCCTTTGTAGCAGTATAAATGCTGTATTAAAAAAACTAAATCTACAGAGCCCAAACATTGAAGAGTAGGATATATTTAGCATACCAATTTACCAGCTGGCAGTTCTTTGCATAGATAGCAATACGGGTTGTGGGCTATTGTGGACGTTTATCAAAGATAGTTTTTCAGATCGTGTTTCTGTTTCAGATCTGATCGTTTTTCAGATCATATTTCATGTTTCAGATCATGTTTCACATTCACAACTGAAATATGAGTGAAAAAACTGATATTTTATGAGGTCAGTATCAGCTAAACTTAAAAAAAAAAACTCTTGTCATTTTTACAAAAAAAAAACAACAACAAAAACTGAGAATTGTGCTTGCTAGGATAACTCTGTAAAATAGAGTAAAATAAATGTAAACATATTTATAGTACATCCTGTAAATCAGGGTTTCTCAACCTTTTGCTTATTGCGACCCACTTTTTTTTGTATGACAGTCCTACGACCCACTAAGGCTAGATATAAATAAATAAAAATAGTAAATAATAAGTAATGAAAATAATGAAATAATTTGTTAGACCTATACTGTGTGTGCTCATAATTAATTTCACAAAACGATCTCAACGCACCCCCAAAGTCAAGATTGGCGCGCTGCGCATTGCATTATAACTAGTTCTGACAGAGTGGTTAAGGCGCTAGACTAGAAATCCATTGGGGTTTTCCAGCACAGGTTCGAAACCTGCCGACTATTTTATGCTCGCCCACCACCCCTGTCAACAATCGCGCGCAGTTTGGCCCTTCATTTTAAGCTGGGCCCCCTCAAAAAAAAAATCTGGCTACTTCCCTGGAACACAGTAAAACTCTCGCGACCCCCTCTAGTGGGTCGCGACCCACCGGTTGAGAAACAGTGCTGTAAATTATACAATTTGAAACTAAATAAATTCATACAATCAGCTGCTGAATTGGCAAGACCATGCTGCTACTAAAATATGCTTTGTATAGGGTTTAAGGTTTAAAGAGAAAGACTTGACGAATCAAAGTTTATCAAATCAAAATCAGAGGTCAATAAAAATATATAGAAGATGTAGTTCTGGGGGTAACACATTACAAGTAACATGATATACATAATCAGATTACATTTAAGTAACTAAAGTAATGCATTACTTTTAAATTTAAAGTTGGTTTTTCAAATAAGTTAGGTAAGGTGCAGAGGCCTTGTGTAAACATAATGGGTAAACATAATGGTTATTGTAGTTCTTTGTAGTATTGTATTGTAGTACTCCTTCCTGCACCTGTCCTGTTATTACGTCATTAGTCTCCCAGGTGTTTGTCATTCCCTCGTGTATTTAACCCTGTCGTGTTTCCATTGTCTTTGTCAGTCGTTAATGTTGTGTCATGGTTCTAGCCTCCTTGTGTGTGGATGTTGCCGCTCCATGGTTTCCAAGTGGTTCTGAGTTTTGCATGACATGGGTCGTTTTCTGTTGTTATTTAAGGTCTTTTGTTTTCTCGTGTTGAAATAAAGGGAAGATTCCTTGTGACCAGCTCTCCTTGTTTATCTCCACATCCCACACTAGCACTCTACGTAACAGAATGCACTACATTATATTTTTACTTCATATGTTATTGATGACTTAATGATTATTCATGTATTGGAATAAATCTCATAATTCTATTTGTTTTTAAAGAATGAAAAAAAGAAAGGTTGAATATGTAGCTACAATGTATTTAAGTGTAGTTAAGATGGGTCATCCCTGGGTCTGTAAAGGTTGAAAATCCCTAGATGAAAATGAGAATAATGGAGAGACTAAGCAATGCCACTCATTAGATTAATTTTACACAATCTTCTCTGATATAAAATTTTGACATTAACACATAACACAAAACTACTGCTTGTTTACATACTTAGAAATTAGGCGCCAAGTCTCCTCATGCCATCTCCAGATTATCCAATTACCTCATCCAAATTCCTGCTGCAACAGGTTTTGAACTGCTGTCTGGGCTGTTGTCCAGCAATGTAGTTGTCCAAAATGAACAACAATGTATTTCCGGAAGGACACATACTATGACTTCACACTCAATGAAATCCAAATCAAGATATAAAAAGACGTAAGTGTCAAGACAAGTGTTCTTAGTTTTCAGAAATTAAAGAACTAGAAGGTGTGTAAGCAATTGTATAAAATAAATTGTAGATTAAATGTCAGTGAACACATCGCACAAGAATCGTTCACAGTTATATTTATTCTCTAAAACTGGATTTTGAAACACCAACAAAACCTGAAAATCAAGTTTTTCTGTACTCCCATCTGAGCTCATCCTCTTACAAGGCATTATTTATGACATCTAAAATAGTGTCAGTTAGTTCCAGTCCACACCTCTATTCCTAGAAATGGTGTATCTAATATTTTTGTCAACAAATGTTTTCTCACTAGTCCATTGCAACTATTAAACTTGTTTGATTAACTTGCAATTGTCGTACTTGGTTGATACTATTGCTTTTATGATGACTAATATTTTGTTTTTAAACCCATTCAAGACAATAACACACATCTTTTTCCAAGCAGATTCATAATTGTCATAACACAGAGGATGGTAAAGTTCAACAGTTATGTTTATTGATAAGGCAGTCAACTGGCAAGGTGAGATGAAAGCAGACTATGTTGAAAGCCGGTGAGCAGGCGAGTGGAAACAATCATATCTGAATAGTTACAATAGCAGAGGTCTTTGGACGATGAAGGGTAGAAGGCAAATACAGGAGCAGGTAGAGAGACTATCGAAAGAGACATGATTTAAAGGAACAGGGGAGTCAGGCGCAGGTAAGTCTATGAACATGTAAACCAGACAGTGGGTCCCATTTATGAAGGGTCAGTGATGAGTAATTGCTCTTGAGGGCGATTAGTCTGATGCTGAAGCTGTGGCTGGCCCTGTGACAGTTGATGTTGGCATGTAACCCCTCCCCCACCCCACACAGGCAGCTCCTGATGACTGCTACAGGCAACGACAGGGGCCTTTGCCTCTATGCACTGGAAGGGCGTCAGGCCAGTGGTATCTTGGCGGAGGGTGGTCTGCACATACACGGAAGGATGCAGTTCCAGCTGTCAATTGGACTGGTTGTTGAACTGAGGGTGGTATCCGGAGGTGAGGCTGACTGTTACACAGAAGAGGCGGAAGAAGGTCTGCCAGACTGGGGAGATGAACTGGGGCCCAGAAGGCCCAGAAGAGATGGTGTGGAATAGTGCTTCAGAAGTATCCAGAGCTGTGGATAAACCTTTCACAGGGATGAGCTTGCAAGCCTTAGAGAACCGTTCGACAGCGACAAGGACACAGGTGATTCCGTCAGATGGTGGGAGGTCGGTGATGAAATCGATTCCGATATGGGACCAGGTACGACGCGGAATGGGTAATGGGACAAGTTTCCCTTCTGGCAACTTGGACATGGCACAGACTGAGCAGCAGACTTTTGACGAATGGGGATATATCCTGGGCCATATTGGGCCACCAGTAATGGTTACTGAGAAGCGAGAGGGTTCTCTGGGTGCCTGGGTGTCCAGAGCCCGGAGAAGTGTAAGCTGTAAGAGTCCATGAGGGACAGGCGGCAACAGACCAGCACACAGGTCTGTCCCTCAGTACCTCCCAGGGTTTCTGATCTGGTGGCCTCAGCGATGCTTTCGTCAAGCGACCACTAGATTGAGCTGATGATGAAGCCTGGAGGGAATATGGGTTCCGGAATAGACGCTTTAGTGGTGTCTTTTTGGTGGAGTTGTGTAGTCTAGAGAGGGCATCAGCCTTGAGGTTCTTTTCACCTGACCAATAGGTTACAATGAAGTCAAACCGGATAAAAAAACAAAGCCCATTGTGCTTGGCGGGTGTTCTCTGATTATTTCCCTGATTGTGGAAATTTTCCATTTTCAATTTCAATACTATTTTCTTACTTTCTTTCCACATTCTTTTTTGTGAAGCTCAACAATATTTTGCTGCACATCAGAACTATATTCTTTGTTTTTAATAATTGTGATGATAATTAAGGGAATATGGCCTTTGTGTTTCCTCACATTTATACTGCTGTGAAACAAGTCATGGCTCGACAATTTCATGTAGTCACGGACTCAGCCACGCCCCTCGCACCAGACTCTCATGCTCCACCCACTCGTTCACAGTCTCCTGAGTACTGAGCACCTGCACCTGTTTCCCATCAACCATTCACTATATCTCTCACACTCACCCAGCACACGGTGTCTGGTCTACTTTGTATACAGACTCTGGCATCGTCCTGGGCCTGGTACCCCTAGTGTGGTTCAATGTGCCTTTATGAGTTCCAAGATATCTCTCCAAGTCTCATCTGCATCATTCTCCGTGTTCAGAGCATCCAGTTAAGCTAGCACCTATCTGTGTCTCACTGCCTGTCACCCGTTCACGGCTCCTGTGCTTTGTCTCAATAAACATCCAGTCTGTTAACGTACCTCTGTGTCTGCGTCTGGTGTGCTAAAAATATGTCATTATTAATGGGAATACACTTCAGAGATATTTTACTCATAAAAAAAATTATATAGGTGCCAATAATTGTAGCCAACGTGTTTTGGAGAAAACATTTCATAATTTGATTTTCGCCTCATATTCAAATTATTTTACTTCAATGGAAGGTTCGATTTTTGAAGAATATTTTTTAATGTAATATCAAAAGGATAAACTACTTTTTTGTCCAAAATAGATCCTGGAGGGCCACTGTCCTGCAGAACTTTGCTCCAACTTGCCACAACATACCTGCCTGGACAATTCAAGTAATTTCAGCACAGGTGTGTTTAACTGGGGTTGGAGGTGAACTCTGCAGGGCAATGGCCCTCCAGTAGCAGGACTGGACTCCAATACAGAATCACATTTCAGCAGTTGATTGTTGATCTTATTTCTGAACATTGTCTGCTGGAATGAACTCTCCTATTGCCTTACCCAGGACTTGCACAACAGCAAGGCTTCTGTTGATGCGAATTTCGCCTGCCAGGCTTTTAAGGCTTTAAGTGCCGAACCTAAAGGAGAACTGTTATTTAGAGAATGACACCTATACACTTTGTAGATATGTTGTAATTAGTTGTATACATTGTTCTTCAAGGCGCAGTTTTACACATTCATCATCCCATGCTGTCTCTTTTCATTCTGTATAAAAGCTCAAAGACTGTTGCGTAGGCTTACTGTGGTTAATTTTTAATTCTGTCAGGTCTTAATTGCAAGTTTTGCGAGTTATTTCTGGTATCTTCTGTGCCCCCGCGTCTGTTGAAATCGGTGCTTTTCAACGTTTGCTCTGTGAACAACAAGGTAGAGATTTTTTACCATTTAAACTGAAGAAAAACTTGATGTGAAAAACTTGTGTGCTGAACCAAAACATGGCACAATCAGTCTGATTATTGTTTTAACAAAACAGGTTATGGATTATTTAATTTGTTATTTGCTATTTGTTTTTGAGGTTTAATTCAGTTTAATTCATTTGAATGTCTTGTTCTGAGTGTCTCTGTGTCCCTGCTGCCATAACCACAGTCTACAGCAGGGGTTGGGAACCTTTTTGTCTGAGAGAGCCATGAACCCCAAATTTTTTTAATAGTAAGCTGTACAGAGCCATAGCGGAGCGATCGACCTGTCGTCCTTCTTTTTTTTATAGTCGAACTTTTGTCTGCGAGCCATATGCAACCATCAAAAGAGCCATATATGGCTCGCGAGCCATAGGTTCCCGACCCCTGGTCTACAGGCCTCCTAAGCAAAATAAATATTTTAACTTTCCTATTTTTTATGCAGATGACAGCCTGATTTACATACATTCATGATGTTAATGCAGCTGTGGTACTGTTACAACTGGAGAGCGTGTGCAATGTGGAGATAAGTGTGGAGAGACAGGTTCACAAAGAAACTCTTTATTCCAACTTGAAATCAAAACACCTTGAATATAAACAAAAAAGGCACTTGCTGTGCGCAAAAACTAGGAAAGACTTAGGAGTCACTAGGAGAAACATGGAGCATTTACAAGCCCGGGAGGGGACGGTATACAACACACGGAGATACAACGACATGGGAAAACAACATCATTAACCAACAACCACAAGAGAACACAGGAGGGTATTTATACGGGACACATGAGGAACACCCGACAGGACTTAAGGTAAGTGATTAGACACGGACATGTGCGTGAATTACATGAAAGATACATAGAAGGGACCTAGATGTGAACAGCGGGACAAGACTGTGACAGGTACTTCTTTCTCAATGTATTTCTGAGATTTTAAAAATATATTCTTTGTCTTCAGTGAAAAGAATGAGGTTATGCTAATTGACCATCAGCTACATAAAGCTGGGACTTTAACCTTGATTCTGGAATTTCAATTAAAACTAAAAGATATTGGGGTTGATTTGATGCTATTTGAAAATGTGGTCATTTATGTCTAGAATGCTGTAAAACTTAACACTGCTAAAACATCAGGATCATAAAAGAGCGCCGGAAACTGGTAAACGAGATTAGATTAGCTAAACTTAATCTAAACTAAGCTTAGATTGTTTTCATCAAGCTCTGTGTCGTTTGTTTGTGTGAAAGCTGGTGTGTGTGTGCGAGTGAATATAAATCCCTTGCCAGATTAAAAAATGGACTTCCACACTTCTCATTTAAAAGGGAATGGCTGAATAACAAGCATTTAGACCATGTGCTTCATGCTGCACTTTTACTTATAAAGCATTAAATGGTTTAGCTCCCCAGTACTTGATCGATGTCTTAACACATTATAGTCCTTCGCATCCCATCACGCAATCCCAAAATTCTGGCCAGTCAAAAATACCTAGAAGTCAACTACTGGCGGTCGATCCATGTCATATTTAGCACCTAAACTGTAACAGTCTTCCAAATATAGTTCGGGAAGCAAACACACTCTGTCAGCTTAAATCTAGACATATATATATATATATATATATATAATTATTATTATTTTGTGTGTGTGTGTGTGTGTGAAATGTATATATTACATTATATTACATTAAATATATATAAATACAAACATAAATACATTTATAAATATATATAAATTATGTAAAAAAGATTGTTAGGCCGCATGACTTAGATCAGCCGGAACCAGGAACACTTCCCATTACACCTGATGAACTCATTACATCAGAAGAAGAATGGCATATATGCTGATATTACTCTCTATTTATCCCAAGGTTGTCATGGTCAGCCGGATCCGGGCCATATCCAGATCAGATGAAGAAC